>JAUPFT010000027.1:32135415-33489958 GCA_036936625.1 Parnassius smintheus behrii
GATCTTCTAGAACATTCGAAGGCCCTGCTATCAGTTGCGGAGCGCTGTGAAGGATGGCTCAGTGCCGCTTATAGCAGGGCACGGCAAATAGCGGGCAATGCTGCTATGCCTTTCTACTCACCAGCTGTCGAGGTATTTTTATATAAAGATGGCGGATTGGTCTTACTTGTGTGTGTAGGCATGCATATTTTCTTAGTGTGTGTAAGCTTGAAAGCCAATTTTTTACAAAGTACCGTCAGAACAGAAAGTAAATGGGGAAAAATTTCGCAGTGATGTAAGTAATTATTTAATGTGTTCTTTGCTAGAAATAGGACGTCACTACGATTATAAAATGTAATTATGTATTTCTAATTATGTGTTGCTTATTTTAAAGCCATTTTCTATTTAATATGAATAGATGCAAATTTCTCAAAATTCGAATTTTTATTTTAATATAAATAATGTATTTTGTTGCAAACGAAATATAATTTTATTTTTTAAGTTACAATTAACAATTTCAATGGTGCTGGTTAGGATAGAGTCTTCCTACTGTGTTATTATTAAAAAAATATTGTAATTGGTTACCGTGGAAAAATTAACTCGATATATTTATCCAGGAACTGACGTCAGCGATCCTTTCACTGATCTCGGCACACAGTCGCCGCATAGAAACAAACTTTCTGGCAGCGGTCACAGCGAGAAAAAGTACAGGGGTACTGAGCGAGAGCTTTCCCGCGGCTTTGGCTTTGGAATCGGCCGCGGCCGAGTTACTGAGGGTGTTAGCTTCACGGCAACAGATAGAGAAGGAAGAAGAAGGTGAGTGGAGTGTGGCAAAAGTGTCCGAAGTCATATGAAGTGCTTATGAAGCATTATAATGTCCACACTGTGTCATGTCTCAACGGTGACTAGCCATCGGCGCATGACAGGATTCTATTCCCTCACTCTCTTACTCCTTCTGTTCTCAACTCAACTAAACTCATATTCCGTTCCTAAATACATGTTACGGAAAATGTTTGTGTGAATTAAGCTTCAGACTAGCCGGTCAAACTTAGGTTTGGTTTTGAACGTCTGCTTCACGTTTTTTTTTCGAACCCAAGAACTCCTGATCGACAATCGCGTTTTCGACCGCCAGACCAATGAGGCGGTAAAAAAGTGGTAAAATTAAAAATTTTGTACAATCAACTTCAATACGATCGAATCAATTTATTCGAAGTCAAATAAGCTTTATTTAAGGATAATGGTAGTGGGAGTTGGGTGTGGCAGAATAAGCACGAAAGTAGAATAAATGCAGCAGAAATGCGGTCGCTGAGGAGTATGCTAGGGCTGAATCTGAGTGACAGGGTGAGAAATTGTGTGATGAGAGAGGAGCGTGGTTTGCAAGATGATGTTGTGACCAGGATTAAGAAACGAATGCTTCGGTGTTTTGGTCATGTGGAAAGAGTGACAAAGAAAATTTATGTTGCAGAAGTGAATGGAAGAGTCGGAAAGGGACGTCCTAGGCGAAAGTTTATCGACCAAATTGGCGATATATTGAAAACGGGCTAAATTAGGAGTACCCTTAACCGAAGAGCATGTATGCGTAGGTGTATGGATGTGAAGGAGGCGAGAGAGGTGTGTCAGGATCGTGCCAAATGGAAGTCTGTAGTCTCTACCTACCCCTCTGGGTGACAGGCCTGAGGGTTTATGTATTATGTATTTGTTTAGGGATAAATCAAGAACTACTGGTCAGATGTTGATCAAATCCATATGGGACCACACGAGAAGCACCAGCTTTCAAATGAAGAGAGAATAATATCGATTCACCCAAAAAAAAGTTTAGAAAAAAGAACATACAGTAGAATTGAATACCTCCTCCTTTTTGAAAACGGTAAAAAAATAACATGAGCCAGAAATTCAAAACTAAACCAAAGTTTAAAGTTTAAATTCAAAGTTTAACCGGCTAGTCTGAAGCTTATTAATCACACTGACATTATCCTTAACACATATTTAGGAATAGAATATGATTTGAGTGGAGTTGAGAATTGAAGGACGATGAGAGTGAGGGAGTAGAGTGCACCTCTAACTGTGGTAGAGCCATGCTGCAGTTATATTAGTAGTACAGTTGTAGCACGAATGCGTCGGCTCGACCGGGGAAGGACCGCGCTCTAGACCGCGCGCATAATACCAGCGTAAAATAGCAGCTTGTAAATGCTGTGTTTCGTATGGTGAGTGTAGAGAACCGGAGATCCGTTTACTGGAAACGAGGCATTCCATCTAAGTCCTCACGGGTGACAACGCATCTGCATTTTAATTCGTAATCGAGGGTAGATGTAGATGTCTATGGGCCACAGCAACCACTTACCATCAGGTGGACTGTGTGCTCGTTTGTCACCCTATCCTATAAAAAAAAACCTGTGCTTGCGCATACACTTGGGCACTATAAGGGCCGATCCTCATTATAATGCTGTTCACAGTTCGTTCTCGATCCGATCAATCTGATAAAATATCAAGTGAAAAATATGTGCATTCATACTACAACTCTCGCTCGAATCCCATTCCAGTAATATAATAAATTGGAATTAGAGCCGTGGTAGCTCAGATGGTTAACGCTCGCTGTAAATATAAAAGAACGCGAGTAACCTGTGTTCGATCCCCGCCGGCACTAATGAAATTGTTAATTGCAATTTTAAGTGCTGATTTACCACGTCCTCTGCGGTGAAGGAAAACATCGTGAGGAAACCTGCATGTATGAGGAATAAGGAAAAATTTTGAAGACATGTGAAGTTCGCCAACACGCATAGGGGCAGCGCGGCGGACACTTCCTTGCCCTAAAACCCTCAGAAATGAGCGGGTGGCCTGTGCCCCGCAGTGGAACGTATATAGGCTGTAACTTTAACTTTAATAAATCCGACCGAGATCGGACCGAGAACGAACTGCGAACGGCAAATGAGGATAGGCGCTAATCCCGTCCTAAGATGACTAATCTACATTGAGACCGGCTGCTGTGACCGGAATTCAGCCTGGAGGTCATTATTATTTTTTCTTGTTTTGCCGTCTAAACTTAACTTTAACTGGGACCTTTTGGCTATAAATTGTGTACATAAAAAGTGAATGAAAATGAAAGAAAAATAAGGTTTATAAGGCGTTTTCGTTAAGTCGGTAATTCATTCTTGGGGCGATGTGTACGCTTTTACAACAAAATCCCAGAAATTATACAAAATTTGTCATACACAAAATTCAAAAACTTTATTAAACTAAGTTTGTATAAAAAGGGTTATTGTAATAAGGAATTTATAGATGATAATAACCCCTGGGAAGGGTGATTGCTACCAAGCTAATCCTAAATTGTCTTGTTAATTGTAACGTACATGATTGTAAGCTGTTATTTGAAAAAAAAATAGTCCCGCTGGGTTTCTTGCTGGTTCTTCCCAGGATAGAGATTTTTTTTTGCGAATCCGTGGTAAATGAAAGAACTGACTTTCAATATGTATTGTTTATAATCTATATTGAATAAAAAAGTTTCTGTTTCTGATGCGATACGTACTGGACGGACTCTGTGGCTTTAATAGATTGCGCACTAAGTTACGATTAATTCTTCGAAACTCATTTAGTCTACTACGAGCGGGCGAGAAAATTAGTTCGTTGTTTTGTAAACCGCGAACGTTATTTTCGACAATCTAACACTTGTTTTATTTAATGTGACTGAGAAAACTCTATCATTATTTAGGTTGGGCCTCACATGGAATACTGTTCCCATCTCTGGGCTGAGGCTCTTCAGTACCAGCTCTTTCCACTTGACCGCATCCAGCACAGAGCGGCGCTAATCGTCCATGACCAAGTTCTATCCGATCGGCTCGATTCACTGGCGCTACGAAGAGACGTTGCATCTCTGCATTTTCTTTCGCATCTAACCCGGGGAATGCTCTGAGGAATTGTTCGGATTAATCCCAGCCGCCAAATTTCATGAACGCACTACGCGGCAAACCTCCCGATACCACCCACACCATCTGGATGCTTGGCGGTCCACCACTGTACGTTTCACAAGGAGTTTTCTTCCCCGTACGACCTCTCTGTGGAATAGTTTACCACCGATGATTTTTCCGGACCGATACGACCTGGGGACCTTCAATAAAAGAGCTTACTCTTTTCTAAATGGCCGGCAACGCATCTGCAATGCCCCTGGTGTTGTAGTAGTCACTTAACATCAGGTGAACCGTATGTTAGTTTGCTTCCTCTCCTATAAAATAAATGTGCGCACTTTGCCAACGTGATTTGAAGTTTGTTTCAGATAAGTATGTAACTATCTGCCTAAAACAGTAACTGTTATAAATGGAAATACATCTGCGTGACATATTTACCGTGTCAGCTCCTCAGCTTTAAGACAGTATTTAGGTCTGGTAGTATCCATAGAAGTGTTTGTGTACAACTCATTTGTGATGACGCCTTTGATCCGAACCCGGGCATCGTAACTGTACCGTTTGTTGTGAAATCAGATCGTCTCAATTTTTTTTAATAGTATAATGGTGACAAACGAGCACACAGTCCACCTGATAGTAAGTGGTTGCTGTGGCCCATAGACACCTACATCTATCCTCGATTACGAATTAAAATGCAGATGCGTTGTCACGCGTGAGGACTAAGATGGATTGCCTCGATTCTGGTAAAACGGGTCTCTGGTTCTCTACACTCACCATACAAAACAGCAGCATTAAACTGCTATTTTACGCTGGTATTCTGTGAAAAGCGTGGTCCTTCCCCGGTCGAGCCGACCCATTCATGCTACAACCATAATAGTTGCAGTTTGGCTCCACCGCGTTGTAAATTTCCCGGCTGGATTCTTGTTTTCAGGTCATAAACCGGAACACCCGTTGTTGGACCTACAAATCCACCTCTTGGAGGGCGAATCCCGAAAAATGGCGGAGTCGCGAGAGCTGGCCTTAGTCGCAGGACTCCAGAGGACCAGGGAACAGCTGAGGGGACTCGCCAGGGCTATATTACGGAACCCTGTAGACGTGCAATTGGGTATGGATAGTTTTAGTTACTTGTTTTAAACTTAGCCCGATTTATATCAATACATATTAATAACATTGAAGTATCTGCCTCCTATACCGAAACAAACTACCTGTAATGAGTGCTAATCATACAATACTATAATACATACTGATACGCGCCTAAGTCGACGGCACTAGCGCCATCTAGTGTCAGAGAGGAGAGCGAGGGGAGCTTTCCAGAAAATGACATCACTAATCTTTCAACCGACAGCGACATCTAGTCTCGAACCGAAGAACTAAACTTCTAGAAGTTGAAACTCGAACTCTCGGTGCCTTGCGCGTGTTTACTTGAATATTCTGGATATTTCGGTGCTAATTTATATTTATAGGCGCTGCAAGATGCGATCGGTGAAGTATTGCAGTTGGCGAGATAAGCGAAGCTTCGGAGCGGAATAAAGTGAATCAGTGTGATTAATTATTAGTGTTTTTAACTTTAATTAGTGTAAAGTGAATTAAAGTGTTAATTTAGGTAATTCTATCGGCAATTTTTATTGTCACGAACCTCAAGCTCGTAACAATACTGTAATAGAACGGGGGAGTGGCCGGAGCCCGTAATGTAGCCACTAACGTATCACTAACACGTCAATTCACAAGTATAAATGTCAACACAATCAATCGTTTCCAATTTCGTGTCAAGCGTTGCTGCATGAAAATTATTTAAAAAATGGCAATTTTTGCAATAATTAGGTGTCGAAAGAACAGCGGGAAATGAAATTTAAATAAGGGAGACATATCCTACAACCAGTAAGTCGAAACTATTTATATTTATAAACAAAATAAAGAAACATTTATGTGTCAAAAAGATTAATCAAAAGTCTAAAATGTGTATGTAGTAGTGATAACTGGTAGTACGATGTAACTGCTTGTATGTGTGCTCCCGGCGACGCCAATCCTCCTCCAAAGTAAGGTTGACAGCCATTCTATTGTGTATTATAGTATTCCATGGTGCTAATATTATTTCACTCACCACATGTCGCTACTTGACAATGAGATAAAGTTTTTTGTTACGCAATATCATTTAAATGAGAAGTTAGTTTTAAATAAAATTTTATCAGTTCCTAGAGTATTAAATTAACACACAAAACATTGGCTCAGTGGTATGCCTTTTAATTTTTTTGCACATTTAGTCTCTTTTTTTAATTTTTTTTCTTTTATGAAAATCTATGGTTTGGTTTATTAATTTTTAATCTAATTATAACAAAATATAACTAATAGTACAGAAATAAACATTAACCTTTACATTTTTCGTACAAATGAACTTGCCCGCTTGGAAATCTGTCAAATATTACACCTCATTTTTAAGTGACGTCACTCTGGTGACTCGTGGATGCCCTGATTGAGTTAAAAGGGTTACTTATATGCTATAAAGGTATGAATAACCATTTTTAAATGTTTGTGTGTCGGAATGGCTGAAGCAATTGTAATGGAACGTCACGAACTAGAAAGCAATGCCACATGTGATCTAGATCTTTTTTATACAATAAGGGTTACAAACGAGCACACAGTCCACATAATGGTAAGTGGATGCTGTGGCACATAGTTACATCTATCCTCGATTAAGAATCAAAATCCTGATGCGTTCCCAGCCCTGGGAACTGAGATGGAATGTCTCGTTTCCAGTAAAAAGGCTCTTCGGTTCTCTAAACTCACCATACGAAACACAGCAGCATTAAGCTGCTATTGTACGCTGGTATTCTGTGAGAGCGTGGTCCTTTCCCGGTCGAGCCGACCCATTCGTGCTGCAACCACAATATAGCTGCAGCATGGCTCTTCCACGAATAAAACTATGTTTGGCTATGGTTTTTCGGAAAATATTTTTTTTTTCTAGAAATCCCAAAATCGAGCAAATAATTGGTCTTTGAATGAGATCATCCTAAAGAATAAAGCCACATTAAGGCGCTACTCCTAGCGAACGACCTTGAGCGTTCGGTCCCATACATTCCACGCGCTCTTGCCACAATGTATCGCGTAAGAAATACACACAAATTTAAAAAAAAAATTCTTTATGAAATCGAATTTCAGTCCTATGAAAAAATTATATAGATCGACGTTAATAAATTTCCTATCCATTAGTGTCAATCACAAAATACAATAATGCTTACTTTATGAGGTGAGATGCATGTTATTAATAATTATTTCGCCTTTCTGTGGTTTAGTAATAGGGAGATTCGGTAATTATATACACCTTTTAAAAAATTGGTATTGGCTATTTTGGAATCAAGATTATGTAGAAATTTAATAGCTTTTTTACTAGTTGATATATGTTTTTAATAACAAGTAGATAGCTCATAAAACCTCACAAATAACTACTAGCGCGGCATTTTGCTCAAACACGCACCTAAATAGATCCAAGCATAGCATTTATTTTTAATTTATCAGGGCTGAGAGATATGATAAGGATATAGAACGACAAGTGAACGCCGGAAATAGGGTATATGGGGCTCTACTCTCTATTGTGGAAAGTCAGAATGTGTTAAAAACTTTCGTAGTTTAACGTATGGTAGTAAAAGTTGGGTGTGACAGTTAAAGCACGGGAGTACAATAAACGCAGTAGGAATGCGGTCGTTACGAAGTATGTTAGGGCTGAATCTGAGTCCCTTGCGCGGCTCGCCGAGAAATACGGGAATTCCTTGTACATGAAGCCAATTGTGAGTAAAATATTCATTCATTTATTTATGTATGGTAATAGTTGTGAAAGTTAGATGTGGCTGAAGAAGCACGTGAGTAGAATAAATGCAGTAAAAATGCGGTCGTTAAGGAGTTAAGGCTGAATCTGAGTGACAGGGTGAGAAATTGTGTGATAAAAGAAGAGTGTGGTTTGGAAGATGATGTTGTGACCAGGATTAAGAAAGGAATGCTTCGGTGGTTTGGTCATGAGGAAGGAATAAATGAGGAAAGAGTGACAAAGCAAATTTATGTTGCAGAAGTGAACGGAAGAGTCGGAAAGGGACGTCCTAGGCGAAAGTGTATCAACAGTGGTAGAGCCATGCGGCAGCTTTGCTGTTGCACGTATGGGCCGGCTCAAACCGGGGTGGTACCACGACCTCACGGAATACCGGCGTGAAGTGGAAGTTCTGCTTCCGCGTTTCGTCTGGTGAGTGCAGGTGGCCGGAGGCCCAAATCCCCCCCCCCCCCATCAACATGGTAGCGGAATTAAATAAAGATAGACTACCCCAGGAGGGTACCAGCACCCCTGGAGAATCCCTCGCTGAGCATCCACGACCATGTTTCTCCACTTCTGAGCGTGGGTGCTCAGGCTGCCCCGCGTATTCTGGGGGGGGCGAAATTCCGCTCAAGACTACAACTGCTCGGGGCAAACGGAGCAACAAGACCAAGGCGACCCCTGCCACGCTGTCCGTGAATTTCTGCAATATCAGGGGACTTCACTCCAACCTAAACGCCGTCCACTACCATCTCGAGACGGCGAGGCCGGCTCTGCTCTTTCTGACCGAGACGCAGGTGTCCTCTCCGGCTGATGTTTCGTATCTCTCCTACCCGGGGTACAAACTGGAACACTCCTTTGTGCCTCGGGCTGGAGTTTGCGTTTACGTCAGAGAGGACATCTGTTCTCGACGCCTCGGCAGACTTGAAGGTTCGGACCTGTCCATCCTTTGGCTACGCGTAGACAGCGACGACCATCCGCGCGTCTACGGGTGCCTCTATAGGTCCCACAGCGGTAATGCCGAAACAGACCGACTCTTCGACCACGTCCAAATGGCTGCAGATTCGTTGCTACAGCAGATCCCCTCCGCAGAGATCGTGATCCTCGGCGACTTTAACGCCCATCACGCCGAATGGCTCGGTTCACGTTTAACCGATCATGCGGGGAGATCTGTTCATGATTTTGCCTTGGCATATGGTCTGACACAACTGGTTACTTCGCCTACGCGGATTCCAGATGTGGAGGATCATGCACCTTCCCTGTTGGACCTTCTGCTGACCTCTCACCCGGACGGATATCAGATTTCCGTCGACGCCCCTTTAGGCTCCTCGGACCATTGTCTGATCCGGAGTGTTGTGCCACTCACGCTGAAATCGCGGTTGCATTCTGCAGGCTGCCGCCGTGTTTGGCACTATAGGTCAGCCGATTGGGATGGGATGCGGTCTTTCTTTGCATCCTACCCTTGGGGGCGGGTTTGCTTCTCGCCGGATGATCCCAACGTTGTTGCGGATTCTGTTGCTGATGTGGTACTTCAGGGTATGGAACTTTTTATTCCTTCCTCTGTGGTGCCCATTGGAGGCAAATCTCAGCCATGGTTTGGTCGCTCCTGTAAAATAGCATCATGCTATAAGCAGGAGTGCTACCAAGCCTGGGTTGATGCATCAGCGTCCCGGGATGTAAACACCAGCGCTCTAAAAAAGAAGTATAATTCCGCCTCTAGGTCCTTCAAAAGAGTCATTGCCAAGGCAAAGTCAGAGCACATAGGCAGAATTGGCGAGAAACTAGTTCGCCTTCCTTCTGGAACCCGTGCATTCTGGTCTCTCGCCAAGGCTGTCCAGGGGAATTTCTGTCAGCCATCTCTTCCATCTCTGCACAGGGAGGACGACTCACTGGCCCATACTGCAAAGGAGAAAGCCGATCTTCTAGGCTCCTTCTTTGCGTCTAACTCGACTCTCGATGACGGGGGGAGTACGCCGCCGACCATCCCGCGGTGTGAGTGCTCCATGCCGGAAGTGCAGTTCACACAGCGCTCGGTTCGCAAAGCACTCCTCTCCCTGGACATCCACAAGTCGAGTGGGCCTGACGGAATCCCCCCAATTGTGCTGAGGACGTGTGCTCCAGAGTTGGCACCGGTTTTAACGCGTCTTTTCCGGTACTCCTACTCCCTAGGCGTAGTCCCAAAATCGTAGAAGACGGCTTTTGTCCACCCGATCCCTAAAAAAGGCGACCGCTCAGACCCGTCCAACTACCGGCCAATCGCCATCACCTCCTTGTTCTCCAAAACAATGGAGTCCATTGTAAACTGCCAGCTTATGAGGTACCTTGAGGATCACCAGCTGATTAGTGACCGCCAATACGGTTTTCGCCGTGGTCGGTCAGCTGGTGATCTTCTGGTCTACCTCACTCACAGATGGGCGGAGGCAGTAGAGTTCAAGGGGGAGGCATTGGCCGTTAGTTTGGACATTGCGAAGGCCTTCGATCGGGTTTGGCACAAAGCGCTTCTTTCGAAGCTCCCTTCCTATGGGCTTCCCGAGAAATTGTGCAATTGGATCACCAGCTTTCTTGCAGATCGGAGCATCAAGGTCGTTGTAGACGGTGCAAGCTCCGATTGCAAGCCTATTAATGCTGGTGTTCCACAGGGCTGCGTGCTATCGCCAACGCTGTTTCTTCTGCATATCAATGATATGTTGCATACCCGTAGCATTCATTGCTATGCGGATGACAGCACTGGTGATGCTCTTTACACCGGCCGAGCCAATATTTCTCGGGAAAACGTCTCCGAGTGCCGGGACAAACTTGTGTCTGAAGTCGAGTCTTTGCTGAACAGAGTCTCGGATTGGGGACGACTAAATCTAGTCCAGTTTAACCCCCAGAAGACACAAGTTTGCGCGTTAACCGCTAAAAAGAACCCCTTTGTCGTATCCTCTCAGTTTCAAGGCACTCCCCTTGTTGCCTCAGCCAGTATCGGAATCCTCGGCGTCGACATATCGAGTGACGTGCAGTTTCGTGGTCACTTGGAAGGGAAGGCCAAATTGGCCTCTAAAAAGCTTGGCGTGCTCAGCAGAGCGGGACAGTATTTCATGCCGGCACACCGCCTGCAACTTTACAAGGCGCAGGTTCGGCCGCACATGGAATACTGTTCCCATCTCTGGGCTGGGGCTCCCCAGTACCAGCTCCTTCCACTTGACCGCATCCAGCGCAGAGCGGCTCGAATCGTCGACGACCGAGTGCTTTCCGATCGGCTCGATTCACTGGCGTTGCGAAGAGATGTTGCATCTCTTTGCGTATTTTATCGCATCTATCACGGGGAGTGCTCTGAGGAATTGTTCGGATTAATCCCAGCCGCCAAATTTCGTGAACGCACGACACGGCAAACGTCCCAATACCATCCACACCATCTGGATGCTTGGCGGTCCACCACTGTACGTTTCACAAGGAGTTTTCTTCCACGTACAACCTCTCTGTGGAATAGTTTATCATCGGCGATTTTTCCGGACCGATACGACCTGGGGACCTTCAAGAAAAGAGCTTACTCCTTTCTAAAGGGCCGGCAACGCACCCGCAATTCTCCTGGTGTTGCGGTTGATCATGGGCGGCGGTAGTCACTTAACATCAGGTGAGCCGCATGCTCGTTTGCCCCCTCTTCTATAAAAAAAAAAAAAAAAAAAAAAAGACCAAATTAGCGATATGTTAAAAATGGGTCAAATTAAGAGTACACATAACTGACGAGCATGTATACGTAGGTATATGGATGTGAAGGAGGCGAGAGAGGTGTGTCAGGATCGTGCCAAATAGAAGTCCGTAGTCTCTGCCTACCCCACTGGGTGACAGACGTGAGTGTTTATGTATGTTACTCATGTTTTAATGGCTTGCAAGTAACCCGTTCAGCTCAACGTAAGTACAAAGTTAGTTTTTGTTATTACAGATAGACATTTCCAATTTAAGCGAGCCCTTGGCCCTGTAGAGGTGGTAGCTCAGGGGCGAAGCGATCTATATAAATTTGACAGTACGCATGTTCTATTCGTCCGGCAACCTCATCATCATCATCATTACAGCCCTTCACAAGTCCACTGCTGAACATAGGTTTTCCGCCAAGTAATGCCACAAAGCACGGTCCTGAGCCACCTGCATCCATCGACTTCCCGCATGTCTTTTTATTTTATTTTATGGAATAGGGTGACAAACGAGCACACAGTCCACCTGATGGTAAGTGGTTGGTGTGGCCCATAGACAGCTACATCTATCCTCGATTACGAATCAAAATGCAGATGCGTTACAACTAATGTGGCCCATTTTCAAAATATCGCCAATTTGGTCGACAAACCTTCCGTATAGGGAGTCTCTTCCCAACTCTGCCTTTCACATCTGCAATATAAATTTGCTTTGTCACTCTTATCTCGTTCATTCTTTCTACATGACTAAACCACCGAAGCATTCCTTTTTTATTCCTGGTCACAACATCATCTTGCTCACCACATTGTCAATATTTTGTACAATTAATTCAAACAATGTCTTAATTTGAGTTAGTCTAACAAGCACCTGAGAATAAACCAGGTGTGTCTCGCGTGTACGAGCTAATAAATATATGAACAAAATATTTTCTGTATCGTAGGTACATAATTTTTTCTTCATAGGAGAAGGGCCAAACGAGCATACGGCTCACCTGATGGTAAGTGATTACCGCCGCCCATGAACAGCCGCAACACCAGGGGAATTGCAGATGCGTTGCCGGCCTTTTAGAAAAGAGTAGGCTCTTTTCTTGAATGTCCCTAAGTCGTATCGGTGCGGAAAAATCTCTGGTGGTAGTCAAATCCACAAGGAAGTTGTGCGAGGAAGAAAACTTGTTTCAAATCGCACAGTGGTGGACCCCCAGTCATCTAGATGGTATGGATGATGTCGCAAGTTTTGTAGTTATGTGCGATGGTGAAATTATGTGGCTGGAATTAGTCCGAACAATTCCTCAGAGTATTCCCCGTGGTAAATTAGATTATTATGCATAAAAAATTTGATTATTATGTTTAATGAGTGGTAATTAAACAACATTTCGTTGTCCAGATGGTCGTAAAGTCGTAAGTGACACCCGCAGTCCGTGAACTTCTGCAGCCAACTTCCAACCAAGAAGACCATTGTTATCACCCCTGAGGACTAAAATGAATACGCACTCTCATATATTCATTAAAAATATTATCTTTGGCAGATACAATTCCTCAGTTGCCTGTGTGGCACAACAACGACGCTCTCTCTACCGACCTCCCGGACTTCGCGCTCTCCCCACAGGAGTACATCACAGAGGTAAGTCAGAATATATACTCGTTTTCAAAGGTTAGTATATTAAAGATTGGTTTTATACCACCCGTGTTAATACCACCTACGATTACGATTAATAAACAACTTACTTTCCAGTTTACGTAATAATATTTCCCGAGTAAATATTAAAGACAGACAAATTTGAACTCTTACTTCCTACTTGTGAAGATTGTGAAGTGTCGATACGCGTCGCGAGTATATATTTTCAAAATGCTATCTGTTTCATAACGCTCGTTCTACCTCTCTCCGGGCGTGATCGTGATGAGAAAGTTGCAAGTCTTGGAGGCAATTGCTTACATTTCCATTTTGAAATATTGTTTCGGGCGATAATGTTTTCACTCCCCTTAACCTTAATGAAATAAGACAATTTTCAACACAATCTCATTCAATTGAGTACCTTAATCTAGATCTGTACGTTTTTCTTTTTTGATAATTCAGTTTAGTTTAATAAAAAAAAATAAAAACGCTCAAAGAAGTTTCTAAGTTAAAAATAGATATTTATATGCTACTAACTTATATAGCATTCAAAATTTCTTTAAAGTAAAAACGTTAGGACCTAGTTTTTTATTATATCAACAATTCCAAAAATTATGAGAATTACACTGTATTTACATAGGGGAATACATTATCGATTTTTGTATGAAAATTTACAGCTTCACGATCCTCTTAACACTGATCTCGACACTTAGAAATGAACTTACCAAGCAAGTAGTTATTTAATTACGTATATCCTATTTTTCTTTGTATCAATGTAGATGACAGTATTATTTATAAACCTTTGTTGTTTGTATATGCTATTTTACTTATGTTTTTGTATTCAACATTGAAGTGATAAATAAATTAAAAAAGTACAATATAAAAAAGTAAAAAGTGCAACGTATGACCTATAAGTAGTTGTTCCGGGTCTGAATGTTTGTCCTTGTGAGATTTATGTTTGTAAACTGCCATCGCGATACAGGAGGAAATCCCTAGTGTGTGTGTGTGTGTGTGTGTGTGGGGGGGGGGGGGGGTTGTAACGTTTGCATAAAATTATGGGATTTTTTATAGGATAAGGGTGACAAACGAGCACACAGTCCACCTGATGGTAAGTGGATGCTGTGACCCATAGACATCTACATTTATCCTCGATTAAGAATCAAAACGCAGGTGCGTTATCACCCCTGAGGACTAGGATGTAATGCCTCGTTTCCAGTATAAAATGGTCTCCGTTTCTCCACACTCACCATACGAAACACAGCAGCATTAAGCTGCTGTTTTATGCTGGTATTATGTGAGAGCGTAGTCCTACTCCGGTCGAGCCGACCCATTCGTGCTACAACCATAGTACCAAAGTATGTAAAAACATGCTTACGTTCGCGAAACGAAATTTTGATTTCTTACGTCGAAAATCATTAACTTTTAAAAAATAACCGGCCAAGAGCGTGTCGGGCCACGCTCAGTGTAGGGTTGCGTAGGGTTTTCCCGTCCGTCACAATAAGTGTTCCCACTTATGAGTTTAAAGGTGGGTATCCATTATGTTCGCGCTCCCGCAGCGCTCCGCGCTCCTGCAACTGCTCCCGGTAGTGGGTACTGTTGTTTCCATCCAAGTTCAAAATGATTTTCCTAGAAAGTCCTTATAAAGTTCTACTTTTCAGATTTTTTTCATGTTTTCTAAACTTATGGTTCAAAAGTTAGAGGGGGGGGGGCACATTGTTTTTTACTTTTGGAGCGATTATTTCCGAAATCATTGACATTATCAAAAAATGATTTTAGTAAACCCCTATTCATTTATAAATACGTTTCCAACGATATATCACACGTTTGGGTTGAAATTAAAAAAAATCACTTCCCACTTTACATATAGGGGGGCTACCCTAATAAAACATTTTTTTCCAATTTTTATTTTACCACTTTGTCGGCGTGATTGATACACATATTGGTACCAAATTTCAGCTTTCTAGTGCTAACAGTCACAGAGATTAAGCGAGGACGGACAGACGGACAGTCAGACATGGCGAAACTATAAGGGTTCCTATTTGACTAAAAACCTACTTCGAAGATTTAAATAGAAAAGAAAGAGTGTATGGACAATTTAAAATGTCGACATCAGAATGTGAAATAATTTATTCTATTAGTTTTTTGAAGTCGGCTTTCACTTTTTATTAAAAGTAGTGATATTATTCCTTAGACCAAGAATATCACAATCTATATGCTGTGTAAATTCAGCAGAGCCTCGATAATTCGAACGCCTCTATAATCCGAACGACCTCCTGCTCGTGCGAGCCACTGTCTCACAGAATATCGTCATGCTGATATTCTGATATCAGTAGCTCTGCGGTCGGGTGACAAAAATTTCACAGTTTTATACATGCCGCTTAATTGTACAGCCTCAGCTCAACGAATGGATTATAAAGTAATCCAGAACATTAAAGTGACATACAAAAAACACATTATTCATTCAGAATGTACATTATCTGAAATTCTTATAAAAAAAACACCATGATAAGTATATAGATGTAGATATAATACAGCACGTTTTTGCTCTAGCTTAATGTTCACAAGTGTCCTAAAATTTGGTCAAAAAATCTTGAAAGCCTTTGTGGCCCTCGTTATTCAAACTAGAGGAAACTTCTGGCCAAGATCTGGATGAATTTAATCCTGAAGATGATATGATATCTACATATTGTAATCCAAACTCCTCATTAATCCGAACAGGATGTAAATTTTGGGCGTTTGGTTTATCGAGACCCTATTATTTTTATAGAATAGGAGTGACAAACGAGAACAGAGTCCACCTGATGGTAAGTGGATGCTGTGACCCATAGAAATCCTCATCTACCCTCGATTAAGAATCATAATGGAAGCTGAAGACTATCACTTTGTAAAAAATCATAATATTATATACTACTTAAAAGGGTTTCCGATTTTCTGCACTCATCAAGCGAAACACAGTAGCATTAAGCTACTAAAACATACTGATAATTCCGTTCGAATTTTTTCACTGCTTCTTAATTTAATTTAATTACAAATCGGAATTTTACTAGTTATGAGGAAGTTGTGTATCGAACAAAGGTTAGCTTGACTGCTTAATTATATGAAATATCACTTTCATATATGTGCCGGACGGGCGAAACTCTCCGGAGTAAATGTTGTCGAAGATACTTCGCGAGTCGCTCACGTCCTACACCTATAGGTTCCGGTGGGTACTTTCACTGTCGTCTTTGTGGGTGCCGCTGAAATATTGTGGACTGAGGATCAAATCAAAATGCACGATTAATAAATACAAATAGCAAGGTAGTGGCCGGCGGTTCGACTGATTGATTAGTCGCGAAATTTTATAACTATTGATCACGGTTGTTAAACTACGGTTGTTCACTATTGGTTGGTCACTGTATATTTCAAAAGATTTCTTTAAACTGTACGGTGGTATCAAAGATCTATTGGTAGTAGCTGGTTTTCTAACACTACTGACTAGCAGCTATTATCAACTAAACTAGTTGATTTTATCACTTGTGTAACTGCGGATATCAGTTATCACTTTCACTATATGTAACTGCGAATATCAGTTACGACCTTTTTAGGCTAACTAACACTATCACTATATGTAACTGCGAATATCAGTTACGACCTTTTTAGGCTAACTAACACTTTCACTATGTGTAACTGCGAATGTCAGTTACGACCTTTTTCGGCTAGCTAACACTTTCACTATTCACTATAAACTGCTACTAGTCACTTCAGCTACCACCGGATACCACTCACTTCACTTCACTGTCACTGGTAGTTCTTCACACTACTACTGGTACTGGGTCCCGAGCCCCTAAGGTAGACTTGGGCAATACTTTGCGGTGAGCCGCTTGCCATTTTCCGTTTGCCTCTTTATTGCATAAACTTTTCACTATACAAATGGCATAAATTGCGATATTTTCTATACAAAACTAATTGCTACACTAACATGCCATACATCATTAAATCGGTAGTCTGGTACTTTATTAGTATATCATAAAGGTTACTCAAAATATTAACATTGTAAAAAGTTATTAAACGAAATGTCCAAAATTTTCATAATATTTGGGTACATTAATTCTTTGTTTTTTCTATAACTACGAAATGCGTTTAATTATACAAAAATATCCCTACACTTCTTTAATCTATAAGCCATATGCTAATTGAATGTCATATTTATAACTCTTTTAGAACATAAAATTATTTTCCTTATTTTTAGTATGAACTATTACGCAGTTAATTAAAAACTTTTAGAGAGTTCCACGATAAGACGCGCTGTGATTGGTCGATTTTTCTTAACATAATAAAAGTTGTTTATATTACTTGTTATCAAAACGACATTCTATACAAATATACTAAGAGTTATAAATATGCTACACAACTATATTAATACATGTTTTCATCCAGTTTTGTTGGTAATTTCATTATTAATACAAAAAACAATATTCTTTATAACTTCGTTTCTTAGCGTTGTTAGGCCGTCGCGAACAATATACTATACATAATGCTTAATATAGCAATTACTTTTACATTGATCTATAACAGATCATGGTTCTTCGAGCCGACCAATTCATAGTTTGCTATAATACGCTACAATGTTACGTACGAAGGCTTGGTTACTGCCATTTTCACGCTGGTAGTGCGAGCGTGGCCCTACTCTGGTCGAGCCGACCTATTCTTGCTGCAGCTATATGCTTCCACGTGGCTCTAACACGTAGCGATCGTTACGTCACGTCAAGATATGCCAACTCCCACTTGTTTAGAGCACATCTGCTTTCAGATCGGCCAATATCTGATGACTCTACCGCAGCATCTTGAGATGCACCTGCCGGAGAAACAAGCGCCATGGCAGTTCTTATCTGAGGTAACATACTAAGTATTTATTTTTAAATTGTACTCATGTTGTGAGCAGTCAGAATGTGTCAAAAAGGAATGTTATATGACAATTCACTTTGCTGTGTTAGTTCCTACCTTAATGTATGGTAGTGAAAGTTGGGTGTGTAAAAAATAAAATAAAAAGAGCGAGAAGAATCACGATAGTAGAATTAACTCTTAATGATGAGAAAAGTGTGCTTTGTGTGTGTGTGTTGTGATCAGGTTTAAGAAGGGATTGCTTCGGTAGTTCGGACATGTAGAAAGAATAAAGGAGAAAAGAGCGACAAATCAAATATATGTTGCAAAAGCGAGTGACAGTCCAAGGGAAGCACTAGACGAACATTTGAGATGGCCAAATTAAAGAGTACCTGCCCTCCAGAAGGAGGCGTGAGAAGTGTCAGGATCGTACCATATAAAAGTCTGTAGTCTCTGTCTACCCTCTGGGTGACATATGTGAGCGATTATATAATACTATATCGTTGCACGCATTAAAGATACAGAAAATTTGATAAATCGGTCGCGGTCTTTACCGATAGGGCCTCTTCTACTGAAACATCTAAAATGTTCGAGTACATACTGGTCCCGACTGACTGAATGTAGAAAATTCTAGTATGGAATTTTCTAGAAAGCTCTGCTAGTTCTGCTACTCGATACTAGATGACGCTAGTGGCAACACGCCATGTACTAGGCATTAATTATGGCGCGCAACATATATGTTATACACATAATCGTTGGTGCGTCGCTTAGTGATTGTGTCAATTCATTACTTGATCTAATGATACTTGGCCATATTCACACAGTTTTTTTTGTAAAATAAGTGTGATAAATGAGCACGTAGTACATCTGATTGTAAGTGGATGTTGTAGCCCATAGGCATCTACATTTATCCTCGATTAAGATTCAAAGTGCCTTTACGTTGTCACACCAGAGGAATGAGATGGAATGCCTTAAAGTAAAGTAAAGTTACAGCCTATATACGTCCCACTCCTGGGCACAGGCCTCCTCTCATTTCTGAGGAGGTTTTAGGGCAAGAAAATGTCAGCCGCGCTGCCCCAATGCGTGTTGGCGAAATTCACATGTGTTCGAAATATTTTTTTTTCTTATTTCTCAGACATGCAGGTTTCCTCACGATGTTTTTCCTTCACCGCCGAGCACGTGGTAAATCAGCACTTAAAATTGCAATTAACAATTTCGTTGGTGCCTGCGGGGATCGAACCCGGTTTGCTCGCGTATTGTGAAATTTACCGCGAGCGCTAACCATCTGAGCTACCATCCATACCATACATCATATCATACCATACATCCAAATCCCCTTACTCCGGGTCACTTTTTAGTAGGCGAACCCCTTGTCCTCGTACCAGATATGAATTACGAAAATTCAAACATTAGTACCCTGAGTAGATGGAATTTAACACAACGCATGGTCCAGAACTTCTGGCGTAGATGGTCCCAAGAGTACCTAACTCAGCTCCACCATCGTTATAAATGGTCTTACCAAGTTCCTGAACCAGACGTGGGAAGTGTAGTATTGGTCAAGGAAGATGATCTTCCACCAGCTAGGTGGCTACTAGGTATCATCACTGATAAACACACAGGATTGGACGGTCTCACGCGCGTAGTAAGCTTAAAATATAAGGGCAACATCATAAAACGACCAGTATCTAAATTAGTATTCCTACCTAAAGATTGTGATTAAATTAAGATTGATTTTAAATTTTTGTTTCTCTTATTTCAAAAGAAAGCTTACATGTAAAATCACTATATTGTTATGTGACAATTCATTCATAGACTCAGTATTCATTTATTGTTATTTTTTATTGACTTTTTAGTTTTTATTTTACGTCAATTTGAAATTAGAGTCTAATTTACTAGCCTTTGTTTATAGTATAAGTTTCTTAAAAACCTGTAAAAATTGTAAATTATGGACTTCGTCCATGGCGGCCGGAATGTTAAGACCCGATTAATTATTATTTTCATAACCACGAACAATGTTCGTGTTATGTAAGTTCAAAGCAACGGCGCTAGATGGCGTATAAAAATTTCTGTATCACGATATATTGATTTTTCTGTACTACATGTAGTCTGGGCGAATAAAATTGGTTGGTACCTATTCTCATCACTGAGTACTGTGTTTTATTCAATTTTTGGGACATTGTTCACGGCTCCTGGAATGCCTTACTTCCAGTAAAAACCATCTCTGCATCTGTACACACACCATACGAAACACAGCAGAATTATTCTGTTATGCTCATGCAGGAGATACTTGCTATTAGAGGTGGGTCGTCGACGTAATTTTCGTCAACGAAACTAGACCGTCTATTGCCGTCCATCGACTAGGTGATCAACTAGTGAATTCGTCGACTAGTTAACGTGATAACGGCAGACGTTCAATCGACTAAAGCGCGGTGTGTCTACGGGCGCAACGCAACGACGGTGTCTTAACTAGTTTTGCCCACTATTCGACAGTTGAATGAACGGCAAAGTTAGTTAAAATTCAAAGAAATTTGATTTGAGCACAAAGCACTCTCACTGGTGTATAAATACCTACTATCGAATTTTACAATCAATCGATTTAAACTTCCCTTCGTACTTTTCCAGGCTTAGGACAAGTCAATACGTTTTTAAAAGATTTTACTACCACTATTTCAGGCGTATTTAGAAGATCAACTGATTTTATGTACATATTTAATTATTTACATTTTTTATTTACATATTTTTATGGATAGGTGTTTAATGAATATTTTTATTTGTTTTTTTCTTTGTTTTCGTTTTTTCTTAATGTATGTACGGAAGAATCATGTAAATTATTTTATAAATGAATTAAAAAACCCTAAAATCTCTCCTCAGGTGTATTTACGTTTAGTACATAATTTGCTCAACTCGCCTTTCATTAATTATAAGACCTGCTTTAGAAAACATTCGTTCGCAAGGAACAGATGTTGCTACAATGTTACAATGGATTACAAATATTTTTTTTAATTTGGGTAGACGTACGTATTGGTGTTTTCTCCACCATTCAAGGGGGCACGCCAAATGTCCCCTCTGGTCCTTTCTTGGAAGAATTTCTTTAGCTTTGACCTTGCGACGCGAGTCGACACACTAATTTCAAATTTCTAAACAACGGCAACGTTTAGGCACGGTAATATTATCTAGTTTAGGTAAACAATAGTCCGCCAGACCGTCGACATACTCTTTCGCGCAATATCAGAATGCTCTTGCCTTTTCACTCAAACAATTCTATTAAAAAAGAAATATTAACTCCTATGTCATATACTTAAGGTTTAAATCGGTTTGTACAATGATACTAATTCAACGAACGCATGCACTTACATTAACCGGGTATGTTTACGGCGTCGTCGTCGCATTGTTAGTAGATAAGAACGCTGTGGACTCTCAGTTTAGCTGTCTATGAATTCGACTAGTTAACGAATGAACTGTAGACCGTCGAAACGTCGATTGAACGTAGACCGTTTATTTAAACCGTTCGTTGATTCAACGCCCATTACTACTTGCTATAGCGCTCTCCACGGCCGGGTTTACAACTACAGTTCTTTTTTGACGCTGCGGCCCATCCCTGGTTTTTTCCCCTGTCCCCTCTTCCTACACCCACGGGGCGATTTAAGGTAGTGGATATTCTTAATGTTACCGTTAAAGCAAATTAAAGTCCACAGCTGGACATAGGCCTCCTCCATTGTTCACTACCCGCAATATGTAGCAGTAATAATAGTGTGAGTGGAGGTAATTGATGGTGCTGTACTAATAATTAGAGATGGGCTGAATATGAATTTTACCGAATACGAATATTCGGCCGAAAGTTCGGTAAAACTTTTACCGAACCGAATATTCGGCCGAACATAGTTCGGCAGGATAACCTCGGGACCTTACCAATTTATGTCGTAACTTGTTACCGTAATAGCTCCTCTACACGATGGGCCAGCGTTGGCCCAGCGCGATGGCTGCAACGCAACTACACGTTGGCGACATTCAGTTGCGATCGAAACGTTTATCGAGATGGAAGTGGAAGCATTAGCCGCTGCGGCAATTTATCTACACAACACGTACCGTTATTTTTTTAATGTGCACAAGAATAGAGTTATTAAAAAGAAATGGCGTAGAAGAAGACCTAAAATAGTACCCCTAGTTACCTAAAATAATTATTTTTTTAAAGAATAGGAGTGGCAAACGAGCACACAGTCCACCTGATGGTAAGTGGATGCTGTAGCCCATAGATATCTACATCTATCCTCAATTAAGAACCAAAACGCAGATGCGTTGTCACTCCTGAGGACTAAGATGGAATGCCTTGTTTCCAGTAAAAAAGGGTCTCCAGATCTCTACACTCGCCCTACGAAACACAGCAGTATTAAGCTGCTATTTGCTGGTATTCTGTGAGAGCGTGGTACATCCCCGGTCGAGCCGACCCATTCGTGGTACAACCGTAATATAGCTGCAGCGTGGCTTTACCAAGTATAAATAGTCTTTAAAATTGTACTTATCATCTGTTTTGGGTTTATAATTACTTAAAAATGGTAATTTTATTCATAACCCTATTAAATATGTATAAACCCTAAATTTAAACCCTGTTATATATACAACGTGTCCCAAAATTCAACGATAAGCCGACACCGAAGGATAGACCTGCCCCGGACTAATCGGGGAAAAAAAGAAAAAAAATATATCCCAATTATATTTTAAGTTATATAAAAAAAATGAAATTCTTCAGAAATTGAGACCGTTTATGATATTTTTCACTACCATGACCACAATTTTTTTAATATTTTTGTTTCTTTTTTTTATAGGCAACCTGAATAGCACTCCTATCTACCACAATTCTTAAAAAATCCAGAATAACTCTTGTTTTATCACGAAAATTAATGAAACTTATTTTATTCCCTAAATTTTTTGAAGACTTTTACTTTTAACCAAATTTAACGTATCGTGGTGTAAAAAAAAAGTATGAACACTAGTATGGCAAGTTTTTTTAAAAATTGACGCATTTTTCTATAACTACGAAATGCGTTTAATTATACAAAAATATCCCTACACTTCTTTAATCTATAAGCCATATGCTAATTGAATGTCATGTTTATAACTCTTTTAGAACATAAAATTATTTTCCTTATTTTAAGTATGAACTATTACGCAGTTAATTAAAACTTTTAGAGAGTTCCATGATAACATGCGCTGTGATTGGTCGATTTTTCTTAATATAATAAAAGTTGTTTATATTACTTGTTATCAAAACGACATTCTATACAAATATACTAAGAGTTATAAATATGCTACACAACTATTTTAATACACGTTTTCACTCAGTTTTGTCGGTAATTTCATTATTAATACAAAAAACAATATTCTTTATAACTTCGTTTCTTAGCGTTGTTAGGCCGTCGCGAACAGGTATCTTTTTCGATATAGTCTGCTAGCAGCGTTAGCATTACATCGGCATTCTCCATAGATTAAATGCATTTTAGCGTATTCCTGTGGTGTGTACGGTTGCGGCATGTGAAACGCCAAACAGTCCAAAATTCGCCAGAACTCTAAATCACAAAACACACAATCGTAGTCCAAGATAATGCCAGGTCAGTTCAGTTTGCAGATCACTTCCAGTCCAAATAATGCCAGGCCAGTTACGTTTGCAGGTCGATGCCAGTCCAAAAAGCCAAGCCAAAAGTCGATAGTATGTACGAGAGCCACGTAAGTTGAATTGGGAACGGTGCACAGTAAACAAAGGAGCAGAGCGTACTGAACTGACTTGCTGAGAATAATAACAGCTTCTCTACCTGCCCTGTTGTTGTCTCTTTTTAACGTAAATATCTATCTATCTCTCTCTAACATCTAAGGTATGCATGCCCCATTAAAATTCCTAGAAATTGTAACAAGAACCCATTTTGGGCATGTAGTAAAAGTGGTTACTGACAATTACAATTTAAGGAATTCGGCCCCTGTTAAGAAATAATAGACCCATATTTTTTTATAACTTGTTTTCCTAGAGTATTATACCATTTTGGAATGTTGGTTAGTTGCGTCAATTTTTAAAAAAACTTGCCATACTAGTGTTCATACTTTTTTTTACACCACGATAAGTTAAATTTGGTTAAAAGTAAAAGTCTTCAAAAATTTAGGGAATAAAATAAGTTTCATTAATTTTCGTGATAAAACAAGAGTTATTCTGGATTTTTTAAGAATTGTGGTAGATAGCAGTGCTATTCAGGTTGCCTATAAAAAAAAGAAACAAAAATATTAAAAAAATTGTGGTCATGGTAGTGAAAAATATCATAAACGGTCTCAATTTCTGAAGAATTTCATTTTTTATATAACTTAAAATATAATTGGGATATATTTTTTTTTCTTTTTTTCCCCGATTAGTCCGGGGCAGGTCTATCCTCCGGTGTCGGCTTATCGTTGAATTTTGGGACACGTTGTATATGTATATAAAACTAAATCTTTCCTTATTTTTATCTTTGTGTTTTTTATGTGTTGGATTCCATATCACGCTTTCCCTCCGATATAATTCAAAAAATTTTATAACTTTTATGAGGCCACGTATTCATTTTAATTAATTTTCGTTAATATATAAACAAAGCGCGAACGTCTACACTCAACCCAGTTCCGTTTGCGCGCCGCCCCCGAGCGGTCGTGCACACAGTTCTTTCGCGCCTCCGACCTTTCGGTAGCGCAACCGCTTGCCCGCGCGCCCCGCTCTCCCCGGCTAACACCGGCCGAGCAGACGCCGTTGGTGAGTCACTTTGTTTTCGCATCGTTCCTGCCCCCTTGCTCCGGCGGGGAGGCTTGAGCGCGCTTTGCTTGTTTTATTTTATTTGTTAATTTTTCTGTTATTGTTATTGTTTTTGTTATACTGTTATTTGTTGTGTATACTATCCTTAGAAGATCGTCTCTTGCTCTTCTCAGAGCAAGCCCTTGTTCTTTTCAGAACATAGGGACTCCAGTTTCTGGAATAGATCGTCAGTCCTCCCCATCTGCCCCTAAGGCCCTGTTCTTCTCAGAACAGGGACCTCCAGTTTTCTTAGAACCAAACGTCACCCCCCCTCCCCCGTCAACATGTCTTCCATAGACATTAACTCACTAATAAGCCAGGTTGCGGCCACGATCGTACAAATGATCCAAGCCGCAGGAATACCTACAACCGCCCAAATTGACGAGACCCTTCTCGCCAAAGCCATTTTCCCCCCCGCTGCCCCTAAGGCATGTGTACCCCCGCCCGCCGTCGCTGCTTTCCTCGCGACCCAAGCGGCTGCCCCGCAGTCCGACTCACCCGCGTCCCCCGACTCCGATATGGAGCACTCGGACACCACGTCCGTTACCTCATCCTCCCGGAAGAGGACCGCCCTCAGCTCCACCGGCTCCTCGGATTCTTCCGACTCCGAAGGAACCATAACCGACTCCCAAGCCGAATTCACGTTAGTGAAATCCAAGCGCGGCCCGAAACGCGCTGCCACTTCTCGCACTCCCCCCGCCTCAGCGGCTGCCGCCGCCCGCACTCCCCCCGCCGCTGCCTCTACCTCCGCAGCTCCCATCGTTGCCCCTACTTCCGCAGCCCCAAACGCTGCCGCCTCACAGTCGAAAGACAATTCCGCCAAGCCAGCAACCCGCTGCGCTCCCGAACTGGCCAAAAAACAAGTCCCGCCCCCTGTCTTTCTCAGAGACAAGGCGAAATTTACTCAACTGTCCAAAACCCTCTACGTTAAGGGTTTCAAATACGACCAAGCCACTAATGTCGGCGAGGCCATCAAAATTATACCGGCGTCTATAGAAGACTTCCGAAACATAACCCGCCTATTCACGGCCGAGCGTGTGTCCTACCACACATACGCCCTTGCCGAAGAAAGGAAAGTCAAGGCAGTCCTCCGCGGAGTTCCCTATGAACTCGCAAACGAAGACATTCTGGAAGACCTCAAATCCCAAGGCTTCCCCATTGAAGGTGTGCATAAAATGCACAGCAGCAGGGGCGAAAGGTTTAACCTCGCCCTCCTCGTTCTCACCAATGTGCCGGAGGCGAAGGCCATTTTCCGCGAGGTACGCACTGTGTGCGGCCTGTCGCGTGTTAAGGTCGAAGCCCCTCACCGGCGCGGTTACCCAGCGCAGTGCCACCGCTGCCAACTTTATGGACACGCGGCGGCCAACTGCTCAGCTCCACCCAGGTGCATTAAGTGCCTAGAACCCCACCACTCGAAAGAGTGCCCACGGCCCAAAAACGCCGAATCCCCACCCTCATGTGTCCTCTGCGGACAAACAGGCCATCCGGCCAATTTTAGGGGTTGCCCTCGCGCCCCTCGCCCACCTCCGAGCCGCAAAGCTCCACCACAGGTCAATGACCGAACCTTCCCGGCTCTTGTAAGCCGCAAGCCCAGCCAGGGCCAGCCCCTACCTCAGCCCCCTCAGGGCTCATCTCAGCCCACACAGGGCATCTATCGGGCCCCACAGGGCCCCTATCGGCCACCTCAGGGCCCTCCTCGGCCCCTCATGAGCCTCCCGCTCTCTCAGCCAGCGCCGCTCCCAATAAACCCCTGGTTCCAAAAGGAATCAAATATCCCACGGCCCTCCGCCGACCCCAAAAAACAGACAGACTCTGTTGTAGAGTCCCTAAACCTAGTGTATAACACACTCAATAGAATCAATTTGGACGAAATCCTCATCCTTGCGGATAAACTGAGCACAGCTCAGTCCCCTCAGGCCCGCCTCCTTGCTCTTACCGAGCACATCAACCTTCTAAGGTCCTTGTAATTTAACTATGCCGGAGCCCTCTGCTCCCGCAATATCTCACGGTCGTATCAAACCAAAGGGTTTATCGCTTGTTTCATTCAATATCCGCGGTCTGCGAAATAACCTCCCAGAGCTTAGGCTTTTTCTACGAGATCGCGAAGCCGATCTCTTACTCCTACAGGAGACCCATCTCAGCCCCAAGGTCTCTAAAGGCCTTACTATTAAAAATTATTCACTCATACGTAACGATAGACCCGACCGCAAAGGCGGCGGTACTGCCATCTATCACAAAAAGTCCCTTCATTGCTCCCACATATCTACTCCGTCGCTTACCAGTATGGAAGCCACTATCACTAGACTAGCCATGACTGGACACCAGTCAATCGTTATAGCCTCCTGCTATATCCCTAGCGGAACCCTCCCCGTCAAGAGTGACTTTGAAGCCATCCTTGCATTAGGAGACTCAGTCATTATGTTTGGAGACTTTAACTCCAAGCATACTGAATGGGCCTGCCGCACTACTACCAGTAGTGGCAGGGTGCTGCTTAATATCACTCAGTCTCTCGACCTGACTGTCTATAGCCCCCTCACTGCCACACACTATCCCGACATTGTTACCTACGCTCCTGACGTGCTAGATTTTGCTCTAGTTAAAGGAGTTTCCCTTAACCTTAGAGCAATCGAGCCTCTCGACGATCTAGGATCCGACCACCGTCCTGTATCCCTCCTTCTTGGCCATCAGCCATCTCCAACTCCCACTTCTAAAACCTACACCAACTGGAAGGGCTTCAAAAAGTCTCTAGCCTCGGCTATAGACTCTCCGGACCCTCCCATAACCCTTTCCTCTGACGCCCTCGACAGTGCGGGGAAAATAGACACAGCGGTCGAAAATCTCACCTCACTTATAACATCCTCTCTTAAAGAGAATGAAAAAGTTGTCCCGGTTGCTAAAACTAGTCTTCCCCTAGATATTAGCAACCTGTTAAAAGCCAAAAAAGCTGCCCTCCGTAGAGCTGCACGCTATCCCACTCCCGAATATAGACTCGCGGCCCACCGCCTTCAACGCAAACTGCGTTACCGCCTCCAAGACTACAGAGACCACGAAAAGGGCAATCTCATGGAGAAAATCTCTCCCTCTCACACAGCGTACTACCGGATGGCGAGAGCCCTCCGGATAGACGCTATAACCCATACTCCCCCTCTGTCTCGTCCCGACGGCTCCATTGCCTTCGAAGACGAAGAAAAGGCTGAGTGCTTCGCGGACAGCGTTGCCGCTCAATGCTCTCCTAGCTCACAACCCACTGACCCCTTACACATTCAACAAGTGGAGGACGAGGTCCGACGCAGGAACTCGCCCCCTACCGCCTCTGACCCTATCACTGTGTCCAAAGATGAGATTTCATCTACCATCAAAGGACTTAAGCCCAAAAAAGCACCGGGCGCGGATGGTATCTCCAACCAAGCCCTCAAACACTTCCCGGAGCAGGTAATCGCCTTACTGGCCATTATCTTTAACGCCTGCTTCGAACTCAGTTATTTTCCCACCTCTTGGAAAGAGGCAACTGTCATTGGCATTCCCAAGCCAGGCAAACCTCTCCACCTCCCCTCCAATCACCGTCCCATCAGCCTCCTCAAGGCCATGGGCAAACTTTTCGAACGAGTCATTCTCGTGCGCTTGAGGCGCCATTTGTTTCCCACAGACGGCGACCCTCTTGTCATCCCACAACAATTCGGGTTTCGAGCCAAACACTCGTGCCCCCAACAAGTTCACCGCATAGTGGAATACATCCTCAGCGGTTTTTACCCTCGCCGTCAAAAAACCATCGCGGTCTTCTTTGACATTGCCAAGGCATTCGACAGAGTCTGGCACGAGGGCCTTATCTACAAACTGTACGACTTAGGCCTCCCAGATCGTCTCGTTCGCCTTGTAGCCTCCTATCTGAAGGATCGTACCTTTCGTTTTAGACACGAAGGCACGCTATCCTCTACCCGTCAAATAAAAGCCGGTGTCCCTCAAAGCTCTGTGCTTGCTCCCCTCCTATACATACTATTCACCAACGACATCCCTATCCCGTCGAATGGTGTCAAACTAGCCCTCTTTGCAGATGACACAGCCCTTTACTCCAAAGGCAACTCATTACCACAGATTCGGAACAAGATCCAAAAGTCAGTAAGCGACCTAGGAGCTTGGTTCCAAAAATGGCGTATCGACGTAAACCCGGAGAAAAGCTCCGCCGTTTGCTTCGAATATAAACGACGTCGTCTCACCACCACTCCGCCAATCAGGATGTTAGGAACCCCTGTCCCATGGCAAACTAAAGCCAAATACCTAGGCGTCACCCTTGATGCAAGGCTCACTTTCGAGCCCCATATCAAGAAGGTCACTCGCATCGCACGTTTTTACATGGGTAGGCTCAACAGCATGTTGGGCAGACACAGTAAAATGTCCCTCCGCAACAAGCGAACCCTATATAAGGTCTGCATACGACCTGTCATGACCTACGCGGCCCCCATTTTCGCACATGCTAAACCCAAAGCCATCAATGAACTACAAATAGTTCAAAATCTATTCTGTCGTAGGGCCACTAACTCGCCCTATTATGTCCGTAATGCCGACCTCCATCGAGACTTAGAGCTCCCAACAATCCAGCAGTTCCTCAAATCACTCTCTGAGAGATTTTTCAAAGCCTCAGAGTCCCACCCAAATCATCTCATTCGTGAGACAGCTGCCTATGCAGCCCCTATCCACACTCGCTATAGTGTGCGCAGACCGAGAAACTCTCTCTCGGACCCCCCCAACAAGCTTTCGGCTGACCTGAACTGCCTCCTGGCGGCTCGGGACGAGCCTACATAACACATCCATTAATCTGCCTTAGTTAGGCATTCTTCTAAGCGGCTTTTCGCCGCTTGCGCCCTCCTTTCTGCCAAGGAGGGTCGCGTTCGTATACGGCTTAGAGATCTCCAGTCAGATCGTTAAGCCATTTCCTAAAAGGTGGTGTTTAGTGGGTAAAAGTCGCCACATAACCACGCAGCCGGCTGCGTGGTATGCTATGAGCATTCACCACCTCCCTCCCCCGCTTTCCGGAGGGTTGCCCATATTTGCTTCGGGCGCAAAAAAAAAAAAAAAAAAAAAAGTCTACACTCAACAGTCGAGCACGCACAACTGTGGAATGGGCCACGTGTAGATGCGTACCGCCATCGTTGGCCCACTACCCTTTGATGTGCGGCGGAAAAACCGACACCGTCGCCAATCCCGAGACCATCGCATGCGCCATAAGCCATCCGACACAACTACGCCCTCCACACGTTGGCCCGTCATAGTGGGCCATCGCGTTGGCCCAACGTGTAGAGGGGCTATAAAGCGCGCGGGATTAGCGCCGAACCCTGCCCCGCGCTCCCCGCCACACCTGACGTGTTATTTGCATCATCGAGTATTGAACAAATTGCCGGCACATGATTATGTTTTGACTATTTTAGTGAGAAAAAAGTATTTTCTTGTGTTATACTTAGTGACTTACTGATAATTGATAACTATATGATCAAAATCTGTGGCAGGAGATCTACTATTTGCACTTATTTTAGATAAACTGATGACCAAAATAAAGTGAAATGTATTTATGTTATGTCTCTTTGTTTTGTTCTAAAAACAATTTATCAAGCTTTCTATTTGCTATTATTAAAAATAAATCTACAGTGTCGCAAAAACATAACACTATAAAAGTAGACTTAACCTATAAATAAAATACACTTTCAACAGTAAAATTATGAAAGACGTGGCATTACTCAATTCGTACATTTTCAATACAGTGGGCATTGAGTACCACTTTAACGAATGTTCGGCGATTTAGCCGAATATTGTTATGTAGTTCAATGTTTGTGTTTTCAGTAAATAAAAGGTTATTTTTTGCTGCTAATGTTATAGACTTTGCTATGTTTTTTTTTTTTTTTTTTTTTTTTTTGCGCCCGAAGCAAATATGGGCAACCCTCCGGAAAGCGGGGGAGGGAGGTGGTGAATGCTCATAGCATACCACGCAGCCGGCTGCGTGGTTATGTGGCGACTTTTACCCACTAAACACCACCTTTTAGGAAATGGCTTAACGATCTGACTGGAGATCTCTAAGCCGTATACGAACGCGACCCTCCTTGGCAGAAAGGAGGGCGCAAGCGGCGAAAAGCCGCTTAGAAGAATGCCTAACTAAGGCAGATTAATGGATGTGTTATGTAGGCTCGGCCCGAGCCGCCAGGAGGCAGTTCAGGTCAGCCGAAAGCTTGTTGGGGGGGTCCGAGAGAGAGTTTCTCGGTCTGCGCACACTATAGCGAGTGTGGATAGGGGCTGCATAGGCAGCTGTCTCACGAATGAGATGATTTGGGTGGGACTCTGAGGCTTTGAAAAATCTCTCAGAGAGTGATTTGAGGAACTGCTGGATTGTTGGGAGCTCTAGGTCTCGATGGAGGTCGGCATTACGGACATAATAGGGCGAGTTAGTGGCCCTACGACAGAATAGATTTTGAACTATTTGTAGTTCATTGATGGCTTTGGGTTTAGCATGTGCGAAAATGGGGGCCGCGTAGGTCATGACAGGTCGTATGCAGACCTTATATAGGGTTCGCTTGTTGCGGAGGGACATTTTACTGTGTCTGCCCAACATGCTGTTGAGCCTACCCATGTAAAAACGTGCGGTGCGAGTAACCTTCTTGATATGGGGCTCGAAAGTGAGCCTTGCATCAAGGGTGACGCCTAGGTATTTGGCTTTAGTTTGCCATGGGACAGGGGTTCCTAACATCCTGATTGGCGGAGTGGTGGTGAGACGACGTCGTTTATATTCGAAGCAAACGGCGGAGCTTTTCTCCGGGTTTACGTCGATACGCCATTTTTGGAACCAAGCTCCTAGGTCGCTTACTGACTTTTGGATCTTGTTCCGAATCTGTGGTAATGAGTTGCCTTTGGAGTAAAGGGCTGTGTCATCTGCAAAGAGGGCTAGTTTGACACCATTCGACGGGATAGGGATGTCGTTGGTGAATAGTATGTATAGGAGGGGAGCAAGCACAGAGCCTTGAGGGACACCGGCTTTTATTTGACGGGTAGAGGATAGCGTGCCTTCGTGTCTAAAACGAAAGGTACGATCCTTCAGATAGGAGGCTACAAGGCGAACGAGACGATCTGGGAGGCCTAAGTCGTACAGTTTGTAGATAAGGCCCTCGTGCCAGACTCTGTCGAATGCCTTGGCAATGTCAAAGAAGACCGCGATGGTTTTTTGACGGCGAGGGTAAAAACCGCTGAGGATGTATTCCACTATGCGGTGAACTTGTTGGGGGCACGAGTGTTTGGCTCGAAACCCGAATTGTTGTGGGATGACAAGAGGGTCGCCGTCTGTGGGAAACAAATGGCGCCTCAAGCGCACGAGAATGACTCGTTCGAAAAGTTTGCCCATGGCCTTGAGGAGGCTGATGGGACGGTGATTGGAGGGGAGGTGGAGAGGTTTGCCTGGCTTGGGAATGCCAATGACAGTTGCCTCTTTCCAAGAGGTGGGAAAATAACTGAATTCGAAGCAGGCGTTAAAGATAATGGCCAGTAAGGCGATTACCTGCTCCGGGAAGTGTTTGAGGGCTTGGTTGGAGATACCATCCGCGCCCGGTGCTTTTTTGGGCTTAAGTCCTTTGATGGTAGATGAAATCTCATCTTTGGACACAGTGATAGGGTCAGAGGCGGTAGGGGGCGAGTTCCTGCGTCGGACCTCGTCCTCCACTTGTTGAATGTGTAAGGGGTCAGTGGGTTGTGAGCTAGGAGAGCATTGAGCGGCAACGCTGTCCGCGAAGCACTCAGCCTTTTCTTCGTCTTCGAAGGCAATGGAGCCGTCGGGACGAGACAGAGGGGGAGTATGGGTTATAGCGTCTATCCGGAGGGCTCTCGCCATCCGGTAGTACGCTGTGTGAGAGGGAGAGATTTTCTCCATGAGATTGCCCTTTTCGTGGTCTCTGTAGTCTTGGAGGCGGTAACGCAGTTTGCGTTGAAGGCGGTGGGCCGCGAGTCTATATTCGGGAGTGGGATAGCGTGCAGCTCTACGGAGGGCAGCTTTTTTGGCTTTTAACAGGTTGCTAATATCTAGGGGAAGACTAGTTTTAGCAACCGGGACAACTTTTTCATTCTCTTTAAGAGAGGATGTTATAAGTGAGGTGAGATTTTCGACCGCTGTGTCTATTTTCCCCGCACTGTCGAGGGCGTCAGAGGAAAGGGTTATGGGAGGGTCCGGAGAGTCTATAGCCGAGGCTAGAGACTTTTTGAAGCCCTTCCAGTTGGTGTAGGTTTTGGAAGTGGGAGTTGGAGATGGCTGATGGCCAAGAAGGAGGGATACAGGACGGTGGTCGGATCCTAGATCGTCGAGAGGCTCGATTGCTCTAAGGTTAAGGGAAACTCCTTTAACTAGAGCAAAATCTAGCACGTCAGGAGCGTAGGTAACAATGTCGGGATAGTGTGTGGCAGTGAGGGGGCTATAGACAGTCAGGTCGAGAGACTGAGTGATATTAAGCAGCACCCTGCCACTACTGGTAGTAGTGCGGCAGGCCCATTCAGTATGCTTGGAGTTAAAGTCTCCAAACATAATGACTGAGTCGCCTAATGCAAGGATGGCTTCAAAGTCACTCTTGACGGGGAGGGTTCCGCTAGGGATATAGCAGGAGGCTATAACGATTGACTGGTGTCCAGTCATGGCTAGTCTAGTGATAGTGGCTTCCATACTGGTAAGCGACGGAGTAGATATGTGGGAGCAATGAAGGGACTTTTTGTGATAGATGGCAGTACCGCCGCCTTTGCGGTCGGGTCTATCGTTACGTATGAGTGAATAATTTTTAATAGTAAGGCCTTTAGAGACCTTGGGGCTGAGATGGGTCTCCTGTAGGAGTAAGAGATCGGCTTCGCGATCTCGTAGAAAAAGCCTAAGCTCTGGGAGGTTATTTCGCAGACCGCGGATATTGAATGAAACAAGCGATAAACCCTTTGGTTTGATACGACCGTGAGATATTGCGGGAGCAGAGGGCTCCGGCATAGTTAACTTACAAGGACCTTAGAAGGTTGATGTGCTCGGTAAGAGCAAGGAGGCGGGCCTGAGGTGACTGAGCTGTGCTCAGTTTATCCGCAAGGATGAGGATTTCGTCCAAATTGATTCTATTGAGTGTGTTATACACTAGGTTTAGGGACTCTACAACGGAGTCTGTCTGTTTTTTGGGGTCGGCGGAGGGCCGCGGGATATTTGATTCCTTTTGGAACCAGGGGTTTATTGGGAGTGGCGCTGGCTGAGAGAGCGGGAGGCTCATAAGGGGCCGAGGAGGGCCCTGAGGTGGCCGATAGGGGCCCTGTGGGGCCCGATAGATGCCCTGTGTGGGCTGAGATGAGCCCTGAGGGGGCTGAGGTAGGGGCTGGCCCTGGCTGGGCTTGCGGCTTACAAGAGCCGGGAAGGTTCGGTCATTGACCTGTGGTGGAGCTTTGCGGCTCGGAGGTGGGCGAGGGGCGCGAGGGCAACCTCTATAATTGGCCGGATGGCCTGTTTGTCCGCAGAGGACACATGAGGGTGGGGATTCGGCGTTTTTGGGCCGTGGGCACTCTTTCGAGTGATGGGGTTCTAGGCACTTAATGCACCTGGGTGGAGCTGAGCAGTTGGCCGCCGCGTGTCCATAAAGGACACAAGGGATTTGAGGTCTTCCAGAATGTCTTCGTTTGCGAGTTCATAGGGAACTCCGCGGAGGACTGCCTTGACTTTCCTTTCTTCGGCAAGGGCGTATGTGTGGTAGGACACACGCTCGGCCGTGAATAGGCGGGTTATGTTTCGGAAGTCTTCTATAGACGCCGGTATAATTTTGATGGCCTCGCCGACATTAGTGGCTTGGTCGTATTTGAAACCCTTAACGTAGAGGGTTTTGGACAGTTGAGTAAATTTCGCCTTGTCTCTGAGAAAGACAGGGGGCGGGACTTGTTTTTTGGCCAGTTCGGGAGCGCAGCGGGTTGCTGGCTTGGCGGTATTGTCTTTCGACTGTGAGGTGGCAGCGTTTGGGGCTGCGGAAGTAGGGGCGACGGTGGGAGCTGCGGAGGTAGAGGCAGCGGCGGAGGGAGTGTGGGCGGCGGCGGCCGCTGAGGCGGGGGGAGTGCGAGAAGTGGCAGCGCGTTTCGGGCCGCGCTTTGATTTCACTAACGTGAATTCGGCTTGGGAGTCGGTTATGGTTCCTTCAGAATCGGAAGAATCCGAGGAGCCGGTGGAGCTGAGGGCGGTCCTCTTCCGGGAGGATGAGGTAACGGACGTGGTGTCCGAGTGCTCCATTTCGGAGTCGGGGGACGCGGGCGAGTCGGACTGCGGGGCAGCCGCTTGGGTCGCGAGGAAAGCAGCGACGGCGGGCGGGGGTACACATGCCTTAGGGGCACGGGGGGTGAGATTGATCGAAAAGCTATCAAGGTCTACGCCTTGGGTTTTTAAGAATTGGTGGAAAAGAGCCAAAATTTGGCTAGCATCCATGGACGACATGTTGATCGGGACGGGGGGTGACGTTTTATTCTAAGAAAACTGGAGGTCCCTGTTCTGAGAAGAACAGGGCCTTGGGGGCAGATTGGGAGGACTGACGATCTATTCCAGAAACTGGGGTCCCTATGTTCTGAAAAGAACAAGGGCTTGCTCTGAGAAGAGCAAGAGACGATCTTCTAAGGATAGTATACACAACAAATAACAGTATAACAAAAACAATAACAATAACAGAAAAATTAACAAATAAAACAAAACAAGCAAAGCGCGCTCAAGCCTCCCCGCCGGAGCAAGGGGGCAGGAACGATGCGAAAACAAAGTGACTCACCAACGGCGTCTGCTCGGCCGGTGTTAGCCGGGGAGAGCGGGGCGCGCGGGCAAGCGGTTGCGCTACCGAAAGGTCGGAGGCGCGAAAGAACTGTGTGCACGACCGCTCGGGGGCGGCGCGCAAACGGAACTGCTATGGTGAGTCGGTTATGTTATATATTGTCTCGAGGAGCATTTTTCGAGACTTTAACGTTGGTCCTTCACGCCGGATGTATACGGCTTAATGTTTGGTGTTTGTTCCGAGCGACTTTAAGATCCATAGAATACCTTATCTGGGGGATAGTTGCCACGCTTGACAAGAGGGTTGGCAGCCGCAGTTTTTTTTATTTTAGTCGTAATGAAGAAGACTGTGCTGCCCATTTCCTGATTTATTTGTTTTCTTCTATCGCCTCTTGCGACACCCACGGGATGATCCAGGGTAGTGGATATTCTTACATCACCAATAATTAAACAATTTGTTCCAGGTCTGCACGCACACGTGCGAAGTTTACGCCGAGAAAATCCTGAACATACGCAACATGGACGCTCTTGGCACGAAGCGCTGCCTCACCGACATTGGTAATTATCTACATATTTTTATTCAGAGCTGTGGTAGCCACCGGCGCCAATGAAATTGTTAATTGCAATTTTAAGTACTGATCACCGTTTGAAGGAAAACATCGTGATGAAATCTGCGTGTCTAAAAATATTTAGAAGACATGTGAAGTTTGCCCACACGTTTTGAGGTAGCACGGCAAGTATTTCCTTGCCCTAAAACCCTCTAAATAAGAACAGGCCTGTGCCCAGCTGTGGGACTTTATATAAGCGTTCGTTATATGATTGTAACTTCAACTTTTTTTAATTTATTCATTACAATCAAAGTCCATCGTTGCCGTACTTTGCAGGAAGGTTGGTAGCCGCAGTTCTCATATCTACATTAACCCTCTATTAAGGGGATTACATCGCTCAAATCCCAAAAGCATCCTATGTTTAAAGAAGTTTTTATATGAATATCTTTGTGCCATCACAAATAACTTGTATTGTTTAAAATTTTAATAAAAGTGTCCAAATTTTGGAAAACAATCGAAGTAAATAGAATTAAGGTATTATACGTGGTAGAGCCTTGCTGCAGTTTTATTAGTAGTATAGTTATAGCACGAATGGGTCGGCTCGACCGGGGAAGGACCACGCTCTCACAGAATACAAGCGTAAAATAGTAGCTTAATGCTGCTGTGTTTCGTATGATGAGTGTAAAGAACGGGAGACCCTTTTTACTAGAAACGAGGCATTCAATCTTAGTCCTCACGGGTGACAACGCATCTGCATTTTGATTCGTTATCGAGGATAGATGTAGATGTCTATGGGCCACAGCAACCACTTACCATCAGGTGGACTGTGTGCTCGTTTGTCACCCTATCCTATAAAAAAAGGTAAATTGTAAATTGCCTCAATAACGCGTTAATAGTTAGGCATGTATTATATACCAAAAAAAAGCTGCAATGAAGCATTTAACAATTTCTATTGTTTATTTTTTTAATTTGATTTACTATTTTTGAATAATAAAGTAATACCCAAAATTACACCAGCACCCCGCGATAAGCACCCGCGCAAAGTCCTGTGATGGATACTCGGGACACTCGGGAGGCAATACATCAGTGTGTCGACGACTCAAGTCTAATCCACAAATCCTCAAGGTCATTGGGCAATATAATACCCTTAAGAGGATACCTTGAAAATGAATCGTAGTTTTGGGGTCGTGGCTCATGAAAGTGATGCAATGACTTCATTATACGCAAATTATGAGATAGCCACACCGAGCAAGCGCTCGGTAAAAAAACTAAGTAAGCGCCAAACAACATTTTATTAATTTTAACAAAACTTCGTTATGGATTAAAAAAATGGTTTATGAGAACTTAGATATGATTATTTACTACGCCTTAAAAATAATTCCATGAACTTATTCGTAAAAATATTGTGGTGTCATGGAGAATTGTAACTAATTAGAGCCTACTCTGCAATTTTTTTCTATCGAGAAAATTACATGATATCGTGTTTTCCTTTTATGCAATCCAAGGTGATATAGTCAAAAATCATACACCAAAATATTGGTTTGTAATCTATAAAACTTAAAAAATATGTTAAATAGAAAAACCACCAAATTTTCGAGGTATCACCTTAAGCTTTTGCCCCGCGGTTTTGACATGCGTCGAAGTTGTTATATCCAGGCAGTCATGACCCACGCTTATTATGAGATCGCATAACAAGGAGAGCTCAAGCTATCACGTGAAACCTTTCTCATATTTCGGAATGATAACAGACTTTGGTAACAGAATATTAAAAGCCGCTCTAACAATATTTCTCTTCGTACTGGATATTCATCCTCCTTCATCAATAAATCAATATCTGTTACAGCTAAATCTAGTCAAAGCTTATTACTTGGATCTATAATATTTGCATTATACTTCCCATCATTTCTTACGACCTTCAAGAAGAGAGCCTACTCCTCTTTAAAACGCCGGTCACGCATCTGCAATTCCCCCTGTGTTGCACTTGCTCGTGGACGGCGGTAATCACTTACCGTCCTCAACTGTCATCTTGTTGTGTTTTTATTTTTATTTTATTTTTTTAACTTCATTGTACAATTGTATAATGTACACCTTCCTCCTAGCCATTCGTTGTGAACTTACAGAATGATAAGACTGCCTTGTACTTTATTTCATATATTTTCACAATAGCGCTGTGTATTATTAAATGATACACAAAACCCTTCTTGACCGTAATCAGTTCAAAAGTTATTAAATATGTTTTTTTTTTAAATATAAATGGTGACAAACGAGCACATTGACCACCTGACGGTAGGTGAATGATGTAACCCATATCTACATCTATGCCTTGAAGAGTTCTAGTTGCGGCCTAAACTATATTATACTACTATATCTACGTCCAAAATAAAAGATTACAAGAAGAGAAAATATTCATTACTAAAAAATCTTTTTAATTTTTTTCAGTATACTTGTCAAGTGTGGTCGAAGACCTGGGCACCAGCGTCACACCTGCGTTGAAGAACTTGGAGAAGTCACTACGTGCAGCTACTCCAAGTCAATGAATATGATATAAAAAATGTTCAAATAATATATTGTATATAATTCTTAGCCTTTCTAAAATTTAAAATCATTTTGAAATCTTGAACGTTAACGAATAAAAGCATAAAAATTTAAAGTAAAAGTTATCTTCAAATAACTAAAATTAACCAAATTATTTTACATTTTTAATTTAGTGATAAGTAAGAGATAGTCAGCGCCTGATTTAGAGTTCTAGCAGCCCTGGGCTAACTATGAATATCCCCCCCCCCCCCCCCCCGGGCTGGTCTGTTACATATTAGATTTTTAAAATTTACGGTCGCGCAAAGCCCTGGGGTTTCGTCCACATTAAATTAAATTTTCCCCAGAGAATAAGGTAAAATATCTTTCTCCAGTATGCAGTTAGTCTATCTCCTTGCCTAATTGAAAACTGTTTAGCAAATGTAAATAGGTAACAGACAGATTTATTTTGCATTTATAATATTACACATAGTATTATATAGATGTAATTTTTAAATATTCAGTAATATGTTAATTCATTATTATCAAGTATTTCACTTACGGTCTGTCGTAGGGATGTATCGATATATAATAGTGCTGATACGATACTGATACCGATTATTGTAGTAAATAATCGGCGATACCAATACCCTTATCGGTGACTGAGTAGAAATAGAAAAAAAAAAACAAATAAATAATGAATAATTATATTTATTATGTATAAAAATTACCTATATTTATTAGGGACTGAACCTTGAAAGGGTTAAAAACCAAAATATCACGTCCCGATGTCATTGTTAGATGTCATTGTCAGTCATCTCAGTCCCCCGTGACCATGGGTGCTGGAAAGCGCCCGAAACGTCGGGTTAAAAATAATAGTAAAATAAACGCGATAAAATCCGTAAAAGTAGTTTCAATCAAAGTGTAGTGTTCGCGTAAATATAAGAAATCATTTTGTTTAAATTGTATCGGTATCAGAATCATTACGTCCCTAGTCTGTAGTAACTAAAAAGAAGTAGAGAAGAGAGCTTACGAAATTAATTTAAAATCTTTGACGATAGACGAGAGACACAAAATGATTCAAATTCTTATTTTTACAAATTTTTTTATTTATATTGAACCAAAAATAAATAACTTACAAGTAAAATGCTTCCGGCGCTTGCTCTTTTATTTATTGAAAATATTATATTATAATATGTATTTTGTAAATAAGCGACGTGTGCAAAGGCAATCTTAACGCCCCCTTGGTCCTTGCGTCCGAGGCTTTCGCCTGATTCGCCTGTATATATAAATACGTGGTAGAGCCATGCTTTGGATATATTATGGTTGTAGCACGACTGGGTCGGCTCGACCGGGGAAGGACCACGTCCTCACAGAGTACCAGCGTAAAATAGCAGCATAATACTGCTGTGTTTCATAATATGACATACACACACCATATTATGGTGAATGTAGAGATCTGGAGACCCTTTTTACTGGAAACGAGGCATTCCATCTTAGTCCTCAGGGGTGAAACGCGTCTGCGTTTTGATTCTTAATCGAGGATAAAATGTAGATATGGACAAGTGAATCCACTTACCATCAGGTGGACTGTGTGCTCGTTTGTCAGCCTTATAAGACCTTGAAGATAAGGCATAGAAGAATAAAAGAATTCGAAAAGCATTTTTTTTGCTAACCTTCCTTTTATAGGAGCCTTGTTTATTGTATATATGGAAACAAACTATTAATAAATACCTAATTGTTATTGTGTCTTAGTGTTTTATTTCTATAATTGTTGGAGAAAAGTCTACGTGGTAGAGCCTGCTACAGCTATATTGGCTACATTTGTTCATGAGTTGCGTTGGGCACTTAGAATGGTTTGGAATGCCAGAATGTAAGTTTCGTTGGATATTTTTTTAATGTTATTGTTTGCTCAAACTAAGTATTATTGCAATTATGATACCATTCCGATAATGTTGGAGGCTAACAGCCCCTTGTTAATGTACCTACAATAAAAAAATAATATTGTCACACTTTCTCTCCAATTTGTCCATTTTGAAAAGTTATGTTTTAGCCTTAAATAGAATTGGGCACAAATTGCGGTGTATACAAATGGACAATCAGGCTATAGGCGGGTTTACTTTGTTGGCGATATTCCACACATTCAAACCAAAATGGTTCGCTTCGTCTTTCATAACGCGTACATAGTGGAATAATCAGTCGGTGTCACTTCTTCAATCCGCTTAGCGGGGAATCCACTAGACGGACATGCCCACGGGCATTTGTAATGAGTTTTAATGATACCAAAATATTCTGGGAAGAGTTTATACGACTCTATATCCATGCGCAAGTAATTGTACAGGTCTTCTGGTTTATCAATTTCTAATTATTTGTCTAGTTTGATATGGCTAAACTTATTTCTATTTTAATACCATTCTTAGCGCCAAGTTATTAATTAATATACGAGTATAATAAGCATTGCAAGTAGGTTGTCATCTTAATGTGCACGCACAACTTATCACGTAGCCGGTCTAAAACAAACTGATAAATCTGTGTAGAGTATTGCGGCTACAGACATACCCGGACAGACAGCTCGTGGGCATGTTCGTTTAGTGAATTCCCCGCTTTACAGTCTATCAAACACTTGCTTTTAAAAGGTTAAAGAACAAAGACAAATCAGTACTTACACTTACATTTTGTCATAAAAGGGGGATGCCCATATTAGGCCATGGAACGCCCAACAATGTGCATTTGTTAAAAAAATATATCTTTATTTATGGTTATAAATCGCGGTATTCATTTATCCTAAAACAATGGGAATATTTTTGCACAAATTAAAAGTACTGAAAAGATAAAAATAAAATTAGGTAAATACGTAATTCATTAGTCTGTGAATAAAATAAAAAATGTTGCCAATCACAAAAATCATAAAAAAATCGATTCCCCTTTTCGATCGATTACTTATGGTGTCATTATTGCAATGCTTATATAATTTTTCGATAATTATTACGATGTTATGATATAGGTTCAAAATAACCGTTGACAATGGATATTTATCCAAAGAAGTCGATACGCAACCGTTATTAACTAATTGTTTATCCGACTACAGACGAAAAAGGATGGTTATGTTTTTACTGTGTGTGCGGGTTAGGCTATGTTGAATCGTTTTTTGCTATGGTGCTTAAAACGTAGGATGCATTTTATTATTGAGGGCGCTACTATCAAGGAATATTTTATTCGCTAAACTCGTAAAGTACTTGACCAACTTTGAGAATTCTTTCACCACTAGATTGTTATGTATAATTTTAGATATCCAATATAGGGTTAATTTTATTATAGAGGGCGCTACTTTCAATGAATACGTTTTTTGGCTAATCTCAAAAATTACTAGACCGATTTTGAAAATTCTTTCACCATTACATTGCTAATGAGGGCGTTAGCTGTGTGATAAATTATATTATTACAATAAATGATTGTGAGATTAATATTTTCTAAATAAATAAAACTAAATACCTACCTAAGATGTTCAAATTCAATTATTATTTTTACAATTTAAGAATCGTATTTACACACTTTACTTACTCAGATTGATTATTATAGATAAAAAGGTAATAAATCTAAAGTAAAAGAGCTCCGCTTAAACGAAAACACTATTTATTAGAATAACTAATTATTAGAATAAAACTAAATGTTGAAAAAAAGTGGTTCAGTGCGAGTCGGACTCGCAGGCCCATGAAGAGTTCAGTAGTAACAAGCATATATTTTAAATCGAGTCAAAATACCACTATCATTATCGCCAGCAACAAATTATTTTGTTTTTCATAGTGTTATATGTGGGCACTCATGGCCGAAGTGTCTATGAAGAGTGGGCATTCCCCTTTAGGTCGTTTATAAGATATCCATTGAACTCTGCCTGCAACAGGAAGCACGGGCAACTAACTTTGTCAATGCTTTTTGTTGCTGCCGGTCCCAAGCCCGGAAAAGAGGAGGGAACGGTTCCGCCGGAGAGAGTGACACACCCACCTGCGCTAGGACCTGCGCAGTTGAGCGCCGTATGCGGGGATGAAGGAGTCCTGGAGGGTTGAGCCGATCGTCACTGGGGTATATAGTGTCGAGAGGCAACACGCCCTCTTTGGTCCGGATTTCAAGCTAAACGGTGGCCTTATCTGCTAGCCACAGATAAGAAAATGGCCAAGCGTCCCGTCGGAGGGTGGCAGGCGAGGGATGTGGGGGCTGCCTAGTCTCCCTGAAAAGGGCTAGGCGGTGGTAAAGGCCATGCTGACGGGGCAAGTGAAAGTCAACTCGAGCAGTGGGGATAGGCCTTTTCAGCCCTATCTGCCAGCTGGATCGAGCTCCCGATGTCGCGCTGTGAGCCAACTCTGCGTCCCTACATTCCCCCGGTAATCCTAACGCCTGAAATTCTTTTAATAAAGTAGGGTGTTCCCAAAGGTGCGGGCTCCATGGAGGGTGGGAAGCCGGGGGGACGAATTATTACACATGTCAAAAACTATGGACAACACAAGACCCATTAGTAGAGAAGGAGAAGTGTCAGAGGTGTTTACCTTAAATACTGATAAACCAGAAGGAACCGCCGTTAAACTGGCCGGCTAAAACCAAGGGGGCAATTTCCGCGCTGGATGTCTCCAAATCCAGTTCCAAATCCAAGGAGCTGGACGAGAAAAATGACCAAGGGGTCGCGAGTAGCAAAACTCCTGCGGAACCCCAAAGCACCGAAGACCTTTTCTCCGCTGCCTGGCAAGTGGTAAGCCGTAAGGGGAAGCGCAAGGCACCCAAAATGGTGACTTGCCGACCCGTCGCACCATCAGGTGGGTCTATCCCAGAGGCAGTAGCGCAAAGGTCAAAAAGAAGAATAGGAAGCAGCGAGAAAAAGGCCGCAGAGAAAGAGCCGCGCTCGCTGCTTCCAAGAGCAAGACTCAGGGAGCTGGGCAAGCTACTGCTACTGCGGTGCTTGGGGCTGGAACCAGTAGTCGTGCTGAAACTGGGCAGGATGAAAATCCAGCCCGAGCAGTAGGCACGGCCGCCGCAACCAGCTCTAAGAAATCCGCCAGGAACCAGAGAGCAGCCAAGCGTCCTGGAAAGAAGGAAAGAGCAGCCAAAAGATTGCTGGAAGAGTCCACCTCACCGAGAGGAGAGCACAAAAAAGTGCGACTTGAACAGCAAACAAAGGCTGCAAGAACAAGCTACGCTTCTGCTGCTAAAGCAGATTTGGGTGTGGCCTTAACGTGTGCGCTTACAGGTCACATAACAAAGGAGATAGCTGATGACATCCTCGTGGCCATACAGATGAAGATGATAAGCGAGGCCTGGAGTAACCAGGACCCTGATGCGTCGGGCCCGGTTTTTAGAGGCAAACCCGTTTACACGGAGGGTGTCCTAAAGCTGTGGTGCGATGACCAGAAGGCTCCGGACTGGTTGAATTGGAATATTAATATCCTCGACCTCAAATCCAACACCTCGCTAACTATTGAGAAACAGTCAGAGATACCACAAAAATCAAATGTGGTATCCTTACCCCTGATGCCCAAGGTGCCTGGAAGGACTCACGCGACATTGGTCTTGTGCTTACGTACCAGAACCGCTGGGTAAACATCAAGGACTGGCTTCTACTCAAAGCCGACAAAGAGACGGACGGATGGTTCCTCGTTGTTTCGGTGCCGGAGGATCATGTCCCGACCCTGATGAAAGCCGGGCGCCGTCTCGCATGTGTATGTGGGGCGGTATACGTTAAATTCCAGGGTCGTGGAGGGAAATTCATTGATTCCCCACCTAGCAAAGAGGCAGAAAGAACCCGGAAGTCATGAATACCGTGGCCATGGTTGCCGGAACATCGAAATCACTGGATGTCAAGTCCAGTGAAAAAACTGCCTGCACAACCGAGCCGAAGCCCCAGTGGAAACTGAGCTCAACGGCAGCTCACTGAGCGACGAAGAGGACTGCATTTTGCCGTCCAATTCCGACTCGGTGGCTGATGATGAAACCCGAGATCTGCTGGCAGGCTTATTTTTAGGCGGGGACGAGGATGACGCGATCGATGATGGCGTGCCGTTCGTCCAAAACTAGCCTAGTGCATGCCACAGTGGGACAGCGTCGGCTCAATTACGCAAGTGGTTGGAGGCACACAGGACGGCCATAGCCCTAATCCAAGAGCCATGGGTTGGGGCCGGTAAAATTAAAGGCCTAAACAACCTAAGAGGTGAGTTATTCTACAACTCTGAACACGACAAGCCTAGAGCGTGTATTTATACTACTAAAGATATCTGTGCAAAACCACTAACAGATTTCTGTTCCAGAGACATGTATGCCGTAGCATTACAAAACACACAGGAGGAAAGGTTAGTCGTCGCCTCGGTCTACATGCCTGAGGAAGACACCCCACCCCCTCACGACCTCGTCAGGCTGGTGAATTTCTGTGAGAGGGCCGGACTAGAGGTTGTGATCGGGACGGACTCCAACGCGCATCATCCCCTTTGGGGAGTGGAAAAACCTAATGAACGAGGTAAGGTTTTAGTTGAATATTTATTTAGCACTAGCCTAACCATATTAAACACTGGTTCTGAACCAACCTTCATAAATAAACGCTGTCGCACAATAATCGACCTCACACTTGCAACAGAAGGAGCAGCTAAGCTAATAACGGGATGGCATGTGTCGAAAGAGACCTCATGCTCAGACCACAGATGGATCTGATGCGTACAACAGGTCGATATCCCCGCTATACCGCCATGGAGAAATCCCCGCAAGACGGATAAAACAAAATACCTCAATAGGCTGACGTCTTCGCTCGCGGGTGTTGGGGGAACTGATACCATAGCAGATCAATCGCTCTTAGAAGAACAGGTAGCAGCTGTCACTAAAGCCATGATCGATAGCTACCATGAATCATGTCCAGTAATCACTCCACCAAAACATGCTGAGCAAAAGCAACAGTGGTGGGGTAAAGAACTAGACAGGAAACGTAAGAAGGTAAAAAAAGCGCTAAATAGGGCAATGAATACCTCAAAGGATGAAGACTGGCTTCTATATAAGAAAGCTAAGTCTGAATACAAAAAATGTATCAGGTATCGACGCTCAACAGGGTGGCGCAAATTCTGTGGTAGCATAGAAACCTGTGAACAAGCAAATCGGATAAGGAAAATCCTAGCTAAACAGAACACACCGGGATCTATCTCTTTAAAGAAACCCGACGGAAGCTACTCAACATCGCCGGATGAAACCCAACGCATCCTAATTGATACTCACTTCCCAGGTTGCTGTGTAGTTGAAAGGGTGAACCGGCATGAAGATGCACTGACACCAACAAAAGAAGACTGGGAATTAGCACAAAGAGTGGTGACGATGGACAAAATCCATTGGGCCATTCATAGTTTCCAACCCTATAAGGCAGCAGGACCTGACGGCTTATTTCCGGCACTTCTTCAGTGGGGGGGGGGGGGGTAAAGTCCTAATAGTCAGACTTGTTGCCATAATGAGAGCATGTCTGGCTCTTAAATATGTTCCTAGGGGATGGAGGGAATGAAAATCACGTTCGTACCCAAACCAGGTAAGAACGACTATACAGACCCTAAATCCTATAGGCCTATTAGCCTCACATCCTTTCTCCTAAAGACGATGGAGAGGATGTGTGAACGGGAGTTGAGAGGGTCGGCGCTAATTAAATTACCGCTACACGAAAAACAACACGCCTATAGCTTAGGTAAATCAACGGAATCGGCACTTCACCAGTTAATAACAAAGATTGAAGAGGCCATCCAAAACAAAGCAATATGTCTAGGCTCCTTCATAGACATAGAAGGTGCTTTTGACAGAACAAATTTCTCCAGTATAAAAGGTGCCCTAAGTAGACATAATGTTGAACCGGCGCTGATTGACTGGATAGTAAACATGCTCAGTACACGAAAAATAAAGATTGCTGGTGAATCTCAGACAATTCAGATCATGAAAGGATGCCCGCAGGGTGGGGTTCTTTCACCTCTCCCGTGGAATATGGTCATTAATGAACTCATCGGCAAATTAAACGCTAATCATTTCTACACAGTCGGTTATGCAGATGATCTGACAATACTGGTCTCTGGTAAGACAGCAAGCATTGTGTGCGACCTGACCCAAGCGGCTCTCCGTATTGTGGAGAGATGGTGCAGGGAATATGACCTAACCGTTAATCCAAATAAAACGGTTATAGTAATGTTCACACATAACGAATGCTGAATAATTATCATCTTTCAAGTCTTTTCAGCACAAAACTCCAACTTTCTTCCGAGGTAAAATACCTAGGTCTTACCTTGGACAGTAAACTTAACTGGAATAAACACATAGAAAACAAAATCAGCAAAGCTAGTTTAACTTTCTGGCAGTGCAGAAACATGATTGGCAAACGATGTGGTTTAACGCCAAAAATTACACTGTGGCTGTACAAAACTGTAATTCGGCCCATGATCACATACGGCTCTCTGGTATGGTGGACCAAAACCAATGAAGCCACCACTATACAAAAGCTACAGCGTTAACAGAGATATGGTTTAAGACATTTATTTTCTCAAAAGATTTACAAATCACTTACAGAGAAAATACACATTCCAAAGAAAAAAAAAACAACATTAAGCCGATTACGAAGCGTAGTGAGCTAGTATTATAATAGGTCGCTAAAACTTATTTTCTAATTGAGTGCTTAATAATTAATTTAGTAAATATTACACATAAGTAAATAGGGTACTTGCAAAAGTATTCCTACCAAAGCTAAGCAGACCATCGTCACTTCGGTCAAAATTGAATGAATGTGGCGAGTTATTTGTTAACGCCTATGACACATTAACTATTTTATTGTGTTCAAAATTAATTTATAGTGTTAGCTGTTATTGTTTATGTTTATCATTTAAAACCATTACTATATGTAATACGATACTATAATTAGGTAGTGTTTCTTTATTTAGTATATTATATATTTAGGTATTAATTTGTTTGTAATAATATAAGTAGTGTTGCACATACGCATAATGCAACGTATATATACATACATACACACATACGTACATACTCATATATACACACATTTAGATATATACACAAATATATGTATAAGTTATCTTGTCTCGTATCTATAATCATACTGTGTATAAGTAATGATATTGTATTATCTCTATACAACTATTTTATTGTAGATATTATTATTAAGGTTGCATGTGTACTTCATATATTATGTAGATTAGAGATTTGTGATTATAAAGTTATTATGAAAAATCCTTTAAAATGTGGTTTTTAGCAATTTCTTAAAAGTGGACAGGGATTTTGTTTCTTTAAAGATTTTAGGTAACTTGTTGTAGTGTTGAGCTCCCTCATAAAGAACACTCCTTTTTCCATAGTTTGTTCTATATAATCTTAAACATAGGTTATTAGCCTGCCTTGTCATACGTTTATGATAATCTATCTTTTTTGTAAATGTTATTTGAGAGTGAGTAGCATTAGTAGGTATTTTCATACTAAAAATGCATATTTTATATTTGTACGTTTGGGCTAGATTAAGTAATTTGGTTTCTTTATATATTTGAGTGGTAGGTGTTAAATATTTATATTGGAATAATATTTTTATGATTTTATTTTGTGTAACTTGTAGTTTTTGCAACGTTGATTTAGTAGCTGAGCCCCATACCTCAAGCAAATAATCTAAATGAAGCTTAACTAAAGAGTTATATATGGTATATTTGACATATCTCGGGAGACATCGAACTATAGTTTTTAGAGCTCCTGTTAATGAGTAGATTTTACTATGGATATTCTCAATATGTTGATTCCAGGTAAGACGACCGTCAAGAACAAGGCCTAAGTATTTCTCGTTGTTAACTTTGGTTAATATTTCACCATCAATAGTAAGAGGATTGTGACTTTCAATTTTTCTATTTTTTGCACTAAAGATTACGTGTTTTGTTTTTGAGGCATTGATTGTTAGTAAGTTTGACTGTAGCCAGGTGTGTAATATGTGTAAGTCTTGCTGGGCTTCACTTAGTACTGATTGTAACGAGTGACCAAAGTAGAAGAGGCTGGTGTCGTCGGCGTATAAAGTGATATCACCCTTTAGTCCAATTTCATATATGTTGTTTACATAAATAAGGAATAAAAGGGGTCCCAATATTGATCCCTGTGGAATGCCACAAATAACCGGTTGGGGGCTGCTTTGCTGATTATTAATTTTGACAACTTGAAATCTATCAGAAAGATACGATTTAAAAATGTCAAATGCCTTTCCTGTGATACCTATGTCTTTTAGTTTTAATAATAGGATGTCATGGCTGACTGTGTCAAAAGCTTTTTTTAGGTCAATAAAAATACCTAATGTAATTTTTTTCTGATCAATATTAAGTCTTATGTTGGTTACTAAATCAACAGTTGCAGATACAGTGTTAGACTTTGGGCGGAAGCCATATTGCTTTTTATAGAGGTAATCAATAGAAGTCAGGTAGTCATATAGTCGTTTATGTAGTATTTTTTCAAATAATTTCGACATTACTGGAAGTACCGATATTGGTCGGTAATTGTTTGGGTCTTGTTTGCTTACGGCTTTAAAAATAGGACTAACTTTTGCAGTTTTTAGGCTATTTGGAAAATAGCCATCACTTAAACATTTATTAATACAAATAGCGAGGTTTTCTACCATATTGTCTTTAATACACTGTAAGGATTTTGTGGAACTAGCGTTAGAATCTAAGTCTTTTATTATTTTCATTACCTCGTCTGCGGTCGTTGTGTTTAATTTTGATAAACCAGTGTTGTTGTTTTTAGGTTTGTTGTATGACAGTGTTTGTGTAAAGTTTTTACGATATTTTTGCGGTATTTTATTTGCAAGTTCAGGGCCTGTAGTGACGAAAAGTCTGTTAAAATACTCACATATTTCTTTAATATTTGAGATTTGACCATTGGGGGTATTTATTTTTAAACACCTTAGGTCTGCCAGATCTGATTTATTATTTGACAGTCAGACAGATTTAGTTGCCACATTTTTAAAGGACATTTCTTACAATCTGTGAAAGCCTTATGATAAAATTGTTTTTTAGCTGTTTGGATATTTGCAAACGTAAAGTTTCTTTGTTTTATAAATTCTATTCTCAAATTTTCATCTTCAGGTGTTTGTTTTAAGCTGTACCATAGTTGGTTCCTTTTATTTATTAAAGCAATTAGGCCCCTGTTTATCCACTCTTTGCAAGGCGGATTGACCACTTTTGTTTTTCTTATTCTATTTTTTGCAATAGTTTGTAGTAGTTGCCATTCTAACTCCTCATATACTTGAAATGACTTATTTTGAGAAATTTCTTCAATATCGTTCTGCAGGTTGTTATAGTTAATTGCTTCATATTGAACTTTTTTTAAGCGTTCGGTTTTCGGTCTGTTTAACTCAAGATATATTTGTTTGTGATCAGCTATGGGGGATTCAATAATAGACATTTGGAAAGTATTATTTTGTAAGTTGGTACATACATGATCTATAATAGTTTTGGATGTTGTGGTTTCACGAGTGCAATACTCGGTGTTGATTTTATTCAATATTCTTATGTTATTCTCTCGCAGCAGTTCTTTATATTCTTTTACGTGTTTGTCGTTAGTAAGTAGGTTAAGATTAAAGTCGCCGAAGACAATAACACGCTTTCTTCTTACAAGGTGTTCGTTATAGTTTTCAAGAAACTTGTCAGTACTTGCTGCTGGCTGTTTGTGTATGGCACCTATGTCCAGGGAAAAAGTGTCAAGATGTACCCATAAAAAGTGGTTTCCGTCTTCACATTGATCCTCCAATAATTCGTGTTTCAAATCCTTATGAATGAACAAAGAGACTCCACCACCTCTAGAATGTTTTCTGTAGTTATAGTAGTGAACATAGTTTGGTAGTTTTAATCTCTGTGCTTCGTCTTCGTTTTTTATCCAAGTTTCCGTAATAACTAAAACTTGAATCTTCGTTCCGAGTGGTTCCATAATATAACGTATTTCATCTAGTTTGCCTGGCTTAACTAAACTGCGAATATTGGTGTAGAAAATTTTTAGTGCTTTGTTTGTAATAGATAAATCTGCATAATTGTAATGATATTTATGAGTTATAAATTTATCCTTATTTTTTGTTATTGTATTTTCTCTGGTGTCCCGTTTTTTGTTTCCTGTTTTATTATTTTGGGTGTTCCTTTTATATACTTTATAATTAAGTCGTTTTCCCTTTTTTCTTTGCGCTGACGTAACTCTTCTCGAAGGTTTGCCATTTCTTGTTTTTGGTTAGGTGTCTGATCGGAAAAGATTTTTATATTACTTACTTTGCAGTTAAATTTATTTTTAATAAGGTTTTTGCTATATCTGGAGTTAAAAAGCAAACTTTTAGTGGGCGTGTTTTCTTCACATCATACTTGCCTAGGCGCATTATTCTTTCTGGTTGGGGGGTAAGTGGATAGATGCCTGATAGTACTTTCATCACTTCACATCTATCATTTTCCCTCTTTTCTTCCATATTTTCTGAATATGGTTCGAAAATGCCAGTGATTATTATATTCTTGGCGCGCTCTTGAACTTCGGTCATTATATCTGCATAACTATTCGTTGTTGGTTTAGGACATCCTGATGGTAAGGGGGCATGTACAGTCCTCTGAAGAGCCTGTACATGATTTTTAATACATTTTATTTTTTCTTCATTATAAGTGACTAGATTAGGTACGACTAGATTAGTGAAGAGATTAGCTTGTATGGCTGCCACGGGCTGCATAAGGACAACACCAACAGCAGCTTTGGAGGCTATGCTGGAGCTAACACCGCTTCATCTATATATACAACAAGAAGCAACTTTAGCTGCCATTAGACTCAAGACCCTAAATCTTTTAAGTAAGAGTAGAGTCCCCCATACAGATATAATCGATAGAATTTACTCAAAAATTCCTATCTTACAAGCCAAGTATGATAGGATCCCAAAACAATTTGTATTCGATAAGAAGTACAGGATACAATTGAAGGAAACTGACCATCTGGAAGGATTGGGTCCAAGAGAGCTCAAAGTTTTCACGGATGGCTCTAAGACAAATGAAGGTGTGGGGTCTGGGGCTTTCTCTGAAGGCCTTAATATCCACATATGCACACCGCTGAGTACCCACAACACAGTCTTCCAGGCTGAATGCATGGGTATCATCCAAGCGGCCATAGCAATAGATGCTAGGAAGGTGAAAGACTTCTGCATCAGAATACTGACCGACAGTATGGCGGTACCTACTTTGCTCTGAGTTGCAATGTGACGAACTCGGGACTGATATACGAGTGCCATCAACGATTGAATGAGGTATGTAAGCACAACAATGTGACTGCAATGGATCAAGGGACACAGTGGATCTAGAGGCAACGATGCAGCAGATGAACTGGCCAGAAGGGGATCGGCCCTAGCAACTATAGGGCCGGAATCAATAACACCAATCCCCTTTGGCTACGTTCGTTCACTGGTACGTAGATACTTCAATAATTTACACGCTCAGCTTTGGAAAAATTTAGTAGACTGTAGACAAGCTAGGGAGGCCCTACCTGTAATAAACAGTCGTCTAACCAAGGTTCTAATGAGACTCAACAAGCCACAGATCAGGATAGTAACAAGTGCTATCACAGGACATGGCTCTTTTAACAAACATTTGTTCACCATAGGTGTTACTGACAGCCCCCTGTGCAGGTCGTGCATGGCAGAGGAAGAAACGTCGGCTCACGTGTTGCTAACATGTCCAGAAGTTGCTTCATACAGGGCTAAACATCTCGGCACGCCGGGATCGCTCCCCGAAGTTGCTTGCAACATCAAGGGACTGCTGAGCTTCTTCGGGAAGATATCATGGCTCTAATAAGCATATTATTCCTGCCCACACGCAAAATACGCGCTTAGACGTGGAGTTGCGGAAAACAGCCCGTCGTAAACTTAACTAAACTAAACTAAAGATATCCATATTGTTGATACAGTATTATATTCTTAAGGTGGACCTAATCGATGGCACGAATTAAGTGGTGGGCGGGGTTAAAATGCGTGCTATCTGAGCGAAAGCGAAAGCATAAGGCATGATGATTTGCAACAAAAACGAGCGCGCGAAATTCTATAAACAGACCTTTTGGAATCTGGGTATGATGAAAAATCTATTGAATGTATCTGTTCAAAATATAATTATTTGCATTTTTGAACACCTATCTATTCATTTTTTTTATTATTTATTATCATTATTATTTTTTTATTTATTATCATAATCTATTCCTGTATGGTAACTGTTTTGCAATTTTCGTTCTTTCTTATTTATTTCCGCCCAAAGATGTGTTAAAATTAGTACCTACTTTTTAATATATTGTTTTTTTTTTACTTTTTTGTTTCCATACAGGGCTAGATAATGATAAATTGAAATCATTTTTTTTTATTTTTAACGTACGCCATCAAACAGTGGAGTTATAACCAGACTATGTTTATATGGAAGAATGAGTGGCTAGTGTACCCTTAACGTTAGTTAATTGCGTCCATGAGTGAAAACTATAAAATCTTTAGCATGTCGTAGAGGTAGAGCGATGCCACAGGTATTTATTATGATTTCAGCACAAATAGGTCGGCTCGACCGAAGAATGATAAACTTTCACAGAATACTGCTGGGTTTCGTTTGGTAGGTGTAGAATGAATGTGGTATAGAACAGCAGAGAATACTTTTACTGGAAATAAGGCATCTTAGTTCTCAGGGGTGACAACCCCTCTGCATTTTTATTTTTATTGAGGATAGATGTAGATAAAGGCCTAAGGGCTACAGCATCTACTTACCAGCAGGTAGACTGTGTGCTCATTTGTTACCCTTATTCTATAAAGAATCTTTAATGATATGAAAGACCTGTTAATTAGAGTCCAATATATCAAAATGTAGTCTTACATCTGCTTTTCATATCAATGTTGCAACGTAAAATATCTAATATTAAAAAAAATCTAGCTACTACAGCTGTCGCTAGCGAGTAGCTAGTAACAATACATATATAAAAAATTCATAACACAACAAATAAAATAAACCAATGCAAACTTAAGTAATGAACTTCATAAAAACTCCCACCACTCTTAATTAAATGTAAAAGGAAACATTAGAATTCAAAAATAATGGAAATGATTCAACTCAACTAAGTACATCAACCAGCTTCTTTTAACCAAAAATAATGAGTATTCTTACTCATTCAATGCCTTAACTATTATTATATAATATATTCATTAATATTGCAACTTTTTAAACATTTGAGCATAACATAAAAATATCAAATCATACAAAACTTTGAACTTAAAACTTATACCCAGAGGATATTCAGGTTAGAGCAGTTCATTGACTCTTTTTCTTCCTTTATGACAGTTATGATTTATTTACTAATGACATGTTTAGTGTGAGCATCATCATCATTACCGCCCTTCACAAGTCCACTGCTGAACATAGGCCTCCCACAAGGAATGCCTCGAAGCACGGCCCTGAACCACCAGCATGAAGTAAAAATGTTTGACTTTCAGCATGATCCTTAGGGTCAGTTCACACGGAGACGCGGCGCACACTTTTTAAAATAGTAATACAAAATATAACTTTATTTACTACACAAAAAGATACATATTTTATTGAGATAATTCTTAAATGTCCCGGGCGCTGTACCCCAAGATGCCTCGCGTCGTAGCCCGGTGCATCACGATTCACGACACAGCGATACTTCGTCGGTAGGCGCAGCTAGTAAGTGCGTTGCGCTGCCAGCGACTTCACGATGCGCTACGCGGTTGGAAACTACTGGCCTCTTCACGCATAGTTGCATCTCAGTGTGAACTGACCCTTATCCCCACTATGATGACTTGCATATAGTTTAAACAAGTGAAATTAAAAAATAAATTAGCACGTTTTTTATAATATTCTTGAAATGTTATCCAAATTTGAGCTACATTCAAAATTACAAGTTTCCAGCACATCGGGTCAGGAAGTTTATTTAAAATGAATTATGATTTCTTATTTTTTTACGCAAACACTACATATTAAACACCTGGCTGCCGAGCTTCAACACGTCAAGCAAGTTTTGCATGACAACTAGCTTCGGGTCCCGTGCCTATGTCACAGTGAAAGAGTGAAGCCGGCCACAGTCAAGCATGTACCGGCTGTACTGCCATATGTTAGAGGAGTCACTAACAAGATTGGTCAGTTTTTACCATCAGTCAAGTGTAACGTCCCTCTGCAAGATGCAGGAGTGTACAAGCTTGATTGTGAATGTGGTTTTTCCTACATAGGACAAACTAAAAGATCAATCAAAATCCGTGTTAAAGAACATATAGCTCATGTGAAGGCTGCTCAGGTGAAGCTCTGGGAAGTCTGCAGTCTGTAAACACATACAGGATCGCCCCCGTCACTACATCAGATTTGTTAGACCACAAATCCTCGCTAAAGAACACCGATTCCTTCCAAGGATGATTCGCGAGGCTATTGAAATCAAAAAACATCCTAATTTCAATAGAGAAGATGGCTGGGTGCTACCATCTGCTTGGGATCCTATAATTAATAAAATTAAAACAACAAGCATACAACTAGAAGACTTCAAGATACTGTAAGTTCATACTGTGTAGATTGGAACAAAAATTAATAATTTTTATTTATGGTAACCGCAGTTAACTATGACATCTAGAGGTTTAGCATCTCAGTCTCCCTTGTGACCATGGGTGCTGTAAGGTGCTCGAAATATCGGGTATTTAAAAAGATAAATATACGCAATAAAATGTGTAAAGGCTGGTATTATTAAAATGAATTACTAAATTTCACCCGGAACGAAATAGAAAAAAGTGACAATTAAAATGTGATAAAATAAAAATAAGTAGTAAATTTTCCTTTATGACGATTATGATGAATCAATGACATTTAGTGTAATCAGTCAGCTTTAATTTAGACAGGATAGGCTGTATAGGAAATTAAATTGATTGATGACTTTCAGCATGATCCTATTTTTCCATGGAAAGAAAACCAACAAAAGAAGCTCTAAACTAATAATGATATTTCTATTTAAAGACACAGACAACAAATTTGTTTTGAGGCTGATAATAGACATATAAGTTTAACTACGAAATAAACTTTTTATTCAGTATAGACTATATAAATAATACTTTGAGCCACTCTGTTTAATTTATCACTGGTGTAAGAAACCTCTGTCCAGAGAAGATCCAGCAAGAAACCCAGCAGGACTCAAAAAAATTTAATAGTTAAATAAAAAAGTAATATATTGGTTACGTGACTGCCTCATTGGTCTAGTGGTTGTAGTAGTGCGAGTACTGATCATGAGGTCCTGGGTTCGATCCCGGGTCGGGCCAAAAAATCAATTATTAAGTTTTTCTGTCAAGAAATTCTCAGTAGCTGCCCGGTGTCAGGATGTTGGCGGAGGCTCATCCCCGTGCCTCGGAAAGCACGTAAAGCTGTTGGTCCTGCGCCTGATCTCTCTCCGGTCATGTCATTTTACCATCCCATCGGGTTATGAGAGTGAGGGAATAGAGAGTGCACTTGCGCTTGTGCATACACTTGGGCACTATAATCCTGTCCTGCGCTGATGGCTAGCCTCCGTTGAGGCAGGCCTCCACGGCCGTAATTCAGTTTGGAGGACATTACATGCTCATTAATCCAGTATCATAGGAGTGAATCACCCAATGCATGCCAGATAGTTCATTCCAGAAAAGACCTGTGTCCAACTAAATGGCAAACAAATAAAAATGGTTAACGTAGGATTAAATCATTGCTGTTTTACAATGTATACCACTGTAGGCATATTAATAAAAGAAAAAGAAATCGAAAATATAAAATTAACAAGTAACATTTAATGTTACACAAACATCATATTAAATTTTATATCACACAAATTGAAACTAATTGTAATGCTTAAAATAAAATAATCATTTCACTTCATGTCAATCATCCCACATTTCATGATTAGGGTCAGTCTCGGGTAAAAAATCCTTCTGTAAAATAGGTTTTGGTGTAGTCAGGAATCCTGTTAGTCTTGGAGGTTTGTCTTGAGGAAATATAGCACTTTTAGATGGGCAGTTCAGAACATGAGTTCTCATTTCAAGTTTTGAAACCCGATGTGTAGCGTTATAAGGGCATATGTTAAGTTCTGGGTAGTTTGGCTGACACTTTACAATATGACCTTGGATCCGCGAGCGAGGTACACGATGAGCAAAGTTATACGGGCAAGCAACGAATGGGTCGTCCATGGTAGAAGTATCTGGCGGCAAATTAAATTTTTAATCCACTGAATAATATATGATAGGTTTTTCTATACGTCAATGTACTGAAAAATTTGTAAACCTGAACTATCTAACAGGACAGCAACATAGAACTCCGAAAAGAAAATCTAAGCTAAACGTAAAAGTTTAAAACTTTTTATTTTAATGTTATCATCAACTTTATAATTTGTGGTTATCATGTCAAAAAAAATTTCTTTTACTTTAACTGGCTTTACGGCTCTGGGTTCTAGCTCTTCTGAGCCTAAGGCTGGATTTAGTGCTATGCGGACGGTCCGTACGGACGACCGTCATCCGGAGCTATCGTATAGAAATCAATTACTGTGTTTAGTTGAACACGGCCTGCGGAGCGTCCGTCCATCCGGAGGAAAATAATCCGTCCGTGCTCCGGACGTCCGCATCAGGACGCGCTAGGTATCTATACAAAAGGTATCTATACAAAAGCGTTTAGTGCTGTGCCGACGCAGACAGATCCGGACTTGTGTGCGGGACTATCAACAACGACAATGTTTGCGGAGAATCTAGACACGGAATGGGGATTATGGGATCTTAGCGATATTTTGTATAAAGATCGTGATGCGAAACTACAAGCGTGGACAGAAGTATGCCGAGCATTGTTTCCCGGTTATGATCATTTACCGGATAAGGAGAAACAGGAAATTGGTAAGTACATACAGTAGTATAATAGGTAGGTACAATCCGCGAGGCCTGCTTGCATTTGCGTGAGTGCACATACCTACATAGTGTAGGTGTGATGTCGCCCTAGAGTGCGACACGTCCTTTGCTTGGTTTGAACCAGTTTATACTGCTATTTTGCGATCGGCCCGAGGCACTCACACAAATGCGAAGCTCGGAGACCTCGCGGACTGTACATAGATATCATTGAGTAAAATACACTCATTATTTACATCATTTAACTACTTAATTGAAAATTTTCGTATAGGTAATAAATTAAAATATTGAATTATTTTGCCAAGGCACTGCACCTGCGGTAGATACAAAATAACTGGCGAATCTTTCTCTCAATGCGTCGCCCAATCTGACAATTCCTACTCTTTTGTAATCCTTCAGTAATAAATGTATCCTCTTGTCTATAGCCATCTCGCTCTCCAATGTAGTTGTGTAAAATACAACAAGTTTTTACGAGTGTAATCGTGTTCGGCAGAGACGTATTTATTGGTTTATGAAATATTTTAAATTTATTTGTCATTATTCCGAACGTAGATTCAATATACCTTCTTGCACGACTTAACCTATAGTTAAAGATTTTTTTTGTGAGTCATATTACTTCGTGCATAAGGTTTTAATGTTTTGTTCGATATACCGAATGCACCATCACCAATTATCACGTGCTGCAAAGGTACAGATGTATTCGGCAATGGTTTAGCAGCAGGAGGAGGAATATTAACTTTCCAAAAAATTCTTTCGCATTCAGCATTAGAAATGGATATATATATTAGACGTTTAACAAAGTTAGTAAAATTTTTGTATTTAGGAAAGATTCTACTATTAACAAAATTACTCAATTTACCCCAAAACTGTTCAACATTTACAGCTGCACTGGTATTACAACAGAAACCACACATTAGGTTTTGTACTTCTGAATCATACTTAATTCAACGATATTCTTCATCAATCAATTGTCTTGTGCTATCATTTGTAATTATGTTTGGGAAATGGGAACCTCTTCATAACGCTAATAAGAAGTGTAAAATTTTCATAAGCCGTTTCATTCATTACAGCCCTTCACAAGTCCAATGCTGAACGTAGGCCTCCCTCAAAAAATGCTATAAAGAACGGTCCTGAGCCACCTGCATCCATCGACTTCCTGCATGTTTTATCAGGTTGTCACTGTATGTAGTGCGGGGTTGCCCACCGGCACGAGGCCGCCACTTGAGGTTGTCGTTACTTTGAGCTATATGGTCGGCCCATTGCCACCTTATCTTACTAATCCGTTGGACCGTTTTCGGTCACTCTGGTTCTACTGTGTATCCTTATTTCTAAGTTTATTATGCAGAGAAACCCCGAACATAGCCGTTTCCATAGTTCACTAAGCGACTTTGAGCTTCCTCATGCGGCCAACAGTGAAGGAATTTTTGGTGTAATATAAAATTATGATTTTATTCGTTAATAGAATTATGGCCAGTTTTTGAAAGACTGATCAAACTAAGATTTTAATTCAAATTTAACGGTAGCTAACTGTGAAGGATGATAGTGCAACATACATAGTAGATAACATTGCACAAGCCGCGAAGAAGATTAATTAGTTCTTACTATCCGTATCATATTCCTCTAAAACATGCAGGAGTGTAATATATAGGGCAAACAAAAAGGTAAATTAGAACCCGCGTAAAAGAACATATAGCTGACTTGAAGTATCAACGTTCCGGGAAGTCTGCAGCTTGTGATCATATTCTAAAATCTGACTTAATGGTGGTGGTCGCACCACCATTAAGACAGATTTGATAGACCACAAATCCTCGCGAAAGAACATCGATTCTTACCAAGGATGATACGTGAGGCTATTGAAAAAAAAAACTTCCTAATTTCAATAGAGATGAACCGAATATTTGTTTCGTATTGGGTATTCGGTATATTCGGCAGCTTTACCGAATATTCGTATTCGGCCGAATATTCGGCTAAATCAGCGGACAATTGTTAAAGTTGTATTCAAAGTATCCACTGTATTAAAATGTACTGATTGAGTAAAGCCATGTCTTTCATAATTTTTCTGTTAAAAGTATATTTTATTTATGAGTTAAACCTACTTAAATAGCGTTTTGTTTTTGAGACACTGTAGATTTATTTCCAATTATAGCAAATATAAAGCCAGATAAAATGTTTTTGGAATAAAACAAAGAAAATTACGTTATATTAGTACATTTCACTTTCGTTTGGTCGTCAGTTTCTCTAAAATAAGTCCAAAAGGTAGATCCTGCCACTCATTTCTACTAACACAAAGAAATACTTTTTTCTCACAAAAATAATCAAAACATAATTATGTGAAGGCGATTTGCCCAGTACTCAGTACAGAGCGAGGGGCAGGGTCCAGCGCTAATCCCGCGCGCTTTACAGTAGGTAACAAGTTTCAACAAAAATTGGTTAGGTACCAAGCTGATCCTTCCATCATTATTTTATCAAAATTTTCGATTCGGTAAAAGTTTTACTAAACTTTCGGCCGAATATTCGTATTCGGTGAAATCCATGTTCAGCCACACTATTATTTTAATTTTTATATTATTATTTTTATTTTAACTTGATATTATAATTTTTATAAATTACTCTTATCTAAATTTTTTAAAATATAAGCTGCGTAATACCACCAGCTTGGGACTCTGTAATTAATAAAATTGAAACTATAAATAATTGAAATTATAAATACAAGCATTCCACTGCAAGACTTCAAGATACAGTAAGTTCATTCTGCGTAGATCGGACTATAAATAATAATTAAAAAGCTGAAGGTACTCCGGGATCGCTACGTGCTAAAGCATAACCCACCTTTCCCTGAAAATTTGTAGAATTTATAGCCAAGCTGCCGTCAGGAAGCAGTATCAGAAACATTAAAAATGGTGAAGTATTATAAATAAAATAATAAATCAATAATAATGAATAATTTATATTTGTTATAATATATAATATTGATAATAATTAAAATTATAAAAAACATAATTTATAATTTATTAATTAATTAATACTAATAATAATAATTACTAATAATCATTTCGTTATTTTCTTTTTTTCTTTGAATAATATTAAATCTATTCAAACTAGCGCCAACAGCCCGCTTTTATTTAACAACTTAGCGATCGCAGCGCCTCACTTCTGCCGGGGCTGCGGGCTGTTCGAAAGAGATACTGCGGCTCCGGAACGTAAGGGCACTGAAGGAACACGGATGGTTTTTAGTCAGTAAAAGTCTGACACTCCCTTACGCTCCACCCAGAGCGAAAGGCGTCATTAGATGATTTTCCATCCGCAAAAAAAAAAAGCGCCTCACTTATTTTGTCCATATTTCTGGGACACTATTTTCTACAGCGAACGTTCTCCTGTTCTCTAACCTCCATGTTCTGAGTTAACACTGTAATCGGGACGTCAGTCACTTCAGTCCACCGTGACCACAGTGTACTTTTTGTATACCTGAAACCCATGAAGGTTAGAGTACAGGAGAACGATCACTACGTACTAAAGCATAGCCCACCTCTCGAGAGTAGTGACTGCGAAGTTAGCTGTTTATGAGTACAAGTAGGTAAAGTTAGTTGAATATTGTACAAATATTCATTTCATTTTTCGTAGAAAATTTTCATGCTCCGTTATTTTGTAATTTTTGACAAAAAGGAACATTAAAAAATGAAGAAATATTTTATTGTGCGTGGTTGTGCTAGTGGTTGAGCATCTGATCGGAAAAATAGACTGAAAATGACTTTTATTGACTGCACTTAGTGATCGCACGCGCCTCACTGATGGTGTCCATATTTCTGGGACACTATTTTCCACGGTGATCGTTCTCCTGTTCTCTAAAATTTATGCCTGAAACCCGTGACCATGGGTGATGGAAAGCAAACAAAACGTCAGGAATTAAAAATATAAAAAAATTAATTAATAAAACGCGATAAAATCCGTAAAAGTATTTTTATTCAAGGAACAAGATTCTTATTTTTATTACATAAAACTAGTTTTTAAAATTTTATGTCGTATATTAATGTTTTTATATTTCCTACGTTTCTCTCGGTATAGAAAAATAGAGAATATGGTCGGGTGCTATCATCTAATTGGGATCTTAAAGTTGATAAAATTAATTCTCAACTCAAGAATACAACTGCAAGACTTCAAGATACCTGCTATAAGTTCCGTAGACAGAGAAACCTATAGACAAATTGACGCCTTCTTTTGCATTCGCACACGAAAAGGATAGATTTATGCACACGTCTTGCATAGAAATGAGATAGAGCGGTGTGATTGTTTGTCCCTTTCTCCGTGCGGGTTATTTTTGTTTAGCAAAGTCTACAGTTTGCTAAACAACTTTAACAGCGTAGCGATTTAAGGAGTTTACAAGTTGGTTTAAGTGAGAAAAAAGTGTTTTGTGAGCTTAAGATTGGTGAATCTTGTTCAGTTCAGCTCTTAGAACAATTAAAATGTTTATCTAAATGTGTTTAAAAGTCATAAAGATTATTGTATAACCTAAAAATTCGTTATCGTTCTTTCTCACTCGAGGCCACGCTGATCATTAGTCTATAGGTTTCTCTGTCTACGATAAGTTCATACAGTGTAGATTGGAACAAAAATTAATAATTTTAATCTGTGGGTAATCGCGGTAATTTTTTTTATTAACTGGCTTTACGGTTCTGGGTTCTAGCCCTTCTGAGCCTATCATTTCTTTCGGAATCTTCATTTTATATTTATTTTCTTCACAATATACTGATGCGTCACATTGTGAAGCCCTTGGGCGATTTTGACGACAGCTCAACGCAGAGGACAGTTGATGACGACAGCCACTCGAGTTCATTAGCCGCCCAAGCGATCAAAATAACTTGAGGTATATATCGAAATCAAAGCACTTGTTTCGTCGTTTTCTCTAATATTTCACACGCGCGGATACTTAATTCACAAAATCGCATCACTTTTATGAATCAAAATCCAGTTCAAGCCATTATTAAGCGGCAAAACAGGAGCGACAATCCGTCTACGGCCAAGTTCCCGCCAAAACTCAATCGCGGTTAAGTTACGTTAGTACCATGGAGTATAGAGGTAGGGAGGACAACCTCTCATAGGAGAATAGTTGAAAATGTCCGTAAGCAGTAACAGTGATAATAAAAGTAATAACAATTCAAAAACTCTCCACTATAGCGCTCGAATAGCTACGGGGTATGTTAAATCGCCGTAAAATAAGTTGAGAGTGATTTTGAAAGTAAAAATTTTGAAAGCATAAAAATAATTATCGTAAAGAGAATTATGGTGAAAGTCTGTGCAATGAAAAATTATAAAAAGTTCCTTAAAATTTAGACTGTAGCTACAGTGACGCCACCCTTATTTAGCGCTTTCCTACGGACACTTTTATACAGAGTCTGTACTCCTTACCTCTAGAATCCATAGTTAGTACTCTTATTAGTTTGTGATTATAATTTACCTATGCTGCCAGCACTGTTTGTCAAAAATTAAATACCATGTCTCTACACCGCAATAAAAACTAGTAGTACCTATCTCCGCGGAGCGGGGTTTCTCTATACACGGTATTTATAAAAAAAAACCCGTTGGTCGTTTAAGGGACGTATAACTATATTATTATATATAACATTATCATAATTGCCATGCCTATGTACACATAGGCATGGTAATCATGATAATGAAAGTTTTCTCTGGTTGCTTTAAATGGGGTTTTAGAGTTTCTAATCAGATAACATACTTAATTTAGTATTTAGTAAGTCATCTTCCATTCCCGTTAGCTTCCCGACAGGTGCCGACTTATTATCTACGGCTGCTATGAGATTACTGACACGTTTTTATGTAAATTACCTATCTTCAAAAATTTAAATTTAAAATTAATATAAATTATAGTTATATTTATATTTTAATGATGTCTTGGCAGTTTATGAATATTTCATTTTCCTTCTTGAATACATAATAATATTAATTATGTTATAAAATAATGTTTAATATTTATTTTATATTTTAAAATATCTTACAAATTATACGAAGTCACTTAACGATTCCTAGACCCGCTAAGTAGATGACGATGTTTTAACGAGATCTAACAGTTTCTGAAATTACATTCATTACAATCTATCAAAATATCAACCACTGAACATCACTGAACATACTGGCTTCTCCACAGGTAATCTCATAAGTGGGATATTTGCCATACTTTTCACTGCAGTTTTTTTTTTACTTTGGATCCAGTTGTTGTTAAGAAGATGCTGTGAAGATGGTGCCAAACTCATGGGACGATTTGGGTTAGCGGATATTCTTTCAACCCCAATACACATTGTATTTGAATAATTATGTTATAAATTTCCACTTTATTACTAAAAAGATCTGAGCAAAGTATTTGAAAAAGGTTATTTCAAGCGTAAAATATTGTGATTACTATGTGTAGAAAAAATATGGTATGAATTTTTCATATGAAATTTTATTCGATAAAGAATACGTAACAGAAATTATTAATTTTAAATAAATTCATATTTTTGTTTATTACAAAAATGTAATAAACAAAACAAAATTACTATAAAATACGCGGCGTAAGTCTATAGGAAAAACCCAAAAAATCCCACTCTTCGAGTGATCAAAGGTAGCGTCCACTATATAAAGCATAAAATACTATAATACACAACAGAATGGCTATCAACCTCATTTTGTACGAGAATCGGCGTCGCCGGGATCACACATACAAGCAATTACGTCGTATTATCTGTCATCAATATTATACACCCGATTCGCTGTGTTGACAGACTGAGCGAATTTCACAACATATAAATAGTTTCGACTTACTGGTTGTAGGATATGTCTCCTTTATTTAAATTCCATTTCCCGCTGTTCTTTCGACACATAATTATTGCACAATTTGCCAAATTTGCCATTTACATGCAGCGACGCTTGACATGAAAATTTGAAAAGATTGATTGTGTTGACATTTATAGGTGTGAATTGACACGTTAGTGACATGTTAGTGGCTACACGGGCTCCGCCCACTTACCCGTTCTATTATGTAGGTATTATAGTATTCTACGATATGCCGACTAACTTATTTTAATCCAATATTTATAATTTATTCTGTGCTAATATTTAATATTAATATTGTTGCGCGCCACAGTTGATGGCGCTAGCGTCATCTGGTATCAAGTATCAGAAACAGGAGTGTCAAGATCTTTCTAGAACCCTCCCAACAGCGCCATCTAGTAATAAATGGAAGAATTAAGCGTTCTAGAAGCCCCACACTTGAACTTTCTGCGCCTGGTCGGTCGGCGCCCGTATTTGCTGGAATATTCTGGATGTTTCGGTGGAAGAGCCCTATATACGTAAAGCCGTTGATAGCCGCGATTGGGGCAGTATTGAATTTGGCAAGACAAGCGAAGCTTCGGAGCGAAATAAAGTGAACTAAAAGTGATTAGTGTGATTACTTATTAGTATTTTTTTTTTTCAAATTTCAATTGGTGTTCGGTAATTAAAGTGTTAATTTTGGTTATTCAATCGGCAGTTTTATTGTCACGAACAGTAAGCTCGAAAGAATATTTAAAAACATGGGAAGTTTTATAAACATAAAATTTCGTCACAATACAGTAGTAGTAGTCAAGAATAGAAACAAAAATAAGTATTGTTTACCGACGGTCGATAAAAAAATGCAGCAGCATAACAATTTAAGTACTTATATATTATTGTGTAGATTTATCCCACAATTATTAAAATGCTTCGTGTTGTTGTAGTATCACAGTGTATTTTTACTATTACTATAATTTAATTTCTTAATAACACTTACACGGTATTAAGTAAAAAAATAAATAATTACAATTATTAAAAAAATTACATCGAAAATTACAACAAATAATCTCGATTGAAATTGCACCGAGGAGCACATTCTCGACAAGCTTGGGGAAGATCCAACATGAACAGGCGCTTGGTGGCACGTGAACTAGGTGTGAACCATTGCGCGTTTGAAGAGGCGTCAAAGATGACGGCCAGCACCCGTATTATTATCGTCGAGTCCAGTGTCTTCTTCCCAACGACTACTAGCCAAGAATGGATTACTGCGATAAGGTTGAAGGAGATCCTAAGTTGTTGAACCGCGTTCTTTTCACGGATGAATACTATTATGTTTACAACGGGTGTATTTAATGCTCATAATGAACAGTATGGTCAACGACAAATCCGCATTCTTATCTTATCCTAGCCACTTTCAACACCGATGGAAAAGTATGGGCAGGAATTATAAGCGACAAATTTATTGGTTCGTATTTTCTTGACCACACAATGAGCGGTGAAAACTACCGACGCTTTTTGCGAGAAGAACTAAGCGATGAACTTGACGAAATAAATCTAGACCTCGTTCATCGCATGTGGTATCAACACGATGGCGCACCACTGCATTTCTCCCGCTGTATAAAAATTTTTTTGGATACTGAATTCGGGAAAGATGGATTGGCCGTGATGGACGGGTCAACTGGCCGGCTGGCCCGATCACCCGATCTCACACTTTTAGATTTTTATCTCTGGGGTACGATTAATCAGTCTGTATTTCAAAACACATGCGATACCGAGTTGGAAATGCGTATGGGTATAGTCGTATCCTTTGAAAAAATAAAGTCTGGAATATCTGTTATGGTATGCGTGCGTTAAGACATTAAGACAGTGTCGCAAATATATAGAGGTATAAGGTGGACATATTGAATAACATCCTTGTGGTTGTCAGTTAGTCTTTGTGCATAATTACCACAATCGGTCGAAATAAAAATTTAAAAGTTGTGATAATCGACTTCTAAAGTGATAACAGTTGGGTGATGTGCAGTTAGTGTAGTGATGTGATGACGTGCACCCCGCCTTTGATGTACGCTACAGACGGCCGCCGCTGCTAGTCTTTTAGCTCTTGAAAATTCCAGGTAGAGGCAGCCAATCCAAATAAAATTTACAAATATTATTTAATTAAAATTTAATTTCATTATTTTTATGTTGAGTTTTCTCAAGAAAAGTATTTTCTATACGTTCGAATACTGATTCTGATAACGAACTTAACGGGAACCACAGGGTTTTTGTTACATATTGTATACCATGATTTAACTAAGGAATATTATATTATCCCTAAATATACTACAAACGTAGTATTATGATAGTAAAATTTTCACTGAACAGTAAATACAGATATGGTTTGAAATTTTAACCTAGGGGAAATATGATAAAAGTCTTTAACGTAAGAAAATATGACTTCAAAAATGCATGGAACAGTATACAGCTTACGATGATGTTGATGCCGTTGTAGAAATTATCAACAATATTATATTTTAGTATAAGTAGTTCAGCAAAAGGTTGACTCATTAAAGAAATTTTACCTACGAGAACCTATACCTGCGGTTATGTATATTAAAAATCTTGGGGTATAAATTTTGGTAAGGGCTGGCAGCACTGAGGTCTTTTTGTCACTGTCACATAGCTTGCTATATATTTATTTATTTATCTATGCTGTCATCAGTGCATCAGTCATCACATCATCACAATCAAAATTTGAATTTGAACCTGAAGGAAGCTGGAGTGGTTATCTATCCACATCAATAAAGATAAATATCAGTTTATAATATATTATTTTTTTATTCTTAATAAATGATGAATAGTTTAAGTAAACGAGCAGAAAAAATGTTAGGTGTGTACGTTTATTGTTATTTATTGAGCAAGTTTATAATCTAACTATGTACTAATAAATTTCTACCTACCTATTACTTTCTAAAGATATTTTAGATAGAAATATACACATCATCATTTTCATAATATAGTTTGAAATGGAGAATATAGGTTGAACAATATAAAAACTTTTTATATGAGAAGGGTGAAAAACTAGCATACAGTCCGCCTGATGGTTATCTTAGATCTTATAGAAATCTACATCTATCCTCGATTACAAATCAAAATGCAAATGCGTTGTCACCTGTGAGCACTGAGATGGAATGCCTCCTTTACAGTTAAAAGGCTCTCTGGTTATCTACACTCACCATACGAAACACAGCAGCATTAAGCTGCTATTTTAAGCTGATATTCTGTGAGAGTGTGGTCCTTCTCCAGTCAAGCCGACCCATTCATGCTACAACTATACTACTTATATAGCTGCAGTATGGCTCTACCACGTGAATTGTAGTTCATTGAAAATTATTTTGGATGCATATGTGTTGAGGATGAGTCATTATAATAAGTTGAGCATGGCTTAGCCTTGTTTTTGACATCCCTTGAAATGTTCGCAGTGCTATATCTTTCTTAGTTGGTCAAAGATGGAGATAGACTTCTTATCTAGCAAATTAATTTACTTCATGTTGTAGTTGTACTAGTGATACAACTCAATAACATTTTTTCTCGAAAGTAAAAGATTCAAAGTAATTTAGCAATTTCTATTGTATACCACTTGAGTATTTAAGTAACTCAAATGGTTCTTAACTCAGTTCATGCAAGCTTCGTTTCTATCAAGTTGAGGCTTAACTTAATGCAACATCAGACATAAAATAGCAGCTTAATGCTGCTGTGTTTCATATGGTGAATGTAAAGAACCTGAGACCCTTTCTACTGGAGTCGAGGTGTTTTATCTTACTCCTCAGGGGTGGCAATTCTCCCGCATTTTAATTTTTCATTGAGGATAAATGTAGATGTCTATAGGCTATAACAAACCATCAGGTGGACTGTGTGATTGTTTCTAACCATTATTCTATAATTAAAAATGATATATTCTCCTTCTTTTATTTGCGAGTTGGCTCAAAAGACAGTTCCTTATTACTTATTGCATCACTAAAATTTCCAAAAATATTTAATTTGGTCTAGAAACAGTTTAAATAATAATAATGGCTGGATAACTTTCAAACCCCCCTCAAACGGGTTCCCTTCTTGTCATGGTGGGACTCAGTAGCCTTGGCTTGGTGTTCTTTATGGTTAGTGTGTTCACCCAGTGTGTGGTGTGAGGAGCACACTAATATAGTAAACTAAGAGGAACCCACTTTGAACTCACATGTGTGTTTGGATTATTTGAGCCACCTGAGCTCCTCAAGGGATCTAAGTAATTTCTTAGCATTTGTGTTACATGATGTCTTCATCAATAATAAACAATTTTATTTTAATAGGATAGGGTGACAAACGAGCACATAGTTCACCTGACAGTAAGTGGTTGCTGCAGCCCATAGACATCTACATCTATCTTTGATTACAAATCAAAATGCAGATGCATTGTCACCCATGAGGACTAAGATGGAATGCCTCGTTTCCAGTAAAAAGGGTCTCCAGTTCTCTACACACTCACCATATGAAACACAGCAGCATTATGCTACTATTTCACGCTGGTATTCTGTGTGAGTTTGGTCCCTCCCCGGTCGAGCTGACCCGTTTGTGGTATAACTATACTACTAATATAACTGCAGCATGGCTCTACCACATATATTATGAGTCTTCTAAGGGTGTAGGATTATTTCTTGGTATTACAAATTATGTGAAAAACACTTTTTTATTTTTCAGATGATCACACACCTAAAAGAGTTAAAAGAGTGTGCTCTTATGGAGATAAATGCTACAGATTGAACCCAGCACATTTGAGAGAGTTCAGTCACCCTCACTGTTAGTTATTCTTTATCTATTTCTTCGGTTCCTAAATAATTCTGAGAGCCATGGTAGCTAAATTGTTAATTGCAAAGTGCTGATTTACCACATGCTCGGCGGTGAAGGAACACATTGTAAAGAAACTTGCATGTGTTAAGACTAAAAATATTTTCAAATACATGTGAAGTCTGCTTACACACACTGCAGCAGCTCAGTGGACTGACTGCAACATGACTCTCAAACATGAGAATGACTGTGCCAACATTGGGACATTAAATGGATATATGTGGTAGCCGCTTAGTAAAATATCAGCTTAATGCTGCCATGTTTCGTGTGGTGAGTGCAGTAGAGGACCGGAGATCCGTTTTAATGGAAGCAAGCCATTCCATTTTAGTCCTCGAGGGTGACAAGGCATTTACATTTTGATTCTTAATTGAGGATAAATGTAATGTCAGTATGCTACAGTATCAACTTGCGAGGTGGAATCTGTGCTTGTTTGTGACACTTATTCTTCAAAAAAAAAAATCATTTTGTTTTCTTCGACTTAAGAAAGGTAATTTCGTTAAATAGTCACATACCACTCTTTTAAATCTACTATCATTTCTAACTGAGGTTCCTCTGACTGGAGAAGAAACTGTAAGAGAATTTTTTTTTTTGTGTAGTTTTTTAGAGACTGCTTTTTTTGCGTAACTTGTATAAGAAAAAACATGCTGTGAACGTCAAATTTAGATTGCCTGCTATTCGAGATGCCGATATCTATTAGTCCACTATTTACAGATTGTTAAGAACTGAGAAAGTTGAGGGTAATGAAAAAGGTCTACGTCCACTAAATTGTTTGTGATGTATGTTATTTATTTCTTGGATGTCTTTTGAAAAACTACCTAATCTACTTCCTACTTACTGTTCTACACATAATATTTTTCCATTTTTGCTTTGTATTGGAGACTTAAAAGCATCCACTATCCCCATATCATTCCTTGTTTGTTCAGGCAGCTCAGAAGATGGGCAGCAGCATTGTCCTAATAAGTGTTTTTTTTATATAACAGGAAGGCATAGAAGAATACGGCTCACCTGATGGTGATTACCGCCGCTCATGATCAACTACAACACAGATGCATTGCCGGCCTTTTAAAAAGGATAAGGCTCTTTTTTTGAACGTCCCTAAGTGGTATCGGTCCAGAAAAATCTCTGGTGGTAGTCGATTCCACATGGAAGTTGTGCGAGGAAGAAAACTTCTATTAAATCACACAGTGGTGGACCGCCAGTCGTCTTGATGGTATAGATGGTGTCGCCAGTTTTGTCGCGATGTGCGATGGTGAATGGGCCACAGCATTCACTGGTGGTTATCTATATAAAGGTCTCGCTTTTGGAATTGCACAAGTTGTTAGGATTTCTGTTCAGCCTCGGTGTTAGGATTTCTGTTCAGCCTCGGTATGCCTATTTCTGTCTCTTCTTCCGATTCTCGACTATGCTGACGCAAGCTATGTAGACATAACTAAAGACCTGCTAACTAAGCTTGAGAGACTTCAAAATACTAGTATTCGGTTCATATTTGGATTGCGCAAATTTGACCACATTTCCCAATTTCGCTCACGTCTCATGTGGTTACCTATCCAATTTCGCCGAAACATGCATATTCTTTCTATTCTGTACTGTGTCTTATTTCACCCTTCTACGCCTCCTTATCTTAAGGAGAAGTTTAGTTTTGTTGGGCTTCTAGGGGAATCTTTACGCTCTTCAAGAAAACTCATTTTAAGGGTACCAACTGTACAGTCTATTAAGCTCTGGAATGCCCTACCTTTGTATATACGGGAAGCTCAGACTATTTTAGACTTTAAGCGACTTCTTAAAGAGCATTACTTGTCTCAATCGTTAGAAAATCATTAGTATAAATTATGTGATTATTTAGTTTTGTATTTATTTGTTTGTTATTGTTAGTGGTATATATTTGAGGATATATGCATGTATATGTATATGTATGTATGTATATGTATGGATATATATATATATATATGTATATATATATGTGTGTGTGTATGTATATGTATATACATATGTATATGTGTATCATATTTTTTTAATGTATTATTTATACGTTATTTTATTGCATGTATTGATATTATATTAGGTATATTTATATTGTACCACCTACCTAGTATTCACTGTTTTATTCCTTTACACCTTTGGTTGCCTGGAAGAGATCGCTATGTAGCATTAAGGCCGCCAAATTGTACATGTAATCTGCTCTCTGTTATGTTCTTTGTAAATTTGTTTGTGGTGTACAATAAAGTATATTCATTCATTCATTCATTCTGTCACCAAATATCAATGCTTGCACTGCTGAAATATCTGAAGCCTTCTTAGTTTGAAGTTGTTTGCGGATGTCCATGACTTGCAGTAACAACTTACCATCAGGTGGACAGTAATTCCATTTATCACTTAAGTTTAATAACACAAAAACGTTATTAGATTTTGACATTTGCAGTAGCTTCTAATAGACAGTACTTTATTACAAAACTGTTTGTTTTTTTTTTTTAAATTAATAATGCTCAGTTATTCATATAAATTTTATCACTGACAGTGGAATCAATATTAGACAACTACAATGGTGAAGGTGATTATCCAATACCAAAGGAACTTCAGCCGCAAAGGCATCTTATTATGGACCAATTGCAAGTTATTAAAGAAAAACAACTGTATATACCTGTGAGTAGTACTGTACAGGAACAAAAGACACAGTAAGTTGTTTTTATAATTTTTGCTTATAGAGTAAAGGTGACGAACAAGCACATAGTCCAACTAAATGTAAGTGAATGCTGTAACCCATTGACACCTTTTTATCCTTGATTAAGAATTAAAATGCAGATGCGTAGTCACCTCTGAGGGCTAAGATGGAATCCCTTGTTTCTAGTAAAAAGGGTCTCCAGTTCTCTACACTCACCATATGAAGTGGTGCTCCCACACGTTAATAATATACAGTAGTATAACATTTCTTTTATATGTTTTGCGGAAACTTTGATGTCAATGCATTGTTGCTCCTGTATTATATTTTAAATAATGGTCTGTAGTTGATTTTGATACGCAAAAGTGGTGCGATTTTGTGTATTAAATGCCTGTGCACTTGAACTACTAGTATAAATGGTGAAACAAGTGCTCCGATGGAGATGTGAACCTCAAGTTATTGTAAATTCTTAGGCGCCCTGAGATACTATTGTCAGTGATTGTGACTGTCTGCTGACTCAAGCATCGCAAGAACAGAGGTTTGTGGTTTCAGTTGTCAAGCGCGAGGATAGGTGGGCGAGTCATTGCGGTGGATTTTTATTATGTAGGTGGACCGCAGTTTGTGATGAGTTTAGGCTTAGGAACGTATGCTTTTTATCAACTCTCGCCGAACAGAGTATGATAGAGGTAACGCGATCCCTTTGGGCGCGGCGACTTTCGGTAGAAGCGGACGGCTCGCGATAAATATTATCACGGCTTGTTGACTATCTACTTATAACTTCACACCTACTTTGCATCTAAGCTCATAAATAAAAAAAATTACGTAGCGATTATTATTTACACGTGTCAGATCTAGTGGCACAGAGCACTTGTTGCACATATTATGCACTTGACAGCAAATACTTTTTCAGATCAGAAAGCACAGACAAAAAAGAAAAGGAATCAAGTAAAAATGTACCATACAGCAGTTCTGCCAGAGAATCAAATAGTAGCAGTTTACCACCAAGTCACAACATAACAGAATCATGTAGTAGTAATAAAGAAGTAAAAAGGAAAGAAGAAACAGCAGGAGAAAGCTTAAAAGTAAAACAAAGGGAGAAGAGCAAGTCACCAACAAATCAGTCGGTGATACATAAAGGTAACAACATTAAACTGTATTAAACAAAGTTGGTTATTTGCCTTCGATTTCAAAAAAAAAAAGTTTTTTTCGCTATTATTATAAGAATTTCTTGACGAAGTTTTAATATATGAAAATACATATCATAATGTCGTATGTAATTGTCATTAATTTATTTCAATCAAATTTATTAATTAAATAAATAAAAAATTTAATTTATTAGAATGCCATAATTCAAACATTATTTTAAACATTGTGTCAAATTCTTAAATGCATCGTCTACTTATGTGCAAAGAAGTCTATAATTGAGTAAAAAGATTGTTGGATGAGCTATTTTTTTAGGTGAGTTTTCATTCTCATTGTTGGTAACTCTCTAATCACTTTAGGTATCTTATTTAAAACTTTTATACACATTATGTAACAATTTTTATGGAACAAAGCTGTCCTACAGGTAGGCATTACCAATCTAATTGGGTCCCTTTTATCTCTAATAGATTTGTCGCGAGTGCTATGAAATAAACACTGATTTTTTGACAAATATACACACCACTTATATATACAGTCCAGTCAGCGTTAGCAAATTATTATTTTGAAATAAAGGTCTACATGATTCAAGGGGCCCGACGTTACATAGAGCTCGTATGTATACATTTCTTTTGACTGATAAATGCCTTATTTATATCAGTCGAGTTTCCCCATACCGACAGACCATACCTCAACACAGATTCGATGTATCCGTAGTATGCAGTAAGCCCTTTCCCAGCGTTCCCTTTCCCTTTCAATATGAATTGAAATGAAGTTTCTTATTAATGAATTAATCATTTTATTATTTAATTTCAGATGACTACCGTCCTATAATACCGCCGACTCGAAGACCGGAACAATTCCTCAAAGTGGTGCTTCCTTCCGGCGGGATGGCGGCCAAGCACGCTGCTAGTGCCCCCTACCATATTTTCTACACAACTATAACTGACAGCAGAGAAACGCATAAGATGCCTAACTCGATCACATTCCTAGGTATAACTTTTTTCTCGAAGCAATTAACAAATTTGCTATATCCGGCTCGAAGGACCACTGAAATATTAATGTCCTCTAGACCGAATTTCGGTCACGGCAGCCTGCCTCAACGGAGACTAGCCATCGGCGCAGGACAGGATTATAGTGCCCGAGTGTATGCGCAAGCAAAGGTGTACTCTCTATTCCCTCACTCTCATAATCCGATGGGACGGTAAACCGATACGACCGGGAGAGAGATCAGGCGCAGAACCAACGGCTTTAAATGCTTTCCGAGGCACGAGGGTGACACCGCCAACTTCCTGACTCCGGGCAGCTACTGAGAATTTCTCGACAGAAAAACTCAATAATTTTTTTTTTGGCCCGATCCAGGATTCGAACCCAGGACCTCATGATCAGCAGTCGCACTACTACAACCACTAGACCAACGAGGCAGTTAATGATATGATAATAAATTATAGATTAACTGCAAAGTGACTCACTTGGAGAATCTATGCTTGAATCATAAATATTTATTAATGTAATATTAATGTTATGATATAATCATTTCAGTATGCGTTGCTTGATCCAATGTGAGCAGGCCGCGTGTCGCTATAATTTTGAATTCTTAATGCTAAATAAGGCGTCTGATTCTGATTGCACAATAAACCAAACAATAATATCTTAATATGTCTATTTCACTTTTTATTCTACTTATCTGGAAATATATAAGAAAAATGTGTTTGCGTGACGTACGAGGCGGGTAAAGAGAAAATTGAATCGGGAGATGGAATGCAGCATCTTCCTGATGACAGCTGTATAAAAATAAAAACTAAGGGTTGACAAAACGTGTGCTTAGCATGGCAATTTACAAATATCTTCTCCTATTTTTATTTTATTTGGTATTTTACAATTTGTATAGGGTAGGGACTAGGTAGCATCTCATAAGTACCTTCAGGCACTTGTGTCAGTGACTCCCGCTCTTCCATATACATACAAAACGTTCTAGAGACATGAGATTACATATTGTACAAAAAAGTTTTGAACTTTAAATATGAAGCAATGTATGGGAAAATTCTGTTTAATAGTTGACTTTTGAATAGCTTTGTCACAGAATGTATTCACATTATCATTATTAAAGGTTCAAAATTTATTTTAATTTTTACCGACTTCAAAAAAGGAGGAGGTTCTCATTTGACTGTATTTTGTATGTGTGTTACCTCAGTTATTTTCTAGGTGAACCGAATTTGATGACCTTTTTTATTGCAAGCTGGTGTCAAGCACTTCTTATGTGGTCCCATATAAATTTGATCAAGATCTAAAGAGTAGTTATTCTTAATAATGCGTATTTAAATAAATTCGACTACATTGATGTTGTCTCATTTTATTTATATTAAAGTCGGTTGTACAAAATTTTTAATTTTGTGTTAAATTTAAATTTAATTTAGTGTGGTTAAAGAATGGTAATTGAAAATGGCGTCACCTCTGTTTAACTCTCGCTTGCACACTGTAGCTATCTATACTGCGTTTTTTGCAGTCTTTACCTGTCGATAAAGACTGCAAAAAAAACTTTACAATATGCGTTTTTCGGTACGTTCTATAAATTCAGTCCAACTTGTCATTGGAATCAATAACAACGATTCCCACAAATTACAAAAAAATATAATAGAAAATTTTCCAATTAATACCCAATAATATAACGGTGTAACGATATACCGTTATTAGCGGGTTTTCGCTATTGGTACTGTGCATGTTGACGGTACAGGCTCGATGAGCCACCATTTCTAATCCCATTCTTTATCCGTGCGGAGTATACCACTTATTATCTTGTTAAAATGTTGCCAAGAAATGTGTTCTAGTACTTGATACCATTGTTACAGAAATTCTGGACCGTAGTCTGGGTGAGCTGAAGTGTTCATTGCAGATCAATTTCATGGTGGAAATTGGATGGTTACTCGCTCAGTACTATTTCGCCGGTTACAGGTTACGTAAACTTTTTGGAATTTCGAAGAATTGCGGTAGTGACTTGCTTGCTTGGACTTTCGTTTCTTGTAAATCTATTTTGTAGCATAAATTTAGGAATTAAAAGTAAGTTAAAATTAATGGGAATTGGGCTAGAGCCTAAGCACTCGCTGTAGATTTCACAGTACGCGAGTAACCCAGGTATGATCCCCACCGGCACCAATCAAATTGTTAATTGCAATTTTAAGTGCTGATTTATCACGTGCTCGGTGGTGAAGGAAAACATCGCGAGGAACTTGCATGTCTGAAAAATGAAATAAAAAGTATTTAGAAAACGTGAAGTTCGCTAACGCATTGGGGCATCGCGGCGGACATTTCCTTGCCTAAAAACCCACTCAGAAATGATAGGAGGCCTGTGCCCAGCTGTGGATCATTATGTAGGCTGCAACTTTACTATTTTACTTTTAACTACTGCATATTTCATATATCCATCATTTACGGTAGTTGAAGAGGTTTGGATAGAGTTCAAATCTCAAGACTTAGTAATCAGAGACTGTTAAGTTACCTCCATAGAATACTATAATACATGCATAATAGACCGGGCGGAGCCCGTGTAGCCACTATCATGTCACTAACATGTCCATTCACACCTGTAAAAATGTCAACACAATCGTTTCCAATTTTCGTGTCAAGCGTCGCTTCATGCAAATTATTTAAAAAATAGCAAATTGTGCAATAATTACGTGTCGAAAGAAAAGCGGGAAATGTAATTTAAATAAAGGAGACATTCTACAACCAGTAAGTCTAAACTATTTATATTTTGTGAATATTAGAAACAAAAATAAAGATATATTTATGTGTCAAAAACATTAATCAAAAGTCTAAAATGTGTTTGTAGTAGTGATAACTGATAATACGACGTAAATGCTTGTATGTGTGCTCCCGGCGACGTTGATCCTCGTACAAAATAAGGTTGCCAGCCATTCTATTGTGTATTGTAGTATTCTATGGTTACCTCTACCATCTATTAATAATACTTTCTAATTTAATCTAAGAATTTCTAATCATGACTTGCTAATAGAGTTTTAAGATGGGCAAACGTTATAAATTGAAAGACCAGTGTAATTTTGTCAGTGGGAAGAAGTTAACAATACTCTATGGCGATGACTGCGCAGATATGAAGACCATAAACAAGAAGAAACCGAACGTCGACGCGCACTTCGTGTCTATGGCCACACCCTTCGGGAAGCATCACACGTGAGGTTGCTTTATGAAACGTTTAACAAATGTGTAGGCTTTACACTGTATTTTTTCCGCACTAAGATAGTCTAGATCACGGGTGGCAAACCTTTATTTTAATTAGGCAGTAGACGTGCTGTAAAATAGTCACCATTGTAGTGCCATGTTGTATAGTACTGAATCGAACCAGTAAGTCGATATTTCACCCTAAAAAATCGAGATCGAATCTTTTTGTGTTTTCATATGGACTATAAAATTATTTACATAAGTGCTTGTGTAAACTTATGATATATAGAAAGCCAAAACAAAATAAAGCGTCTTTATTGAAGTACCATAAACTAATTACTATCCTAATTACATAAAAATTAATAAATAAAACAATAGGTAAGCGTCTTTTTCGCGGAAACATTCACAAAAATATTAGTCGACGTAATTATGCGCACTACTGTAAAGAAGTGGGTCAAGGAATGGGAATGGGAATTTGATTTCAGTGGGGCGGGGTAGGGGGCACGTGTCGCCTGCGATGTCCGCTTGCCGACAAAGTTTATTTTCTTCTATAGTATTGTTGCGCGAATAAGACGATGGCACTAGCGCCATCTGGTGTCGGGTAACAGAGCGAGGAGAGCTTTCCAGAAAATACATGACTGGTCTTTCAACCAACAGCGCCATCTAGTATCGAACAGAAGAATTAAGCTTTCTGGAAGCCGCACACTCGAACTTTCTGCGCATGGTCGGTTGGCGCGCGTATTTACTTGAATATTCTGGATGTTTTCGTGGAAGAGCCCTATATAAAGGCGCTGCAATACGCGATCGGGGAAGTATTGAATTCGGCGAGACAAGCGAAGCTTCGGAGCGAAATAGAGTGAATTAGTGTGCTTAATTATTAGTGTTTTAAGTTTTAATTTGTGTAAAGAAAATTAAAGTGTTAATTTAGGTAATTTTATCGGCAATTTTTATTGTCACGAACCTCAAGCTCGTAACAGTATTGCTTATTCGTTTTAATTTCAATGACGCGATGTTATGATCCGCGACTCCGGCAAAAGACCGCTGCGCGACAGTTCTCCAAGTACAGGTTGCTCTAAGATGCTATTTTCAAAATTTTTAAGTAAATCCGTATATAATGACGTTTAATGGAAATATAATTTCTTCATGAAACGAAAATGTGAAAACGTATATGTGTGTTAAATTAAAGTCACCATTGTTGCAGCACGTTGTATATCGTTAAAAAAAATCTATCTTTTTGGCACAAGAAATCGCTTATTCGATTAATCGATCTCAGATCGACATGCCTAATAAGAAGTCCTATCACCTAGTACGATCCTCTAACTACACATTCTCTTATATGATAGGTCGTAGAAAAAGTATCGTCGTATTTTGTTTGTATAAAATTCAAGAAAAATCTGTTTTTTAGTACTGTTTTTATCGGGCTGGTTTTAAAATCATAGTTAAGAAAAAGAAAAAGTAAAAAACACTCCCGTCATTTTTCAATTGTTTTCCTGTCTTCCAAAATGAGTGAATCTAACGAAGAAATTGGATACACTGTAAAATTTTAATACAAAAAAGGCGGAAAAGTTTGTGACGTTAATGGACCGGACCTAATGCAGTGTCAATATTTAGAAACTTTCCCCGAGCTTATATTTCGTGGACAGTCGTCGGATATAGGTGTGGCTTACGACCATGCTTTGTGGCATCCTTTGGGGGAGACCTTTCTTCAGTAGTGGATTTGTGATGTTTTGTAATGATAATGATGATATTACAGACACTAGTTCCGTGCAGGAATCGAACTCTTGGCCCTGCTGTGCCGCAGTCAAACGCTTAGCCACGCCGCTACCGAGCCATGATACAAAAAAATATTTCGCTTGATCTGACATTGTATCAATCATATATTCTACTACTGATATTTTGTTAACTTTTTTTTATAACACGGTCAATAGGCTCATGTCATTTTTTGCCTCAATTTTTGTTGTAAATCAAATTCAAATTTATTTATTTATATATAAATACGAATTTCAATAGTTTTTAATAATTCCAACAAAAGATTAGTCATATTCTACCTTTTTGGTGTCCAATTAATTAAGTCCCAAACAATCAGTAATTGTTTTATCGTCCATTTTGAGACGTATTATTTTTTGGTGAATAGTAAAATTGTAATTTTATGTAATTTTTAATTTTTTTACAGGGTAGAGCTTAGCTACTGAGCATTTCAGCTGCTTTCTGAATGGGTTGGCTCGAGGGACCATGTTTCCTTGCTTAAACCAGCATTAAACAGCAGCATAATACTGCGATTTAGTTTTTTTTATATAGAATAAGGGTGAAAACCGAGCACACAGTCGACCTGATGGTATGTAGATGCTGTGGTCCATAGACCTACATTTATCATAGATTAATAATTAAAACGAAGATGCGTTGTCACCCCTGAGGACTCGGATGGAATGCCTCGTTTCCAGTAAAAGAAAAGTCTCTGGACCTACTTCCACATTCACCATACGAAACACAGCAGTATTAAGCTGCTATTTTACGCTGGTATTCTGTGAGAGCGTGGCTCTACCACGCATGATAGGTGACGAGAACCGAAGATCTTTGTTACTGGTAACGAGGCATTTCATCTTAGTGTTCTATTTTGGTTCTTAATCGAGGTCGGACGTAGGTAAATGCGTTTGGGCCACAGCATCCACATCTTCAGATACTCTAACTATTATCCATCTGGGGAACCAGCAATGACAACGGGCCGTGAAGTGCCGACGAAGAGTATCCACTACCTCATACCATTCCGTGGGTGTCGCAAGAGGTGACTGAGGGAAGCTGAAGCGGAGGATCATCTTCCATATAACAATTGAAAATATTTAAAAACTTCGGCTACCGGTAAATTATGGGGGAGGTCTATATTCACTTTTAATAGTGTTTCACGCCACAATTAATGCCTATACATGGCGACACTAGTTATCACTAATGCCTTCTAGTATCGAGTAGCAGAACTAGGAGAGTCAAGATCCTTCTAGAAATTTCCGTAGAAGAACTTTCTACAACTATCGGCTCTAGGTGTTTCTACACTAGAAGGTTCTGTAACTATCTATTCCGGCTTTATATAGAGCATATATGACTGCCTCGTTGGTCTAGTGGTTATAGTAGTGCGACTACTGATCATGAGGTCCTGGGTTCGAATCCCGGGTCGGGCCAAAAAATCAATTATTGAGTTTTTGTGTCAAGAAATTCTTAGTAGTTGCCCGGAGTCAGGAAGTTGGCGGTGTCTCACCCCCGTGCCTCGGAAAGCACGTAAAGCCGTTGATCCTGCTCCTGATCCGCACTCCGGTCGTGTCGGTTTACCGTCCCATCGGATTATGAGAGTGAGGGAATAGAGAGTGCACCTGTGCTTGCACATACACTTGGGCACTATAATCCTGTCCTGCGCCGATGGCTAGCCTCCGTTGAGGTAGGCCGCCGTGACCGAAATTCGGTCTGGAGGACATTATTATTATAAGGCTGGTATCGACCGCGACCCGAGTCATTATTGAATTGGCGATTCAAGCGAATACTTCGAAGTGATTGCGAAGAAAGTGATAAGTAGTACACTTGTGTTTTATTATTAGTGTGGTTTTAAGTTGTAATTAGTGTTCTGTTATTAAAGTCTCTATTTTGGTAATTCACTCGGCGGTTTTTAATTGTTTCGAACCCCAAGCTCGTAACAATAGGTTTTAATGAATTATAAATTGTGGCTCTCATATTGCAGGAAGATGATGCTTCTCTGTTATGAGGACGAGTCGCTAAGAGTAGTCGTATCGACCGCCAACCTCTATCTCGATGACTGGGAGAACAGAACACAGGGGTAAGTTAATTTTATTAGATATGACACTTTGACAATTTTCCTTGTGTTTAAAGGCTATTTGGTCGATCGAGTTTTGCTTCACGTTGGTATTTTTTTTCATGACATTTATTACTTACACTTAACACTTGAAAAAGTAAACCATTATCTAAATACAAAATTTCATCCAAAGCGTCAGAGCTTTTTCCGAGAAACCAGAAGCAGTGAATAGATAAATTTGTACCGTTTTTAAGCATAATGTACTACATTTACATACTAATGTATATTCGACAAAGCCGAAAAAATAGACTCGGCTCCTCGCCGTATGGTAGCGGCGTAAAATCTACCACCACCCCTTGTTCGCATCATGAGTCAGGAAATAAAAGAAATGGCCCCGAGTTCCCGGCGCTCCTTTAATGGGGCAGAGGTGCGAAGAATCTCCGGGAGAAAAACCGGCGACGAGGTTCGCCACCCGTCACGTTTTGTCTCCCGAAGGGGCGAAAAGTGGATCGCGGAAAGGATATAGAACGACGAATAAATGCAGGGAATAGAGTGAACGGGGCACTACACTCTATTGTGAAGAACCAGAATGTGTCAAAAAAGGCACGTATGGTACATTCATAATGCTATGTTAGTCCCTACTTTAATGTATGTTAGTGAAAGCTAGGTGTGGCAGAAGAAGCACGAAAGTAGAATAAATGCTGTAGAAATGCGGTCTTTAAGGAGTATGCTGGGGTTGAATCTGAATGACAGGGTGAGAAATTGCGTGATAAGAGATAAATGTGGTATGCAAGATGATGTTGTGACCAGGATTAAGAAAGGAATGCTTCGGTGGTTTGGTCATGTAGAAAGAATGAATGAGGAAAGAGTGACAAAGCAAATTTATATGGCAGATGTGAACGGCAGAGTCGGGAAGGGACGCCCTAGAAAAAAGTTTATCGACCAAATTGGCGATATTTTGAAAATGGGCTACGTTAGAAGTACCCTTACCTCGACGAGCGTGTATGCGTAGATATATGGATGTAAAGGAGGCGAAAGAGGTAAGTCAGGATCGTGCCAAATGGAAGTCCGTAGTCTCTGCCTACCCCTCTGGGTGACAGGCGTGAGTGTTTATGTTATTATGTTATTATTATATTAATGTAAGATTTGGAATAGTTAATGTTTATATGGGGAAAGATTGTGGAAAGCTATAGTGTATGTATGATATGTGCTATAAATACATTAAATTAAGTAAAACATACATTGTTTACATTCAGACTACTAATGTCAAGCACAAAATAGTCTAGTGTTAAACCTTAGAGTAATAACATACTAAGAACAGTCGTATAGAGTTTTAAAACTGAAAAAGAATTTTAAAATGTTGCCAGAAAATAATTACAAATGTTCCTTTATCAAAAGTATGTGGTAAAACATAATTTATTTTATATTTTGTATATTAGACCTTATCTGTGTTTTATATGTTTATGCGCAGTAGAAAGTGCTATACAGTTTAACAAACTTAAAAGTTTAATGAATTTCTTGAAATCCTGTAAAGGACGGACTGAGTGGTTGAAATTTGAGCGATCACATGCTTCTGATAATTACTGAATTTATGAATTTTATGGCGGTTTTGCTGACCTCTGTTGTCAATCAAAGCAAAGTGACCCGGTTCACCAGATTTATGAAATTATTAATAGAAAATATGTTGTATTAGCAATGCGACTTCGTTTCGGACACATTACGTGTAACAAGTTTGCTTTCACGATGAAAAAGAAATGATCTCCAAATTGCGCAACATGTAAGACAATAGAAGATGTACAACGCTTGCTCGCGGAATGTTCAAAAAATCGTCATGAAAGTAAACTACTAGTTGTCAAAACTGACATAAAATATGTAACCTAGGGGAATATCAAAGCATTCTGTCTGAACCATTGTCTAATGTTGCTCAAATGGTATATAATTTAGTTAAATATAAATATATATATATATATATATATATATATATATATATATATATATATATAAATAAAACCAAAAAAGTCGCTGAGACAAAAAGTTAAGGAAATTAATATATTAACTCTGGCCTCTCAATACATTTATGAAAATGTAATGTACGTATACAAAAAAAAGACGTGTGGCACTCGGGGACTGCCGCGGTTAAGCTATTGCATAGCATTTTGTATTAATTTATGCAATTATAATTATTTATTTATTTTATTTATGCAGTATTTCTTTTTCTTTGATATTAATTCAAGTTACACTTTTTGAGCGTGGTGACCGATAAGAAAACAAATTTTTTTCTTTTATTAAATAAATAAATAATAAACGCACTTTGTTCATTCATATTCAAAACACTTTATACACAAATTTTACAAGTACAGCTATTCACTGTTGTACATAAATACCTATACACCTATATACTTTCTCATAAACAGCTGCTTATGTATTCGTCCGATTTCGGAGCAGCTCGTCTCGATTCGTGCGAGCTTCGTAGAGTCGTACAATACGTCTAGTTGCACGCACACAAACACCGTGTCGAAGACTGCCGAAAAGAAACGACGTTAGACAATGCACGGCCTTCACCTCCGTGCCCGTCATTGTGGGGAGCGTGAGGTTTTTTCGTTACGGAATAAATTTCTGGATTCGGTCCCCGCGCTCAAGGCCCGCGATAGAAGCTATGCAATAGCTTAATAAAAGTAGTTTTGCGAAAATAAGTAATATTCATTCTGTAAATACTAGGAACAGACACAAGCTAGTAGTACCAGTTACTCGACTCCACCGAGTCAGTAATTCATTCTTGGGGCGATGTATACGCTTTTACAACAAAATCCCAGAAAATATACAAAATTTGTCATACACGAAGTTCAAAAATGTTATTAAACTAAGTTTGTATAAAAAGGGTTATTATAATATTAAGGAATTTATGGATGATAATAACCCCTGGGAAGGGTGATTGCTACCAAGCTATTTCTAATTTGTCTTGTGTTGTTGATTGTAAACATGATTGTAAGTTATTATTGAAAAAAAAAATAGTCCCGCTGGGTTTCTTGCTGGTTCTTCCCAGGACAGAGGTTTTTTTACGAACCAGTGGTAAATTAAAAAAGTGACTTTCAATAAGTATTGTTATAATCTACATTGAATAAAAAAGTTTATATTTCTACTACTATTAATATTTTGTGTAAATAATTTAACAAATTGTAGTGTACTACTTAGTTATAAGGTACAATGGGACTGACAAGTCCCTAAATTAAAAGGAATAATAAAAAAAAAAACTTATTCAAAAACATCTGCTTGCAACATTCAACTGGAGATGACGCATTTCCATCCCGTTGCAAAGACGAAACTGATGGAACGGCTTCTTTATTGCTAAATTTGTTAACACTGCCATTAGGTGACGCCAATGGAGTATATTCACTACGCATAATATTGTGAAGACCATTGTATGCGTAACTGGAATAAACTCCTCACTGTGACATCCAGCAGACGAGTCAATATTTTCTTGACACTGGTGATTGGTTGATATAAATATCCTATGAATATATATTTTTTTTAATTTATTCAGGACAACAAACAATTACATAATAATGCTTAAACCAAATAACATTTTATAAATAATATTAGTCATTATGTAACCAGCACCGTTATCCACAAAGTAATATTAAATTGGTAACAGTAAATAATAAATGCACAATAAACAGAGTATAAGTGAAAAAGGGAAAATAAAATAGAATTGACAGTACTCAGTAACATAAAAATACAAAATGAGACAAAAGGAAAAAAAATAATTAAAAAAATTGCTAGCAGTACAAATTTATCTTGTAAAATATTTAAAGATACTATTGAATATCTACCAACTTTCTTAGAACGTTCTTGCGAAATTGTTACTGTGATGAAGTGAATAGATCAATATTTGAAAAATGTATGTTATATACTTTCATAATACGTCTTAATGGGACGCGTTCACCTGCAATGGTTTTACATAGTTTAGGCGCAAACAATTTATGTGTAATACACGTCTCTAATGCGTTGAGAACGATTAGGGACACGGATATATATTTTGTTAAGTAGTTCACTACAATCTAAATCATTTCGAATTATTTTGAATAATAGTATCAGATCAAAGTATATTCTTCTTGCTTTTAAAGTATGAATTGAAAACTTTTTTAATAAGTTACGATACGATGATTTAGCGTGGTAACATTTATAATTTATAAAACGAAGAAACTTTGCTTGTAATGATTCTAGAAGTTCACCGTATTTATTATAATAGGGGTTCCATACTTGCGTTGCATATTCAATTTGTGGTCTGATAAGTGATTTGAAAAGTAGTAAATAAAATGAGGAGCTTTTAAAAAAATTACACGTTCGTGCAACAATTCCGTACATTTGATACGCTTTATTTGTTACATGGCTGATATGAGCATTAAAGGTTAGATTTGAATCGTAAAGGATGCCTAAATCTTTTATTAATGATACTTTTTCTAAGGGACTGTTAAGAAGGGAATATATGTAATTGTAGGTTTTTACGTTTTTGGTGAAAGAAATAGATTTACATTTAGGGATGCTTAATTGCAGTTTATTGATTAGACAGTAGTTAGATAACCGGTCAAGATCTTCCTGCAGCTTCTCACAATCATTAAGGGACTTTATGCTTCGATAAACTTTCAGGTCATCTGCATACAACAAAAAATTACTATTTATAAAACAAGACTGAATATCATTTATATACAATGTGAAGAGCATCGGACCTAGTATAGATCCCTGAAAATATAAAAATATATAAATAATTATTCATTCATAGGACACCAGCAGTGCAGTAATGTGTACATTTTTATTGAAAGTAGGCTTTTTTATCTAGGGACACCGTTTTGTAGAAGTGGAGTAAGCAAGAGGGTATGATAAGAGTAAGTTTTTTTTATAGAATAAGAGTGACAAACGAGCACCCAGTCCACATGATGGTAAGTGGATGCTGTGACCCATAGACATCTACATTTAACCTCGATTAAGAATCAAAATGCAGCTGCGTTATCACCCCTGAGGACTAAGATGGAATGCCTCGATTGCAGTAAAACGGGTCTCCGGTTCTCTACATTCACGATATGAAACACAGTAGCATCAGGCCGCTATTTCACGCTGGTATTCTGTGAGAGCGTGGTCCTTCCCCGGTCGAGCCGACACATTCGTGCTACAACCATAATATAGCTGTAACGTGGCTCTACCACATATGAAAAGTGGAGTAAAATATCCATCATACTATCTCAAGGGTATCGTAAAAAACAACTGTGGGAAATGCCATGTTATAGTCGTCTCGTTAACTTCACACGTAAAATACTCTTACTGGAGATGGACGGACTCAAAGATACTCACCAAGTTTGAAAATTAAAATCAATATAAAAAAAATATTCGTCGCACAACAGTGTACCTAATAAATAATTGTGTAAGTAATATGACACATGTGCTCGACTAGTGGACACAGTCTGATTTTTTACGCAGTGTGGTTGAGAAACTGTCAACCTTTGAGCATGCAAACTCAGGTCGAGTATTTCTTACTTTTAAAGGCTTTTAACGCTCCCATCTCCGCCGTATGGCATATTTGACCAGCGGAAGTAAGTGTGCCTACACGATAAGGCGTACGCTGGAAGCTTACCCATGAGGCTAGCGTGCCAAACTCTGTCAAAGGCCTTCGAGACATCAAGGGAAACAGTAAGTGCTTCCCCACTGTTGGTTTGAAGAACCTTGTTGGTGATAGGGTCCTCTGATATAGAGCTACTGCAGTGAGGCAATTGAGATGGTACGCTGTTGCTACTGTTCGAAGCATCGCACAAAGGGGAGATCGAGATAATAGAAAACACTGTATAGTGTATTCTATCTCATTCTCTCGCAGGATAAATCCCATACATGTATATGTTTGTCTCTTTTTAGTTTCATCGAGTTTCAAATCACAACGATTCTAAAGTTTTCATTCGAAAAAAACATACAATGGAATTTAGGCCTTTAAGCATATATATATATATATATATATATATATATATATATATATATATATATATATATATATATATATATATATATATATATATATATATATACCTGTATAGCAATAAAAGGAGAGACCATTTCAAAATCATTTTAGAATGTTTTTTATTTCAGGTTATGGTTCAGTCCCCGCTGTCCCCCTTTACCTGCGGGTGCTATGCCCCACGACGGCGAGTCCCCCACCATGTTCAAGCGGTCGCTGCTTCGATACCTCCACCACTACCAGATGCCCCAGCTTTCGTACTACGTGGATTGGGTCAAGAAATGCGACTTCAGCCATATTAAGTATGTATGTAACCCGTCTGGTTCCCGTTAAGTGCGTTTTCAGCATATTCAAACATTTATCGACTGTAAAAAAATCAATTTAAACTTAAATATGTTTTAATTTGCAAATTGTATGTGAGTTATTACCTCTGCATTGATCCGGGAGTAAGTGTATTGTCAACGACCCCACTTTACTAGTTGTTTCAGTCAGTTCAGATGTGAACAACATTTTTTTACAAGATTAAATTTAGTAAGTTATCTATTGTGAACAGTAAAACCCCTTGAATAACGAATAAATAAAATCACTATGATTTCTTATATTTAAGCGTACACAACACTTTGAATGAAACTAATTTTTACAGATTTTATCGCGTTTAATTTAAATTTTGAATTCCCGAAGTTTCGGGTGCTTTACAGCACCCATGGTCACGGGTGAGACTGAGGTGTTTGACATTCCTATGTTACAGTTAGTCTGGCTACCTTCAGTTTTTGAATATTAATTTTTGATTTGGTAGAGGAAATCGAAAATTAAATCACTGTCATAATTGTCATGCCTATATTTTTTATACAATAAGAGTGACAAACGAGTCGAGCACATAGTACCCCTGATGGTAAGTGGATGCTGTGGTCCATAGACGTCTACATCTGTCCTCGATTAAAAATCTTTGTTTGCATTGTTACCCCTGAGGACTAAGATGAAATGGCTCATAGTTGTAGTTATACTGTGATTGCTGTAATTATTCAGACTGGAACACAGTAATAATGTACTGTGAAATGTTAACCCCTCAGCCGCCAGCTAAAATGACTAACATCGCCTGCTCGCTTAGCGTGATGCGCGGCGATGCTAAAAATAACCTAACCTTGAATTTGTCGTACATTCATTTTCAATAATATTCATTATAAATTCTAATATAATACTTGTTTCTGTTTACTTATTATGATATATTTCTTGTTTTAGTGCTTTTACTTCATTACAAATAGATTTTAATTGTATTTTCATAGTTATAAATCTACTTACCAAGCACAGAACGGCAGCTTGAATATTACAATTATTTCTATATATTACTCGAAATTATTTACTTAAAAAGATAAATTATATTCACACAAAAACTTTAATAACAATTTTATAATAAAACACTATACTAAACACTAATAAAACCAACACAAATACGAAAATCAACACAATAATACGCCAAACGAAATAGGCGTACGAAATGAACGTAGATTATAAATAAAAACCATAAACTAACTACTTTTTATTGCATTAGAGGATAGGAAATTTCACATTGAGTCTATAATGCCAAACTTCTTGATAGAAAAGTAGTCTGTACATATAAGTTTTTATGGGTTAAAGTGCTGTGGGTAAGTGCGGTCTCATGAGACCGCTAGGTATTTGACGGAATATGGCCGCAGTCGCATGCGACCGCTCGGGGTTTGGAAGTTTTATACAAATGCTTGTTCCGTGTGTGATTTGAATCCGATCAATTAATACACAAAATATATTAGTATTTAATAATTGAATTAAAAATATTAGTTTGAATTGCTACTGAAGAAATCATAAGGGATTGTAAATTAAAAACACTCACGGCTGTCACCTAGAAGGGTAGGCAGAGACTACGGACCTTCATATGGCACGATCCTGACACCTCTCTCGTCTCCATATATCTATGAATATACGTTCGTCGGTTAAGGGTACTCTTAATCCGGCCCATTTTCAATATATCGCCAATTTGGTCGACAAACCTTCGTCTTGGACGCCCCTTTTCGACTCTGCCGTTCATATTATCTTCCTCGTTCATTCTTTCTACATCACAAAACCACCAAAGCATTCCTTTCTTAATCCTGGTCACAACAAACCACACTTTTCACTTATCACACAATTTCTCACCCTGTAATTCACATTCAGTCCTAGCATACTCGTTAAAGACCGCATTTCCTCTGCATTTATACTACTCTTGTGCTTCTTTTGCACAGTATTATGAATTGCCATACATGCCGTTTTTGACACACTATGAGTTTCCATAATAGAGTGTAGAGTCCCATCAACTCTTATTTCCCGGATTATTTAAATTATTATTAGAATTTTGAGCTTTCATATAAAATTTAGTTAAATTTTTTGTACATGATTTTACATAGAATTACGAAGAATTTTAAAGTTAATAATAATAATGTTCTCCAGACCGAATTTCGGCCACGGCGGCCTGCCTCAACGGAAGCTAGCCATCCGTCGCAGGACAGGATTATAGTGCCCAAGTGTATGCGTAAGCACAGGTGCACTCTCTACTCCTTCACTCTCATAATCCGATGGGGCGGTAAACCGACACGACCGGAGAGAGATTAGGCGCGGGACCAACGGCTTTACGTGCTTACCGAGGCACGAGGGTGAGACACCGCCAACTGTCTGACTCCGGGCAGTTACTGAGAATTTCTTGACAGAAAAACTCAATAATTGATTTTTTGACCCGACCCGGGATTCGAACCCAGGACCTCATGATCAGCAGTCGCAATACTACAACCACTAGACCAACGAGGCAGTCATTGTATTTCAAAATTATTGTAAATATGAATGTTGTGTGCGTAACAAAACAACCTCAAAATGGCTGTGCTCCCTCCTCCATGGTATGTGTCACAGTCCTCACTCAACGTAACGAATTATTTGATTAGTTAGCTATCGATAGGTGTATTTAAATATTGGATGTAGACAATAGATATTTAGCTGTAATACCAAACTGCATCCCCCGAGTTTGTTGTCATTTCTGTATTGCCTCCAACCGTTTCAGTCTATTAAAGTCCACTGCTGAACTCCTCTCTGCCTCCATCCATAGATTCCCTCATAAGGAGAATATTTGCCATAGTTGCCAAGTTTGGCAAGTGGGTTGGCAACTTCAGTTTTTTATTTTTAATCGTTATTAGGAATCGATCGATATAGGATCGATACAGGATCGAGATAGGATCGAGTGGCAGCCTCGTACCGGCAGGCGATGTGTAGGGCATCCCCCACTAGATGGAGTGACGGCCTGGTAAGTCATACAGGAATCTCGTGATGTGTTTCCTCTATCGCCTCTTACGACACCCACGGGATGATATGGGATAGAGATATTGTTAACCGTCACCACACGGTACATATTATGGAAGCAATTTTGAAGACGTATTCAAGTTGATTTTTTTTCTCCAGCGTGTTTTTGGTGGCATCAGCCCCTGGGTCCCATTTTGACGCGGAATGGGGAATGACCCGTGCGGGCAGTCTGCTGCGGCAGCACTGTCGCGTCCCGCCGCAGGAAAACTCAAAATGGCCGCTCATTGCTCAAGCGAGTAGCTTGGGCAGCTACGGGAAGGAGCCGAAGGTGAGTTGGTCTCTTGAGCAAAAGCTGGTGAACTAGGCAGCATTCGGGAAATTACGACACAACTCCTCAGGTATTCATCAAAACCTGAAAATGGTAGTATCAGTGCGTGTTGCCAGTGATGACTTATGGATTTGAGACGTGGTCCTTCACTGCTGGCCGTAGGACGCTCAAGGTTATTCAGCGAGCTATATAGAGGGCTATGCTCGGCGTTACTCTCTGTGATAAACTGAGAGAAATGACGATATCCGCAGTAGAACCAGAGTGACCGACATAGCCCAACGGATTAGTAAGCTGAAGTGGCAATGGGTCCGCCATATAGCTCGGAAAACCGACAACCGATGGGGAAAAAAGGTTCTCGAGTGGCAGCAGTCTCGAGCAGTCTCGACTGGCAGGCGAAGTGTAGGGCGACCCCCCACTGGATGAAGTGACGACCTGGTAAGTCATGCAGGAAGTCAATGGAAGCAGGTGGCTCAGGACCGTGCTTTTTGGCATTCCTTGGGGGAGGCATATGTTCGGCAGTGTATTTGTGAAGGGCTGTAATGATGATGATGATGATGATGATGATGTGTTGTATTCGCATAAACATAAGAAATCCCTAGCAGCTTCATGCTGCTGTTTCATGTGAGAAGTGTAGAGATAGCTGTAATTATTGATTAAAACTACTTTTACGGATTATATCGCGTTTATTTTACTTTTAATTACTTTTATTTTTAATTCCCGACGTTTCGGGCGCTTCCCAGCACCCATGGTCACATGGACTGAGATGACTGACGTCCCGATGTCATTGTTAAACCCGGAGTACCTTCAGCTTTTTTAATTATTGTTTATGGTCCGATCTATGCAAAATGAACTGACTATGTCCTGAGGTCTTGCAGCGGTATGCTTGGGTTTAGTTTTAATTTTATTGATTATAGGATCTCAAGCAGGTGGTAGTACCCAGCCTCCTTCTCTATTGAAATTAGGATGTTTTTTTAATTTCAATAGCCTCACGTATCATCCTTGGTAGGAATCGGTGTTCTTTCGCGAGGATTTGTGGTCTATCAAATCTGATGTAATGGTTGGGGCCGTCTAGGATATGATCGCAAACTGCAGACTTCCCGGAACGTTGATGCTTCACATCAGCTATATGTTCTTTTACGCGGGTTCTAATTGATCTTTTTGTTTGTCCTATATAAGAGAGACCACATTCACTATCAAGCTTGTACACTCCTGCATCTTGTAGAGGAATATGACACTTGACGGATGGTAGGAACCGACTAATCTTCTTCGGCGGCTTATAGAATGTTGTAATAGAAGCTCTCTTCAAGATGTAGCCAATCTTGTCTGTGACACCTCTGACATATGGTAGTACAGCAGGCACACGCTCGACTGTGGCCGGCTTCACTTGGTCACTGTGACGTAGGCGCGGGACCCGAAGCTTGTTGTCATGCAGAACTTGCTTGACGTGCTGAAGCTCGGCGGCCAGGTGTTTGCTGTCACAGATCCCTCGTGCTCTCTGTAACAAAGATTTGACCACGGTAGCTAACTGTGAAGGATAGTGGTGAGATTCACCGTTTAAATATCGGTTTGTATGGGTCTTTTTTCTATACACAGTGTGACCAATGGTGTTGTTAGGATTTCGGATGACTAACACATCTAGGAAAGGTAAGTAATTATTTGCCTCTAACTCCATTGTAAATTGAATTTTAGAGTTTATGGAATTAAGATGTTCTAAAAATGCAGTTACTTTGTCTGATGGTAAAATTGTGAAAGTATCGTCTACGTACCGCTTGTAGATCCTTGGTGTAACAGGTGCAGTAAGGAGGGCTTTCTCCTCAAAGTCTTCCATGAATATATCGGCGACACTGGGAGATATAGGTGAGCCCATCGCAACACCATCTACTTGCTTGTAAAACTCTTCCTTCCACAATAGATAGCCAGATGTAAGGCAATGTCTGAGTAATACTGCATATTCTGCTGGTATATTATTTTACTCTAATTTCCTAGTTATAATTGAGATGCAGTCTTCAACAGGTAGGCATGTAAATAGAGACTGAACATCAAAACTGACCATTTCATTGTCAGTAAGACGTAGGTCTTTTATCTCACTGACAAAATGGCATCAATCCTTAGTGTGTGCTCTTGTGTGTCCTCTGAGTGGTGATAATATTTTAGCTAAGTATTGAGCCAATCTGTAAGTTGGCGAATCAATCTGACTCACTATTGGGCGTAATGGAGCGTTCGGTTTGTGTATTTTTGGTAACCCATGCAAAGTCGGTGGTTTGGCACATGAAGGTATTATCGAATTAACGTCCAGATTCAATTTCTCGGAGTATTTCTTAATTAGATCGCTAGTTGTTTTAAGCATATTAGTTTTAGGGTCTGTTTTGACCTTACGGTATGTACTTTCATCCGACAAAAGTTGTTGTATTTTAAAATTGTAATCTGACGTATCCATTATAACCGTAGCATTGCCTTTATCTGCGCGGAGAATCGTAAGCTCTGGTCTGTTGTGTAAGTTTTTAAAAACTCGAACCATAAACAATAATTAAAAAAGCTGAAGGTACTCCGGGTTTAACAATGACATCGGGACGTCAGTCATCTCAGTCGGCAGTCAAACGTCGGGAATTAAAAATAAAAGTAATTAAAAGTAAAATAAACGCGATAAAATCCGTAAAAGTAGTTTTAATCAATGTGTAGTGTTCGCGTAAATACAAGAAATCATTATAGCTGTAATTAGTTTTTTTGTTCGAATAAATCGCAACTATCTTCTTCGTTATACAGGGTGTTTGGTAGATGGGTGCTGATGAACTTTCAAGGGGTGCTAGTATAGACAATTTAGAAGCGTTGAGCCATGCTTATCTTAGATCAAGTCTAACCATTTTTTTAAATAAGTTTTTAAGATTTTTAGCGAAAATACACAAAATGTACTAATTAACTGTTATTTATGGCCAAATTAAACAATAAAAAACATGTATTTTATTTTATTCTGTTAAAGTCATGTGTAAGCGATCTAATAAGACGTGTTTTAAGCAATGTATCTTAAGATAATTTTTTTTAAAACGTTTGAAGTTCACGAAAAAGATCTAAAATTTATAAATACCTTTTTTAGCTCTCTATATAAAAATCAATTTCTATTAAATGTTTGATGAATTTTTTGTGTGTTTGAATGGGTCATTAGGTGGTTTAGATTCACGTTTGGACCCGGTAAGTGACGCTGTTGTTAAGACTTAAGAGATACAGAAATCACCCGTGTGAAGCCGGGGTGGTTAAACAGGCATTAATCTGACCTTCATACAGTCTGCACCACAGAAATCGTAATAATAAGACAATAGAAGTCGCATAGACGTTACCTTGTTTCCGCTATGATGTGTTGACTAACATCATTCACCATTTTGTGATTTAATTGCGCGGGGAGCATCGTACGTGAATTTATGTTATTATAATGGTGAATAAAAGCATAATCAGTAGTAAAAACTCAATCGAGGACGTGTAATTCAACTAATAAATGCATAACATTTCATCGATAAGTTGATTATTAACTAATTATCATTGCTTTAACTAATTTACATCTAGATGAATACTTTACTATGATATTTACCTTTGTAAACTTTCATTTATTAGTTTTCGTATTGTGCAATTACCATTGCTGCTTTTGTTACCGTAATACACGACGGACGCGACGTTGAGAAACTCGCCTAGCAATGTAATGTGAAACATTAGATATCATTGTGCATTGCGTATGTTTATAATACGGCTGCAGGCATCGGTTTTGGAAGTAATCGAGCGCTAATTAATTTCTATTGTTAATAAAACTAAATGTATATTTGAAATTCGTAACTCCTAATGTCAAACATGTTAACACTAATGTAATTTCAAATGGGGAACTTTGTCTTGTTGATACCAGCATTTTTCTTGGAATCACACTAGACGCAAAGCTTCAATGGCTCCCCCATGTATCAAAACTAGCTAGCAGACTTAGTTCTGCAGCATTTGACCAGTGCATAGAACCAGTGGTAAATGAAAAAAGTGACTTTCAATAAGTATTGTTTATAATTTACATTGAATAAAAAAAAATTCTGTTTCTATTGTCTTGTTATTACTATTTCTGTGGTCTGCACACATTAGCGCTGTAATCTTCTCCCGGATATCATCCCGTGGGTGTCGTTAGAGGCGACAGAGCGTGACAAACCAGGAAATAGGCAATGTCTTCCTGATAACAACTAGAATATAAACCCTGTCTCTTGCTAATAACAAAGCTTGCACTACTGTGTCTGTGGTGTGTAGAATGTGAATATAGTTACAGGCTGTGGGAGGAATGCCCTCTTAGTCCTCAGAGGTGACAACGCATGTGTAGCCTTCTTGGTTTGAATTTGTCTGAAAGTGTGGACAACAGTAGTAAAAACTGTACTTCAGTTTTATAAAACAAATATCTTTTTTAAGTTAGTTATTAAGTTAGAAACTTAAAGTTACAGCCTATGTTTGTGTTTCAAAATAGAACCCAGTATATAATAATACTGGCCAATACTGCGAACGACGTAATAAATCGACACCATACTGGTGGTAGTTTGATTCGTTTCAATACATTGGACAGTATTTGACATCATAAATTTTCGCCATATTGGAAAAGTGTTGGCGATTACTTTATGTCATTTTGTGTTCCAAAAGTTATTATATCCTGTTTCAGTTAATTTGTGAAGAATGGAGATACTAGCAATTATGTTAGTGAGCCGTGTTGCTATTGAAATTAATTCTGATTCATCCGATAGTGATACTGATGACGATGATTTAGTGTTTTTCTGTTTAAAATTTGTTTTATTATAGCGGGATATCCGACACAAAATGGCGTCAATTAATGACGTCATTTGCATTCGCCAATATACTGGGTTCTATTTCGGAACACAGACTTTATATGTCCTACTGCTGGGCATAGGCCTCCTCTCATTTCTGGGAGGGTTTTAAGGCAAGAAGTGTCCGCCGCGCTTGCCCGATGCGGGTTGGTTCATCGAAATATTTTTTTCATCTCGGACATGCAGGCTTCCTCACGATGTTTTCCTTCACCGAGCACGTGGCATAAAATTGCAATTAACAATTTTAATGGTGCCGGCGGGGATCGAACACGGGTTGCTCGCGTTCTGTATAATTTGCAGAGTTCTTAGCCCCTGAGTTACCGCGACTTATCTGTTAAAGTTAAAAAAGCGTTTTTTTATATCGATACAAAACTAACTATTGAACAACACTAGTCAGGGACTTTTATCCTGTTAAGTCATCGTGATGTTTAATAAATTTTCTCGTGTGGTAGCTATGGCTGACAGGGGACTTTCTTCATAACTTCACGAAGATTAAAGATCAACCTCAAATACTGTCCACACCGGCGGAGTTAAAGTTGATCTACCCATCCTTGGGTAAGTTACAGTTGAATCAATTGTAGTAAGCAGGAAAGAAGTTTCCAAAGAAGTTTCTTTTAGGTGGAAGAGCCATGCTGTAACTATACTGGATGACCTTTTTTACCGTCTGGAAAAAAATTGGGTGAAACCTGTGAACGGGGTAGAAGTTTTTACGTTTTTACGTGGTAGAGCCATGCTGCAGTTATATTAGTAGTATAGTTGTAGCACGAATGTGTAGGCTCGACCGGGGAAGGACCTCGCTCTCACAGAATACCAGCGTCAAATAGCAGCTTAATGCTGGTGTGTTTCATATGGTGAATGTAGAGAACCGGAGACCCTTTTTACTGGAAACGAGACATTCTATCTTTGTCATCAGGAGGATAGATGTCTACGAACCACAGCTACCAATTACCATCAGGTGGACTGTGTGTTCGTTTGCCACCCTTAAACAAAAAAAGCCATATATTTGCCTTAAAGGTCTTCTGATTTGGATAGTTACACCCCCCGTCCCTCCCCCCTCCCCATTAGCTATTTCTGCAGCCAAGCAGCAGTGAAGAAGCACTGTTTATCAAACACTGTTTATCAAGCTGTTTCTTGTGTCATGTTCTGTTTGTCTGACTTACCGTCGGAAAGACTAAATTGATTCTTATTAAACTTCACGAACCGATGGAGAATAATGCCAGTAGTGATCAAGGCTATATTTTATTTATGTTTCATCCAAAATAATGACAAGGGATGTTTGTAGAATCTATAAATATAAAAAAAATATTATTTTTTATTTCGTAAACTAAGAGATATAAAAGAAGTTACACAATATGGAATGAAAGAATGGAATGAATGGAGTGATTTTGAACTCGATGAATTATTGAATAAAAAGAGACAAACATATACATCTTTAGGATTTAACCTGTGTGAGAATGAGATAGAATACAGTATACAGTGTTTCCCATTATATCTGTCTCCTTTTCTGAAGGTTTCACTTCTACGGCTTTTGAACTGTACACATGTCTTTATCAACACCATTTTACAGCAAAACTATGAGTGCTTAAGGATAATGTGTTAAGGCCATTTTTGTAAAATATATGGCTTATTAATATCTTTTTGAACAAAAGTTAAAGTTATAGCCTATATACGTCCCACTGCTGGGCACAGGCCTCCACTCATTTCTGAGAGGGTTTTAGGGCAAGGATATGTCCGCCGCGCTGCCCCAATGCGTGTTGGCGAACTACACATGTCTTCGAAATATTTTTTTTATTTCTCAGACACAGGTTTCCTCAAGATGTTTTCCTTCATCGCCGAGTACGTGGTAAATCAGCATTTAAAATTGCAATTAGCAATGTCATTGGTGCCGGCGGGAATATAACCCGGGTTACTCGTGTACTGTGAAATTTAAACGAGCGCTAACCATCTGAGTTAACCATATAAGCTTTTTGAATATTTTCACTTTTTCCCCGCATATGTTAAACTTTAAAGAGTAATAAACTAAGCTCAAAGTATTTTTTTGATAATTTTTGATATTTTTTTTGCTATTTTTGTTTGTTCTAAGCGGACGAAGTCGCGGGTTAAAGCTAGTGCCTAACAAAGCTCTGGATTTATTTTCGCAGAGAATGTGAAGCAGTCGCATGACGACCTGCTGGGCGGCGGCTGCCTCCCATATGCAGCTGATGCTCATGCGAAGCAGCCCTGGCTGAATGATTTTCTATAGTGAGTTTCATTGTTATATAGTATATATAACAATATTAATTATACAAAATTATATAAAATTATATAAAAATATAATTAACAATATAATATTTTGGACTATTATTAATTATATATAATTTTTTGGACAATTACTTTGCCCTTGAGCCTTTGATCCTGTGTAGTGACAAGGTCAAAGATGCCTAGTAAATTTATTGTTTTATTACCGTTTGTAAAGTAGGGTGGATATGATTTTAATTTCGATAGATTTTAATTAATTAATTAATTTAATTCAAGGTTTTTTTTTTATTTTTTGTTCTATATCGTGTTTCATAGGCTTCTACTCCGTTCACATGTTACACACTATTATTTTCCAGACGGTAGAAAAGGTAATCCAGGATTATGAGTGTAGCATGAATGGGTCTACACAATATGAGCGTAAAATAGCAGCTTAACGCTGCTTGCTGCCTTTCATGCTGCTGCTGTGTTTCATATAGTGAATTCCTGCTGCTGTGTTTCATATAGTGAGTGTAGAGAACCGGAGACCCTTTTTACTGGAAACGAGGCATTTCATCTTAGCCTTCAGGGTTGACAATGATTCTTAATCGAGGATAAATGTAGATGTCCATGGGGCACAGCATCCATCAAGTATACTGTGTGCACGTTTGTCACCCCAATTCTATTAAAAAAAATCCTTGAGACGTTCTTTAAAATAATGTTTTGCTAGATGGTTAAACTCCTAATACCCCTTCTTTGCTTAGAAGTCCGTTTGGGTAGATAAATTAATATATATTAATCCTCGAGTAAGACTCAAAATGCAGATGCGTTGTCACTCTTGATAACTAAGCTGGAATGCCTCGTTTCCAGTAAAAAGGGTCTCCGGTTCTCTACACTCACTATACGAAACACAGAAGCATTGAGCTGCTATTTTACGCTGGTATTCTGTGAGAGCGTGGTCCTGCCCCGGTCGAGCCGACCCATTCGTGCTACAACCATAATATAGCTGCAGCGTGACTCCCTCACATATAAAATATATATATATATATATATATATATATATAGCTGTAGTGTGGCTTTACCATGTAATACCCGTTAACCAGGAGTGATTGCTCTACTGTGTTGCGATCTGAAAAGTTATTATTATATAATAATTATTATAGGCCAGTGTGGCATGATGTGGCGGCGCTGTCGTCGCGCCGCAATCGAAACAAACGGAAGCCTAAGTCACGCTATCAAAATTCCGAATCATAAACAGTATATATAGAACATCTCCGAACTATCACACGGAGAGTTGGCCGCTCCCCGGGCAGATCAACTTGCCCGGCGGGAGATGTCCCCTTTCCCTCCACGGCCACAGCCAGTATAATTACAATCTGTGAAGCATTTCATCTTTGTCTTATTTTTAACCGACTTCAAAAAGGAGGAGGTACTCAACTCGACTGTTTTTTTCCATGTGTGTTCTCAAAACTTTTGTTTTGGATGAAGCAATTTTGATGGTTATTTATTTTATTTATTTGAAAACTGGTGCTTCTCGTGTGGTCCCATATAAAGTTGATCAAGATCTGACCGGTTTTTGAGTTGTCCTTAATAATGCGTGTTTTATTTACTTTGAATACATTGATGTTCTCATTTTATTTATATTGAAGTCGGTTGTACGAAACTTAATTTTACAACTAGTTTCTTTTTAAAAGGTAAAGATACAGCCTGTTTACGTCCCGCTGCTGGGCATAGGTCTCCACTCATTTCTGAGAAGGTTTTAGGGCAAGGAAATGTTCGCGCTGCCCTAATGCGTGTTGGCGTACTTCACATGTTCTCAAAATATTTTTTTCTAATTTCGCAAACATGCAGGTTTCCTCACGATGTTTTCTATCACCGCCAAGCACGTGGTAATACGGCACGTGAAATTGCAGTTACCTATGAAATTTAGGAGCACTTAAGTCGTGAGCCATCACAATTGTTATTTTTTACATAATTAGAATTTTTCCTACTATAGGTGATTCCCACCCCCAACAGTGGACTGTTGTGGACGATAAAGAGATACATAGTCATTTTATTCATCTTCAGCCAGTGGCGAGCGACCTCAACACATCGAAACAAGGCAATGCCACATATAAAGTCTTACACGCGGATCTCACCGGATAACAAGAAGGCCGCCTTCTTCCTCCTGACTTCCGCCAACGTTAGCAAAGCGGCCTGGGGCTCTCTGAACAAAGGCAACAAGGCCCTCAGGGTCATGAGCTATGAAGCTGGTGTGCTGTTCCTTCCCAAGTTTATTGTAAGTACACTTCTTTACTTCTGTTCACCAGTACGAGGCTGCCACTCGAGAACCTTTAGGGATAAAAGGTTTTCGAGTGGCAGCTTCGTACCGGTAGGCGTAGTGTAGGGCGACCCCCCACTAGATGGAGTGATGACCTGGTCAGACATGCAAGTATTCGAAAGTCCTAGGCGAAAGTTTATCGACCAAATTAGCGATATATTGAAAGCGGGCTAAATTAGGAGTACCCTTAACCAACGAGCATGTATGTATAATGTATGCGTAGGTATATGAATGTGTACGAGGAGACGAGAGAGGTGTGTCAGGATCGTGCCAAATGGAAGTCTCTAGTCTCTGCCTACCCCTCTGGGTGACAGGCGTGAGTGTATTTAGATCAGCCGGCCAATTTAGATCACCCGGCGATGCCTGTGTTTTATGTACTGTCGCGGATCAGATGTTTTTATAAAAAATCGTTCATAATAGAGTCGACTCCATACCACTTCTAACACCCGTAATCACAAACGTTACTGTGCAGTCTCACAGTGAGCTCGAACGCACAGGGTACAGAAAACGTATTCATAAACAACACTTGAGGGACGAACGACACTATGCGCTCATTATAATGAACGCACAGATAAAGTAGCTCGCTAGCTACTTTACGCTACGCATAGTGCGACAAAGCAACGCAATTATGTCAAACTGTTTACGGGTATATAGGTGTTTGTTGATTTGTGATACGCTGATTTGTTTTGATTAATTAATTGCGATTGATTACAGCAGCGAAGATGATTTTGATAATTATATCCTGGAGAGAATAAACGTGCAAAGAACGATTAGCACAAGAAAAGTGATTCGTGACTTTCAAAATCCTTTTGATTATTACAGTGCCAATGAATTTAAAAGTCGCTATAGGTTTTCAAAAGATTCCGAATTCTGAAGAAGTAAATGGTAACTTCTTTGAACTGTAAGAAAACAACACGTGTTCTTATTTGCACGAAATTGACAACGAAACAAACAGAAACATAAAATGTAATTACCATATTTTAGGTGATTTCGCATTCATTATAGGCAAGCAACTCGTATTCAAAATGAAAATAATATAAAATTGTATGAGTAAACTATGTTTAGAATTCAAATGACAAAATAATATCTTGGTTGAGTGACGTTTAACTGTCATTCAACTCGACTGAAGTTGCGTCACAACGTTAACCAATCACGGCGCCCCATTCAATGCTATGTGTCCGCACAACAAAGAGTCCACTAAGTATTGTTTATGAAATGAACGGCCTGCCATGACGAACGCAGTGAGAAATATCTTACTTAGCATAGTGTTGCTGCCGTACTTATGTAAGTATCGTTCGTGAATACCGGTGTAAGTGAAATAAATTTCAGATGCCAAAGGATAAGTGCTAGAAATAAAACTTTATTTCGTACTTCTACTATGTGAACTAAATGTGGCATGAACGATTATATAACTCGTGCATGTAAATCTTATACAACTTTTCACATGTTGATATATTTTCTCAGTCATATGGACAGTTAAAAAAGGAAATTGAAGCTGTAATGCGTAATAGTTAAATTAATTTTATACTAAGATGGAATGCCTCTTTTCCAGTAAAAAGGTTTCTCTGGTTCTCTACACTCACCATACGAAACACTGCAGCATTAAGCTACTATTTCACGCCGGTATTCTGTGAGAGCGTGGTCCTTCCCCGGTCGAGCCGACACATTCGTGCTATAACTATACTTCTAATATAACTGCAGCATGGCTCTACCACGCATAAAAGTAATAAGTAAAGATACAGCTTATATACGTCCCACTGCTGGGCTCAGGCCTCCCCTCATTTCTGAGAGGGCAAGGAAGTGTCCGCCGCGCTGCCCAAATGCGTGTTGACGAACTTCACATGTCTTCGAAATATTTTTTCTTATTCCTCAGACATGCAGGTTTCTTCACGATATTTTCCTTCACCGCCGAGCACGTGGTAAATCAGCACTTAAAATTGCAATTAACAATTTCATTGGTGCCGGCGGGGATCGAACCCGGGTTACTCGCGTTCTGTTATATAACGCATAAAAGACTAAAAATGTTTAGGGGTGGGCCACGACAATAGTAGAAGGGCGGATTCGAACCCACGAGCTTTTGAGTTCGCGATCCGCACCCTACCATTAGGCTACTGTCGCTATAAATATATTATATAAATGTATTACTATAGTGTTTATATTTATAATATACTTGTATATGAAATCGTGGTCAAAGCAATTTTTTTTTTCAGATAAACGAAGATCTGTTCCCGTTAGAAGAAAACGCTCAGAACCGCCTCATTTTGCCTTACGACGTGCCGCCTGTTAAATACACCAGTGATATGTCGCCGTGGTTTTTTGATTATCTGTCTTAAAATTAAAAATAAACACTTGTTATATTTATAAATAAATACGTTATCTTTGTAATTATGGTTTCATTTATGATCGATGTCATCGATCACAAATAAAGAACTAGATACACAATCCCATACAAAAGTTCTCTAAAAACTGGCGTCAATTGTTGTGACGTATTTCTAGTTGAAATAAATATACATTTATGTAAATTCAACCTTAAATACATTGCCTATAGTTGTATTCACAAAGATACGTACGAAAAGCAATAAATTTTTAAGACTGATACTGGCTGGTCAACATATATCAAAACAAATTCAACCTTACATGCGTGTTTTAAAGTCAGAATTACAAAGTGCTAATAAAAAGCAATCAAATTTTACGATCGAGGTTCGTAGCTTGGACAAGGAATTATTGGTGTCGAACTGCCCAACATTTTTTGCTATTGTTATTTTTAATTTAAAATGTTTCAAACTTGTTTTAAAAACTGGTGTACATAAAGTATATTCTATTCTATTCTATGGTGTATTATATGTAATGGTTATAGTTTACCTGAATGTAAATACGTTTTTTTGGATAGGACACCACATTTATTTAGTAACGAAAGTACTTGAAACAGTCATAATTATTTATTTATTGTTCAACTTGTGTAAAAAATTTAAAAATATTTCTTGACAAAGAACTTAAATCTAAATTCAATAGTTACTAAATATAAAAAGCATGTACTATGTACAGAAAGTTGTAAGCAGGCCTGGTCAACTCTGTATGGACAGAATGAAATACCTACGGGGGCTGAATTTTATTATTGCCATTTGTCAGATAAATGTCTTGTTTCATAATTAGTAAGATTTTGCTAAAGATAAATTACACTCAAAAATTTTGAATACAGAAATAATAATCTATGGGAAGATAACTGCCTATCGTATTTTTTTCTACATTATTATATTAGCATATCATTGACAGTAAAAGAAAAATAAATTTTTTCTTTTTGTTTTGATTTTCAATTAGTAGAAAATTATATTTTTACTGGTAGCACCAAAATACCTTAATGAGTATATCTGGCCTAAAGGTCTAGATACCAGGCCATAAACTCCAAAAAAAAAATGAGTATATAATTCTCATTTCTCATAATATGGCGCCGCCGTATAAGTTATTGTGTTCATGATTGGTTGTTATGTTTGTTTTGCTTGTGTCTTTTTCTAAGATTTTGCAAGTTTACGATGTTGAGTTGAGATTAATGTCCTTCGTTTATATGATGTGCAATGTGATAGTCAATGATTCGTAGTGAAATACGAAATAGTGACTTAAAAACTACGCTGCAATGGCGGATAAAGAAAATAGAAAAAGTGTTCTAAGTGCAACAGCATACCAACCGTTGACAACATTAAATTATTTAGGTTTCCGAAATTCGCAGTAAAGTATATTTTGCGGTACGTATACAATATACATATGCATTATTTAATAAGTTCTAACCTTAAAGTAAATCTCTTGTCCAACTTATTGTTTCTCTTTTACCATTTAAAAACAAATTATTGGTTTGTAAACCATTGGACCTACTTTGATAATATTTGTATTTAATAATTATATCTTTTGTTTTCAGCTGTAAATTATGGGCGAAATATTATATTCCTTCCCAAGAGCAGTATACTAGTTTAGCTTTCCAGACAAAGCTACATAATAAGCCCAGAATGCTGTGTGAAAAACATTTTCATGATGGCTAATTTAATGATGCAACCAAGAAAAAGCTCTTAAGAACTGCAGTCCCATGTGATGTAAGTAAAGTGTATAATGTATATGGTAATACGGTATGTATATAGTTTTCTTTAAGGATTACTCAGATATTTTATATGGGGATTACTATATTTAGGAGTGGACTTTAATAGACTGTAATGAAGATGATGATTATTCATATGACCATCATCTGGATCTAACAGGGATGGACAGACCACATACAGTAGTTTGAATCCTGTTAATTCTTTCAACTTATTTATGATAATTGGATTGGACAAAGTATCCAAAGGATTGAAGTCTATAAAGTTAGTACAAGCCTTTCCTTACATTATTAAAAGTGCAACACACTGCATATTATTTTTAACAATCAAATTTTATTTTAAAACAACAACAAACCTTATGAAGTTCTGGCATAATAATATATGAATAATTACATTTGGTCCTAAACCTATCAAATTTAAAGGCACAACTTGTACTACACAGTAGAAATACATGCATCAAATGGTTCTCAAACAATAGATAAACACCAGATTTCTTTTCACATAGTTATTGCATTTACTATCTTATTTTGTTATATTAATTGTAACAGAGGGTGTATTATAGAGCAAGTTGGATGAACAAGATCCATTCAAAAGAAAGAAAGATTGATTTATTTTGTATTGGTAGAAGGGTAATGTAATGCCATGAGTAGGGACTGTTTTACTATGAAAGTAATGTCAATGAATATAATGTTAATTTAATTTTATGATACTATAATTTATTTCAGTTTTTATTTATTTCCGGACTAACAAAGTGTATTCCCATTTTATTTTGTGGAATCACGAGCTGGTCCCTCGCAAATTATTGCTGCAAAACCACACAAGCAGGATCTTCAAAAAGGACAACATTATATCCACTGAAGAACAACCACAAACATCAAAGCATAACACATAATGTTGAACCTGAAAAAGAAAGTACTCTATATGAAAATGTTTAAAATGAAATAAGGAATATTTTTGTAATCTAATATTTAATATGTTTTATAATTTTGAATTAAAATTATTCTATATATAAGCTGCATTCAATACTTAATACATTGCATATAATATAGAGACAAAATTTTTAGTGTCAATTCAGGGAAATAGATAGACAACCAAATATTATCAAAACAATATTATTATTTGTGAATGTTGCACTTTGCACTTGTGTGTAGGAGCTCATTTATTAACTTGTTTTTGATTAAAATATTGATATTTTGGTTATTGTAGACATTCTGTGATTTGTGATTGTGCATATTATCAATTCGTCCATGATTGTAAATCTTATTTAAATTGTTTATCATCGTTGACTTAAGTAATTGAAATGTTGTAATCAACATTGATTTTCTTTTCATGTTTAAACCCATCAAATGTCTTTATTGAAAGAACTAAGCTGCTGGAGAAATTTTGTTTCTTAAGTTATGTATGTTTTTTATTTTAATTTGTATTTTTATTTTGAATAAATAAATTGAAATTTTGTAATTTTTGTTCTTTTATTTAGCGCTGGGATAGGGAAACCAAAAATACCTCAAATAAAAAAACGAAAAAGACCACATTCAAATTTTCCCGCCACACGAAAAGTGCAGGAGGCTGACGATAGATGGAGCTAGTAGTTATATATCTCATTTCTTAAATTTTGTATGAAGTTGTCGTTCTTCTCCGATAGGAGTAATAGTGTTCTGTGGTTGTAAGTCGTAGTCACATATTCATCACTTTCTAAAACATGCTTCGAACATACTACGCTTCCTTAGGTCGGTTTGAAGAATTCTTCGGACCTTTGACATGCTGATATCCATTCTATACTCCTAACTGGATCTCGAGGAAAGCTGAAAAATTAAAAATAAAATCTCACATCTTTAATTTTACTACATGCACATATTCGAAATTAAGTGTATAAATGTTATTGTAATATTTATAGAAACAATAAAGAAGTCTCATTAAACAAAAAAAAAAACAATCATACTTTAATAACAAAAAAAAAATAATAACGTCTCCAACAAATGGAACAGAGTCAACGCACATACTTCGAACAATTATGACTTATTAATAAGACTTAATTTAAAAAGTGTTTTACGGAGATTTCTTGGCAAAATATAAGTATTTACAATACAGTGATAACAATTAGACAATGATAATATCAATACGTACCGAAATTAGAAAATTCCATCCTCTTTTTAGCGCCCTGGATGTGCGATTTTTACACTTTTTAAACGAGCACTGAGGCATGTTTACCGTCGGAGCGTTCGAATGTAACTAGATTAAAAGCGCACCCAAATGTTCAAATGGGTGCTCATTTGGTGAGGTCGTTTTTCGTCACTGATTGTGTATCTAGTTTTTGATTAGTGATCGATGATCGATGTGATTTAAAACTCGATGAATCTAAAAAAACAAACGTATACGTGTATAGGATTTAGCTTGCGAGAGAATGAGATAGAATACAGTAGTATGCGACAGTAGTCTAATAGCAGGGTGCGAACCGCGAACTCGAAAGGTTGTGGGTTCGAATCACATGCATTTTTAAATTGAAACTTCTTTATAATCGTTGTGATTTGAAACGAAAAAGCGACACCAAAAAGAGACAAAAATATACATATTTAGGATTTAGCCTGCGAGAGAATGAGACAGAATACAGTGTAGTATGTGACAGTAGACTAATGGAAGGGTGAGGACCGCAAACCTGAAAGGTTGTGGGTTCGAATCACATGCATTTTTGTAGTGAAACTTCTGTCGAATCGTTCTTATTTGAAAAAAATTACACCAAAAAGTGACAAAAATATACTAGGGATGCATCCGATGCCGATATATCGGCGATACTCGATATTTGCCGATATATCGGCGATACTCGATATTTGCCGATATATCGGCATCGGATATATTTTTACGGCCGATTCAACCATACTTTTCAAATTTCGCGCTTCAAAAATGTATCGTAAACACGCGTGTTGTCTCGTCTATTTCATTGCTAACGAAACTGTCTACAGTTTTAAACGATTTCATTTACTTTTTCTTGTTATTTGTTATTTTTATATTAATTAAAAAGTAACCTGACTTGTGTTTTATTTATCTTACCTTCATTTTTGAATTCATATAAGCATCGGTATCGTATCGGCAAAAAGGCGTATTGAGCCATTCATAAAATATACATCTATAGGATTTAACCTGTGAGAGAATGAGATAGAATACAATATACAGTGTTTCCTATTACTTCAGTCTCCTTTTCTAAAGGTTTAATATCTACCGAGTGTGAACTGTATACATGTATTTTTATAGAATAGAGGGCAATCGAGTATACGGCTCACATGATAGTAAGCCAGTGGAATTAAAGGTGCGTCGCCAGCCTTTTAAAAAGGAGTAACATCATTTCTTGAAGGGTCCCTAAGTTGTATCAGGTCAGAAAAATCTGCCAATGATAAACAATTCCACAAAGAAGTTGCTCGATGAAGAAAACTCCTAGTAAATCGTACAATGGTGGACACACAGCACAGTTATGCGTGCGTGTGTTATCAAGGGACTCCCTTTTTGTCTAGTCTGGGTAGGAACCACGGTAAAAATGTATAGCTAAAGCAGTAAGTCAACTCCAAACAAACGTATGAATCAAGATACGTGCACAGACACGCCACTAAAAGACATCTATAGCCGGCAATACATGTTAGCCAAGCCTCTGCCAACGCTAGCATAGGTAAATTGATACAAGGCGACTGCTACAGTCTACATGTTGGTCAAGTTTAAAGGAGTAAACATTATGACATGGCCAGCTAACTTATAGCCACGACTTGCCGAGTGCAGGCGAGAGCCTTTGATTTGTGCAGATATGACGAGACGTGGCAATCGATCCCGAGTTGTGGCTGGCAAGGCTCGTCACAAATGAACAATATACACGTTGGCCCTCGGCCAGCTAGGTGAGCGACGACGATCAATGGCGAGGCTAGACAAGTGAGGTGTCTAAAGTTGGTACTCGCCTTTCCTCGGCCAATGTATATAGCCGGCTTAAGCTAGTTTTGCAATGCATTCAGTCACGGGTGTTGCTTTTCTTTTCGGCACTTTTTTCTTCTTGACACTTTCTTTCTTGACTGCACTAGCGCCATCCATTATCGAACAGAGGAACTAAGCTTTCTAGAAAACTTCGCACTCGAACTTTCTACACCTAGTCGGGCGAGACCGGTATTTGCTGGAATAATCTAGATGTTTCGGTGGAAAAGGCCTATATAAAGGCGCTATGCCGCGACCGGGGCAGTATTGGATTGGCGATACAAGCGAAGCATTCGAAATGAAATAAAGTGAACTCAAGCGTTAAGTTTTTTTTTTTATAGAAGAAGTGGCAAACGAGCATGCGGCTCACCTGATGTTAAGTGACTACCGCCGCCCATGATCAACCGCAACACCAGGAGAATTGCGGGTGCGTTGCCGGACCTTTAGAAAGGAGTAAGCTCTTTTCTTGAAGGTCCCCAGGTCGTATCGGTCCGGAAAAATCGCCGGTGGTAAACTATTCCACAGAGAGGTTGTACGTGGAAGAAAACTCCTTGTAAAACGTACAGTGGTGGACCGCCAAGTATCCAGATAGTGTGGATGGTATCGGGACGTTTGCCATGTAGTGCGTTCACGAAATTTGGCGGCTGGGATTAATCCGAACAATTCCTCAGAGCACTCCCCGTGATAGATGCGATAAAATAAGCAAAGAGATGCAACATCTCTTCGCAGCGCCAGTGAATCGAGCCGATCGAAAAGCACTCGGTCGTCGACGATTCGAGCCGCTCTGCGCTGGATGCGATCAAGTGGAAGGAGCTGGTACTGGGGAGCCCCAGCCCAGAGATGGGAACAGTATTCCATATGCGGCCGAACCTGCGCCTTGTAAAGTTGCAGGCGGTGTGCCGGCATGAAATACTGTCCCGCTCTGCTGAGCACGCCAAGCTTTTTAGAGGCCAATTTGGCCTTCCCTTCCAAGTGACCACGAAACTGCACGTCACTCGATATGTCGACGCCGAGGATTCCGATACTGGCTGAGGCAACAAGGGGAGTGCCTTGAAACTGAGGGGATACGACAAAGGGGTTCTTTTTAGTGGTTAACGCGCAAACTTGTGTCTTCTGGGGGCTAAACTGGACTAGATTTAGTCGTCCCCAATCCGAGACTCCATTCAGCAAAGACTCGACTTCAGACACAAGTTTGTCCCGGCACTCGGAGACGTTTTCCCGAGAAATATTGGCTCGGCCGGTGTAAATAGCATCACCAGTGCTGTCATCTGCATAGCAATGAATGTTACGGGTATGCAACATATCATTGGTATGCAGAAGAAACAGCGTTGGCGATAGCACGTAGCCCTGTGGAACACCAGCATTAATAGGCTTGCAATCGGAGCTTGCACCGTCTACAACGACCTTGATGCTCCGATCTGCAAGAAAGCTGGTGATCCAATCGCACAATTTCTCGGGAAGCCCATAGGAAGGGAGCTTCGAAAGAAGCGCTTTGCCTTCGCAATGTCCAAACTAACAGCCAATGCCTCCCCCTTGAACTCTACTGCCTCCGCCCATCTGTGAGTTAGGTAGACCAGAAGATCACCAGCTGACCGACCACGGCGAAAACCGTATTGGCGGTCACTAATCAGCTGGTGATCCTCAAGGTACCTCATGAGCTGGCAGTTTACAATGGACTCCATTGTTTCGGAGAACAAGGAGGTGATGGCGATTGGCCGGTAGTTGGACGGGTCAGAGCGGTCGCCTTTTTTAGGGATCGGGTGGACGTAAGCCGTCTTCCATGATTTTGGGACTACACCTAGGGAGTATGAGTACCGGAAAAGACGCGTTAAAACCGGTGACAACTCTGGAGCACACGTCCTCAGCACTATTGGGGGGATTCCGTCAGGCCCACTCGACTTGTGGACGTCCAGGGAGAGGAGTGCTTTGCGAACCGAGCGCTGTGTGAAGTGCACTTCCGGCATGGAGCACTCACACCGCGGGATGGTCGGCGGCGTACTCCCCCCGTCTTCGAGAGTCGAGTTAGACGCAAAGAAAGAGCCTAGAAGATCGGCTTTCTCCTTTGCGGCATGGGCCAGTGAGTCATCCTCCCTGTGCAGAGATGGAAAAGATGGCTGACAGAAATTCCCCTGGACAGCCTTGGCAAGAGACCAGAATGCACGGGTTCCAGAAGGAAGGTGAACTAGTTTCTCGCCAATTCTGCCTATGTGCTCTGACTTTGCCTTGGCAATGACTCTTTTGAAGGACATAGAGGCGGAATTATACTTCTTTTTTAGAGCGCTGGTGTTTACATCCCGGGACGCTGATGCATCAACCCAGGCTTGGTAGCACTCCTGCTTATAGCATGATGCTATTTTACAGGAGCGACCAAACCATGGCTCAGATTTGCCTCCAATGGGCACCACAGAGGAAGGAATAAAAAGTTCCATACCCTGAAGTACTACATCAGCAACAGAATCCGCAACAACGTTGGGATCATCCGGCGAGAAGCAAACCCGCCCCAAGGGTAGGAAGTGTGATTAATTATTAGTGTGATTTAAGTTTTATTGGTGTCCTGTAAATAAAGTGTCAATTTTGGTAATTCAATTGGCAGTTTTTACTGTCACGAACCCTAAGATCGTAAAATTATTATGCGTATTTTTTTTATAGTTTGAGGGTGACAAACGAGCACACTGTTCACCTGATAGTAAATGGATACTGTGGCCTAGTGATTGCAATCCGGATTCTTCGAAATTCTAAAATTACTGAAAAATCCGGATTTTCCAAAATTTTATAAATCCGGATTTTATGATTCAAATCCGGTGTTTTCGGATTTAAGTGGAAATTGAGTTTAATGGATAATATTTTACATTTATCCACAAATTTTCATTCTAACTAATGAATAGGTAGGTGTTACCCTACTCTAATACGCTAACACGTTCAGTTTATGAATGTGTTTTGTTGTTTATTTTCATCATCACCACCATCATTACAGTCTTTCAAAAGTCCACTGCTGAACATAGCCCTTCCTCAAGAAATGCCACAAAGCACGGTCTTGAGCCACCTGCATCCATCGACTTCCTGCATGTCTTACCAGGTCGTCACTCCATCTAGTGGGGGGTCGCCCTACACTACGCCTACCGGTACGAATCTGCCACTTGAGAACCATTTTTCCCCATCGATTGTCGGTTCTTCGGTCGGCCGGTCCATTGCCACTTCAACTTACTAATCCGTTGGGCTATGTCGGTCACTCTGGTTTTACTGCGGATATCCTCATTTCGAAGTTCATCACGCAGAGAAACCCCGAGCATAGCCCTTTCCGTAGCACCTTGTGTGTCCTTATACGGCCAGCAGTAAAGGACCACGTTTCAGATCCATAAAGTAACCACTGGCAACACGCATTGGTTGTACAGTCTGTTTTAGGCTTTGAGGTATACCTGACTAGAAGATGTGTTGTAATTTCCCGAACGCTGCCTAGCCGAGTTGAATCCGTCGATTAACCTCTTGGTCAAAGTTGGACTTACCTAGTCGGACTATTTGTACCAGGTAAACTCACTCGTCAACCACTTCAAGCTTAGTGATCCCAACTACTACCAGCATAGGTGTGACATGGACATTAAACAGGATCTTTGTTTTGTCCCTACTCATCTTAAGACCTATCTGTTGGGAGACACTATTAAGTTCATTGAGCATAGTGCTTAGGTCCTCCAGCGATTCTGCTATAAGGACTGTATCGTCGGCAAATCGAAGGTGAGTTATGTACTTGCCATTGATGTTAATACCTCCAATACAGCGGTGAAGATTTTGGGGGATATAACGTCACCCTGTCTTACACCTCTCTGCAGTTAGATAGGTTTCAAACTCTGGTTCTGTACTCGGATAGCCATCGTAGCCCTACTGTACAAACACTTCAGCACTTCGATATACCGACAGTCAACTTGGCACCGCTGAAGGGACTGTAGCACCGCCCAAATTTCGACAGAATCAAAGGCTTTCTCATAGTTCAGATACGCCAGGCAAAGTGGCAGATTGTACTCTTCGGTCTTCTGTACAATCTGCCGTAGGATATGTATGTGGTCTATGGTACTGAAGCCTTTTCGGTAACCGGCTTGCTCGGGAGGCTGGAAGTCGTTGAGTCTGCGTGCGAGACAATTCGTAATGACTCTCGAAAACGGGACGTAGACGCGGCTCAGAAGGGAAATTGGTCTGTAGTTCTTCAAGAGAGCGTTGTCTACTCTCTTGAAGAACAAGACCACCGTACTTCTGCTCCACACCTCCATAGTGCCACCATGGAGGACGGAATTAAAAAGCTTCTGAACGACTTATGTACTAGTTTTCCATCCGCTTTCAGATGATCCGCTGTAATTCCAATCTCGCCTGGGACCTTGCCGTTTTCAAGGTGCTGGAGAGCTATTCTAATCTCGCTCAGACTGACGTCCAGGATATCATCGGAATAGTGTCGGATAAGACTTGCTATTGGATAGTTACTAACACTTGCGTGTGGCTCCAACGATAATGTATACAGTTGCCCATAGAACCTCTCAACCTCACTCAAAATCTCAGGTGTCCCGGAAACAATGCTGCCACACTCAGTCTTCAACCTTGACAGTTGGCTCTTTCTGACAGACGGAACTCTGGCAATGACTTTGGAACCCTTGTTCCGCTTCGCTTCGCTTCTTCGCGTTGACTTCTTTAGACGAGATCTTTCCAACTTAACGTTTAGGTTCAGTGTGCCTCTAACCATTCAGTGATTGCTGCCAATTTTTACCCCTGCAATCACTGAGACATCACTGAACTAGTCTAGTCTAGTAGTAGTCTAGTCGTCATAGTGAAGTCAATCTCATTTTTTCTCGAACCGTCGGGGTTCGACCAGGTCTATTTTCTTCAGGGGCCGCTTCTGAAAGAAAAGAGTTCATCATAAAGAATCCTTCTTGCTTCATGAAGTCAGCCAGCTGCTGGTCCCACTCGACTGAAGCACCCCCTGCCCTGCCGTTACCATGGTCTGGGGGCCGTCTATTTGCGTCGTTGCTCATGGGGGGTATATTGCCATAGTTGCCACGCTTGGCGAGCGGGATGGTAACTGCAATTTTTTGTTACTTTTATCAGGAAGATGCTGCTGCCCATCTTCTGCCTGCTTCCCTCTGTCGCCTTTTACGTCACCCACGGGAAGATATGGGGTAGGGGATATTTTTGACCACCACTACACGGTTTTTGTTTATTTTGGTTGATTTTATTCCATCGTGTCAGAATAAATGCAGATTTTAAATGATTTATGCTGTTTTATTTCAGTTTTATCAAATCACCCCAAAACTTCGAAAAAACCGGATTATCTGGATTAATCATAAAAAAATTCAAAAATTCGGATTTCAAAAAAATCCGGATTTTGCAATCTCTACTGTGGTCCATAGACATCTACATCTATCCTCAATTAAGAATCCGAATGCGGATGCGTTGTCACCCCTGGGGACTAAGATGGAATGCCTTGTTTCGGATAGCTTTAATTACTCCTGACATGGTCTATCTGTTCGTGAAGTTTCACCATGACCAGAATAAAAACAGACAAACATTTTGCAAATGGTTATTTATGTCTTAATGAAAGGACTCGATGACAATGACTCGATAAAAGGCAATTATTTTGCGACTACGGACCGATACTTCATTTTATTTATAAGCATACATTTTTATTTAATTGAATAAAATACTCAAATATACAGTATTTACATTTACAGTTCCAAAGTTAAATGTATAATATATATGGTATGATAAACCATCAGGTCTACTAGCTTTGTTCATGTCTAGACTTCACAAGGTTTTAAGAACCTCGTTGTTGGTGATAGAGGCCTCTGATAATGAGGTCCGTAGTGAGTTAATTGAGATGATACGCTGTTACTGCTGTCAAGACGATAAAGTAAATTAGTAAATTGGAATTAGAACCGATTACGTGGTAGAGCCATGCTGCAGTTATATTAGTAGTATAGTTGTAGCACGAATGAGTCGGCTCGACCGGGGAAGGACCACGCTCTCAAAGAATACCAGCGCGGAATAGTAGCTTAACGCTGCTGTGTTTCGTATGGTGAGTGTAGAGAACCGGATACCCTTTTTACTGGAAACGAGGCATTCCATCTTAGTCCTCACTGGTGACAACGCATTTGCATTTTGATTTGTAATCGAGGATAGATGTAGATGTCTATGGGCCACAGCAACCACTTACCATCTGGTGGACTGTGTGCTCGTTTGTCACGTAAAGAAGCACATGTTACGACTGTGAATACAGTAAATGCACTGGCATGTGCATATTTAAAAATTATACGAGTCGAACTGCATTTACCTAGAGGAAAGGTTAAGACCACAGCTCTTCTGTATGAAGGTTCAACCATGACGCTCATAGAGGAGCATATAGCTAAGAAGTTAGCACCCCAAGGGCCCACAGAAGAATTGCGCAAGAAAGGGCAAGTAAACTGGGCCAAGTACTGAGCGAGTCGAGTGATCTCGCGGGGAGCGTAGTACCTCGGCAGAGTTGTTCCCCCATCATCGTTTTGACTCGACTCGGTCTGCCTACTCGCCCTGTGTCGGACGGAAAACGGTCGATTGATTCTTTTTTCCTCTTCTATTAAATCTTCGATTTTATCCAACAAAATATTAGAGAACCTTTTTAAGCTCCTGCGTATTAATCTCTTCGTGCCATCCATTTTCACTTGTTTCTATTTCTCTGAAATAAATCTTTGATTTCACTCAACAAAATTTATTACGGTTTCCCGATCCACAATTTAATTCACAAACTCGGCCCAGTACTTTTACCAGACTTTCTGGGCCCAGTTACTTTACAAATGTAAATGGTGTAGGGCGAGTCGAGTTATGTCGCAGTTATCAGGCCCAGCTTGCCAGGCCCAGCTGCTGGCGTATTGTAAACTATGCTTAAGCGTAGGAGGGTGATTGAATGAGTTGTTGCCGATAGGTAAAAACTCACGGCGCAATCGTTTTGTACGCTTTGTAGTTCTTTGTAATAACTGAGAGCACCTTACTTTGCAAGCGCCAGTGACCACAGTACAAAAATGGCGGCGATTTATGACGTCATATATTTCCCTAGGGTACTGTGGCAGTATACTAGCAGCCTATAACGAAACGATTTTCACCAGTGACAGCACTGGAGCAGTGCTCGCAGTGTATTTTTTTTTATATAGAAGAGGGGGCAAACGAGCATGCGGCTCACCTGATGTTAAGTGGCTACCGCCACCCATGATCAACCGCAACACCAGGAGAATTGCGGGTGCGTTGCCGGCCCTTTAGAAAGGAGTAAGCTCTTTTCTTGAAGGTCCCCAGGTCGTATCGGTCCGGAAAAATCGCCGGTGGTAAACTATTCCACAGAGAGGTTGTACATGGAAGAAAACTCCTTGTGAAACGTACAGTGGCGGACCGCCAAGCATCCAGATGGTGTGGATGGTATCGGGACGTTTGCCGTGTAGTGCGTTCACGAAATTTGGCGGCTGGGATTAATCCGAACAATTCCTCAGAGCACTCCCCATGATAGATGCGATAAAATACGCAAAGAGATGCAACATCTCTTCGCAGCGCCAGTGAATCGGGCCGATCGGAAAGCACTCGGTCGTCGACGATTCGAGCTGCTCTGCGCTGGATGCGGTCAAGTGGAAGGAGCTGGTACTGGGAAGCCCCAGCCCAGAGATGGGAACAGTATTCCATGTGCGGCCGAACCTGCGCCTTGTAAAGTTGCAGGCGGTGTGCCGGCATGAAATACTGTCCCGCTCTGCTGAGCACGCCAAGCTTTTTAGAGGCCAATTCGGCCTTCCCTTCCAAGTGACCACGAAACTACACGTCACTCGATATGTCGAAGCCGAGGATTCCGATACTGGCTGAGGCAACAAGGGGAGTGCCTTGAAACTGAGGGGATACGACAAAGGGGTTCTTTTTAGCGGTTAACGCGCAAACTTGTGTCTTCTGGGGGTTAAACTGGGCTAGATTTAGTCGTCCCCAATCCGAGACTCTGTTCAGCAAAGACTCGACTTCAGACACAAGTTTGTCCCGACACTCGGAGACGTTTTCCCGAGAAATATTGGCTCGGCCGGTGTAAAGAGCATCACCAGTGCTGTTATCTGCATAGCAATGAATGTTACGGGTATGCAACATATCATTGATATGCAGAAGAAACAGCGTTGGCGATAGCACGTAGCCCTGTAGAACACCAGCATTAATAGGCTTGCAATCGGAGCTTGCATCGTCTACAACGACCTTGATGCTCCGATCTGCAAGAAAGCTGGTGATCCAATCGCACAATTTCTCGGGAAGCCCATAGGAAGGGAGCTTCGAAAGAAGCGCTTTGTGCCAAACCCGATCGAAGGCCTTCACAATGTCCAAACTAACGGCCAATGCCTCCCCCTTGAACTCTACTGCCTCCGCCCATCTGTGAGTGAGGTAGACCAGAAGATCACTAGCTGACCGACCACGGCGAAAACCGTATTGGCGGTCACTAATCAGCTGGTGATGCTCAAGGTACCTCATGAGCTGGCAGTTTACAATGGACTCCATTGTTTTGGAGAACAAGGAGGTGATGGCGATTGGCAGGTAGTTGGATGGGTCTGAGCGGTCGCCTTTTTTAGGGATCGGGTGGACGAAAGCCGTCTTCCATGATTTTGGGACTACGCCTAGGGAGTACGAGTACCGGAAAAGACGCGTTAAAACCGGTGCCAACTCTGGAGCACACGTCCTCAGCACAATTGGGGGGATTCCGTCAGGCCCACTCGACTTGTGGATGTCCAGGGAGAGGAGTGCTTTGCGAAGTGAGCGCTGTGTGAACTGCACTTCCGGCATGGAGCACTCAGACCGCGGGATGGTCGGCGGCGTACTCCCCCCGTCATCGAGAGTCGAGTTAGACGCAAAGAAAGAGCCTAGAAGATCGGCTTTCTCCTTTGCAGTATGGGCCAGTGAGTCGTCCTCCCTGTGCAGAGATGGAAGAGATGGCTGACAGAAATTCCCATGGACAGCCTTGGCGAGAGACCAGAATGCACGGGTTCCAGAAGGAAGGCAACTAGTTTCTCGCCAATTCTGCCTATGTGCTCTAACTTTGCCTTGGCAATGACTCTTTTGAAGGACCTAGAGACGGAATTATACTTCTTTTTTAGAGCGCTGGTGTTTACATCCCGGGACGCTGATGCATCAACCCAGGCTTGGTAGCACTCCTTCTTATAGCATGATGCTATTTTACAGGAGCGACCAAACCATGGCTGAGATTTGCCTCCAATGGGCACCACAGAGGAAGGAATAAAACGTTCCATACCCTGAAGTACCACATCAGTAACAGAATCCGCAACAACGTTGGGATCATCCGGCGAGAAGCAAACCCGCCCCCAAGGGTAGGATGCAAAGAAAGACCGCATCCCATCCCAATCGGCTGACCTATAGTGCCAAACACGGCGGCAGCCTGCAGAATGCAACCGCGATATCAGCGTGAGTGGCACAACACTCCGGACCAGACAATGGTCCGAGGAGCCTAAAGGGGCGTCGACGGAAATCTGATATCCGTCCGGGTGAGTATATCGGAACACAATAGCTAGCCCTAGCTCAAAAATTGGCGAAAGCGGACTGAATTTTTTTTGTAGTTTATGGCATTTTGCTATCATTGATTCAAATACATGGTCAAATTTCAAAAGCCTAACAAAAACCGGACACCGTTTAATTTGGCCGGACACGCAACCGAAAAGCCTGACTGCGTCCGCCTTTATCCGGACTTTCCCATCTATCCCACTACTTTGTTTTTAGGTGTATGTCTCAGCCAGAACATATTGGATGGATGGAAAAATAAATAAAATGGAATAAAACTATATATACGGATTTTATCGCGTTTAATTTATTTATTTTAACTTATTTTTAATTCCCGACGTTTTGGGTGCTTTATAACACCTATGGACACGGGGAGGGGGGGGGGAAGGGTCATAGTTAGCCCGGCTACCTTCAGTTATTGAATATTAGTTTTTGGTCTTTTTTTGGTCCAATCCGTATATACAGTTTCGTTTAATGCGTAAATTTAAGAAATCATTAAATAAATAAAAAAATAAAGTTGAATGAAAATGTCAAAAAGCCAACATCACGCTGTGTTCTCTGGCGGTCATATGTCCAAGTAACAATGATCAAAAAATTATTCATATGAAAGAGGAATATAAATATTGAAAAATTCCATATTTTAGAGTCTAAGAAGCAAAAAGAACATAAAATTTAAAAAAAATCGCAGAATCGCTGGAGGACCTAAGCACTATTCTCAATGACGTCAATAGTGCCTCCCAACGGATAGGTCTTAAGATGAACATGGACAAAACAAAGATCATGTGTGACATCCATGTCGCTCCTATGCTGGTAGTTGTTGTAAGCACTAAGCTAGAAGTTGTTAACGAGAATATTTACCTGGGACAAATAGTCCGACTAGGTAAGTCCAACTTCGAACGAGAAGTCAATCGACGGATTCAACTCGGCTTTTCTTATAGGATAGGGTGACAAACGAGCACACAGTAAACTGTGTGCTCGTTTCTCACACTCGTTTGTCATTTACATAAGCTAAGGAATGAGGTGGACCTGATGGTAAGTGCTTTCTGCGGCCCATGGACATCTACATCTATCCTCGATTACGAATCAAAATGCAGATGCGTTGTCACCCGTGAGGACTAAGATGGAATGCCTCATTTCCAGTGAAAAGAGTCTCCGGTTCTCTACACTCACCATACGAAACACAGCAACACTAAGCCACTATTTGACACTGGTATTCTGTGAGAGCGTGGTCCCTCCACGGTCGAGTCGACCCATTAATGCTACAACTATACCACCAATATTTCGGAAAATTACGACACATCTTCTCGTCAAGTATACCTCAAAATTTAAAAACGAGATTGTACAGTCACTGCATGTTGCGAGTGACGACTTATGGATCTGAGACGTGGTTATTCACCGAAGAGTACTATCTGTCTCTTCGGCTTGCGTATATGAATTTCGCTCAAATTCGCTATGTCTTCTCGAATTACATTTAGAATAAAAACTGAATACATATACTCACTCGTGAAGTATAAAATATAAAAAAAAACATTTTTGCTACATTCATAAAAACTTGGTTTAACCCCATTATGATAACAAAAGATTATATTGTTACGAGCTTAGGGTTTAAGGGTAAACACACTAATAATTGATTACACTTAACACTTTAGTTCACTTTATTTCGCTCCGAAGTCTTCACTTCGCCAATTCAATAGTGCCCCGGTCGCGGCTTTCAAAAGGCTTTATATAGACCTTTTCCACCGAATCATCCAGAATATTCAAGCAAATACCGGCCCCCGCCCGACCAGGAGCAGAAAGTTCGAGTATGGAGCTTTCTAGAAAGCTTAGTTCTTCCATTCAATACTAGACGGCGCTAGTGGGAGAGTTCTAGAAGAATCAGCCGCCACATACCAGGCGCTAATTATAGCGCGCAACAATATAAAAATTATGTTTTTTTACGTAAGCTTCGGGAGTTCCAACAAAGCCATGCTTTTCTCTAGTAAATAAATTACTTTAGCTTTTTGTACTCTTTTTATTTCTATAACTTGGTTGATATGACTTGGTTGACGTGCCGAATAGTCGCATTAAACTCTATAAGTTATATTTTATAATACGCAACAGCCATGGAGTAGAATGTCCTGGCGGCGTCTATTTTTCCAAGTGCCTGTAACCAGGACCTTTTCAAGGTGCGTGTTAACGGGCTTCTCCTGAGCAAGCTCGCTCCATCGTAGACCTCATCTTTGGACGGGACGGATAGAGGTCAAGAGTGAGCCCATTTTTAGTTAAAAAGTAAAACCTGTCCCTACTTTTTTATAGGATAGGGTTACAAGCGAGCTCACAGTCCACCTGATGGTAAGTGGTTGCTGTGACCCATAGACACCTACATGTATCCTCGATTACGAATCAAAATGCAGATGCGTTGTCACCCGTGAGGACTAAGATGGAATGCCTCATTTCCAATAATAAGGGTCTCCGGTTCTCTACACTCACCATAAGAAACACAGCAGCATTAAAAAGAGCGTGGTTCCTGGGTCGAGCCGAGCCATTCGTACAACAACTACACTACTAATATAACTGCAGCGTGGCTCTACCAAGTATAATATCATACATATCTCTATTTATATGTATTTACATAATTCGTCATAGGCATTCTGGAGTTATTCTCAGATATCAAATCTTCAAACCAGAATATTCCCTAAGACACATAAATAGCAGAGCAATAGGTATCAATTTCGGTACATAAAGTCACCAATTGCAATAAATCATATCAAATAATAGGAAAAATTTGAGTTTGCGGGTGCAGATAAAGGTCATTCCAGATTATCCGATAAACTTATTTTGCGAATGCCTGCTCACAATTCAAAATTTTTTAATTCTTCCTTTTGTGTCAAAGCAATTAAATTATGGAACTCGCTTCCTTTAACAATTAAGAAAGCCCAAAACATTGAGTCTTTCAAAAAACTGGTTAAAAATTATTATTTAAATATGTGTTCTACTTAATATATTTCATTATCATATCTACTATACTTGATAAGGTTTGTGTATATATGGTATGTATATAATGTGTAGCTATAATGTGTTACAAAAATATTTATAAATATGTATATGTATAAATATGTATATGTGTGTATGATTATATATATATATATATATATATATGTTATGTGTTATGCATGATTTTTTATCTACGATTTATGCACACTTCTATATTTTTGTATGTAAAAGATCTCCTTCACCAAGGTTTGCCTGGAAGAGATCGCTGTTTAGCGATAAGGCCACCTAATTGTACATAAATTTATCAATTTAAGTTTGTTGTTCTTTGTATTATTGTATGTGCAATAAAGAGTATTGTATTGTATTGTAAATCTTAAAATAGGAATCACATATCTAAAGCAGCCAGTAACAGCGTTTTCGAAGGGCGGCTGCTAACTTCAATTCAAGCTTAAATCCTTCTAATAAAATGTATTATTTTTTATCACACCAATTTGCCCTACCCCTGTCATCTTCTTTTAATCCTTTCCATTTTCATTGGTTGTACTGGAAGAAATTACTGTCAGCAATAAAACCGCCCGCTGTACACTTCTTTTGTATATATAATCTGTAATTTTTGTACGGTGTGCATGTGCAATGAAGAATATTAAATAAAAAATAAAAATATATATCCTAAAATATTATACCACTAATATTTTTTCTTAAGTCATTAATTGTCACCAATTCCTCTCTAAATCTTGACATAATAAAATCATAAGAACTTTAGGATTTCATTGAGGAGTATTCCAGCTTGAAGGACGCTGTATTTTTGTGTACAATAGAGACTAAATAAATATTAGAGGCCAGAATTTTTTTTAGCGAATCGCTTTTATTTCTTACGATTAAGACTCCCGCGGACCGAAAATAAGGGTAGGATAAAATTACACACCGGCAACCAATACTACACCATCGCGACATTTGCTTGTAGTTCTAGTCATCATACTAGGTCAAAATCGGTTAGCAAACATCATGAAACGAGTGTCTATGGGTTTCAGCCTGTTGATCCAACCGGGTATTTACATTGTTGAAAGGAGAAACAGTAAAGTGTCCTCTAGATCGAATTTCGTTCACGGTGGCTGGTCTCAACAAAGACTAGCTACTCAAGACTAGCTGCTCAGGATAGGATTATAATGCCCAGTGTATGTGCAAGCACAGGTGCGCTCTCTATTCTCTCATTCTCATAGTGCTATGAGACAGTAATCCGACACGACCTTTTACTGGAAACGAGGCATTCCAATTCAGTTCTCAGGGGTGTCAGCACATCTGTATTTTGATTCTTAATTGAAGATAAATGTAGATGTCTATGGGCCACTGCATCCACTTACAATCAAGTGAACTGTGTGCTCTTTGACTACCCTAATTATATTTTAAAAAAGACCGGAAAGAGTTCAGACGCAGGAACAACGGCTTTACGTGCTTTCCGAGGCACGGCGGTGAGACACCGCCAACTTTCTGACTCCGGGCAGCTACTGAGAATTTCTCGGCGGAACAATCTAATAACTGATTATTGGCACAATCCGGGATTCGTACCGGTGATCTAATGATCGGCAATAGCGTCTACGACCTCTAGAGTAATAAGGCATTTATGAACCATAGATCACTGGTTCAAGCATACACAATCGAACCAGTCAACAAATGCCCGCAGAACTGTGCTTCTTACGTGGTAGAGTCACGCTGCAGCTATATTATGGTTGTAGCACGAATGGGTCGGCTCGACCGGGGGAGGACCACGCCCTCACAGAATACCAGCGTGAAATAGCAGCTTAATACTGCCGTGTTTCGTAATCCGGAGGCCCTTTTTTACTGGAAACGAGGCATTCCATCTTAGACCTCAGGGGTGACAATGTATCTGATTTTTGATTCTTAATCTTGGATAAATGTAGATGTCTATGGGCCATAGTATCCACTTACCATCAGGTGGACTGTGTGCTTGTTAGTCATCCTTATTCTATAAAAAAAACAAAGTTGTGCATCAAAGCTGAAGAGCTTGAACAGGGTGAAGCCCTGCCTCGCCTAGGGTTGCCACCAGTACTATAATATAAAGTATTGTAGGTACTATACTTCAATCAATTGTACTATATATCACAGAAAAATAATATAGTACGACAAATACTATATTTTTATACCTAACTCAACTGTCGCGCTTTTTTGTATTAACTGATTGGAAGTTTGGAACAAGTATCATTTACGGAAATAATTTTTACATCATGAATTTAAATTTGAAAGAAGAAAGAAAAAGAGCATTTTTAATTAAAAATGAATTGTTCATTTATTTTCGTATGAATCTCTTTTGCTCAGACTCAGAATTATTTTAAAGATAAGTTAGAAGTTACGGTGGCATAATTGATGGCCAAAGCAAAGAGCTATAACAAATATTTATGGAAAAATAGATAAATATTAAAAATAAATGTTTAATTATCTCTCCTGAAAAAAGTATTACTATATTTTTGCGTCATTTTTGAAAAAAAAAACTATACTTGTTATAAAAAAAGGTGGCAACCCTCACCCCACACTCCAACCTGTACGGCTTCTAAAACTTGTACTCGGAGAATAATTGACGATGATTATTTCTTTGACAACAGGAAACGAGGCATTCCACCTTAGACCTCACGGCTGACAACGCATCTGCATTTTGATTCGCAAACGAAGATATATTATGTATAACTCGGTCACATCTCTGCACCTCGCTCGATGACGTCACATTTACGGTACAGTGCGCTAACAATAAATTCTTTTTGTAATGAAGTAAAACCTGACTTTTGTTTAGACCACATGATAGAGAATTTTGGATTTTATAACGCCAAACTTCTTTATAGAAAAGTAGTCTCTAAAACTTAAAACTTAAAACTTATATTTTTAATGGTTCATGCGACTGCATTAGATTTTTATTAGGATTGAGGGGCTGAATAAGCATCATTAGAAACATGATAATTTTTGCTGTACTTTTGTGACTGCTGGATGTATATGTTTGAGGTTTAGTTTGAAGGATTTTGTGATTGAACATATATTAATTAATTATTACAATAAATAATACAAGATTAGATCCTATGTATGGTTTTTGGGTTTAGTGATTGAAACTTAATAAACCAATATTGAATTCAAAAAATATCATTTTTATTAAAAACCATTTTGTTACACTATTAATAAATTATTTATTATTTATCGATATAATTGACAGTGATGATGATGATAATGACTAAAATATACTAGCCAATATCACAATAAACAACAACATGCTAAGCATACTCACGCGACCAAGGCGAGCGCGGCGTGGCGAAGGGGGCCGCGAGTAGAGCATCGCATTCATGCGAGGTGCAAAGATATTGTGACCGTGTTATAGATATCTGTGTGCCACAGCAACTACTTACTATCAAGTGGACTGTGTGCTCGCTTGTTACCAGTATTCTATAAAAAAACAAATTTTTAGGCGCCATATTGAAACTGGCCTTTCCGTCGTGGCACTCGCTGTACCCTACTGGGATTACTAATCGGCACCCAAGCGTGACAGCATGTGTAAGTAATCTATACCTTAGATCTAAACTTGAAACCTTGACATGAAACTTTGCTCCGTAAATCGGTCATACGATCAGCTGTCAGTAATTTGTACTCAGTTTGCGTCGCTTGTACAATGTTACGTACGTTCCAGTCAGGGCTGTCAACAGAAACAGAAACAGATTTTTCTTAATTCAATATAGATTATAAATAATACTTATTGAGAGTCACTTTTCTTTTAATTTAACACTGGTTCGGAAAGAAACCTCTGTCCTGGGAAGAACCAGCAAGAAATCCTGCGGGACTATTTAAAAAAATAACAGCTTACAATCAATTTTTACATGGTAGAGCCATGCTGAGTTATATTAGTAGTATAGTTGAAGCACGAATGGGTCGGCTCGACCGGGGAAGGACCACGGTCTCACAAAATACCAGCGTCAAATAGTAGCTTAATGCTACTATGTTTCGTATGGTGATTGTAGAGAACCGGAGTAGAGTGTAGAGAACCGGAGACCCTTTTTACTGGAAATGAGGCATTCCATCTCAGTCTCAACGGCTACAAGCGCATCTGCATTTTGATTCGCAAATAAAGGTATATGTATAACTCGGTCACATTATCTGTGCATCTCACTCAATGACGTCACATTCACGGTACGGTGTGCTAAATAAGCATCTCTAGAAATATATTTTTTACCCGACTGCCGGATACAAATGTATGAAGTTTGGATTGAAGGATTTTGTGATTGAATAGATATTAATTAATTACAATAAATATTACAAGATTAGATCCTATGTAAGGTTTTTGGGTTTAGTGATTGAAAATTAATAAAACAATATTGAATACAAAAAATATCTTTTGGAATAAAACCATTTTCTTAAACTATTAGTAAATTATTTATTATTTAGCGATATAATTGACAGTGATGATGATAATGACTAATAATATACGAGCCAATATCACAACTAACATGCTAACCACGATGTGAAGGGGGCCGCGAGAAGTGCATCGCATTCCAGCGAGGTGCAAAGATATTGTGACCGAGTTATAGATGTCTGTGTGCCACAGCAACTACTTACTATCAAGTGGACTGTGTGCTCGCTTGTTACCAGTATTCTATAGAAAATAACAGATTTTTAGGCGCCATATTGAAACTGGCCTTTCCGTCGTGGCACTGGCTAGACCTTACTGTGATTACTAATGCGCACCTAAGCGTGACAGTATGTGTAAGTAATCTATACCTTCGATCTAAACTTGAAACCTTGACATGAAACTATGCTCCGCAAATCGGTCATACGATCAGCTGTCAGTAATTTGTACTCAGTTTGCGCCGTTTGTACAATGTTACGTACATTCCAGTCAGGGCTGTCAACAGAAACAGAAACTTTTTTATTTAATATAGATTATAAATAATACTTATAGAAAGTCACTTTTCTTTTAAACACACTGGTTTGGAAAGAAACCTCGATCCTGGGAAGAACCAGCAAGAAACCCTGCGGGACTATTTAAAAAAATAACAGCTTACAATCAACTTTTTACGTGGTAGAGCCATGCTGCAGTTATATTAGTAGTACAGTTGTAGCACGAATGGGTCGGCTCGACCGGGGAAGGACCACGGTCTTACAAAATACCAGCGTCAAATAGTAGCTTAATGCTGCTGTGTTTCGTATGGTGCGTGTAGAGAACCGGAGTAGCGAGTAGAGAACCAGAGACCCTTTTTACTGGAAATGAGGTATTCCATCTCAGTCCTCACGGGTGACAACGGATCTGCATTTTGATTCGTAATCGAAGATCGATGTTGATGTCTATGGGCCATAGCAACCACTTACCATCAGGTGGACTGTGTGCTCGTTTGTCACCCTATCCTATATAAATATCTTGGTAGCGATCACCCTTCCCAGGGTCCATCCATAAATTCCTTAATATTATAATAACCCTTTTTATATAAACTTAGTTTAGTTAACTTAAGTTTTTGAACTTTGTGCAATTAAAATTTTGTATATTTACAATCCAAATATAACAGCATATTTAAAAGTCTACTGGTAAACTCAGGCCGATACGCTTAGCAGGGAGGTTCACAAGCGCTGTTTTGTTTTAAAGGGTGACGAAGGCACAAAGTTATGTATATTGCAGCCAGGGCTGTCAACCATCTTTGAATTACAGCCAATTAAATTCCACTGCTAAGCACTCCATAGAATGCCTCTAGTAGACCGGTTCGTAAACACAGTTTTAATTTACAATTTTTTTTAATAGAATAAATGTGACAAACGGCACACAGTCCATCCTATGGCAATACTGCTGTCGTCCATAGACAAACAATTGTAATCCGGAGGTTTCACGTTCAGTATTTCATCAATTCAGTCCGTCAGTCGATTCAACTTTGACTTACGCCAGAATGATATTTTTTTTTAAAAAAGGTCCGCGCCCTGCCATTAGGCTAGGCTACTGTCGCTTTTGATAGTCGGCGGTTACACGATCGGTCTCGCATCAGTATTTCATTATTCACAATGGACTGACGAAAATTATCTAAAATACTTAATTTTTATCAGTCCCGACCATCAGTCCGCCAGTCCGTGGGTTAGATGATAATTGTGCGGTCATTTTGACCACACTGACGGACTGAATAGATGACATACTGAACGTGTAACCGCCGTATAATTTTGATTAAGAATTAAAACGGAGAAGGCGATGTCAATCCTGAGTAACAAGTTGGAACATCTCGTTTTCATTAAAAAGGGTCTCCGGATCTTTTGTCTCATTCTACGAAATAGCAGCATTTATGGAATTTTACGTTGGTATTTTGTGAGAGCGTGGTTCTTTACCGGTTCACTAGACAAGAACGATATAATGGGCAAAGTGGTACAGGGTGGCTCTACCACATGTAGTAAAATTGTTATTAGTTGTTCGATGTGACATAGTTAGTTAGTTGTTATAAGAAAGACTCCGCTGCTCATTACAGTATTGCTTCCACTTTCACGTCTTACAACAGTCACCGGACGATATTATGGGGGAGTTGGATATTCTTACGATTTTTTGGCGGATTGCTACTTCTATTTTAGTCTTGATTTAGTCATGAATAACCACTTTAATATTTGTGTCTATCTGGCGGTCCAGCCAGCTAATCTTCAAAATGGTTGATCTCATTGTGATTAAATGGCCTCGAACACTGTAGCCGGATCTGGTCTCCATTTTATGACATTTATGAGTGACGCATAGAGCTTATCCAGAAGCGTTTTTGGAGCATCTTTCGTACCAAACTTACACTAAAGAATCTACCCTTATACGAAGACCGACTGACGTATTTTAAATTAAGTAGCTAGCGACTGCGGAGGCTCTTGCTGGATTTCATGTTGCTACACAAAATCGTCAACGGAACCGTAGACTGTCCATATCTACTAAGTGCATTAAATTTCAATGTACCATTCAAGCTAGTGCGTGTCAGCCGATACCTCCCCTTTTCAGTTGAAGGCAGTAAAACTGATTTGGGTCACCACGCCACCATAAACAGGTTACAGAGGTAATTTAACCAGCTTTACATGACATGTGACGTTGATATTTTTGCTGATAAGCCTCAAAAATTAAAGCGAAACATTACGCTGTCCTTTACTGTTAGTTAACATTTAGATCTAATTCTAAGTTTGTAGTTGTAAGTTTTAAGAAACATATCTGTCGTTAACGTTGCATGCCGTGGCAACCTTTAATTAAGACGACACTTAGATATGAACTTTCCTGTTATTTCTAGTACTTATATCGTGCTCGTGTATGTCTAATTGGTTGTCCTAAATGAATTTAAAAAAGAGAAATTTTACAGAACAGCGTTAGGGAGGAAGGCTATATTTTATCCAAAAAGTTTTTTTTAAACTAAAAGTCAGTAAAGTTAACTGTTTTTGATTATTTTAAATCTTAATAACGCCATATTAATGGATCCTATGGAGGCAAAACAGGAGTGGATAACTAGTTACAAATATATACTTAAAATAATTATATATGTGGTAGGGCCATATTGCAACTATAATGGATGTAGGTTTGTAGTACGAATGGGTCGACTCATCCGAGAAAGAACCACGCTATCACTAAATGCCAGCGTAAAATAGCAGCTTAGATAATGCTGCTGTTTTTCGTATGGTGAGTGTAAAGAATTGGAGATATTTTGTACTGGAGACGAGGATTTCCATCATAGTCTTCAGGGGTGACAATGCATCTGCATTTTTATATATCGAGGATAGATGTAGATGTCTTTAGGCCACAGCATCCACATGCCATTAAGCTGCTACCATCATCAGCTTGGACTGTGTTCGTTTGTCAACCTTATTTTATATTAAAAAATTATTGAAAATTTTAGGTGCTTATTTACCCCCCTTTTTCAGCTCTTTCTAGCCCTTAAACCCTGTTAGGAATGAGACGTAGGCTTTATGTATATTTGTTAAAATTATAAGAAGTATCAAAAAAATATTCCTTGTTGGTATAAAACTTGTAAGTACGACTGTCATCATGTGCTACCGCGATCGAATCTCAGGTCAAGTCAAAAATCAGTTGTTAAGGTTTTTCCGTAAAGAAATTCCCAGGAGCAGCCCGTAGTCAGGAATTTGGCGGTGATTGACTTCCGTGCCTCGGAAAGCAAAAGTCGTTGGTCCTGCGCCTGATCTCTTAACATTGAAAATCACGTCACATGTCTTGTAAAGCTGGTTATATTGCCTCTGTAACCTGTTTATGGTGGCGTGGTGACCCAAATTAGTTTTACTGCCTTAAACTGAAAAGGGGACGTATCGGGTGACACGCACTAGCTTGAATGGTACATTGAAATTTAATGCACTTAGTAGATATGGACAGTCTACGGTTCCGTTGACGATTTTGTGTAGCAACATGAAATCCAGCAAGAGCCTCCGCAGTCGCTAGCTACTTAATTTAAAATGCGTCAGTCGGTCTTCGTATGAGGGTAGATCCTTTATTTTGTAAGTTTGGTACGAAAGATGCTCCAAAAACGCTTCTGGATAAGCTCTATTCGTCACTCATAAATGTCATAAAATGGAGACCAGACCTGGCTACAATGTTCGAGGCCATTTCGTCACAATGAGATCAACCATTTTGAAGATTAGGCTGGTTGGGCAGACAGAGAGATTCATAACTAAATCAAGACTAAAACAGAAGTAGCAATCCGCCAAAAAACCGTTTTTATTGTGATTGACAGAGCTATAGTGGCAGTGTAAGAATATACAATACCCCCATAATATCGTCCGGTGACTGTTGTAAGACGTGAAAGGGGAAGCAATACTGTAATGAGCAGCGGAGTCCTTTTTATAACAACTAACTATCTATGTCACATCGAACAACTAATAACAATTTTACATGTGGTAGAGCCACCCTGTACCACTTTGCCCATTATATCGTTCTTGTCTAGTGAACCGGTAAAGGACCACGCTCTCACAAAATACCAGCGTAAAAGTCCATAAATGCTGCTATTTCGTAGAATGAGACGAAAGATCCGGAGACCCTTTTTAATGAAAACGAGATGTTTCAACTTGTCTGGTCGTCGGATTGACGTCCCAAAAAATTACGAGAGTGAACAAAAAGAGAGTGCTTGTACATGCACTCGTGCACTATAATCCTGTTTGCGAAAACTGCTAGTTCTCATTGAGACAGGCTTCTGTGACCTTAATTCGGTTTAGAGGACATAGATGAACCAAGAAGAACAGAGAAATAAGGGCTGACAAATTGCAATTCTCGGTAATTTTTTAAAGATCAGAGAGTAGGTCAGGGGGATCAGACACACACGTTATAACGATGATGATGCAATAACGTCACCTTAATTGCTGACCGCCTTTAAGCCAAGGTTCAAGCGCTCCATCATTGTTCTCCCCCCCCCCCCCCCCAGATCGTAGATCTCTGTTAGCATTGCGTTGCACAATTATCACTTTTTAGCCGATTTAAAAGAGGAGGAGGTTTACCATTCAACTGTTTTGCTGTTTTGTGTTATATATCGTCAATTATTAACGGATTTAAGTATGGTTTCATATAAAGTAACATAATTAATTCCACACCTAAGCGTGGAAAAATAGGGGATGAAATTTTCAATGTTAATTATTTAGACGAAATTGTCATTGTGATTTTATTTAGTCCATTCAAAAGAGATTTTTCTTTTTAATAAAAACTACACTACTACACAGCTTTCATATACGTGGTAGAGTCGCGCTGCAGCTATATATGGTTGTAGCACGAATGGCTCGGCACAACCGGGGAAGGACCACGTTCTCACAGAATACTAGTGTAAAATATCAGCTCGATGCTGCTACGTTTCGTATGGTGAGTGTATAGAACTGGAGACGTTACATCTTAGTCATTACGGGTGACAACGCATCTGCATTTTGATTCGTAATCAAGGATAGATGTAGATGTCTATGGGCCACAGCACTTACCATCAGGTGGACTGTGTGCTCGTTTGTCACTGTAACCTATATATTTTTTTAAAAACTAAATAATTTTACATTCTGCAGTTGGGCCCTTAATTCTTTTAATACACTGTGTCGTAGCAACGACTTTAAAACACTTTTTTTATATAGAACATGGGTGACAAACGCACACACAGTCCACGAGATGGTAAATGAATACTATGACCTATAGTCTTTTACCTCTATCCTAGATTAAAAATCAAAATGCAGAATGCGTTGTCAACCTTAAGTGCTTAGATGGAATGCCTCTTTACCAGTAAAAAGAAAATGTCTAGTGTAGCTGCAGCGTAGCGCCACCACTTAAAAAAATGATTTTTTATAGTATAAGGGTAGTAAACGAGCACACAGTTCACCTGATGGTAAGTAGTTGCTGTGGTCCATAGACATCTACATCTATCCAGGATTACGAATCAAAATTCAGATGCGTTGTCACCCGTGAGGACTGAAATGGAATGTCGTTTCCAGTAAAAAGGGTCTCCGGTTCTTTACACTCACCATACAAAACACAGCAGCGTTAAGCTGCCATTTGACGCTGGTATTATGTGAGAGCGTGGTTCTTCCCCGGTTGAGCCGACCCGTTCGTGCTACAACTATATCAATGATATAGCTGCAGTAAGGATCTACCACATAGAAATTTTAATTCCTTTTCTGAAATCGACTATTAGTTTTTTTTTGTTATTAAGTCTTAATCCAAAAATCTAATTTTTAGCGTTAGGTACCTCCTTGGTGAATACAATTAAAATTTGTCCAAAGTTCATACAGCCGCGGTTTGCAAGCGGCGACCTGTTTTTATTTGGTCCATTGGTTTTCTTGCAAAACTAATATATAGAGGCGCCTTTCATAAGTGAACTACATTGTCAGTTTGTGCGACGTAACACGAGGTTGGAAATTTGTGTACTTTTTGAATATCTTACTCATCATGCGGGTGAGTAAATAGTTATTTTTTTTTTGGTTACACATTTAGTTGAATCACATTCGGCTGACAGATATATATATATTTAATGATTGATGAACCGGACGAATAATTTTATTTTATTTATCCGAATATTTGTGTTTTCTATATATATATATATATATATATATACATATAAATAAAATCAAGTTTCTGGCCGTCTGTGTGTGTAATTCAAAATAACTGCCTTATTTTAAACAAAGGGGGAAATTGGTATGAATGGCCGAACCGACTGTGATAAAAATTAAGAAACATACAAACAACAATGTCAGGTGGAATCTACGAATATTATATTTAATCTGAAAAACAAAGATTTTTTAAAAAAATCTAAAAACTATAACCATAAACTAATTCATACGTGGTGGAGCCATGCTGCAGTTATATTGGTAGTATAGTTGTAGCATGAATGGGTCGGCTCGACCGGGGAAGGACCACGCTCTCACAGAATACCAACGTAAAATAGCAACTTAATACTGCTGTGATTCGTATGGTGAGTGTAGAGAACCGGAGTCCCTTTTTACCGGAAACGACATTCCATCTTAGTCCTCACGGGTGACAACGCATCTGCATTTTGATTTGTAATGGAAGATAGATGCAGATGTCTATGGGCCACAGCAACCACTTACCATCAGGTGGGCTGTGTGCTGGTTTGTCGCCCTATACTATAAAAAATAATGTAATATAATCTAATATGTATATATATATATATATATATATATATATATATATATATGTATGTATATATATATATATATATATATATATATATATATATATATATAACACTACATTGATAGATTCTATCCAGGCTATGGCTGGGAGGAGCGCTAGCAGATTTATATTATATTTCGTATATGTATAATAATTTGACTACAGCGCCATCTATCGTCTAGACAAAAAATATGTTGTGTAAATATGATCTTAATTGGCCAAGTCTTTCGGAAGTTACACGATCACTAACAGACGCACAAACGATTATACTACAGCATATTAAAATTTTACAGCCGTACATAGGCCTCCCCCACAGATTAACCTCAGGGGTTACCTGCCGTAGATGACAGACTTGGCAGACGGGTTGGCAGTTTTTTATTTTTTAGTCGTCATCAGGATGACGTGGCAGAGTTAAAAAAAGAAAAGTTTCTATGTAACAGTATTTATGACCAGATATATATATATATATATATATATATATATATATATATATATATATATATATATATATATATATATATATATATATATATATATATATACATAACATATAAAGATTGGTGTGCGTACCTGCAAATGTTTCTGTGCTTTTCGTATTTCTGTCAAAGTTCTCAGAAGCTATTGTTATTTTAATTATTACTTGGGCTATGAAGAATTACTTTTAGTCAAATGCAATAGGCGACACTTAATTTTGTTTTGCGTTCGCTCTAAATTTCACACTATGTTAGAAACTCGGGTCCGATCCCGTCGGCACTAATGAGATGGTTAATTGCAATTTTAAGTTCTAATTTATCACGTGCTCGGTGGTGAAGGAAAACATCGTGAGGAAACCTGCATGCAACGCAACGCGGCCGACATTTCCTTGACCTTAAAACGCTCTCAGAAGTGAGAAAAGACCTGTGCTCAGCTGTGGGACGTAAAGTAGGAGCCAGGGTGACTGGCCTATCCACTCACCCTGGTTCCTACTTTCCGGAATGTATCCTTGGAGTACACTGACCGCTTTCAGTTGTTTAGGGGTTCAATTTTCTCCGAACCTCAATTATGGGCGGTTCATTGAGTCCAGAGCCAAAGCAGCCGCAAGAAATTGGTTTTCTTGCAAGGGTGCGGTGGTACTTCACGCCGGGACAGCTTCTTATCTTATATAAAGCGTAAGTCCAGTCGTGCATGGTGTACCGCTGTGACATATGGGCTGCTGCTGCGAAATGCCACCTGGCAGCGTTGGACACAGTGCAGAGACGTGCTAAGAGGCTCATTGGTGTATCTTGATTTGGTTGAAACCAACCATGCCTCAAGCACTTTACTTAGCCCAGAATGTGGAATGAAGGTGGTGGTTTTTGGAGTACATACATATGTCTATATATATATATATATATATATATATATATATATATATATATATATATATATATATATATATAAGTATACACATGTACGTATGTATATTTATTTGACACGCTTTTGTCGTCTTTTGATGGATTTTATATTGGGTATTGTTAGATTCGCCCTAGATCTGGAAGTAACCCAGGGTATGACTTTAAAAGTTTTCTTTTTCAGTACATTTTCTATGCAGTGCAGGGAATGCTTTTTTTTTCTAAAGAAGTTTAGTTTTGGTTAAGCTTAATGTATTCTTATAAAGGCTGGTTAAGCTTTATAAGAATACATTAAGCTTAACCAACCGGGATCACCTGCACCTAGTGTAACCGGCTAACTTAGGCCCCGTTTACATTTTGAGAAGTGACAAGTGCGAGTGACAAGTGCAGCAGACAAATGGCATGTCATTAGTGCGAATTTTATTCACACTTATCACTTTTCACTGCCTGTTCACATGCACTAAGCACTTGTCATCTTAATCGGCCTTACGTTTATATTTTTTTTAAACAAAACAAAATATATACAGACAGCTAAACAATAATGTTTATCCTGTTAATAGATCATAAATTACTTTCTAATTATTTTTTATATTTATTAGGCTTATAACTATTTTAACGCAGTACGATCCGGGTAATATTTTTAAAGTGGTACAGGCCAGTGTCTCACTTTTTTTATAGAAAAATGGTAACCAACGAGCACACCGTTCACCTGATGGTAATTAGGTGCGGTGGCCCATAGATATCTACATCTATCCTTGATTAAGAATCTGAATACAAATGCTTTGTCACCCCTGGATTAAGATAGAATGCCTCGTTTCTAGTGAAAAGTATCTCCGATTCTTTACTCACCATACGAAAGACAGCAGCATTAAGCTGCTATTTTACGCTGGTATGCTGTAATGTCTATCTGTTCGAGGAGTTCCATCACAATCGGTTCAGTTATTTAGAAGATAAGTCCGTACAGACAAACATTTTAAATATGATTATTCATATTTGACTGGCCTGTTGGTCTAGTGGTTAGTGACCCTGACTGCTATGCCGGAGGTCGTGGGTTCGATTACCACCCAGGACAAATGTTTGTGTGATGAGCACGATCATTTGTTCTGTGTCTGGGTGTAATTTATCTATAATATTTATGTATTTAGAAATATATAAGTAAGTTTATCAGTTGTCTAGTACCCATAACACGAGCTCTGCTTAGCTTGGAACTAGATGGCGTTGTGTGATAGTTGTGGAATATTATTATTATTATTATTATTATTATATCATATTACCGTGTAAATAAATCCTTGAAATTACTGCAAATAAGCAACGCCCTCTCAATGCTGCTTGGTGGCGGAAGTAGTCAAGCGGTTGGAAACTACCTAAACCGATTTCAAGGTAGAAATTTAGCTCTTTATAGAACGAAGGTGACAAAAGAGCACACTGGAAGAGCAGCTATATTATGGTTGTAGCACGAATGGGTCGGCTCGACCGGGGAAAGACCACACTCTCAGAATACCAGCGTAAAATAGCAGCTTAATGCTGTTGTGTTCCGTATAGTGAGTATAGAAATCCTGAGACCCTTTTTTACTGGAAACGAGGCATTCCATCTTAGTCCTCAGGGGTGACAACGAATCTGCGTTTTGATTCTTAATCGAGGATAAATCTAGATGTCTATGGGCCACAGCATCCACTTACCATCAGGTGGACTGTGTGCTTGTTTGTTCTATAAAAGAAAACACAGTCCACCTGATTGCAAGTGGATACTATGGCCCATAGACATCTACATCTGTCCTTGACTAAGAATAAAAATATAGGTAGATATGTTGTCACACCTGAGGGCTAATATGGAATGTCTCGTTTCAAAAAGGGTGTCCGGTTCTCTACACACTCATCATACGAAACGCAGTAGCAGTAAGTTGGTATATCACGCCGACATTCCATTCCATTTGAGACCTATGAAGCTGTAAAAGCCAAAAGGCATTAACACCATCAGAAACTAGAAGGCTAACATTCCGTGCGAGCGTAGTTACTTCCACGGTCGAGCCGACCCAATTCTGCTGCAGCCATACTGCAGCAAGTCTTTACCAATTAAAAAATATGGTACTAATACTAGTATTAATAAGTGTTAGTACTAATCAAAGTGTTTTTCTTTCAGTTAATTTACTACAGTTGCGTGCTGTTGGTAGCGGCTACGAGAGCTCAGCAAGGCAATTACTACGCCCCGCAGACGTTCAATCAGGTAATCAAGGACGAAGTTTTTGATTTACATTTTTTCTTTTTTCTGAAGTGAAAAGAGCCGTGGTAGCCCAGATGGTTAACGCTCGCTGTAAATATACTAACAGAACGCGAGTAACCCGAGTTCGATCTCCGCTGGCTCCAATAAAATTGTTAGTTGCAATTTTAAGTGCTGATTTACAATGTGCTCGGCGGTGATTGAAAACATCGTGAGGAAACCTGCATGTCTGAAGAATAAGAAAAAATATTTCGAAGACATGTGAATCCAACACGCATTGGGGCAGCGCGGCGGACACTTCCTTGCCCTAAAACCCTCTCAGAAATGAGAGAAGGCCTGTGTTCAACAGTGGGACGTATATAGACTTTAACTTTACTTTACTTTCTGAAGTGAAAACATCTTTAGAAAATGATACAGGTAATGGAACACCATTATATTCACAGCGTCATGTCACAGAATTAACATTGAACACTGATGCCAGAAAATATGTAAGTAACTAAATATATATATATATATATATATATATATATATATATATATATATATATATATATATATATATATATATTTTATACAGTGTGTCCGGTCACGGACTAGCGATATTTTAGGTACTTATAATACAGCTATTTTAATTTAAAAATACACTACACACTGAGGTATATTTGCGTATATGCTATGTTCAAACAACAATAATTCTTTAAGTAATAAACATACCTACAGCTGTAAACTTTATGTCGCATTGTAGCTTAACTCAAAATCTGTCGATCTAGTATAAAAATAAGAAGGGTAAACGGGGTAAACGGTAAACGATAAACAATATTATTGGCCTCCGAATGAGTTAATTTTTATCTCAGTAAGACTAAAACTTTCAGAGATATGACTTTTTTCGTAAACGCGTAGAGAATATCTCAAGAAAAAAACAAAATGGCTGCCAAATAGAGGGGGAGGGGATTAGACCTCAGTGTGTAGTGTATTTTTATATTAAAATAGCTGTATTATAAGTACCTAAAATATCGATAGTCCGTGACCGAACACACTGTATATATATGTAAATATAATACACAAACCTATCACTTTACGAAATTGTTGAGACAATATTGGCGCGAACTGACGAGCTGTAAAGCGTTGCAAGATGGCGGTCGTTCGAGTGTGGCGAATTTAATTATCCGCCAATTACTCAGGTAATTAAACTAGTATGAGCAAATTCGTCCTGCTTTCGTCAGACATCTTCCGCTTTATTATGAATGAGTCACTTTCATTGGTAAATCATTTGTGTATAATTTAAAAAATAGGTATAAAATACAACCCGGCAACGGCCAGTTCTCTACAAAGATTGAATCATACACACCGAATTTTACGTCTAGGGTTGCCATCTTTTTAACAAAAAAAGTATACTCTAAGATAAATGTTACAATAAATATTTATATATTCCACAAGCTTTTTTATACACAACTTTCTTCTTTTTATTCCATGTCTAAGATAGTAGTAGTGTAGTAGTTTTTTCGTATAATTCAAATAATTCACATAAATGCTAAAGTGACAGATATGTATATCAGAACTCACAAGACTTTTATATATATTTTTAATCACCTTTAGTGAATCGAAGAAATCTGCAAAAACTTCTGTATTATTTCCTTGTATGTGTCAATTTTTGCAACACACATTATTGTTAACACAGCGACATCTATGAAACCTATTATCTAACCTTTAAATGTATTTTACTGGCTTTGACTATAAGCAAATACAATACATACATAATTAAATAGATAACCCTAAAGTAAACCACAATTTAGCAAATCGAACTATTACATCAATGTAGTACAATGTAATTAACATACATAAACACTGACGCCAGTCACCCAGAGGGGAAGGCAGAGATTACAGAGTTCCATTTGGCACGATCCCGACACACCTCTCTCGCCTCCTCCATATTCATATAACTACGCATACATGCTCGTCGGTTAAGGGTGCTCTTAATTTGGCCCATTTTGAATGTATCGCCAATTTGGTGGGCAAACTTATATCTAGGACGTCGCTTTCCGACTCTGCTGTTCACTTCTGCAACATAAATTTGCTTTGTCACTCTTACCTCATTCATTCTTTCTACATGAACAAACCACCGAAATATTCCTTTCTTAATCTTGGTCACAACATCATCTTGCAAACCACAATCTTCTCTAATCACACAATTTCTCACCCCGTCACTTAGATTCAGCCAAGGAGTATATTAGATACTCCTTAACGACCGCATTACTACTGCTTTTATTCTACTCTCGTGCTTCTACTGCCACACCCAACTTTCACTATTATACGTTAATTAAAACTACTTTTACAGATTTTATCGCGTTTATTTTTACTTTTAATTACTTTTATTTTTAACTCCCGCTTTCCAGCATCCAAAACGTCGGGAATTAAAAATAAAAATAAACACGATAAAATCCGTAAAAGTAGTTTTAATCAATGTGTAGTGTTCGCGTAAATATAAGAAATCATTATACCATACGTTAATGTAAGGACTAACACAGCATTCTCAGTTGCCATACGCGCCTTTTTTGACACATTCTGACTTTCCACACTAGAGTGTAAAGTAAAGTAAAAAAGATCAGTCTTTTTCCGACATCAACCTGCCTAGTAGAAACATCTCCAAAAAAGAAGAGAAGAAGCTTTTTTGTATAGACAGACTTTTTCAAAGGGGTCAAAACTGTTTTATGGTCAATCGTCAATTTCTCGACTATGTCTATATCGAGCGTTTTTTATTTATTTGGTTCACCAAAAAATGTTACACTAATACATATGCTTAATTCTAAGTCAGTAATATAAACTAAGTGCACACTCAGTAATAAGTAAACATCGAATGTTTTTGTGTGTATTGTACGTCAGGGTAATGATGGTCATTCTGTTAATATGGTCACTTTCTTTTAACTCAAAAACTACAACCTTTTTTGCATAGAAGGCTATATTATACGACAGCTCTTCAATGTAATAATAAAGGGTCAAAAGGGCGCTGCTTTATCGGCGCCATTTTGAAAGTTGATATTAAAGTAAATATTTTAGTCGATTTTAATATGGCGTTTTTTATTAATATATTATTAGTATCTTATTAGTATCTAAGTATAGTATAGGACTTTGTGTTTTCGTATCTATCCTCTTCCCAGTTTAGTTTTTATAGGGCGGCAAAGCTTTAGGTATATAGGACCATATTACCCTCATGTATCTTAGCCAAACTTTTTCAAATGGCTCAAAACGGTTTTGTTGTCATTCTTCAATTCCTCATCTATGTCGTAACTGCTAATATGCCAGTTTTGCTCTACTTTTTAAACAATTGCATCGACCTTTTCCGTGTGAGGGCGACCAGAGCGAGCTGCATCTTAGAATCTTAGACATCAAAATTCTCGGACTTTCGGATTCTCGGTAAAGTTTGAACCAATTTTGTGGTAATCTTACTGACACAGTATTAACAACATAAATGTCACAAATTTTATTCGAAGCTTGAGTCGATTTTTTTCCCTTTCTTTAATAAAACTTCAGAATGTGTTGAATTTCTTCGTTAGATTCCATTGAAGTAATAATGATAGATTCACTCATTTTAGCGGACAGGAAAACAATTGAAAATGGCGGGAAAATGTTTTTTCATTTTAAGTTTTCTTTTTAAATTACATTATATGACATTAGTTCTATATAAATTAACATTAAAACCAGCCAGATAAACACAGTAGAATGAAAGAGATTTTTCTTCAATTTTATAGGTGCTAACAAAATACGAAGAAACTTTTCCCCGACCTTATTATACTGCTATGTTTTGTATGGAAATATATAAAAATACACACATAAGGGATGTTCTTTATTATGTGTGAGCAGCTATGCAGGTCTAGGTAAAGAGACCAGTATCACTGCGACCTAGAAGATCTATTGTGATCGCTGCTATGGCTATAGTTCACTGCTAAGCCCTATGTCTTCAATGAATCGAAGGAGTTGCTTAGCCGTGAGCAATTTCACTTCTTCTGGGCGGAGTAGATAGTGTCCCAGATGAGTGTTACGTTTGCGCATTAAGGGTCCGCAAACGGTTAGGATGTGTAGAGGCGTTTCTTCCGTTACGGAACAGATCCGACACATCCTTGAGTTGCTTAGTCCCAGGATGGACATGTGATTTTTAAGACAACAGTGTCCAGTTAGGGCTCTTGCCAGAATGCGCAATTTATTTTTACTTAATCCCAGGGCTTCTGAAGCGAATTTACGATCAAAAGCACGGATTAAGGTTTTAGAATGTTTTAAGCCTGGTATGTCAGACCAGATCTTAAGTGATTTATTGTGATAAAGAGTTTCAAGGGTCGATCGGGCTAGGCTTCTTGAGATTCCACAAAATGGCTCGGGTCCTAATTGTGTGCACTTTGAGCCCTCCCGTGCAAGTTTGTCGGCAAATTCATTGCCTACAATACCCTCGTGACCTGGAACCCATCTTAAACCGACCCTGTTTTTACAACCCAGGGCGTTTAAACGGTTCACGCAGTCTCCAACTAGCTTTGAGTTCACTAAGTTTGATCTCAGCGCTAGCAGTGCTGCTTGACTATCAGAGTTTATGTAAATTTTATGTTTGACGTAGTGTTTTTGCAGATTGATTTCCGCACACCAAAGTGTGGCGAAAATTTCTGCCTGGAAGATAAAGGTGAATCTACCCAAATTCATACTAAGTTTGAATTTGGGGCGTTCCCAGTAAATTCCAAAGCCTACGTCGAGGCCCATTTTAGGCCCATCGGTATACCAAATGAGGCTACCGACATCACAGATATCCTGGCCATTCAGCAAGTCTTCTCTGGAGGGTAATTCCACTATATACTTTTTATCAAAAGTGTATAGTGGACGCATGATATCTGAGATCATGCATAAGACCGGTGATTCCTTAATTGAGTCGAGCATGGATCTGTAGGAGAGCAAGCTCAGACCGCCCTGGGCGTTAATCCTATACAAACTAGCCCTCGCCTCCTTGTCTAGATAGAGATCAAGGGGCGTTAGGCATAGAAGTGCATTAAGAGCCGCTCCAGGCGATGATCGCATAGCTCTAGTTGCCATTAGGCAGGCAGTCCTTTGTAGACTATTTAGTCTATCCGCAGTCGTCTTTTGGTTGGCCTTGTTACACCAGACAATAGAGGCGTAGGTGAGAATCGGCCTCACTATGCTGCTGTACAGCCATAGCATCATACTGGGACGCAAGCCCCAGTTGTTCCCGACCAAACGACTGCACGTACCTAAAGCAATTTTTGCCTTATAGCATACGTTGCTAAGGTGGGAGTTTCACGTTAGTTTTTGGTCGATTGTTAAGCCCAAGTACTTAACTTCCGTGGAAAAAGGTACTTATTTACCATTAAGTTTTGGTTGGACTAATTTATCCAACCATCTCTTTATGGTAAAGGGTATTACAACAGTTTTATCAGCATTAACTGATAAACTGTTATCCCACCACCAGTTATTTATGGTGTTTAGGGCTCTTTGTATTATTGACGATAAAGTACTTTGGCAAAAGCCCCTTGCAATGATCACAAGGTCATCAGCATAACCCAATATGTCAATGCGTAGGTCTGCCATTTTGTACAATTGTTGGTCAATCGCAAGAGTCCAAAGAAGGGGTGACAAAACACCTCTCTGTGGGCAGCCTCTTGTGGTTGCAACCTCAATCGGAGTTTGAAACAGCGCTATTTTTTCCTTTCTGTTTGAGAGCATCGACTTCACCCATCTAATGGTTGTGGAGTCAACATTTTTAGATGTTAGGCCCCCAATCAGCAGTGATCTGGGGCTACTGTCGAAGGTGCCCTCAATATCTAGAAAGGCACAAAGAGCTATTTCTTTATCCTCCAGTGCTTTTTCGACCCTATCAATGACACTGATCAGGGCTGTTTCCGTAGATTTGCCTCTACGGTAAGCATGCTGGTTGTAATGTATGGGCCTTGTAGCTAGAGCTACATTCCTTATATATCTATCTGTAACATTTTCCAATGTCTTAAGAAGAAAGGAAGATAGGCTTATAGGTCTAAAGGACTTTGGTAAAGCGTAGTTCTTTCAACCAGCCTGAGGTATAAATAGAACCTTGACAATTGTCCATCGTTCTGGAATATATCCCCATGCAAAACTTGCTCTGAAAATTTTCACCAGATAAGGAAGAAGGATGTCGATACCCCTCTGTAAATAGATGGGAATTATTCCATCCTCCCCGCTTGATTTAAATGGTTCAAAGGAGTCAACAGCCCACTGCACCAGGTTTGGCCTTATTATCTTTGCAGCCCTACGCCAATCCTCATTGCAAGGTCTCCGTAGGGCTCTGAAAGAGTTCAAGGCTGAAGTCTTGTATGACCCTGGGAAATGGGTTGACGCTAGTAACTCCAATGTTTCTGTTTCACTATTAGTGAAGTTACCATCCGGCTTTTTAAGAAGCCCGATCTGATTAGGTTTAGCTTTCGATAGCATCTTGTGTAGTCTTGCACTGCGAGGCAAAGACTCAAGTTCCTCGCATAGCTTCCTCCACGATGCTCTCTTGGCTTTCCTAATTTCTTTATTATATTCAGTTAGGGCTGCACTATAAATATTTAACTCTTTGGTTTTCTTAGCCCTATTAAATAGTTTCCTGGTCTTTTCCCTAAGGTCTTTCAGCTTAGAATTCCACCAAGAAACTTTTCGTGTTGAGGTCTTGGTTTTGACGGGACAAATGTCCTCGAAGGTTTCACCGATACCTACGGTTACTGTCTCCGTCGCTTACTCCAGACCTTCAATTGTTTTGATGCTTTTAGGAAACGTTTCCAAATTCCTCCTTAGGCTATCTCTATAGATATATCAGGAGGTCGCTTTGGGATCCCTAAAAGTAACGGTTTCAAAGGATGGTGATGCTCCAATCACAAACTTAATGTGCTTGTGATCAGACATCGAGTTTTCGCTAGTAACATGCCAGTGATTTATCCGCCTGGACGTGTTATTGGTAGCAAAGGTTATGTCTAACACTTCTTGCCTAGCACGCGATTCAAAGGTTGATGAACAACCTAAGTTTAGGCTTACCAGGCGGTTGGAGATGAGAAAATCATAAAGTAACTCACCTCTTTTGTTGATGTTGGTGCTTTCCCAGGGTGTGTGGTGAGCATTAGCATTACAGCCCACCACAAGTTCGGCGTTGTGTTTTCGGGTGAACTTCGCCACTCGCTTTAACTCGATGGTAGGATCTGCGTTCTCGCCGGGAAGATAGGCTGAGCAAATGAGTACTCTGGAACAGCTAAAAGTTCAATATTTTTACTATAAATTATACAAGCTCTGGGTCTACTGCCCTTGGTATTGACAATAATCTTACCGGCAGCCGCCAATCCCAGAACTTGACCGTTGGCAACCCAAGGCTCTTGTATACGGGCGAGGTCAATGTTGTCCTCTTGCAAAGCAAACCTCCACCACGGCAGAAGCAGCTGCTGCATGGTGAAGATTTGCTTGGAGGACCCTCGTCTTACCCTTGGGCTTAGCCATTTATGGGCGTGGGGGGGCAGGGGTCTGTTCCGCCTGTTGAGGACGAGGACGTCCTTTTCCTGCGAACTTGACCCCCGCCTTACCTTTCTTCGAACCGCTCCCACCTCCCCTCCCCCCCGGCCTGGACGACACCAGCGGAGGCCGTCGGACCGAGGCGAAATCTGCGCCTTGGGTCTTCGTCACTCTCACCGGTAGCGTTCCATCCTCACCCCGAGAGGTGGAGGGCTGAGGGATTGGGGTTGGAGTTGGGGCGGTTCGGGCTCCATTGCCGCGTCAGATCCTCCCCTGACTTTAAAAGTTATCATCTTAAAGCCAAGGATGACTCTGCCGCCTGCCTTCCGAAGAGCCTCCGCCGATGGGTCGTCCAGAGAAAAGGTTACTAGGAACCCATTCTCCTCGTCCCTACGGTGGAGAATTCTCCAGATCTCAGTATAGAGCCCTTCATTTTGTGCCCTTAACAGCACAGCCGCCTCCTCTGGAGAGTCGGCTTCGCTACGGGGCAAGTAGGTAATGCCCAGCGTAGGCTTAGGCAGTTCGCCCTCAGGTATTACCGAGAGCTCTGCCTCCTGCCAGGGCTTTAGTTTTCCGATTTCACCCACAATCCAGTCCTGGCTTGCCTTATTCAGGCATGTTACCAGTATCCAACCTGGCTTGTGTGAAACCGGAAAATTTTGGGCCCATTCCCGGTTGCGACCCACAGGCCGTCTTCGCGATGGCCTGTGTTAGTGCCCGGTGGACCAGCCGCATCTGCTCCACACTCATAGGATTCGAATTGCGAATTCCTATACGCGCGGAGCCAGCTACGGCACTGAAGCTGACTTCTCCTCCGTTGCCAGCTTCACAGTCTTCCTGGGCTGGTCTTTGGGGGACTCTTCCTCAGACCGACTGCATTTTTTCGCCTTCGGAACTGGGGGAGGCTTGGGCAGAAGAATTTCGTCCCAAGGCTTCTGGCAGAGAGAGAGGACCTCTTCGGCTCCAATCTCAGCTGCTATCAGCCTTCGGTACCTTTTCCTCGCAGCCCCACTAAGCTTATAAGGCCTAGCGAACTTTTTCTTTTCTCCCACCTGGTTCGTTTCCGATTGTGGTTCGGCTGCAAACGTGCCCTCCACTTCACGGCTCGTCCCAGGTTGGGGCGCACTGTTGCAGGGTGTTGGTGAGGCTAAAAGAGCCTCTTCCAAACCTGTAGCTAATTCCATTAAAGGAGACTTCTCACTGCCTTTTACAAAATGTCGGTTTTCATCCATTTTGTTCCCATGAGTAGCTAGGGAAATACTTGGTCACCCCCGGCAGAGCCCCGCATGCCGAGGGAAGGGCTAAAATACTACCCGAATCGCCCTGGTCTCGGGTAGGCACCGTTTGCGACTGGACTCCCTCCAGCCACGCATCCATCGGCACGGTACGCTTGACACCTTGGATTGTGTTTGGATAGGAAAAGGGGGAGGGATAAAAGAAAATAAAAAGAGGATCGTCCGAGTGTTTCTGTTCTGTCTGTTTCCTATTGAACCAGACCAAGTAACAGGCGGCAACCACTTGAAGGAGAACTCCACAGACTTGTCCTGGGGATCAACAACACCTGCGCTCTCCTCCAGAGCCATACGCCAAACTGCTCGCCGGACAGGAGAGCAGAATAGGTGTTAATCTAGTCCTATTTATAGTATCAAAAGTTAGGAGTAGACTAACCCCCGCCCCACATAAGGGATGACTCACGCTAAACCGTGTCGAGTCAGAGCCGAGTGCCGGCCGTAGCCCGGTCAACTAATATTACATAAATTCTGTATGGACACACTCACGCTATACCAAGCGGCAACCGAGTGACGGCTGAGTAACCGACAACGCCCGGCAACAACTCGGTCCCGGCTTATAGCTGAAGATTTATCAGATTCTTCATCGTCCAGAGCGATCGCAATAGCCGCTAATTCCAGATCGTCAAACTTCAACATGATTGTGGTATAGCTACAACACTTTTTTTTGTTCGTACGAGTATATAGCATTACGGCTAACGGTGATTGCTCGGTGACCGTGCTACGGCCGACACTAGGCTCGGAACCGACTCGGTCTAGTGTGAGTCACCCTTAATTATGGAAAACCGGTAACCTCTTTTACTGGTTACGAGGCATTCCATCTTAACACTCATAGATAACAACGTACCTCCAGTTTGGTTCCTTATCGAGGATCTGTCTTGAATCACAGCATCCCCTTAACATCAGGTGGACTGTGCGCTGGTTTGTCACATTTATGCTATAAAACTGATGAAAAACTTTTGTATGGATTAAAAGTCGCGTTAACTCTTATAACCACTACGCTATAGAGCGCTATATTTTGATGTTAAATGCATTAGCTATTCAACAGGTTGCTTCTGCGGCACCTTTTCAACCGGTTTACCAGCCTTAAGATTCAGCTAAGCGGAGAACACACGAAAAAACATACATACATATGAAACATACTAAACAGAACATATGAACAGAACATACGAAAAACTCCAAGCAAGTGCCCGTTCAAGATATTACTTCGTGAACAACTTTTGTAACAAGATATAGTTTCATGATAAGAATGATTTCATGCTATGTGAGTTGTATAATTATGGTATGTATGTATGTATATATATATATATATATATATATATATATATATATATATATATATATATATATATATATATATATATATATATATAATGTCCTCCAGACCGAATTTCGGCAAGGACAGGATTATAGTGCCCAAATGTATGCGCAAGCACTCTCTTATATATATATATATATGTACGTATATGTAAAGTTGTTATATATATTTGTATTTATATTTACATAGTATGAATTGACAAACATTGGTACCTATATAAATATTTTATTTTATTTTTTATATTTAAAGCAGGTTTACACCTGCCATAATAGCTCATCAAACTACAGATTGACTGGCAGAAAATGCCGAAAGGCCCATGTTACAATTAAGAATAAATAAATAAAAATAAACACATAGAATAAACACACAGAATATGTTTATATTAGTGTTATTTCTTAGAAATTCTGTTTTGACATGTTTTTTTAGATTTATAGATTGGTTAATGATTCCTTATCACACCTGGGGACTAGGATGGTACATCTTCTTACCAGTAAACGAGGTCTGCGGTTTACTACTCTCACTACTCGAAACACAGCAGCATTTATGCTGCTATTTATAGCGACTGCCTCTTTGGTCTAGTGCACGTAAACTCGACTGATGATTTTGACGTTATGGGTTTGAAACGCGGGTCAGATAGAAATCAGTTACTGGGTTTTTCAGTAGTAGTACGGGGTCAGGAAGTTGGCGGCGTTTCATCCCCGGGAACGGCAAAAAGCCAACATCACGTGTCGACATATGTCATTAATTCATTTCTAGTAACCCGATCATTCAAGTATTGATTCAACTTACGAACCGGGTCGTTCGGGTCGATCATTCAAATGGATCATTTCGAGTTTAGTACTCTGTGGTTTGTGGGACTCGCTCCATAACATCGATCGTCGAATATTACTACATTGTTTGGTCGTAGGTTTTGTCAATAGTTTGATCCGGAAAATTCAAACAATGTAATTGCAATCATCAATACTTCGATGCGACCCGGGTGAAATGATTCACTATTGACACATGGCTACCAAGTGGTCAGAGGTGATAACTCAGCTGTAGACTTCTTTGTTTGAAGTAAGCTGCAGGTGTCTATTGCCAGCAGAAGCCACTTACCATCAGGTGGACTGTAAGACAATATGTCACTGGCAGTGGCAGCAAAATGTGACAAATATTTTTTACGTGACAGAAACATGCTGTAGCTATATTATGGTTACATCACGAATGGGTTGGCTAGACCGAAGATGACGCTCACACAGAATACCAGCATGAAATAGCAGCTTAATGCTGCTGAGTTTCATATGGTGAGTGTAGAGAATCAGAGATAATTTTTAACACGAATCGAGGTAGTTCGTGTTTGGCCTCAAATGTGGCAACTCACCTGCATTTAATTTTTAATTAATGCTGTGGCCTTAGATATCTGTGTCTATCCTAGACATAGATATCTAAAGGCCACAGCATTCAGTTAACATCAGATGGATTATGTGCTCCTTTGCCACCCTTATACTACAGATAAAAAGCAAACAAAGCCGCAGGATAAAACTAGTAATGTTTTTTTTAACATGTTTCTATATCGAATAAGTTTATTTTCTTTTGTATCCTTTGTGTTACTAGGAAAACTCCTACAACAAAGGGCCGTTCACACCAGCGGGACAGACTGACGTCACACCTCAGGGCTCCGTCGTACAATCGTGGAAACCGGGGCCTACGGTTAACCAAGACTGGAAAGGTACTGTACAATACATCGATATATTATGTGTACTACGCACTAGATATGGTATTCCGAACACTCACTATGTTCAACTGAACTGTACTGCAATCCGTACACTTGTTATTGTAGCTCGATATTCATGCAGTGCGGAGCGGCGCTAATAATAATTTTATATTAAATTAGCACATATGCAAAATAAACGAAAATTAAAAAAAATGTACTCGATTAACAATACAATGTAAATAAACAATAATTATTTATTATGATAATTTTCGCGCGTTTATATCAACTGCGCATGCGCGGATACAGAGTAGTGCACATTTTTTGTTTGGAATAGCTTCTCTAGTACGTAGTATATATAACTCAATGGTAGGTACAATTAAAAATTATTTTAGTCATTTTATTGAATTACAACGTGAGAACTATGCTCACATTAAAAACAAAGCATTCCAGTTACTAGGTTTTATAACGAGATGCACTAAGGGCTTCAAAAAGCCTCAAAGCTGCCTGACCGTTTATAATAGCCTTGTGCGTAACATTCTCGATTATGCTTGTGACATTTGGTCTCCCTGCTACACGGTTCATTCAGATACATAGTATAGAAAGCGTCCAAAAAAGAACCCTTAGAATACTTAACTACAAATGTGTTCTTGCTTGCAGTCTTGTCAGTTATAGTGAGAGACTCGACAAATTTAAAGTGAACTCTTACTTATTCGCCGTAAGGAATTTGACCTTAAATATTTACATAAAATTCTCCATAATGCGATCGATTCCGATTACCTCTTAAGTAAATTAAACTTAATTACAAAGCGCAATCCCCGAATTCCTAGCAAGACATTTTATCTGCAGACTTATAAGAATAGTATCTCTTTTTACAAGTTGATAATCTGGTATTTGAAAAGGACGAAGAGAGAACGAAATGTGAAATATGGGTAAATCAGGAATGTCTAGAACAGGTAAATGAAATTGTATACTTGGGGAGTGCTTTCAGCCGGGATGGAAGATGTGATCTAGATGTGGATAGGCGTGTCGCTGCCGGAAACAAAGTCAATGGTGCCCTGAATGCATTAGTAAAAAGGCAAGGCGTGGTGAAGAGTGCACGCCTTGCAATACATAACGCAGTGTTGGTACCGACTTTGTTATATGGCAGCGAAACCTGGGTATGCCAGAAGAAGCATAAAAGCAAGTTGAATGCAGTGGAGATGCGATCTCTTCGTAAAATGTGTGGCGTTACCATAGCCGACCGAAAGCGAAACGAAGAGATTCGCAATATGGCAGGATTGAAAGATGACCTTATCACAAAAATTGATAGGGGCGTACTCCAATGGTTTGGACACGTTGAACGAATGAATGAAGACCGAATGGTGAAGAAAATATATAGAGCGAAAGTAAATATTAAAAGGTGTCGAGGTAGACCGAGACTAACTTTCGAAGACCATGTGAGCAAATTGCTCGAAGAGGGGAGGGTCAAGAGTACTCGGATACCTAGACGTGCATGTATGAAGAAGTTAATGAACCTGAAATTAGCGAAAGAGGTATGTAAGGATCGTGACACTTGGCGATCTGTTCTCTCTGGCTACCCCGTTAGGGATTGTGCGTGACGATAAGTAAGTAAGTAAGTAAGTAAGATAATAAAAATGTGTCGACTTTACAACGACATATCCACGAAAGACTCCGACTTGGATATTTTTGATCCAAGAACCAGGATATTCAAAAGAGCAGTAATAGAACTTACAGTTTTATACACTCATTCCCATGTCACATAGGGTTTAATAGTTGTTTGTTAAATTCATTTTTTTGTATTAGGTATGTGGTAATTGTACGTCGTAATATTGTTATGCGTAGATTTTATCTCTCCAGTAGTAAAGTAGAAAAATGATGTATCAACGTACTAAGAAAACAATCTGGCACAAAACGGCTATTATTATACGTATGTATGTATACTTTATGTATACTACAATCACTAGACACTAACGGCAGCTCTACACGTTGGCCAACACAGTGGCGAATGTAGTGGCGAAGATATTGGCCGAGAGTTTGTGACGGCATCCACATTCCACACGTTGGAAGGTCGTTCAGTTTGCTTCGGTTCGGGCCAATGTGCGGACGAATTTATTTTATTTTAGACGTCGGCTCCGTAGCGCAGTGGCTCAGCAATGAGTGGCTGCGCTGGGGGCCGCGGATTCGAATCCCGCACGGAACAAATAATTGTTTCGGGTCTGGATGTGTGTCCTTGTGCAATTTATGTTTGTAAGCTGCCTCCGCGATACAGGAGAAAATCCAAGTGTGGAAATAACGTTTTTATAAAATAATTATAAAAGAATAGTGGATATTAATGGGGCTGTAAATAGATATACGATATACGATTAGCTTTATTTATTCTTTACAAGCATCATAAACTGGAATAAATACCATTAATTAGAACTTAACTTATTTTAAAGTTAAAGGAGTTATAATCGATTAGTCTACGTTTTAAAATTGGGTTTTAATTTTAAAGTTTAGCAAAACATGTACTTGCTTTTCTATCAGACATTTGATGTATATAAAAAACACCTTAAAATTTATTTGGTAATTTAATTATTTTTTGAGAAAGACAAAAACTATTGCAGTGAATATAATTAACACTGACTTAATAATAGGTACTAATTATAACTTAGAACATAAATGAAAAAATCATGACAAGGAAAGTGGCTCAGGACCATGCTTTGCGGCAGTCTGTGGAGGAGGATGTTCAGTAGTGGACTTGTGAAGAGCTGTAATGATGATGATGATTCGAAAACTTGCGCGATTAAATTATAAGAAATCGACGCTTTTTTATAGGATAGGGTGACAAACGAGCACACAGTTCACCTGATGGTAAGTGTTTACTGTGGCTCACAGACATCTACATCTATCCTCCATTACGAATCAAAATGCAGATGCGTTGTCACCCGTGAGGACTAAGATGAAATGCCTCGTTTCCTTTAAAAAGGGTCTCTGCTTCTCTACACTCACTATACGAAACACAGCATTATTAAGCAACTATTTAACGCTGATATTCTGTGAGAGCGTGGTTCTTCCCCAGTCGAGCCGAACCATTCGTGCTACAACTATACTTCTAATATAACTGCATGGTTCTACCACGTACAAACGACGTGCTTCTTTTTTTTCATTTTAAAATTATTCTCGTAATAATCTGATTCTAAATAAATGTTCATTATTTTTTTTGATAAATAGCTTATCGATTAAAACAAATAAATGAAGCCCAAACACCCGCTCTACACGTTGGCCAATATTATTGGCCACTACATTCGCCACTGTGTTGGCCAACGTGTAGAGGCGCCGTAAGATCAACGATTGCCTCGTTGGTCTAGTGTTTGTAGTAGTGCAACTACTGATCATGAGGTCCTGGGTTCGAATCCCGGGTCGGGCGAAAAAATTAATTATTGAGTTTTTCCGTCAAGAAATTCGCAATAGCTGCCCGGAGTCAGGAAGTTGGCGGTGTCTCACCCCCGTGCCTCGGAAAGCACGTAAAGCCGTTGGTCCTGCGCCTGATCTCTCTCCGCATAGGCTGGCCACCATGACCGAAATTCGGTCTGGAGGACATTATTTTATATATATATATATATATATATATATATATATATATATATATATATATATATATATATATATATATATATATATATCTTTGTGATACGGTAGCTCTTCATCAGACAATCAAATAATAGAGGATCAGAAAGGCGCTGCTTTATCAACGCCATTTTGACAGTTGACATAGCAAATATTTGTATGTATTAAAAATTGTCATAGTAAATATTTTTGTCAATTTTTTAGTATTTTTTACTTAGGTTTAGTGTACTTAGTTCTTTTAAGTAGATTTTTCAAAGTTTTTCTAATTATTGCTAAAACTTGTTTGCTATTTTTTTTTCTTAAGAAATTAATTACAGTATACGACTTAGGGCGAAAAGGCTTAAGGTGACCACATTACCCTCACGTACCCTATGGATGGCCTGGACATGGGAGACCTATGTTCAGCGGTGGATTTTTATAGACTGTAATAGATGGATGGATGACATAAAATCCTTGTAACTGTCCTCCGCCTCCTTTTTCTTCTTTAACTCCTAAACTTAGTGAACGATTTTGATGAAATTCTTATTGGGTACTTATGGCGTTACCTGGACAGTTCCTAGTTATTGTTGAAACTTATAGGTGGTGCTGTTGTCGAGATTCATAAATTACCCGTGCTAACCCTGAACGGATCGTTATTGTGCTTATAAAAGATGATTGCTAGCTTTAAGAATACAATCAAAATATTTATGATTTAAGCACCGGAACCATGGAAGCAGCCTTACGGTACGAATAAGGAGCAGCTGGCCTCCATATTGCATCACAAGCAAGCATTAACTTCAGGTAAGATATATCTCTATTCATATATAAAAATTGATATATTGTCGATATAACATCGAAATAACAGACTTTTATTAAACTTAGGGGGTTAAAAAGTGTCTCCGGTTCTCTACACTCACTATACGAAACATAGCACTAAGCTGCTATTTTTCGTTGGTATTCTGTAACAGCGTGGTTCTACCCCTGTGGAGCCGACCCATTAGTGCTACAACCATGATATTATAAAATAGCTATAGCATCGTGACTCTATCACGTATATTATTTATAATAAATAAATAGATATCAAATAGTAGATACCATCAAGAACTATTTATAGAAGAATGGATGACAAACAAGCGCTCAACCAATTGGGTGCATATTATTTTAATTTAGATAGTGTTTAATTGATTTATTTTCCCTTTTTCTATTTACGATCACATTGGTAGATACACGAAACTTCAACCCTAGGAAACATCAACTACAAGACTGTCGGTATTGTCCTCAAGGGCCCATTCCATTCGTTCCCGAGGAAACATCGTCTACAGTCTTCAGCTCCTGCGACCCAGCCTAACTTAAGGCACTACTTCTAGCGAACGTCCTTGAGCGTTCGGTCCTATACCATCCACCCGCTCTCGCTACAATATATCGCGTAAGAAATGCGCCCAAATTTTTGGAATTATTTCAATTAAAAAAGAAAAGCGAACGAAAACTTTAAATTATCTATCCATTAGTGTAATCCTCAAATGATTAGAGCATTGCCTTTAGCTATGCATGTAATCAATAATTTTAGTCATTTTTTAAAAGTAGATTTTAAATGTACTTATAACACATAAAAACAAATTAGAACATGGAATGTGACGATAGGATATCGAACATTAATAATGTGCTTTTTTATGTAGTTTATATTTCGTAACTTTTGAGATAAAAGTCTCTGAGAAACGCAAGGTTTTGGTGGGGTGTCGCCTTAATAGGGTTTATCTTAGCATTGACAGAATGCTGTTTTTTTTAACTTACTCTCACCAGTACAGTAATTGGCACGGCTTTCAACTGTACAACTACTTGTCTTCCTGTCACATGTCTTGAAAAATCGGTTATAATTGGCGTTCAGATTCTATAAGTATTCGGTTGTAATCTTATGTCAACAGAGGGCAGTTTCCGCTTCGAGTACGCTTCAGACAACGGACTGGCGGCCGGTGAAGTGATAGAACCCGATGGCTCGAGGGTGGGCGCCTACCAGTACAAGGACCCGAATGGTCAGCTCGTGAAACTGAAGTATCGTGCCGGAAAGGAAGGCTTCCAGGTATTTTCTTATGTGTCCTTGTAGTAGCGGTGTAAGAATATCCACTACCTCATATCTTACCATGGGTGTCGTAAGAGGTGAACAGAGGGAAACAAGTGATGGCCGTCATGTTCCAGATAACTCAAAATAATAAAAAAACCTGCGGACGACAACCCGCTCGCCGAGCGTGTTAACTATGATGGACTCCTCCCTATGAGGAAATCTATGGGAGAGGCCTATATGCGGCAGTGGACTTTCATAGGCTGTGATGTATGAATGGAAGGTAGTGATGTAGGAATTAAGGTCATATTCGTACAATGTACCTGTTTGTATTGTCGACGTGATAGTTTATTACTCATTTAGGATAGGATTTTCACGTTGTTGGGTACCTTCAGATGGGTGACATTCCCTCTGAATTCACTCCGAACTTATTACAGTGTAAATATATTGTAAGTGTATTAATATATTGTGTTTTAAGCGTACGAAAGTCACGCTGCAACTATATTATGGTTGAAGCACAAATGGGCCAGCTCGACCGGGGAAGGACCACGCTCTCACAGAGTACCACCGTAAAATAGCAGCTTAGTACTGCTGTGTTTCGGATGGTGAGTGTAGAGATCCGGAGACCCGTTTCACTGCAAATGAGGCATTCCATCTTAGTCCTCAGAGGTGATAACGCATATATGCGTTTGATTCTTAATCGAAGATAAATGTAGATGTCTATGGGCCACAGCACCCACTTACCATCAGCCGCTCTGTGTACTCGATGATCACCCTTATTCTATAAAAAATGGTCGAAGGTTGAAGCTGTGGCCCACAGACATCTACATTTATCTTCGATTAAGAATAAAGCGCAGACGCGTTATCACCTATAAAGACTAAGATGGAATGCCTCATTTCCGGTGAAACGGGTCTCCGGTTCTCTACACTCACCATACGACACACAGCACCATTAATTTGCTATTTTGCGCTGGTGTTCTGTGAGAGCGTAGTGTCATTTTTATACATTTGTATGTTCTATTGCAGTAAGTTAAGTTGGCTAACTCCGCTATTCCGTACGGAAAATGAATCCGAGGCCATAACGCCTAGTGTCTACATCTTAGTATCTTATCTTTGATTTTTTCGGTAAAATATATTGTCACTAATTTATTTATGATATTAACTTGAAACGTTGAGCAACTTCGTGTCATCGTATCGTATCATCATCGTACAAATTTTGTAACCATGTTCGAATTACATATTTACAGTCTGCCATTTTTTATGGATATACATGTACAAAATTGCATTGACTTGATTATACTGAAAAGAGCCAAGGAATGTAAAAAAATTATGCATGAAAGAATGTCGCATCCTAATGTTAGTTTCAATTACTTTATCTTTGCGTATTTTATCAGTGACGTCTCATTTATTAGGCAATTTTAAGCGCTGTTTTAGTAACGTACTCATAACGAATAACTGGCGCACTGAGAGGACATTATAGTATTTATATAATGCCGGCTGTACACGCTCGTCTCGTCGCCTCGCTTGCCTCTGGTCGTGTTGAGGCTCGACACGAGAACACACCATGTACACACTCGTTGTATCATTTGAGCTCCGTATGACCGCTGAGATGGAAGTAGATGAAACTGTTGGTGCATTTTGCCCTTGTGCTACATATTAGTTATTATAACTTTCTATACATTTATCATAAAATAAAATTAATAAGACACGGCGAAGAAGAAGATGGTGGATGGTTTCTATATACCGTAACTGAACCATGTACGGTGAATATAATATAGTACGCTCTCATTTTCATCACGAGACTCACGAGACCCTTTGACCCGAGCGCAAAATACCGACACGCTTCCGAGAGCGCACGAGGGCTAGGAGACGCGACGCGACGAGAGTATACACACTCGTACTCGGCCTGTTTCGTGGTGTCTCGTCGAGCGTGTACAGCCGCCATAAGAGATGAGACGGGAATGGGGTAGGTCGGAATGTTGTGACTTTTAATACAGCTCTTTGAGCGCGTTCCAGTGGTAGCAGTGTAGTTTTAGCTGCTGCTCATCGTTGCAGCCTATCACTTCACTGCTGAACATGGGCCTTCCCCGTGGATTATCACCAGCTCTCCATGTTAAAGTTGCTACGTTTGATAGGCAAGTGCAGTTTTGTTTTTTTGAGTTGTTACTAAAAAGATGCTGCCATCTTTCTCCTGTTTTAGTTTCTCTCACTATCACTCAATGAGCTTCAATTAATTCAATAAAAACTTTAATAGATCACAGACGCATTCAGGCTAAGCTTTAATTAAAAAGTTTAATTAGTTGTAGCACGAATGGGTTGGCTCGACCGGGGAAAGACCACGCTCTTAGAGAATACCAGCGTCAAATATTAACTTAATACTGCTGTGTTTCGTATGGTGAGTGTAGAGAACCGGAGACCCCTTTTTACTGGAAACGAGGCGTTCCACCTAAGTCCTCACGGATGACAACGCATCTGCATTTTGATTCGTAATCGAGGATATATGTAGATGTCTATGGGCCACAGCAACCACTTACCATCAGGTGGACCGTGTGCTCGTTTGTCATCCTATCCTATAAAAAAGGGCCGCACTCAAAAATAATTTTAATAATTAAAATTCAAACTTCGGTTTTTTTCATGACAACTCCGGTTTACCAAACGATCTCGTAACATATCGAAACTCCGGAGTTACACCAAAACCGGAATTCCGGAGCTCAAGTCTTATTGTTTTGTTATAATTTAATTGAAATACAATAATTATAAAGGATTTTTTTGATTGCCTCTTTGGTCTAGTGGTTGTAGTACTGCGACTGCTGATCATGAGGTCCTGGGTTTGAATCCCCGGTCGGGCCAAAAATATCAGTTATTGAGTATTCCATTAAGAAATTCTCAGTAGCTGTCTGGAGTCAGGAGGTTGGCGGTGCCTCACCCTTATTCCTCGGAAAGCATGTAAAACCTTTGTTCCTGCGACTGATCTCTCTCCGGTCGTGTCGGTTTACCGTCCCATCGGATTATGAGAGTGAGGGAATAGAGAGTGCACCTGTACTTACGCATACGCTTGGGCACTATAGTCCTGTCCTTCGCCGATGGCTAGTCTCGTTGAGGCAGACCACCGTGACCGAAATTCGGTCTGGAGGACATTATTATTATTATAAAGGACTTTAACAGATTTTATGTTATCAAGAGACTAACGAAAGCTGAGGGGAAGGGGCTCCGAGGTCCGAGCTGTAGCCGCCCATACTACGCCCTAAGCACTGCCCATGATATTTTTTGTATTTGCATAAATCTCAATACTGCTTACGCGTGTAAAGTAATTAATAATCTTTCAGATTCTAGAAGGAAGTCATCTGCCACAGAGCCCTGTTCCAGAGCAGTCGCATACAACAGGTAATCTACACAAGTAAATAAAACTTAAGAGTTTGTCGGCGATATCGGAATAACTGGCTTATATTGAGCTGAGGGGGCTATGTGCGTGTCAAACAGATAGGTAGATAGATAGATAACACTTTATTGCACGCCAAAAAAACATTAATATCAACAAAAAACAAGAGAAACAAATGTGGTACGATACGGGCTTATCGCTAAGATATCTCTTCCAGACAACCTTGTGTGTGGTTTGGCGAAAAAAATAAGTTTATTTTTTATTATAAACCACAAAATAGAAATAAAGATGCATAATATAAATATAAATGGTATATAATAACACATAAATAATTATATTTAAAAGTTTTGTCAATCTGTCTGTAATCTTTTCAATAATCTTTAGAATAACTAAACCGATTGTAATGCATCTTCACGAACAGATCACAGAGTACTTTCTAAGAAACGAACACTACTGTAAGGAGCCGTCCATTAAGGGGATAGAGTAAGTTCAGCTCAAATTCTAATTTCGTCCCCACTTGCCCGCGCGTCGTATGCTATGTAACGACATGTTTGTAATCACTAATACTGTAAGTAGTAAGGTCGTTAGACACTTATTTCATTAGATTTATCATATTTATGCCTGTTTCTTAACGCCAAGCCAGTCGCTTCTTATTTTTATTACGGATAATTCCCATTTTAATTTTACGTCGTGCTGTTGCGTAATGTATATTCTGACTGTAAGCGACACAACCTCCCTCTTCAAAGGCCGAAGCGAAGTGACCGGACGGCAGGAATCACGGTTCAAGAGGCCGATAGTTTAGGTAATTTCTTTTTATAGTGAAAATAATGGTATTTAAAAAAAAGTAAATAACATAATCACTGCTTCATAGTTAGTTCAGTTAGTATGCAAAGTTTCATGATCTTATTTAAAGTATTTTATGAATAACAGCGGTTTATTGTTTATTTCGGAGGTAACTTTGGATTTTTTTTCTATGGAGAAAATTTTACAAAATTGTGTTTTCGTCTAACAGAATCCTTAACATTAATCCTCAACTTTACCATATATTTATTTCAAAATTAATGCTGCAATATTTTCGGCATAACGAAGGATCTTGCTAAGCCATTTGAGATTATATTTCCCTTTAATCACGTGATTTTTTATATTTTTACCCCCCCCCCTCTCCGTGGTACGTGGTGAGGTTTAAGACAAACCCCCCCAAAATCACGTGTATTTTTAGTACCTATAAAGAATCTTAAAATGTTTAAAATTTTATGTTTAAATACATGTATAAAGTATATTCTGGTTTTATCCTGAAATTAAGGACCATGATAAAATGTCTATGGATGGCCCCTAAGTTAAGTAAAGAAAAGTGTGGTTTTGACATGGCTTTGGGCTCGCTTAAAATATGCGTAGTGATAGGGCTCCGTACATCTTTCTTTTTTAGTGTGGGTCACTAATAATGTTTAAAAAGTCTGCTCTTAAATCTTGCAGACAATTACTATAAGAACGCATACGAGCAACAGAAACGGCAGTACCAGGCCCAACAGGAGTACAACCATCAGAAGACTGAAACCGATCAACAGTGGACACAAGGACAGAATCAGGTAAGTCAAATTAAAAAAAAAGCGTTCATTACAATATTAATACTGGTCGCTGCGCCCCAGGTATACTGCATGACCTTTTTTACCGTCTGAAAAAAAAAAAGTGTATGATATGTAAACGGAGTAGAAGCCTATGGCACTGATATTTTACATTAAATAAAAAAAAATTAAATTAAATAAATCAATTGGTTAAAATCTATAGAAATTTAATTCATATCTACCCTACTTTACGAACGGCAATAAAACAATAATTTTAGTAGGCATGTTCGACCTTGTCACTTTGCAGGGTCACAGAAAGAACAAAGAATTATTAACCTTTACAAATTACCTTTCAAATACTTCATCTCATTGTAAAGTGGCGTCGCCCTGGTTCCAGAAAAATTATCCTCATTGATTTAAAAGCTTATTATATATCCAATTTATAATAAAATACATCGTCCAGTCAACATCTAAACCATGATACTTCCTCTTTGTATTAACAATAAAACATATGAACAGGTTGTTAGCTATTTGTTGCGATTATGTTTCGTTTACCATAGATTATACCGTTTATATCAGCATGTAAAAGTCAAAAACTTATATATTCCTCGCCTCGAGTGAGAAAGGACGATAACTTAGTTTTAGGTTATACAATAATCTTTTTGACTTTTAAACACATTTAGATAAAATTTTTAATTGTTCTAAGAAATGAACTGAACTGAAGATTCACAAATCTTAACCTCACAAAACAATTTTTTTCTCTCTTAAACTAACTTGTAAACTCCTTAGATCGCTACGAACTATCAAAGTTGTTTAGCAAAGTGTAGTTTGCTAAACAAAAAACCGGCACGGAGAAAGGGACAAACAATCACACCGCTCTGTCTCATTTCTATGCAAGACGTATGCATAAATCTATCTTTTTCGTGTGCGAATGCGAAGAAAGGCGTCAATTTGTGTATTGGTTTCTCTGTCTACGGTCGCCACACTACCACAAATACTTGAATACTACGCTTCGCTTGAATAAAATCTTTACTCTCGATTTTATAGATGATATTTCAGACATGTGTCGACATCTTAATTTTAATAAGCTTGACTTCAATCGCCCGAAATAACACGTACTCATTTTTTTAAATACATGGTCACAGGTTGCGAGTGGTCAAGGTGCTGGAGGCCAGTACTTTAATCAGAACTGGAAGTCGGGCGACCGGGACGATGGACAGGTATTTTTAACTCTTTATGATATGTGTTGTGTTTATGTTGGTTGATCGCACACCTTAGAACTTGCGTGTATTAATAAATAAATAAATTTATAATGTCCTATAGTCCTAAAGGCTTGGCTCAATAAGTTTAAAACATTGTAAAAGTTTAATTAAAGGCACAATAGGTCTTTATCTTTTTACACGACTGTTTGTTGCCTTAAATATTTTTTTTAAATTCGGTCAATGTGGCCAGTGTCAACGGAGAGTAGGCATCTGCACAAGACAGGATGATAGCGCACGAGTGTATGCCCAAGCACAGGTGCACTGTAAAGGCATAGAGACCTTCATTCTGAAAGTCCGATGGGATGATAATCCAACAGGACCGGAGAGAGATCAGACGCAGGACCAACGGCTTTACGTGCCTTTTGCACGGAAGTGGAACACCGTCAAGTTCCTGACTCTGGGCTGCTTCTGAGAATTTCTTGATAGAAAACCTCAATGGGTGATTTTCACAACTTGGGATTTAAACCTGGAACCTCATGGTCAGCAGTCACGGTCACGATAGTAAGACTTAGTAGTCAGAAGTACATTATTAATGAATGAAAAAGCATTTGACAGCAGTCATCATGTCATCTCAAAATAATGTTTCTCTGTCCAGAGACGTAGGGGGATGCAAACGACGCATTTTTGTCGATAAAAAAAAACCAATAATACAATAATATTTATCTACAAGTAAATTATTATAAATACAGAAGATCCGAACTGCAGTCATTAGCAGTAACATTTACAAGAATATCTAGAGATCTAATCTATACAATTTTTCTGTAAGTCTTAAACATAGGACTGTAGGAAACAATATCTTGATTTTTAAATACCTATTTCGTGACACCGAAAATGCGATGCAATTTATTTCGTTTCTTCCGATATTTTCGTTTTATAAAAACCTAGCTTGTAACCATCGCATGGTTTAGATTAGACAAAGCGTACACGATCATCATCATCATCATTACAGCTCTTCACAAGTCCACTGCTGAACATAGGAATGCTCCAAGCATACACAGCATTAATTCAAATCTATCCAACCGATGGGATGTTTCTAAGGGATAAAGAATCCCACATATACACCCGATATGTGTGAAAAGCGTAACACTTTTTTTTATAAAAAGAATATTAACAATGCTATAAACATTACTAATATTCCCCTTAACCACTCGTGGTAAGCTCAAATTGCTTGTGTTACGAGTGGTTCACGCCAGTAGTCGAATGACGGATTCGAACCTACGACCTTTTTGAGTTCGCGGTCCGCGCCCTGCCATTATGCTACTGTCGCTTAAACACTGTCGTTGCTGTCACGCAGTCGGGTAAAAAACATGGACCTTTTAGTTAAAGTTACACAAAATTAAAGCTAATTGACGTATTGCACACGCGAACAGAACAACCCTCACAAACAGCAGTTTCATCCCTGCAACCATCGCTGTCCTCGACCATTTCAATCATCTGAGCTACCGTTATATCCTGTCAAAATTCCGCCTCTGAAAACAGGCTTCCTCATAGCCTGCCTATATATGTTTAGTTTACCACTGGTTGCGGAAATACCTTTGTTCTGAGAAGAACCATTAAGCAATCCAGCGGGACTATTAAAAAAAGAACAGTTTACACAATTAACTAACTAACCAAAAACAAATTAGCCAAACAAAATATCTTGGTAGCGATAATTAAGTAGTAAGCAGCCGAAGGTCCCAAAAAAGCCAGAAGTAATTTAAAACACTTTATTGTAATATAAAAATTACAATATAAATATTAAACAAAAGAATATTGCAGAAATAAAGGTATATTGCAGAGCTCCGATTGCATCCGTTGACGTCAATGCTCACGTTCTGCTGAGTTGCGTCTCGTGCCGCTGCAATGTATCGGGGTCGCTGCTGTGTAGCCTACATCTTTACCTATGAGGCTATGCTGTAACTCGATCATCTCATTGCCAGGGGTTATTATCATCCATAAACTATCATAAGATGGATATTTGGCATAATTGTAAAAAAAAAAATATTGTAAAAACTTAATTTATAATTGGTAGCTTCTCTATAGGTTGTATGTATTGTATTACTTTTAACTGCTTAGTACTTAATGTTTTATTATAAATACCATATAGTATTTTTTTTAAAATTTTTGTGCTTATTGTTGTTGCAAGCTTTTAATATGTATTAGATATCTGTGGAAATTTCATTGGTTTTAGGATTACTTTTATATGTTTATATATTGTATGTTTTGTTTTACTGTATGTTTGCCTTTAAAAGAAAATAAATAAATAAATAAATAATTGCCACACTTAGCAGGGTTGGCAACCGCAGAGAGTTTTGTTTTCCTCTGATGTCTCTTACGACACCCATAGACTTGGCAGATATAGGGTAGTGGATATTCTTACAATGCCATTACACTGTTGGGTATCTCAGTTATAATTTTGTATTATTTTTGTTGCAGTATCGGGACAATGAAATCCCCGAACAGAACAGGGGACCACACTCTTTTGGTGAAGGATACGCATTTTCGTTTAAAGGATAAACAAGATGGCGTACTGGAAATAATATATGTTATTTTTATATTTAATCAACGTTTGATATGATCGACTATCAGTGCCTTCGTAAGAGTTCCAAAAATATAGTGGTATTTTTAGGAAATAGTTTTGTAAATCGAATGACTTGTTGAATTGTATCGCACGTAATATATTTCTCTGATTTATGAAGAGTGGAATGTTATAATAAATTTTCAAAATATATAAATCTGAATTGTTGTTTGATTTACAAAACCTTCCAGCTTCCTTTTTTAGGAGGTATGTGATACTACCGCAGAAATGAGGTCAGGCAACGATGATCATATTATACAAAGAGTAAGTAAGCAAGTATAAGCCTATAAAAATTAAGTAAATACTAATGTTGAAAAATGTACGTTGGGTTGATTTCTATAATATAACATTGTTTTCATAATAAGGAAAGAAAAGCCGTTATTTAGTTCATATACCCACATTTTATTAAAATAGAAATTATTTTAACACTTGCAACTAAATACACAATTCAAGAAGCAAAACTTCTGTAAATTATTTTACAAACTAGGTACTAATGTAGCCGATCGATACATTGGAGTAAAAGATAAACTATCGGATTATTTAAAAAAAATGTGATAAATTCCAATTCAATACAGATTATAAATGCGATAAATTCAAATCAGAAAAACCAACAGATAATACTAAGAATTGCGTTTTTTACATAGGCATAAATAATTATAAATTAAATAGAAAAGATGGTAATGGCACTTCACCTTTGAAGCACTAAAATTGTCACATTTAGATATTTCGACTTAAACGATATTGCTTGTTTAAATTGCAACATCCTTACTCAATAAAATTAACAATTCAAAGGTATTTAAAGTTGCTCTCTCTCTTTTCCCTAAATGACATTAGTAAGAGATCGGTATAGAGATACAGTGAAAACAAGTTAAGTGGGCCCTGAGTAAGTGAGAAACCTCTGTTATTGACAATAACTAAAAAATTCCGACACTTTTGCATTGAAATACCTCTGCTACTGGGAATTTTCAAACCTTGTTAACTGAGATTAAATTTCATAGATAAGGACTTCATAGTTTAATAACCACTATTAGTGAGGCAATTTTAATACAAAAATTTCCACCACTTTATATGATAAATGTTATATTTCAACCTTTCATTGTGGGACGCCTCCACAAATAAGACAACTGTCATGTGACTTGTCATGTAACCTGGCTATTTGGTAAAATAGGTAAATGAAAAGCTTCTTTAAGTGATAAAAAATTCTAGGTCCCATGAGAGCCCAGTAAACCAGATTTCATTGTACCTAATTATTTGTTAATTGTAAGTGAAACTTAATGATTTTTTGCAAGGCTGCAAATATTTAAGTATGTAACGTAACAAGTGAGATTCATAGAAGTTATTTCCTCTACCCAAAAGCAACGGGTGGTGTTTGTCCAGAGATTTACCCGTCACCGAATTATTGTTCTTGTAATATCCCCCAAGTAATAGTTTGAAGATGATTGTGAAATAAAAATGATTCGACATAGCGTATTAAATGTCTGCCCAATGCCCGTATAACTGTTAGTGAAATCGATGAAACAAGTACTAAGATGGTGATATAAAGTTAAAGTTATGCATTTGTCTTCATCGATTGTCTGGTGAGCTAAGCTGCAATTTAACTGTTCTAAAACTTCTCAACATGACATAATAAAGTAATGCGAAAATCACTGTAATTTTTTTTGTGATAATAATTATAGCATATCAATATTAATTAACTTGACAGTGGCAAAAGGACTAATTGTACGAGTTCACAACTAAAACGCAACACAGAATAGTTTAGATATATAATAATATAATTTTATTTTTAGAGCCAATTTACTAATAACTACTATAGTGCCGTTACCGTCTTTTGATTCTCTTAATAATAATAGAATGTATACAAGACATAATTTACTATTCGCTTATTTTATTTATATACGATAAAAGCATCAAAATATCACTAAATCTATCACATTAATATTTTTATTGTGATACATAAACATACATTATTATCTGTGACGGGAAAATTCCACTACTTAATAAAATATATATTACTTAATGCGTAGACATAAATTGTATAATTTACAAAGTTTTCATTTATTACTACGATACACTGAGCTCGTGGCTTTTTTTAAATAAATAACCTTATGCTAACATTACACGATTATGTTTCAATTATGCCGAACAATATTCTGAACATCTGAATGAAAACAAGAAATGAAAATCACTAGAACTGAAAGACCGTTATAAAAATTACTTAAATATTACATGCAGTAGAAAATATAATTTAAGAAATATCTTTAAAAATAAGAAATATGTTTTTGAATCAAATATTACTAATTTAGTCATAAATAGCTCTTAATTGTTAAGAATAATTATTAAATGATAAACTACAAATAAATTTAAAGAATTTTAAGTCATTCCGACTCATAATAGTAATACTAGATAAATATAAAATATAGGTTTAAGTTAAAAAGGACCCATTCCAGCTATTGTTATAAATACACCATTTCGCATATACAGACAATAATTATTTTTAATCAAATATGAATGATATACTATTGAATACATTATGATGATTTAAATAGATTCAAAAAACTACACACTACCCTAATAAATTATTATGTATATTAATATATTGTTATGTTTATGAATGAGAGATACGTATGATATCAGTGTTTATTTGATTTTCGTTTAATACTGCAGACTGCAGAGCATACTTATTTATTTTACTTTTTTATGTTGTTTAAAAATGTTACTGTCCGTTTCTTTTTCTTTTTTTAAATATTATTCTTTTATTTTGTGATGATGCAAATAAATCTACAATGACCTGTATTTCAAAGAGAATAAATATTATACTCTATGCCTTCAAATATTATTGTAGCATTTATTTTATTGATTTTTTTTATTTAGCTCAGTATCTATTAATGATTCAAATGACTTTTAATGAAAATGCTTACCTAACATTGGAAGATAATGTGATTATTACTTTTTCTTATTATCTAATTAATATTAAATAAAATGCGACTGCTTTCGAATATATAATAATGTAAATTTTGATTCTAATGATTAATTAAATGCAAGATAATATATTGTGGAAATAAAAACAAAAATATTGAGTGGAATGGACTTATTTTGACCATTTTCATCACTTGTTATCCATGCAGCCATACATAGCTAACGTTGATGTGTGTTATAATGCATAGTTTTATAAACTTGCAACATAATATTTTTACCGTTTTATCCCTGAAACCTTAGACAGAAACATGTTTGGTAAATGCAATGCAAAAAAATGCAAAAAAAAAATACGGTTCATTTAAAACTTAGTTCAAAAGTATCGGTATAGCGATTTCTACAAACAGAGGAGGCGTCTAGTTTATTGATAGATGTTGACTAACATCTACATATTAACGCCTTAAGAGGCGTGATACTTTTTTATTTATCGAAATGTGTTGTCACATATCCAGTCTAAATATCCAGCATGTTTAAAAACTTTGTAGTACTTATTGGTTAATTATTTTAATCTCGAATTTTCCTTATTCAGCAGACAGAGTATATCTTTAAATTGTTAAAAAAAAGAGTTTGTTCTTTATCGGCGGAAAATTAAAAAAAAAAAAAACTAAATAATAATGTTCAGATAATATTTCGTTTTTCAAAAATAAATAGTAAAACACTCCTGGTAAAAAAATGTCCATCCATTCACGTGATTGTAAAATATTACACCTAGCTTAAACGCAGATTAATATAATAATCTATACATTTTAAAAGGTTAAATATTGTATAGAGAAATTATGGAGTCAATCAATTCTAGTATTGATAATAGCTACGATTAAGAAGGGGTTTAAGGGGGATTATTTAAGCTTAATCTTCAACTCCAACTTCAACTGTACGTGGTGCTCACGGGTGAACATTGAACAATATTGGTAACCGAATTACACAGACTAATGATCTAAATGCTAATGTGAGGATGGCAACTCTGCTCCCACTAAGCCTAAGCATCATATTAGTCTGTGACTAAGCCGCTGGCATAACCAGTGAAGGCTCAGAAAGGCTAGAATCTAGAGCCGTAATGCCAGTTAATAAAAAAACATAACTAGTGATGAATACGAGAAAACATTTCAAGAAATGCGTCTTTTTGGTATATTTTTAGAAACACCTATTTAATTAATTACATTACTATCACTAATTCATTGCATACGTTCTAAAATCCACTGCTGAAAATAAATACCCCTAGGGGATATTTGCTCCACTGAAGACAACATTTATTAAATATTTTAGTTATATATATGATAAGTGCGTTATATTATTTCCTTAAATCTAAATTAGTATTAAGTTTTTATTTAGAATAGTTTTAACATTTTCAATACCTATTCGTTAATGAGTTTTACTTAATCATCATTCATATTTGATTTTAAATGGCCACAGACTACGCACAATCGATATACAAAATATTTTACATTATTATTTCTGTACTTTATAGCTCTGTATTATTATTTATTATATTAAATCATTTATGACTTCACTATTTATATTATACACAAGCGAAATAGTAAATGTTATTAAGAACATTCTTTAAATTCTTCTAATAAGTTTATATTCCAGAAAAGATATATAGATAGTATATATTTTGAATGTGCTGGTCTTTGTATTCTTGGTCATTTCCTATATATAAATAAAATAGGAAAAAGTGCTGATATAACGGGTGGGATAGACTTAAAGTTATTGTCAGATAAATGTATAAGTATATAATTATGATTTCTAAAACGTATAAAATTTTGATTTATATACGTAATGTATATTAAATTCGTATAATTATTTTTTGGAATTCTACATAGAGTGTTCCGAATACAATAAAATATAATTTAGCGATAATATGTAAAATATATATAAAAAGATGTAGTGTTTATTTTTCACTTATTGTCTTATATATATATATATATATATATATATATATATATATATATATATATATATATATATATATATATATATATATATATATATATATAAAGGGTAAATACGTGTTAATGTAATAAAATATTGTCTAAGTCACATGTGCAAACCTATGTAATTAATATGTGACACTTGAAGGCGAGCAAATAATCATAGAACACGAGAATTATTTAAATCAAAATACCATTTTGTTCAGACGTGTAGATATAAGTAAAAAATATAATATTTTCTATTATAAGTAATAACCCATCCAAATGAATAAACATTGTAAACAGTCCATACACAAATATTCCGCCAAATGAGTATATAATGCCAGCCCAAAGAGTTTAATAAACATAACTGTCCTGTACAGGAAGACTAGCCTAAAGCAGAGGCCTAAAGGACAGCTTATTAATTTAAGGACAGATTATGAACGTACAGTATTTTTGATAAAAGTCTGATTATAAATTGGTCGTGAATTACGATAAAGGTTATTTTATGCATAAGAAGAAAAGGTTAAAAGATAGAATGAATGATATATTTTTTGTTCGCTAGATTAGACATAATTTATATACATACATAACTGCCCACACACATACAGATTGATTTAGTTATTTATTCATTATTTTATAAATAGCCAAGAAACGTCATAGTGAATCCAGTGTTTTTTCTCTTTTACTATATTTTTATAAAAAAATGTCTCGGGTCATAATATTGATATTTAATAAATCTTCTTATATTAAAATTTGCAGCTAAATACAGCTTTACTCTATGAGTAAATAAGGCTCTTAAGATATTTTTCTTCTAAAACTAGTTGCATATTTCAATCTTTTTGGCAAATTTCTTGCGGTCTTCGCATTAAAAAATTAGAATCGGGCGGGCTTCAAGATGGCGACGTCGTTAAAAAGGCGGGCTCTATTCTTCTTCCTCATTTTGGTAGCTTACGTAGCGTACCGATGATTTATCACTTATAATCAAGCTCTTAAAAGAAAAAAGTAGGTACATAAGTAACATAGAATTTTAATTAATCGTAAATGTATTATGCGAGTTTATCTCTGAATGAAAAAGAAATGTTTAAAATCAAAGATATATATATATATATATATATATATATATATATATATATATATATATATATATATATATATATATGTATGTCTGGGCAAAGTGAGCATATTTAAAATTAGTGAATATGCAGAAACTACGGAGGAATTACGGCGTCACTGGAAGGACAACTTGAAACCGTAATTATAAATTTTATTTGTATTAACTACTAACTTATGCTATATATGCGTCTCTTTTCAGTACGATAACCAATAATTCTTCAATAAATACATACAGAATATGGTAACTTCTAGTTCGGTACGGGGGGACACGCTAGGTAGACAGATTTGCTGTCGTGGTATACGGATTTTTACATCTGGCATTATACGAAACGATAATACCACATGAAGTCTTAATGACAGTTGCTAAAACACAATGGGTGCGTTTGGCAGAAAAAAGCGCTAGCAAGCGCTTGTAAGCAAAATGGCGATCGTAAGCGGTAAGCGCTGTCAAATCGTAAGTAGCTATTTTCCTCCAAGTCACGATGTTAGTTTTAACCGGGAAACCTAACCTAATTTAAATATATGTTTGTAAAGTATTCATATTAAAAACTTACCGATCATGAATTTTTAATAACATGTATATGTTAATTCATGTCAATATATCCTATCCTATACTATTAAACGAGCAATTCTTGTATATATATATATATTTATATATATATATATATATATATATATATATATATATATATATATATATATATATATATATATAAATATATACAAGAATCAAGATCTCGGAAACGGCTCCAACGATTTTCATAAAATTTTGTGTCCAGGGAGTTTCGGGGATAATAAATCGATTAAGCTAGGATTAATTTTTAGAAAATGTCTTTTTGTCCGTGTTTTTAGGCAATGAAAAACTGCTACAATATCGTTAGAATAAGAAGGTAAATTTTGACAGATTGTCAATGATTATAAATAGCTCAATTGTTATAATGGGCGGTCACAGAATCGTAAAACCCCGGTTCAAGACCAGACCGACCGACCAACTTTTTTTAATTTTTTTTTTTCAAGTTCCTTTCTTTTTTGAGAAAATCTATTTTTTCTAGCCCTTTTTTTAGTATTTTTTAAAAACACGAAAATTTAAATTAAACTAATTGCACTCATGATTTTTTATTCAAATAACCAGTTCAGTTTTTTCTATTATGTCGCTAAGATCAAAAAATATTATTCATATTTCATCAGTATGTAATTTGTATCTAAATATAATTTTCAAAACACACGAATTAAAAAAAAACCGAGCGAAAAATACCGAGCAAAGCTCGGTCAACCGGGTACTATTATTTAAAACTAATATTGCACAAAACAACTTATAAACTCTACTTCAAAACAAACAAATTAAATAAGCAAAATGGCGGATTGTGTCAGCGCTACTGAAGTAGCAATCGTGTCCTGGCCGAAAACTATTTCAGCACTTGTAAGCGCTTGCTAGCGCTTTTTTCTGCCAAACGCACCCATTGTGTACTGTGTGATAGTGAAATGTGAAAGACAGAGAGGCAACAACAACATGGCGGCAAACTATAACCTGATTAAATAAGGTGGTACTTCAAACTACCTATAAATACAAACCCAAAACTCACTTTACGCTAATCTGTGAGTAGAATATAAAGAACATCAGTCAGCGATTGGTTTAACATAAATGCACAATAGTCAGCATTTGATTGCTACAAGATTTAATAGAATGATCATCATTATTATTGCCCTTCACAAAGTTTACTCCAGAAAAATGGCCCAAGGAATGGCACAAACACGGCCACGTCCATTGACTTCCTGCATATATTACCAAAACCTTTATTTCCAATCGGTTGTCGATTCGTCGAGTTAAATGGCAAAAATAAAATAATTTCCTATGATTGGCTCCTGCGCAGTCATTATACAATATGTAAAACACACTGGCCGATCTGTGAGAAGTCTTTTGAGTATCCTGATAAGATTCTTTTCATGTAACATTACAATACATGCGGCGGCTTCGGGTAAAACTATACTATACAAAGATACAGTGTTGCTAGATTTTAAATTTGAAGAAATTTAAGTAAATTGTAGTAAATAATAAGTATTTTAAATAAAACATATCATTATTATATTCACTAATGATATGTTTTTGTGTCCATTCAGTTCAGACAGTTTATACGTGGTAGAGCCATGCTGCAGTTATATTAGAAGTATAGTTGTAGCACGAATGGGTCGGCTCGAACGGGGAAAGACCACGCTCTCACAGAATACCAGCATGAAATAGTAGCTTAATGCTGCTGTATTTCGTATGGTGAGTGTAGAGAACCGGAGACACTTTTTACTGGAAACGAGGCATTCCATCTTAGTCCTCACGGGTGACAACGCATCCGCATTTTGATTCGTAATCGAGGATAGATGTGGATGTCTATGGGCCACAGCAACCACTTACCATCAGGTGGACTGTGTGCTCGTTTGTCACCATATCCTATAAAAAAAAATTGTACAGGAATGTTACATGTACAGAATAGAATTTCTGCTCTCACTTACCTGCTTCTCATCTCTTGCTGGTGGAGAACGAAGCATCAGAAGAAATGGGGCGTATGCAAAGTTGAGTAACGCGATGATAACCAACATCCATTCGAAGCCAATACTGTTGACCAGAGCTCCGGAAAAGGCGGGTCCTGAATAACCAAACAATCCATTGTATTTATTGTGTGGAGCCTGGGTGGGTTAATTAGTGTATTGTTATTTAGATTTTAGTTATTTAAGGAACATTTAATTTTTTATATTTTTTTAATAAGTTTTATATATAGCCTAGACCCCTCCTGTAGTTGCTTTTTATCTGTTCATAAATAGCATGTTCCAAAACGTATAGAGCCTGGGCCAAGTCCTTGTACACTATATTCAAAATTAAGAAAATACATTTTAAACGGTTCTCAACTGTTCAAATATTTTATAATGGCTTTGTTTGATGGTAAAGCACAGGAAATTACACTTGAAATTGCAACACACAATAAAACACCCGTCATGGCGGTAAGCTGTAATTTTTATTGATTAGTGACGTTTGACATTTTTTATAGCATAGGGTGAAAAACGAACACACAGTCCACCTGATCGTTAGTGATTGCTGTGGCCCATAGACATCTACATCTATCCTCGATTACGAGTCAAAAAGCAGATGCGTTGTCATCCGTGAGGACTAAGATGGAATGCCTCGTTTCCAGTAAAAAGGGTCTCCGGTTCTCTACACTCACTATACGAAACACAGCAGTATTCTGTGAGATCGTGGTCCTTCCCTGGTCGAGCCAACTCATTCGTGCTACAACTAGGTATACTACCAATACAACTGCAGCATGGCTCCACCATGAGGACTAAGATGGAGTGTCTCGTTTCCAGTAAAAGGGGTCCCCGGTTCTCTACACTCACAATACGAAATACAGCAACATTAAGTTACTATTTGACGCTGGTATTCTGTGAGAGCGTGGTCCCTCCCCGGTCGGGCCGACCCATTCGTGCTACAACTATACTACTAATATAACTTCAGCATGGCATTTATTTATTTCACGTATTTTTGACACTGTTGTGACAACTGATAGTCCTCTTACTATGTCAATGGTCGCTTTATCGTTTACTGTCATTGTCTATAAGCACAGAATAACTAAATCGGTAAGACGCCATGTTTAAAGTCGATAAAAATAATTGATAAACATCAATTGTTTACCACGACAGGAAACATAGAAATGAATTATCAGTATTTTTCCCAAATTCCACAGATTTTTCTCCTTCTTTTGAGATAGTGTACCTGGCCCATTTCGAAACATCTGCTTTCCTTACAATTAATACCTCGAAATTTTGGTGGTTTTTCTATTTCACATATCTTTTTAAGTTTTATAGATTACGATCCAAATTTTTGGTATACGATTTTTGACTATATGACCTTAGATTTCATAAAAAACACGATACCATTTATTTTTCTAGATAGAAAACAATTGCAAAGTAGTCTCTAATATCTTTTATTTCTAGTCTAGTTACATTTCTCCATGACACCACAATATTTTTAAAAATAAGTTCATGGAATTATTTTTAAGGCATAGTAAATAATCATATCTAAATTCTGATAAACCATTTTTTAATCCTTAACAAAGTTTTGTTAAAAAAATGTTGTTTGGCGCTTACTTAGTTTTTTTCCGAGCGCTTGCTCGGTATGGCTATCTCATAATTTGCGTATTACGAAGTCATTGCATCACTTTCATTTTACACTCCCTCAGTCATCCGTGAGCTTTACCGACAAAGGAATAAGCCACGCCCCCAAAACTGCGATTAACTGAAAGGTATCCTTTTAAAAATACAAATCGGCCCTTTTGACATACATCAGACGAAATGGGAGAATCTTTTCCACTTACCGGCCTATCCGTATCCAAACGACAAATATTGATGAATCATTATTAGCTATCAAAATCTTACAGCCGAATATAGGCCTACTTCACATAATACCAATGGAATGTTTAATGTTTATTAGAGGCGACATGCATTTAGCTACGCTGTCGCATTCAATTGAAGCGTTGTCGCCGCACTTTACTCATTCACTCGCAAGGTGCTAGTGAGTTGACACGTGTTGGTTGATTATAATATAAAATAAATCTTTTGATAAAAATATGTCGTGGTGTGTTTTTAGATATTGCACAAATAATTTAAGAAATGTTAGCAAATACTAAGGAATAACTTTTCATCAGTGAATGAGACATTTATTTAATGAAAAAAAAAGTATTATAGATTAATAATAAAACAAATTATTCCTAAGATGCCATCTCGTGTCATGGAAAATAGATTATGAAGTTAATTTGTACAGATGTAACTGATTTGTGGGTACTTAAGTATTGGACGATTATATTATGCACAATTTTTTTAGAAACAAATATAAATTAATCATAACTAGGCCAAATTTCTCATATTCAAATTTGTTCATTATTCCTTTATTTTATTTTTAGGTTTCCATGTACACGTCATAGTGGAACAAATTCGTCCATTTTTATCTCTCGCGTGGCCAGCAGTTATGAACGACTCTTATTATAAAAAAACATACATTTAGTACGTTTTTTTTGTATTTGAAATAGTCACCTTTTAAAATATTCAGATAGAAATATCATTAAAATGTAATTTTTAGTAATTGTAGTGTTATGTAATATTATATTAAATTAGCACATATAATATTCAAAATAAAAGACATATTTTAAAATTTATACTCGATATAATTTACCTATTTCACTATACAATCTTTTATTACATACGGGGCGGTCTACCTACGTTTATTCTATGATAAAAAAACCAACCGCGCATGCGCCACACTACTCTTTACTGCGCGTGCACTAAAGCACGAGTGGCGCAGATTTTTAGTTTGAAATAGCTATTCTAGTACCTACGTAAGTACATATTACTTCGATGATAAATAATAATCTCCGCTGGGTTACTGGCTGGTCTCAGAACACAGGATTTTTTCCGAACCAGTGGTAAAGCTCACTGACTTAGCCTGTACACTTTTGACTTGAAGACACATTGTATTCGGATGGAAAGATAGATGTTGACAAATTATTCCATTAGTTTACTACACGCATGATAAACGTCGAGGAAATATTTTCTATATTTAATTTTCCACTTACCCACAGCATAGCCGAGACAGAAGGCGGTATCTCCTATAGCGTAAACGGATCCGTACACGGCGGCGTGACGGATATCAACCAGGAAACCAAGCTCGGGCATCATTGAGGAGTCCACCATGCCGATGGCAAAGCCCAGGCCGGCGTTAGGGATAATCAGGTGTTCCAGTTTACGCGCCATCGGGATCTGGATTAAAAATAAACCAATCCTTAAAGAACTCCAAGACCTCGATCATTGACGAATAATTTCTGTTGATTTTTATATAAGTATAAAAGCCGTGTATAAGTAAAAGTGCCGTGGTAGCTCAGATGGTTAGTGCTCGCTGTAATTTCACAGTACGCGTGCAAACCGGGTTCGATCCTCGCCGGCACGAAAGAAATAGTTAATTTTAATTTTAAGTGCTGGTTTACCACCTGCTCGATGAAGGAAAACAAACCTAAATGTCTGAGAAATAAGAAAAAAAAATATTTCGATGACATGTGAAGTTCGCCAACATGCATTGAGGCAGCGCGGCGGGACTCTTCTTTGCCCTAAAACCTTCTAACAAAATATAAGAATAAGATATTTTTCCTTTTAATCGTAAGTAGATCAAAGAAAGAAAAGAAAAAGACATATCGTCTATGTTTTATAGACATGTAGCTTTCATCCATTTATTACTACCTATAAAAGTCCACTGGTGGTCACAGGCCTCCCCATATATTGCCTCATGGGGGGATAACTTGTTTAAACCCTCTATCTTCTCTTACGACCCACACGGGACGATATGGGGTGTTAGATATCTTTACACCCTCACTATACGGCACTATAGTCTCATAGACATGCATTTATCCTTAAATTAGAATCAAATGTTTTTTTTTACTTTCGAGTACAAATAAGGAATACCTTGTTAACAGTAGAAAATGTTTCTGTTTCTTGTACCATCATACGATACACATCAGTATTGGCTCATTATCCCGATTCATACAATGATCGTGTTTTTTTAACTTATTATAAGGCCTTGACAGTAAGTAGTGTTGAAACCCTAGATGGTGGTTGCACTGTTTTAGCGTAACAGAATCTTTTTCACTCTTACCATGAAAACGCTTAGACGCTTTACAACGACAGTCACGACGAGACGTAATTAGGGATGACGGGATAATGATTTTTGACTATCCATGTTACAAATGTGTCAATAGTGAATGATTCGTTCATTAGACCCGTATTGTAATTACATTTTTTAAACTTTCCGAATCAAAAGATTGAGAAGACCAACGCCCAAACAGTATAGTAACGTTATATGTAGTAACGGCCAACATTATCGAGCGGATCTCACAGATCACATAGTACTGAAACTCGAAATGATCAATTTGAATGATCAACCCCAATGACCCGGTTTGTTAGACGAACCAAAACCATGAATGAATGACACATGTCTATAAATAAAATCTTTATATTTCGGACAAACATCCATAATTGTTAGTAGGTACAAGGAAGTTATAGCTATGTTAGTAATAATTAAGTGCAGACACAAATTTTAAGTAGAAGTTTAAATACAAACCAGGCCTACCGAGGCAATAGGTTTATGCACATGCATATTCACCCAGTGTCCCATAATAGGACAATCTGGTTTGCCATTAATAGCCCTCAGTATGGTGTTGGAGCTACCACGTATTCTGCGCGTGAGCGAGGCTACACGTTTGCGCAACACCGTTTCGAAGCTATCAGAAATCGCGGCAGATCCAACAACACCCTGAAGGCATTATTATACTGTACTCGGAGTGCACTGAAAGCCCCCCGCGTATAATTAACCCACAGATTCCACGTGTACATTGTTTGGCAGAAGGCTTTAAACAATGTTATTTTAACTTCTGTGGTACATCGTGAAAATCTGCGGGCTAACATATTGCAGCGGACTGCCAACGCTCTCATTTCCCTCTCCATATCACAGTCATCCCTCTCGTTCACAATGTGACCAAGATACTTGAAGGACGATATATATATATATATATATATATATATATATATATATATATATATATATATATATATATATATAATATCCGCGCTGCCCCAATACGTGCGGGGAAACTTCATATGTTTTTGAAATATTTTATTTTTATTGTTACAAAATAAATAATTTGTGAAGTCGGTCTTATCTTTTGTTTTAGAAAATGCTATCTAATAATCATCATAATTATCAGAGCCCACTTCAAGACAACATAAGCCTCTCTTAGGTATTGACACAAAGCATACTGCATATGCACAGCATGAATGCAGCCACCTGCATCCATCGATTTCATGCATTTCTTACTAGGTCATCACTCTATCGAGTAGGTGGTCAGCCTACACTTCGCCTACCGTATAGAGCTTTTTTTTATAAGATAGGGTGACAAACACACAGTCCACCTGATGGTAAGTGGTTGCTGTGGCCCATAGACATCTACATCTGTCCTCGATTACGAATCAAAATGCAGATGCGTTGTCACCCGTGAGGACTAAGATGGAATGCCTCGTTTCTAGTAAAAAGGGTCTCCGGTTCTCTACACTCACCATACGAAATACAGCAGCATTAAGCTACTATTTCACGCTGGTATTCTGTGAGAGCGTGGTCCTTCCCCGGTCGAGCCGACCCATTCGTGCTACAACTATACTACTAATATAACTGCAGCATGGCTCTACCACGTATAAAAGCTATATAATATAATATAATATATAAAAGCTATATCACCAGCCTATGTGATGTAAGCAACAGTCAAAATATCAAATGTAATTTTGATCTGTATGATGTAATAAACTTAAATGTATCGTGAGTACGGAGTTGCTCTGAAGACGTTTTAGAATGATGCCGTATAGTGGTGGTCTAACAATACCCATTACCACATATCATCCTGTAGAAGTCGTAAGAGGCGAAAGAGGGAAATCGGAACAGAAAGATGGGCAGCTGCGTCTTCCTGATATCCATTCAAAATTATAAAAAACTGCGGTTGTCAACCCGTCTTGCTAGTGTTGTGACTTTGTTAAAACTGGCCCTATGAAAACAACTTTTGGGAGACCAATGTTCAGCAGTGGACTCTCACAGGCTGTAATACCATCATAAAAAGTATGGCAAAGAGAAGTGCTGCTATTTTCAATATCTTTCTTTGTCGAGCATTTGTTATACTAATAACCAGTATATGCTAATTATGAAAAGAAATGAAAAAGAAAAGAAAAAAAAACATTTATTCACGGTCTAATCGCAATAGATACAAAACAAAGCAAGAAATTGGAATTAAACAGAAAATAAAACAATATTTCCCTAAATTAACAAAAAATGTAAAATAATATAAAATGAGTCTGTGTAGCAGCATAAGACCGTGAAATGGACAGGACTCAGTAAAAATCGAGATACAGAAACACGAATTGCTCTGATCCCGACACTGGTTTTCGGTCCGGCCCGCACTCCGACGTAACTCGGACGGCTGCCTCAATGCACATGCTATAATGCGACGCGGAATATATAAAAAAAAATATTTTTAAATTTTAATTCACATAAATAGGGATATCATTAGTCTAATGAAGGTAAGTACAAAATAGAATTAACGTTTTCCTTCTAAATATATCAATTTTATTTATAAAGAATGCGGAATAAACGTTATGCATTGTAGGCAGTCATTGGTACTGGGAATTCTATTAATACTGAAACTTTTTTAAGGTCGTTGTAACAATATCCACCACCCCATATCATACCATGGGTGTCGTAAAAGGTGGGAAACAAAGTATAATATGCTTCTTATGAGGTGATTTATGGGGAGGGCTATGGTTCAGCAGTGAATATTTATTGGTTATAATGGTAAATAGGTATGCAGGTTCACGATGTTTCCTTCACAGCGGAGCACGTGGTAAATAATAACATAAAACTGCAATTAAAAATGTTGTTAGTTTCAGCAGCGATCGTACCGAGAGCTTGTGTGCTGTGAGTTTATAGTGGGCGCTTAGCCCCTTAGCTGTGACTCCGTTACGTTTTTTTTTTAAATAGGATAAGGGTAACAAACGAGCACATAGTCCACCTGATGGTAAGTTGTTGCTGTGGCCCATATATATCATCTATTGTATATCTCGTTGTCACTCGTGAGGACTAAGATGGAAAGTCTCATTTTCTGTATAAAGAATCTCCGGTTCTCTACACTCACCATACGAAACACAGCAGCTGTAAGCTGCTATTTTACGCTAGTATTCTGTGAGAGCATGTTACTTCCTCTGTCGACCCATTCGTGCTACAACTATACTACTAATATAACTGCAGCATGGCTCTACCACGTATAGCATTATCTTAGTGGTTACAGTTTATTAAAGTCCACGGCTGAACATAGGCCTCTACCATAAATTGCCTCATAGAAGGGGAGGGGGATTTTGCCATAGTTGCCAAGTTCTTTTATTTTTAGTCGTTATTAGAAAGATGATGTTGTCAATCACCTGATTTATTTCCCTCACAGTTCACTACGTGTTGAATTAGGAATTAAATGTACTTACCAGAATGAGACAAAACCCGATAATAATCAGCCCGGTGAGAGCTGCAAGCCAACGGCCCATTTTGTGACCCAAAGGTCCGAACAAGTTGGTACCTATAAATAAAAATAAGTTCAACAATCATTTATCTTTTTGACAACGTAATTTTTATATCATTTATTCGTTTAATATTATTGTCAGATACGATTACATGCGACAAAATGTTGCATTCTTGATTTTTAGGTGATAGTACTAGGCTGCACTAAAAGTATCGGGAATGGAATATTTCAACTGTTCCTGTCATATTAAAATCTTCTTAACTGACAACTCCTTGGTTTTTAAAAATCGAATACCATTTATTTATTTAAAAAAAGGTTCTCGGTCTTGTCACAAGGTTTTGTCAAACTTGTTTAATCGTTGAGAAAATGGAATTGACTCGAGAAAATTCAAGAGCGATGATTTATTATGACTTTCGAAGTGGTTTAACACAAAAACAGTGTGTTGACCTGATGATTTCTGCATTTGGTGATGAAGCCCCACCCAAAACCACAATTTATCGCTGGTTTGCTGAATTTCATCGTGGACGTGTCAAGCTCAGTGATGATCCCCGTCAAGGTCGTCCAAAAACTGCAGTCACCCAAGAAAACGTTGATGCTGTGCGTAAGCTGATTGAGGAAGATCGACATGTGACATACCGCGAAATTCAGGCAACTTGGCATGAGTCAAATACAAATAATCTTCCATGAACATTTAGGTGTAAAAAGTTGTTTTCCCGATGGATACCGCATTCGCTCTGTGAAGAGCAAAAAGCGGCTCGCGTTACTTGGTGCGTCAGAACTCTCGAAAGATTCCACGCAGGATCCTCAAATGCTGTATTCAACATCGTATCAGGTGGCGAATTCTGCTCGAAAATGAGTTAAAGCCAACAAAAATTGTTCGTTCACGGAGTGTTGCAAAAGAAATGGTGGCGACGTTTGTCTCCAAAATCGGCCATGTTACGACTATTCCTCTTGAGGGACAAAGAACGGTTAATGTAGAATGGTATGCTAGCATTTGTTTGCCACAGGTCGTTTCTGAACTCCGTAAAGAGAACTGCAACCGCCGCATCATCCTCCATCACGACAATGGGAGTTCTCACACCGCACACTGAACAAAAGAGTTTTTAGAGCAAGAAAACATAGAATTAGTAGACCATCCGCCGTACAGCTCCGACCTAAGCCCTAATAATTTCTATACTTTCCCTAAAATAAAGAATAAATTGCGTGGACAGAGATTTTCATAACCTGAAAAAGCTGTGGACGTCTACAAAACGCTCATTTTGGAGACCCCAACTTCCGAATGTAATGGTTGCTTCAATGATTGGTTCCATCGTATGGAAATATGTGTCAAATTTCGCGGAGAATACTTCGAAAAGCAATAAATACATTTTTAAATAGTAATGTTGTGTCACTTCCTTGATTCCCGAAATTTTCAGTGCCGCCTAGAACATACGAATCGATTTTTTTATTCAATATACTCGTACATTCCTTCAATAAAAGTCATTTTTGAATCGTCGTCATTTGAAAATCGACGAAACCAAAAAGCGACAGTAAAAAGAGACAAACATATTATAAATCTATAGGATTTAGCTTGCGAGAGAATGCGATAGAAGATAGAAAATACAGTAGGTATACAGTGTTTTTTTTTGAGGTTTTACTTTTACCGCGTCTGAACTGCAAAAGTGTTTTTTTACCACTGGTTCGGAAAACTCCTCTGTTCCTGAACCAGTATGAAACCCAGCGGGAGTATATTTTTTAAGCAATTTTAACTTTATAATGTTTTTGTACATTTTTATATGAATTTTAATAACTTGTTTATACAAATATGTCGATACAAATCACAAATTGATGCCATACCAGAAAATGTTGAAATAACGATTTCTTAAATTTACGCGAATACTACACATTGAATAAAACTAAATTTACGGATTCTATCGCGTTTATTTAACTGATTTTACTTATTTTTAATTCCCGACGTTTCGGGTGCTTTACAGCAACCATGGTCACGGGGGGGACTGAGATGTTTAACGTCCCAATGTCGTTGTTAGCCCGGCTATCTTCAGTTTTTGAATATTAATTTTTGGTCCGATTTACGCAAAACAAACTTACAGTATCTTGAAGTCCTGCAGTGGTATGCTTGGGTTTGGCTTTAATTTTGTTAATTATAGGATCCCAAGCAGATGGCAGCACCCAACCATCTTCTTTAATGAAATTAGGATGTTTTTTAATTTCAATAGCCTCACGTATCATCCTTGGTAGGAATCGGTGTTCTTTTGCGAGGATTTGTGGTTTATCAAATCTGATGTATGGTGGGGACAATCTTGAACATGACTTCAAGGTACTGTAAGTTCGTTTTGCGTAAATCGGACCAAAAATTAATATTCAAAAACTGAAGGTAGCCGGACTAACTATGACATTGGGACGTCAAACATCTCAGTCCCCCCCCCCCCCCCGTGATCATGGTTGCTGTAAAGCACCCGAAACGTCGGGAATTAAAAATAAGTAAAATCAGTTAAATAAACGCGATAGAATCCGTAAATTTATTTTTATTCAATGTTGAAATAAATTACGTAGGCCAAACTGTTAAGGCAGTCGAACAAAAAGTTCGCACATCGGTAATCTGCGCACTTGATGGTAAGTGGCCAATGTAGCCCTAGGACAAAGACTACAAAGGCGTTGTTACTTCTGAAGACGTTATAAGAGATTAGCCATCGGCGCAGGACAGGATGATAGTGCCCGAGTGTATGCGCAAGCACAGGTGCACTCTCTATTCCCTCGCTAATAATCCGATTGGACGGTAAACCGACACGACCGGAGAGAGATCAGGCGCAGGACCAACGGTTTTACGTGCTTTCCGAGGCACGGGGGGAGAAACTGCCAACTTACTGACTCCGGGCAGCTACTAAGAAGTTCTTGTCACTCCATCAAGTGGCATCTGAATAACTTTATCTTATTGTGAGTTGGATCATTTCTGCATAACATGGTCCAATTATTCTATGTATATTGTCATAAAAGATTAAATAGCAAAATATAAGCGAACATACCAATAAGATAGCAAATGCTAGCGGGTAAGAAGGCAACACCCTGCTGCCAGCGACGTGCCTCCATCGTGTCCGCCATCCAGATCGGCAAGCTTGGCTCCAACATGGCGATACCAACATTCGCAAATGTAATTGCCCCTGGAAGATATATGTCAATCATTTTTAAATCGTAATATTGTCCTCGAAAAATAGCAGCTTAATACTACTGTGTTTCATATGGTGAGTGTAGAGAACCGGAGACCCTCTTTACTGGAAACGAGGCATTCCATCTTAGTCCTCACGGGTGACAACGCATCTGCATTTTGATTGGTAATCAAGGATAGATGTAGATGTCTATAGGGCGCCACAGCAACCATTTACCATCAGCTCGTTTGTCACCCTATCCTATAAAAACAACACAATACAATAGACAGCAACATTAAGCTGCTAATTCACGCTGGTATATATGATGAAAGCGTGGTCCTTTCCCGGTTGAGCAGACCCATTCGTGCTACAACCATAATGTAGCTGCAGCATGGCTCTACCACGTATAAACAGAAGTAACAATACATCCTCCTTTGCCACTTACCATCAGGTAGACTGTAGTTTCCAGTCGTATTAAGTTTATAAAAAAACTAGCAACCGCCCTCGGCTTTGCTCGGGTGAATTTGGAAATTACCGAAACACTGACAAATCTTCTTTCTTTTCTATCCCGTTAGAATTTAGAAAAATCCTGAAAATAGTTAATAATAATTATAATTGCCTACATCATACGTGTCAAATTTTAAATCTCAAATAATTATACTTACTAAGATATGGCAACTTTAAAGCAAAAAGGTAAATTGTCTTTATTTCCAATTTAGTGGGAATTTCGTAAAATCTTTCCTTGTTGCCTGTCTATATTATATAAGGAAATTCTGTGTAAAATATCAGCTTTCTAGTGACAAGTTTGGTCGTTGATGAATCAGTGAGTTATTACAGTGAGTGAATCGTTATTTGTATTTTTTTTAAATAATGAAATGTCGGGCCTCAAAACACAGTTTCGTTAAAATTAGGAATCCAAAAATTTCCCACATTACTGTCCTCCAGACCGAATTTAGGCCACGGCGGCCTGCCTCAACGGAGGCTAGCCATCGACGCAGGACAGGATTATAGTGCTCAAGTGTATACGCAAGCACAGGTGCACTCTCTATTCCCTCACTCTCATAATCCGATGGAATGGTAAATCGACACGACGGGAGAGAGATCAGGTGCAGGACCAACGGCTTTACGTGCTTTCCGAGGCACGGGGGTAAAACACCCCCAACTACTAGACTACGGGCAGCTACCGAGAATTTATCGACCGACATTTTGGCCCGACCCGGGATTCGAACCCAGGACCTCATGATCAGCAGTCGCACTACTATAACCACTAGACCAACGAGGCTGTATATATATATATAGTACCTGGTTGACCGAGCTTTGCTCGGTATTTTTCGATCGTTTTATTTTAATTCGTGTGTTTTGGAAATTATATTTAGATACAAATTACATACTGATGAAATATAAATAATATTTTTTGATCTTAGCGACATAACAGAAAAAACGGAACTGGTTATTTAAATAAAAAATCATGAGTGCAATTATTTTAATTTAAATTTTCGTGTTTTTAAAAAATACTAAAAAAAGGGCTCCAAATAATAGATTTTCTCAAAAAAGAAAGGAACATGAAAAAAAGTTAAAAAAAGTCGGTCTGTCGGTCTGGGCTCGAACCGGGGTTTACGATTCTGTGACCGACCATTATACCAATTAAGCTATTTATAATCACTAACAACCCGTCAAAATTTACCTTTTTATTCTAACGATATTGTAGCAGTTTTTCATTGCCTAAAAACACGGACAAAAAGACATTTTCTAAAAATAAATCCTAGCTAGATCGGTTTATTATCCCCGAAACTCCCTGGACACTAAATTTTATGAAAATCGTTGCAGCCGTTTCCGAGATCCCGATTATATAGATATATATATACAAGAATTGCTCGTTTAATAGTATAGGATATATATATATATATATATATATATATATATATATATATATATACTAGCGGACCCCACAGACTTCGTCCTGTCAAAAAGATTTGTAATATGGCAGTTTTTTGTTCCTAAGTATTTTATAGTCGGAGCAAAAAATTCTGAACAGAACCGTCACCCTGGTGATAGGGCATTGTGGATAAAAAATAATTAAATAAAACATATTATATAAGGATTTAAAAGTAATCACTTTATTGTTAATCATGTGAATCATAATTATTAACAAAAATAGTTTTATTATCATTGTAGTGCTTTATGATATACGATGTTTTTTGTTTGATTACCTGGCGCATAGACAGACAAATCTGATGGTTTTCCAACACTGGAACAGGCAACATATAATTGACCATGTGAGAAACATGGGTTTTCCAGATTAATACCACAAACACTTAATGATTGCCTCTGGGACTTGTTTATGGTCATATAGCAAAAGCAAGCCGCACTGGAAACTGTAGTCGTTTAAACTGAAATGGCACATCAGTCGGAATCATTGGGATGTGCGGTATGAGAACATCTTCTCCTTTATACTTTCCTTTAAGTATAGTTGCTTCTATCACGTTGTTTAGTAATTTTTTATCGCTAACCGTGTTCCGTTGCAAAGACGCGGTTGGTTGATATTTCGAAACATTATAACAACCAATCCAACCTTTAATTGAAGATTGTGAGGTGGAAATCCTGGCAAGTCCAGGGAGTTTAAAAATTCCGGTGGATAGTTGACTACATCATCTTGGTTAGTAGCCGAATCAACTGATTTATATATCCTCGATTCGCCTGTAATTTGTTCTTGAATTTTGAAATTTAATTCATTTACATTAATGTATTTTGCAGCCAATATAGCTCGTTCGCTCAACCAATCATGGTTTCTGTAATTTTGAGAAACATTTGGAAACACCTTCTGAATTCTGAATGAGTTCATCTTTTGATCGAGTTAACTGACAAAAACTTTGAGGAAAGTTAATGCAGCCAGTCAACGTGTCTATAGGGAATTTCCCATTACCAATGTCAATGAGTTGTTTAGGGAATATGTTTCCAGATTGGTCATTTTGCAACTTGACACGCATATTCTTGCTTAAATGAAGTACTTTGACATGTTTCCACAAATTGGAGGACTTTAGACATGCATTGAGTTCATCTGCTGGTGTTGATCGCGGAATCACTGGCAATGTTTGACGAAAATCTCCCGCTAATAAAATCAATGCACCATGAAATCGGTTATAATTGCTCCGTAGATCTTTTAAGGTTCTGTCTAAAGCCTCCAAAGATTTTTGTGTGCCATCGTGCATTCATCCCAAACAATAATTTTACATTACTGCATAACCTTTGCCATTGCAGAGTTCTTCGAAATAATGCAGGTTGGAGTTTCATTGCTTTGCATATTTAATGGCAATTTTAGTGCTGAATGGGCTGTCCGACCACCTTCAAGCAAAGTTGCTGCAATTCCCAACGAAGCGAGTGCAAGTGCAATTTTATTTTGTGAGCGAATTGTTGCTAACATTATAGAAATCAAAAAAGTTTTTCCTATACCACCAGGTGCATCTAAGAAGTAAATCCCGCCAGTTTCATCATTTGTTACTTTCATAAGAGTATCAAATACATACTTCTGTTGTTCATTCAACAGTGGAAAATTTGTTTGAATTAATTCTTTCAAAGTGTTGAGATCATACAGTTTTTCTCGATGCAACTCTTGGTAAGAAGCATCATGCATGGGACGATTAGGTGTGGCCAGACCTAATTGAATTTATAGTTTGTTTGATATGAAATGTTTGTTTGATGAAATCAATGCTTCATTGTAAATTTCTTCACTGATTTGTATATTTGGATTTCCCATTCTACTCCTTGATATAAAATATCATCACACATATAATCCTTGTACTTGATCCACAAATCAATTGGGTTTGATGGGAAGCATTTAGATATGATTATTGAAAACAATGTTCGTATTTGATGAGCGTGTGATGATATTACAGCCTCATTGAGAGTTTGATCCCAATTAGCGTCATTCTCTAGCAATTGCAAACATTGACAGGCTTCTCTGTAGGATCCACACAGTTCACCATCAACAGTTTGTAAATGTTAGAATGATGTTGGGCCACGTACATTGACTAATAGCAGCCGTAAATAAAAACATTCATCATTGCTTGGATGTACTGAATAAATTCGACCAATCGCATCGGTGGAATATACATCTGGGTATCCTGCAACTGGTTTTCCTTGTTTCCGTCGTATAAATCTCCTTGAGGATTGATGCCAGGTATAATATTATGGCATTTCAGAATATATCAATGTTTGTGCAAAATCATCGTTTTGGCATGTCTCAAAAAAACTGGTTAATGTCGTAGGTGGTGGCTGAGCAGCTCTTTGTACTGCATTCTGTGCTGTAAAATACACTCTTTGTCCATTTTCTAAATGCACAGCTAAGTGAACAACAACAGGGTGTCTCTCATGAATAGGAAAAGAAAATATTCGCCAAACTGCTTCATTACTACTAACGTAGCGGCCCATTTGGTATTGGGTAACTTCATCATTGGAATTCTCTGCCTCAATTCAAATCACAGCCATATCACTCCCTTTGGTTACATATTTGCAAATGTATTTAATAGATTTCTCGTGAATGGCAAGATTCAACGTTGATGTGTGCTTTGAATGTCTTTGATAAAATGCGTGAATATGGTACAATCCAACGATTATCTATTTCAATATCTTGTTGATTTAATTTGACAATTGTTGATTTTCCATTGTTTGCTGTCGATCGGCGACGATACAATGGATAACCGTCATTACCAGTAATTGTTTCCGATATTAATATCCGTGGATATCGTTTTGAACATTTACCATCCATCATACACGGTGAATTTTGATTAAAAGTTCCACAGGGACCATGTATCATGTTTTTGATAATTACCTCATGCAATCCGGGATCTACTTGTACATCAGGGATTTCAGCTGATATCACTGCATCAAATTCATTAGGCCTTATCTTTTCAACCAACCAAATCAAAATGTGTGCATGTGGCAATCCTCGTTTCTGCCACTCCACAGAATACATCCAGCAGTGTGTCTCACCAAACACATAATGTTTTACGATGAAATCCATTAAAGATTTCAATTTTTGTCTAAAGCTCTGGCAGTAATATCATGACGATCAATGGGTGATTGTCCAGGGAATAACTCCTGCTTGATTTCTATCCATTGCGGATTGCATGTAAATGTAATGAACAAATCTGCTGTATCATAATGACGAACATACGACATGGCATCTTGAGCATATTCGTGCATATGCCGAGGGCTTCCGATGTATGTTGCTGGAAGAGTACAAACGAAGCTAATTACGATTAGATCGGTAATTAGCTTGGTTTGTAGTATTTCGTGTTCTTCTACCTAAATTGCTTCGTCTTAGGAGGCATATCAAATATAAATTATTGTGTCACTAAACACTAATTAAGTAAACACTATGCACAATACACGATATACGAATTTGTTTCGTGTATTAGTTAACAAAAGCAAACTCAGTACATTAGGTTGCAGAAAATCCAAGAAAAACAACACAATGTACAACGGCAAATCGACATTGTCAGTTTGTTGTTGTTTTTTTTTCTTTATTTGATTTGACTTGAAGTCTTTCAAGCCGTACCAATGTTTTAAGTCTGTAAAATTTGCGGTTTGTATTTGACTGATGTAATGACGTGAAAACTGATGCATTTTATGTCGCGTGCCGATAGTAAAACAAAAGAAATTTAATATGAACTTTATATAATAGCAATAAAGCTCAAATTGACTACGTTTTAGTTAGAAAACGTTTGTATGGGAAAAAGAAAAGGGCTGTTTTAAGGGTTTTCCGGCAATTATTCTAATTTTTCTCGCCGTAAAAACCATCCTTGAACTCCAACGAACATTTAAAAAAAAATTGGCCAAATTGGTCCAGGCGTTGTTGAGTTATGCGCTTACCAACACATTTTGCGATTCATTTTCATATTATTGATATATATATATATATATATATATATATATATATATATATATATATATATATATATATATATATATATATATATAGGAAGTAAATAACACTGACTTACCAGCAGCTACAAGTATGTACGGATCGGTAATCAGGTCTCGGAGGGAAGGCGGCTCAGTTTCTTGCCTCACCACGCCGGGCTGAAGAATCATCAGCTGCAGCACTGAAAGACACAGAGTTACAGATTATCAACCGGTGGGTGTCATAAGAGGCAGAGAGAAAGTAAAACTACAGAATAAGTAATAGATCACGAAGTAAACGAGATGACGCACACGATATGGGCAGCAACACCTTCCTGAAGGTTAATGCTGTTTCAAAAAAAACTTTATATAAATATCACAGCTTGAAAATTTAAGCAAGAATGGTCGCTAGCCAACTTTAAATCGTTATAGATCTAAATTGTTTTTTTTTCCTTTTTTCTCCTAAATTGTTTTTTTTTTCTTTTTTTTAAAGTTATATGGCGTCCAGTTGTCGCCATGTTGAATTTTGATAACTGTCATGTCTTTAGTGACTCGCAAGATTAAGTCAAATCGATTGATGTAAGAACGTAGACGGAGAATAGGTTTCTCTGTCTACGTGTAAGAATCATCAAAATCGGCCCACGCGTTTGGTTTCTAGTGTAGGACCACAAAAGAACAGACATACGTAGGCGGTCCCATAATGAATTGGCCTAACTATGAACCAATGAAGGAAATGAAACGAAACCAATTTTATTTTTCAATATAATCACCATAAATACTAACACACTTCTGACATCTGTGAATCAACATCCCAAAACCTTTATAAAAATAATCACATTTTTTATCCTCAAAATGACTGAAGACGGCCGCCTGCAACTCTTCATCGCTTGAAAATTTTCTTCCTCTTAAGTCCCGCTTTAAATTTGGAAATAAATAATAGTCGGACGGGGCCATGTCTGGACTGTAAGGTGGATGTTGAACTTCTGTGAACCCGCATTGACGAACTGCATCCTTCGAAATACCAGCGGTATGAACAGGGGCGTTGTCATGGAGCAACAGGACACCTTTAGACAGCTTGCCTCTTCGTTTTTCCTTTATCTTGTCTCGTAATTTATATATTAAAGAAGCATAATATTTGCCGTTCACGACTGTATTACGTTCTTTAAAATCCACCATCAAAATGCCTTGAAAATCCCAAAATATTGTGCACATCAGTTTTTTAGTCGATTGTTGCACCTTTGCCTTTCTAGGGGGCTTTTCACCCTTATAACGCCATTCCATTGACTCGCGCTTGCTTTGTGGATCATAATACAAGATCATAGTTTCATCATCAGTCACTAGCCGCTCGATCACAGTCTTTGGATTTTCGCCACAAAGATCCAAAAACTCCGAAGCGCAGCGCACTCTTTCCTGTCTCTGTACCGCTGAAAGAAGTTTCGGTACCCATCTTGCACTCACTTTTTTCATGTGAAGATGTTCATGGATCGCGCGATGAACGGTACTCTTAGAGAGCCCAAGCCTTGCTGCAATTTCTCTAATCTTCATATGGCGGTCACTCAGAACCTCCTCTTCGATAAGAGCAATCGTTTCGGGAGTGAGCACTTCCACAGGTCGACCGTCCTGGCCAAAGTCTTCGACGGTTTCTCTCCCGAGGCGAAACTCTTTCACCCAATTTTTCACTGTGCTATAGGAGGGGGCAGACTCCTTATACACGCCATCCAATCGTTCTTTTATTTGGGCAGGGGATAAACCTTCTTTAAACAGAAACTTTATGACACTTCGATACTCAGTTTTCGACATTTTGAAAACATACGCGACTCTCGTTATTCAAATGCCTGTTAAACTAAGACTAAGCATTTCATGTCGATGCATGTTTCTTATATTAAGTGCACGATAAACGTACTATTTAATGCAACACAACATGTAGCGACATGTCGCGTTGAACTATATCAGGCCAGTTCATTATGGGACCGCCTGGTACATACATAAGCAACCATGGCAACTTAGCAAATATCCCCCCAAAAGACACAATACCTATGAGGGCGGAAAAGGTTCAACAGAGGTCTTTTGACGGGCTATTTAACACTAGAAGGCTCGCGTATCATAAAATGCCTAGAGTGCTCGCGCGGGGTACATGTGCCACCCATTATTATATAGGTATTTATCTTATTACCCTTAAGAAGTCACAGCTACATATAGGACGTAAAACATACTTTTTTAGAATTTGCAAATGCTAAAGGCCCCCGGGTACGTCGTCACTCACATAAGGGTTAAATACGTTGAAAATTGATCACGAATGGGTGGAGACTGGCCGAGCGTCTGCGTGTCCGATGGTGGAAAAAAGAGGGAGGAATTCCGTTCCTTTCATTTAAACCAAAAGGCTGGTTACTTTGCAGCTGTGTTCGAGACCGGTGAGATTGGTTTTAACCAGATACGGGTCACCAATAAGCATCTTAGCACGCCTTTCCATCCAGTTCAAAGTTTATAGGTGGTGTTTTGGAGCAGCAATATATTAAATCACGATATCCACAAAATGATTCATGGGGAGTCACCCTTACCCTTAGTTGGAGAAAGTAAACAAGTTATATTATTATGAATCAACTTCATTTGTAATTAAATACTTTTACAAAAGCCAACATTTGCTATTTAAATTATAAGCTAAAAATAAACTTCTATAAAAATTAACATATTTTAGGCTTAATGAAATCAATCAGTTTATATTTTTTTGAACACTTTCGCCACCGTTAGGGCATGATATGAACTTGCGATCCGGGCAAATACGCCTATTACACTTGCGACAAAATTTAAAAATTATTTATAATATAACTTAAATTAATTATCTTATATTTTATACCGCACTTATAGTTAAAATTATAATATTAAATAAATCATTTGCCGTGAAATACTTTTGATTATTTTATTTAATTTGAAGGTTTCACTTCTACCACATGTGATTGTGTTGTTTCTTATATATAACATAGGCAAACGAGCATGCAGCTCACCTGATGGGAAATTACTACCGTCGCCCATGGACAATTGCAACACCAGGGGAATTGCAGGTGCGTTGACGGCCTTTTAAAAAGAGAAGGCTCTTTTCTTGAAGGAATTAAGATTTGACCATGACCAAATCTTTAAGTAAAAAGAATGAACGAGGAAAGAGTGACAAACCAAATATATATTGCAGATGTGAACGGCAGAGTCGGGAAGGGACGCTGAAGGTTTATCGACCGAATTGGCGATATTTTGAAAATAGGCCACATTAGGAGTACCCTTAACCGACGAGCATGTATGCGTAGATACATGGATGTAAAGGAGGCGGGAGAGGTATGTTAGGATCGTGCCAAATGGAAGTCCGTAGTCTCTGCCTACCCCTCTGGGTGACAGGCGTGAGTGTCTATGTTTATGTATTATGAATTAAGATTTAACCACAGTAAACACGTTTGGCAAAATATATGACGTGGTCCACCATCATCTGGACATTTTTTGTCTGACGTAAACAAGACGGTTATAACATCATCTATAAATATGAAGCCAACGATTTTTTTCATATTATTATGGTCGCCATTTACGACAGGTTCTCTTACAGCGTTACCACGTGGCAAAAACTGGCTGTTCAGGTTTAAAATACTCACATCCGTCTCCAAGTGCAAGTGCCGACAGCATGAGGAAAGGCGCTGTTTTCCCGACGAACTCATACATTAAACCGCCGAAAGGTGGTCCAATGAGAACACCTAGCGCCAGACCTCCCAGTGCTATACCCATTGCGTTGCCACGTTCCTGGAAAAAGTAGAAAGTATATCATAAATAAGTGATAAAATAAAAATTTTGCACAACCAACTTCACTATAAATAAAATGAGAACATCATCAATGTAGTCGAAGTTAATTAAATACGCATTATTGAGGATAACTCAAAAACTACTGGTCAGATCTTGATCAAATTTATATGGGACCACGTGAGAAGCATTTAAATGAAAAAAGAATCATCAAAATCAGTTCACTCTTACGTGGTAGGGCCACGCGGCAGCCATATTATAGTTATAACACGAATTGGTCGGCTCGACCGGGCTAAATAGCAGCTTAATGCTTCTGTGTTTCGTATGGTGAGTGTAGAGAACCGGATACCCTTTTTTACTGAAATGGAAACGAGGCATTCCATCTTAGTCCTTACGGGTAACTATGCATCTGTGTTTTGATTCTTAATCGAGGATAAATGTAGATCCATTTACCATCATGGGGACTGTGTGCCCGTTTGTCACCCTTATTCTATATAAAAAAAGTTGGTTGCAGGTGTCCATAGGCTGGTGTAGCCACTTACCATGAACTAAGTTTATGTGTCATTTTTATTAAAAAGAAAACTCCTTTCATACGAGTCACTAATTTAAAAAACCACAGCCCTGGGACCTAATTTAAAAATATAATACAGGGGCGGCAACCCAACGGCGGTCAAGCTCCTGCTAAAACTCTTCTATTACTGTTATTATTTCATCGTAGCTCTTAGTGGTGACAACGCATTTATATTTTGATTCTTAATTATATATCCGTAGGACACAGTATCCACTTGCCATAAGAGTAATGAGTGCTCGAATATCACTCTTATGTCTACGAAAATAAAAATACTTTTGCCTCATCTCACCTTATCGTCCGGGTATCTTTCCGCCAGCATGCCCATTCCGGAGACCGAAGAACAGGAGGAGCCGATGCCTTGTAGAGCTCGAGCAACGAACAAGACCCCGTATGAGCGGCCGAATGCAAAAACTAGACAAAAGGATATTATGTTTGTCTGTTTATATATTTCTTTCTCCTTCTTTTTGAGTCAAGATGAATGAGTCACATTTCTAAGCCTGTTTGATCAAATATATTCACTGCTCAAATTTTTTTGGCCCCTTAAGGTGTCGAACTTAAAAATGGCGGGTGAAATAAATACAAAATGGCAGATAAGATAAATACAAAAATAATACGACTCTCATCCATAAATACATTAGAATAAATTAAAATCCGTAATTCTTGCTTACTCGGTAACACTGGGTCTAAACATTAATCATAATAGTTTTTTTAAAACGAAATACAAAAAACCGCGCAACAACAAAAGAAATAAATAACAAACAATTTGAACATAGCGAAGGCCTTCGATCGGATCTAACACAAAGCGCTTCTTTCGAAGCTCCCTTCCTATGGGCTTCTTGAGACATTGTGCAATTGGATCACCAGTTTCCTTGCTGATCGGAGCATCAAGGTCGTAGTAGACGGTGCACGCCCTGAGTACAATCCTATAAACGCTGGTGTACCACAAGGCTGCGTGTTTTTACCAACGTTGTTTCTCCTGCATATCAATGATATTTTGCAAACTGGTAATATTCATTGCTATATAGACAATAGCACTAGTGATGCGATAAAACGTCGCCGAGTATCGGGACAAATTTGTGTCTGAAGTCGAGTCTTTGCTGAACAATGTCTCAGATTGGGGTCGACTAAAGCTTGTCCAGTTCAATCGCCAGAAAACGTATCTTTGCACGTTTACCGCTAAAAAGAACCCCTTTGTCGTATCTAATCAGTTTCAAGGCATCCTTGCTGCCTCAGCTAGCGTCGGAATACTCAGTGTCGACATATCAGTTGCAGTTTCGTGGTCACTTGGAGGGGAAGGCCAAATTGACCGGGACAGTGTTTCATTTAACTACAGCATATCAAAAGAGTACTTTTACTGAAAGACCCGTAGATAGGTTGCCTAAAATTGGGACATTTTAGAGATATAGATTAGAATTATCTTAAAGAGCATTACTTGTCTCAATCGTTCGAACATCATTAGGATAAATTATGTGATTATGTAGTTTTTGTATTTATTTGTTTATGTTATTGTTTGAGGAATATATTTGAGGATATATATATGCATTTGCATATATTGATGATATTGCATGTATTGATATTATATTAGGTATAGTTATATTGCATCACCTACCTAGTATTCACTGTTTTATTCCTTTAGACTTTTGGTTGCCTGGAAGAGATCGATTTGTTGCGTTAAGGCCGCCAAATTGTACATGTAATTTGCTCTTTGTTATGTTCTTTGTAAATTTGTTTGTGGTGTACAATAAAGTATATTCATTCATTCATTCATTCAGACGTTTAGTACAGTTACCACGCTTGGTTTATTATTTTAAGTTGTTATGAGGGAGATGCTGTTGTCCATTACCTGTTTCTTTCTCTCTCTCTCTCTTTTTTTCTCTGTCTCTTACATCACCTATGGGGTAGTGGATATTCTTCCAGCGCCACTACGCGACGCTCATAGTTTTTACATTCAGATATATCTTATTGTATATTGTACATACAAAAATCTAATATAACTTAAAAAAGAAAATGACCCAAGTTTCAAGATTGTACTAAATGTAAAAAAATCTAATTACATTATGTAGTAGTTAAATGATTGTGTCAACTACCCAATAGAAGATATAAGTTAGTACAGGCTACACACGGCGCTTTCGTGGCTTATGAAGATCTTTTTAAGATGGAATTGTAAAAATAGATACACAATTTTTTTCTTTTTTATAACCAACAATCTCTTAACGTGAAACGTAACTTCAACCGCACGCTAGCTGTGATTGGATGCGGGCTTTTCTCCACCCCTTCGATTGCTGATGACGTCTTATCCACGCAGCGAAGTTCTGGCGAAGGCACGGGCATGTATACCAAAGTACTAATAGGATGAAGCAAATTTATGCTGCAGAGTAACGCCAGCAAGGGCGAACAAGGGCGGGATCGGCCTTAGACGGAAGAGTATCCATCAATTTCGCAATTCATTTAAGATAGGACAAATTAAGAGTACGATAGACATGTATGTGTAGAAAAATTTATGTAAAAGAAGCGAGAGGTGTGTCAAGATCATGCCAAATGGACGTAGTCTCTACCTACCCCTCTAGAAAATGTTACGAGCTTGGGGTTCGTGACAATAGAAACTGCTGATTGAATAACCAAAATTGACACTTTAATAACCCAACACCAATTACAATTTAAAACACACTAATAAAACACACGTAGTTATATCGCTTCGAAGTATTCGCTTGATCTCCAATTCAATGCTGACTCGATCGCGGTCCTTACTAGCCTTACATAGGGCCTATTCTACTGAAACATCTAGAATGTTCGACTATACCGGTCCCGACTGGATTAGGTGTAGAAAGTTCTGGTATGGAATTTTCTAGAAAACTCTCCTAGTTCTGCTACTCGATACTAAATGGCGCAAGTTACCACTCGCCACGTACCAGGCATTAATTATGGCGCGCAACAATAACGTGAGTATTAATCAATAGTAAGTGTGATAGTTGATGTATGTTATACATATGTACTAATAGGACAACATAATAACCCAGCTTAAAAAAGTTATTACATGTATTTGTAGTAAAATAAAGTTCTACTTACTCAGTGTCGATAAGAACATCAGAATGAAACCAGTGAACATGGGTACGCTGTAACCGATCCTGAAAAAAGTAGAAAACTAACGCTTAAACGACAAATTATTTATATTTCATCGTTAGTGTAGTGAAAAAAGTGTTTCTTACCGTTTCCGGTCTAGATATTTTATATCTGATCTATATGGGTTCGATGGGTGAGCTACCTATCAATTCTTTCACCATTTTCCATGTAAACCCATATTTTTGGATAAATCGGGTATTACAGTTATACCGTCACCTAGCGCGGGTTATGAAATCATCATCATCACAATAACATCTTAAAATTAGACACAGTTCATTACTTTATATGGGCCGCACACATAATATTCGCTGTACTAGACATCTCTCATTTGTCGATGCTTCCCATCACTGATAGTCCGGTGAGATTTTTCGGACATTCGCCATAGTTATCCCTTATATAGTCCCACCCACATATACAGATATAGGAAACCTATTATTTTTCTATTAATTATTAAATAAGTGGTTTTTCTGAAGATAGAAGTTCACGTGGTAGAGCTATATTAAGGTGTATAAGGGTCAATAACACCAGGCTAAAGTAGCAGCTTAATGCTACTGTATTTCGTATGGTGTGTGTAGAGATCCGGAGACCCTTTTTTACTGGAAACGAGGCGTTCCATCTTAGTTCTCAGGGATGACAATGCATCTGCATGTTGATTCTCAATCCACTTAACGTCAGGTGGACTGTGCGCCCGTTTGTCACCCTGATTCTATAAAGAGAGCCAGTAAAATTAGAAGATGTTGAGCATTCGATCTTAATTACCGGAGGTAACAGAGTATCTATAGCCTTCTTCATTTTAAGTTGTTTACAGGTGTCCAAAGGCTGTTGTGGATACTTGCCATCAACATGTTTTATTAAAAAAAACTTGTTTAAAAATGATTAACGCAATTGAAAACTCCTGACCGATTTCGGGTTCATAGGTGAAAGCGATCAGAAGACAGTCAAGTCACGATTAGAACCTTGTTTACTCACCTGTGTGTTAGTGGGCCAACAAAGGGATTAGCTATAAGCTGGACGATGGCCTTGCTGGCGAACATAACTCCAACAGCGACGGTCTCATGGATTAGATCTTTGTGACGTTCCTCCCTCTCCGCCGTGAGGTTCACTGGTATAACAACGCCAAGTTTTAACAAAATAAATGTGAAATGCCATTTTTAACAAAGAAAAATTTTATTCTCTCAAATTTTTAATCTTTTATCACAAATTTGTTTTCAGCCAGGTATTTTGATTACTTCACCGCGATATCGTCAAGTTTTCTAAAGTGATACTTACCGTGAGTTACATTTTCGTAGACTACCGTGGTGTTCTTCTCGAGACAGGGGCAGTAGGGTGTAGGCGGTGGTAGTGGGGTGGTTACATCATCCAGGGACATCGAGAGCGGTGCATCCGGGTGACGGATGTCGTAGAGGAACTCCGGGATGATTGGCACTGTGGAACCAAATAATTAATTAGCGCACATTCATATACGAGACACTATCTGTGTTTTGATACACAAAGTAAGGCAAAGTTACAACCTATATATATATATATATATATATATATATATATATATATATATATATATATATATACGCCCCACTGCTGGGCACAGACCTCTCCTGATTTCTGAGAGGGTTTTAGGGCAAGGAAGTGTACGTCGTGCTGCCCCAATTTGTGTTGGCGTACTTCACATGTCTTCGAAATATTTTTTTCTTATCCCACAGACATGCAGATTTCCCGCCGATATTTTCCTTCACCGCCGAGCACGTGGTAAATCAGCACTTAAAATTGCAATTAACAATTTCATTGGTGCCGGCGGGGATCGAACACGGGTTTATCGCGTTCTGTTATATTTACAGCGAGCGTTAACCATCTGAGCTACCACGGCTCACAAAGTATAGGGTACTAACAATAGGACATGAATAAGGCACACGCACATAACGATTAGGTCATGTCTCTCTTCATACCTTTGGCATACTCAGGTGACCTCAAACTGAACTTAACGCCCTGGATAGAAAAGTCCGCACTACCGTGATGTCACATAGAATGCAGTATCCGATATCTTCGGTAATGAGGCTGTACTTGCCGCGGCAGCGTGATGGGCGTAGCTTTTTAAGTTCGCCTACCATGTATAATCGAGATAGGTAAAGTTGCAAGCGATGTGCCGGCATGAAATACTGTCCCGCTCTGCTGAGCACGCCAAGCTTTTTAGAGGTCATTTTGGCCCTCCCCTCCAAGTGACCACGAAACTGCACACTATTCGATACGACGACGCCGAGAATTCCGATGCTAGCTGAGACAGCAAGGGGAGTTTTTTTTTATAGAATAAGGTTGACAAATGAGCACAAAGACCACCTGATGATAAGTGGATGCTGTGCTTCATAGACATCTACATTTATTCTCGATTAAGAATCAAAACGCAGATGCATTGTCACCCCTGAGGACTAAGATGGAATGCCTCGTTTCCAACAAAAAAGTATTACGCTGCTATTTTACGCTGGTATTCTGTGAGAACGTGGTCCTTCCCCGGTCGAGCCGACCCATTCGTGCTACAACCATAATATAGCTGCAACGTGGCTCTACCACGTACAAGTGCCTTCAAACTGAGGAGATACGACAAAGGGGATCTTTTTAGCGGTTAACGCGCGAACTTGTGTCCTCTGGGGATTGAATTGGACTAGATTTAATTGCCTTCAATCCGAGACTTAGTTGAGCAAAAACTCTACTTCAGACGCAAGTTTGTCCCCGTACTCGGCAAAGTTTTCCTGAGAAATATTGGCATAGCTGGTGTATTAGGCATCACCAGTGCTGTCTTCTGCATAACAATGAACGTTATCAGTTTGCAATATATCATTAAATTATTATTATTTAATTTATTATAAAGGGCTTATCCTTATATCCTTAGCCAAGGAGTAATGGCAAAATCCGGCAGTACAGAGCATTTCCGACCAGGAGACCGTATGGAAGGAGAAGGAGCTCCACGGGAGGTTCTACAGGGTTCTATATTGGCCTTTTGTAAATACAGTTGCCTCCCTCTACTGGCTACGTTTCATTGACCTCCTTGGATAAGCCGAGGGTTTTGTTTGTGCGATACAGGATTAGGTTATTAAGACCAACAACTATCGGAAATACACCCTAAGATATCGCACCGTCGACATCTGTCGAGCTTGTCGTCATCCCACAGAATACAATATTCTCAAAGAATACCAGCGTAAAATAGTAACTTAATACATCTGTGTTTTGTGTGGTGAGTGTAGAGATTCGTAGACCCTTTTTTACTGGAAACGAGGCATTCCATCTTAGTCCTCAGGGGTGACAACGCATCTGCGTTATAATTCTTAATCAAGGATAAATATAGATGTCGATGGGCCACAGCATCCATTTACCATTAGGTAGACTGTGTGCTCGTTTGTCACCCTTAGTTTAAAAAAATCCCGATAAGTCAGGCATGTCATCTCCGGTCATTTGGCGCTTTCTAACTCTGAGTATTGGAGACACAGACTTCTACACCTGGAGCTCGCTCTGAAATACGGTCTCGTAGATTGGCTTGCCTTATTGCAAGTACTTCCCTAAAGCCGTGCTCGGAACTGATCGCGCCAGGCTCTACTGAGATCGAGCCATTATCATACACCGGACTATTCTTGCGAACAAGCCTGATATTGTGTTGATGGATCGGGCACAGTCAAGGATGTTTGTCGTCGACATTACAATTCCATATGACGGCAACCTACAAGCAAACAAAATATCTGTACCTGGCTCACGAGGTGACGGATATTTGGTGTGGTATCTGCGAACGGGCTAATCTCGGGCAAACTCTAGGGTCATCTGAGGCGACTGGACAGACCGCTCCAGGCTCAAATGCGGAAGGCGATGCTCCTCAATACTGCTCGCATCGTCCGCTGATTTCTTTCCCTTTCCCCTTAACCCTCGACCGTTTGGGCTCTCTTACCGAGGGCTTTCATCTGGTTGGATTTTTATTTATTTATGTATTTTTACTTATGTATTTATTTAAATATATTTAACGTATATTTTATATATTTATTTAGCACAACCAGATGAGAATTCCCTATAAATACCTAATAATAACAAATAGTATATTTGTAACACACTGTAAATAAATGTTTGCTTTGTGTACTCCTTCTCCATATGAGCTTTAAATATGTCAAATCTTATATTTCACTATGCGCGCAATAAAAAGGTGTACAAAGTTTTGTCTCCACGTATTAATATATTATATCGTTACCTCAAAAATACGAAAACGGAATCTTTATCTATCCCTACTTAAAAATCGTAATGAAAATGCCTTGTCCCGACTTCAATAGGCCTCCCCCATAAATTGCCTCATAGGGATCCTGCCATAGTTTGCCATAGTTGCTACGTTTTGCAAGCGCAGTTGCAACAGGAATATCACAAGCTCGAATGTCGAAAATTTGATAGCTCGATACGTTAAAAATATTATACTCTCTATTTTTCCATTATTATATATATACGTAAAATATACCTTTTTTTATAATAAGGGCATCAAACGGGCATATACATATTTATCCTCGATTAAGAATCAAAATGCAGATGCGTTATCACCCCTGAGGATTAAGATGGAATGCCTCGTATTCAGTAAGTAGGGTCTCCGATTCTTTGCATTCACCTTACTAAACACAGTAGCATTAATCTGCTATTTTATGCTGGTATACTGTGAGAGCGTGGTCCTGGTCGAATCGACACATTCCTGCTACAACTATAAAATAGCTGCAGCATGACTCTACCGAATACAATCATAGCTATAGGAATATATACCGTTCTTAAAAAAGATTTCAAAAATAATTTAAAGAACTGCTACGGACATAGTCTTCTACATCTAATATCACATCCACACCATCTGGATGCTTGGCGGTACACCACTATACGTTTCAAGAGGAGTTTTTCACCAGCGATTTTTCCGGACCGATACGACCTGGGGACCTTCAAGAAAAGAGCTTACTCCTTTCTAAAGGGCCGGCAACGCACCCGCAATTCTCCTGGTGTTGCGGTTGATCATGGGCGGCGGTAGTCACTTAACATCAGGTGAGCCGCATGCTCGTTTGCCCCCTCTTCTATAAAAAAAATCTTTATTTTATAGGTGTCCTTTTCAAAATGCCCCCTAAGTGCGTTAAGTTAGCGCGCGAGCGTAAACTTAATACATCTAGAATTGAGGCCATCTTTAAAGTTAATTACCAGCTACGAAGGCAGATGACGTCGCAAGGTCGCTGGGGTGCCACCGGATACTAGCTCGAGTAAAAGCTCGTTCAGACGAGACAACTACTTTCATGTGTTTTTTGCACATGCTTAAAATTTAAGTAAAAAAATTGTGCGTGTCAGCCTAAACACGTGACTGGAGTTTACTCCTGAAAAACGATTGCCTTAAAATATATACAATGGGTAAAAAAAGGAAGTGAACCCATATATTTGTTTAAATTGATTTGATAAAATATATTACATAAGTTATATTACATAAAAATATACGACTTTATATTACATTATTAATTTCGCGAATAGTAACGTCATATAATGTTACAATAAAAAAAATTTAAATATTCAAATACTGCTACTTCATAAAACACAGCGCCAAGCTAAGAGATCAGGTGGCAGATACATTAACCATGATGGAGAGTCTAGGATGCACATAAAATATCAAAAGTTAGTAATTGCACCCACTTGGTAACCCGAATACCTGGGACTTTTATGGAATACCCAAAATTTCACAGTGACCTTACCTCAGAACAAGGTAATAAGAGAAAAAGAACATATTTTAAGGATAGTAAAACGAGGTTCCTGTTATCTTCGAGAGATAAAAAGCTTACTAGGTCTCCTAAGCTTTGCAAATATAATACACAATAGAATGGCTGACAACCTTATTTTGTCAGAGGATAGCCACCGTGAGCACAAATACAAGCAATTACGTCGTATTTTCAATTAATCACTACTACAAAGACGATTCGCTGTGTTGACATATGGATTTTAATACATATTTATTTGTAAATAGCGTGAAATTTGGCATTTTCTAAATAATTTGCATGCGAAATTTGGAAATGATTGTAACGTCAAAACACATCCCGTGTTGACATTTATATGTGTGAATTGACGTGTTAGTGGCATTTTAGTGGCTAAACGGGCTCCGTCCAGACCCCGTTCTATTATTATGTATTATAGTATTCTGTGGTCGAAGGACACAAAGGTTCCTAAGAAGTTACCCTCGGCAAAGGTTAAGGCAAAGACGAGACATTCCTCCTCGTGAACAACGGGAGTTAATAAGTGGCAGAAGTTAAATATGATACATGAAGTAAGTATAACGGTAAAGTGTAGCAGCGGTAAGTAATAAAATAAATTATTTGTCCGGCGAGCCAGACAATTAGATTCACCTTCCATCTTGATTCTTAGAAATTATTATACCTCCACTTTGTTTTTTCATTTGAAGTGAAGGGCCTTGGCTTAATTAAATAAGGCATTTGAAGTGGGTTGCAAATGTCCGTTCAGAATTTTTTTTAATAATACTTTGTCTATTAACATGTTTCTTACATTAAAATGTCATTATAATAAAATTAAACAACACAAGAATTAAATAATAAGTTCAACAATAATTTATCTTTCTGACAATGTGCTTTTTATATCATTTATTTGTTTAATATGATTGTTAGATACGATTTCATGCGACAAAACGTTGGATTCTTGAGGCGATAGTAAAACATAGCTTTGCGCGTGATGCATACAATAAAACAATATTTAAAACCCTTAAACGAGCCGTGGTAGCTCAGATGGTAGCGCTAGCTGTAAATTTCACAGTGCGCAAGCAAACCGGGTTCGATTCCTGACGGCACCAATAGAATTGTTAATTGCAATTTTAAGTGCTGACTTAATCAGGTGCTCGGCGGTGAAGAGAAACATCATCATGCGTGTCTGAGATATAAGAAAACAAAATATTTCGAAGACATGTGAAGTTCACCAACACGCATTGGGGCAGCGCGACGGAAACTTCCTTGCCCTATAACCCTCTCACAAATGTGGGGAGGCCTGTGGAGTAATAGGCTGTAACTTTAACTTTTCTAACTTTTTAAAATCCATACAAAAGCACTTACTGTAATCTTTTTATAGTATAAGGGTGAAAAACGAGCACACAGTCCACCTGATGGTAAGCGGATGCTGTGGCCTACAAAAATTTAAGTTTATCCTCGATTGAGAATTATTTGATTGATTGAGAATTAGATGCGTTGTCACCCGTGAGGGCTTAGATGGAATGCCCCATATCCAATAAAAAGGGTCTCCGGTTCTCTACACTCACCATAAAAAACATTGCAGCATTAAGCTGCTATGTTACGCTGATATTCTGTGAATGTCAGTCCACATCTTCTATACGTGGTAGCCACCCTGCAGCTATATTATAGTTATAGCACGAAAGGGTCAGCTCGACCGGGGAAGGACCATCCTCTCACAAAATACCAGCGTAAAATAGTAGCTTGATGCTGCTGTGTTTCGTACGGTGAGTGTTGAGAACCGGAAACCGATTTTACTGTGATCGAGGCATTCCATCTTAGTCCTCAGGGATGAAAACACATCTGCATTTTGATTCTTAATCCAGATTAAATGTAGATATCTATGGGCAACAGCACACACTTACTATCAGGTGAAATGTGTGCTCGATTGTCACACTAATTCTATAAAAAAACACATTAATTTGCAATAAGTCGGTTTATATGGAACGCACTTTATACATGTAACAGATTACGCTAAAAGGTTCCAATGTATATATCTTTGCAACGTTATCTGTGGACTACGCAAATATGTCCGGCGGAATTATCTCTAACGGGTCGTTGAGCATGAGGGTTGTGCGTTACAAAAGCGGTTCATAAAACATTCTGGAGATTGGGGTCAGATGATTACTAAGGGTTGGCGTTATAATCATCACAATGGCCGAATGCGACTGTCTTTTAGGTAATATCGAAACTTTTATAATTATTTATTTGCTTTCATTAGTATCTTTAGCCGAGTTCAAAAAAGGAGTTTTTTTTTTACTTTTGATAAGCCTTTTTATAAGTCCTTAACTAAAAACCCACCTGGTGGTAAGTGGTGAGGCAGCCTTAGATGGTAAACCGCACTGTCTTAGCGTAACATAAGTCTATTCTTGCCTTGAAGACGCGCAGATTGTATTCGGACGGAAAGATAAACGCCGGCAAATTATTCCACACCTTTGCTGTACGTATTAAAAATGTCGAAGCAAACCGTTTGTTTCGGCTGACGAGGTTGGTTTCAACCAAATCAAGGTTACCAATGAGCCTCTTAGTACGTCTTTGCACTAAGTCCAACGCTGCCAGGTGGCATTTTGCAGCAGCAGCCCATATGTGACAGCAGTAATCCATCCACGACCGGACTTGCGCTTTATATAAGGTAAAGCTGTCCCGGTGTGAAGTACCGCCGCACCCTTGCAAGAAAACCAAGTTTCCTTGCGGCTGCTTTGGCTCTGGACTCAATGAACCGCCCATAGTTGAGGTTCGGAGAAAATTCAACCCCTAACAACTGATAGCGGTCTGTTTACTCCAAGGATACATTCCAAAAAGTATGAGCCAGGGTGAGCGAACTCCTTTTAGTGTTCGTATATTCTATATCCTCTTTCTTCGTTTATTGACAAAACACCAGGCTTTTTTTCTTGTAGCAGTTTACATATTCAAATAGCACATGAAAAAAAAATCCAGATCCGGATAAATCGTTTGTATACCAAATCATTGTTCACTGCCCCACGGTGCGGTGATTTTTTTAGGGGTCTACATCAACCCCTCAACCCCAACCACCAACCACCCTGTGGTTCCCGTTAACTGCGTTATCAGAATCAGTATCCAAGCATATAGAATTTTTTGAAAAAAAACACATTTAAAAAATTTTTTTATTATAAAAACTGCAAATTGTTTGTGGTTTTATTATCTCTGCATTGGCCGAGGGGTAAAAGGATTGTCAAAGACCCTGCATTACTGATACTCGTGTGAGTTAGAGGAAATAAAACCATATACAATTTGCAAATTAATTTTTTTTTCATTAAAATTTATTTTCAAATGCGTTTTTTTTTAAATTCTATACGCTTGGCTACTGATTTAACACACTTAACGGGGACCACAGGGTTTTTGTTACATGTTGTATAAATTTAAACAAAAAATTCCACTCGTTAAAATAGTAAAGAAGGAGATTTTTAACGTAATTATTCAGACGACATTGAGATTGTAATATTCCTTTGACTATTCAAAAGAGTAAAAAACATTTAGTAAGCAAAAGCCGCCTTCAAAGAACCAAAAAAAATTAAATTAATCCCCACATTGTGTGAAGCACACACATTGTACCCGCTCCCCCACACTGTGGAGTGTGCTGAGGGGCTTATCTTGTTAGTCCACGTGATTGTACGTGGTAGAGTCACGTTACAGCTATGTTACGAGTATGGCTATCAAGCGAAAGGGTCAGCTCGACCGTGCAAGGTCCAAGCTCTTACAGAATACCAGCGTAAAATAGCTGCTTAATGCTACTGTGTTTCATATCGTGAATATACGGAATCGGAGATCCGTTTTACAGAAAACGAGGTACTTCGTCTTACCTTGATTTTACACTGACGCGATTTTCACAAAAAACATGTTTTAAACACTGTTTTCTGTTAATGTATCGAAAAGCGTTTGCATAGTCAAAGAACATGTCGTTGTGAAATATGTTTGACAGTTTATTGTACATTACGTATTATTTACATCACATATCATTTAACTATATTATTATCTTAATAACTACAGAAACAAAATGTATGAAAACAATTTTGTAGAAATATTGTCATGTTGAAGAATAAGTTTGAATGTCTGTTAAAAATTTTACACAGTTTTTGTAAGTGCAAACGCCACCACCTACAAAACATGCTGTGTGATTTATTTTATGCGATTTGTTTCAAAACATTACGTGTTGGATGTTTTTCAATGCAAAACGTACTGTTAGACTTCAATCGTCACAAATCATCTGCGTTTTAATTCCTAATCGAGGATAGACATAGATGTCTAAGGGCAATAGCATTCACTTAAAATCAGGTGGACTGTGTGCTCGTTTGTCAACCTTATACTACAAATAAACAAGTGGAAAAATTAAAAAGTATATCCAACCGACTTACACATGAAAAGTAGTAGCTTTCGGATAAAAACAGAGTCATCAAAATCGGTTCACATAGAGATAAGTGGGGAGGTAACACAAATAAAAAACATACAGTCGAATTAAATACTTCCTCCTTTTTGAAGTTGGTAAAAAGTAGACAAAGCCTATATGGATCACTTAGAACCCTTTTTACTGGAGACGAGGTATTCCATATTAATCTTCAGAGATGAGACAGCATTTACATTTTGATTCTTAATTGAGGTAGATATTATAAACTTCTTTAGGTCAGAGAAAAAAATTACCATCAGACGGTGTACTCATGATAATATTCACTGCTATTACTTAGAACGGGGAAGGCATAAGAAAGAGAAAATAATAAATAGCGGTTTCTAGTAACTCTACGCTAAATCGAAACTCACCATCTTCTACACCATCATTAGGCCTGTTGACTTACACCTGTGAAACCTGGAATTTAACCCGGAGAGACGAACTGAAGCTTGCCGTGTTCGAAAGGAAAGTACTGAGCGAGCTGACGATAGGTACCAATAAAACTCTTTTTTGGGGCCATATTTTAACTATATGGTCTATCTATTGTCAACGCATGAACCATGAACTGGACGCACTTATCGGGCACGAGAACATCTGGTACATACAGATTCTGTAAGTCGCAGCGACTGAGGTGGGCGGGTCACCTTAAAAGAATTCCGGACAAAAGATCCGTAAAAATTATGACAAAGTGGACGCCGGTACAAAAGAGACCGAGAGGCAGGCCCAAAAAGCGTTGGAGTGACTGTGTGGAAGGAGAAAGATTGTGAAGGAGGCCAAGACCCACAAAGGATTGTAACGCCAAAGTAAGTAAGTAAGTAGTAACTCCACGCAGTTAAAACGCGTTTGGTTCTTACTAAATGAAGTTTAGCAACGCCATATGTATTGATACAAATATTCTCGTCGTGAATTCACTGTTGATCCAGTCATGGAGAACCGGAGATCGTTTTTACTGGAAACGAGGCATTCCATCTTAGTCCTCACGGGTGACAACGCATCTGCATTTTGATTCATAATCGAGGATAGATGTAGATGTTTATGGGCCGCAGCAACCACTTACCATCAGATGGACTGTGTGCTCGTTTGTCACCCTATCTTATAAAATAAATGCATAATGACGTATGTAACGTGTGTCTATGAGAAGGCACAGCATTCACTTACAATCAGATGACCTGTGTGCTTATTTGCCCTTAATCTATGAAATAGGTTAATAAATATATTTTTTTTCACACTAAATAAATCAAAAATAGTTTTCGCGCAATAAAAAAAAACATTCCCGCCAATCGTAAATTGATTACGACTCTGAAGTGGTAACGCAAACGTTTCGAGAGCGTGTGCGAATGACAGCTCATTTCCCACCAGTGTGGTCGATATCTTTTTATTTGTATTTTTCATTTAAAACCAGTTTTTCTCAAGAAAGTTGATTGAAAGTTCTGCCGAGAATTCTGTGATTGATAAAAATGATTGAACGATTGAAGGTTTTTTTATTACATACACAAATTGCCACATATATAAACACGTGAACAGTATTATTTTTATATAACATGGGGCAAACTCAGCAGAGCGGGACAGTACTTTACGCCGGCTAACCGCCTGCTTATTTACAAAGCGCAGCTGCGACCGCTCATGGAATACTGTTCCCATCTCTGAGCCAGCGCACTTCAGGGCTAGCTCCTTCTATTTGATCGCATCCAGCGCGAGCTGTTCGAATCGTCTTCGACCGAGCTCTTTCCGATCGGCTTGACTCACTGGCACTGCGAAGAGATGTTGCATATCTTTGCGTATTTTATCGCATCTACCACGGGGAGTGCTCTGAGGAATTGTTCGGACTAATTCCAGCCGCACAATTTCACCATCGCACATCGCGACAAAACTCGCGATACCATCCACACCATCTGGATGGCTGGCGGTCCACCACCGTGCGATCTATAAGAAGTTTTCTTCCTCGCACAACTTCCTTGTGGAATCGACTACCGCCAGAGATTTTTCCGGACCGATACGACTTAGGAACCTTCAAAAATAGAGCCTATTCCTTTTTAAGAGGCCGGCAACACATCTGCAATTCTTCTGGTGTTGCAGTGTTCATGGGCGGCAGTAATCACTTACCATCAGGTAAGCCGTATGCTCGTTTGCCCCCTCTCATATAAAAAAACAAAGAAAACGAACATTTTACTCACCTGATGGTAAGTGACTACGGCCGCCTATGAAAAACTGCTACACCAAGGGAATTGCAGATGATTTGCCGGTCTTTTATAAAAGAGTTAGATGTTTTCTTGAAGGTTCCTGAGTCTTGCTGTGTTTCACGTGATGAGTGTAGAGAACCGGAGACCCTTTTTACTAGAAACGAGGCACTCTATTTTAGTCCTCAGGGGTGACAACGCATTTGATTGATTTCGATTCCTAATCGAAGATAGATATGTATGGCTATGAGCCGTTCCTTAGTCACAATTATTCTATAAAAAACCCATGGGACGAAATGATGAGATGGATTTCTCTTACGGTACCATCACAGAGCACTCAAAACACCGATTCAAGAATTTAGGAATTTTCTGCCGCGATTAAACAAACCTATTTACGAAAGATGGCCTTAATTGAAATTGACATCTTATACAAGCCAAATTGGCTACAGCAACAAGTTCAGCCTCCGTAAATCTGATTTCTGTAGACGCTCCGTATCAAAACGTTTGCTAATAGACGGGGAAACTGGGGGCAATGTGATTTGTAGCGCTGCACTAACTTTGATAACGTTTCGGTATCTAGTGACGTAAAAGGTTGTATTGATATCGATATAATAGTTACATGAAAATGTAACAAAAAGCTTTTTATCGCTCTCGTGTTTTTAAAAATGGGATGAAAAATAACTTAGACACATTTGATGATAAGTGGCTACTGTAGTCCACGGACACCTTCAAACAACAGCCAACTTCAAACAAAGAAGGCTAAAGATGCGTTGTCACCACGGAGAACGAAAATAACATGCCTCACGCCTATAATTATTGGCTCCCTATACCAGTTAGATCGAATCACAGTCGGAAATGGATAAAAGGGGATGCAAGGTCAGACGGACGTGTAGGTAGGAAAGGAATCCCTCCAAAACGCAATCTATATCACAAATTAAATTTTGTGGACATGAACTCTAGCGTGAACCTGGCCAGACAGGCCGGGCGGAATAGAAGTATTACTATATAATTGTAATTGTGTAATTACATTTTTAGAGTGATGCCTACCGTGTGATAGTGAAGTTAGAGAAACCGTCATCACTTTTCTTCTTGGGATATGCCAAAGAAATCTTATAGTCTCCAATAGATGGTGCTATAATCATTTCTGTAACACCAAAAATAAAATATCCGACCGGCGATGGAAAGTAGCACCAGAGATACGAAACCTCAGGTACTAAGAACGTCAATCTGCGTACTAAGCCTACAATGGTTAAGTCCCATGTCCAGCAGTGGATATTACAGCTGATAACGATGACGACATTTGTCAGAGAGTCGTGGTAGCTCACGAGCTAAAGGGTTGCTGAAAATTTCACACTGTTAATAGAGTATTGGTAAAGAAACATGAGTTCAATCATCACCCACACCAATTACATGTATTCCTAGTTTTAGTATCGGCTTTCTGTGCTCAGCTGTAGAGGAAAGCATCGTAAAGCACTATGCATTTAAAAAAAGTAAGATTTAAAAACATTTCAGTTCACAAACATGCACTATAGCAGCGCGGCAGAAGTGTTTGCCCCATAACCCTCTCAGATGTTAGACTGTGCCCAACAGTAAAAGTATAAAGGACGTATTTATATATGTATTAGACTTCTTACTATTTAAAAAATATATTGAAAATGCATATGTTTTATATAGAAAATGTTATGAATATGTTTGTAATATAGATCCTACGTGTGATGGCGGCATAAAAGCATTCATCACGTGTATATTGTAAGAGATGACTATCGGAGCCAGAAAGATACCATCCTTCCGATAGATAGCGGTTTAACTACTTCGTTTACTCCGGGAATTAATGCCCAGACCCGAGATGGGGAGCAGGTTCCAAGATGCGGGACGTCTGGTATTGTGATAATAAATCAGCCTGTTCAGTGAAACTATTAAGTCAAATTCTCCCTATAACTACAAATGGAGAACCCATATCTAGTATTGGACTTTGTTAAATTGGGGAGGAAAGTTAAATTAAACTTTATAATACACTGGTGACAGAGACATAGGGTGATGTGTGATAGATTTAACGAAAAACTATAGAAGTGACATCATCACGCATAATTCCGATATTAAATTATGAATTGAACCTATAAAAATACTAAAATATACATTGGAATTCAGTAACGAGAAATATAATACAATAGTATTTTCATTAGGGGCTTATTAATGAAAAAATATTAGAGGAAAAACTTTAGTTACAAACATTTAAAACTCAATTGTAGATGCTTTGTCACTCTTTACAACTGATATATAATATCGATAGTTATATGACATCATGATATAAAATATCGATAACTCCGCAGCGCAACTTTACAACAAACGCCGCCGTTTATGATGAGGCAGCTAAGTGAATTTCACTTTGATCTCACCGAAGGGGAAATTGCCCTGCTTCCGGTCCGAGTTCAAACTAAAAGAGGTGTTAAATTGACGCCTCGCCCTCACTGGAATAAAATTTAAGATTATAAAACTGTGAAAGTTGAAATTCTTCTGATGATTCTAATAGAGATTTTATTAAAAACTGGCTCGACCATGCGTTGCAATGACTTTTTTTTATTAGAAACATTCATGAGCGCGCACACATGTCAGCAAATTTCCGTCTAAATTGCATGAATAGTAGTATAATGCATAGAAAACAAACATATTCAGCGCCCTCTATAAATTACCAAAGCTTCATCGTAATCGAACGAACGATATCGGTATAGAATAGGATATACGGAACATAGAAAAACAGGGACAAATAAATGAAAAATGAATGTTTATTTTTAATTTATTATAGCAAAACTGGGCAGACTTTTTCCAGCCTGTGTATACCAATTTCTATGGCGATCGGTTACACGGTATAGAAGTTGATGCACTGCAGTGAGTTACAATAATGTGGATGGCATAAAACCTTCTCCGTGAAAAAAACACATATATTTACTTATTTAAGTGGGACCAACCTTAAGGTATCGCCTATGTAATAATTAACCGAACAAGGACGAGACGGACTCGTGTTATGACGTGGCGCAGTGGCTTGGCAGTGAGTGGTGGTGCTGGGGGTCGCGGGTTCAAATCCCTCACGGAATAAGTATTTGTATGTCCTACAAATAATTGTTCCGGATCTGGATGTTTGTCCTTGTGCGATTTATGTACGTAAACTGCCTCCACGATACAGGTGAAAATCATAGTGTGTAACGTTTTAAAAACATCGTACATGAAGTTTCCGCACTATCGTAAAACACGTTTCTAGTATTACCTATATATACATTAAAATTAATTAAAAATTAAAGGATGCTCCCTTTAATTTTAATTTATTTTTATTATTTCTTGTTATAACGGCAACAGAAATACACATTCTCTGAAATTTTCGACTGTCTACCTATTACGGATCATGAGATACAGCCCGCTGACTGACGGACGGACAGTGGAGGCTTAGTATTAGGGTCCCGTCGGCTACCATTCGGGTACGGAACCCTAAAAAAGAAGCATCAAAATCAGTCCATCATTGGCGAAGATATCGCGTTAGATATATACACATAAAAATACGGGCGAATTAAGTCTAAAATTAGGTACGAGTAATGTAAAGGTAATGTGTTTATGTGTGTGTTTGTTCGTTTGTAGCGCTCTAGAGATCAAAAACGTGGATCGATTGTGATGATTCTTACGTCAATCGATTTTTCTTAATCTTGCGAGTGTCGCTAAATACATGACAGTAATCAAAATTCAATATGGTGACAACCAGACGCCATATTGTAAAAAAGAAAAAATGAAAATCGACTAACTATGGGTGCGTTTGGCAGAAAAAAGCGCTAGCAAGCGCTTACAAGCGCTGAAATAGTTTTCGGCCATGACACGCTTGCTACTTCAGTAGCGCTGACACAATCCGCCATGTCTAGTGGAATATCATTGAATAGGTCTTTGAAAGTCATATTTAGGTTTTTCTAGTCATTTTTCGTTTTGTATGACCATTTAGGTTCTATAACTATTAAAAGTTGGTTAGCGACCATTCTGGCTTAAATTTTCAAGACTTATAAGGTACGTAAGGGTAATACGGTCACCTTAATCTTTGGCGCCCTATAAAACAAAAACTAGGAGGGGGACAGAAACAAAAACACAAAGTCGTATACTTTAACTAAAATATTAATAAGAAAAAATAGCAAAAAAAACTTGAGCATTATTTAAGAATACTTCGAAAAATTAACTTAAAAAGATTAACTACGCTACGCAATACTAAAAGCGACTAATATATTTACTACAACGTCACCTGTAAAAATGGCGTCGATAAAGATTCGCCCTTTTAATTCTTTATTATTTGATTTACCGATGAAGAGCTATCGTAACACAAATTCATCTATGCAAACATGGCTGTAGTTTTTGAGTTATAAAAAATTACCATATTACCCTCACGTCTACTATATATAGTCTTATTAACTCTTAAGGTCTTATGAAAAATAATTATTCACTTTTTAGTAAACTGTTAACGCAGTCGCGGTTTTTTCAATTAATGTTTCAACTATTAAGCTTGTTTGAAGTCGAATTGAGCACTGAGGAAATAGGTCTAAGATAGTGACGACCCATGTGACGCTCATGACATAAGTTCGAAGGTATGGAGAACGAAAAACACAATCCATATTAAATCAAAAACATAGAACTTTAATTAAGCACAGATTGCACAGATAGCACAGACTGCCTAGTGTTTGTAGTAGTGCGACTGCTGATCGTAAGGTCCTGGGTTCGAATCCCGGGTCGGGCCAAAAAATCAATTATTGAGTTTTTGTGTCAAGAAATTCTCAGTAGTTGCTCGGAGTCAGTAAGTTGGCAGTGTCTCACCCCCGTGCCTCGGAAAGCACGTAAAGCCATTGTTCCTGCGCCTGATCTCTCTCCGGTCGTGTAGGTTTGAGGTGTGATTGAATAGAGAGTGCACCTGTGCTTGCGCATACACTCGGGCACTATAATCCTTTCCTGCGCCGATGGCTAGCCTCCGTTGAGGCAGGCCGCCGTGGACAAAATTCGGTCGGGAGGACATTATTATTATAATCTAACTAGAATTCGAACCTAGGGCACCGCAACACGGTTTGAATTGTTTATAGGACTGCAGGACCAAGGGCTCGATTTCCGAAAAAAACACGTGCTCGTCTGTGCAATTTATGTATGTAAGCCGTTTCCGCAATACAAAGGAATAGACTTGTGGTAATATTGTTTAATGAAAAATCATAAAAACAATTTACTTATATATTACTTTAACCCCAACTCTACCCAAATCTTGAAAGCTCATTTAAATATTAAAATATTCCCGGCTAAGAAGCCAATGAATATGGCAACCCCAACCCGGCGTCCACTTCAAACAAAGTTAAACCACAAAATGTTTTCAAGTATTTGCCCTCAAAGGCTTACGCTCAAAGGTAAATGCCGTGGCAAAGTAGAATTTTAAGTGCGGAGAGTATTTTAGAATTTTTCGGCTTCTTAATATTAATGAAAATTTTTTTCATAAACTTTTCATATTTAAATTGGGTTCATTTCTTAGTTGCCAGGTAAAACATATGCATCAACTTAATAATAACCTGACTGAATATAGAAGTAATACAATTGAACTATTAAAATAAAACAAGTGTAATTTTTAATTTGTTTGTATTGTATTTTATCAAAAGAAAATATCAACCATTAACATTATATTCCGTTTTATGAAAGCCTATTTTGTTATAGAAGAGGGGGCAAATGAGCATGCGGCTCACCTGATGTTAAGTGACTACCGCCGCCCATGATCAACCGCAACACCAGGGGAATTGCAGGTGCGTTGCCGGCCCTTTAGAAAGGAGTAAGCTCTTTTCTTGAAAGTCCCCAGGTCGTATCGGTCCGGAAAAATCGTCGGTGGTAAATTATTCCACAGAGAGGTCGTACGCGGAAGAAAACTCCTAGTGAAACGTACAGTGGTGGACCGCCAAGCATCCAGATAATGTGGATGGTATCGGGTGGTTTACCGCGTAGTGCTTTCATGAAATGTGGCGGCTGGGATTAATCCGAACATTTCCTCAGAGCACCCCGTTATATATGTGATAAAATACGCAAAGAGATGCAACATCTCTTCGCAGTGCCAGTGAATCAAGCCGATCGGAAAGCCCTCGGTCGTCGACGATTCGAGCCGCTCTGCGCTGGATGCGGTCAAGTGGAAGGAAAAACTATTTTAGTCCACTATTATGGTCTACCGCTGATCATATGTCTCCCCCATAGATTGTCTCACAGTGGGCATATTTGTCATAGTTACATATTTGCCACATTTTGATACAAATATTATTTAATTTGTGTAGACAACTTCGGCCTGTGCCTATCTAATTTAATTTAATTTTTTTTCTATTATTATCTTTTACTTAAGGGGATATAGTAAGCCAGCTCAAATTCTGATTTCATCCCCACTTGTCCGCGCGTCGTATTCTATGTACCGACATGTTTGTAATCACTAATACTGTAAGTAGAAAGGTCGTTAGACACTTATTTCATTAAGTTTATCATATTTAGGCCTGTTTCTTAACGCCAACCCAGTCGCTTCTTATTTTTATTACGGTTATTTCCAATTTTAATTTTACGTCGTCATGTTGCGTAATGAATATTCTGATCGTAAGCGACACAACCTTCCCCTTCAAAGGCCGAAGCGAAGTGACCGGGCGGCAGGAATCACGCTTAAAGAGGCCGATAGTTTAGGTAATTTATTTTTACAGTGAAAATAATTGTATTTTAAAAAAAGTAGATAACATAAGCACTGCTTTATAGTTAGTTCAGTTAGTATGCAAAGTTTCATGATCTTATTTAAAGTACTTTATGAATAACAGCGGTTTATTGTTTATTTTGGAGGTAACTTTGGATTTTTTTTCTATCGAGAAAATTTTACGAAATCGTGTTTTCGTCTAACATAATCCTTAACATTAATCCTCAACTTTACCACATATTTATTTGAAAATTAATGCTGCAATATTTTTGGCATAACGAAGGACCTTGCTAAGCCATTTGAGATTATATTTCCCCTTAATTTTATATTTATTTATAATAATAATTATTATTTTTTACTTGACATTGTGATTTATAATTAAATTAAATTTACAGAATTTTAAAATAATATAATCTAATAATGTACGAGTAATTAATTAATGAAATCTAATATTGTAGTTTAAAAATAATATTTAATATTTTTGTAATTGCTACGCCCAAACTGGGTTCAAATGTAAGCTTTTTTTTTATAAACGTCGCATCTATTGTTACCATTTGATTGCAGTAAAGATTATGATTATGGTTTAGTTTTTTTTTAGTCGTTATAAGGCCGCGGCTGCCCGTATCCTAATTTGTTTCTATCACCTCTTTCGTCACCCGCATATCATCCATATGGGGTAGTGGATATTCTTACACCGCCTACACTCTTTGTCAAGGACATGCGTAGGGCTAAAATAGTGCGCGCGGATAAATTGCTTCATAACCATACCAGAAATGACGCCGGTACCTCGTAGTGGGACATCTTGATTGAAGCCAGCTATTTAAATAGACGGACACTTTAGTTTTAATTATAGTTAAAGTTAAAGTTACAGCCTATATACGTCCCACTACTGGGCACAGGCCTCCCCTCATTTCTGAGAGGGTTTTAGTGTAAGGAAGTGTCCGCCGCGCTACCCCAATGCGTGTTGGCGAACTTCACATGTCTTCGAATTTTTTTTCTTATTTCTCAGACATGCAGGTTTCCTCACGATGTTTTCCATCACCGCCGAGCACGTGGTAAATCAGCACTTAAAATTGCAATCAACAATTTCATTTGTGCCGGCGGGGATCGAACCCGGTTTTCCCGCGTACTGTGAAATTTACAGCGAGCGCTAACCATCTGAGCTACCACGGCTCTCTATTAATTATAATACGTGAGTAATTAATTATAGTACGTGAGGGTGATATGGTCATCCGGTTAATATAGTCACTTTCTTATAAATCAAAACCTATAGCCTTGTTTGCATACATGGTTATATGATACGATAGCTCTTTATCAGTCAATCAAATAATAAAGGGTCAAAAGGGCAATGCTTAATTGATGTCATTTTGAAAGTTTTAACTTTAGTAAATATTTCAGTCGATTTTAATATTGTGCAGTGCAGTTAGTTTTTTGTAAGTTTAATTTTCAAAGTTTTCGTAATAATTGTCAAAGCTTATTTGCTATTGTTTTCTGTTGTTATTATATATATATATACATATAATATATATATAATTATTCTGTACGTATGTTTGTCACTGGGCAAATGAATAGCTGGACCGATGTTTTTTTTTAAATTTATTTAGAGAACCACAAACAAGTTTACAATATATCTTATGCTAAAGCTTATGTTCTATTACAATTTCTTACTCATTATAAACTCAACGACGATGGTCACACATAGAGTATAAAAAATAAGATAATTATGTGAGGGACCTAGCCCTAGACCTATATGCCTGGACCTATATGTTGATGAACATTTTGTGTATGTTTATGTGGATTCCTGGGTGGTTTAGATTCACAACTGGATCTGGTAGGCAGCGCTGTTGTCTGTAGATTTCACCCATGGGAAGCGGGGCGGCTTGTTACTAGGTGTAATATTTGCTTTAATTTTATTTATTTTAAATACACTATGTAAGATTCCTCTCGATGTGATCACTGTTCAACACGACTATTTTATTTCAATATGTTTTATCTACAATAATTATATTTTATCACATGTACGCTAAAATTATAAATTGCCACCATTTTTTCTCCGCTAGAATAAAACTGGCGGTTTGTTACCCGCCAACCGGTCAAGATGGCGGTCCAATCAGATAAGTGCCTCATCTCTAATTCATTAGAAGGTGGTGAGCTTTCGATCTCCCGCTTTCGAGTAATGAATTCGAATAGATTAAAGTAAATTGATGATATCCCAGAAAAAATATAGAATTTCTGTTCTTATAGCTTTTTAATATCAAATGTAGGTCCTGTACAAAAATGTACTATTCAAATTAATAGGCTGGAAGAAAAGTTTATATAATTTGTATATAAAATCCAAAGAAACTTTTTCACCGTTCTTATATTAATTAATTAGATTAATTCTTTAAAAAAATACATGTAAGGTAGGACCATAAGAATGTTCATGTTTTAACTGAGTTCCAAAACGAGAAGGTTCCATATTCGACGTACTTACGTTTTTTTTTTATTTTATAGCATAAAAGTGACAAACTGACAAACGAGCACAGACCTGGTGGTAAATGGATACTGAAACATCTACATTTATCCTTCATTGAATTTTTATAGAATAAGGGTGGCGATCGAGCACGAAATCCACCTAGTAAGTGATAACTGAGACCCATAAATATCTACATCACTGTCCTCGATTAAAAATCAATATGTAGATGCGTTGTCACTCCTGAAGATTTAGATGGAATGCTTCATATCTGTAAAAAGGGTCTCCAGTTCACTCACCATACAAAACCGCAACATTGAGTTGGTATTTTACACCGGTATTCTGTGAGAGCGTGGTCCTACCCCGGTCGATTCAAACCATTCGTGCTGCAACCATAATATAGATGCAGCGTGACTCTACCACGTAAATATTGTTAATTTATGTATCTTGACCGACTTTTCGGAAACAGATGAACCGATATAAATGGTTCTTTTTAATAAAAGGATGTACTTCATGGATGATTCTATATTAAATAATAAATAAATAATTCTGTTTCAGCCCTAAGAGTGGAAAAATAGTGGCTGGAGATTTTAATAGAACTATTAAGGGGACTTTCTAGTTGTTGCCTTGAACTAGTGATCCTTTAGAACTATGGAGTGTAGAAGTAAGGAGTACCAACTCTCATAGTAGAACAGTTGAAAAAGTGGCCATCTTTAAGCAGTAAATAACAGTTCAAAAACTCTCCACAACAGCGCTGGAGTAACTACTGGGATGAAATGGACTTATAATTAATTAAAAATTAATTAATAATTTTATTTAGTAAATATAACCTCGAAAAAGACGTCGACACGTTCTTTAAAAATTTACCCCGTAGAGCTATAGTGGCGCCAACCTTATTTGAAGGTTTTCTATGGATACTTTTTAATACACAGTCTGTAAGAAGTAAGGACACTCCATATTTAGACCACTCGAAAGGGTAAACTAATAAAATTTTTAATAAAAAATACCAACAGACATTAAAATTAAAAAACCGACATAACATGTAGTTTCTGAATTAGAGGCTCTAACTCTTCGACACACTATGCGTTTTTAACACCGACTTCATAAGGTTTTATGTGGATTTTTTTTTTTAGTTTTTTAAATTAAGGTTTTAGTTATTCTCCATTCCTGCATCCTAAGCTGAAACTATCCTATTAAATTATCATAAAACACAACTTACCAACAGTGGTAAGGAGCATGTTGTCTAGCAGCAAGGCGATGGCAACGATCACCAGTACCAACTTCCTGGACTCCCTTAAGGCCGACACGCGAGCCCGCCAGCTGCTGAAGCCGTCAGAGGCCGCTCCCATCTTGAACTCGTTGGATGCTCAGACCTAGGAAACAATGATTTTTTTTTAAAGAATAAGGGTAACAAACGAACACGAACTCCACCTGGTGTTACATGGATGATGTCGCTCATAGACATCTACTTTTATCCTCGATTAAGAATCTAAATGCAGATACATTATCATCACCCGAGAGCTCTAAGATGGAATGGCTCGTTTCCTGTAAAAACTGTCGTTTTTTATAGCATTGGGTGACAAACGAGCACACAGTCCGCTCGATGGTCAATGAATGCTGTGGCCAAAAGACACCCACATTTATCTTCAACTAAGGATCAACATGCAGATGCGTTGTCACCCGTGAGTACTAAGATGAAATGTCCCGATTCCAGTAAAAAGGGTCTCCGGTTCTCTACACTCACCATTCGAAATACATTACGCTGCTATTTTACGCTGGTATTCTGTGAGAGCGTTGTCCTACCCCGGTCGAGCTGACCCATTCGTGCTACAACTGTACTACTAATATAACTACAGCATGGCTCTACCACGTATAATTTTTTTGGGTTAAAGTGCTGTGGGTGGGTGCCAACTCATGAGATCGCTAGGGATTTGACGGAATATAGCTGCGGTCTCATGAGACCGCTTCGGGGTTGAAAGGTTAATCATAATATTATTTTATTCAGAGCTGACCGCCAATCGTCCAGATGGTATGGATGGTATCGCGAGTTTGGCAACTCGATTTTTTATAGGATAAAGGTGACAAACGAGCACACAATAAACCAGGTATTAAGTGGTCGCTAATAGCCCATAGACATCTACATCTATCCTCAATTACGAATCAAAATGCAGATGCTTCTTCACCCATGAGGACTAAGATGGAATGCCTCGTTTCCAGTAAAATGGGTCTCCGGTCCACACTTACCATACGAAACAACGGAGTGTTGCGTTGCTATTTTACGCTAGTATTAAGTGCTACAGATATAATATAGCTACAGCATGGCTCTTTCATAAGAAAAAAAATTAAGAATTAGTCCATCCATCCATTATTAATTTATTTAGCTGTTATTACGAAAATAACGAACGAAGGATTGCCTGCCCTATTGCTCAAGTGGTCGTTAATGCATCTGCTGATCACAAGGTTGAATCCTGGCGGGGCTGGAAAATCAGTCAGGATTCATGAAATGATGAATGAAAGTCCGGCAAAGTCCAAATAGTAGTTGGACCTGCGTCTGATTTCTTTCTAGTCGTGTCGGATTGCCGTACCATAAGAATATGAGAGTGCAGATGTAGAGAGAGCACTCATGCTTGCGCATACACCCGGGGATTATAATCGTGTCCTGTGTAAATGGCTGGTCTAAGTGACATCATTATTACTTATACTTGTGAAAGCGTGGCAACTCAGAGAGTCGTGGTAGCTCAGATGGTAAGCGGTCGCTGAAATTCGGTCGCACACTTGAAATTTCATAGTACGCGAGCAACCCGGGTTCGATCCCGTTGACACAAATGAAATTGTTAATTGCAATAATTTCGTCATTAATTTTGACTTTCCAATATCATAGTTAGCCACGGCTATCTCCAGATTAAAATTATTAATTTTTGTTCCGATCTACGCAGTAACTTGTATTCTACTTGCACTACGAGTATACTTACAACTAACTAATTTGAGATTTGAAATTTTGAACATAGCTCAATCGGATGATAATGTAAGAATATGAAAAAATGTGGTATATTAAAAATACGTAATACATATATTTTCTGAAATCACTTGTTTACTTATTGTTCGTTTTTTCGTGTCTGATACATTCGTAGCACGTTCTTAGTATGAGCCTTTTTGGTCGACGAAATGAGCGAGGTTAAGGGAGCATGATGTATCAAAGTCTAGATCACTCCCAAAACATCACATTAAACAGTGGCTGTTGGCACGGATCTTTAACATTTAGCCAAATACAAAAAAGATTGAAGAACGGAAAGGACACACAATTCCACTGGGTTTTTTTGTATACTACACAATTTATACACTCTATTGTGAAGAGTCAAAATGTGTCGAAAAAGGCACGTATGGCAATTCACAATGCTGTGTTGGTCCCTACTTTAACGTATGGTAGTGAAAGTTGGGTGTGGCAGAAGAAGCACGAGAGTAGAATGAACGCAGTAGAAATGCGGTCGTTAAGGAGTATGTTAGAGCTGAATAATATGTTAAAGCTGAAAAAGCTAAGAAAAAAATCTCAATGACAGGGTAAGAAATTGTGTAATGAGAGAAGAGTGTGGTTTGCAAGATGATGTTGTGACCAGGATTAAGAAAGGAATGCTGCGGTGGTTTGGTCATGTGGAAAGAATGAGTGAGGAAAGAGTAACAAAGAAAATTTATGTTGCAGAAGTGAATGGCAGAGTCGGAAAGGGACGGCCTAGGCGAAAATTTATCGACCAAATTAGCGATTTATTGAAAACGGGCTAAATTAGGAGTACCCTTAACCGACGAGCATGTATGCGGAGGTGTATGGATGTGAAGGAGGCGAGAGAGGTGTGTCAGGATCGTGCCAAATGGAAGTCTGTAGTCTCTGCCTACCCCTCTGGGTGATAGGCGTGAGTGTTTATATATATATATATATATATATATATATATATATATATATATATATATATATATATATATATATATACTATTTATTTGTTAATTATAAACCGTTTTTATAAATATTTTTCATAATAAATTGATCTTTTTCTCAAGAATTGTATATGGGATCAACACATGTCAGGGTTGATCCCGAAAATATAACTATATATCTCGCACGGGTGATTTTTGTTTCTCGACAACTGCGCCACCTACCGGTTCCAATTGCGAATCTAAACAACTGTCGAATCAGCTTAACCACACACAAAATTTTATCAAAGTAATTTTTTGAATTGCAATAAATTTGGAAAAAAGCTCCATCCCTAACAGCAGAAACTTCTAGATACACGACATTGTAGTTGTGACCTTGAAATAGTGATATTCCTTCACCGTCACCGGTACAGCCTATTAAAGTTTACTGCTGAATATAGGCCTCCCTATAGATTGTCTCATAAGGGGCACATTTGCCATAGTTGCCACGCAAGGAATTGCAACCGCGGTTTTTTTTACTTTTTTAATCGTTATTAGGAAGACGCTCCTGCCCATTTCCTGATGTGCCTCCCTCCGTCGCCTCTTACGACAACCACGGGAAGATATGGGGTAGTGGATATTCTTATATCCACTACCCCATATCTTCTCTCAAAAGGGTTAATAAAGCTCGCGCGAGGTACTATTGTGTACACGAACTAAACACCTTACGCTGGCTCGCGCGAGGTACTATTGTGTACAAGAAGTACTACCCTTTGAAAAAGAATTTTTTTAATTAAAAAAAACCAAAAGCAATAGGTAATGTATAATAGAAGCAAAGACAAATATATGCTCTATGACTTGATATCTTTGCCTGGCAATGTTACTAAGAAAAAACTAAAAATAAATTACTCTATTCTTCCGGCGTTCCATACGTCACATTGTTGCGTGTTGCTCCATACATTTCTTCGAATTTATTTTATTTGTTGTTTTTTGAATTTAATTGTATATGTTTATTGATATTCCTTGTAATATAGTAAACACGTAGATATATAATTTGTGGTATAAAAAGTGAAAAGTAAATTGCCAAAAGTACTTCAAATTCCGAAAGGCCCGTTTTGGCGGGCGGGTTATAAATGTGTTATTTTTCAAATTCTCATTTATTTTTAGTGTAAAATGTAAGTAAAAATAGTTTTCCTACATATCCTGTACGCCAAGCGAGCGCGCGCCATGTTACACTCCCGTTCACTCGGGACCTTTTTGGCGGGAAAATTTCTAGGTTAGGAAATTTTTTGCAATATTGCAAATTTTGCTATATTTTCACTTTGAGACAATATTTATGGATAAAACTTACAGGAAGTCTTGTTGAATGTATAAACTATCGAATAAAATTATTTTTGGTTGCTAGAAATTGTAATAAAGTATATAAATTACACTGTATAGCATAATAGTAGTATAAACTTCAATTTTAGTGACAAAATTACTACTAATTTGAATTCTACACCTTTGTTTTTGTAGAAATTTATATGAAATTGTTTGGAAATATGTATATTTTATGTTTTATGTGTTTCCATTCGTTACTCATACCAAAATATTAAAATATTAAAAAATTAAAAAAAAAAATAAAATAATATTTTATCTGTGACATTTCGAACAATATTTCTAAAATATGTTCGTGTGAATTTGAAATAAATACAACGTCATGTTATTTCAAAATATGTAGGAAAACTATTTTTACTTACATTTTACACTAAAAATAAATGAGAATTTGAAAAATAACACATTTATAACCCGCCCGCCAAAACAGGCCTTTCGGAATTTGAAGTACTTTTGGCAATTTACTTTTCACTTTTTATACCACAAATTACATATCTACGTGTTGACTATATTACAAGGAATATAAAAAAGTATAATACTTTCGTTTTTAGTCCAGACACAAATATAAAATTCTATAAAAAAGACGGACGGACCTTCATCAAAGTGACACGTGGAACGCCGGAAGTTCAGAGTGATTTCTTTTTTTTTTTTTCTAAGAAACATTGCCAGGTTATGGTTTAAAATAAAAGAGCATATCTTTGTCTTTGATACTAATATCTATTGCATAGTGTCTTTGGTTTTGTTTAAAACGAAAAAATAGTTTTTTCATAGGTAGACATGTTTACATAATTCTGATCTAATTCGATCACTACTTGGCGGGCGTAAGGTTGGTATTGCGCGATCGAAAGTGAGCATGGCTTGGCGTACAGGATATTTTGAAATAACATGACGTTGTATTTATTTCAAATTCACACAAACATATTTTAGAAATATTGTTCGAAATGTCATACAGATAATATATTATTATTTTTTTTTTAATTTTTTAATATTTTAATATTTTGGTATGAGTAACGAATGGAAACACATAAAATATAAAATATACATATTTCCAAACAATTTCATATAAATTTCTCCAAAAACAAAGGTGTAGAATTCAAATTAGTAGTAATTTTGTCACTAAAATTGAAGTTTATACTACTATTATGCTATACAGTGTAATTTATATACTTTATTACAATTTCTAGCAACCAAAAATAATTTTATTCGATAGTTTATACATTCAACAAGACTTCCTGTAAGTTTTATCCATAAATATTGTCTCAAAGTGAAAATATAGCAAAATTTGCAATATAGCAAAAAAAAAATTAATAAAAATTTTCCCGCCAAAAAGGTCCCGAGGGAACGGGAGTATAACATGTCGCATGTCTGTCAAGAGCTTACAGGTTAAATAATAAGTGATAAAATTAAAAATGTCGTAACTTCGAATACATTGATGAGAACATCGTGAATGTGTTCGTAGTCAATTAAATACGCATTATTAAGGATTACTCTAAAACTAATGGTCAGATCTTGAACAAATTTATACGGGACCACACGAGGAGATGTTTTTTTATAGAATACGGGTGATAAACGAGCACACAGCCCACCTGATAGTGACTAAGATGGAATGCCTTGTTTCAGCAGTATTAAGCTGCTATTTTACGCTGGTATTCCGTGAGAGCGTGGTTCGCGTTATCTTCCGTGGTCGATCCGACCCATTCGTGCTACAACCATAATATAGCTGCAGCGTGACTCTACCACGTACGATAATATATGACGATACCACGTACGAAGTACCAGCTTTCAGATAAAAAAATAATCATCAAAGTTTGTGTTTACCCAGAGAAAAGTTCTGAGGTAACACACATAAAAAAACATGCAGTCGAATTGAAATACCTCCACCTTTTTGAAAACGATAAAAAGTATTAAATGATTTCAACGCAATAACTTCTGATGTCGGGGCTGTCATTCTTCTATACCGACTTAGAACTATCGTGTGGAAATTATTTTAATTTTTGTCATTTTTATTATTATTCTAAGCCAGCACTTAGCTACAACCCCACCTGATGGTAAGTGGTGGTGTAGCCTAAGACGGCGAAGGGCACTGACTTAACAAAAGCCTATTTACTCTTGCCTTGAGGACACCCCCACCCTGTAATCGGATGGAAAGACAGATGCTGGCAACCATTGAAGTAATATGTAATTACGTACTACACAATCACTGCTGGCAACTTATTCCACTCCTTTACTGTACCCTTTACAAGTATTGCACTTGACCGACTTTAACGATTGTTTTTAGGATAAAGTATACCCTAGCAATACAGTACTAAGCCTCTGAGCTGCTAAGGCTCTAATGTTGTTACCCTTTCGTAAAGATTTTCTCCATCCATACCTTGAACTTGAAGGGTTAGTTGTAGGCCATAAAACCTTTTATAGGAGGAGAAAGAAAGAAAAAAACAGCGACAGAAATGTCAAAATGTTAATCTTCTTGAAAAAGTCGCGTAGCGACTCGCGAGGCACCAATATATATAGATTGCCTGTATTGCATACATCGAATGCGAAGCGAAGATGTAGTGCTTTATTGTCACCAAATCAAAAAATCTCGATCCGTTCAACTTAAATCATTTCCACCAGCTTTATATTGGACTTATATAAGTAAGAGAGAGAGCCGTGGTAGCTCAGATGGTTAGCACTATAATTTATTGCAATACTTATATATAATTTATAGCAGTAAATTTCACAGTACGCAAGCAAACCGGATTCGATCCCCGCCGGCATCAATGGAATTATCAATTGCAATTTTAAGTGCTGATTTACCACGTGCTCGGCGGTGAAGCAAAACGTCGTGAGGATACCTGAACGTCAAAGAAATGGAAAAAAAAGACATTTCGAAGACATGTGAAGTTCGCCAACACGTATTGGGGCAGCGCGGCGGACAATTCTTGCCCTAACACCCTCTCAGAAATGAGTGGAGGCTTGTGCCCAGCAGTGGGTCGTATTAGGCTGTAGCTTTAACTTTTTTAAGCAGGAGGAAATTTCAATTAATACTTCTGACGTATTTATAAGGTTATCGATTACTATTTTAAAACAAATAATTGAATATAATTTCACTTGGACGTTAGATGGTCCGTATGGATGTGAACAAGATATCTTTCGAGAAACTGAACTTATCACTTTCATATTTTTATTAGCTTGAGATTTGAATCCTAAAGGAGCCCTTTGAACTTCACTAATTGTAAACCGTCCCGTTCATTAATATTTGTCAATTTTTTTCGATAACATAATACGAATCACCGTTATCAAGTAATCAAAAAAATTTCGTGTTAATTAAACAGAAACAACTTTTTTGTAGCTTTAAAAGAAATACATGTTTTGGTAATTAATAAATAAATTGATTATTTGAAACATATTTAAAACATTGCGTGGGCTGCAGAGTGCAGCGAGGTGTGCACTTTTGGATTTTTAAAATTATCTCTTTGCAAATTGGTAAAGTAAATAAAGTAGACTAAATTTAGTTGTTGCTTAATTAGTCAACTTTCTAATTCTAACAGCGAAGATTATAGAAATTAACTTCAAAGCTAATTTATCAATAATATGTGTTCTCTACTGGAGCTTGGAATCAACAGAAGTTTCGAGAAATGCGATCGAACTTTAGAAATCAACATCACTAGTTTTATGGCGAATAAGATTGTTTAAACTGTACACATTTTGCTTATTCTGCGTTTGAAAGCGAAAAGAAAAAAAATCTATACAAAATTCTTGTGATCTAAACAAAAGTTAGGTTTTACGAGGGTGGATTGAAAAGTACTCGACCTAACCAAGAAAATAAACACATATTAAATCAGTTATATTTTTATTTTCCTACATAATCACCATCAAGTTCAATACACTTTTGCCACCTCCCCTTCTAAGCATTTAGACCGTTGAAAAAAAAGGATTCTTCCTTAGAGTCAAAATATGCGTCTACAGCTGCTTTGACCTCGTCGTTTGTCGAAAATCTTTGACCTCCCAAGTGCTTTTTTAGGTTAGGGAACAGAAAGAAGTCTGATGGTGCCAGATCAGGTGAATACGGCGGATGCGGTAACAGTTCAAAGCCACAGTTGTGAATTTCAGCCATTGACTGTACTGACGTGTGAACACGGGCGTTATCTTGATGAAACAGGACTTTTCTTCTGAGCATTCCTCGACGTTTTTCTTTTATTTCGACGTAGTAAGGTGCAGTAGTAATCAGAGTTTATAGTCTGACCTCCTTTCAAGATAATCAATCATAATCACACCTTTCGAGTCCCAGAATACTGAAGCCATCACCTTATTTGCCGACAAAATCGACTTAGCCTTTTTAGGGGGTGGTGAACCAGGTCTTCTCCACTGTTTTGATTGTTGTTTTGTTTCCGGTGTACAGTAATGAACCCATGTTTCGTCCATAGTAACAAAACGATTCAAAAAATCATCTGCATCGGCTTCAAATAACTCCAAACAGTCGCGTGAAATAGTCAATCGCCTCCTTTTTTGTTCAACTGAAAGCAGTCGCGGAACCCACCTCGCAGACACCTTGTGGAAACCCAACTCGTTGACAATGATGTTTTGAGTTCGTTCATAGGAGATGCCTATAATCTCGGCTATCTCTCTAATTTTTAATCTGCGGTCTCCTATTATTAAATCAAGTACTTTTTTAATATTTTCGTCAGTAGTTGACGTCGAAGGCCTTCCAGAGCGGGGTTCATCTTTCACACTCTCTCTACCACGCTTAAATTCTGCTATCCATTTTTTGACGGATGAATATGACAGAGCACAATCGCCTAATGTACTGACCATGTCATCATGGATGGCTTTTGATGATAGCCCCTTCTTATGGAGGTACTTAATGACTACTGCTCGATTTGCTCCATTCGCGGAAATTATGTCCGATTACTTTGTTAATAAATTTATAAAATCACAACTAATTATCGCACACATTTCGAACTTCACACAATGAACTAGTCTGAACTGAACTAAATAATATGGGTAGATTTGATTTTTAGAATTGAATGGATCTGTGTTAGGCCGAGTACTTTTCAATCCACCCTCGTACTTCATTACATTAAGATTTTATTGTATTTTGATAACAAAAAAAACATACCAATCGAATGTCGGCAGCGTGAAAATCACATTTATTTCAATATATATATATATATATATATATATATATATATATATATATATATATATATATATATATATATATATATATATATATATATATATATATATATATATATCAACGCAAAACTAGGCACAAGAGAAAGCGGTGAGCTGAAGGTAGGGAAATTTGGAGTAGGGCAACGGAACCGAAGGGGCCAGCAGCTGGCCGACTTTATGGAGAAAGAGGGACTCTTTATGATGAACTCTTTCTTCCAGAAGCGGCCCCACAGGAAGTGGACCTGGTCGAGCCCCGACGGTTCGACAAAAAATGAGATTGACTTCATTATGACGACCAGACGCCAACTGTTCAGTGATGTCTCAGTGATCGCAAGGGTGAAAACTGGCAGCGATCACCGAATGGTTAGAGGCACACTGAACCTAAACGTTAAGTTGGAGAGGTCTCGTCTAATGAAGTCAACGCTCCGTCCCCCTCGTGCTCTAATCCAGAATCCCGAAACCTTTCAGCTCGAGTTACGTAACCGCTTCCAGTGCCTGGAAGATTGCAATGCAGTGGACGATATGAACGACAAGCTCGTGGAAACTGTCCATGCGGTCGGAGCTAAGTTCTGCAAGACCCGCCGCAGAAGAACACAAAAACTCTCCGATCACACTCTTAATCTCATGGCTGTTAGACGGGAGATGAGGCTGCAATCGTCAACAGATTTGACAGCATACAGGCAACTGAACAGACAGATCTCCAAATGCATGCGGCGAAACTTACGCAACTTTAATACTTCTCATATTAAAGAAGCGATCGAGCGGAACCAGGGCTCCAAAGTCTTTGCCAGAGATCTGTCTGCCAGAAAGAGCCAACTGTCAAAGCTGAAGAATGAGTGTGGCAACATCGTTTCCGGGACACCTGAGATTCTGAGTGAGATTGAGAGGTTCTATGGGCAGCTGTACACATCATCGTTGGAGCCACACGCAAGTGTGAGTAACGATCCAAGAGCAAGTCTTATCCGACACTATTCCGATGATATCCCGGACGTCAGTCTGAGCGAGATTAGAATGGCTCTCCACCACCTTAAAAACGGCAAGGCCCCGGGCGAGGATGGAATTACAGCGGAGCTTCTGAAAGCGGGTGGAACACCGGTACTTGAAGTCCTTCAGAAGCTCTTCAATTCCGTCCTCCATGGTGGCACTACTCCGGAGGCGTGGAGCAGAAGCGCGGTGGTTTTGTTCTCTAAAGGCGACAACGCTCTCTTGAAGAACTACAGACCGATTTCCCTTCTGAGCCGCGTCTACATGCTATTTTCGAGAGTCATTACGAATCGTCTCGCACGCAGACTCGACGACTTCCAGCCTCCCGAACAAGCCGGTTTCCGAAAAGGCTTCAGTACCATAGACCACATACATACCCTGCGGCAGATTGTACAGAAGACCGAAGAGTACAATCTGCCACTTTGCCTGGCATATGTGGACTATGAGAAAGCCTTTGATTCCGTCGAAATTTGGGCGGTGCTACAGTCCCTTCAGCGGTGCCAAGTTGACTGTCGGTACATCGAAGTGCTGAAGTGTTTGTACAGTAGGGCTACGATGGCTATCCGAGTACAGAACCAGAGTTCGAAACCTATCCAACTGCAGAGAGGTGTAAGACAGGGAGATGTTATATCCCCGAAACTCTTCACCGCTGCATTGGAAGACGTTTTCAAGCTATTGGACTGGAAAGGATACGGTATTAACATCAATGGCGAGTACATCACTCACCTTCGATTTGCCGACGATATAGTCCTTATGGCAGAATCGCTAGAGGACTTAAGCATTATGCTCAATGACCTCAATAGTGCCTCCCAACGGATAGGTCTTAAGATGAACATGGACAAAACAAAGATCATGTTTAATGTCCATGTCACACCTGTGCCGGTAGTTGTTGGGAGTACTATGCTCGAAGTTGTTGACGAGTACGTTTACGTTTACCTGGGACAAATAGTCCGACTAGGTAAGTCCAACTTCGACCGAGAGGTCAATCGACGGATTCAACTCGGCTGGGCAGCGTTCGGGAAATTACGACATATCTTTTCGTCAGGTATACCTCAATCTCTAAAAACTAGATTGTACAACCAGTGCGTGTTACCAGTGATGACTTACGGATCTGAGACGTGGTCCTTCACTGCTGGCCGTATGAGGACGCTTAAGGTCGCTCAGCGAGCTATGGAGAGGGCTATGCTCGGATTTTCTCTGCGTGATAGACTCAGAAATGAGGATATCCGCAGTAAAACCAGAGTGACCGACATAGCCCAACGGATTAGTAAGCTGAAGTGGCAATGGCCCGGCCATATAGCTCGAAGAACCGATAACCGATGGGGAAGAAAGGTTCTCGAGTGGAAGCCTCATACCGGTAGGCGTAGTGTAGGGCGACCCCCCACTAGATGGAGTGACGACCTGGTAAGACATGCAGGAAGTCGATGGATGCAGGTGGCTCAGGACCGTGCTTTGTGGCATTACTTGGGGGAGGCCTATGTTCAGCAGTGGACTTGTGAAAGGCTGTAATGATGAAATGATGATGATATATATATATATATATATATACATATATATATATACACATATATATACATATATACACATATATATATATATATATATATATATATATATATATATATATATATATATATATATATATATAATATTCACACAAAAACATACATTACAATTTTATAATAAAACACTATACTAAACACTAATTAAACACAATAACATTCACGCGAAAATGGCGTACGAAATGAATGTAAATTATAAATAAATATTACTACTACTATAAATATTACTAGAAGATAGAGTATTTCATATTGATTATATAATGCCAAACTTGTTCATAGAAGAATAGTCTCTATATACAAGTTTTATGGGTTAAAATACTGTGGGTGGGTGTGACCTCATGAGACCGCTAGGTATTTGACGGAATATGGCAGCGGTCTCACGAGACCGCTAGGGGGTTGAGAGGTTAAAATGTTGTCTATCTAGGCTACATTTTAAATGGCGGTCGGCATTTCATCTGAAATAAGCTGTCTGTGTCCTAAAAAACTGTTGCATCCAGAATATTCTGCGTTTTCTTTAGTGTAGTAATAATACGAGCAAGAGCGTACTGGTCAATAATAACGAGTCCTTAACGTTTTGAATACAATTTGATGATGAACCCACATCCACATCGATTAATTGTCGATCGATGATAGAACAACGTTTTATCATCGATCGAAATCGATCGATCGTCGATCGATGCCATTGTAGTAACACCCTAAGAAAGACCATTTATGTAGACCAAGAACAAAAAATTCTAAGTATCGTTCTTTGGGGAACACCAAGTTTTATCAGACGTCCCGATGATACTTCTCTGGTAATTACAAACTTCTGCTCTCAGTTTGACAAATATAAAGATTAAAGATTAAGTGCGGTATCGTAAATGCTTTAGCATTCAGGTTTATTATGCAAAATGTTATTATTCCTCTTTGCTTTGAATCCTAGTCTTCAGAAGTGATAACGTTTTATATTTTGACTCTTAATCGAGGCTTTTCGTGCTTGCCGAGGTGTGAAACATTGCCAATTTTCCTGACCGGGGGCTGCACTAAGAATTTCTTGACCAAAAAACCTGATAACTAATTTTGGTCTAATTTGGGATTCGAACCCAGGACCTCATGCTCAGTAATCACGTTTACGAGCACTAGAGTAGGAGGCAGTCATCACCATCAATAGTACTCATTTGTCATCCCTATCTTTTATATAAAACAAAAGAAATGTAAGATTTTTCATATTAAATGTTTTACATTAAAGTACAGGATATTTATAACATCATTCTAATAATTCGTGATTAAACGAACTGAAAAATTTGACGCATTAAGGACAAGATGTTACACAATGGCGGCGTAAAAGACAAAATGGCCGCCGGAAATGAGCCGAGAGATAATGACTCGTTTCCAGCAATATGGCGGTGCGCGTTTCCGCTTTGTCTTTGCCAGCGGAATTAATACGCTTGTTCACATTTATTCATGGTACCGTTCAAACTTGTTATAAAGTTTAATTAAGGTATTCGAGCTAATAATACTTTTTTATTTTTAAGAATAACATTTCTTAAAATGATTCTTAAAAAGCTAGCATTATTACACCTTCCTACTTCGCGCGGTATTGTGCTAAGAACGCTGGCGGCATTTCCTTGCAAGTCCATACTTAAATGAGAAAAGAACCAGCCTCCTTAGCACTAGCGGCACAATAAGTTGCAAATGCAGTTACTTTAGGAACTTCATCGTAAGTGAACTTCACGGACCGATTTTAACTACACCAAATGGTACTAATATGTAGTCATTAGATACTCATATTTGATTACAAAAAGAAATGTAATAATTTTTTTAAATAAAAAATAAAAATATTTAATTTTATTTAACCGGAACCAGTTCTCGATTTTCATCTCCTCTTTACGGTTTAAGACATGCTGTCGACATGTGTCTCTCTCGTTCCAGGAAGGAGTAAGAGAGAGAAAAGGAGGGTCTGTATTTTACTTTCCTTTGAAGTAATCGTACATTAAACCGTATTATAGTTGCAGCATTGTTGGGTCGAAATTGAAACAACCGGTGAAAAATACGTTCTCTCGGTATACTAGCGTAAAATAGCAGCTTAATGTTTCGTAGGGTTAGTTTAGACAACCGCCGACCTTTTATATCGTTTTGGAGGCATTCCATTATATTTAGCGAGCCGTGGTAGCTCAGATGGTTAGCGCTCGCTGTAAATTTCACAGTACGCGAGCAAAAACCGGGTTCAATCCCTGCCGGCACCAATGAAATTGTTAATTGCAATTTTAAGTGCTGATTTACCACGTGCTCGGCGGTGAAGGAAAACATCGTGAGGAAACCTGCATGTCTGAGGAATAAAGAAAAAAAATATTTCTAAGACACGTGAAGTTTGCCAACACGCATTAGGGCAGCGCGGTGGACACTTCCTTGCCCTAAAACCCTCTCAGAAATGAGGGGAGGCCTGTACCCAGCAGTGGGACGTATATAGGCTGTAACTTTACTTTACATTATAGTTAGGGATGGCAACTGTAGTGCTGAAGTGTCAATTAACCCCTCAACAGCCCTTCAGCTGTATCGATATTTTTTTTCTTACATATTACAATATTTGTGGTTGTATTTTACTGCCCGAGAAAAATAATTTACTTAATTCGTGTTTTCTTTATATATATGGACATAATGTTTAAGTTTATAGAAAAAAATATAATAAAAATGATTTTCTCATCTAAATTCATATATTATTATAACATTAGTGTATGTTTAAAGAAAACACGAATTAAGTAAATTATTTCTCCAGGGCAGTAAAATAAAGCCACAGTGGTTGCAACATATAAGCAAAAAAATTTTGGATATAGATACTTTAAAAAAAGTATCTATATCCAAAATTTTAAATTAAAAATATAGAATTTTTTTATCAATACATATTTTAAATCATATTTACTGAAAGTCCCTCTTTTGTTTAATTTTACATTGGTTCAAAAACAGCCTGTGTCCTGAAAAGAACCAGCAACCTTTTTTAAATACTATAAATTTACAATACGATACGATGTAATGTATACGATGCTATTTTTTTATAGAATAAGGGGGACAAACAAGCACACAGTCCACCTGATGGTAAGTGGATGCTGTGGCCCATAGACATTTATATAGATTTATCCTCGATTAAGAATCAAAATGTATATATACGTTGTCACCCCTGAAGACTAAGATCCCTCGAATCCCTCGTTTCCAGTAAAAATGGGTTTCTGGTTCCCTATACTCACCATACGAAACACAGCAGTATTGAGCTGCTATTTTCCGCTGGTATTCTGTAAGAGCGTGGTCCTTCCCCGGTCGAGGCGACCCATTCGTGCTGCAACCATAATATAGCTGCAGCGTAGCTCTACCACGTATAAAATGTATTATTAAACTTGCATTTGCGACAATATACGAACACGTTTTGTTTGACAAATCTATTGCACTGTATCTTTCGAATTATATACGTTTTTCTCCACCTATTATAATAAATACTTAAAGGAATGTACGTCAATTTTCGACATTCAATTTTCGTCAATAGAATAATTATATTTTAAAAAAGTTAAACCGACTTTGAAATCAAAATAAAATAAAATGAGAACATCATCAATGTAGTCGAAGTCAATTAAATACGCGTTATATGGGATATACGCATTATATAGAATAACTTAAAAACTACCGGTCAGATCTTAGTAAAATTTATGTGGGACCACATGAAAAGCATCAGCTTTCAAATAAAAAAAACGAATCCTCAAAGTCGGTTCACCTAGAAAAAAGTTCTGTGGTAACAAACGTATTTCTTCTTTTACTGTTATATTTTGTACTATAGGTTTTATTTTTATACTAGCGCCAGCCGATGTATTTAAACTTAAGATAGTAAAAGACCATTCTTTTTTATAAATGTTTCGTATTATAAAAAAAAGTTTTTCGGATAAAATATAGGCTAAATCTCTCCTGGTACTGCTCTCTATCTGCTCGTAAAGTTTCATCACAATCGGTTCAGTCATTTTGAAGATTAGCTTGGACCGACATACAGACAATCCGTCAAAATTTAAAAAATACAGTCGAATTGAGAACCTCCTCTTTTTTGCAGTCGGTAAAAAAACCTCAGGCATGAAACCTATCTAAATAGACTTGCAAAGATGAAGGTTTTAATGAGTCAAAAGATCGACTTACCATCTGGTGACCTGTGTGGTCGCTTGTCGCCCTCACTTCAAAATAGAACCTAAAATGTCTAGGTTATAGGACTCCTTTTTCGCCTAAGTCTGGGTAGTTACCACCCTGCCTATTTCTGCCACTACCTAAATACAAAATTGTATCTTAATCGAATCATCATTACAGCCCTTCACAAGTCCACTGCTGAACATAGGCCTCCCCCAAATAATGCCACAAAGCACGGTCCCGAGCCACCTGCATCCATCGACTTTCTGCTTGTCTTATCAGGTCGTCACTCCATCTAGTGGGGGCTCGCCCTACTCTACGGCTACCGGTACGAGGCTGCCACTCGAGAACCTTTTTTATCCATCGCTTGTCGGTTCTTCAAGCTATATGGCTGGTCCATTGCCACTTCAGCTGACTAATCCGTTGGGCTATGTCGGTCACTCTGGTTCTACTGCGGATATCTTCATTTCTTAGTTTATCACGCAGAGAAACCCCGAGCATAGCCCTCTCCATAGCTCGCTGAGCGACCTTGAGCGTCCTCATACGGCCAGCAGTGAAGGACCACGTCTCAAATCCTAATCGATAGTGCATAATTAATAACCATAGTAAATAAAATTCAATGTACATGTGGTCAACATTACAGTATTGGAAACTTCTGACGTAGTAGCCTTAAAGTCTGGGCTTTAGCCGTAGCTGTTGAAAACACAATATTTGGCGCGTAGCTTCCAATTATTTTGTGTTTGCTAGTCACTTAACTTGTAATTTTGGGAGTGAAAACTAGGACAATCGAATTTCCCCAGTAATTAGACTCAGCTTGATCGATTTTTCGCCCTATATAATGTAAATTTCATCGAATCTTTATATAATTTATAATAATCTATATTCATGATATTTAATATTAATTTATATAATTTTATACAATTAATAATAATCTATAAATTGAGTACTATAAATATTGTAATTTAATTGAATTCTATATTAACATTTAAACTCTGGCTAAATACGCTACGCCCGTACAGGATGTCATGTGTTCGGTAAATATATTGTACCAACTTTATACTTTGTGATATGCCATGAAGATTTACGAAAGGTATACTAGAAAACTGCTGCGACTATATAGGTATATACTAATATTGCGTTAGTTAAAAATAAGTTGTTACTAAAATGCAAATGCGTTGTCACTTCTTAGGTCTAAAATAGAATGTCTCGTTACCTGTGAGATCTCAAGTTCTCCAGACTCCCCATACACAGTATCTTTATTACGTGGTAGAGCCATGCTGCGGTTATATTAGTAGTATAGTTGTAGCACGAATGGGTCGGCCCGACCGGTGAAGGACCACGCTCTCACAGAATACCAGCGTCAAATAGTAGCTTAATGCTGCTGTGTTTCGTATGGTGACTGTAAAGAACCGGAGACCCTATTTACTGGAAACAAGGCATTCCATCTAAGTCCTCACGGATGATAACGCATCTGCATTTTGATTCGTAATCGAGGATAGATGTAGATGTCTATGGGCCACAGCATCCACTTACCATCAGGTGTACTGTATGCTCGTTTGTCACCGTTATCCTAATTTTCATCTTATCCTATAAAAAAAAGTATCATCAAAATTTCTGACTGAAGGAACGAAAACGACTGAGATGTAATGCATCGTTTCCAGTACAGCAGCGGCATTAAGCTGCTATTTTTCTCTGGTATACTATAGAAGCGTGGTACTACCCCGGTAGAGTCGACGTATTCGTGCCACAACCATAATATAGCTGCAACGTGGTTCTTTATTATATTATATATCATGTATAAATATATAATATAATATATAAAATATCCTGATCATGAGTGTTGCATCGCGTAGTGAGCGGACGTGTTTACTCTTTACTTCGACAAATAAAATTCAAAATAGTACTACTAATAGGTAATACTACAAATAGTGCTACACAAATTCTAGACTTAATTGTGCCAAAGTATAGTGCTGTTCCAAATAAAGTGTGCCCATGGTAAGAACAAAAAATCGTAAACTATTTCATGTCCAAAGACAAATAAAGGCTTGGATTTATTATATTTACGCAAATAATAGAAATAAAAAATAGAAAGTTTATTATTCAATATAAATAACATTAATTTAAAATCATTCTTATGTTTAATTTACCTTTAATTTACTACTGGTTTCGGAAAGAACTATTCCTTAGTGAGGGTCAGGCACATACCAACCGAGCAGAGCGACAAGCGGAGCGGAAAATCTATTTACACATACAACAATATGAGAGTCCGACGTTCACCTACAACCAAATCTAGTGATAAAATGAATATTATTAGTGGGAATAGTAGTTACCAGCCTGACCTGTCAATCATCGCAGCAACTGAGCACGAATATAAAAATGTGTCACAACAAAAACGCAAAAGAAAAGTGCCTGAGGATGATTTCTCGGTCCAATTCAATGAATTTAAAAAGGAAATTATAGGCGTGTTAAAGGAGTTTGGTAAATCCCAGTCAGAAAACATCAATTCAATATCAAATCTATCAATGAACAACTTATTGATATGAAAACTAAAACGGACTTGCTGCTTATAGAACATAATACCTTCAAGTCTGAAATACAAAAACCAACAAATACTGTCACTTGTAACGAATAAAAATAAAATGTATTGAAAATGATGTACAGGCTCTTCAGAGCACTGTACATGCCCTGTTACCAACAGCACGCCCTAAACCGACAGCGAATAGTTATGCAGATATAATGACCGAAGTTAAAGAGCGTTTAGAGCGTGCCAAGAATATAAGAATCGCTGGCATTTTTGAACCACATTCAGAAAATATGGAAGAAAAGAGGGAAAACGATAGATGTGAAGTGATAAAAGTACTATCAGGCATCTATCCACTTACCCCCCCCCCCCCCAACCAGAAAGAATAATGCGCCTAGGCAAGTATGATGGGAAGAAAACGCGCTCACTAAAAGTTTGCTTTTCAGCTCCTGATATAGCAAAAACCTTATTAAAAAATAAATTTAACTGCAAAGTAAGCAATATAAAAATCTTTTCCGATCAGACACCTAACCAAAAACAAGAAACGGCAAACCTTCGAGAAGAGTTACGTAAGCGCAAAAAAGGGGAAAACGACTTAATTATAAAATATATAAAAGGAACACCCAAAATAATAAAACAGGAAACAAAAAACGGATACCAGAGTAAATAAAATAACTAAAAATAAGGATAAATTTATAACTCATAAATATCATTATAATTATGCAGATTTATCTATTTCAAACAAAGCACTAAAATTTTTCTATGCAAATATTCGCAGTTTAGTTAAGCTAGGCAAACTACAAGTAGATGAAATACATTGTGTTATAGAATCACTTGAAACGAAGACTCGTGTTTTAATTATTACGGAAACTTGGATAAAAAACGAAGACGAAGCACAGAGATTAAAACTACCAAACTATGCTCACTACTATAACTACAGAAAACATTCTAGACGTGGTGGAGTCTCTTTGTTCATTCATAACGATTTGAAACACGTATTACTGGAGGATCAATGTGAAGATGGAAACCATTTTTTATGGGTACATCTTGACACTTTTTCCCTGGACATAGGTGCCATATAAAAACAGCCAGCAGCAAGTACTGACAAGTTTCTTGAAAACTATAACCAACACCTTGCAAGAAGAAAGCGTGTTATCTTCGGCGACTTTAATTTTAACCTACTTACTAACGACAAACACGTAAAAGAATATAAAGAAATTCTGCGAGAGAATAACATAAGAATATTGAAAAAATCAACACCGAGTATTGCACTCGTGAAACCACAACATCAAAAACTATTACAGATCATGTATGTACCAACTTACAAAATAATACTTTCCAAATGTCTATTATTGAATCCTCCATAGCTGATCACAAACAAATATATCTTGAGTTAAACAGACCGAAAACCGAACGCATAAAAAAAGTTCAATATGAAGCAATTAACTATAACAACCTGTAGAACGATATTGAAGAAATTTCTCAAAATAAGTAATTTCAAGTATTTGAGGAGCTAGAATGGCAACTACTACAAACTATTGCAAAAAATAGAATAAGAAAAACAAAAGTGGTCAATCCGCCTTGCAAAGAGTGGATAAACAGGGGCCTAATTACTTTAATAAATAAAAGGAACCAACTATGGTACAGCTTAAAACAAACACCTGAAGATGAAAATTTGAGTTTATAAAACTCTTTGTTTTCTTCACGTTTGCAAATATCCTAACAGCTAAAAAACAATTTTATCATAAGGCTTTCACAGATTGTAAGAAATGTCCTTTAAAAATGTGGCAACTAATTAATAGACTGTCAATTAATAAATCAGATCTGGCAGACCTAAGGTATTTAAAAATCAATACCCCCAATGGTCAAATATCAAATATTAAAGAAATTTGTGAGTATTTTAACAGATTGTTCGTCACTATAGGCCCTGAACTTGCAAATAAACACTGTCATACAGCAAACCTAAAAACAACACTGTCTAACAACAAACCTAAAAACAACAACACTGATTTATCAAAATTAAACCCAACGACCGCAGACGAGGTACTGTAAATAATAAAAGACTTAGATTCTAACGCTATTTCCGGTTTAGATGGCATGAACACAAAATTTTAAAGTGTATTAAAGACAATATAGTAGAAAACCTCGCTATTTGTATTAATAAATGTTTAAGTGATGGCTATTTTCCAAAGAGCCTAAAAACTGCTAAAGTTAGTCCTATTTTTAAAGCCGGAACCAAACAAGACCCAAACAATTACCGACCAATATCGGTACTTCCAGTAATGTCGAAATTATTTGAAAAAATACTACATAAACAACTAAATGACTACCTGACTTCTATTGATTACCTCTATAAAAAGCAATATGGCTTCCACCCAAAGTCTAACAATGTATCTGCAACTGTTGATTTAGTAACCAACATAAGACTTAATATTGATCAGAAAAAAATTACATTAGGTACATATTTTTATTGACCTAAAAAAGGCTTTTGACACAGTCAGCCATGACATCTTATTATTAAAACTAAAAGACATAGGTATCACAAGAAAGGCATTTGACATTTTTAAATCGTATCTTTCTGATAGATTTCAAGTTGTTAAAATTAATAATCAGCAAAATAGCCCCCAACCGGTTATTTGTGGCATTCCACAGGGATCAATATTGGGACCCCTTTTGTTCCTTATTTATGTAAACAAAATATTATATGAAATCGGGATAAAGGGAGATATCACTTTATACGCCGACGACACCAGCCTCTTCTACTGTGGTTACTCGTTAGAATCAGTACTAAGCGAAGCCCAGCAAGACTTACACATATTACACACCTGGCTACAGTCAAATTTACTAACAATCAATGCCTCAAAAACAAAATACGTAATCTTCAGTGCAAAAAATAAAAAGCCACAATCCTCTTACTATTGATGGTGAAATATTAACCAAAGTTAACAACGAGAAATATTTAGGCCTTGTTCTTGACGGTCGACTTACCAGGAAACATCATATTGAGAAGATCCATAGTAAAATCTACTCATTTACAGGAGCTTTAAAAACTATAGTTCGATGTCTCCCGAGACATGTCAAATATACCATATATAACTCTTTAGTTAAGCCTTATTTATATTATTTGATTGAAGTATGGGGCTCAGCTACTAAATCAACGTTGCAAAAACTACAAGTTACACAAAAATATTATTCCAATACAAATACTTAACACCTACCACTCAAATATATAAAGAAACCAAATTACTTAATCTAGCCCAAACGTACAAATATAAAATATGCATTTTTATTACGAAAATACTTACTAATGCTACTCACTCTCAAATAACATTTACAAAAAAGATAGATTACCATAAACGTATGACAAGGCAGGCTAATAACATATGTTTGAGATTATATAGAACAAACTATGGAAAAAGGAATGTTCTTTATGAGGGAGCTTAACACTACAACAAATTACCTAAAAACATTAAAGAAACAAAATCCCTGTCCACTTTTAAGAGTTTGCTAAAAAGCCACATTTTAAAGGATTTTTCATAATAACTTAATAATCACAAATCTCTAATCTACATATACGAAGTACACATGCAACCTAAATAATAATATCTACAATAAAATAGTTGTATAGAGATAATACAGTATAATTACTTATACACAGTATGATTATAGATATGAGACAAGATAACTTATGTATATACATATATATGTGTATATATCTATATGTGTGTATGAGTATGTACGTATGTGTGTATGTATGTATATATACATTGCATAATGCGTATGTGCAACACTACTTATATTATTACAAACAAATTAATTCCTAAATATATAATATACTAAATAAAGAAACACTACCTAATTATAGTATCGTATTACGTATAGTAATGGTTTTAAAAGATGAACAAAAACAATAACAGCTAACACTATAAATTAATTTTGAACACAATAAAATAGTTAATGTGTCATAGGCATTAACAAATAACTCGCCACATTCATTCAATTTTGACCGAAGTGACGATGGTCTACTTAGCTTTGGTACGAATACTTTTGCAACTACCCTATTTACTTATGTGTAATTATTACTAAATAAATTATTAAGCACTCAATTAGAAAATAAGTTTAAGCGACCTATTATAATATTAGCTCACTACGCCAATCGGCCTAATGTTTTTTTTCTTTATAATAAGTATTTTCTCTGTAAGTGATTTGTAAATCTTTTGAGAAAATAAATGTCTTAAACCATAAAAAGTACGTATGACGTACCACGTAGTTAAAGTTATGGCGTACTATATCCAACTCCTGGGCCCAGTCCTTGTCTCATTTCGGAGAAGATTTTTTTTGTAGCTAGGTAAAGTCCGCCGCATTGCCCCAGTGTGTATTGGTGGATTGCACAAGTAATCAAAATATTTTTTTTAATTTCTAAGGCATGCAATTTTCCTCATAATGTTTTCCTGCACCGTAGAATACGTGATAAATCAGCATTCAAAATTGTAATTAACAATTTCATTGATGCCAGCGGGTTTCGAACCCGGGTTGCTTGCGTACTGCGATATTTACAACGAGCGCTCAGCCCCTGAGCTACCCCGGTTTACGTAGTATAACTAAGAATACCTTAAGCTCCTTATTGTTATGGTGAAACTTTTTATCGCACTCAGTGGCTGGAGAAATACGACCCGCTTAAACCGGGGCTACTTCTTTTTAAGACCTCTCCTATAATTGAAAGCACTAAAACACCAAGTATCTAACAAAAGCCACAAAGTTCCTATATACGTGACCCGCGTTTGAAATCTAAATTATTTTCCATGGAAATTTAGATACATATAGTCTATATATCTATGATTAGAAATATCAAAGCAACACACAATACAATACAAGTGTTTTGTGTTGCTTCGATATTTCTAGTACAATTGAAAGAGAGAAAGAAATAGATATTTTACAAATGGACATTGGTCAACTTAAAATAACAGAAACAGAAACTTTTTTATTCAATATGGATTATAAATAACACTTATTAAAAGTCACGTTTATGATTTACCACTGATTCGAGAAAAAATCTCTGTCTTGGGAAGAACCATCAAGAAACCCAGCGGGATTTAAAAAAAAATAACAGCTTACAATCATGTACGTTACAATTAACAACACAACAAATTAGAAATAGCTTGGTAGCGATCACCCTTCCTAGGGGTTATTATCATCTATAAATTCGTGCTACAACCACAATATAGCTACAGAGTGGCTCTGCCACGTATAAAATGTGTTATTAAATCTGCATTTGCAACAATATATAAACATGTTTTGTTCCACACATCTATTGCACAGTATTGTCGAGTTATATACATTTCTCTCCTCCTATTATTATAAATACTTAACACATTGAATGCCCTTTTAAATATCAATGATAACCACGGGGGACCACATAAAAATTTATAAAAATATTGAGTGTATGTAAGAAAACATAAATTAGGACTATATTATAATATTCATTTATTTATTATTATTGTTATTCTATAATTATTATCGCCAACACGGATCCATGTATCAGGCCAATAACATGCGTGTAGCCAGCTACACGGATCCGTGTTGGCGAGGGTTGTGCAATAAAGAACATGTTATTATTACAGTAAGTACTTCTGCTCCTTTGCACCATAATGACCACCCCATTAAAATGACAGATAGTGTAAACAACAAACATTTTTTATTAATTTAAAACATAAGAAGGTAGGTAAATAAGGCACATATATACACAATATATTAAATACCTAACACACTTTAAGAGTGGACATTGCTAAAACATGCTGTACAATATCCTGGGGATCCATCACATCCTTTGCACTCGTATAAGGTTACTCTTTTTACTTACTTGTTGTTACTCTTTTCTTCTTGGCTCTGCAGCCCTTGCACTCCTTCCTGATGATTTCTCTAGTAATTTTTATGGAATTACCATCTCGTTTTTCACGTATTTTAAAGTTTTCTATTTTCGTCAAATTGTGTTGAATTTTTAACTTAATTTGCTCCGTTGGTACAGGTTCAGGTAAAAGATTTTCTAAGATAGCCATTCTAAAATCATAGAGGTTCATCTTGTCGGAATTTGAGTATTTATTAAATAAGTAAAACGCGTTACTTAGGCTCATTTGCAGAATATGTACAAAAAGTTATTTGTACCAGCGCAGCGTCTTTCTTTGGCATGGGTAATAGGCCAACATTTGGTCCTGAAGGTCTACCCCAGACATAAAGCTGTGGCCGTGGAAGGAAAAGGGGGAGATCTCCCGCCGGGCAAGGTGTTCTGCCCGGGGAGCGGCCAACACTCCGTGTGATAGTTCGGAGATGTTCTATATATATCTTGAATCTTGATAGCGTGATTTAGGCTTCGGTGTGTTTCGCTTGCGGCGCGACGACAGCGCCGCTACATCACCCCCTGCTCAGACCGGAGGTCTATAGTGCAGTCCGATTGCCGGTGTGTCCTTTTAATGCCGGTGGGGAACGCATGCTGTGTGCGTAAGGGCAAGTGACACCGGTGCGAATGATATGCCGATGTGTAATGCATGCCGTACTACGCACTGGCAAGTGATGCCGGTGAGAAGGATGTGCCGGAGCAAGTGCCAGAAGTCTGCCTTATAAATCTGCGGTGAGTCGAGATGAAGACAAGTTGGACTGGCTTGCAGGAACTGAAGACTGCAAAAGACGATTCTCAGTAGTGAAAAGTTGTAGTTTCCGAAGGATATTAGTTGCGTGTTCAGATCACGTCGGGTGGTCACCACTGTGGCCGCGGAAGGAAAAGGGGAGATCTCCCGCCGGGCAAGGTGTTCTGCCCGGGGAGCGGCCGACACTCCGTGTGATAGTTCGGAGATGTTCTATATATACTGTTTATGATTCGGAATCTTGATAGTGTGATTTAGGCTTCGGTGTGTTTCGCTTGCGGCGCGACGACAGCGCCACTGAGGGTTTTAGCAACACTTGGCCCCTTTTGCTAGCAACTTCTACCATCTCGTCGTCATGTTCCGTAGATATATAGAGCACATTCCGTTTGTCTCTCCACTTACCGATGTGGACACCATTCAAGAACGATGATTTGTTTTCTCCCTTTCTGAGTGTGACTGAACCGAGATCCACTGGATTATTTTTTCTGTTTTTTCCCAAGGTGCCTGTGCAGTAAGTTTTTCGTTCCAGTAATTTTACTGCCAAATTGTAGGAATTATAATAATTATCCATGTATATACTGTGGCCGTAGTCTAATCTTTCTTCGAGCAATTTCAGGACAATTTTTTCTGTGTGTCCTTTTCCTGAGGTAGTATCATTTGCACCACTATATACTTGTAAATTCAAGACCGTGCCATCCGGTTCCGCCAGAACATATAACTTTATACCGTATTTGTGGCGGTTGTTTTAATATATTGCCGAAATATAAGTCGTCCTCACCATAAAACCATCGACTCGTCAAGCGATAATTGTGTACCTGGACTGTAAATACGTTTCATCGTCTCATTAAAATGGTTCATGATTGGGCGAATTGGAACCAACCTATCTTCCTCATTTGAATCAGAAGAGAAGTGTAGGCAACGTAGTATTAACATAAAACGGTTTCTTGGCATGTAACGAGACAAACTTGGTAAGTTAAATAGCCAGTGCTTTTTCCAATAATCACTTAGCTTATTTAGGCGAATTGTTCCTGTATGCAGGAGCAGTCCAAAAAATGTCCAAAGTTCTTCATGTGTTACATCCTTCCAGCGTGTGATTCTTGATTGATCTGTTACACTTACACTCTTACTGCGTGAGCGTTGGTTTCTTGCACAATTAGGTCTATCAATTTATCATTAATCAAAAGTCTCAATGCTTCAAAAGGATTCGCTGGAGGCGGTACTAGCTCTTGTGACTGAGTAAAGTAAATTTTCTTCATTGAGCTTCGATCAGTGCTCCAAGTTTCTGTAGGGCAATCTAGAGAGGGTACATTTTCTTCGTTTCGAATAGCTGCAGCTACCTCTCTCGAGAGTAAATTTTCTGCATTATTTGGAATAGGCGAACGGAAAATAGACGGGCTGACTAAATCACCACGTTCTGAAGATTCTTTTAGAGAGGGTAAGTTTTCCGCAATATTACGAGTAGGCGAGTGAGGTAAAGACGAGCTAGGTGAATTATGAGGTTCGGATGCTAAATTGCCATCACAGTAGTCAGGAGTAGGTACGTCCGATCTTAACAGGGAAAAACTAGGGGTAGACATATTCTCTCGCAATAGATAATCAGGTAAGTCAGGAAGTTCATTGTAATCCTGTTCTATGGAAGGGATATGCCGGCTATTTGCTGGTGGTGGTTGTGGCATAAGCTCATCCTCCATTTCCTTAGGAGATTGTGGCATAATATCATCTACCGTTTTTGAAGCAGAGGACAATTTCGCTGACACATGCGATGGACGTGGCTTAGAAGCTATGTTATTTGATTTTGTTGACGTCAAGGTTGAACTTGACTTCTGGAGAGTGTTCAATGTATGCTTTATCATTTCAGGTTGTTTCCGAGTATCGAAAATGCTCAAATTACTGTCATCACTTTCCTCTTCAGATGATCCATCTTCATAATCACATTACGAATAAACCTCTTCATCACTCGAAAATTCTAAGAAATCCATGACAATTCCTTCACCTTCATCACTACTATTACGTCTTTTTTTGCAAAACGATGTCTTTTTGACGCTACAAGAACGCTTAGAAGTACTCGGTTTACTATTCATTTTGGTAGGAAAACACGTCCTTTTCGTTAGCTAATCAAAGTGCAACTAAACAAGTTATCAAAAATCCAACACAGGTTTTCGTAAGTTCAATTATACGTACGGATGGCCAAGCAGACAACGTTAACTTGCCGCGAGAGCCCAAAGCTCACTAGCCAATAGAAAAATGTGAGAGAGTAATACACGGATCCGTGTAGTAGGCCCTGCTTTTACTCCCACTACCACAAGGATCCGTGGAGTGGGCACTGAATGTGTTAAAGAAATGTACGTCAATTTTCGACGTTTATATATAATTAATATTAGTACCGAGCGACCGAGCTTTACTCGTCAATAGAATAATTATACATTAAAAAAGTTAAACCGACTTCGAAATCAAGATAAAATAAAATGAGAACATCATTAACGTAGCCGAAGTCAATTAAATACGTGTTGTTAAGGATAACTCAAAAACTACTTGTCAGATCTTGATCCAATTTATATATTACCACATGAAAAGCACCAACTTTCAAATAAAAAAAGAACCTTAACCCTCAAAATCGGTTCAGACAGAAAAAAGTTCTGAGGTAACATACATAAAAAATACAGTCATTTTTTATGTATGTTACCTCAATTCAAGTTCAATTGAGAACCTCCTCCTTTTTGCAGTCAGTAAAAAAACCTCAGGCATTAAACATATCTAAATAGATTTGTAAAGATGAAGTTTTTAATGGGTCACAAGATCGACTTACCATCTGGTGACCACCCGTTTGTCACCCTCAATTCAAAATAAAACTGAAAATGTCTAGGTCATAGGACTCCTTTTTCGCCTAAGTCTGGGTAGTTACCACCCCTGCCCATTTCTGCCATTACCTAAATACAAAATTGTATCCTAATCGAATTATTATTACAGCCCTTCACAAGTCCACTGCTGAACATAGGCCACCCCAAGGTATGCCACAAAGCACGGTCCTGAGCCACCTGCATCCATCGACTTCCTGCATGTCTTACCAGGTCGTCACTCCATGCCACTTCAGATGTCTAATCCTTTGAGCTATGTCGGTCACTCATAGCATAGCCCTCTCCATAGCTCGCTGAGCGACCTTGAGCGTCCTCATACGGCCAGCAGTGAAGGACCACGTCTCAGATCCTAATCAATAGTGCATAATTATTTATTCTCACCAGTTATGGGTCATGTAGGTTATAATACCAAGATGAGAACTATAATAAATAAAATTCATTGTTCATGTGGTCAACATATTACATACATAACATATAATATGCATATAGAACATATAGTATTTGAAACTTCTGGCGTAGTAGCCTTACGGTCTGAGCTTTAGCCGTAGCTGTTGAAAACACGATATTTGGCGCATAGCTGCCAATTATTTTGCGTTTGCTAGTCACTTAACTTGTGTGTGAAAACTAGGACAAACGAATTTCCCCAGTAATGAGACTTAGCTTGATCGATTTTTCGCCCTCTATAATGTAAATTTCATCGAATCTTTATATAATTTATAATAATATATAATGACGATATTTAATAATCATTTATATAATTAATAATAATCTATGTATTGAGTACTTTAAATATTGAATGTAATTGAATTCTATATTAATTAACATTTAAACTCTGACCAAATACGCTACGCTCGTACAGGATATCACATGTTCTGTAAATATATTGTACTTTATACTTTGTGACATGCAATAAAGAATTATGAATTATATACTAGAAAACTGCTTCGACTATAAAGGATAATTAATGTTGCGTTAGTTATATTTCAAATAAGCAAGTATAAAAGTATAAGTATAAGTATTTTATCAATATTTAATTTTACAAAAAATAAAATTTAAGTTTTTCGGTAAGTATGTAGCCTCCAGACATTTCTCTCCCTGGTAAAGTTTTCTTACGATAGGTTCAGTCATTCCAAACATTAGCATGGACAAACAGAAAAATAAACAACATTTTTAAAATGCTTATTTATGTCTTAGATAGCACGGAAATTTAAAAAAGTTAAGTTATTTAGTTTACTCTTGAGAAACGATTGTCTTAAAAAATATACAATAGGCAAAGGCATTAAATGAACCCAAACGGTTAATTATATAAATTTGATAAAATATATCACATATATTATATACATAACATAAAAATGAATGTCATATATTACATTATTAATTTCACGCTATGAGATGCGCGTGTATGTTGCGCAAAGGAAAACCATAAACTGCTTCACTTTTTGTTAATGCTTGATTTTAATATCCACCTATTTTTCATACCGTGCGCTTATATGAAACAATTCTTAAGAAGTAAACTTTCAATACACTCCAATAAACTCTAGAAGTACTTTTCTTCCGTATAATAATATAGGATAACGTAATAACAAATAAAAAGTCAATTTCATAATTTGAACCTTCGATAAACGAAAACATTTAAAATTCTTTTTACGCTTTAAGAATTATTTATGTAAAGAATTTTTAATCGGAGACCATTGCTGAGGTTTTAGTTGATTTCTCTAAGGGCCGACTCCATTATAAGCATTTTTTCATCCGCAGCAAATCTCTTAATTTCTATTGGGGCTTTAAGGTATTATGGTAATAAATACGCCGAGATAGACGTAACCGCTACATTGTAATTTTCACAGACGTTTTCTAAAATGTTTTTTTTTAAATATAGTACTAGGCTGCACTAAAAGTATCGGGAATGGAATATTTCCACTGTACCTGTCATATTAAAATCTTTTTAATTGAAAACTCCTTGGTTTTGAAAATCGAATACCATTTATTTATTTATAAAAAGATTCTCGGTCTTGTCACAAGGTTTTGTCAAACTTGTTTAGTCGTTGAGAAAATGGAATTGACTCGAGAAAATTCAAGGGCTATGATTTATTATGACTTTCGAAGTGGTTTAACACAAAAACAGTGTGTTGACCGAATGATTTCTGCATTTGCTGATGAAGCCCCATCCAAAACCACAATTTATCTCCGGTTTGCTGAATTTCAACGTGGACGTGTCAAGCTCAGTGATGATCCCCATCAAGGTCGTCCAAAAACTGCAGTCACCCAAGAAAACGTTGATGCTGTACGTAAGCTGATTGAGGAAGATCGACATGTGACATACCGCAAAATTCAGGCAACTTTAGACATTGGCATGAGTCAAATCAAAAAATCTTGCATGAACAATTAGGTGTAAAAGAGTTGTTTTCCCGATGGATACCGCATTAGCTCTGTGAAGAGCAAAAAGTGGCTCGCGTTACTTGGTGCGTCAGAACTCTCAAAATATTCCACGCAGGATCCTCAAATGCTGTATACAGCATCGTATCAGGTGACGAATCCTGGATATACGCGTACGAACCCGAAACAAAAAACCAGTCACGAGTTTGGGTGTTCGAAAATGAGTTAAAACCAACAAAAATTGTTCGTTCACGGAGTGTTGCAAAAAACGGTGGCCACGTTTGTCTCCAAAACCGGCCATGTTACGACTATTCCTCTTGAGAGACAAAGAACGGTTAATGCAGAATGGTATGCTAGCATTTGTTTGCCACAGGTCGTTTCTGAACTCCGTAAAGAGAACTGCAACCGCCGTATCATCCTCCATCACGACAATGCGAGTTCTCACACCGCACACAGAACAAAAGAGTTTTTAGAGCAAGAAAACAAAGAATTATTAGACCATCCGCCGTACAGCCCCGACCTAAGCCCTAATGATTTCTATACTTTCCCTAAAATACAGAATAAATTGCGTGGACAGAGATTTTCATCACCTGAAGAATCTGCGGACGCCTACAAAACGGCCATTTTGGAGACCCCAACTTCCGAATGGAATGGTTGTTTTAATGATTGGTTCCATCATATGGAAAAATGTGTCAAATTTCGCGGATAATACTTCGAAAAGCAATAAATATATTTTTAAATAGTAATGCTGTGTCATTTCCTTGATTCCTGAAATTTTCAGTGCCGCCCTCGTAGAATGAGAATGCGCAAACTACGCTTGCTGCAGCCTATAAATATGATTCACTTTTATCATTGTTACCACCCTCCAAAAGTCCACTGCTGACAAAGGCCTCCCCAAAACTACGCCACCAAGCACGGTCGCTTTCTGGTAAGAGGCTCTCACTATGTCGGTTATTCTGGTACTACTGCGGATATCCTAATTTCGAAGACTAATACTCACATTGTCTATCACAGTGCTAGGAAATGGAAAGCAATGTGGGTTAAAGCGAAAAGTTGATATATTACACATTTTGCCTTATTTTTAACATTGACGAGTGAAAGTCATAGGATTATCTAAAGTCATCACCAGGTATTTCACCTCTGTATCCACCACGCAAGGGATTGGGCTATTGCAGAGTGAGACTCATACAGGAAAGGAGTTCACTTAAATAAGTTTTTTTAAAATAAGGGTGACAAACGTACATGTAGGTCAACCAGATAGTAAGTTTTTTCTTAATAGAAATAGAAACGTTACCTCCACACTAGGATTTTCTCCTGTACCGTAGGGGCAGTTTACAAACATAAATTTCACAAGGACAAACACCCAGACCCGGAACAATTATTTGTAGGCCATGCAAGTACTCGTTCCGTGCGGGATTCGAACCCGTGGCCCTTAGCGCTGTAACTCATTTCTAAGCCACGGAGCCGTCAAAAATCCGTCAAAAGTTGATCCTGTGACCCATTAAAACCTTTATCAATTCTCGATTGAGAATGTAGATGCGTTGTTAATGAAATGCAGATGCGTTGTCACTCCTTAGGCCTAAAATAGAATACCTCGTTAACTGTGAGATCTCAGGTTCTCCAGACTCCCCATACAAACACAGTATCATCAAAATTTCCGACTGAAAGAACGAAAAGGACTAAGATGGAATGCCTTGTTTCCGTAAAAAAGGGTCTCCGGCTCTCTACACTCACCATACGAAACACAGCAGCATCACGCTGCTATTTTACTCCGGCATACTGTGAAAGCGTGATCCTATCCCGTTCGAACCGATCCGTTCGTGCCACCACCATAATATAGCTGAAGCGTGGTTCTACCACGTATAAAATGTACGTCTGACGTACCACTTAGTCAAAGTTACAGCGTACTACATCCAACTCCTGGCCACAGTTCTCCTCTCATTGCGACAAGATTTTTTGATGCGAGGTAATGTCCGCCGCGTTGCCCCAACGTATATTGATGGATTTCACGTTTTTAATATTTTTTTTAAATTTCTATGTAATGCCGGTTTCCTCATGATGTTTTCCTTCACCGTAGAACACGTGATAAATCAGCATTTGAAATTGCAATTAACAATTTCATCGGTGATATTGGGGATCGAACCCGGGTTACTCGCGTACTGTTAAATTTACAACGAGCGCTCAGCCCCTGAGCTACCCCGGTTTACGTGGTATAACTAAGAATACCTTAAGCTCCTTATTGTTGGGGAGAAAATTTTTATCGCACTCAGTGGCTGAAGAATTACGACCCACTTAAACCGGGGCTACTTCTCTTTAAGACCTCTTCTATAATTGAAAGCACTAAAACATCAAGTATTAACAAAAGCCACAAAGTCCCTACATATGTGACCCACGTTTGAAATCTAAATTATTTTCCACAGATATTTAGACGTAAAAGTGAAGCTATTCCGTCTAAATATCCATAATAAGCATAGAAATACCAAATCTATAATATGTACAATTGAAAGAAAGAAATAGATATCTATTCGACAACTTATTTTACAAATTGGCGTTGGAAACTTAAAATAACAGAAGCAGAAAGTTTTTTATACATTGTAGATTATAAATAATACTTATTAAAAGTTCTTTTTTGATTTACATCTGGTTCGAAAGAAAAACCTCTTTTATGGGAAGAACCAGCAAAAATCCTGTGGAACTTTAAAAAAAAACAACTTACATTTATGTATGTTACACTTAACAACACAACAAATTAGAAATAGCTTGGTAGCGATCACCCTTCCCAGGGGTTATTATCATCTAAAAATTTAGTGTCCAGAGAGTTTCGGGGGCGATAAATCGATCTAGCTAGGATTTATTTTTAGAAAATGTCCCTTTGTCCGTGTTTTCAGGTAATAAAAAAACTACTACAATATAAGAAGGTAAATTTTGACAGATTATTAACGATCGTAATAGCTCAGATGGGATGTTGTTCGGGCGTGATATCGGTGTTTCGTGGTTCGCGTCCCGTGTTGAGTACGACTTTTTTTTCCTTTTTTTTTCAAGTCCCTTCTTTTACGAGAAAATCTACTATTTCGAACCCTTTTTATAGTATTTTTTAAAAATACGAAAATTTTAATTAATCTAATTGCACTCATGATTTTTTATTCAAATAACCAGTTCAGTTTTTTCTATTATGTCAATAAGATCAAAAACTATTATTCGTGTAATTTGTACATAAATGTAACTTAAAAAAACCGAGCAAAGCTCGGTCATCCGGGTACTATATTGTTATATAACTTGACTTTTTTGTATAGAAGAGGGGGCAAACGACGCCTATGCTCAACCGCAACCGCGGAATTGCAGGTGCGTTGCCGGCCCTTTAGAAAGGAGTAAGCTCTTTTCTTGAAGGTTCCCAGGTGGTATCTGTCCGGGAAACCGCCAAGCATCCAGATGGTGTGGATGGTATCGGGAGGTTTTCCGCGTAGTGCGTTCATAAAATTTGTCGGCTGGGATTAATCCGAACAAACCTCAGAGCATTTCCCGTGATAAATGCGATAAAAAAGACTTAATTATACACTTACAATGAAAAATAAATAACAATTTTCAAATTGATTTTTGTTGCTACCTGCATTTTTGATATATTTTGTATCTTTTGTATTGTTTATTTTTATCTATCATACGGACAGCTACAAAATAATTAAAATTAAAAAATCTTTGCAGTTCACACGCGGTTGACCTGAAACCTTTGGTAAACTAAACTTCGAGACCACAAGACGAATGCAGAGTATCAGAAGTAGGATATTTGTAGGGTTTATGTAATTGAAATATAAATAAATTTATAATAAACACAGTATACTGTATTCTATCTAATTCTCTCGCAGGCTATATCCTATAGATGTATATGTCCGTCTCTTTTTCGTTTCGCTTTTTCGTTTCATCGAGTTTCAAAACACATCGATTCTAAAGATGTTATCACTTCAAAAAAAACGAATAGCTACCCTTAAAAACAAGTTTTATGGTACATGGTCCAAATAGGACTACCACTCATGATATGCTAAGGTGTATCATTCTAGTCCTGATTTTACGTGGCATCCTAATTTAGTAAGTTAAAACTTAACCACATCTATCTATATTAAACACAAAATGTGTTTTTTTATCGGATAGGATGACAAACGAGTACACAGTTCACCTGATGGTAAGTGGTTGCTGTGGCCCATAGACATCTACATCTATCCTCGATTACGAATCAAAAAGACTAAGATGGAATGCCTCGTTTCTAGTAAAAAGTGTCTCCGGTTCTCTACAGTCACCATACGAAACACAGCATTAACCTACTATTTTACGCTGATATTCTGTGAGAACGTGGTCCTTCCCTGGTGGAGCCGACCCATTCATGTTAAAACCATAATATACCTGCAGCATGGTTCTACCACGTATGAATAGCTATTATCTTTATATTTTTACTAACCGAGTTTAAAATACAAGAAGATTCTATATTTTAACGAGTGTGGTTTTTCCGTGTGTTAACTGATTTCTCAGATACAACTAAACCGCTATAAATTATTTTATTTTTATTTAATGGATGTATATAAAACACATGGTGGTGTGCTGCAGGTATATTATGGTTTTAGCACGAATGTGGTGGCTGGATCGGGAAAGACCACGCTTTCACAGAATATCAGCGTGAAATAGCAGCTTAATGCTACTGTGTTTCGTATGGTAAATGTAGAGAAACGGAGAGACCCTTTTTACTGGAAACGAGGCATTTCATCTTAGTCCTCAGGGGTGACGACACATGTGTATTTTGATTCTTAATACAGGTTAGCATCTACTTACCATCAGGTGGACTGTGTGCTCGCTTGTCAATCTTATTCTATAAAAAAAGAAGTAGAGATTTCTTGAAGACCCCTAAGTCATATCAGTCCGGAGGAATACACACCACAAATAAGACGTGCGAGGCAAAAAAAACTCCTTCGCTCATCACACCAAGCATTAAAAAAAGTTCTCAACGTGCGATGGTAAAATTTCGTGGCTAGCATTAATTCGCACAACATTTCATCGCATTCCCCGTGTCGAAAAATTGCAGAGATTGCAATAACCAGACTGCTTCACAAATCTCTCAGAAATGAAACGTAGATTGCTCACAGCTTTGACAGCTCCTTGACTTAGCAATCAGTTGCACCGTTAAACGCAGCGGGTTCGAATCCCGCACGGAACAAATATTTGTTTGGCCTACAAATAAATGTTTCGGGTCTGGATGTTTGTCCTTGTACCTTTATCTTATTTCTTTTTGGATGATTTTTAACACATACAGAAAAAGCGACTGAGGACAGTGGGCGCAAGAATTGCATAATTTTATCCCTCCTTTTCCCTTCCACTATCGGACAACCAGACGTTCAGCCAGTCTCCACCCTTTCGTTGTTCACTTAGCACGCATTCGAACTAAACGCTTTGCTGCGTCGTTCGTCATACGTACAGCAAAGGAGTGGAATAAGTTGCCAGCATCTGTCTTTCCATCCGATTACAATGTGGGTGTAATACAACTCAAGGCAAGAGGGAATAGGCTTCTGTTAAGTCAGTGCGCTATGAGCCTTTTTGGTCGACGAAACGAGCGTGACCCTTAATTGGCATGATGTATCAGAATCTACCACAATTCGAGATCACTTGCAAAAACATCACATTAAACTGTGACAGTTGACACGGATCATTAACATTTAGCCAATTAAAAAAAATTAAGAAAGGAAAGGACATACAATTCCACTAGGTTATTTCTCCCGGGCAGTAAAATACAGCCACTATGGTTGCAACATATAAGCAAAAAATTTTTGGATATAATTCTGTTTTTTTTTATAGATTAAGGATGTCTAACGAGTACACAGTCTACCTGATGGTAAGTGGATGCTGTGGCCCATACACATCTAAATTTATCCTCGATTACGAATCAAAATGCATATGAGTTATCACCCCTGAAGACTAAAATGGAATCCCTCGTTTTCACTAAAAATGGGTCTCTAGTTCTCTACACTCACCTTACGGAACACAGCAGCATTAAGCTGCTATTTTACACTGGTATTCTGTGAGAGCGTGGTCTTTGCCCGGTTGAGTGTCCCATTCATGCTACAACCATAATATAGCTGAATCGTGGCGCTACCACGAGAAAAATATGTTAATAACCGGTATTTGCGAAGACAGTATCTGTCGAATTATATACATTTCTCCCCTCCGATTATTATAAATACTTAAAGAAATGTACGTATATTTTCGACGTTTATATATAATTAATATTAGTACCGAGCGACCGAGGTTTACTCGTCAATAGAATAATTATACATTAAAAAAGTTAAACCGACTTCGAAATCAAAGTAAAATAAAATGAGAACATCATCAACGTAGCCGAAGTCAATTAAATACGTGTTGTTAAGGATAACTCAAAAACTACTTGTCAGATCTTGATCAAATTTATATATTACCACATGAAAAGCACCAACTTTAACAAATAAAAAAGAACCCTAACCCTCAAAATCGGTTCACTTATAAAAAAGTTCTGAGGTAACATACATAAAAAATACACTCATTTTTTATGTATGTTACCTCAATTCAAGTTCAATTGAGAACCTCCTCCTTTTTGCAGTCGGTAAAAAACCTCAGGCATGAAACATATCTAAATAGATTCGTAAAGATGAAGTTTTTAATGGGTCACAAGATCGACTTACCATCTGGTGACCACCCGTTTGTCACCCTCAATTCAAAATAAAACCGAAAATGTCTAGGTCATAGGACTCCTTCTTCGCCTAAGTCTGGGTAGTTACCACCCCTCCCCATTTCTGCCATTACCTAAATACAAAATTCGCATTCCTCTCATTCCTCAAGCGGTCAAATCTGACCGCGGCGCTTCCGTCAAAATTCAAGCGGCTGGATTCGACCGCGAGTACCCACAGCACTTTAAACCATTAAAACTTATATTTAGAGACTACTTTTCTAAAAAGAAGTTGGGCATTATAGAATCAATATGAAATTTTCTATACTTTAGTGCAATAAAAAATCAAATTATTGTAGGGATATTTATTTATAATGTACGTTCATTTCGTACGCCATTTTCGCGTGAATGTTATTGTGTTGATTTTTGGATGTTTCTAGTGTTTTATTAGTGTTTAGTATAGCGTTTTATTATAAAATTGTAATGAAAGTTTTTGTGTAAATATGATTTATCTTTTTACGTTAATAATTTCGAGTAATATATATTGAAATAACTGTGATTTCCACTCTACCGACATTCGCTTGGTATGTTTTGTTGTTGTTATCAAAATACAATAGACTTTTTGTAATGAAGTAAAACCTGACTTTTATATAGAGAAATTTGTATAGATTTTATAATGCCAAACTTCTTCTTAGAAAAGTAATCTCTAAATATAAGTTTTAATGGTTTTAATGCTGCGGCTACACTAACGAGCAACGTCAATGCCCATAAACGCAAAAATTATTGCCTTAAATTTAACGCGATAAAATGAGTGGCTACACTTGAACGGTCAACGCCGTTTTCCGTTGAACGGCATTAAATTTGCCGCTGAACGGCGTTAAATTTGCTGTTGTTAAATGTTTCGACTGGGGAAGGACCACGCTCTAACAGAATACCAGCGTAAAATAGTAGCTTAATGCTGCTGCGTTTCGTATGGTGAGTGTAGAGAACCGGAGACTCTTTTTGCTGGAAACGAGGCATTCCATCCTAGCCCTCACGGGTGACAACGCATCTGCATTTTGATTCGTAATCGATAGATGTAGATGTCTATGGACTACAGCATCCACATACCATCAGGTGGACTGTGTGCTTGTTTGTTAGGGTGAGGGGAGGGTCCTATAAAATAAAAAAATAAACAAAAAAAAATTAATACAAAGAAAAAGATGGATGCTACAAATGCACAGGAAACGTACACTGTAAATCTATTTATGTTTTATTTTGTTTTCCCGCACCCAAAATGCACTAGAAAGACGTCCAATGGTTTAAGCTAAATAATAAGACAAACGTAAATATATTTTAATGAAGTAATAACTAATAAGTCAATCATAAATACTGGTCAAGTGCGAATTAGATACACGTACTCAGGGTTTCGTACCACTGTACACTATGAATTTTGACCTGCAAAAATTGTTTTTTTTCTCCTGCTTATTTTTCTTAGTTTCATACCGTAAATTAAAGTACTTTTGAAGTAATTTTATTTAATTCAATCTCGAAAAGCTTTTTCATTACTCCACTCCATCGCACAATGAGACAAACGTAGTGTGGCCGCTTCAACGCGATAATTCGCGCGTTAATCCTTTGATGTACCGCCACTCGAGTTATCGGTAAACGGGAGAAAGGGCATTGTTAATGCCGTTGAAAATTATCGCGTTAATTCGTGGCCACACCTACATTCAACGTCCATCAACGCGATAATTAACGGCATTTCTCCTTAGTGTGGCCGGGCCATAAGTGCTGCGGGTGGGTGCGGTCGTATGCGACCACTCGGGATTTGCCGGGCGTATGCGACGGCATGGGATTTTTATTGGGATAGAGGGGTTAAGATAGTAAAGGACCATTCATTGTTATAAATGTTTCGTATTATAAAAAAATAAGTTTTTCGGATAATAATAGTCTAAATCTCTCCTGCCGGGCTAGCATGAGCAGGGGATAAAAATTTTATCCACCGATTATATCCACTGACAAGGGATAAAATTGTCTTATCCCTATGTCAAAGCTTTATCCACCCTGCGAGCATGGGCCTATGGTGGATATAATATCGACAGTAGATAAACTTATCCCCGCGCGTAGATAATATACCATAGTATAAAGCTATAAACTATACTAGCTATAAACTAGTTTTAAGATTAAGTAGATTTATATTAACTTGTATTTTCTTTTACCTTTTGTTTATTATATTGCTAAACTGTTCATAATTTTTGTTAAACAATATTTCATTTATAATATTTGTTATATTTATTTTAAGCCTTGTTTTTATTTTTTTATTATTCTAATTCTTTCTTTATTTCCTTTTGTATAATATTTAAGTTAAATACACATTGCTTGTATCAAATCGCACGTATTACTTCGCTTGTGATAGCATTTATTAAAAAAATATATGTGTTTAGAATTAAGCCAATTGTGAAACTGGACAAAACAGACCCTTTGGAGGTGGTGTAACCTCTTGAAGAAGTTAAAAAAAATATATCCCCGCAATTACTGCCATTATAAGAAAATTACAAAATGCCTCAAAATTGATGTCTACTCTAAGTCACAAAGATTTAATTTTAATTGAAAATGATGAAGCATGAGGAATAAAAATGTAATGATTTCAAACAAAACAAGGAATAAATAATTTTATAATCATGAGTATAGTATATTTAGCAAGCTTTGCTAAAGAATTAACATATTTCTTAATTTAAAACTTTTAATTGTAACTTTACTAAGTTTGATAACTTTATTTTAAAACGTTATAATACTTACCTAAAATATAGTATAGACCGATTCTATTATTATTAAATTTGACTTGACCATGGACTCACCTTGGGTATTGTTGACACAACCTATGTAATTAAATCATGGCATTGAGCTATTGAGACTTTTTTGGACAAGGTGGTTGTAATAGATGCTTACTTCAATATGCACTGGTAGTCCATCCACAGAATTAATAGGCTTTAAAGCCTCATAGAGTTCTTTACACAAATACAAAACAATCTTTGAGCATCCGAAACCGGTGTAGAAATTCGTTGTCAGAGAATTCGAAAAGATTAAGTATTCTGATCACGTATCGATCGCTGATGTAATTCTCTTTTTTGTTTTTCAATTTCTGACACGAAAATGTAGTTGCAATAGGCTCGAGACATCTTTTTTGTATTAAAATGGTTTGAAGATAAACTTATACCCACGTCCGCGAAAGAGGATAAAATTGTCCCTTTCAAATGCCAAAAAGGGATAATTTTTTCTCTTTCCCTTGGCCCCATGCTACGGACGGGGAGATATATGTCTACTCGTTAAGTCGAACGGGGATATACTATAAAGATAAGATAATTTTATCTCTTGTCGGTGGTTATAATCGGGGGATATAATTTTTGTCTTTTGCCCATGCTCGCAGGGTGGATAAAACTAAGCAAGGGATAAAAATTAAATTAATTATTCTTTTTTTTTTCACAAAAATCACAGGGATGAAACCTATCTAGATAGACTTGTAAAGATGAAGGTTTTAATGGCTCACAGGATTGACTTACCATCTGGTGACCGGCGTGGTTGTTTGTCGCCCTCACTTTAAAATAAAACCTAAAATGTCTTGGTTATAAGACTTCTTTTATGCCTAAGAGCCTGGTTAGTTACCACCCCTGCCCATTTCTGCCATTGCCTAAATATAAAATTGTATCCTAATCGAATCATCATTACAGCCCTTCACAAGTCCACTGCTGAACATAGGCCTCCCACAAGGATTAACACAAAGCACGGTCCCGAGCCACCTGCATCCATCGACTTCCTGCATGTCTTACCGGGTCGTCATTCCACCTAGTGGAGAGTCGCCCTACACTACGGCTACCGGTACGAGGCTGCCACTCGAGAAAAACTTTTCCCCAACGGTTGTCGGGTTTTTGAGCTACATGGCCGGTCCATTGCCACCACAGCTGACTAACCCTTTGGGGTATTTTGGTCACTCTGATTATACATTGCGGATATCCTCATTTCTAAGTTTATCACGCAGAGAAACCCCGAGCATAGCCTTCTCTTTAGCTCGCTGAGCGACTTTGAACGAGGACGTTCAAAGTCGCTCAGCGAGCTAAAGAGAAGGCCAGCAGTGAAGGACCACGCCTCAGATCTTAATCAATAGTGCATAATTATTTATTTCCCCAGTTATGAGTCATGTGGGTTATAATACCAAGATGAGAACCATAATAAATAAAAATCAATGTTCATGTGGTCAATATTATAAGTATTCGAAACTTCTGGCGTAGTACCATTACGGTCTGGGCTTTAGCCGTAGCTGTTGAAAATACGATATTTGGTGCATACCTTCCAATTATTTTGCGTTTGCTAGTCATTTGTAACTCTTAACTTTGTGAGTGAAAACTAGGACAAACGAATTTTCCCTTAATGTAATGAGATTTAGCTTGATCGATTTTTCGCCCTCTATAATGTAAATTTCATCGAAACTTTATATAATTTATAATAATCTATAGTTATGATATTTAATAGTAATTTATATAATTTTATATGATTAATTATAATCTATATATTGAGTACTATAAATTATGTAATGTAATTGATTTCTATATTAAAATTTAAACTCTGACTAAATACGCTACGCCCGTACGGGATGTCACATGCTCTGTAAACAAATTGTACTTTATACTTTGTGACATGTAATAAAGATTTACGGATGATATACTGGAAAACTGATTCGACTATATAGCATATATTAATGTTGCGTTAGTTAGATTTAAAATAAGCAATTACTATTTATTTTATCAATATTACGTTTTACAAAAAAAAAAAAATTCGGAACTGCATCCGGACATTTCTCTCCATCTTATGGTAAAGTTTTCTTACAAACATTAGCATGGACAGACAGACAAATAGACAAAATTATTACATTAAAAAAATTATACATTTAAAATGCTTATTTATGTCTTAGGTAGCATGCAAATAAAAAAATGTGCGTGCGAGCTCCGACGCGTGACTGGAGTTTACTCTTAGGAGGAAACGATTGTCTTAAAATATATGCAATAGGCAAAGGGAATAACTAATATAATTAACCAATAAAGTTAATTATATCAATTTGATAAAATACATCACATATATTATATACATAACATAAAATATATGATTTATATTACATTATTAATTTCGCGCTACCAGATGCGCGAGTATATTGCACAAAGGAAAGTCATAAACTGCTTCACTTTTTTTTTAATGCTTGATTTTAATATGATGAGAGAGTATGTTGAGTGTGAGACAGTTGCATTAAGTACACTGTTTGTATTCTTTTGTTTTACGGATGCAATAAAGAATAAATAAATGAAATAAAATATGTTGCGCAAAGGAAAACCATAATGGCTTCACTTTTTCCTAATGCTTAATTTTACTACCCACCTACTTTTCATACCGTGCGCTTATATGAAACTTTTCTTAAGAAGTAAACTTACAATACACTCTAATAAACTCTAGAAGCACTTTTCTTCCGTATAATAATATATGATAACGTAATAAGAAATGAAAAGTCAATTTCATAATTTGAACCTTCGATAAACGAAAACATTTAAAATTCTTTTTACGCTTTAAGAATTATTTATGTAAAGAATTTTTAATCGGAGACCATTGCTGAGATTTTAGTTGATTTCTTTAAAGGCCGGCTCCATTATAAGCATTTTTTGATCCGCAGCAAATCTCTTAATTTCTATTGGGGCTTTAAGGTATTATAGTAATAAATACGCCGAGATAGACGGAACCGCTACATCGTAATTTTCACAGACGTTTTCTAAAATGTTTTTTTTAAATATAGTAGAATGAGAATGCGCAAAGTTCGTTTGCAGCCTATAGACATAATTCACTTTTATCATTGTTAAGACCCTCAAGTCAACAAGTCCACTGCTGAACAAAGGCCTCCCCTAAACTACGCCACCAAGCACGGTCGCTTTCTGGTAAGAGGCTGTCACTATGTCGGTTATTCTGGTACTACTGCGGATATCCTCATTTCGAAGACTAATACTCACATTGTCTATCACAGTGCTAAGAAATGGAAAGCACTGTGGATTAAAGCGAAAAGATGATATATTACAAATTTTGCCTTATTTTTAACATTGAAGAGTGAAAGTCATAGGATTATCTAAAGTCATCACCAGGTATTTCACCTCTCTAACACAAGGGATTGGGCTATTGCAGAGTGAGACTCTTATACAGAAAAAGAGTCCACTTAAATAAGTTTTTTTTTTTTTAAATAAGGGTGACAAACATGTAGGTCACCAGATAGTAAGTTTTTTCTTAATAGAAATAAAAACGTTACCTCCACACTAGGATTTTCTCCTGTATCGTAGGGGTAGTTTATGAACATAAATTTCACAAGGACAAACACCCAGACCCGGAACAATTATTTGTAGGCCATGCAAGAACTCGTTCCGTGCAGGATTCAAACCCGTGGCCCTTAGCGCTGTAACTCATTTCTGAGCCACTGCGCCACGGAGCCGTCAAAAAGCCGTCATAAGTTGATCCTGTGACCCATTAAAACCTTTATCAATTCTCGATTGAGAATGTGTGTTGATGCGTTGTTACTAAAATGCAGATGCGTTGTCGCTCCTTAGGCCTAAAATAGAATGCCTCGTTATCTGTGAGATATCATGTTCTCCAGGCTCCCCATACAAACACAGTATCATCAAAATTTCTGACTGAAAGAACGAAATGGACTAAGATGGAATGCCTTGTTTCCGTAAAAAAGGGTCTCCGCTTCTCTACACTCATCATACGAAACACAGCAGCATCACGCTGCTATTTTACTCCGGTATACTGTGAAAGCGTGATCCTATCCCGTTCGAACCGATCCGTTCTTATGACGTATGACGTACCACTTAGTTAAATTTACAGCATACTACGAGGGCGGCACTGAAAATTTCGGGAATCAAGGAAGTGACACAGCATTACTATTTAAAAATGTATTTATTGCTTTTCGAAGTATTCTCCGCGAAATTTGACACATTTTTCCATACGATGAAACCAATCTTCATTCCATTTCATTCCATCTCCATTCAAGTTTCATTTGGAAGTTGGGGTCTCCAAAATGGCCGTTTTGTAGGCGTCAGCTTCTTCAGGTGATGAAAATCTCTGTCCACGCAATTTATTCTTAATTTTAGGGAAAGTATAGAAATCATTAGGGCTTAGGTTGGGGCTGTACGGCGGATGGTCTAATAATTCTATGTTTTCTTGCTCTAAAAACTCTTTTGTTCTGTGTGCGGTGTGAGAACTCGCATTGTCGTGATGGAGGATGATGCGGCGGTTGCAGTTCTCTTTACGGAGTTCAGAAACGACCTGTGGCAAACAAATGCTTGCATACCATTCTGCATTAACCGTTCTTTGTCCCTCAAGAGTAATAGTCGTAACATGGCCGGTTTTGGAGACAAACGTCGCCACCATTTTTTTTGCAACTCAACACGTGAACGAACAATTTTTGTTGGCTTTAACTCATTTTCGAACACCCAAACTCGTGACTGGTTTTTTGTTTCGTACGCGTATATCCAGGATTCATCACCTGATACGATATTGTATACAGCATTTGAGAATCTTCTGATGCGAGGTAAAGTCCGCCGCGTTGCCCTAACGTGTATTGATGGATTTCACATGTTTTTTTTTTAATTTCTTCGTCATGCCGGTTTCCTCGCGATGTTTTCCTTCACCGTAGAACACGTGATAAATCAGCATTTGAAATAGCAATTAACAATTTCATCGGTGATATTGGGGATCGAACCCGGGTTACTCGCGTACTGTTAAATTTACAACGAACGCTCAGCCCCTGAGCTACCCCGGTTTACGTAGTATAACTAAGAATACCTTAAGCTCCTTATTGTTATGGTGAAACTTTTTATCGCACTCAGTGGCTGGAGAAATACGACCTACTTAAACCGGGGCTACTTCTCTTTGAGACCTCTCCTATAATTGAAAGCACTAAAACATCAAGTATTAACAAAAGCCACAAAGTCCCTACATACGTGACCCACGTTTGAAATCTAAATTATTTGTCACGGATATCTAGACGTAAATGTAAAGCTCAACGTGCGTTGGTAAAACTTCGTGGCTGGTATTAATTCCCATAACATTTCGTCGCACTCTCTGATGTAAATGTGTCGAAAAATTGAAAGGATACAATAACCACGAATCTCTCAGAAATAAAACGGAGATTGCTCACAGCTTTAACCGCTCCCTGGCTTAGCAATGTACTCAGCACGGAACAAGTATTTGTCTGTCTACAAATAATTGTTTCGGGTCTGGATGGTCCTTGTACCTTTATCTTATTTCTTAGTTAGCAAGTGAGGAGAGTTTGCGCAAGAATTGCATAATTAAATCCCTCCCTCTCCCTTCGACCATCGGACAACCAGACGTTCAGCCAGTCTCCAACGTTTCACTGATGACTTACTACGCATTCGAACTAAACGCTTTGTGCGTTCGCTCATCATGCGTACGACAAAAGAGTGAAATAAGTTGCCAGCATCTGCCTTTCGGATGGAAAGGATTACAGTTTGGGTGTCTTCAAGGTAAGAGTGAATAGGTTTTTGTTAAGCCAGTGTGCTTCACCGTCTTAGGCTACATTAATACTTACCATCAGGTGGGGTTGTACTTCAACGCTGGCTTAGAATAATAAAGAAACAGTGTTATAAAGGCCATAAGGTATGAATATTGACCACTTCACATCGTCCCGGGATGCCGTAAGTGGCGATAGAGGGAAACTGTTGCGGAAGATGGGAAGGAGCATCTTTCTGATAAAATCACTGAATTAATTTGTAATTTACTGTTACTAATTTTCGTCTACCAACCCAGCAGGCAATCACGGCAACTAAAGCAAAATAATCCTATGGTGAAATCTATGAGGAGGCTTGTCCTATAACTTTTATAGGCCGTTACAGGATTAATAAAATGGATTTATCTTTATGCGACATTTTATCTTATCACGCGTGATACACCTGTATTTTTTATTACCACGTATTTATTATTCGCTTTATTTTCTGCTTGTCTGTTTTTTTTTAGTAAAATTAAGGTGACAAACGAACACACAGTCCACCTGATGGTAAGTGGATGCTATGGCCTATAGACATTTACGTTATTTCTCGATTAAGAATCAAAACGCAGATGCATTGTTACCCGTGAGGACTAAGATGATGTGCCTCGTTTCCAGTAAAAAAAGGTTTTTGGATCTCTCACCATACGAAACACAAAAATATTAATTTGGTGCAAAATTTGCAATCGATTTTAAATAAACTGTGCTATTATAGACTTGAGACTTTAAACACGGGCTAAAACATTTAGAAACGTCATGGTAGCGAACACCTCATTGTCAGGGGTTATAGTCGGTTTTTAGATATACCTATTATCATTATATTTTTACTAACCGAGTTCAAAATACGAGAAGGTTCCATATTCGACTGGTGTTACGTTTTTTATGCATTATCACAGGTTTATTTGATATGAATGAACTGGTTTAAATGATTTGATTTTTTCTAAATAGGTTATACACGAATTGCATTAATATTACATGTTTGTATATGGAACATGTCAATTTAAAGTAAAACTTTTGTCCTTAAGGATGGAATAATAATAACACCACACAAAATGGTAAAATAATTAAACTTTTACTGGAAAGTAAAACATGCTTTAAAAGCTAAAGAAACGAAAAAGTCTACGTAATAGCTTCTGATGTTGGGCTTTAAACGTACCATTTTTTTTTTCAAAACCTTTTCTCCTGTACCGTAGAAGCCCCTACTACTCACTTTAATTAAGCAAGGACAAACATGCTGATCTGAACTTGCGTCCGTGTGGGATTCAAACCCGCGGCCCTCAGCGCCATAAATCAATGTTAGGCTAACGCGATTCAGAGCCGTCTCTGAGAACTTCGAATAATTGTTCCGGGTCTGGATGTTTGTTCTTGTGCAATTTATGTACGGAAACCGCTTCTACGATACTTTAAAAGAAGTTAGTTACGTCTTTTTAAAAGAAGGAAAAAAACACTTCAAAAACTATTAAGTGGAAATTGTAACATTTTTTTTAAGTTTTTTTAAATCGTTTTTAACTTTTTTAGACACCTTTTGTTTATTAAAAATTTAATTTTTTTATTACAATTTTGATTTTTAAATGTTTATTCCGTAAAACGTAAAAGCATTGCTCCCATAAAGGAATTATTGACTCTTTGGAGTCGAGCAACTGTATTACGAGCGTAGGCTTAGTCTATTCCAATGTAGTAGTTTATAGAATGTACATCACTTTTTCAATTAAAATATTTTTGGAGTGTTGGCGATAACTGACCGGTGGCAGATTGCGCATATTTTGGGCCGATCCTTATTTGCCGTTCGCAGTTCGTTCTCGGTCCGATCTCGGTCTGATTTATTATATTCGAATGGCATTCGACCAAAACTTGACTGTTACGTATAGTATAAATGCACACACATATTTTTTATTAGATAATATTTTATCAGACCGAGATCGGGCCGAGAACGAACTGTGAACGGCATTACAATGAGGATCGGCCCTAAATGTCTGCAACAAGCGCTATAATGCATAAACGAAGTTCTTAAGCTGTTGTTAAGCTGTTGTTGCAAAATATCTTTAAACATCACAATGTATGCACCTACATAACGATGAAATGTGCTTACATAATATTTCATATTGCTAATGCATAATCATTCATTTGGCTAAAGGCCTTGTAGACAAAGTAACGATAAATTTAAAAAAATGTGTTTGTATAGATTTTGTAAAGAATAAATAAAGTTAATAGTTAGAATAAATGTGTAAAGCTTAAGTATTTTGAGATAGACGCAATAGAATCTTAACAATAATTTAATTTTAATTTCACATGTAGTTACCATCTCGTTTTCCTTCACGTCAGGATATAAAATTAAAAATAAGTGGCTACGTTTGGTCGTTATTATTTTAATTTTGCAAGTTATTATTACGAATTGGAGCCATGCTGCAGCTAAGCTTACAATACATGGCTATGTCTCAATGGGTTGGCTCGAACGGGGTAGGTCATGCTGTCACAAAATGTCACCGTGAAATAGCAAAGTAATGCTGCTTTGTTTCAAATGTTGAGTGTAGAGAATAGAGACCCTTTTTACTGGTAACGAGGCATTATATTTCAGTCCTCGGGGGTGACAGCGCATCTGCATTTTGATTCTTAATCGAGAATAGATGTAGCTGTCTATGGACTACAGCACCCATCAAATAAACTGTGTGATCGTTTGTCACAATGACTCTAAAGTAATAAAGTTAAAATAAAATAGGTCGCGGCGACGCAGTGCCACGGGTTCGAATCCCGCATAAAATAAGTGTTTTTACAAATAATTGTTCCGGGTCTGGATGTGTTTCCTTGTGAAATTTACATACGTAAACCGCCTTTGCTATACAGAAGAAAATCCTACTATGGGGGCAAAGTTAAAAAAAAAACCTTGGTGCCAGCGGCGATTGAACTTGGATTTCTCGCGTAACAACTGTGACGTACGCATATCACCTGAGCTTACAAGTCTACTAGAGAAAATTTAATCATAAAATTTATTTATTGTCTATATTTATACATTTTTAATTATGGTAACCTAATAATTCTTACAAATATATATTATGTTTTTATTGATTATTATAAAATTTGTTTTATGTGCTGTATTAAATTAAAAAAAATATTAATGCACCAAAGGAATTTCATTTGACGCAATTTTACAAAGCAAACACAAAAACTTCTTCCTACACCATTCGAATCTTTTTTTTGTTATAGTTTTAAAAAATTAATTATACTCACTCTATGTAAACCAGCTGAAGTCACCACCCATCCTCTTCAATAAAATTTAAAATAAATTTAATATCAGTTAAAATAAATTCTAACGCAAAGGGACGTCTTGCCGCCGGTCCTCCTGTAAGCTGACTGAGCTTCAGCACGCAGAATTCCTAATTCAAAAATCTGACTTCAAATGCGTCCAGGAAGCGTTGAACCATGATATATACGTTCGACACCCCTATGATAGCAACACTACGTCATCGTACGAGGGGAGAAGTCGGCCAAGGTATCTTGGACAATCATTACATGTCGTTTCCCAGACATTGAAATATGGAACTTGTGTTCATAACTGTATAGTTAACTTTTCAATACATACTATAAAAGTCCTGTAATATGGCACTGTGTACTGGAAAATGCGCTGTAAGTTGAAGCTGTTGCGGTTTAAATTGATTTGTCGTTAGCGTTAAGAGCTACAGGTTTCGATAAGTTCCCGTTGAAAGTGCGCTAGACGGTATTAATGGAAAAGGGTGCAACTGTGTTCTTGACGTATTTTAAAATATTTTGTAACATTTGTGTATATTGAATAGCCATGGTCTTAGCCTAATTAAAAGCGCCACAGTTCGTAGATCACAATCATAGAGCAGAGTTCGTATGGGTTTGAGTCAGCTTGCTAGTTCGTTCGAGAATCTGGACCATACAGCAGCAGAAATACCACACAGTAAGAGGAATAATAGTAGCCGTCTCCAAAGCTTCTATGCAGCGTTTACTCGAAATACAAATATAGACTATAATTTTTTAAAGGTAACTTTTTAAGGACATGTAAGAAGTCGATGGATGCAGGTGGCTCAGGACCGTGCTTTGTGGCTATACTTGGGGGAGGCCTATGTTCAGCAGTGGACCTGTGAAGGGCTGTAATGCTGATGATGATGATGAACTTTTTAAGACCTCTGTTTTTTTTTGGTTATGGTAACTTATGAATTACTGTCAACGTTTCTGTTTTGTTTCTTAGTTCGAATCTCGACAAAAAATTTGTTATTCTTTATTTTAACTAGTCGGCGCGGCGGCCCGGCAAATGTTACTCCACCCCAAAGAGAATGCCCCCTATAATGTAATCTACGGGGAGTCGTATGTCCAGCTGTGGGCACTGATGGGCTGTAATGTGGATGATGATGATGATGATACAAAGTTTAACTATAAGTAAAATATAAATATTAACGACACATTGACACTTAAAAAATCACTTACGCCCATCTGCTAAGTGACCGCGGAAGGAGGTCCTTAATTTCTACTACCATCTCACTCCCGCTCACAGTGAATCGCGTTTCCCTCTCTTTCTACACTTATGACTTAAGGCCGTCCCTTCAATGTGAAGCACTAGGATTCCGCGCGGTTCTATGCCACATTTCTGGAATATTAATAGAGAAATTTAATTCAGTAAGCATTATTACTACTATATGCTTTTGTTGTTAGAATAAAATGCTTTTTATTTAATGTAGACCGTAAATAATACTTATTGAAATATGTCCTAGGCGAAAGTTTATTGTCCAAATTGGCGATATATTGAAAATGGGCCAAATTAGGAGTACCCTCAACCGACGAGGATGTATGCGTAGGTATATTGATGTGGAGGAGGCGAGAGAGGTGTGTCAGGATCGTGCCAAATGAAAGTCTGTAGTCTCTGACTACCCCTCTGTGTGAAAGTCGGGAGTTTTGATGTTTATGTTTATGGTTTTATGAAAGTAATTGTTTTAATTTTATCACCGATTCAGAATACCACAGCATTGGAAAGAACTACGAGTAGCAGGAAACCCAGGGGCTAACAGGCTTCCACTTTATAATAGTGTATGCACTGACCCTACTTTGTACTTTTATACGTGGTAGATCCATGCTGCAGCTATATTAGTGATATAGTTGCAGCACGAATGGGTCGGCTCGACCGGGGAAGGACCACACTCTCACAGAATACCAGCGTAAAATAGCAGCTTATTGCTACTGTGTTTCGTATGGTGAGTGTAGAGAACCGGAGACCCATTTTATTATAACCCATTCCATCTTAGTCTTTACGACTGACTATGCATCTGCGTTTAAATTCTTAATTGAGGATAGATGTAGGTGTCTATGGGCCACAGCAACCACTTACCATCAGGTGTATCCTATAAAAAAAACAATTAATTATTGTGAAATTCATGTTATAAACAGCTTATTGAAGCAATCACTTCATCCCTTGGGTGTACTCATGTATTCATTAATATAATGATAACCCTTCATATAGAATAAGAATTACAAACGAGCACCCAGTCCACCTGATGCTAAATGAATGCTAAGGCTCACAATCACATTCATTTATCCTTTATTAAGAATTAAAATGCATCTGCTTTGTCACCTCCGAGGACTAAGATCAAATGCCTCATTACCAGTCCTAAGGGTCGCACCTGCTCTAACTCACCATACGAAACACAGCGGCATTAAGTTGCTATTTTACGCTGGTATTGGTATTTGTAAGGGCATGGTCCTGTCTCGGTCGAGGTCGACCCATTTGTGGTGCGGACGTTATTACGTAGCAGCAGCGTGGTTCTTTTACCTCTTTGTACAATGCTCCCTCCCTTTTTAGGGAGTCTTCGCTTAATTTAAAACTTCAAAATTTCCAATTGATAGATTTTGTATATAGTACATGAGGGTAATATGGTTGTCCGGTTAATATAGTCACTTTCTTATAACTAAAAACCTTGTGCCTTGTTTGCATAGATTATTCTATAATACGATAGCTCTTCATCCGTCAATCAAATAGTAAAAGATTAAAAGGGTGCTATTTTGTCGACGTCATTTTCATAATTGAAATTTCAGTAAATATTTTAGTCGATTTTATTATTGTATAGTGTAGCAAGTATTTTTAAGTCGATTTTTCGATGTGTTCCTAATTATTGCCAAAGCTTGTTAGCTATTGTCCTCTTAATATCTTAGTTATAGTATATGACTTTATAATAAAGATGTTCGCGACGGCCTAACAACGCTAAGAAACGAAGTTATAAAGAATATTGTTTTTTGTATTAATAATGAAATTACCGACAAAACTGAGTGAAAACGTGTATTAATATAGTTGTATAGCATATTTATAACCCTTAGTATATTTGTATAGAATGTCGTTTTGATAACAAGTGATATAAACAACTTTTATTATATACCAAAAAATCGACCAATCACAGCGCGTCATATCGTGGAAAAGTTTTTAATTAACTGCGTAATAGTTCATACTAAAAAAAAGGAAAATAATTTTATGTTCTAAAAGAGTTATAAATATGACTAGCATATGGCTTATAGATTAAAGAAGTGTAGGGATATTTTTGTATAATTAAACGCATTTCGTAGTTATAGAAAAATCAAAGAATTAATGTACCCAAATATTATGAAAATTTTGGACATTTCGTTTAATAACTTTTTACAATGTTAATATTTTGAGTAACATTTATGATATACTAATAAAGTACCAGACTACCGATTTAATGATGTATAGCATGTTAGTGTAGCAATTAGTTTTGTATAGAAAATATTGCAATTTATGCCATTTGTATAGTGAAAAGTTTATGCAATAAAGAGGCAAATGGAAAATGGCAAGCGGCTCACTGCAAAGTATTGCCAAAGTCTACCTTAGGGCCTCGGGACCCAGTACCCGTAGTAGTGTGAAGAACTACAAGTGAAGTGAGTGGTATCCGGTGGTAGCTGAAATGACTAGTAGCAGTATATAGTGAATAGTGATAGTGTTAGCTAGCCGAAAAAGGTCGTAACTGACATTCGCAGTTACACATAGTGAAAGTGTTAGCTAGCCTAAAAAGGTCGTAACTGATATTCGCAGTTACACATAGTGAAAGTGTTAGCTAGCCTAAAAAGGTCGTAACTGATATTCGCAGTTACATATTATAGTGAAAGTGGTAACTGATATCCGCAGTTACACAAGTGATAAAATCAGCTAGTTTAGTTGATAATAGCTGCTAGTCAGTAGTGTTAGAAAACCAGCTACCGCCAATAGATATTTGATACCACCGTACAATTTAAAGAAATCTTTTGAAATATACAGTGACCAACCAATTGTGAACAACCGTAGTTTAACAACCGTGATCAATAGTTATAAAATTTCGCGACTAATCAATCAGTCGAACCGCTGGCCACTACCTTGCTATTTGTATTTGTTAATCGTGCATTTTGATTTGAACCACAGTCCACAATACCTCAGCGGCACCCACAAAGACGGCGGTGAAAGTACCCACCGGAACCTATAGGTGTAGGACGTGAGCGACTCGCGAAGTATCTTCGACAACATTTACTCCGGAGAGTTTCGCCCGTCCGGCACATTCGTTGGTCCTTCGAGCCGGATATATCCGTTTGTATTTCGGAACCGGGTAAATAGTCACCACCGTATTAAAACCGCAGAATTTTTCAGATTCAAGATGCCGATCACCCGTTCGCAAGGAAGGGAAGCCAAGGCGTGGACCGTCGGTCTGGAAGGAGGTTCGTCTGCCAGTAATGCCGCCGTCCACCACCAGATGCCACCACGCTCACCGTCAACGGTGGAGGGTGCTGAGGCGCCATGCTGCCCCCCGAGGGGGGATACCCCTGCCCGCACCGGCCACTACGGCCCGGACAACGAAGCAGAGGGAACATATAGAAGGCAACGATGACTTTAGCCGTGCATCATCGCCAACAGCCCGGGAAGACACCCACACCGAAGAGCCACCAAGGGGCCACACCGATTGCAGTAAGAAGTCAAAGAAGACTGTTCGGCCCAATAGAAGAATTTTGAAGGCTCGTGAAGAAGTATTGAAGATCAAACTAGAACTTGCGCAGATCTCTTTACAGATGGCTGAAGAAGAAGACGAATCAGACGACTATGATGAAGATGGTCACTCCAAAAGTGAGTACATTCGATCTTGGCTCGAAAACTCTGTAGCCAAACAAAAGTCAAATCAAGGCGCAATCACCGAAGGGAAGGCCCCATTTAATAAAACCGTCACAAAGCCAACCCCGGACGTTGTCGACCTCAGTGAGCCCCAAAAGGAGCTCACGAACCAGGATTCCTATCCAGAAGACGTACAAAGGGATCCCATGCCACAGAAGCTCAGCCAGGAACCCATCGTTAATGAAGACAGGGGGCTCCTACCGATTGTATCAGAGCTCACCTACCAGGATTCCTATCCGGAAGATGTACAAAAGGATCCCAAGCCAAATAAAGCTAGCCAGGAACCTGTCATAAGTGAAGACAGGGGGCTCCGTCCATTTATATCGGAGCTCACGTCCGCTATAGCCGCGCTCGCTGACAAATCAAAGTTAGAGAGTGCGCCACTATCGTCGCATACTTTCGCAGAGTCGAAAGCTATAATGACACTGCCAAGCTTTAGCGGAGCATATACCGAGTGGCTTTCATTCCGTGCCATTTACGAAACAACCCGAGGCTACTTCAATGACATTGAAAACACTGCTAGACTAAGACGAAGTCTACAAGGAAGAGCCTTGGAAACAGTCAGTTCAGAACTTATTGGGCATGCTAAGCCAGATGAGATTATGCGAGAACTGGAGCTACAATTTCGGCGTCCAGATTCAATTGCGCAAGCAGAAACCGAGAAGTTACGAGGATTAGCACGCTGTACAGAAGCGCCCAGAGACATCTGCACATTCGCGAGTAAAGTGAGGGGAAGCGTCGTCACTCTTCGATCCCTAAAGCGAGATCATTACCTCGTCAACGCAGAGCTGCTACGACACCTCACCGACAAACTGCCAAACTCTATACGTGCCCAGTGGTATAGAATCTACACCGAAAAATATGACTCTAGACCAGACCTCGGCTGCTTCAGCGATTTTATTACCGAGCAAGCTCGCTTCTGCAGTGCATTTGCGCCTCCAGAAATTATAAACGAAGCACAAAGCAATCGTTCAGTACATAGAGCACACGCGGCTACTACTAAGCCATCTCCGAAATGCAGAGTGTGCGGAAAGGAGGGTCACTACGGATCCGAATGTAAAAAATTTAAGGAAGCAGATATCAACAAAAGATGGGAACTCGCAAAGCAAAATAATTTATGTTTCCGCTGTTTACGCTATAGAAATCAGACACACAAATGCAAAACAAATAAGTGTGGAATAGAAGGATGCACCGCGACACACAATCGACTTCTCCATAGTAATACAAAGGAGAAGACTGAGGTCAAACAAAAAGAACCTCAAGAAACTGTTGCTAACTCATTCGGTGTGTCAAAGCATCAAGCCTATTTAAAAATAATTCCAGTGCGAGTAATTGGACCGGCGGGAGCTGTAAACACACACGCCCTGCTGGATGATGGGTCAACAGTTTCACTAATGGATGAAGAGATCGCCAAACAAATTGGAGCTAAAGGGCGGTTCGACCCGTTTAAGATCACCGCTATCGGGAACACCACCCTCGATTCACCGGAATCCCGAAGAATTAAAGTATCGCTGAAGAGTCTCCACAGCAAAAGGCTGCTATTCAGAGCACGCACGGTCGCAAGCCTAAACTTGGGGCCACAGACTGTGCGTGCAGTAGACATAGCCAAGTGCAAACACTTGAAAGACCTAAAGGAGCAGCTAATATATGACTCCGGCAACCCAAGGATCCTAATAGGACAGGACAATTGGAGACTTCTGATAGCCACTCAAATCCGTAGAGGTCCACCGCACCAGCCAATCGCCTCGCTCACAGAATTAGGATGGGTGCTACACGGGGCACACACTAAAGCCCCGTATCAGCGCGTCCACGCGGCCAATGAGCTGCACAAGAGCGAGGGAAATATAGATGACCAACTCCGCGAATATTTCGCGCTGGAATCTCTCATTATCAATCCGAGAAGACCAGACTCCGACCCAGAGAAGAAAGCTGAAGATATACTAAATAGCAGCACCCGTCAGTTACAAGACGGGTACATAGAAACAGCGCTTCTCTGGAAGGAAAAGGATATCGAGATGCCTGGTAATTATGAAACAGCAATAAAACGGCTCGTTTCCATTGAAAGAAAATTAGATCGAGACGAAGATCTAAAAAGGAAGTATGATGAACAAATGAATTCCCTTGTACAAAAAGGATACGCCGAGATAGCACCGAAAACTAGCACACCGGGAAGAACATGGTACCTACCCCATTTCGACGTCCATAACCCAATGAAGCCAGAGAAGTTTCGAATAGTACACGATGCCGCAGCCAAAACAAAGGGGGTGTCGTTGAACGACTTCCTGCTCACGGGTCCAGACCTACTGCAATCACTACCAGGGGTCATGATGCGTTTTCGCCGCCACAAAATCGCTGTCTCCGCGGACATAGCCGAAATGTTCATGCAGGTTAAAGTTAGACCCGAAGACAGAGATGCCTTAAGATATCTCTGGAGAGGGGATCGACGTAATGAAGCTCCACAGGAATATAGAATGACGTCGATCATTTTCGGTGCAGCCAGTTCGCCCTGCACAGCCATATTCGCGAAGAACTGGAACGCTAAAAATACAAAGACAAGTATCCAGAAGCCGTAGAAGCTATCATTCAAAACCACTATATGGATGACTATCTCGACAGTTTCCAGTCTCTGGAAGAGGCAATGCGAATATCGAAAGAAGTACGCGACATACACAAAAACGCGCACTTCACCTTAAGAAAATGGGTTTCCAACGCACCAGAAGTTGTAAAAGAATTAAAACCTGACCATGAAGCATCTGAGTCAGTCGATCTGGGAAACAAAGGAACCGAGGAAAAGATACTCGGATTAATCTGGAAACCGGGTACCGATCAGCTGAGCTTCAACCTAAAGCTCGCTCGACTTCCAATCAATTTGCTGCATGAAACACCGACCAAGAGGGAAGCACTTAATATAGTAATGTCGCTGTATGACCCGCTCGGCCTCGCCTCCCCAGTTACAATTCGAGCAAAACAAATACTGCAGGAAGCATGGAGACGAGGAACAGACTGGGACCAGGAGTTGGACGAAGACCTGACTAAACAATGGTTCACATGGATCCAACATCTGGAACAGCTCAAATCAGTAAGCATCCCAAGATGCTACCCGGGATTCAGCAACGCACGTTCACTCCAAGTCCACGTGTTCACCGATGCCAGTGAGAGCGCCTACGCAACGGCAGTCTACTGGAGATCAACCACACCCGATGGGACAGTACATGTGAGCCTCATCATGGCTAAGGCGAAGGTAGCTCCGCTGAAAGTAACGTCCATACCTCGCCTCGAGTTACAAGCCGCCGTGATGGGAAGCCGCGTAGCTGCCGCCGTCATCCAGGCACATTGCGTGACGCCCGAAGCCGTAACATATTGGACTGACAGCAAAACTGTCCTCACGTGGATAAAAAAGGGCTCCAGGAGTTACAAACCTTTCGTTGCCCACCGAATAGCAGCAATCGAGGAACATAGTAAAGTAGAGGACTGGCGTTGGGTACCTACCAAATTGAATATAGCTGACATTGCCACGAGGGACGTACCACCGAACTTCGACTCCAATCACGAGTGGTACAACGGCCCATCGTTTTTGTATAAAGAACCCTCAGCATGGCCCACCGAAAGACCCAGGTCATCCGAACCTACAGGTGAGGAAAGATCCCTCACCATTAAGGAATCGTATCAATCTCTGATACTCCGAGAAGCTGTTCCCGATCCAGCAAGGTTTTCGAGATGGGAACGCTTATTGCGAGCTACGGCTAGAGTGCTTCAATTTATAACACTCTGCCGCAAAACCACAGACAGGACCTTCTATAAAAGAACCAAAAGGGACAAAGAGGAAGACCCCGACTGGAGGAAATCGAAAAATAATCCGCGACAAATCGCGCAGCCTCCCAGTCAAGTGAAAAATAGAGGTGTCAAAAGGTACATCACACTAGAGGCCGAATTCATCAGAAAGGCCGAAAAGCTCCTGATACTCCTGAGGCTCCTTCTCACAAGAGATAACCGATCTCCGTAATAATAAAAAGGTCGCTCATGATAGCCGCCTACGACCGCTCCAAATAGAATTGAAAGACGGCATCATCGCGCTACGAAGTCGCATAGCCGCCGTGAAGGGAGTCACAGAAGACATGAAGGGGCCAGCTATATTGGATGGTGATCATTACATCACGCAATTATACATTGACTGGACGCATCGTAGCCTGCATCATTGCGGAACCGAACCTACCATCAACGAGGTTCGACAGCACTACTGGGTGATCCGACTTCGACCCACCACGAAAAAGATAGTGAGCCAATGCATACAGTGTCGCATCAGAAAAGCACAACCATCAGTGCCAGCGACCGGTGACCATCCCAGTACACGTCTCGCTCATCACCAGAGACCGTTCACCTTCACCGGTCTGGACTATTTTGGGCCACTTTCAGTCACTGTGGGACGTACACATCAGAAGAGATACGTAGCTCTCTTCACCTGCCTCACATCCAGAGCTGTCCACTTAGAAGTTGTCGCAAATCTTAGCGCTGACTCCGCAATACTGGCATTAAGAAGATTCGCAGCTCGCCGAGGGTGCCCCACCGAGATTTACTCCGACAATGGCACCAACATGCACGGCGCAGACAAGGAACTTCGGGAGGCTTTTCGAGAAGAAGCCAGTCGACGAGGCATAGTGTGGCGTTTTATAACCCCCTCCGCGCCTTTCATGGGAGGAGTGTGGGAACGTCTCATACGGTGCGTGAAGACGGCACTATACACCGTCCTTCATGAGAGACATCCGCATGAGGAAGTATTAGCCACGCTGCTCTGCGAGGTGGAGTACACAGTAAATAGCAGACCATTGACTCGCATCTCTGTAGACAGCGACGATGACGAATCCATCACTCCAAATCACTTCCTTTTAGGAGGATCTGCGAGATTGCCGACACCTGGAGTATTTGATGAAAAAGATATGAATAGCAAAAGACACTGGCGACGCTCCCAGATACTCGCTGACATGTTCTGGCAGCGTTGGGTCCGAGAGTATTTACCGGAACTTCAAAACCGGCGGGAGGCCCATGGGCGAGGTCCCAATCTCCAGGTGGGCGATCCAGTCCTCATAGCTGACGGCCAGTTACCTCGTAACACCTGGCCACGAGGGAGGGTGGAAGCTGTTTACCCCGGTGCGGACGGACAGATTCGCACTGTGGAGGTACGCACAGCAAACGGCCTAATCAAGAGACCAACCAGGAAACTCGTGCCGCTGCCGAAGTTGAAACAACGTCGCTCACCGAAATGGATGCAGCGCCGCTGTGAGAAAATCGTCGCGACGCTGCACGGCGGGAGAGATGTTCGCGACGGCCTAACAACGCTAAGAAACGAAGTTATAAAGAATATTGTTTTTTGTATTAATAATGAAATTACCGACAAAACTGAGTGAAAACGTGTATTAATATAGTTGTATAGCATATTTATAACCCTTAGTATATTTGTATAGAATGTCGTTTTGATAACAAGTGATATAAACAACTTTTATTATATACCAAAAAATCGACCAATCACAGCGCGTCATATCGTGGAAAAGTTTTTAATTAACTGCGTAATAGTTCATACTAAAAAAAAGGAAAATAATTTTATGTTCTAAAAGAGTTATAAATATGACATTCAATTAGCATATGGCTTATAGATTAAAGAAGTGTAGGGATATTTTTGTATAATTAAACGCATTTCGTAGTTATAGAAAAATCAAAGAATTAATGTACCCAAATATTATGAAAATTTTGGACATTTCGTTTAATAACTTTTTACAATGTTAATATTTTGAGTAACATTTATGATATACTAATAAAGTACCAGACTACCGATTTAATTATGTATAGCATGTTAGTGTAGCAATTAGTTTTGTATAGAAAATATTGCAATTTATGCCATTTGTATAGTGAAAAGTTTATGCAATAAAGAGGCAAATGGAAAATGGCAAGCGGCTCACTGCAAAGTATTGCCAAAGTCTACCTTAGGGCCTCGGGACCCAGTACCCGTAGTAGTGTGAAGAACTACCAGTGACAGTGAAGTGAAGTGAGTGGTATCCGGTGGTAGCTGAAATGACTAGTAGCAGTATATAGTGAATAGTGATAGTGTTAGCTAGCCGAAAAAGGTCGTAACTGACATTCGCAGTTACACATAGTGAAAGTGTTAGCTAGCCTAAAAAGGTCGTAACTGATATTCGCAGTTACACATAGTGAAAGTGTTAGCTAGCCTAAAAAGGTCGTAACTGATATTCGCAGTTACATATTATAGTGAAAGTGGTAACTGATATCCGCAGTTACACAAGTGATAAAATCAGCTAGTTTAGTTGATAATAGCTGCTAGTCAGTAGTGTTAGAAAACCAGCTACCGCCAATAGATATTTGATACCACCGTACAATTTAAAGAAATCTTTTGAAATATACAGTGACCAACCAATTGTGAACAACCGTAGTTTAACAACCGTGATCAATAGTTATAAAATTTCGCGACTAATCAATCAGTCGAACCGCTGGCCACTACCTTGCTATTTGTATTTGTTAATCGTGCATTTTGATTTGAACCACAGTCCACAATACCTCAGCGGCACCCACAAAGACGGCGGTGAAAGTACCCACCGGAACCTATAGGTGTAGGACGTGAGCGACTCGCGAAGTATCTTCGACAACATTTACTCCGGAGAGTTTCGCCCGTCCGGCACAAAAGATATTAATAGTTACTTTGCAACCATCCGCTGAATAAAATAAAATGAAGTGTCTTACTTGGTTTAGTGAGTTTAGTGACCGCGGTCAGTCGCCTACAGTCTACATCACCTGAAGATGCCTCGTGTAGAGGAGAAACACGTGTCGTATTATCGTCGATGGTGTGTCTTTCCTAGAGTAGTGGTGGTGGGAGTAGTGGTGACGGGATTAGTGCACGGAATTGAGGCAGGGCGGGAGGTGCTCTTCAAACTAGGTAAGATACACCATTGCATTTAATTGAGCGGATGGTTGCAAAGTAACTATTAATATCTTTATTATAATAGATTTCCGCAAAGTAACGCCTGATTCTATTAAGTATATGACTTTGTTTTTTTGTCTCCGTCCTATGAATCATCTATCGTCGATTAAGAATCATAATGCAACTGCGTTGTCATCTCTGAGAACTAAGGTGGAATACCTCGTTTCCCGTAAAAAAGAGTATCCGAAGCTCTACACTAACCATACGAAACACAGCAGCATTATGCTGCTATTTCACGCTGGTATTCCGTGAGAGCGTGGTGCTTCCCCGGAAACGAGGTATTCCATCTTAGTCCTCACGAGTGACAACGCATCTGCGTTTTGATTCATAATCGAGGATAGATGTAGATGTCTATGGGCCACAGCATCCACTTGAAATCAGGTAAACTGTGTGCTCATTTGTCACCCTATATTATAAAAAAACTTAAGGGTGACAACATATCTGCATTTTGATTTTTAATCTAGGACAAAGGTTGTCTACGGGCCCCAACATCCACTTACCATTAAGTGGACTGTGAGCTCGCTTGGCTTTGTCACTTTGAAAAAGCAACCAGTATGACGAAGGATATAAGCGTTAAAGGCTTGATGCATCTGATTCTACGGTCTTCCATTCTCCTGCTAAACCTACTAAGGAGAATCTTCCCTACAACGGGAGAGTACTTTCTCCAGCAGTGAACTTCTATAGGCTCTGGAACAAGGAAATTTAGTTTAATACAACTTTTTAAGTTTCGTGTACCTTAGAGATCACCCCGCAGCTTTATTGCACTACTTAGTTCGAGTTGTTGGCGACCGAGCTCTTTCCCACCCGTTTAACTCACTGGCACTGCCAAGAGATGTTGCATCTCTTTACGTATTTCATCGCATTTCCAAAGAGAAGTGTTCTGAGGAATTTCTCGGACTAATTCCAGCCGCACAATTTCACCATCGCACATCGCTACTAAACTCGCGATACCATCCATACCATCTGCATGACTGGCGGTCCACCGATGCGATTTAAAAGAAGTTCTTGTGGAATCGACTACCACCAGAGATTTTTCTGGACCGATACGACTTAGGGACCTTCAAAAAAAGAGCCTACTCCTTTTTAAATGGCCGACAACGCATCCGCGATTCCTCTGGTGTTGCAGCTGTTCATGGGCGGCGGTAATCACTTACGATGAAGTAAGCCTATGCTCGTTTGCCCCTCTCCTATTAAAAAAACCATTAAGAAAAACTATCTTGGGAAGGAATTGACCTTATAACAGATTCTATTCAGTGCACAAGTCAATTCACTTTAACTCACCCAGAATATTCTCTAAGTCTATCCGTAAAAGTTCAAATAGACTTAATTGATTAGTACTAGTGACTGTTAACAATATCCACCCCCCCCCCCCCCCATATCATCCCGTGCGTGTCGTAAGAGGCGACAGAGGGTAACAAATCATGAGATGAGGAGCAGTGTTTTCCTAATAAAGATTATCAAGCGTGGCATATATGGCAAATATGGTAAATACGTCCCCTATAAGACAATCTATGGGAAGCCTATGTTAAGAAGTGGGCTTTAGTAGGCCGTAAAACTAAGTGATTTTTGAGTATATGTAACAATATTCTTACTTAAAGATATTTTTTTAATGTTAGTTGAGGATCACTTTATTGTTTTCAGTTTATATATTCTATTGGTTTACGTGCAGACGCTACAGCTCGTAGAGCAAAATCATACTAATCATATTCTACTGGTCTCATGATAAGTGAAGTATATCAGGCCCATCGACAGTTCCAAAATACTTTTAATAAAAAGGCTACAACTGCGTTGTAACTCCTGAGCCCTAAAACGAAAAGCTCATAATTATCCTGGGTCTCATTCTCTTAAAACAGTAAACAGCTATGGGGTATATATATATATATATACATATATATATATATATATATATATATATATATATATATATATATATATATATATATATATATATATATATAGAACAGGTATGGATAGCTTAAGTTATCTTAAATTTTATTTCAGTATCTTCACTATTTTTAATGCATTATTTTCATTTAATTCATTGCTTAACATTTTAAGTGCAATTTCATATAGTCCGTGAAATGTAATTCTCTTCAAGCTAGATTGTGAATGTGGTCTCTCTTACAGAGGTCAAATAAAAAGATCTATAAAAACTCACGTGAAGGAACATATAGCTGACGTGAAGCACCGATGCTCCGGGAAGTCTGCAGTCTGAGAACATGTTCAAGATCGTCCCCACCATTACATCAGATTTGATAAACCACAAATACTCGCAAAAGAACACCGATTCCTACCAAGGATGATACGCGAGGCTATTGAAATTAAAAAACGGGGTGGGTGCTGCCATCTGCTTGGGATCCTATAATTAACAAAATTAAACCCAAACCCAAGCATACCACTGCAAGACTTCATTACCAAAAATTAATATTCAATAACTGAAGATAGCCGGACTAACTATGACATTGGGACGTCAAACATCTCAGTTCCCCACGTGACCATGGGTGCTGTAAAGCACCCGAAACGTCGGAAATTAAAAACTAAGTTAAAATAGTTGATTGAACGCGATAAAATCCGTAAATATAGTTTCATTCAATGTAATTTTTACTATTAAATAACTTCCAAACAGCTTTCTACAATTTATTTCACTGCCGGTTCATTAATTCTTTTTATACCGCAAATAGCTTATGGGAAACCAAAATCTTAACCGTATAAAATCATAATCTCAAATCTTAACCTTAAATTTTAACCTTTAAATAATTGTATCACGTCTGTTATTACTCGATGTAACCACACTACCTTGATATCGAAATAATTATGGCCATAATTAAAACATCACCTAGGAGTAGCCACGATTTATGGCCTATAAAATTACAATGCCAATCAATACGATATATGACGGTAGGCAATAGCTCCAGTGGCGATTATTTTCGCATATTAATCGTCTTTAATACCACGGTAATTTTTGGGTCGATTCGCCACACGTACAGTTTGTTCATTGCTCGATATGAACTCAAAGAAAAAAAAAAGACTAAAAAATTACGCTTTCTGTCCATTTTCATCGCATACCATCTTCTTTTAAGTTACTTTAGCTTTGTTAAATGTAAAAGGTTCATAATATAATAGTAACTACCGCCTATAAAGTAAAACACCGCCGCAGTTTCAACTTCTATCCTGAAAAATGATTTTCCGTCTACGTCTTTATCATATCTAGGTAAACAATTGTGTAAGCACACTACTTCACGCGATAATTTAGGCAATAATTCAATGCCACAATTATTGCGGTAAACGGGCGGTAGACGGTAAGATGGCTCTGTTGCATAAGTAATTATTAGTAAAACCTTATGTAAAAAAAATTCAGTGATCAACGCGATTGGCGACGGGTAGAAGAGTCTAATAGACTATATTCATTTTTTTTCCTCCGTCTTATAATGAGAGAAGCTTATGTGTCATAGTGGAATTTTAAAGCTTAATTAAAAAAATAGCCTCCAGATCGAAATTTAATCACGGCGGCCAGTCTCAACGGGGATGAGTCATCATTGCAGGATAGGATTATTATATACGAGTGTGTGTGCAAGCACAGATGCAGTCTATTCCCTCACTTTTAAAGTCCGATGTGACACAATCTGACACGACCGGAGAGAGATCACGGACAGCTTTAAAGAAGAAGATGAATTCAAACGTAAAATCCTCTAATCGAAAATCCGTTGCTTTTTAATCGCGCTGTCACTGAACACCTTTTTTTGATTTTCCAAAAAAGAGGTTATCTCCGCACACAACCGCAACAATTTCGCTAGTAATTTATGTGAAGATAAATACATACATTTCACATGGCCAGTAATAATTATTTGCAAACCGTAAATAATAGTTGATCCACATTTAAACGTGGTAGAGACACGCTGCAGCTTTCACAGAATACTAGCGTAAAATAACAGCTTGATACTGCTGCGTTTCGTATGGTGAGTGTAGAGAACCGGAGACCTTTTTTACTGGAATCGAGGCATTCCATCTTAGTCCTCAGAGGTGACTGTGCATCTGCATTGTAATTCTTAATTGAGGATAAATGTGGATGTACATGGGCCACAGCATCCACTTAACATCAGGTGGACTGTGTGCTCGTTTGTCACCTGATGCTATAAAAAAATCCGCGCACGATTCGAATCCGCAGTCAGTAGCACCGCAGTAACTCAACCACTGCGTTACCGCTTTCAAACACAAAGATTTTATAAAGTAACCTTCACAGCTGGATCAACTCTGTGCGTGATAAACATATATTGGACTAATTCGTTGCCATGGCATCGAAGTTTTCTTAGGCGCTAACTTCGTTATATTCAACGACACTAATAATTAAGAAAGTATTAATAATATCGAAAAATATATTATACTGTAATAATATATATGCCGTGAGGTGACTCCACCACCTCAAATCATCCCGCAGGGTGTCGTAAGAGGTAACAGAGGTAAACAAATATAGCAGATGGGCAGAAGCATGTTTCTCTGCCTCCACGATACAGGAGAAAATCCTAGTGTGAGGATAACGTTTTTTAAATAATATATATAATATGTTAATGTAAAACAAAATTGAAATAATACTAGTTTTTACGGAATTTATCGCGTATATTTAACTTTTTAATACCCGACGTTTCGAGAGCTATACAGCACCCATGGTCACGGGAAGGACTGAGATGTTTAACGTCCAGATGTCATAGTTAACCGCGGTTACCATAGATTAAAATTGTATATTTTTATATGTTTATATAGGTATAAACATATAATATATATATATATATATATATATATATATATATATATATATATATATATATATATATATATATATATATATATATATATATATTGTGTGAATTTATATAAAAATAACATAAACACTCACGCCTGTCACCCAGAGGGGTAGGCAGAGACTACAGACTTCCATTTAGCACGATCCTGACACACCTCTCTCTCGCCTCTTCCACATACATATACCTACGCATACATGCTCGTCGGTTAAGGGTACTTTTAATTTAGCCCATTTTTAGTATATCGCCAATTTGGTCCACAAACTTCCGCCTAGGACGTCCCTTTCCGACTCTTCCATTCACTTCCACAACATATATTTGCTTTGTCAGTCTTTCCGCATTCATTCTTTCTACAAAACCAAACCACCGAAGTATTCCTTTCTTAATCCTGGTCACTGCATCATCTTACAAACCACACTCTTCTTTTATCACACAGTTTCTCACCCTGTCACTCAGATTCAGCCCTAACATACTCCTTAGCGACCGCATTTCTACTGCATTTATTCTACTCTCGAGCTTCTTCTGCCACACCCAATTTTTACTACGATATGTTAAAGTAGGGACTAATACAGCACTGTGAATTGCCATACGTGCCTTTCTGACACCTTCTGACTTTTCACAATAGAGTGTAGAGCCCCATTTACTTTATTATATATATATATATATATATATATATATATATATATATATATATATATATATATATATATATATATATATATATATATATATATATATTATATATAATCTGTATATACATATAAGCGCAATATCACTGACTGTCTGACTGACTGACTCATCACGATATCTCTAATGACCTGACTTGAATTTAGTATAGTTACTCATTTCGCAGTGAGCGTCTCACTAAGAACTGATTTTACGATAGTCCAAAACAATTCCCGATATTTTATATCTGCGTTATTATTGTCTATTCTGGTGCTCCCAGCGAAGTGAACGGGTATTAGCTAGCAAAATATAAGACTGTCGATAATACTGTGGTTACGTGTTTGACTGAGTGCAATGTGTGCCATGGGTTCGAATCCCGCTCGCAACAAGTAGTGTCTGTCTATGTGCGATTTAGGTATGTAACATGTCTCCACAGTAGCGGAAAAATTCTTTGTTTGAGGTACACCACATAGCGTGCAACATTTCCTATAAGAGAAAATAAGTTATTGAATATTTTCCTTACATTTATAGTGGTTAGTATTATTTGAATCGATGATGTCAAATTAACAACAAGCCAAGACATCTATCAACTGATTTGTCATCTTGACAGAAGACCAAGTAGGACCCAGTTCGTCCCAGCTCGATTCCAGTCATGAAGCGTGACGTGAGGGTGATTAACGCGGAGTGCCGACCGCTGTACCCTCTTACCGACTAACATTAGAACAGTTACATTATTGGAGAAGGCTTGTTCTTAAAACATTTTAATAATTTATGTCCTCCAGATCGAATTTTAGTCACGCAGAGATTCATTTCAGTATTCACATAGGATTATAGTGAGCGGGTGTGTGCTAATGGTGGTTAATATAGCGCATAACGCCATATTATAGCGCGCTGTCTCTCCATAGCACATATCGCTTGCTATGTAAGTAGTCGCTATAGCGCTATTGCGCTTTGGCGCTATTAAGTATTAATATCTAGCGGCAACTAGTTGTAGCAGCAGCGCTGTTGGGAGAGGACGTGTGACGCAAATTTGATCTCGTCACGAGTGACCTAATTTAGTGTTAGACGTTGTTTAGTTAGTGTATACTGTTATAAGTGATCGAAGGACACAGTTTTATGTTACAAAAGAAGCCTAACTAATGTTTTAAATGTAAATAAAATATAGATACAAAAGTGTATGTAAATAATAGTGTATGTAAATAGTTGATTTTTATTAATACAACCAATAAACTTTTAAATACACCTTTATTTTATTTATAATTTATATTAAAGTTAAAATAAAGTTTACATCAATTATAATAAAAAATAATTAATTTTATTTCGTTTTAAAAAGTACACGCCTTAAAAATATTTTAGATTTTTAAGGCGTGTACTTTTTAAAACGAATTTTTATAGAAAGTCGTAAGCCTGAAAAGTATGAAAAAACTTTCATTGGTTTTTCTTCCCCACTTTATTTTATTTTAGTCTAAAATCCGACATATTACGAAATGATGTTCTTATATAACACGCGGTCTATCCAATGAACGACATGTAATGTAGCGTGCTACGAGGTATAGCGTGCTGCAAATCTTAACACGCTTTCTTATAAATAGCGCGCTATAACATAGCGTATTTAATAGCACGCTAGAAATTTATAGTTTATGGTCAGTAGCGTGCTATTGATTTATAGTCGTTTTGAACAACTTTAGTGTGTGCGAAAGCACAGGTGTACTCCGTATTTTCTCACTCTCATAAAGAGATCGGGCGTATGACCAATGTCTATAAGTGCTTTTCGAGACTCAGTGGTATAACACCAAACAAACTTATTTATTTTATTTATTCATTTATTTCACAATTTGTGAACACACAAGTAAGGGAGAGGACACATCATGATAAAAAGTTTGTACAAAGGCTCTACTTATCTCACAATGAAATTTCTTCCAGTAGGCCAGTTTCAAACACATGATTAATAAATGATTATAAGGTGAGCACTCTGTTATTACACAACACATATGGGGATAAAATAAATACATACGTCAGCCCAAATACTTATGTATATATTCAAATACATAAATATATTCATATTTAAACAAACATTAATACATACGTAAATACTTAATATAATATAAAGTCATAATTAAATATATAAACATATATACACACACATACATACGAATATATGTGCATGCGTATATTTGTAACAGTATAGTAAATATCAAAAATTTGAGACTTACATAGAAGACGTTGATAAATAATGTTCTTTCATTCGTTTTTTGTACAAAGTCACTGTTTTGATTTCTCAAATGTGAGTAGAAAGCGAATTCCAGAGTCTTACTGCTTATACGGAGAAGTATTAAAGGTAATAAGAGTGTTAGGTATTGAGAGTATTAAAGGATGGGAATTTTAAGAGAGTTTAAAGGTGAGATCTACAAACTGTATCTGGGGATTTAAGAAAGGTAAATCGATTTCGGAGGTATGTAGGGAAATTTGGGCTGTGTAGGATGTTAAAAAGGAGACAAAGGATACGAGTGTTCCTGCGAAATCGGATCGGGAGCCACTTGAGTTGCTTTCTATATTTAGAGACGTGGTCAAACTTCTTGAGTCCGAAAATATACCGAATGCAAAAGTTTTGCAATCGCTCAAGTTTGTTTAATTGCTGCTCTATGGCGTCCAAAAAACAGACATCAGCGTAATCTAAGATAGGCAAAATAAGAGTTTGAACAGGAGAGATTTTCGTCGATAAGGATAAAAAACTTTGAAGGCGTTTTAATTAGTGGAAAGCATAATAAATTTTTCTACTTAAGTCCGTTATGTTAGGACCCCATGACACTTGAACCACCCCATGAACTTCCTGAATCCAGGCGGATACTAAGAATGTATTTGGCAGAAAAATCCAATAACCGATTTTGCCCCAACGTGAAATTCGAAGCCATAACCAATTGGTCAGCAGTCGTACTAAAGACCACCAGACTAATAGTCATAAATATTTTACTAACATTTTATTAAAGATGTATGAATTACTGCGAAGTTCGCACACATCCGCTCAATGAAATAAAATTACTTATTATAAAGAGCACTTTCCGCCCTCCCTCAATTGCGTGCACTAATCCCGTCACCACTAATCCCAGCACCACTACTCCCAACACCACTACACTAGGAAAGATACACCAAGATTCTTCGGTGACCGACCGCAGAGTCTACATCACCTGAGGATGTCTCTTGTAGAGGCGAAACACGTATCGTATTATCGTCGATTGTGTGTCTTTCCTAGTGTAATAGTGTTGGGAGTAGTGGTGCTGGGATTAGTGGTGACGGGATTGACGACGAGTCTATTCACCCTTATCTTAAATGCACCCATATTATAACCATTGAAAACCATCTCCTAATTAGTTTACCCCTGTCGCCATAAAAAACGTAAGCGACATCCTAAATATATATATATATATATATATATATATATATATATATATATATATATATATATATATATATATATATATTAATAAATTAATATAAAATAAAATGTATAAATCGACTCTATGCAACCCTTCGTCCACTTTACAGTCGCGAAGGGTCGGTTTAAGTGCTGAAAAGAGATAATGTTACGTGCATGAAAGAGAAGAACAATGTGAGGGATTAGCGAAGGAATGGAAAAATAGTTTTTTATTTTTATTTCGATTAACAATAGAAAAGGATCATACAAATGTAAATACAATAATCATATATTTTTTACCTTTAAATCAAGGTAAAAATTACTTCCAATGTAACCACGTAATGTCCACGACCCGCTGCTAGACGTTGGCTTACTCTCATTTTTGAGAGATTTTTTTTATAAGAGATGGGCAAACAAGCATGCGGCTCATCTGATGGTAAGTGACTACCGCCGCCCATGAACAGCTGCAACACCAGGGAACTTGCAGATGCGTTGCCGGCCTTTTAAAAAGGAGTAAGCATTTTTTTTGAAGGTCCCTAAGTCGTATCGGTCCGGAGAAATCTCTGGTGGTAGTCGATTCCACAAGGAAGTTGTGCGAGGCAGAAGACTTCATTTAATCGTACAGTGGTGGAACGCCAGTCATCCAGATGGTATGGATGGTTTCGTGAGTTTTGTCGCAATATGCGATGGTGAAATTGTGCGGCTGGAATTAGTCCGAACAATTCCTCAGAGCATGGAGCTATAAGTGAAAATTGAAAATTGAAAAATCTTTATTGCAACAAAAACAGTTTATACATAAGAATGTCACTCTAGCTCCTGTAAAAGGTTAATGTGTTTTGTTATTGTATTTAATGTTATTTTAATACATTTTTGTTGAATTAAAAAAACCTTAGATGCGTGTTGTAAAAACATAGAGTGGTCGATGTGAAGTCGTGCTACTCTAGTGCGTTTGCAGACTTCACACGACACTTCCTCAGATATACAGGTTTCCTTGCAATTGTGAAGGTATTGCTAAACGAGGGCAAAGTCTAGTTAAATATTGTTTTATAGTACATATTAGGTGATACGTGGTAGAGCGCTGCAGCTATATTATAGTTGTAGTGTATATCGGCCCGATCGGAGAAGGACCACGCTTTTTATAATACCAGCCTGAAATAGCTACTGTGTTTCGTAAGATGAGTGTAGAGAACCGATGACTCTTTTGTTAGAATCGAAGCATTCCATCTTAGTTATCAGAGTTGACAACGCGTCTGTATTTTAATTCTTAATTGAGGAAAGATATAGGTATTTATGAGTTACAGCATCTAATTACTATAAAGAAGACTGTGTGATCGTTTTCCGCCCTTATTCTTTATACAAAAAAAAATATTTAACTAAGGTTCACATGAATAATAATAACGTTTCTCATCTAGTTTGATGAGCACCTCCCGCCCTTACACTACTAATATTGTATACGCAATTAAGGGAGGGAGGAAGGTGCTCTTGAAACTACAATTAGCTTATAAATTTTGACATATTTAATTAAGTGCTTGTAAGTCCACCTGATAGTATTTTTTAAAGAAAAGTAAAACATCTTTAATTTTATAGATTTCTACGCCTTTCTCAATTTAATTTTAATTTAACGCTTTGTTCTATTGATAACAAGAAATGGAATCGAAGAAAGAAAGGGTGAAAAATAAACACGCAGTCCATTGACGTTTGTTATGTGCGTGCTGTGGAGTTTACACACCTACATCTATCCTCAGAATATAATCTAAATGCACATGCAATATCACCTCTAATAACTTAGATGGAGTGCTTCGTTATCAATAAAAAGGGGGTCGGGTTGACGTCACTCACCATAAGAAACAAAGTAACTATTATGTTACAATTTTACGTCAAGATTGTTCAGCACCATCTCACCTGTAGCACGCGCATCATAGTTTTTTTTTATAGAGTAAGGGTGACATACGAGTACACAGTCCACTAGAAGGTAAGTGTACTAAAATAAAATAGAAAAGGTATATTTGTAAACAATTGTTATTAACATATTTGTGTAAAAATCATGTTCGAAATAGTTCATATTATGGCAATTCGTTATAAGAGATGCAGTAGGTAACAAAAACTGTTTATTATTACGGAAATCATTACGACTTATAAATAAATAAATAAAATATGTATTTAAACGGTACATTTTTATACAAAGTAAAATCTGGCTTCAATAAAACCAAAAATCATTTATTCGTGGTCTCTAACTCACGAAACCATATAAACTCACGAAACCATTATTTTATACGTGGTAGAGCCATGCTGCAGTTATATTAGTAGTATAGTTGTAGCACGAATGGGTCGGCTCGACCGGGGAAGGACCACGCTCTCACAGAATACCAGCGTGAAATAGTAGCTTAATGCTGCTGTATTTCGTATGGTGAATGTAGAGAACCGGAGACCCTCTTTACTGGAAATGAGGCATTCCATCTCAGTCCTCATGGGTGACAACGCATCTGCATTTTGATTTGCAATAGAAGATAGATGTAGATGTCTATGGGCCGCAGCAACCACTTACCATCAGGTGGACTGTGTGCTCGTTTGTCACCCTATTGTATAAAAAAAAAAATATTCATTTCTACATAATCCTTTCTGAAATCGGTGTTATGATAGTGTATTGAGAAAACAAAGTTCCGACTTTGTAAAGTACGTTAAGTTTTAAAATAAATAAACTTCTTCCAAAAATCTAAAAATGATAACATAGGCATAATACGTAGTTGCGTTAGCTGTGTTCGTAGCAATCGTAGCTGCGAATACGTAGCGGTTTTGCTAATGAGTCATAGTATATTTTGTATATGTTTCGACAACAACAAACACATGAGAAAACATTTACAGTAATTCGTAGAGGTATTCGTAGCTGCCGCAGCACAGGCTTTCGTATTTGCAGTAGCTGTGTTATTAATGTAGATACCCAGCATTCGTAGCAATCACAGCAGCGATTGCGTAACGTTTTCGCATAGTATATTGTATGTTAGTTTTGACAACAACAAACAAGTGAGAAAATATTGAAGAGAAAATATCATCGGAAGTTTGTAGAGGCATTCGTAGCTGCCGCAGCACGGGCTTTCGTAGTTGAGTTAGCTATGTTCGTAATGTAAGTAGCGTAGATACCTAGCATTCGTTGCAGTCGTAGCTGGGATTACGTAGCGTTTTTGCTAATTAAATATTTTGTCGTTTGTATGTTTCGGCAAAAACAACCGTATAAGAAAATGTTGGTGAGAAAATGTTTTAGTAAGTTCGTAGAGGAAATCTTTGCTGTCGTAGCACAGCTTCCGTAGTTGGGTTAGCTGAGTTCGTAGCGTAAATAGCGTAGATGATTAGTATTCGTAGCAGTCGTAGCTGCGTTTACGTAGGTACGTACGTGCGTAAGTTTTAGCGAATGTATCAATATTACAGTTTATATAAGTTATAGTTTGTATGTTTCGTAGTGTTTAGTTTAAGAAAGCAGTTATTTATAATTATACAGTCTGGAACGTAAACGTAATTGTCCTAAGCTTTTGATAGTAAATTACACAAAATATGTTATGAATTGTAACGTTACAGAAGACGCTGCCTCCATGGTATAACTGTTATTGCTGGTCAAACCAAAGTAGCTACTTTCGGATTCCAAGCATTCACATGCGACCGCACCTACTCACAGCACTTAAAACCATTAAAATTTATATTTAGAGACTACTTTTCTATGAGGAAGTTTGGCATTATAAAATCTATACAAAATTCTCTATTCTGTGGTCTAAACAAAAGTCAGGTTTTACTTCGTTACAAAAAAATTTTACTGTATTTTGTAAAAAAAAAGCGGTTGTCGGCAGCGTGAAAATCACAATTATTTCAATATATATTACTCGAAATTATTTACGTAAAAATACAAATTATATTCACACAATAAAATTTATACCAATTTTATAATAAAACACTATGGTAAAACACTAATAAAACACTAGAAAAAACCAAAAATCAACACAACAACATCCAAATGAAAATTGCGTACGTAATGAACGCAGAATATAATTTAATATTCGAAGACTAACTATTTTTCTATTCCACTAAAGGATAAAAAAATTCATATTGATTCTATAATGCCAAATTTCTTCATAGAAAAGTAGTCTCTAAATATAAATTTTTATGGGTTAAAGTGCTGTGGGTGGGTGCGGTCATATTTGACCGCTTGAATTTTGACGGAATGTCGAAGTGGTCAAATTTCAACGCTTGGTGTTTGAGAGGTTAAGGAACACAGTATTGTACTGAATTAGTTTTTAATTCATTATAAAAAAGTTAATAAATGTTATTGAAACATAATTATTGATTTTAGAAAATCTTCAGCACCGCGCTCGAGACTTAACTACATTCTGACAGTAGCCGTAATATCTTAAAATCCTTCCTATAATCCCAAGAAATAAATAAATACATTGTCATTACTAAACGTCTAATATTTTCGAGTAGTCATAATATAGCAATAACATGTTGATCATGTATTGTCCCAACTCAGCTTTTGATATTAAATAACTCGTAAACAAGCTAGTCAAAACAAGATTACAATATCAGTAGACATAATTATTTAAAACATGCTATATAAGCCGGTGCATTTAGAATTATGTATATTCATTATAAACCACCTCGTTTACATGGTAGAGCCATACCGAAACTATATTATGGTTGTAGCACGAATGAGTCGGCTCGACCGGAGAAGTACCACTCTATCGCAGGATACCAGCGTAAAGCTGCTATAACTAAATGCTACTGTGTTTCGTATAGTGAGTGTAGAGAACCGGAAACCCATTTTACTGGGAACGATAGATTACATCTTAGTCCTCAGGAGTGCAATGAGACGTTTCAATCACTGCGGCCAGTGTTAATCTATATGCGTAGGACACATTTATATTTTACCTGTACATGTATGTGCACAATCATAGGTGCACTCTTTTGTTTCTCACTCTAAAGTCCGATGGGGCAGCAATCTGACACGACCAAAGAGAGATCAGACCAACGACTTTACTAGCTTTCTGATTTATGGGTGTAAAACACCACTTACTAATTCTATTCTATTTTTGACAGGAAACCTCAATAACAATTTTCGTTAAGCGTGCGATTCGAACTCGAGACCACATGATCAGCAGTCGTGCTTACAACTATTAGACAACGAGGCATTTCCCTGAGAGACACTACCTGCCGGCACCAATAAAATATTTAATAGTGATTTCAAGATCGAATTATACACTACTCGAAAAGTAAAACGTCTTGGGAAAAGCTGCAAGTCGGAGAAACGAAAAATTGAAGAAGTATAGTCGTGGTAGAACCATGTTGCAGTTGTATTAGTAGTAGTTGTAGCACGAATGGGTCGGCTCGACCGGGGAAGTACCACGCTCTCACAGAACACCAGCATAAAATACCAGCTAAATGCTGCTGCGTTTCGTATGGTAGTGTAGAGAACCGGAGGCCCTTTTTACTGGAAACTAGGCATTTCATTTAGTCCTCATGGGTGACAACGCATCTGCATTTTGATTCGTAATCGAGGATAGATGTAAATGTCTATGGGCCACAGCAACCACTTACGATCAGGTGGACTGTGTGCTCGTTTGTCACCCTATCCTATAAAAAAATCTCCTAGACTCCTTTCTACCTAGGAGTCTGTCTGATAGGTACCAAGATATCTGTTCCTGCTACTCAACAGCAGCACGTGCACCGTTAAGTTCTGGTCTGAAGGGTGTAGAGCTAGCTGCAGGTATCCATGCACTGCAGTAGCCACTTATCATCAGATGAACTGTGAGTATGTTTTTCACTTCTGTTTTATAAAAAATGTCAACGCATAAACCCCAATGGTTTTGGGGCAGCAAAGCAGAAACTTCCCCTCTTCAAAAATTGTCTCATAAATGAGAGGTCTGTTTCCACTATCGGGATGCATTAAATAGTAAAACAAAAAAGCGCAAAAAAAAATTGAATAAAACTATATATATACAGATTTTATCGCGTTTAATTAACTTTTTTTAATTCCCAACGTTTCGGGTGCTTTACAGCGCCCATGGTTACGGCGGTATGTTTGATATGTTTGACGTCCCAATGTCATAGTTAGCCCGGCTACCTTCAGTTTTTCAATATTAATTTTTGGTACGATCTGATTAATATTATTCTAATTAATATATTTATTTTAAAGCACACAAAACATCGGAAATTAAAAATAATTTACTTAAACTCTACAAAATCCGTATATATAGTTTTATTCAATGTGTAGTGTTCGCGTAAATTTAAGAAATCATTATAAAAAGAAAAACTGTCAGTCGTAGGACTGCACGTCAGAAATGAAAACTTCAAAAAGTTGTAAACATTTATAATGTATATATGTACCTATCTGAGCGCCCTTGTGCCCAACGAGCGTAAAGATATTTTCACTTTTATAAATAGCTATTAAATTAAAATAATTAAAAATATACATTATATTTGTATACTTAAATGTTATTTTATTTTATAGACATTAAAACACATTTAAATATGTTTTAATATCTATAAATAACTAACAAAGAAACGTTTAGGGTTCGAATACATCCCAATAACCTACTTAAGACGAAATTTATTTCCATTTCTACCCCATTATAGTCCAACATCTTCATTGTGCTGAAGAAATTCGCACCCAAGTTGTATTTTAAAAGAATCAACAAACGAAACTCTCCTTTATTCTTTAGAAAATAAATAACAAAGTTCTTTGCGGCTTTTCATACTGGTAGCATTTATTTCGCTAGAAATCCAATAATTTTATGTAAGGTAAATTCTATTCTATAGTTGTAACTTGAGAGTCTATTATTGAAAAACAGTGATTTTTCACTCTTTAAAAAAGTAGGGTTACCATAATAAGATTATTATTTTGTAGCACAAAAATGTGTTTGACAATCTTTGCGTTTAATCGAATATGTATTTTTTCGATATAATCCGAACCGGGCAAATATTTTTATTTATAATATTAAATATTATATATATATATATATATATATATATATATATATATATATATATATATATATATATATATATATATATATTAGCTATTTGATAGATGACAGCGATGTTTCAAGTTCTTTTGTATCAAAGAATTCGCTAGCTCACTAATTCGATTTCAATCCCTGTCAACCATTAAAACTGTTTGCAATTTTAAGTAATGATTTACAATGTGCTCTGCGGTGAAGAAAAAAGTATAGATATTGTAATATACATGTCATCAAAATTAAATAAAGCTTGGGACTTAACACGAGTAAAGTTCGCTTAAGCTTAATTGTGTCTCTCGGAAATGTGCAGCTGTAACTTTAGTCCTAAAGGATTTGGATAACAGAAAATGTTTTGTAGTTTCAGTGTTTAGGGATTTATAAACCACTTTGCTTATGCATAACATTCATTACATCTCTTTACGTCGTCATCGTTGTCTATATATATATATATATATATATATATATATATATATATATATATATATATATATATATATATATATATAGTACCCGGTTGACCGAGCTTTGCTCGGTATTTTTCGCTCGGTATTTTTTTATAATTCGTGTGTTTCGGAAATTATATTTGGATACAAATTACATACTGATGAAATACGAATAATATTTTTTGATCTTAGCGACATAATAGAAAAAACTGAACTGGTTATTTGAGTAAAAAATCATGAGTGCAATTAGTTTAATTAAAATTTTCGTTTTTTTAAAAAAAGGGCGCGGAAAAATAGATTTTCTCAAAAAAGAAAGGAACTTGAAAAAAAAATTAAAAAAAGTCGGTCGGTCGGTCTGGGCTCGAACCGGGGTTTTACAATTCTGTGACCGCCCATTATACTAATTAAGCTATTTACAATCATTAACAATCTGTCAAAATTTACCTTCTTATTCTAACGATATTGTAGCAGTTTTTCATTGCCTAAAAACACGGACAAATGTTGATTAATATAATTCGTGTCTGTTTAATAAAACTCGGACTTCTTCACATGCCTTTGAAATATTTTTATTCCTCGGATAGAAACCAGCATTTACTCACGATGTTTTCCATAATCGCTTTAAGTTAAAGTTAAATTTACAGCCTATATACGTCCCACTGCTGGGCACAGGCCTACGCTTATTTCTGGGAGAATTTTATGGCAAGGAAGTGTCCGCCGCGCTGCCCCAATGCGTGTTGGCGAACTTTACATGTCTTCGAAATATTTTAATTCTTATTTCTCAGATATGCAGGTATCCTCACGATGTTTGCATTCACCACCGAGCACGTGGTAATTATGCACTTAAAATTGCAATTAACAATTTCATTGGTGCCGGCGGGGATCGAACCCGGTTTGCTAGCGTACTGTTAAATTAACATCGACTGCTAGCCTTCTGAGCTACCACGGCTCTAATAATCATAATCGTTTAACACTCGGTAAATTGTAATAATTTTTTTGATACGGCGGACCTCGAATCTGTGTTTCTTGCAAGTAAGGTAAGTGGAATGCTGGAAGCAGTGACGGTCTACTAAGATATGTAGAAAGCCGATGGATACAGGTGGCTCAAAGCCATATTTGGTGGCATTCTTTGGAAAATACCTTTGTTCAGCTGCGTATTTGTGAGACGTTAAAATGATAATAATGAAAAAATACTCCGTAGGTACTTCGGACTGCTAACTGGCTAAACCATACTATAAATGAGTTCAAGAACTTGAGCATAGGGCTATTGCTGGCTAATAAAGAAGAAGGAGATTGCCACATACCGCAGTAACGATTTAGCACGTTAGAGACAATTTACTTTAGACCGTGTAGTGGGGGGTGGAAGAAACTCCACTACCCCATCCCGTGGGTGCCGTAACAGGTAACAGAGGGAAACAAATCAGAAGATGGGCAGCAGCGTGTCCCTAAAAAAAAGGTAAAGTTACAGCCTATATACGTCCCACAGCTGGGCACAGGCCTCCCCTCATTTCTGAGTATGCGTATTGGCGAACTTCACATGTCTTCGAAATATCATTTTTTTCATTCCGCAGACATGCAGGTTTCCTCACGATGTTTTCCTTCACCGCCGAGCACGTGGTAAATCAGCACTTAAAATTGCAATTAACAATTTCAGTGGTGCCGGCGGGGATCGAACCCGGGTTACTCACGTTCTATTATATTTACAGCGAGCGTTAACCATCTGAGCTACCACGGCTCTTCACGGAACGGCAGCAGCGTCTTCATAATAACGACTAAAAATTAATTTCTGTGGTTGCTATTCCGCTTGCCAAGCGTGGCACCTATGGCAAATATCCACTCTATGAGACAATCTATGGAGGTCTACGTTCATCAGTGCACTTCAGTAGGCTGTAACGGTACAATATAGTACGTGAGGGTAATATGGTCATCCGGTTCATATGGTCTTGTAACTCCAAAACTACAGCCTTGTTTGCATAGATGGCTTTGTTATACAACAGCTCTTTATCGGTCAATCAAATAATAAAGGGTCAAAAGGGCAATGCCTTATCGACGCCATTTTGACAATTGAAATCATATCATCATAGTCGATTTTAGTATTGTTTTTTTTTAAGTAGAATTTTCGAAGTGTTCCTAATTATTGCCAAAGCTTATTTGCTATTGTTTTCTAAATATATTAGTTATAGTATACGGCTTTACTTTTTTTGTCCTCGTCCTCCTCTTAGATTATTACCCTCACTTACTTTACAATACAATACTCTTTTGAGGGCGATGGTTTATCGACGCTGTTTTGACAGTTGACATGATAGTAAATACTTTAGTCGATTTTAGTGTAGTGTAGGGACTACTCTAGAGTTTTTTAATTAGATTTTTCGAAGTGTTCCCAATTATTGCCAAAGTTTGTTTGCTTGTTTTATAGGGCGGCAAAGCTTAAGGTGATACTGCCTTCACATATACAATACTCTTTATTGTACACAGAGAAAATATTTTTTTATTTAACTGGCTTTACGGCTCTGGGTTCTAGCCCTTCTGAGGAATCTTCATTTTATATATTTTGTCTTCACAATATGCTGATGCGTCACATTGCGAAGTTTTTGGGAGATTTTGACGACAGCTCAACCCAGCGGACTGTTGATGAGGACAGCTACTCAAGTTCATAAGGCGCCCAAGCGATCAAATTAACTTGAGGTGTATATCAACATCAAAGCAATATTTCGTCGTTTTTTCTAATAGTTCACACGCGCGGACACCTAATTCACATAATCGCATCACTTTTACGAATCAAAATTCACTTCAAACCATTATTCAAGCGACAAAACACGAGCGACAATTCGTCGACGGTCAAGTTCCCGCCAAAACTCCTACACAAAGAAAAGATAAATGTAACAAAACAATTAACAAATAATGAGGGAAATGTACAGTAACGGTAGACAATTTACCAAATATTAGTTGGTATGACTACCCTCTTAGCTTCTTTTTTCTACCAAATGGCAATTCCTGCACTGTAGTATCTGGTCTGAAGGATAAAGAGAGCATAATAAGAGAGTACATTTTTTATATAGAATAAGAGTTGCAAACTAACACACAGTCCACCTGATGGTAAGTGGATACTGTGGCTTATAAACATCTACATTTAACCTCGATTAATAATCAAAATGCAGATGTGTTGTCACCCCTGATGACTAAGATGGAATGCCTCGATTCCAGTAAAATGGGTGAAACTCTGGGGAATTGTTCGTACTTATTGCAGCCGCACAGTTTCAGCATCGCACATCGCGACGAAACTGCTAAGCGATTTAAAATAAGTTTTCTTCCTCGCACAACTTCCTTGTGGAATCAACTACCACCAGAGATTTTTCCGGACCGATACGACATAGGAACTTTCAAGAAAAGAGCCTACTCATTTTTAAAAGGCCGCCAACGCATCAGCAATCCCCCTGGTATTGCATCCGTTCATGGGCTGCGATAGTCACTTACCATCAGGTGAACCGTATGCCCGTTTACCCCTCTCCTATAAAAATACGGGTCTCCGGTTCTCTACACTCACCATACGAAACACAGCAGCATTAAGGTGCTATTTTACACTGGTATTCTGTGAGAGCGTGGTCCTTCCCCGGTCGAGCCGAACCATTCGTGCTACAACCATAATATAGCTGCAACATGGCTCTACCACGTATAAAATGTCATATAATAATGATAAGCTTTGAGACATTTCATCTAAAGCCTCAGAAATTACAATACATATCAACAGTTTACCACCCACCATCAATTAGTTCGTTTCCACTTCATTTTTATTAAAGAAATATGAATAACGTTGCAATTATACCACTTATACATTGCGTCGCTGCTGCATTGCTTCCGGCCTCATTCTAAGGTATAAGGAAATTTTTAACCACTTTCACTAGTATATATTTATTTTAATAAAAGGGACGTCTCTACTTAATAGAATCATGCTACAACTAAATTATGACTGTCACACCCATATAATACTATAACACACAATAGAATGGTTGTCAACCTTATTTTGTACGAGGATCGGCGTCAACTACAACTAACAATGCATACAAGCAATGACGTCGTATTATCAGTTAATCACTTTTACAAACCCGATTCGCTGTGTTGACCGACGGATTTTAATACATATTTATTTGTAAATAGAGTGCAATTTGGCATTTTCTAAATAATTTGCATGCGAAATTTGCAAACGATTGTAACGTCAAAACACATCTCGTGTTGACATTTATACGTGTGAATTGACGTGTTAGTGGCATGTTAGTGGCTACACGGGCTCCGCTACTCCCCTAATATGTATTATAGTATACTATGGTAACACCGATGAAATGTCTCAATCGAGGAAGGATCACACCCTCTGTAATACCGGGGTAAAATGGCAGCAAAATATAGTTTTGTTTCGTATAGTAAGTGATATCAAATTACAAATGACGGTGTAAGAATGTCCACTAACTCCACATCGTTTAGTGGGTGTCGGAAGGGGCGATAGAGGGAAAAAAACCTGGACATGGACAGCAGAGTCTTTCTAGTAACGACCAATAAAAAACTGCAGTTACCAACCCGCCTGCAAAGAATGGAAAACATCCACCTTGTGAGGCCTTCTTTGAGGAAGCCTGTGTTCAGCTTATTTTTAGTTGTGGTCAATCGATAAATAATGTCTACTGACCATCGGATGGAATGCTGATCAAATGGAATGGCCATGCTGTAGCTGCGTTAGTAACACGAATGGGTCGGCTCGACCGGTGAAGGACCACGCTCTCACAGAACACCGATGTATAATAATGCTAATGCCCGATGTACAGAATGCACCAGAATACTGCCGTGTTTTGTACTGTGAGTGTAAAAAACAGTGGAAACCTTTTTACTAAATACGAGGTACGCCATCTTAGTATATATAATAAATCGATCTAGCTAGGATTTATTTTTAGAAAATGTCCTTTTGTCCGTGTTTTCAGGCAATAAAAAAACTGCTACAATATAAGAAGGTTTTACAGAAATACAGGAAATTTTGACAGATCGCTAACGATCGTTATCGCTCAGGTGGGATGTCGGTCGGGCGTGATATTGGAGTTCCGTGGTTCGCGTCCCGTCTCTGGTCCAGCTTTTTTCCTTTTTTTTTCAAGTTCCCTTCTTTTGTGAGAAAATCTATTATTTCAAGCCCTTTTTTTTAGTATTTTTTAAAAATACGAAAATATTAATAAAACTAATTGCACTCATGATTTTTTATTCAAATAACCAGTTCAGTTTTTTCTATTCTGTCAATAAGATCATAAAATATTATTTATGTTTAATCGGTACGTAATTTATAAATGTAATTTTGAAAAAAAAAATACCGAGCAAAACTCGGTCATCCGGGTACTTGATTCTTAATCGAGAATAAATGTAGATGTATATTATATATGACGTGTAGTGTAGATACATTAAAAAAGTTGGCTTTATATGTATAGAAAACGGGTAAAGGACTGTCCGTTGAGCTCAATATACAGGGTTATATTATTCAGTCAGCTGTCAACAATGCAATGCACGCAAAATATTTAATAAGCGATGCCTCCACGTCTCTCGCTTGCTTCTCGCATGCCTCTAAACACTTGTTGAGCTCTTATAAAGATAGAGATAGAGACGGGTATAGCACTAGTTGAACCACGCGACTTTGCTTGACGATTTTCTTTCATAATGGTGTAATCTTGAACAAAATTAGGTCAGATATAATATAGAATACTAGCTGGCCTGACAGACGTGTTTCATTCCAGACGCAATGAGTTTCACTGTGAATTCATTACAAAAGTTTTAAAGTTTAAATTAAACATAAAAAACAATATCTATCGGACTCCACATTATGTGATTTTCGTTTTTGTACACAAATAACATTTTTATATCCTTAAATTCTAACTGTTTCCTTCTCCCGTTTTTATTTCAAATATTTAAAAGTGTTTGAATCAGAAACAGCTATATTTAATTATGTATATACTATTTATGCATATATATACATAAACAGAAATATATATATATATTGTATATTTATCTACAAAAAAAATAATTATTGAGTTTTTCCGTCAAGAAATACTCAGTAGCTGCCCGGAGTCAGGAAGTTGGCGGTGTCTCACCTCGTGCCTCGGAAAGCACGTAAAGCCGTTGGTCCTGCGCCTGATCTCTCTCAGGTCGTGTCGTTTTACCGTCCCACCGGATTATGAGAGTGAGGGAATAGAGACATCACCTGTGCTCGCGCTTACACTTGGGCACTATAATCCTGCCCTGCGCCGATGGCTAGCCTCCGTTGAGGCAGGCCGCCGTGGCTGAAATTCGGTCTGGAGGACATTATTATACGTGTTACTATGTTTATAATATATATCATAATAGAGATATGTAAGAAGATCCCACACTCCACAATATCTTCTCTGCTTAGCCTGGAGGTAGACTGTTAGAGAATGTCTTGTTGCATTAACACCGCCTTTTTTTACTTGGTGTGCAAATAAAGCATAAATAAATAAATAATATGAAATCTCTGCCTGTGATATTGAAATTAGTGGCTTCGGTTGTTTTTTGTCTGTCTAGCTGTTTGTCTGATCTGGTTGTACTTCGAAACGGCTGAATCGATTGTGATGAAAGTGTGCAAATAGATATAGAACCAGGAAGGGTCTAGGCTGTATTTTATTCGAAAACTAGAAGATATTTTTTTTTCATAATTTTATTTTCGAAATTTGAAAAAATGTATCGTCTTAAATTCAAATAACGCAACATTAATAGATGCTATCTTTTTTTCTTTTTTATATAGAAGTTGAGGCAAACGAGCCTACGGCTCACCCGACGGTAAGTGACTACCGGCGCACACGAACAACTGCAGCACCAGATGAATTGCAAGTGCGTTGCCGGCCTTTTAGAAAGGAGTAAGCCCTTTTCTTGAAAGTCCCCAGGTCGTATCGGTCCGGAAAAATCGCCGGTGGTAAACTATTCCACAGAGAGGTCCTACGCGGAAGAAAACTCCTTGTGAAACGTGCAGTGGTGGACCGCCAAGCATCCAGATGGTGTGGATGGTATCGGGAGGTTTGCCGCGTAGTGCGTTCACGAAATTTGGCGGCTGGGATTAATCCGAACAATTCCTCAGAGCACTCCCCGTGGTAGATACAAAATAAAATGCAAAGAGATGCAACATCTCTTCGCAGCGCCAGTGAATCGAGCCGATCGGAAAGTACTCGGTCGTTGACGATTCGAGCCGCTCTGCGCTGGATGCGGTCAAGTGAAAGGAGCTGGCACTGGGGAGTCCCAGCCCAGAGATAGGAAAAAAACCTGCACCTTGTAAAGTTGCAGGCGGTGTGTCGGCATGAAATACTGTCCCGCTCTGCTGAGCACGTGATCGCGTGACCACGAAACTGAACGTCACTCGATATGTCAACGGCGAGGATTCTACAGGCGAAGTTAGTGCTGGTTGCTATTATAGAATATAATAATAACTTGACATCAGCGCCACTTCAGAACTGCACTTTGCAATCTGGGTCTAGTCAATAGATTGCCTCATAGGAGATAATTTTGCCATATCTGCCACGATATACCATCATGTGGTGGTAAAAAGTGCCTTAAAGATCTCAGTCTCCGATAAAAGGTACCCTTAAAGGACTAGAGCCGTGGTAGCTCAGATGGTTAGCGCTCGCTGTAAATTTCACAATACGCGAGCAAACCGGGTTCGATCCCCGCCGGCACCAACGAAATTGTTAATTGCAATTTAAGTGCCGATTTACCACGTGCTCGGCGGTGAAGGAAAACATCGCGAGGAAACCTGCATGTCTGAGAAATAAGAAATGAGAGGAGGCCTGTGCCCAGCAGTGGGACGTATACAGGCTGTAACTTTACTTTACTTTACTTTAAAGGACTAAGTTCAAATGCAGTTTTTGTGTGTTAAGTATGCTTTTGTTTGACTGCCTCGTTGTCCTAGTGGTTGTAATAGTGCGACTGCTGATCATGAAGTCGCGAATTTGAATCCCGGGTGGTGCCAAAAACATCAGTTACTGAGTTTTTCCATTAGGAAATTCTCAGAAACTGCCCGGATTCAGGGAGTTGGCGGTCTCAACCCCGTGCCTCGGAAAACGCGTAAAGCGGTTGGTCCTGCGCCTGTTCTCTCTCCGGTCGTGTCGGTTTACCGTCCCATCGGATTATGAAAGTGAGGGAATAGAGAGTGCACCTGTGCTTGCGCGTATACTCGGGCACTATAATCCTGTCCTACGCCGATGGCTAGTCTCCTTTGAGGCAGGCCCCCGTGACTGAAATTCGGTCTGGAGGACATTTTATTATATGAATGCCTTCTGAGTTTGACTTTTTGAAAAGATCTTTAATCATAATGATAAGATTGTTGCTTACTTCAAGCTTGTTAAAACTCTTAAACTCTAATCTTTTCAATCTCGAGCACGGTCTTAAAATAGCCATCCTGTGTTCTAGAGGGTATATTTCAAAGAGTGCGCGTGGTAATTGAATAACTTTTCTTCCTCTCTCTTTTATCATCGGGCAAATTGAAACTTTTGATGCTAGGCCAGTGATTTTATGAAACTTTGACTCTGAGATTTCAGTAAATTTACCTTTTTTTGTGAAAGATTTTATTCAGGTCGTTAATTTTGTACTAAAATGCCAAAAGCTTTTTGTATTGTATATATGAATTGAAATAAATTACCACAAATTCACCTAAACCGTTTTTTAGCTAAATTGCAACTGTAAAATGTAAAATGATACTTTGCACTACATATTTGTAATATAAAACAGTGATATTTAATCACCTAGTAATGTTGTCACCTAAGGTACGCTGTGGGAGTGTTCTACTTTCTGACATGAATTTTGCTACCGCAATATTATGACAGAACTGAAATGTATTATTGCCGTAGTTCGGTTAATCGTGTGCTAAGTTATTTTCTTTAAGGTAGTTCTCGATTTATCAAGGAATTTTGGAACTATTCGGATGAGAAAACAATATTTAGGGCACTTATTATATTTTAACCTCACGCATTTGAACGCATCGTTTTGCTTCGTCGTTTATAACGCATACAGTTATGGAGTGGAATAGTTTGGCAGCATCCGTCTTTTTACCCAATTACAATGTTAGTGTCTTCGGGGCAACAGTGAGTATGCTTTTCATTAAGCTAACTTTGTTTTACCGTTTGCCTCATTTTTTACGTCCTAGTATAAAATTAGCACCACCTATCACAAAATTACAAACAGTTAAATCAGGACCCCATGGTATGTGTGTAAAAATTTATAATAAAATTCCCAAATATCTACAAAAAGAAGAATCGTTGTATAAATTTCAAAGAGAGCTTAAAAATATTTAATTTAAAAAAGTTTCTATTCGTTGTCAGAGTTTTTCGGTGAAAAATAATAATTGTTTATTTTGAATATGTATACCTCTTTAATATCGTTGTAAATATTGCAAATGTTTATTAAACCTAAAAGTAATGTAGTAGTTTAAGTAAATAAAATAAAATTAGTCTTTCTAAATTGATAAGAATATTCAAATTCAAATTGTTTATTGCATGTCACATTACAAATTTAAGATGGTACAATTATGATCGGTATACATGTGACGCCCCGCAAGGGCATAGCAACACTAGAGGGCTAACTATTTTCGTATTATCTAATTTTTAAACATAAATTACAAATTATCATATCATCAACATTCAATATAATTTTATATAAATTAATTTAATTTGAAACACAATGTATAGTCTAAGTATTCTTACTTTATCGTTATTTATCGTCAAAAAATTCATTTAAATTATAGGTAACATTTATTAATAAGAAATATTTTTAATTGTTTATTAAATTGCACAGGATTTTCCAGGATTTTTATGGAATTCGGTAAATGGTTATAAATCTTTATTGACATAACGTGAGGGCTGTTTGAAACTAATTTTAATTTGGAGAAGGGTATCTTAAGCTTATATAAATTTCTATTATTTCTTTTAGTCTTTTTAATAGGTGAGTAGTGTTTTGGGTGTTTCCTAACAAATTTACAAGATTCGAGGATGTAGACAGATGTAAGTGTTAAAATTTTATTTTTAATGAAGTGGGGTTTACATGACGTCCATTTTGTCCAAATTTATCAATGTTCGTAGACACTTCTTTTGTAATATAAATAATTTGTTTACATCACAAGAGTTTCCCCACAAGATGATGCCATAGGAGAGTACGGAGTGAGCATGTGCATAGTAAGCCGCAAGGGCAGTCTTAAAATCTGTCACACGTTTAAGGTGTTGCAGTGCATAAATAAATGAGGATATTTTTTTGCAACTTTTTGTACGTGCTGTTTCCAACTCAAATGTGTGTCCAGGTCTATTCCTAACAAAGTGCCAGAGTTAACAGTTTCTAGTTTTGTATTTTTATAGTTAATCGATATTTGTAAACCAGTTTTTTGGTAGGCTTTAAATTGAATAATTTTAGTTTTATTAAGGTTAAGTTGTAAATTATGTAATTGTAGCCAGCCAGTAATTTTATCTAATGTATAGTTCAATTTTGTAGTTAAATCTGTGGAATTAGCGCAAGAGATTAAGATGGAGATGTCATTTGCAAAGAGCACGCATAGATCGTCCAGTATGTTTGGGAGATCATTTATGTAAATAAGAAACAAAATACAACCCAAAACGCTACCTTGAGGGATAGAGCCAGTAATGAGAGTTGCATCCGATCTGACATGAGTAATTTTGCCTGTCTCGAAGTCGATATTTTCAATTTCTACATATTGGAAGCGGTTATCAAGATAGGATTTGAACCAATTATGAGCTATTCCCCTAATTCCTGTTTGATACAGTTTTTCCAATAGAGTTCTATAACAGACTCTGTCATAGGCTTTACTCATATCGAGCAAGAGGCCTACTGCGATTTTTTTATCGTCGATTTTGTCTAGGATGCTTTTTACATATTTATAAATTGCTAAGGTGGTGCAGTGGTTTTTCCTAAAGCCATGTTGGTTCACATGCAAAATTTTATATTTTTCATAAAATGAACAAAGACGTTTCGCCATAGCCGCTTCAAATATTTTAGCAGACGTAGGTAACAGAGGTCGATAATTATTTATGCCAGTAGTTTCGCCCTTTTTATGCAAGGGTTTAATTAGAGATATTTTGAGGGCATCTGGGAAGATACCTTCTGAAAAAGATTGATTTACCAATATTGTATAGGGGATTGTTAACAAATCAGCACAACTTTTAATCAAAATAGGAGTCATTTCATCAATGCCGTAGGATGATTTATTTTTGAGATTTTTTATTATGGTATTCATTTCATGAGTTTCTACTGGGCTTAAGAAGAGAATGTTTTCGATGGATTTTGTTAAAGTTGTTTTATTTAAATTACAGTTATTTGAGTGTAAATTTCTTATAGACGCATAAAAGGTATTAAATAAGTTCGCTACTATTTTAGGATCACATGATATGTTTATCTGTTATTTTTAGTTGAACATTTCAATATTTTCGTGAATTTTTGTTAGTCTCGTTATTTATGATTTGCCACATAGTTTTAGTTTTATTTTGAGAATTTTCAAATTTATATTTGGTACATAATTTTTTGGATTAATTGATGGCTTTTTTTAATATTTTACAATACTGTTTATAATGATATTTAAAATTTTAATTTTTGGTTTTGGAAACCAATAACTTTAAAAATCTTTTATAGCGACACGATGTTTTTAATCCTACTGTTAAATAATTTTTCTTTGGAGAATTTTTTATTTTTATTTGGATTTTTGGTATACATTTATTTAAAGCTCTTTGTAAGATTTCACTACACACTACACACACACTACAGTATGTCATCCCAATTTATATTAGAAATTTCATTTTTGAATTTAGTTATACTTAAGTTATTGTATATTCGTTTATTTAATAAAAATTGCTTAAAGTTTTGTGTTGGAGACGGTATAGAAATTAATAAACTACAATGATCTGAAAAACCAAATTCATGAACAGCTATTTTCATATCCTTTAATTTAAAATTAATAAAAATTAGATCAATGCATGTGGAGCTGTTTGGTGTAATTCTGGTGGGTTGTTTAATCTTTTGGTGGAAGTTATACGATAATATTAAATTAGAGAGCCTATTTTTTTCGCTATTATTTGTTAGGAAGTCTACGTTAAAGTCGCCACCTATGATAATAAATTGATATATAACATAGTATAATATTGCTACGCCCTATCAGGGCTCATGTTTGGCTCTAACTTAAGAACTATTTATGTAACCACATGAACGCAATAAAATGTTTGAGTTTGAGTTTTAAGTTACATATCTTCGTTAATTTTGAAGTAATATTGATACTTTTTAACCGACTTCAAAATGGAGGAGGTACTCAATTAGACTGTAAATTTTTTATGTGTGATATCTCAGAACTTTTTTCTAGGTGAATCGATTTTGATGATTTTGATTTTTTTTAAACCTGTGCTTTTCATGTGCTCCCGTATAGTTTGATCAAGATCTGACCAGTACATTTTTAGTTATCTATTATAATGAATGCGTATTGAATTGAATTCGAATATATTGACGATGTTCTCATTTTATTTATATTGAAGTCCGTTGTACAATTTTTTTTAATTTTGTCATTTGTTAATAAATAAGTTATTGGTTACCTACTTTATAAATTTGTAGAAAATAGAGGATGTTTTTTATATAAATATTTGAATTTTATACATGGTAGAACCATGCCGCAGTTATATTAGTAGTACAGTTGTAGCACGAGTGGGTCGGCTCGACCGGGGAAGGACCACGCTCTCACAGAATACCAGCGTAAAATAGTAGCTTAATGTATTTCGTATGGTGAGTGTAGACCGGAGACCCATTACACCGGAAACGAGCCATTCCACCCTAGTCCTCACTGGTGACAACGCATCTGCATTTTGATTCTTAATCGAGGACAGATGCAGATGTCTATGGGGGGTCACAGCAACCACTTACCATCAGGTGGACTGTGTGCTGGTTTGTCACACTATCTTATAAAAAAGACGACATTGAGATTGTAAGATTCCTTATTCTACGCAAAAGAGTAAAGATAACTTTTAATAATAACACACATCCTAAAATCAGTACTGAGAATATTTTTTTAAATCTACGCGAACACTACACATTTAAATAAAACTAGTTTTTATGGATTTTATCACGTATATTAAATAATTTTATATTCCAAATGTTTCAAGCACTTTACAGCACCTGAGGTGTTCGACGTTGCGATATCATACTACTACGGCTATATATCAACGCTATATACTACGGCTATACAGGTATTTATCAACTACGGCTACCTCCAGATTAAAATTATTTATTTTTGTTCCAATCTACGCAGTATAAACTTTATGATATATTGAAGTCTTTCAGTTGTATGCTTGGATTGGAATTTTATTTCATTAATTATAGAATCAAAAGCAGATGGTAGCGTTCAGCCTTCCTCTCTATTGAAATTAGGATGTTTGTTGATTTCAACAGCCTCGCGAATCATCCTTGGAAGGAATCGGTGTTCTTTAGCGAGGATTTGTGGTCTATCAAATCTGATGTAGTGATGGGAGCGATCTTGTACGTGTTCAAAGACTGCAGACTTCTCCCTTAATGTACATGTACTGATGGTAAAAACTGACTTATCTTCTTCGGCGGCTTTGAGTATATTTTAATGAAATGGAAGAACGCTTCTAGATGTAGCCAATCTTGTCAGTGACATTGAAATAATACTAGTTTTAACGGAATTTATCGCGTATATTTAACTTTTTTACCCGACGTTTCGAGAGCTTTACAGCACCCATGGTCACGGGAAGGACTGAGATGTTCAACGTCCAGCTGTCATAGTAACCGCGGTTAACTATGACAGCTGGACGTTGAACATCTCAGTCCTTCCCGTGACCATGGGTGCTGTAAAGCTCTCGAAACGTCGGGTAAAGGACTGAGATGTTCAACGTCCAGCTGTCATAGTTAACCGCGGTTACTATGACAGCTGGACGTTGAACATCTCAGTCCTTCCCGTGACCATGGGTGCTGTAAAGCTCTCGAAACGTCGGGTAAAAAAGTTAAATATACGCGATAAATTCCGTTAAAACTAGTATTATTTCAATGTGTAGTGTTCGCGTAAATATAAGAAATCATTGTCAGTGACATGTCTGACATACGGTAGTACAGCAGGCACGCGCTCGACTGTGGCCGGCTTCACTCGTTCACTGTGACGTAGACGCGGGAACCGGAGCTTGTCGTTATGCAGAACTTTTTTTGAGCTCGACGGTCAGTTGTTTACTGTCACAGATCATCCTCCTCATGCTCTCTGAAACAAAGTTTTACCCACGTTAGCTAATTATGGGGAATGGTGGTGAGAATCACCTAGGATGAAAGGCTCACAGGTAGTAGTAAAAATAACGTTGCAGTGAGTTCAACAAGTCATTTCGGTGTTTTTGTGTTTCGTTTATTAGTCTACTTACGTGATTCATACGTAGTAGATGCGATACTTAGTGCTTTCTATTTCCTACTCGGCTTGGCTTGTATTTCTGAGCTGTCTTTCTTTCGATTTGTGTCTGTGCTCGCTCACTGGACTTTGATTTGTGCTTTTGATATTTAACCGTTGAAGATGACGACCTTTGTGAACGAGGAATATGCTGATATTTTGATTTGTTACGGATAGTGCAATTGTGTATCCGCAAGAGCTCGTGATGAATTTTATCAGGGTTATACGTATATCACTACACGCCTGTACAAGTTACCGAAGAAGAAAATCCTTTGTGGAGGTTCGATTTCTGCAAAGTCATGATGAATGCAGATTTAAAAGACCCATCATTTCTGCGATAAATTTTATGTATAGATGAGTAATGGCCAAATTTGATAAATATGGTATAATCAATCGTTTTTTTTCCGAACCATGAAGTTTTTTCCGAACCAGTGTTAAATTAAAAAAGGGACTTTCATTAAATATTATTTATAATCAATATTAAAAAAAACTGTTCTGTTTCAGTGGTAAAACCACACATGGCTACCAATTAATATTCTGGTATATTCTGGTATATATAACCTTTAATTTGTATTTAACATTTTTGCATTGAATCAACTCAGTATTGAAAACGAGATGATGTCGACATCAGGAATAAAATTGAATATGCCGTCGAGTGGATAGAATAATGGATGCTATAATTGAGCCGTCACGCCAGTGAAGTTCATAGAGTAAACGTTGAGAATGCAGACACCAACATTTTAAATATAAAATATCGAAAGCCTCCCTGAGTACCTCTACTTTTTATAAAAGATATCAAGATATCCCATGTTGGTCTGGAACTTAGGTATATGTTTATGTAAGACGTAACAATAAACAAGGAACCAACTGTGTAACTTTTACATGTTTTCATCTATACCCATAGTTTTTGACCGAACCTTGTCCGAGTGTCTTCGTTGCGTTTTGGACTCTGATGACACATCATCATTCCACCTGCATCCATCGACCTCCTGCATGTCTTACCAGGTCGTCACTCCATCTAGTGGGGGTCGCCCTACACTTCACCTACCGGTACGAGGCTGCCACTCGAGAACCTTTTTTTACCCACCGGTTGTCGGTTTTTCGAGCTATATGGCCGGCCCGTTGCCACTTCAGCTTACTAATCCGTTGAGCTATGTCGGTCACTCTGGTTCTACTACAGACGTCCTCATTTCTAAGTTTAACAGGCAGTGAAACCCCAAGCATAGCCCTCTCTATAGCTCGTCGAGCAACTTTGAGTATCTTCGTACGTCCAGCAGTGAAATATTGATATGTATGGGGTGTACAGTCAGGGATTACATGTGCGACGTATATATATGTATAAAGAGAGTAGTAACGACGCGACTGGTCGTTGCCGCTGGTAATAAGGGGATTGGTTATTTTGACAAATTGTAACATATAGCGTTCTAGCATCGATAAAGAATAAATATCATCGTGTTTTGTTGTACTCGAATGTCAGACAGGATTATAGTGCCTCTCGGGCACTGTAATCTTGTCTATGTCTGACATTGTCAAATTACATTTTTTTATAGGATAGGGTGACAAACGAGCACATAGTCCACTTGATGGTAAGTGGTTGCTTTGGCAACGTGGCCCATAGACATCTACATATATCCTCGATTACGAATCAAAATGCAGATGCGTTTTCACACGTGAGGACTAAGATCGAATGCCTCGTTTCCAGTAAAAAGGGTTTCCGGTTCTCTACACTCACCACAAGAAACACAGTAGTATTAAATGTTTGCAGTTCTTTCTGAGCTAGCGGGTTAAGCTGCTATTTCACGCTGGTATTCTGTGAGAGCGTGGTCCTTCCCCGGTCGAGCCGACCCATTAGTACTACAACTATACTACTAATATAACTGCAGCATGGCTCTACCACGTAAATCTCTCTCTATTTCTAACGCTCATAGTCCGATGGGGTAGTAATCACCCATGACTGGCCATGATTACTGCCCCTACTGCTTCACTCTGGAGTGAGATCAAGTGCAGTATCAATGGCTTTATGTCCTTTCCGAGGCACGGCGATGAGACATCGTTGATTTTCTAACTCTTACTAACGGACTTTCGGAGGCACTAGGAATTCGAAACTTCGTTCGGAATTCTGCAGATCGTGAGGCCCCTCACGATCTGCAGTCTTACGACTACTAACTAGATCAATGAGCCAGTCAACACAACGGTATAGCTTTATATACACGTACCACAGGTTAGCTGTTAGGTTTGATTTTAAAGGAAAGTTCTATTCACGTGCCTCTTTATTCTTTGCCCGTTAAGCTTACACTAAGTGTGAATGACACGTATCGTAATGCTCCCTTACGTCTTATATTATTAAGACGGGATGGTTCTGCATATTTACGCCGTTAACCATTTATGAGATCAACATGGTTAATAATTCACACAATAGTAGATAATGTGTTTACTTGTGTGGATGTATTTTGAGATGATTTTTGCAAACCCCAAACACGGAGCGAGAAAGGTTGTGCTTTATTTTCGAATTGTCAAGTTCACGCAAACGACTCTTATTAAATTCGGTATAGTATTTTTCAACAGCAGTAGTACGTGAAGCAATGTTCATTAATGTTAAGAGGAAACACTAACAAATAAAACTGATGTTTTTTTTTTTAATTTAGCAACACGTATTTTTGATGTAGACCCACTATTATATTTGAATATATTATCTATGGTTGTAGGATCGTTTTGACCGGAAGTGGACCACGTTCTCGCAGAATACCAGCGTAAAATGCAGCTTAATTCTGTTGTGTATCATACGTTTACTGTATTTGTATTTGCTTAAAGTTTATAATTATTGTAAGTAATAATTTTTTGTACCTTTCGTCGTGAGGAATATATTCTGCTACAGTTAGCAAACGGTTTGGCAATAGGCTGTTCATATAGCTTGAACCGAAACCAATGGTGAAGAAAGGTTTTCGATTTACAGACCAGAGAAAGTGTAGGGCGCAACACTAAATGGAAGTAACGAGCTGGTAAGAGATGTAGAAAGTATGGATACAAGTGGCTCGGAACCATGCGCGTTCCTTGAGGAAGTCCTATGTTCAGCAGTGTAGTTGTGATTGGCTGTAATGATGATGAAGATGATGAAGATTATGATTAACTTGTGTTTGCTTGCATGAGTGTGTGTACGTCAGTGACTTCTGGTCACTAATTAGGAGTACAATATTACATACAACTCGACTCTCCATGACGGGGGGAGCACGCCGCCGACCATCCCGCGGTGTGAGTGCTCCATGCCGGAAGTGCACTTCACACAGCGCTCGGTTCGCAAAGCACTCCTCTCCCTGGACATCCACAAGTCGGGTGGGCCTGACGGAATCCCCCAATTGTGCTGAGGACGTGTGCTCCAGAGTTGGCACCGGTTTTAACGCGTCTTTTCCGGTACTCCTACTCCCTAGGCGTAGTCCCAAAACCATGGAAGACGGCTTACGTCTACCCAATCCCTAAAAAAGGCGACCGCTCTGACCCGTCCAACTACCGGCTTATCGCCATCACCTCCTTGTTCTCCAAAACAATGGAGTCCATTGTAAATTGCCAGCTCATGAGGTACCTTGAAGATCGCCAGCTGATTAGTGACCGCCAATACGGTTTTCGCCGCGGTCGGTCAGCTGGTGATCTTCTGGTCTACCTAACTCACAGATGGGCGGAGGCAGTAGAGTTCAAGGGGGAGGCATTGGCCGTTAGTTTGGACATTGCGAAGGCCTTCGATCGAGTTTGGCACAAAGCGCTTCTTTCGAAGCTCCCTTCCTATGGGCTTCCCGAGAAATTGTGCGATTGGATCACCAGCTTTCTTGTAGATCGGAGCATCAAGGTCGTTGTAGACGGTGCAAGCTCCGATTGCAAGCCTATTAATGCTGGTGTTCCACAGGGCTGCGTGCTATCGCCGACGCTGTTTCTTCTGCATATCAATGATATGTTGCAAACCCGTAACATTCATTGCTATGCAGATGACAGCACTGGTGATGCTCTTTACACCGGCCGAGCCAATATTTCTCGGGAAAACGTCTCCGAGTGCCGGGACAAACTTGTGTCTGAAGTCGAGTCTCTGCTGGACAGAGTCTCGGATTGGGGGCGACTAAATCTAGTCCAGTTTAACCCCCAGAAGACACAAGTTTGCGCGTTAACCGCTAAAAAGAACCCCTGTGTCGTATCCCCTCAGTTTCAAGGCACTCCCCTTGTTGCCTCGGCCAGTATCGGAATCCTCGGAGTCGACATATCGAGTGACGTGCAGTTTCGTGGTCACTTGGAAGGGAAGGCCAAATTGGCCTCTAAAAAGCTTGGCGTGCTCAGCAGAGCGAGACAGTATTTCATGCCGGCACACCGCCTGCAACTTTACAAGGCGCAGGTTCGGCCGCACATGGAATACTGTTCCCATCTCTGGGCTGGGCTCCCCAGTACCAGCTCCTTCCACTTGACCGCTTCCAGCGCAGAGCGGCTCAAATCGTCGACGACCGAGTGCTTTCCGATCGGCTCGATTCACTGGCGCTGCGAAGAGATGTTGCATCTCTTTGCGTATTTTATCGCATCTATCACGGGGAGTGCTCTGAGGAATTGTTCGGATTAATCCCAGCCGCCAAATTTCGTGAACGCACTACACAGCAAACGTCCCGATACCATCCACACCATCTGGATGCTTGGCGGTCCACCACTGTACGTTTCACAAGGAGTTTTCTTCCACGTACAACCTCTCTGTGGAATAGTTTACCACCGGCGATTTTTCCGGACCGATACGACCTGGGGACCTTCAAGAAAAGAGCTTACTCCTTTCTAAAGGGCCGGCAACGCACCCGCAATTCTCCTGGTGTTGGGTTGATCATGGGCGGCGGTAGTCACTTAACATCAGGTGAGCCGCATGCTCGTTTGCCCCTTCTTCTATATAAAAAAAAATACAAAAGGTTCTGACATTACAAAACGATACACATTTGTTGTTTGTATATAACACTAGCGATCTGCCCCGGTTTCATACGGGTGATATCTGGATTCTACAACAGCGTCACCTACCGGGTCCAACTATGCCTATAACCTGCGCGCAAGTGCAGGCAATATGTTGACAAAGTTTTACCACTGTAACTGCGCTCTGCCCCGGCTTCGCACGGGTGATATCTAGATTCTACAACAGCACCAACTACCGGGTCCAACTATGCCTATAACCTTCGCGCAATTGCGAGCAATATGTTGACAATTTTTCACCGCAATCTGATGTACGGTATGGTAGCGCATAAAATATGAACAAACAAATATATTTTTTATATAAAGTTCGTCTGCCCCATAGAATACTATAATACATACATAATACGGAGAACGGGGGAGTGGGCGGAGCCCGTGTAGCCACTATCATGTCACTCACATGTCAATACACACTTATAAATGTCAAACAATCAATCGTTTCCAATTTTTGTATCAAGCGTCGCTGCATGCAAATTATTTAAAAAATGGCAAATTGTGCAATAATAATGTGTAGAAAGAACACCGGAAAAGGAATTTAAATGATATATATAAAGACATATATTACAACCAGTATGTCGAAATTATTTAAATTTTGTAAATATTATAATAGAGATAAAGAAATATTGATGTGTCAAAAACATTAATTAAAAGTCTAAAATGTGAGAATTCACTCAGTCTGTTGATACAGCGAATCGGGTTTGTAGTAGTGATAACTGATAATACGACGTAATTGCTTGTATGTGTGCTCCCGGCGACGCCAATTCTAGCACAAAATAAGGTTGACAGCCATTCTATGGTCTACCCTCACCTTAAGCTTTACCGTGCTATAAAACCAAAACTAGGAGGATAACAGAGACAAAATACGAAGTAAGTAAGGTATATTATAACTAATATATTAGGAAAAAAAACAAACATGCTTTGGAAATAATAATTAGTTACACTCCGAAAAATCTAATTAAAAAATTAACTACACAACACCATACTAAAATCGTTTACTATAGTGTCAACTGCAAAAATGGCGTCGATAAAGTAGCGTCCTTTTGACCATTTATTATTGGATTGACTGATGAAGAGCTATTGTATCACAAAGCCATCTATGCAAACAAGGCTATTTTTTAAAAAAATATTACAATGCTATAAACATTATTAATATTCCCGTTAACCACTCGTGGTAAGCCTAAATTGCTTGTGTTACGAGTGGTTCACGCCAGTAGTCGAATGGCGGATTCAAACCCACGACCTTTTTGAGTTCGCGGTTCGCGCCCTGCCATTAGGCTACTGTCGCTTCTATAATAAGGCTATAGTTTTTTAGTTATAATAAATTGACCATATTAACCGGATTACCATATCACCCTCACGTACTATATTAGATTATACACATTTAGCAATATGTATAATATTGAAAAACAAGCAGGGCGAAGGGAGGCCATGGCATCGGACGGCATTTATGTTATCCCCGAAACTAGTGGTTTGGTTTCACTTATAGAACGTAAATTCAATTAATTAAAAAAAATTTTTCATAAAATTTAATAAGTTTCTGTCCGACACCATCCGTAAACTCATGAATACCCTATGCGCCCGAGTGACGTAATCACTGTAAACATCACCGCCCGCGCTAGCTACCTATACAACATTCCAATAAAAACACAATAGGTAGGTACACATAACCTGTGATGTAACTTTTTCTTCATACTTTCATCCTGGCTTAGGCTTTCCTAAGCCAGGATGAAAGGATGAAAAATTGAGGAATTAAGGAAAAATTGAGATTTTACTAAAAAAAAGTTGTTATTTGTCATTGAATTTACGTTCTATAAATGAAACCAAATCACTGGTTTCAAGGATAACGGTGTTTACACTAACACTCTGTATAAAAAGTCCTGAAAATTATCTTCTTAAGCCGCTATTGAATCGTCCCGAAGGCGTCGTAAGAGGCTACTGAGGGCAACAAACTAAGAGATGGCCTTTCAGTAGTAGCGGTTGCAAACCCGATTGCTAAGCGTGGCAGCTAAGGTAAAACCTATTTTCAGAACTGGACTTATAAACGCTGATGTTAGTATACTTTTGATTCAATATGACGAACAGTAATATTCATAATCATCATCATTACAGCCTTTCACAAGTCCACTGCTGAACATAGGCCTCCCCCAAGTAATGCCACAAAGCACGGTCCTGAGCCACCTGCATCCATCGACCTCCTGCGTGTCTTACCAGGTCGTCACTCCTTCTAGTGGGGGGTCGCCCTATACACTAGCTATGGAGAGGGTTACGCTCGGAGTTTCTCTGCGTGATAAACTTAGAAATATTCATGATATGCAAGAAAAAATTTCATCTGAAGTGTCTTGCCTTAACGAAGGAGAAATTTGAAGCTTTCGCACAGGAATACAAGAACCAGTGGATATGTCCTGAATGTGCGTGTACGATACCGAAAAGGGATAATACTGATACACCGGTTCGAGGAAACATAATATTAAACAAAAAGTTTACGCCGAGCAACTATGTAAACACTGATCGTGGCTGTCGTCGAAATCCAAGTGAAGTAACCGAAGGAGTTGATAATGAAAGCCAAATTCTAGACGAGATAAGGGAGTTTCGTTGGGAATTGAAATATCGGCTGGACGAGCAACGGAAAGAATATGCATTACTGCTAACTAGATTTGATAGCACAGAAAAGGAGTTAAACGAATTGAAACAAATATTGAAGGTAGTCCAAGAAAAAGCAATTAAAGTGGATATGTTAGAAACGAGAATTAAAATCTTATTAGGAAAAAATGAGAAGCTAGAAGCAAGCCTTAATATTAGAAGTCAAGACAAAGTATGTAATCCGACAGATAAAGGACCTAAAGGACGGTCTCAATCTTTTGCAAAAGTGGTTAAAGAAAAACCACAGTTAATTAGTAATAACGTACCAGCAAAGGAATGTGTGGCCACGAAATCGACGAAGAAAGTTTTGAATGAGGAAAAATTACAAGAACTTAATAGTGAGAGGTGTTTAACGAAAATTGATAGTATGGAAAAGAAAAAGGTAGAAACAGAAAAAGAAGAAAAATGGACCACTGTAAATAGAAAGAAAAAACGATTTTCAAACACTGAAGTAAAAAAGGGTGGAAACACATGTACAATTGAGATTCAAGGAACGGAAAGGAAAAAATATTTACATGTATGGCGATTGCAAAAGGAAACAACAGTAGAAAGCATAGAAAAATATGTTAAGAAAATTTATGGAGAAGAAGTACCAGTTAAGGTGGAAAAAATAAAACACAAGATAGAAAGGGATTATGCCTCCTTTATTATAGGAGTCCCGGAAAGCAAATATAATAAATTGTGTCAGCCAGAAAACTGGGCAATAAATATAGAATTCTCGGAATGGATGTGGTTTCGTAGAACAACCATCAAACCAAAAAAAGTCTTAATAAATCGGTGTATATAATGTATCAAAATGTGCGTGGGCTCCGAACAAAGTTAAGGGAATTTTACACCAATATTTCGACAGCAACTGCAGACTTGTTTGCCATCACGGAAACAGGTTGCAATGAATCCATTCACGACGCAGAATTAATACCACCTGGATACACCATTATACGATGTGACCGGAACGGATGGACGTAAACAAGGCGGCGCGTGTCTCGTGGCCACACCGCGTTATCAGCTGCGACGAGTATTGCTACCGAGTAATGTGAACGTCGATGAACATGTGTTTGAACTGATTTGTGCTACGGTACACAGACGTAATAGATATTTATTCTTGCTTTGTGTTGTATATATTCCACCTTGTAGCATTGATAATGAATATTTCTTGTTATTTAACGTTATTGAACGATTATATGATAAGTATAGTGATTATATGATAAGTAAAGTGAAAGTTTTAGGGGACTTTAACTTGTATTCGTGTTCTACCGCTGTGAGCAATTACTATGAATACTTTCAAACTTTTTGTGGATTTACTCAGAGCAATAAAGTAGGTAACTGCAACGATCGTCAGTTAGATCTAGTGTTGAGTACATTGGCAGGGGAAGGCGGTTTGAGTGTGCGCGTGGCGGAGATGCCGCTCGTGCCTGTGGACGCGTACCACCCGCCGCTCGAGATCTCGGTAAGTACAAATACGCGCCTGCGCCGTCAGTCCGACTCAGCAGGTTCAGCTACACCAGAAATTAATACATTCGCGGGTTGGAACTTTAATAAGGCCGACTTTTTAACACTGTATTCCTTAATTGCGGCCGTAGATTGGACTCCTTTATATGAGTTAGACTTAGAAATGAGCTTAGAATATTTTTATAAAATTATGAATTCTGCTATAGATGACTGTGTTCCGAAAAAAAAGTGAAGTCGTGTAAACTCCAGGTACATTTACCCGGAGTGGTACACTGTTGATATAATTCGCGACATAAGATTGAAGGCTTTTCTGCATAAACGGTACAAGGCCAGTAGATCGAAAACTGACTACGAGGCGTTTGCTCAGTGTAGGACCGAAGTAAAGAAAATGATAGGTCTCGCACAGGAACAGTATCAACAACGTGTTCAAAATCAAATGTTGAAAGATCCGAAATCTTTTTGGAATTTTATTAAATCTAAAAGACGTAAAAGAAGTCCACAATTGATTCTGAAAGACGGGGAAGCGTTGTCTGATCAACAGTGTGTCGACGAGTTCGCGGAGTATTTTTATTCTGTTTATAGTTCAGAGCGGCCGGAGCTGGACGTGGGCTCTGCTATAGTAGGAGCAGGTAGCGGAAACGGAGCAGCGCGGGTGCACTTTGACCAATTACAGTTGGCAGACGTATGTCGTGCGCTTCAAGAACTCAAGCTCAAACGGTCTGCAGGACCTGACGGCATTCCGCCTTACATCTTTAAGGATTGTCGGTCGGTACTAGCTAAGCCACTACTACATATATATAACAAATCCCTTACGGCTGCGGTATTTCCAGAGAGGTGGAAAGTAACCCGCGTTGTTCCGGTTCCAAAGGGAGGTTCAGCAGAGTCAGTGGATGGGTACAGGCCTATTGCAGTGTTGTCTACGCCGGCAAAAGTATTCGAAGCCGCTATTTATAAGATAATATTCCATCAGGTGAGCACACAACTCTCGGACGCACAACACGGGTTTCGGCCAGGAAGGAGTACAACCAGTAACCTTCTCTGTCAGATGGCACATCTGACACCGAGTGAAGACAAAGGGGTGCAAACGGATGCGGCATATTTTGACTTCAAAAAAGCATTTGATTTGGTAGATCATAACGTATTACTTAAAAAGCTAGCAGGTGTGGGTTTTACCCTACATTTACTGCACTTTTTTGCTAGTCATATGCCTGATAGGCAGCAATATGTAGAATATGCGGGACATCAGTCAGAGCCATATTTCACATGGTCCGGGGTAAGTCAGGGCAGTAACCTTGGCCCTTTGGAGTTCTTGCTGATGATAAACGACCTACCAGAAGTGGTGAAGGACGCTAAGTGTTTATTGTTTGCTGACGACCTCAAATTGTCTCTTGCGGTGAAAAATGGGGATGACTGTGCCAGACTACAAAGGGACATAGACAGGGTTGTGAGTTGGAGCAAAGACAATCTCTTGCAATTTAAGAGCTCTAAGTGTGTGTTAATTACTTTCTCTCGCGCACACACTCCTATTTTACATAATTATCACATTGACGGGCTGCTGATGACGAGGGTCAGAGAAGTTAAGGATTTAGGAGTAACTTTTAATACAAAGCTTACTTTCTATGATCACATCATGAGCATCTGTAAAAAAACTTATAGAAATCTAGGATTTATGCTTCGTACAGTGAGAGGATTCACAAACATAAAAGCGATTATCGCCTTATATAATGCATTGGTAAGGAGTCAACTTGAATGTAATGCAGTCATCTGGGCTCCGCATGAAACTAAGTATAGTCTCATGCTAGAGCGAGTACAAAATAAATTCATTAGATATTTATATATGCGTCATTATGGTGTCTACCCAATTTACCCTTTAATGTATCCAACTTTATTTATATTAGGTATGGTAGGATATAATGAACTGAGGGTTAGGAGGGAACTCGCGCTCCCCTCGTATATTTTTAAAATACTGCGAGGAAGATTGTTTAATGTTGAGATATTAGGGCAGCTTAATCTGTATGTTCCTGAGAGGTATGTTTGGCGCCGACGGCAACCGCGACTGTTGGTGGAGCCGCGAGGTCGCACCAACCTCCTGAGTGAGGCACCTCTGACGCGCGCACTCCGCACCCTCAACGTAATAGCTTGTGAGATGGACCTATTTTGTTGTACTCTAAGTGAATTCACAAAGACAGCATTGTTTGTAATTTGTTACAAAAATTAAATTTAACACTTAAATCTACACAAATCAGTTAGACAGCTACACTATCGCATTAGGTAATCCTGTAATGATAGTTGTAAGTTTCAGAAAGAAATAAATAAAATAAAAAAATAAAATAAAATGATATTGTAATCAAATTCATACATCTAGATTTCTTATACTTACGCGAACACTACACATTGAAATAATACTAGTTTTTACGGATTTTATCGCGTATATTTAACTTTTTAAATACCCGACGTTTCGGGAGTTTTACAGCACCCATAGTCACGGGGGGGACTGAGATGTTCAACATCCATATGTCATACATAGTTAACCGCGGTTACCATAGATAAAAATTTTACTTTTGTTCCGATCTACACAGTACGAACTTATGGTATCTTGAAGTCTTGCAATTGTATGCTTGGGTTAGGATTTAATTTTATTTATTATAGAATCCCAAGTAGATGGTAGCACCTAGCCATCTTCTCTATTGATATTAGGATGTTTTTTGATTTCAATAGCCTCGCGAATCATCCTTGGAAGGAATCGGTGTTCTTTAGCGAGGATTTGTGGTCTATCAAATCTGATGTAGTGACGGGGGCGATCCTGTACGTGTTCACAGACTGCAGACTTCCCGTAGCATCGATTCTTCACATCAGCTATATGTTCTTCAACGCGGGTTTTAATTGATCTTTTAGTTTGTCCTATGTAGGAGAGACCACATTCACAATTAAGCTTGTACACTCCTGCATCTTGCAGAGGGACGTTACACTTGACTGATGGTAAAAACTAACCAATCTTCTTCAGCGGCTTGAAGTATGTTTTGATGGAAGCGCGCTTCAAGATGTAGCCAATCTTGTCAGTGACTCCTCTAACATATGGCAGTACAGCAGGTACACGCTCGACTGTGGCCAGCTTCACTCGTTAACTGTGACGTAGGCGCGGGACCCGAAGCTTGTTGTCACGCAAAACTTGCTTGACATGGTGGAGCTCGGCAGCCAGGTGCTTACAGTCACAGATCCCTCGTGCTCTCTGAAACAAAAATTTACCCACGGTAGTTAACTGTGAAGGATGGTGGTGAGAATCACCGTTTAAATACAAACACACAATTGAGATGCAGTCTTCAACAGGTAAGCATGTTAACAATGACTGCACATCAAAACTGACCATAGTTTCATTGTCTGCCAGATGTAGGTCTTTAATCTCGCTGAGAAAATGGTAGGAATCCTTTATGTGTGCTCTTGTATGTCCCCTGAGCGGCGAGAGTATTTTCGCTAAGTGTTGAGCCAATCTGTAAGTTGGTGAATCGATTTGGCTCACTATGGGACGTAATGGAGCATTGGGCTTGTGTTTTTGGTAACCCATACAACTTTGGTGATTTGGCGCACGTAGGTATTATCTCTCTCTCTCTCTCTCTCTCTCTCTCTCTCTCTCTCTCTCTCTCTCTCTCTCTATCTCTGTGTGTGTGTGTGACTGGCGTGAGTGTTTATGTTTATATATTAGAGACAATTACAAGAAACCCTTACATTTACCTAACAAATTAACTTGTTTGTACTTGGCAGAGCCATGCTGAAGCTATATTATGGTTGTTGCACAAATTGGTCGTCTCGACCGGGGATACTTCCACTGGTACTCGACAAAACACAAACGCTCTCACAAAATACTAGCGTAAAATAGCAGCTTAATGCTCCTGTATTCCATATGGTGTTTATTCACCGGAGACACTGTTTACTTGAAACAAGGCATTCCATCTTAGTCCTCAACATAGAATAGTATGTTATCTGGCTATAGTGGCTATAATGGCTGTCAACCTTATTTTGAACGAGAACCGGTGTCGCCGGGAGCACACATATAAGCAGATACATCCTATTATCACTACTAGAAATCCAAACCGCTCATTGGTCATACAAATTTCGATAAATAAATATTACAAACGCATTTAAATATTAAATATAATTAGACTTTATTCGAAGGCAATAACAACGGATTCACAACGAATATTTAAACAATGTCTCTTTCTGAAAAGAAAGTGAAGGGATAATTGTGTTGACAGACAGGCGAATTTGCACATTTTGTACTTTTGATCAACGGTTACTGTCATAATTAAAAAAAATGAAATCGTTTAAACTTCAATACATATTTATTTGTAAATAGTGTTTATTTTGTTATAATCTATAATGTTTTCATTATTTAAAAAATATGTAAACATTTATAAATAATAGTTTTTATAAACAATTTTTTTTACTTAAAAACTGCAACAAACGCCGTCAAGCAAGTCAAAATCAAACGACGCGTTAAAGAATTATAGACCTTTAAACATCTCAAATAATCGTTTCTTGTTCAAAATTTAAATATATGTTCGAGCGCAATGCTAGAAATATATTTAATAAGCGGTAAGTTCCAGGGATGGCCCGCAAGGTTTTTCAGATTTTTTTCTTCAATATGGCTCTTGGTATCTAGGTTAGGTCACAATAAGTCTGCCAATGTCCGGTCTTTGTACTGTATTTTATTGAAGTATTAAAAAAGCCTGACATATATATCTATACGCTCGCCCAGATTGCGTGAAATAACAACATATTGCTACTGTGTTTATAGGAATGATAACGAGGACCAGAAACTTCTTACTAGTATCCAGGCACTCCATCTCACTCCTCAGAGATATCGACACACTTTTTATAAATAGAATAAGGGGTGACAAACGAGCACATAATCCACCAAATGATTAGTGGATGCTATGGCCCATAGATATCTACATTTATCTACAATTAATAACCAAAATGTAGATGCGTTGCTACTATTGGGTACTTATATGGAATACGTCGTTACTAGTAAGAATGTGGAAGGAAGGAGAAGCTGCAGCATTAAGCTCAAATTTTACGCTGGTATATTGTGAGAGCGTGGTCCTTCCCCGGTCGAGTCGACACATTCGTGCTGTTAAGTGTAGAGAGAGAAAACGCATCTACGTTTTGTTTGTTTATCGAGATAGATGTGTTCATCAGTCTCAGCATTCAGTTACCATCAAGTAGACTGGGTTCCGTAACTTTTCCTGCTATATAAAAATTAACATCTCCAACCTTTAAAGATTTTTAATAACAGCATTATACGTGGTAGAGCCGCGCTGCAGGTATATCGTGCTTGTAGTACAAAAGGATCGGCTCGACCGGGGAACGACCACGCTCTCACAGAATACCAGCGTAAAATAGCAGCTTAATGCTGCTGTGTTTCGTATGCTGAATGTAAAGAGCCGGAGACCAGTTACTGGAATCGAGGCATTTCATCGTCCTCAGGGGTGACAACGTATCTTTTTGATTATTTTAAAGTTACAGCTTATATACGTCCTATTGCTTGGCACAGGATTCCTTCCCCTCATTTATGAGAGGGTTTTAAGACAAGGAAGTATCCGCCGCGCTGCCCCAATGCGTGTTGGCAAACTTCACATGTCTTTGAAATATTTTTTCTTATTCCTCAGACGTGCAGGTTTCCCCACGATATTTTCCTTCACCGCTTCACCGCCGAGCACGTGGTAAATCAGCACTCAAAAATTGCAATTAACAATTTCGTTAGTGCCAGAGGGGAATGAACCCGGGTTACTCGCGTTCTGTTATATTTACAGCGAGCGTTAACCATCTGAGCTACCACGGTTTTTTGATTATTAATCGAGATTAAATGTAGATTACTATGGGCCACAGCATTCACTTACCATCAGGTGGACTGTGTGCTTGTTTGTCACCCTAATTCTATAAAAAAAGGATTTAGAGAGATCATGAGTAAGATATTTGATATTCCGACAGAGTGATTCAAACCAGTAGATGTGCGTGGGTAACAGCTAGAAAAAAAAAGCGGTTGGCAACCCGCCAGCCAAACGCAGCAACTATGGCAAATTTCCCCTCGTGCGTTAATCTAGGAGAAGCCTAGGTTCGGCAGTGAATTTCTATAGACTATGATGGCAGCAGGAGATTGCGGCACATCTTGTTGTCAGGCATACCTCAACATCTCAAAACTAGATTGTACAACCAGTGCGTATTGCAACCTATGTATCTGAGACGTGGTCCTTCACTGCCGGCCGTATGAGGAAGCCCAAGGTCACCTAGCGAGCTATGGAGAGAATTATGCTCGGAGTTTCTCTGCGTGATAAACTTGGAAATGAGGATATCCGCAGTAGAACCAGAGTAACCGACATAGCCCAACGGATTAGTATGCTGAAGTGGCAATGGGCCGGCCATATAGCTCGGAGAACCGATAACCGATAGGGGGGAAGGTTCTTGAGTAGATCCCCCTCCACTGGATGAAGTGACGACGTGGTAAGACATGCAGGAAGTCGATGGATGCAGGTGGACCAGGACCGTGCTTTGTGGCATTCCTTGGGGGAGGCCTGTGTTCAGCAGTGGACTTGTGAACGGCTGTAATGATGATGATGATGATATATTCTTACTTTACCTCACTGATCTTTTCAAACATCCGAATAGATATGAAACTGACGATGAAATGGCAAGAAGATACCATACGAGACGAAAGAATATACCCAATGTCTTCAAAACAAAACTGCAGGTTGTTGAGCATAGCGTTAGAAATCAAGCTGTAAAACTTTTTGATAGACTACCTAATGCCCTAAAAACCATAAATAATGTTAAAATTTTTAAACAAAGGTTAAAATCTTTTTTATTGGAAAAATGTTTCTATTCAGTGAATGATTATATTGAGTTTGGTAAAAATTAATATTGCATGCATTATTTAATTAATAATTAAGTTGTAGACATTTTTAGTAAACACGTATAATGTTAATTAATTAAATTTAATATTGTTTGTTACAATTAAGTTTTCCCACACAATGTATTTTGTTTTTGGAATAAATGACTATGACTATGACTATGATGATGAAAATAAACCAAGAGTTGGGCAACGTCCTAATAAAAACAAGAAAATAAAACTGCAGTGGTCTGTTATGTAATATGTTATGTGATATGTTGATGTTGAAAGTCTGTAAGAGTAAGGGGGAATCCCTTACTCTTACAGACTTTAATGAATAATTGATATGAAATAATTTTTTTATTATTTATTTCAATCAACAAGGATCATAGGTTAAAATTACATTCATTCAAATCAATTCTAATACAAAAATTATAAATCATTACTAATATTATTTATATCAAATGCGTAAGTATTTCTAATAATACCGAAAATTCAGTTCAATAATAATAAAATAACAAAAATCGCTCTCACCGTTACATACACCATAACCGATTTAATTATATATTAACAAAACCACCAACTAAAGCTTACCATAGTGATATAATATAATTAATTTGTTAAAAATACAAAGAAAAAGTCATAAATATATGTAAGTAAAATTAGGTAATAAATTAAATAATATTAGTTTTTTTTATACGTGATAGAGCCATGCTGCAATTGTATTAGTAGTATAGCTGTAGCACGAATGGGTCGGCTCGACCGGGGAAGGACCACGCTCTCACAGAATACCAGCGTGAAATAGCAGCTTAATGCTGATGTGTTTCGTATGGTGAGTGTAGAGAACCGGAGACCCTTTTTACTGGAAAAGAAGCATTCCATCTTAGTCCTCACGGGTGACAACACATCTGCATTTTGATTCGTAATCGAGGATAGATGTAGATGTCTATGGGCCATAGTAACCACTTACCATCAGGTGGACTGTGTGCTCGTTTGTCACCCTATCCTATAAAAAAATAGTTAATAATTATAGTTATAATTATATTATTTCGAAAAAACGTTATCATTATCTTGGTATTAACGCCTTAACCTTAAAGTTTATGAAAAGTGTTTTTTATCTATAACAATCAATAATTATTATCAGTGTTATCGAAAATCGGCTGAGAGATAAACGCACATGTTGCAAAACAAGTATCGTTATGTTTGCTAGTATGTGAAGACATAATTTTTAAGCAAATAAAAAAAAACAAAGTTACATTCGCCATTCAAAAAAGTGACATTCGTGTAAAGTGAGTGACTAAGCGTAAGTGGTATTTAGGAAAGTGCTTTGTGTAAACATTTTGGTTATTAAAATAAATTATTACAGAATTAGTATTTGTTACCGTTCGTGGTATTTAAAGCCTTGATAGGTTTTGTTTCAAATTATATTTTTAATATTTAAAATCGTACAAATAAGATGTTTATTTGACAACAATAAATTATGACGTCATTTACTTATTTCCCCGTACATTTTATACAGTATTTCTGTTTTAACAGCCCGTAGAAAGTACTTTAATTGAAATGAGTGTCAAAATTGCATTCGATAACGGATCGATTGGGTGAATATATCTGTATATATTTTGTTTGTAACTGTCTATATTTTTCATATTTTAATATTAAATAGCAGTTCAATACCGCTGTGTTTCGTATAGTGTGTTTAGTATAGAGAACCGCAGACCCTTATTACTGGAAACGAGGCACTCCATCTTAGTCCTCAAGGATGACAACGCATCTGCATTTTGATTCCTAATCGAGGATAGGTGTAGATGTCTGTGGGCCACAGTAACTACTTGCCATCAGGTGGACTGTGTTCCCGCTTGTCACCCTTGCGATGGTGATGGTAGCCACACACGGTCAGTTCAACTGATCATTCAAACTGATCAGTTCAAACTAAAACTGTTGATACTTTTTAAAATATCGGATTTTCGATACATCGATAACTAAACTGTAGAACTCCGATATTAATATATTTACCTAGGCTGCACTAAAAGTATCGGGAATGGAATATTACCACTGTTCCTGTCATATTAAAATCTTTTTAATTGAAAACTCCTCGGTTTTAAAAACCGAATACCATTTATTTATTTTAAAAAAGATTCTCGGTCTTGTCACAAGGTTTTGTCAAACTTGTTTAGTCGTTGAGAAAATGGAATTAACTCGAGAAAATTCAAGAGCGATGATTTATTACGACTTTCGAAGTGGTTCAACACAAAAACAGTTTATTGACCGGATGATTTCTGCATTTCGTGATGAAGCCCCACCCAAAACCACAATTTATCGCTGGTTTGCTGAATTTCAACGTAGACGTGTCAAGCTCAGTGATGATCCCCGTCAAGGTCGTCCAAAAACTGCAGTCACCCAAGAAAACGTTGATACTGTGCGTAAGCTGATTGAGGAAGATCGACATGTGACATACCGCGAAATTCAGGCAACTTTAGACATTGGCATGAGTCAAATACAAATAATCTTGCATGAACATTTAGGTGTAAAAAAGTTGTTTTCCCGATGGATACCGCATTCGTTCTGTGAAGAGCAAAAAGCGGCTCGCATTACTTGGTGCGTCAGAACTCTCGAAAGATTCCACGCAGGATCCTCAAATGCTGTATACAACATCGTATTGGGTGACGAATCCAGGATATATGCGTACGAACCCGAAACAAAAAACCAGTCACGAGTTTGGGTGTTCGAAAATGAGTTAAAGCCAACAAAAATTGTTCGTTCACGGAGTGTTGCAAAAAAAATTAAGGCCACGTTTGTCTCCAAAACCGGCCATGTTACGACTACTCCTCTTTACATACAAAGAACGGTTAATACAGAATGGTATGCTAGCATTTGTTTGCCACAGGTCGTTTCTGAACTCCGTAAAGAGAACTGCAACCGCCGCATCATCCTCCATCATGACAATGCGAGTTCTCACACCGCACACAGAACAAAAGAGTTTTTAGAGCAAGAAAACATAGAATTATTAGACCATCCGCCGTACAGCTCCAACCTAAGCCCTAATGATTTCTATACTTTCCCTAAAATAAAGAATAAATTGCGTGGACAGAGATTTTCATCACCTGAAGAAGCTGTGGACGCCTACAAAACGGCCATTTTGGAGACCCCAACTTCCGAATGGAATGATTGCTTCAATGTGTGGTGGCTCGTATCGAAAAATGTGTCAAATTTCACGGAGAATACTTCGAAAAGCAATAAATACATTTTTAAATAGTAATGTTGTGTCACTCTCTTGATTCCCGAAATTTTCAGTGCCGCCCTCGTATAATGATCGATATATCGAAAATCCACGATTTTAAAAAATAACAACAGTTTAATTTGAACTGATCAGTTGGAATGATCAGTTGAACTGACCGTGTGTGGCGATCATCACTCTATAAAAATTCCATACTTGGCATATTTAAGTTCACGTATTTTCTAGTGGCCTTCTTTATTTAAACGGACCCCCTTTATTTCACAATCCTGAGATTAACTTAATACTTTTGTAATGTGTGGGATAGAGACTTATTCTTTAAAACTGCCTTTGCCAATCCGCATACCAAGCGTGGCAACTATGGCAGATATCCCCATTACTTGATTATCCGCTACTATTACTTGATCGACTGCCTCGTTGGTCTAGTGGTTGTAGTAGTGTGACTGCTGATCATGAGGTCCTGGGTTCGAATCCCGGGTCGGGCCAAAAATCAATTATTGATTTATGAATTAGTTTTTCTGTCAAGAAATTCTTAGTAGCTGCCCTGAGTCAGGAAGTTGGCGGTTGGCTCACCCCCGTGCCTCGGAAAGCACGTAAAGCCGTTGGTCCTGCGCCTGATCTCTCTCCCGGTCGTGTCGGTTTACCGTTCCATCGGATTACGAGAGTAAGGGAATAGAGAGTGCACCTGTGCTTGCGCATACACTTGGGCACTATAATCCTGTCCTGCGCCGATGGCTAGCCTCCGTTGAGGCAGGCCGTCGTAGGAGGCTTATCTTAAACTTTAGTAAAATTAACTTGCTTTAAAAATAAGTTATTTTTAAATCGCCCGAATCTTTAATCGGTCTTGGAATAAATAACCTAATCCTAATATAAAAAAGTACATTTCACACATGGTGGTGGCACTCTGCTGCTATATATTCTCGATTATGTGCTCGACGGGGGAAGGAACGCACTCTCATAGAATACCAACGTTAAATAGCAGCTCTACTGTGTTTCGAATGGTGAGTGTAGAAAACCGACGACTCTTTTTACTGGTATCGAGGCATTTCGTCTTAGTCTTTTTATTTTTTATTTTATGAAATAAGGTTGACAAACGAGCACACAGTCCACCTGATGGTGAGTGGATTCTGTGGCCCATAGACATCCACATTTATTCTCGATTAAGAATCAAATCGCAGATGCGTTGACACCCCTGAGAACTAAGACGGAATACCTCGTTTCAGTAAAAAAGTGTCTCCGATTTTCTACACTCACCATACGAAACACAGCAGCATTAAGCTACTGTTTGACGCTGGTATTCTGTGAGAGCGTGGTCCTTCCCCGATCGAGTCGACCCATTCGTGCTACAATACTTCTAACGTAACTGCAGCATGACTCTACCACGTATTCAAGGGTTGCAACGCTTCTGCATTTTGATTCCTAATCGAGAATAATTATCAACGGGCCCCAGTACAAGCCTAACGAGCACACAGTCCACCTGATGGTAAGTGAATTACCATTAGGTAGGCTGTATGCTCGTTTATTACCTTTATTCTATTAGAAAAAAAGTTGTAGCTCACTGTAAATTGCATATTATACGAGCGAACCGGGTTCTTCCGGGTTTCCGGGGTTCCGGGTTTACGGTTTCTAAACTGAATTTTAAGTAGAGTGTAGTGGCGGTGTTGCACTCCACTACCCCGTATCATCCCGTGGGTGCTGTACGAATGGAGGTAAACTACAACAGGAGATGAACAGCAGTATCTTCCTGATCACAACTCTATAATAAAAACTGATGTTGCCTACCAAAGCGTGGCAACTATGTCAAATACTCGTGATGAACTTTAATAACGATGAATGATAAAAATTAGCAAAATTTAAAAAATATATTCATACAGTACAACAACATTCTAATCAGTATTAGAACATTGAATAACCCTTAAGATAATTGTGAAGCTGTATATTTTCATACAAAAAGCGATAACGTTTTTCGCCCCGTAAATAGTCAAGTTTTCATAATTTTTGGTTTCATTGGAGATATAATAAAAAACTAGATTCGTACGTTTTTATTTTCAAGAATTATTGTATACGATAGTTATTACTATCTAAATATCTATATTTTTGACTTCAAAACTTCCTCGAGTGTTTTTATTTTTTTAAATTAAACTAAACCGAATTCCTGAAAAAGATAAACGTACTGACATATATGAAAGTGTACGGAATTTAATGAGAGATAATTGTCTCATTTCGTAAAGTTTTAGAGGGGTAAAAACGTTGTCACCCGAAACATTATTTCAAAAAAGAAATGTAGGCATATGCCTCCAAGACTAGCAACTCTCTCTATCGCACAAGGAGGGAGGCAGAGCGAGCAGTATGAAACAGGTAGCATTTTTGAATATACCTACTCGCGCCGCTTATCGGCACTTCACAATCCTCTTAAATAAGAAAGTATATAAAAAAACCAGGCCTCGTCAATCTATATATTTCCGCTGTCGATCACCACACGTTAAATGTCTATTCATATAGTCTTATATACATATATTAAGTAAATGATACAGACTGTTATCGAATGCAATTACGCGAAAGGATAGATTAATATTTATTATCTGTGATAAAAAGTGATTATTGATGGAAAGCGTTGGACACAGTTCTTTGTTGAAATTCCTTGTGAGCGGGAGAGATACGTGAGTACATTTTAATTTTGTTCATTTGTTTGACTCATCGTATTCGGTGTCAAGTCTTTTCAAGACCACAACTGAACATATCGTCCTGACGGTCACTGAATATCAGCCCATATATGCCTACATCTTTTATCGAGCAAGAATCAAATACAGCAGATACGTTGTCTGTTGTTGAGAGCTAAGCCTTAGTGGTGACAACATATCTGCATATTATATCCTAAGACTAATATAAAGAGACTTGTGGTAGCCCTGAAGATAAGTGCTCGCTCTAAATTTCACAGTATGCGAATGACCCGGTTTTAAGCCCCACCTGAACCAATCAAATTGGTAATTTCAACTGTACGGTTAAGGAAAACATTTTGAGGAAACCCGCATATTCAATAAATAATATATTTTAAAGGATTGTGAAAGACTCCAACACGCACCGACTAATGGCTTGATAAAATATAGAACCCTTTCAGAAATTAGAATTGTGCACAGTGAATCGTACAAAGCCTATACTTATACTTTACTTTTACTTTACTAATATTAAACGGTCTCCCGTTCTGTTCACTAGCCAAACGACATCACATGTTGCATCATTATATCCAACATGCGATTCTATCCTCAGTGAAGAATGAAAATCTAGCGTTATCACTACTGAGGATGTAGATGAAATGCCTCATTACCAATGAAAAAGGGGTATCCGGTTCTATACAATCACCATACGAAACACAGCGGCATTAAATTGCTATTTTACGCTGGTATTAGTATACTGGTATTAGAGCTTAGTCCTTTACAAGCTGACATATTCGTTCTGTAGCCAACTAATGGCTATAGCATGGCTTTACCACGTAAAAAGTTGAGGGTTTGGTATTAATAGAATTTTTAAATTAAAGGAGATCGCACTTTGTTAGGTATTTTTTCTCATTTTCATAATTATTACAACTCTGCCATGATTGCTTACTTAGTTTGTTCATTCAGAATCTAAATGTAAGGTCAATTAACGACGCTATACGCAGAGTGCATCGGGCCGGTGCAGTATATGCATATAATGTAATTTTGGTTGCAACTTTGTTGTTTCTTTTTGCTATTTGATTCATGGAATAGTACTTAATTCGTAATATTGTTTTCATACTAAGTATTTAATATACTTACATTTTTCAAAAATATCTAATGACTGATTTTGGCCGAAACTGGGATTCAAACCCTGGACCACGAAATTCAACAATCAAGTATACGATCTAGACCAATGAAGCAGTTATTTAACTAGAGGTACTAAACGTTATCTTGTTTATTACACCTGACGAAAATGACCAGACTCCCGTATTGACTTTTTGTACCTATACTTGTGTTGGTCCAATAAAATCCTACCTCTCCCCACCCCCTCTTTTCTGTAAATGAAGTTTTAATTAACAAAATAAAACGGTTTAACAAACTTTTTTTATTTAGAAAAATGTCGGAAGCTGCGTCAACAAATATTGAGTCTGAAGTACCAGGCGAACAGAATATACGAGGAACCAACGCTAATAGTTCGGGAATCGAAGCCTCAAATTCAAGCGTAAAAGATGAAAGCCGTAATCAGCGCGCTACCAATAGAGAAAATGAAACTGTAACCGACGGGAATATGAGTGAAATTGCAACGACCGACGATTTTACTTTAGATCCAGTTATAACAGTTACGAAGCACGAGACGTCATTCAGCAAAGGCGACTTGAAGCTTCAGAAAGTGGTTGTTACGGAAGACATATCGGTAAGATATCAGCATTTGTTTAAAAAGCAAACGATGCCGGGTAAAACTGTGGTGACGACCGTACAGAAATTAGATTACAAATATTGAATGGAATAAAGCTGGAATAACGTGTGTGTCTTTTATTTACTTAGGTCTATACGTAGACAGAGAAACCTATAGACTAATGATTAGCGTGGCCTCGAGTGAGAAAGGACGATGACGCAGTTTTAGGTTATACAATAATCTTTATGACTTTTAAACATATTTAGATAAAAATTTTAATTGTTCTAAGAACTGAACTGAACAAGATTCTCCAATCTTAAGCTCACAAAACACTTTTTTCTCACTTAAACCAACTTGTAAACTCCTTAGATCGCTACGAATTGTCTGTTGTCTAGCAAAGTGTAGTTTGCTGAACAAAAAAACCGACACGGAGAAAGGGACAAACAATAACACCGCTCTGTCTCATTTCTATGCAAGACGTATGCATAAATCTATCTTTTTCGTGTGCGAATGCGAAAGAAGGCGTCAATTTGTCTACAGGTTTCACTGTCTACGGGTCTATAGAACACGTGAACATCTACATAATGATTTTTTATATTTACGCGAACACTACACATTGATTAAAACTACTTTTACGGATTTTATCGCGTTTATTTTACTATTATTTTTAATTCCCGACGTTTCGGGCGCTTTCCAGCACCTATGGTCACGGGGGGCTGAGATGACTGACGTCCCGATGTCATTGTCAAATCCGGAGTACCTTCAGCTTTTTTTAATTATTGTTTATGGTCCGATCTATGCAAAATGAACTATGTCCTGAGGTCTTGTAGTGGTATGCTTGGGTTTAGTTTTAATTTTATTGATTATAGGATCCCGAGCAGGTGCTAGTACCCAGCCTCCTTCTCTATTGAAATTAGGATGTTTTTTAATTTCAATAGCCTCACGTATCATCCTTGGTAGGAATCGGTGTTCTTTCACGAGTATTTGTGGTCTATCAAATCTGATGTAATGGTTGGGGCCGTCTAGGATATGAACGCAAACTGCAGACTTCCCGGAACGTTGATTCTTCACATCAGCTATATGTCCGATATAATAATAGTAAAATAAACGCGATAAAATCCGTAAAAGTAGTTTTAATCAACGTGAACATCTATCTAATAATGACGGACGTTTTAGTGTTTTTTATAAAAAGTTGGGGAATTAAACGAAGATTATTCGATCCGCACTGTGCCATAGATATATCAGACGAAACCATGTGTGTTAAGTATATCAACAGACACACGCACGCATGAATTATCCATACAATAAAACGCCATGTAGTGGTGGTTTAAGAATATCCACTACCCTATAGCGTACTCTAGGTGTCGTGAGAGCAGCGTCTCCCAAAAAACTGCGGTTTGCAACCGGTCTTTTTTTTATAGAACTAGCGTGACAAACGAGCACACAGTCCACCTGATGATAAGTGGATGCTGTGGCCCATAGACATCTACATTTAACCTCAATTAAGAATCGAAACGTAGATGCGTTGTCACCCCTGAGGACCTGGATGGAATGCCTCGTTTCCAGTAATAAAAGGTCTCCGGTTCTCTACACTCACCATACGAAACACAGCAGTATTAAGCTGCTATTTCACGCTGGTATTCTGTGAGAGCGTGGTCCTTCCCCGGTCGAGCCGACCCATTCGTGGTACAACTATAATATAGCTGCAGCGTGGCTCTACCACGTACAATAAATAATAACCACGTACAATGCCAAGCTTGACAAATACTTGTTAGGTGAATTTGGCAAAACGTGGCAAATTTGGTAATAATATATGAGAACGGCCTATTTAGCCGTGTAATTTTGTTATACTTACTGTAAGGGTAAAGGTAAATGTAACGGTAGTTCAATATTCGAATTTCGACAAAACATATTATTATGTATTCTGTTACTCTAAGAACCAGATGCGATATTTGTTTAAATAATTGAACAAGTATATTTTGCCTTTAATTTTTTTTTATTTAACGGAGGTGGCCAATGAAAAAAAACCGACAGTCCACCTACTGGTAAGCGACCAACGCAGTTCAATGATTCCCGAAATCAACTTCATAAAAAAGGCTACAGTTGCGATGTCACCCCTGAGATTTGAGATGGAATGTCCCACAGCTTATAGGTAAGAGGGAGGTCCTATTTGCGCCCTCCTTTCTGCCAAGGAGGGTCGCGTCCCTATACGGCTTAGAGATCTCTAGTTAAACCGTTAAGCCAGTCCCTAAAAGGTGGGGTTTTGTGGGTAAAAGTCTCCAAATAACCACGCAGTCGGCTGCGTGGTATGCTATGAGCATTCCCCACCTCCCTTCCCCGCTTTCCGGTGGGTTGCCCATATTTGCTTCGGGCGCAAAAAAGGAGGTCCCAAACAGACGGACTCCTTGACAGAAAAAAGAGTCCCGCCACCTAGTAAGCTATAGAAGTAAACTATTCATAAAAACGGGCATTTTAATTACAGCGCCATCTATTGATACATAAGTGAGTTAAATGGTAGCATCACTTCGTAATTTGAAATAATTTTTACCAATGCGCGAAATTATTCATTTTCGTTTTAAAATGATCTTTCCTTTTATTTACTAAATAATACGACAATAGGTTTTAATGTATTATAGAGGCGTTTTGCATACCTAAATTGCACATGGTGGCAAACATCGAGCAGGTCTAAATAATAATCACTTTATGCTTTAACAACCACATTGTTTCGTATTGTGAGTGTAGAAAACCGGAAACCCGTTTTCCTGGATTTGAGGTATACCATCTTAGTCATCTGCAGTTTGATTCTTAATCGAGGACATATCTAGATGTCCATAAGCCACAGTATCCACTTACCGCACTATCCGGTGGACTGTGTGCTCCTTTGTCACCAATTTCCAATTAAAAATAATATTTTGACTTCCGTGAAGATTCTCGATGCACTACAGAACAGGCAGTTCGTATAAAACATATCCAAAAGTACCCCTATGTAAGTGTCATTTATGTGTCATGGGTCGTAGAGAAAACAGTTGGACTATTCATCATTATAATCATCATCTTTTTTCATCAGACTTTTGAAGGACTGTAATGATTACAGTCCTTCAAAAGTAAACTGCTGAACATAGGGCTCCCCAGGAAATGACACAAAGCGCGGTCTTGAACCACCTGCATCTGTCGACTAACTATACCTATATCTAAACAGGTCGCCACATGGGGCCAACATAGACTTTGCTTACCAGTACGAAGCTGGCACTCGAGAACCTTTCTTCCCCATCGATTGTCAGTTCAGTGAGCTTTATGATTAGCAAACAACAATATATTTTTTTATAGGATAGGACAAACGAGCACACATTCCACGAGGTAGGTAAGTGGTCACCATGGCCCATAAACATCTACATTTATCCTTGATTACGAATCAAAATGCAGATACGTTTTCACCCTCGAGGACTAAGATGGAATGCCTCGTTTCCAGTAAAAAAGGTCTCCGGTTCTCTACACTCACCATACAAAACACAGCAGCGTTAAGTTACCCAGTCGAACCGACCCATTCATGCTACAACTATACTTACTACTAATATAACTGCAACATTACTCTACCACGTGATAATCATCAAGTTTTCCGGTTAAAATATATCCTAGATAGAGATCTATTAGATCCTGGTATTGCACTCTATCTGCTGGTAAAGTTTCATAACATTTAGATCACATATTCCGAGGAATCGCGCGGACAAAAGACAGGCAGTCAACTTTCAAAAATGGTTATTAATGTGTCATGGAAATTACCCCATGAGCTTAATAGAGGCCTATAAATATATTATTATCGTTATATATAATATTACATTTAATATTATATTACATTATTAGAAATATACACTAGATATGGCATTCCGAACACTCACTATGTTCAACAGAACTGTACCGCAATCCGTACACCTGTTATTGTGGCTTCGATGTTCATGCAGTGCGGAGCGGCGCTAATAATAATTTTATATTAAATTAGCACATATGCAAACTAAACGAAAATTAAAAAAATGTACTCGATTAACAATTTTTTTTATAGAAGAGGGGGCAAACGAGCATGCGGCTCACCTGATGTTAAGTGACTACCGCCGCCCATGATCAACCGCAACACCAGGGGAATTGCAGGTGCGTTGCCGGCCCTTTAGGATGGAGTAAGCTCTTTTCTTGAAGGTCCCCAGGTCGTATCAAATACAATGTAAAAAGACAATTATTTATTACGACTATTTTCGCGCGTTTATATCAACTGCGCTAGCGCGACTCTACTGTTTCCCGCGCATTTGCGGATACAGAGTATAGTCACGGTAATATTATCTATATAGATGAAATTACCGTGGTATAGTGCACATTTATTGTTTGGAATAGCTTCTCTAGTACAGATATACTGTATAGATAACTCAATGAATAAGATACGTGTGGGTAAAATGGTCACATTAAGCTTTGTCGCCCTATAAAATCAAAACTAGTAGAAGGACAGAAACAAAAACACATCGTCGTATACTGTAATAGTTACAGTATACGACGACGTGTTTTTGTTACAGTGTAACTAATATATTAAGAAAAAATAACAAACAAGCTTTGACAATAATTAGGAACACCTCGAAAATTCTACTTAAAATACCAACTACACAACACCGTAATAAAATCGATTAAAATATTTACTATAATGTCAACTGTTAAAATGGCGTCGATAATACAACGCCCTTTTGACCCTTTATTATTTGAGTGACCGATGAAGAGCTATCTTATCATAGAGCCATCTATGCGAACAAGGCTGTAGTTTTTGAGTTATAAGAAAGTGACTATATTAACCGGACGACCATATCACTCTCACGTACTATATAACATTATTAGAATTAATATTACATTATTATAAATATAATAGAGAGTATAGACGGACATTTTGTATACATTTAATTATACATTTATTCATATGTATACATTTAAATTTCAGCACACAGTTACCAATGATCAAGAGTCTCAAGAAAACGTTGTTAATCGGCGTCTTACTTACGAAATAAATACAAAGATACCACGTCCGAATGGCGAAACTAACGGCCACAGAAACGATGAACAATCAGAACATCCACCACTACATGCAGGTAACTCATACGACCTTTTTTCTTAAATTAGAATTACTATGAATACTAAGTGACAGTAACCTAATAGAGTTCGGAACGCAAACTCAGAAAGTCGTAGGTTCGAATCCGCCCTACAACTACTGTGGTGAATAGGGTTGCCACCTATACTATAATATATAGTGTCGTACTATATTTCAGTCATATGTACTGTATATTATAGAAAAATAATATAGTACGAACAATACTATATTTTATCCCTAATTCAATCGTCGCACTTTTTATATTAACTGTGATTGGAAGACTGGTACAAAAAGTTTGATGAATGTAAAATTGAAAGAAGAAAGAAATAGAGCATATATTAATTTAATTCAAAATGAATTGTTAATTATTTTAACATGAATCTAAATTGCTCAGACTCCTATAATTATTTTAAAAGATCATTGTTGGTCAAAATAAAAAGCAATAACAAATATATATACTTATTATAAAAATACATAAGGATTAAAAATACGTACGAGTATATAATTTTTTCTCCTGAATTTCTCAAAAGTATAGTTTTGTATCTTTATTGGGAAAAATACTATATTTGTTCAAAAAAAAAGAGATGGCAACCCTAGTGGTGAAACACTTTAAAACAGTAGAAGTATTAGCAATGTGAATAGCGTTACAAGCATTTTTTAGTTATAGAGAAGTTTAATAGAATGATATTATAGAGTAGCACTCTCGCAATATTGACTTAAATCCGTGTGCCTTTGGTTCTAAAAAAACAGACAAGTGCAAGGTTCTCAAAAAAATGACACTTTTTTATAGAATAAGGTTGTCAAACGAGCACACAGTCCACCTGATGGTAAAGTGGATGCTGTGCCCAATAGACATCTACATCAATCCTCGATAACGAATCAGAAAGCAGATGCGTTATCACCCCTGATGATTAAGATGGAATGCCTCATTTTCAGTAAAAAGTATCTCCGGGTCTCTACACTCACCATGCGAAACATAGCAGCATTAGCTGCTATTATACGCTGGTCGGGCCAAACTTTTAGTAACCTATTCATAGGCGGCGGTAGTCACTTAACATCAGGTGAGGAGGCAAACGGGCATACGTTTGCCTCCTCTCCTATAAAAAAACTGATACATGGCTCTGCCAATGTTTATAATTGAGTTAAAAAGATAAAGCTTAAATTAATATCTATAAGGAATAATATCAAATACGAGATAATTCTATAGGGATACCATTTGTTTTTTTGAAGTACGGAACCCTAAAATTCAAAAAGAATATTTTTTTTTCTTGCCTCTGTGGGAGATACGCATCAAAAAAAATATTTTTCTGGCCATAATACACATGTTCACAAATCAGAAACAAACGAATAAGGCAAAAACAATCAAGTTATACCGGGTACTCGACTCTACAGAGTCAATAATTCATTTACGAACAAAACAAGGCTGATAGCCCATTAGCATAACATTTTCATGTCTCCAAAATGAGTTTTGTAATTAATTGTACAACCATTTCATTGTATAATTTTACTTTGGCAAAAATATCCCACCGAGTTTCTTGCTGTTTCTTCCCAGAACAGAAGATTATTCCGAAGTAGTGATAAAAGTAAAAAAAATACCAAAAAAGGAATAATTTTTATCTATGTTAAGTAAAAATTATTCCATCTTTTTCTAACTGCTTGAAATATATTTTGTAATAAAATGAACAGTACTTCTTCAATTTCAAAGCAATAGAATGTTTTGTCTCTTATATTATATGCTTGCGAAAGATGCGCCCACGACGTCTCTCCGCAACGCTTACTGACAATCAGGTCATTGGCACAAGTTCAGCCTTACATGAAATACTGTTTTACTCTCTAGGCTTCACTCAAATGCCTACTTCTTCCGGTTTATTCTGATCAGATTGACTCACTGGCGCCGCACAGATGTTGCACCATTTTGCATATTCTATCGCATCTATCACGAGGAATGTTCATTTTCAAACGTTCAATTCAATTGTTCGGCCTAATTCCAGCCGCTAAATTTCACTATCACACATTGGGACAAAATTCGTGTAACCATCTATAGTCTATACCATCTGGGTGAATGGCGACTTACTAAAAGTATTCTTCCTCGCACAACTTCCTTAGTTAAGAAAAGAACTTGCTCTTTCTTAAAAGGCAGAAAACGCACCTGCGATTCCTCTGGTGTTACAGTTTTTCATGGGCAGTAATCACCATCAGTTGAGCCGAATGATTGTTTGCCCCTTCTTATATTTTTATATAAGAAGAGGCAAACAATCATTCATAATGTTTTTCGTCCCAAAACGGTCTAAGTTTCTGAACGATAAAAAACAAACAGGAATTGATTTCATTGCAAATCTTGGTTTGCTTTGGTTAATCATATTCTTTTTATACTTACAGAAAAAGAAACAATGGAATTTAAAAGGACAAGAACCAGAATACCGACATCAAGGTTTAGGCAGGCGATTGATAAAGTTAAAAAGGAACGAAAAGAAAGGATGGGCACAGACAAAGAACAAGATGTGAGTATTTAAAGAACTTGTATTTTTCCCGAATACTCCAGGAGGGTAACGTTTTTCAAACATAATTACCAGGTCGTCACTCTATCTAGTGGGGGGTCGCCCTACATTACGCCTACCGGTACGAGGCTGCCACTCGAGAACCTTTCTTCCCCATCGGTTATCGGTTCTTCGAGCTATATGCCCGGCCCATTGCCACTTCAGATTACTAATCCGTTGGGCTATGTCGGTCACTCTGGTTTTACTGCGGATATCCTCATTTCTGAGTCTATCACGCAGAGAAACTCCGAGCATAGCCCTCTCCATAGCTCGCTGAGCGACTTTGAGCGTCCTCATACGGCCAGCAGTGAAGGACCACGTCTCAGATCCGTAAGTTATCACTGGCAACACGCACTGGTTGTACACTTTAGTTAACAGAGTTTGAGGTATACCTATATATATATATACTAGCTTACCAGGCAGACGTTGTTCTGCCCTTTTCGACTACCCTTTCATGTTCATATCATTTTCTATTAAAAATCCCTCAATTCGAAAAAAAAATTGTGGATCACTCGTGGGCAAAAAAAACTATGCTATCTCTCAAGTTGGATCAAACTGCACAGGGTGTGCAAATTTGATTAAAATCGAATAAGTAGTTTAGGAGTCCATCGCGGACAAACCACGTGACACGTAATTCATATATCTATATCTATAAACACTCACGCCTGTCACCCAGAGGGGTAGGCAGAGACTACGGACTTCCATTTGGCACGATCCTGATATACCTCTTTCGCCTCCTTTACAAAACGGGTTTTAGAAAGGGAGTGGGGTGCACAGATCAAGTCTTTTCCATGCGCATGATTGCGGAGAAGTTTTTGGCCAAAAACCAGAAAGTTTTTTGTGCGTTCATGGACTTGGAAAAGGCTTATGACAGAGTGGACAGGAATGTGTTATGGCAAACACTGAACTCATATGGGTTGAGCGCTGGTTTGATACAGGCATTAAGGTCTCTTTATAGGGACTCTAGTGCTTGTGTCAGGATCAATGGGGTCTACTCGGACTGGTTTGGCATCCAAAAAGGTGTCAGACAGGGCTGTGTAGTTAACAAAAGTTAAAATTTTAATCTATGGTAACCGCGGTTAACTATGACAGCTGGACGTTGAACATCTCAGTCCTTCCCGTGACCATGGGTGCTGTAAAGCTCTCGAAACGTCGGGTAAAAAAGTTAAATATACGCGATAAATTCCGTAAAAACTAATATTATTTCAAGGGCTGTGTAGCTTCCCCTTGGCTGTTCAACCTATTTATGGACCGGTGTTTGCAAACTTTGAAAGATGAAGAATGTGGGTTAAGAATGGGCGAGTTAACCGTCAAATGCCTTTTGTATGCCGATGATCAAGTCATATTTGCGTCATCGGAGGCTGAGTTGCGAATGATGGTTACATTAATGAACTGGGAATTAAAAGAAAGGGGAATGAAAGTGAACGCATGTAAGACGAAAGTGATAGTTTTTGAAAGAGAAGAAAGCAAAACGGTATGTGAAATAAGAATAGAAGGAGAGTTAATTGAGCAAGTGGATGAGTTTGTGCATTTGGGATGTGTATTTAGCAGGGATGGTAGATATGATAGGGATATAGAACGACGAGTAAATGCAGGGAATGGAGTGAATGGGGCACTACACTCTATTATGAAGAACCAGAATGTGTCAAAACAGGCACGTATGGTAATTCGTAATGCTGTGTTAGTCCCTACTTTAATGTATGTTAGTGAAAGCTGGGTGTGGCAGAAGAAGCACGAAAGTAGAATAAATGCTGTAGAAATGCGGTCTTTAAGGAATATGCTAGGGTTGAATCTGAATGACAGGGTGAGAAATTACGTGATAAGAGATAAATGTGATATGCAAGATGATGTTGTGACCAGGATTAAGAAAGGAATGCTTCGGTGGTTTGGTCACGTAGAAAGAATGAATGAGGAAAGAGTGACAAAGCAAATTTATATGGCAGATGTGAACGGCCGAGTCGGGAAGGGACGCCCTAGAATAAAGTTTATCGACCAAATTGGCGATATTTTGAAAATGGGCCACGTTAGAAGTACCTTTAACCGACGAGCATGTATGCGTAGATATATGGATGTAATTTATATATATTAAGATATAGACGGAATCTCGGAAACGCCTCCAATGATTTTCATAAAATTTAGTGTCCAGGGGGTTTCGGAGGCAATAAATCGATCTAGCTAGGATTCATTTTTAGAAAATGTCGTTTTGTCCGTGTTTTCAGGCAATGAAAAACTGCTACGATATAAGAAGGTAAATTTTGATACAGTATTAATGATCGTTATAGCTCAAGTTGATATCGAGCCGTCGCGAAATCGTAGTGTCTTGGTTCGCGTCCTGTCTTCGGTCCGACTCTTTTTCTTTTTTTTTTTCAAGTTCCCTTCTTTTGTGAGAAAATCTATTATTTCGAGTCCTTTTTTAGTATTTTTTTAAAAATACGGAAATTTAAATTAAACTAATTGCACTCATGATTATTTATTCAAATAATCAGTTCAGTTTTTTCTGTTATGTCAATAAGATCAAAAATATTATTCATGTTTCATCATTATGTAATTTGTATCTAAATATAATTTCCAAAACACACGATTTCCAAAAAAATACCGAGGAAAGCTCAGTCATCCAGGTACTATATACTTAGTCGGGTCATAAGTTCTGTCAAAACCTTATTATTTAAAAAATTTGAATACTTGATGAACTTCACCAATTTTAAAAATATAACGATTGCGCTTTCCGTGGAGTGGTTGAAGAAAGAAGATAGAGTAGCGGTTATCGCGTTGCACCGTAGTGGTTATGCGCCAAAAGAGATTTTCAATAATCTACAAAAATCGAAAATAACCCTACGATTTGTTTATCGCACTATTCACTGAAGATTCAAGCTTCAAAGATCGTAAGAGGACCAACCGACCTCGTGCAGTTAGGACACCCGCGATTATCGAAGCAGTAAAGACGTGAATCCAACGAAATCCTGTTCGTAAATAAATAATCAAATAAATAATTCAGGTGGGCCTAACCACGGTCAAATTAATGATCAATGAAGACCTAGGATCACGAGCTTATCGTAAGAAGACTGGACATTTTTTGAACAAGTGTTTAAAAAACAAGTGTTACGGCGGGACACTGGAAAAAATACCAAGAAATTTTGTTTTCGGATGAATTTTTTTTAACATCGAATAAAGTTATAATAAACAAAACGATAAAGTGTATGTTCAACGAGCACATTATCCTTCGTCACTTATGGTTTGGCTTGGAGTCTCATATTCAGGCTTTACTGAAGTGTTTTTCTGTGAAAAAGGTGTAAAAACCAGTGCCGAGATGTACCAAAATACCGTCCTAACAAACGTAGTGGAACCTCTTTCTCAAACAATGTTCAAAAACATATTGGATATTCCAACAGGACTCTGCACCGGCTAATAGGGCACGAAGCACGCAAAACGGGTTAACCGCCCGTGGAATTGATTTAATCTGACATGAAGACTGGCCCTCTCCTAGTCCAGATTTAAGCTCACTGGATTATAAGATATGGCAACATTTGGAGTAAGAAATCTGTGCTAAACCTCATCGGAATTTGGAATCTCTCCGAGCATCTTTGGCTAAAGTAGCGTCAGAAATAGATATGAGTGTGATTCGTGCTGCGGTTGATAATTGGCCGCGTCGTTTAAGGGCGTGTATTCAGAATTGGAGAGGGTATTTTGAATAATGTAAATAAAATTGTATTCAAAATTGAATTACCTTTCATTTCAAATATAATTTCTATATAATTATATATATATATATATATATATATATATATATATATATATATATAAACAAGAATTGCTCGTTAAAAGGTATAGGATAAATTACGTGTCACGTTGTTCCGCGATGGACTCCTAAACTACTAAACCGATTTTAATCAAATTTGCACACCATGTGCAGTTTGCTCCAACTTACGAGATAGAATAGTTTTTTGCCCTTGTGTGACCCAAAAATTATCTTTCTGCGAATTTAAGGATTTTTAATAGGACATGACAAAGCGTTTTCGAAAAGGACAAAACAACCTCTGCCTGGCAAGCTAGTATATAAGATATATATCAGCTCAGGGTTTCTCTACGTGAAACTTAGAAATGAGGACATCCGCAGTAGGACCAGTGTGACTGCCATAGCCCAACGGATTAGTATGCTGAAGTGGCAATGGGCCGGCCGTATAGCTCGAAGAACCGACAACAGATGGTGAAAGAAGGTTCTCGAATGGTCGTACCAGGCCAACCACTCACTAGATGGAGTGACGACCTATCAGTCGTCAAAGTGTCAATGGATGCAGGTGGCTCAGCACCGTGCTTTGTTACATTCCTTGGGGGAGGCCTATGTTCAGCAGTGGACTAAGGTGGAGTGAAGAGCTGTAATGATGATATATATATACAGTGTGTCCGGTCACGGACTAGCGATATTTTAGGTACTTATAATACAGCTATTTTAATATAAAATACACTACACACTGAGGTCTAATCCCCTCCCCCTCTATTTGGCAGCCATTTTGTTTTTTTCTTGAGATATTCTCTACTCTCTACTTTACGAAAAAAGTCATATCTCGAAAGTTTTAGTCTTACTGAGATAAAAATTAACTCATTCGGAGGCCAATAATATTGTTTATCGTTTACATTATCAAAGTTTTTGTTGACATACTTGTAACTCAAAATTCAAATAAATATCAAAAAAATATGCTAATCGGCAAATTATTATAAATTACTGCAAAAACAACCCCGTTCACCCTTTTTATTTTTATACTAGATCGGCAAATTTTGAGTTAAGCTACAATACAACATAAAGTTTACAGCTGTATCTTTATTACTTTAAGAATTATTGTTGTTTGAACATAGCATAGGCGCAAACACAAAAGGCCTTTGTTAAATGACAACTGGCTCTGCCTGCCTGCCCTATATATATATATATATATATATATATATATATATATATATATATATATATATATATATATATATATATATATATATATATGGGGGTGTCGTTAGATTCGTCTTAATAGTCGAAGTTACATAGGGTACAAAAAATTCTCATTTATGTAAACTTTTTTACGCAGTCGAGTTTTTAAGTTACTATTTTACTATTGGGCTTATAAGTAAAGGCACAACATCGGACATCCGATATCATCCTCATGTAATAAGAATGTTGACGGTTACCTTGTTAGATGTGTCCAACATTTTTAATATGTTTTATTTTATAGAATAAGGTTGACAAACGAGTACACGGTCGTCTTTATAGTAAATTAATGCGGCCCATAAACGTCTACATCTTTAAGAATCAAAGTACAGTTGCGTTGTCACCGCTGAGGACTAAGATGGAGTGCTTTCTTCCACACAAAATACACAGCGATATATTATTATTATAGAGAAGTAACGAATATGCTATACCCAACACTATAATACATAGTAAGTCTTAAGTGGTAGAACCAGCTTGCAGTTGTATTATAGCAGCGGATATGGATCGGCTCGACCGAGAAACAACCACGCTGGTACAGAATGGCAGCGTAAAAATAGCAGCAAAATTCTGCAGCGTTTCATGTACTGAATGTTGAAAACCAGGGCCCCTTTTTACTATTAAAGACGGATTCCATCTTATCACTAAAGGGTCAGTAGTTTGGACTTATGACACCCACGACCAAAAAGCTCCGCCCTTAATAAATTAGTAAAACAATATATTGCAATATATTAACATATCACGATAACAATATTAAGAACACTACAGTGCTTGTAATGTTGTAATCAAAAGTGTACAGTATAAGCTTTTCAGTTTCCTTGAGATTTTATTAGCATCATTCAAAATTTTATGCAAAATGGCGCCCTCTGAAATCAGTCGATCGGGGGCATTGCTCCTCCGAACCCTGCCTCGCTACGCGACTGTAAGGAGTGACAACACATCAGCATTGCGATTTTTTTTTTTATAGAATAGGCTGACAAACGAGCACACAGTCCACCTGATGGTAAGTGGTTGCTGCGGCCCATAGACATCTACATCTATCTTCCATTACAAATCAAAATGCAGATGCGTTGTCACCCGTGAGGACTGAGATGGAATGCCTCATTTCCAGTAAAAAGGGTCTCCGGTTCTTAATCGATGATAGATGTAGATTTCTTTGCGCCATAGCATCCGCTTTTTTATTATATACAAGCAGCTATGCAGGTCTCGGGAAGGAGACCAGTATCACTGCGACCTATAAGATCTATGCTATGGCTATAGTTCACGGCTAAGCCTTATGTCTTCTATGTATGGATGGAGTTGCTTAGCCGTGAGCAATTTCACTTCTTCTGGGCGGAGTACATAGTTTCCCAGATGAGTGCTACATTTGTGCATTAAGGGTCCGCAATCAGTTAGGATGTGTGGAGGCGTTGCTTAGTCCCAGGATGTACATGTGCTTTTTAAGACAACAGTGTCCAGTTAGGGCTCTTGCCAGAATGCACAATTTATTTTTACTTAATCCCAGGGCTTCTGAAGCGAGTTTACGATCAAAAGCCCGGATTAAGGTTTTAGAATGTTTTAAGCCTGGTGTGTTAGACCAGATCTTAAGTGTAACGTCCGCTTACCATCAACTGTATAAAAATATAAATACATTGACACACAAGTCTAAAGTCTAAGTAGAACCGGGGCAGGGCCACACTCTCACAGAATACCAGCGTAACATTGCTGTGTCATGTATGTTCAATGTAGAGAACCGGAGACCCTTTTTACTGGAATCGAGGCATTCCATCTTAGCCCTCAGGGTGACAACGCATTTGCATTTTCAATCTTAGTTGAGGATAAATGTGAAGGATATCTATGGGCCACAGCATCCACCTACCATCAGATGGGCTTTGTGCTCGTTTGTCACCCAATGTTAAACATAATCTTTTTAAGCATAATCCTTCCCCAGACGTAACGATCCTTTTACGAGCCATTACTTGTATCCAATTGGGATGTGTCACTTCCAGTTATTCCCCTTTTTTTGACGAATCCTCTTTCAAGTATTTCTCCGAAGGAAATAATATTCCCATAATATTATTGTACACCAACAAAACGTAAATATAACAAATAATGAACAATGAGGGAAAAACAAAAGGCGGTCTTATTGCTACATAGCAATCTCTTCCAGACAACCCAGAAGAGGAAATTAATAAATATAAAAATGAGATTATTTTTATTATCTTATTTTTATTTTTATATATTTTAGCGTTCATCCATCATTAATTTCTTACATTTTCATAGAATACGTTGAGAAAGATGCATTTTCTTTAGTTAACTTTATTTTTTATTCACTCTAATAAAGACTTCTACTGATTTTCTATTTATTGTCATGTTATTATTTTCAGATTCCTCGTAGCTCAAATCGAAAATCATCAATTCCAAGACTAAAAGGCAGTAAATCCCCACCTCCTTTTTATAACAAAGAAATAAATGCAATTACAAAAGAAGAAGATATTGCTACTTCAAAGGCGGATGAAGAATTCGATAAGATCTTTCAAGAAATGGGACAAACAGAAGATATACCATCCCTAGAAAGTACAAGTAATAAAATAGAAAATGTCAATGATGTTGAAAGCACCTTCGAAGAAATTATGCATGCATATGATGGAAATAAAGTTCAGCCCTTAAGTATAGATAAAGTAAAACAATCTAAAATTCCACTATTAAAACGAAAAAGTGTACACGAAATTGAAGTGCCGCAGAACAGAGAAAGAGCTACACTCAAAAAGAGCATTTCTATTGATACACCTATAAGTCCCACTACACATGAAGAAAATAACACACAAGTGGGTGAACAAACAAATGTTAAGTCAGAAGAAATAATAAGAACTTACACACAGACGAAAACAACTACTGAAAGGTTTGTATTACAAAATCTAAGCTCTCACACAAATCACTATAAAATTACAAGAAATTACGATACCAATACAGATAATAATGCTAATAACGACGAGGATACCTTAGTATTAGCAAAAACAACTGCGATTACAAATGAAAGTGTTTCGCAATATCAAGGGTCAGCAAAAGATAATAATGCTAATAATGACGAGGATACCTTAGTATTAGCAAAGACGACTGCGATTACAAATGAAAGTGATTTACAATATCAAGGGTCAGTAAAAGATAATAATGTTAATAATGACGAGGATAACTCAGTATTTCCAAAGACGACTGCGATTACAAATCAAAGTGATTCACAATATCAAGGGTCAGCAAAAGATAATAATGTTAATAACGACGAGGATACCTTAGTATTAGCAAAGACGACTGCGATTACAAATGAAAGTGATTCAAAATATCAAGGGTCAGCAAAAGGTAATAATGTTAATAACAATGAGGATACCTTAGTATTAGCGAAGACAACTGCGATTACAAATGAAAGTGATTCGCAATATCAAGGGTCAGTAAAAGATAATATTGTTAATAACAATGAGGATACCTTAGTATTAGCAAAGGCGACTGCGATTACAAATGAAAGTGATTCGCAATATCAAAGGTCAGCAAAAGATAAAACTAAAGAATCGGTTAAAGTCGCAGTTCCTGTGTTTGATCTTTCAGCGACTTTGGATAAAAATATTGCAAATAAAATAAAACAAGGGACAATAACCACAGTAAACGAAAGTATACAAAATATTGTACCCGAAGCAACTGAACTGTCTGAAAGCCCAAAAGGGCACATTATATTAAAAACAAATGACATGGAAGAACCAGGAAAGACTTATGACATTAAACCTGTCGAAACAACACTCACATCAGGTCATGTGAAAGTCAATATAAATGAAAAAGAAACAAAAATTTATAACCAAAATATTGGAAACCATAAAATTGAATCTGAAATTATTCCTAAAATATACACTACATCGACTAATGAAGAATTTGGTTATGAAACACAAAAAGAATTTAGTACAAAAACAAACGAAATAAGAACAAAAACAAATTATATAACCAAAAATGTAAGCGAACAAAATTATGAAAATTTAATGGAAGAAGACATACCAATCCTAAGAGGAAAAGTTCATAGAATCATTCGAAGAATAAGTTCCAACGATGGCTCAAAACCGCACGAAAAGGATAGTTCTGAAAGCGTGCCAAAGAAGAAAACTATTTTGTCCAAAATAGCAATGTTTGAGGTAATCTTATTTATGTCTCATATGTCGAATTTGTTTATATGTTTGTTTATCACGACTTACTAACTTATAACATTTTTTTTCGTTTTCGACTACGGCTATGAAATGCTTGTGTAGATAAGTAACATTAAAATAATATAGCAATAGTGGTATACAGTACTGGTACGTTAAAAGAATATGTGCTAAATATATTATAATATTTATATTTTATGTTTCTTTAACATTTTCATAAAAACTATTCTTTAAATGTATTTTCATAAAAATTAATCTCTTTTAGCGCAATGAACCAAATGAGCCCTTCCCTAGATCAAGAATTCCGAAACCAGAAGACTACAGTTCACTGGGACTGCGAACGAAACGGCAAACAAGTCAGGAACTTAGAAAGCCCGTAATAGTTAAAGAAGTATTAAAAGATTCAAGTGAATCATGCGGTGCGGAAACTAATGAACGAAGTACATCAATAAAATCGAAATGCATTAAACAAGAAGGAAATACAAATATTAAATCTAGCGATAGTTCTAATTACAAGACACTGAACAATGATATATTAGAAAATGGGATTACAGCAAACGCTACACTAGAAAGATATAATTACAAACCGGTAAAAGATGTTGTTTATAATATAGAAGCAGCTGCAAAAGGTAATGTCGCAAGTCATGCATTAAATAGCGAGGTAAAAAGAACTGAAACATCAATTGGAAATGAATCAGGTAATTCTAATTTAAATAATTCTCAACGAAAAATCATAAATAGTAACACTTTTGAGTTGAAAGACAATTCTCGATTTGATATCACACAAGCGAACAACAATATTGAAAATGTTACAGACATTTTAAACAACGATGCATTAAAAAATTTACGTAATGAATTTAACTCTAACCTTGAATTAGATAGCACTAAAACTACATATACATATGAAACTAACAAATTGAGTGAAAAATCTGGCCAGAAAATCACAAAAGAAAATACTGGTTATGATTTTGATTTCACACCCGTGGGGAAGGCTTTAGATGAAATATTGAATGAGCACAGTAATACTACTGTAAATATATTAAAAGAAAAAGGTATAAGTTTTGATGCCGGTGTAGATCTTAGCTCTGTAAATAAAGATCAATCAGAGAACAAAATAGCAGCACAGCAATATAATGAAGTGATTACACAGAAAATAAAAGAAAGAAATAAAATGGAGCGCAATAAGGATGAATTTATTAGAAGAGAAGAAGGTGACATAAAAAGAACTACGTCAGTCGCAGAACTTGATTTGGGAAATGTAATCAAAGGGAAAGTCCATGAAATGATCAAGAGAATAAAATCAATAGAGAGAATAGAACATGGAAAAAGACAGATTATTATTAGTGAAACAGAACTACCCAGGAAGAGTTCAGTATCGGAGAAGATTGCTTTGTTTGAGGTAAGTTAATATTATATACTTTTACATACTATTTCTTCAAATAAAAGAAAGGTGAAAAGTAGTATGTGCCTTACAAAATGGATGTTCTTCTATCAGTTGAGATTTAAGTGGACAATGTAATCTACATGAAGAAAGCCTAGTCAGCGCGAATGGTAAACCAGAACAGAATTAAAAATCCTTTTTCAAATCGCGTATCCCGCCTTTTTCAAGGCCAAAATGAAAACTTTTTATTATTAAAAGCTCGACTACACGGTGAACGCAATTTTTTAATTTGAATAAGCAAGGGTGACAAAGGAGCACACAGTCCACCTGATGTTAAATGGATTGTGTGGCCCATATACATCTACATTTATCCTCGATTAGGAATGAAAATGCAGATGTGTTGCCACCCCAGAGGACTAAGATGGAATGCCTCGTTTCCTGTAAAACGGGTCTCCAGTTCTCTACAGTCACCATACGAAACGCAGCGGCATTGAGCTGCTATTTTACGCTGGTGTTCTGTGAGAGCGTGGTCCCACCCCGGTCGAGTCGACCCGTTCGTGCTACAACCATAGTATAGCTGCAACGTGGCTCCATGTATAGTTGACTTTCATTAACATAACATCAACCGTATTCACCGTGTAGTAGCAGTGTAAGCAAGAATGTGCACTATCCCTTATCGTCCCGTGAGTGAGAGGCGGCAATACGAAAAAAATCAGAAGCTGTGCAGCGTCTTCCCAATAACTACTAAAAATAAAAACTGCGGTTGGCAACCCAACTGCCAAGCTTGGCAACTATGACAAATATCCCCCCTGTGAGGCGATCTATGGGGGAACCCTATGTACAGCAATATACTGTTACGAGCTTAGGGTTCGTGACAGTAAATAACTGCAGATTGAATTACCAAAATTGATACTTTAATTAACGAACACCTATTAAACTTAAAACACACTAATAATTAATCACACTTAACACTTTAGTTCACTTTATTTCGCTCCGAATTCTTCACTTGTATCGCCAATTCAATACTCACTCGGTCACGTATCATGCTGGCCTTACTCTTATATAGGACCTTTTCTACTGAAAACATCTACATAGAATGTTCGAATAGAATGTCGAAAGATCTAGCAAGGAATTTCCTAGAAATCTCTCCTAGTTCTGCTACTCGATGTTAGATGGCGCTAATAATAACCCGTCATGTACCAGGCATCAACTATGGCGCGCAATAGTACTTTGACAGGCCGCTGTGGTAACGGTATGAATATCAAAATACAGATTAAATACATGAATACAGATTATATGATGAATTAAATTGGATACAACAAAAATGACATGTACTTTTGTTATATATCTACGATAAAAAATTGCATATGGAGTAAAATTTGCAATGTATCTCGTCTTAAAAGAAGAAGGAGGATGAGGTTCTCAACTAGTCTGTGTGTATATGTCGAAGCCAACTAGCTTAATCAGCCTTTCAGTTAACAGCCTAGCCTTTTAACTTAACGGCGCGGTTCAACCAGTTGCCTAAATGATTTATTCAGCCGTAGCGTGTTTGGCTAATGCTTAGCCCATTGGTACGACAGGGTGAAACAGTGCCGTTCAACTAGCGGCTTCAATGATATTCAGCCCATGCAGTTCAGCCGATGCGTCTAATACAACATTTCATGCCTAATTGTGCAATATGCGCTATAAATATACGCGGCAGCCGCACCCTAGCCTACTGTCGCTGACATTACATGATAGTTGCAATGTTGTATTAGACGCAGCGGCTGAATTTCAGGCCCCTAGTTAAACATAAAAAGGCTAAGCTGTTAATTGAACGGCTAATTAAGCTAGTTGGCTGTGATAGCTTATACTTTTTTTTTAATTTTGGAAAACACCATCGAATTTGTTGCTTGTCTACGCCATATCGACAGTTTAAATAGTTTCAGCGCTAGGTGGCACAAATTGCAACTAAATTGAAATAAACAGGCTAGATATATCAAAGCTGTATGAAAATGGCCTCTTTCGATTAATATTCAATAATAAAAAAATTGTATTCATGTGATCAATGAAGATCAAATGACTGAAGTGACATCTACTCAAATTTCCCTAAATTACACATCATATTTATTCATCGTTTGGCGAATATATCTCGTTCCATTCCTAAATTCTGTATAAAGCAAACAAGCATTATATTTTTTGGTATTACTGAAGAAACTTAAAATTACGATGTGCAATTTTCGTTTATTTAGTAATGAAACGTCATCCAATTCATTTACCTAGCTGTTTGATAAAATGGTTGAATTCAGGCCGCTAGTTGAACGGCGTTATTTAGTGAAGAGGCGAAGCTGTTGATTGAACGGCTAATTAAGCTAGGTTGGTTGTGACGTATATATATATATATATATATATATATATATATATATATATATATATATATATTATGCAACATGTAACAACTCTGCTTTAGCCGGAGAATAACAGTATTAGCAAAGACCCTGCTTTACTGATGCTCGTGTCAGTTAGAGATAATGAAACCACATACAATTTACAAAAAAGTTAAAAAGTTAAAGTTACAGCCTATATACGTCCCACTGCTGGGCACAGGTTTCCTCTCATTTCTGAAAGGGTTTTTACCCTAAGGGGCTGCCCCAATGCGTGTTGGCGAACATCACATGTCATTGAATTTTTTTTCTTATTTCTCAAATATGCAGGTTTCCTCACGATGTTTTCCTTCACAGCCGAACACGTGGCAAATCAGCACTTAAAATTGTATTAGTATTGTAAATTGAATTGTAAACTTATTTACATTTCGGACTTGCTTCACATGTGTCTGTCAGATTTTAATCCAAACCACATGGGGGACCAAAATCCCAGTTAAAAAACTAAAAATTATAAATCCCAAAAAACCAAAAAATTTGCAATAAAAATTTCATTGGTGCCGGCGGGGATCGAATCCGGATTCCGGATTGCTCGGCTATTGTGAAATATACAGTGAGCGCTAACCATCTGAGCTACCACGAATCTTCACAATCTACAATTTAAAAATACAAATTTATTTCAATTTAAATTTTTATGTATGACCGAGTTTTCTGAAGTAAATTTATCTCTATAAGATTCTCTGATTCTGATAACGCCCTTTACGGGAACCACAGGGTATTTGTGTCTAGAATGTCTAGAACAGGTAAATGAAATTGTATACTTGGGGAGTGCTTTCAGCCGGGATGGAAGATGTGATTTAGATGTGGATAGGCGTGTCGCTGCCGGAAACAAAGTCAATGGTGCCCTGAATGCATTAGTAAAAAGGCAAGGCGTGGTGAAGAGTGCACGCCTTGCAATACATAACGCAGTGTTGGTACCGACTTTGTTATATGGCAGCGAAACCTGGGTATGCCAGAAGAAGCATAAAAGCAAGTTGAATGCAGTGGAGATGCGATCTCTTCGTAAAATGTGTGGCGTTACCATAGCCGACCGAAAGCGAAACGAAGAGATTCGCAATATGGCAGGATTGAAAGATGACCTTATCACAAAAATTGATAGGGGCGTACTCCAATGGTTTGGACACGTTGAACGAATGAGTGAAGACCGAATAGTGAAGAAAATATATAGAGCGAAAGTAAATATTAAAAGGTGTCGAGGTAGACCGAGACTAACTTTTGAAGACCATGTGAGCAAATTGCTCGAAGAGGGGAGGGTCAAGAGTACTCGGATACCTAGACGTGCATGTATGAAGAAGTTAATGAACCTGAAAGAAGCGAAAGAAGTATGTAAGGATCGTGACACTTGGCGATCTGTTCTCTCTGGCTACCCCGTTAGGGATTGTGCGTGACGATAAGTAAGTAAGTAAGTAACAGGGTATTTGTTACCTACCTGTTGTAAATTCACTCATAATTACGTTGTTCATGAACCAAGTTTAATTATATTTTAATACATTTTTATCGTGGTAGAGTTGCAATTATATTAGTAGTATAGTTGTAGCACGAATGGGTCGGCTCGACCGGGGAAGGACCACGCTCTCACAGAATACCAGCGTAAAATATGCTGCCTTCTTTCGTTTGGTGAGTGTAGAGAACCGGAGACCTTTTTTACTGGAATTGAGGCATTCCATCTTGGTCCTCAGGGGTGATGACAACGCATTTGCATTTTGATTCTTAATCGATTAAGATGTAGATGTCTATGGGTCACAGCAACCACTTACCATCAGGTGGACTGTGTGCTCGTTTGTCATCTTATCCTATATAAATGGGATATACTTCAGGTGATGATTCTATTTAATTTGATCCCTAAGGTTAAAAAGTTAAGAAAATTTTAATGTAAATATTTAAACGACATACTGGTGTTACATTGAACTAGTGACATTCCTCAGACATCTTAAAGAGGTAAAAAATAAACTCAGATGGTTAGCGCTCGCTATAAATTTCACAGTACGCGACCAACCCGGGTTCGATCCCCGCCGGCACCAGTGAAATTGTTAATTGCAATTTTAAGTGCTGATTTACCACGTGCTCAGTGGTGGAAAACATCGTGAGGAAACCTACAAGTCTGAAATATAAGAAAAGAATATATTTCGAAGACATGTGAAGTTCGCCAACACGCATTGGGGCAGCGCGGTGGACACTTCCTTGCCCTAAAACCCTTTCATAAATGAAGAGAGTTCTGTGCCCAGCAGTGGAGAGTATGTAGGCGTTAACTTTAACTTAACTTTAATCTAAAATTTTATACGTGGTAGAGCCATGCTGCAGTTATACTAGTAGTATGGTTGTAGCACGAATGGGTCGGCTCGACCCGGGAGGGACCACGCTCTTACAGAATACCAGCGTCAAATAGCAGCTTAATGCTGCTGTGTTTCGTATGGTGAGTGTAGAAAACCGGAAACCCTTTTTACTGGAAACGAGGCATTCCATTTTAACCCTCATGGGTGACAACGCATCTGCATTTTGATTCATAATCGAGGATAGATGTAGATGTCTATGGGCCACAGCAACCACTTACCATCAAGTGGACTGTGTGCTCGTTTGTCACCCTATCCTATAACACATTATACTTTAGGATTTTACCCGTAATACATGGACATACTGTCTTAGCGCCTACTTTAAAAGCTAATGTGTATTTTTTGTAGTTTTCGAAGTAGGTTTTTTTTCAAATTTTTTTGTATAATAAATCTACAAAGCGTTTAATAGCAATATACTCGCTGATAGCTTACTATATGCTACTCGAAATAGCGGATACACAGCGCTACGAGTCTATACCGTTATCATTGTGACATAACGTCCTAATTATTTTCTACTTAAGATAACTAATTATACAAACGAGCTAACAACACCCATATCTGTTTTGTAAAATAATGCTCCTTTATTTGTACCTTGTCTGTCGTTCGGGGTGGTATCTAGCAACTGAAATTCCGAGCACTTCCTGTTGAGCGTTAAAAATTTGAAAATAGCTCAGAAGAAGACAATGTAGGAATGTGAAAAAAACGTAGTAAGTATTTTGTTTGGTACAAAATTAAAAAAGAACACGTGTTTATTTTAAGTTAAAGCGAGCAATTAATAGGCTTTTGCTATGCAAAGGTAGTGCGATTTACCATAAATGGTGCCTTGTTTACCATAAATGTGTTACCATATATTTGATCAATCATTTTGTATTCAATATAGATTAAAGTTAAGTTAAAGTTACAGTCTATATACGCTCCACTACTGGGCACAGGCCTCCTCTCATTTCTGAAAGGGTTTTAGGGCAAGGAATAGTCCGCCGCGCTGCCCCAATGCGTGTTGGCGAACTTCACATGTACCAGGCTTATAATAATTAAAAAGTTACCCCGCGGCAGCATCCTAATGTACGTAAACAACTCGCTTGGGGTTGGCAACCGCAATATTTAATTTTGATTCGTTATTACGAAAGTGCTACTCCCCAATTCCAGTTTTAGTTCCCGTCTGTCGCTCTTACGACACCCACGCGATAATGTTATTTTTTGCACCTGATGGTAAGTGGGTGCTGTGGCCCATAGACATCTACATTTATCCTCGATTAAGAATCTAAACGCAGATGCGTTGTCACCCCTTAACACTAAAATGGAATGCCTCGTTTCCAGTAAAAAAGGGTCTCCGGTTCTCTACACTCACCGTTCGAAACACAACAGCATTAGGCTGCTATTTTACGCTGGCATTCCGTGAAAGCGTGTTCCTTCCCCGGTCGAGTCGACCCCTTCGTGCTACAACCATAATATAACTGCGGTGTGGCTCTACCACGTATGATACTATACTACCTATAGGTATCTTGTTTCACAGCCCCCTCAATAATGAGATATTTAAATAATCAAAAATAGACAAGTGCAGTTGGAATTCTTAAATATTAAAAACTTGGTCTTTATCCTATACCTTTAAACGAGCATTTCTTACATATATATATATATATATATATATATATATATATATATATATATACAAGAATTGCTCGTATTGCTAATATAATCCGAACCTCGGAAACGGTTTCAACGATTTTCGTAAAATTTTATGAACCCGAAACTCGTGGGCAAGAAATCGATCTAGCTAGGATTTATTTTTAGAAAATGTCTTTTTGTCCGTGTTTTCAGGCAATGAAAAACTGCTACAATATAAGGAGGCAAATTTTGACATCGTATTAATGATCGTAATAGCTCAAGTGGTTATCGGCCCGTCGCGAAATCGTAATGCCTTGGTTCGCGTCGTGTCTTCGGTCCGACTTATTTTTCAAGTTTCCTTCTTTTGTGAGAAAATCCATTATTTCGAGCCCTTGTTTTAGTATTTTTTTTAAAATACGAAAATTTTAATTAAACTAATTGCACTCATGATTTTTTATTCAAATAACCAATTCAGTTTTTTCTATTATGTCAATAAAATCAAAAAATATTATTCATGTTTCATCCGTATGTAATTTGTTTCTAAATATAATTTCCAAAAAAAATACCGAGGAAAGCTCGGTCATCCAGGTACTAATATATTATATTAGAAAAATAAATCGGTAGTAACTAAGACAAAGCGTATCGTATTAGTACGCGTAAAGATCCGCGGAGAAGTTATGTGGAAATTATTCAATTTTTTTGTTTTTTTTTTTTATTAATTTATCCTTTTAGGTGGTCTGAGCATTGTCTTTTAAATAGGTGCATTATAATAATAATAAAAAATAAGCATTTGAATCGTTTCAGCCATTTTACATAAAAGGAAATGAAATCATTGAATTAATTATTTTGGCATTCTATTTTTTTTAAACTCAATTAAAAAATTTTCACCAACTTGACTGGTTGTTAAATTTATTAATGTTTTCATGTAACAGTCACGCTTCTAATCTATTTTATAGTACATAATTAAAAAAAAACAATAAAGTAAAATCTACGACGATCTACGCAATGCCAAAATCACGTTCAACATCCTTAGTGCTTGGTCATACTGCAAACGCGGGCGCGGGAAACGGCGCGTGTGCGGGTGTAGGCGCGCGTTCCGAGTGTTGTCAAGTCCAGTGTTTGTCAAAATATAATATAGACGAAGAAGACCTTTTTTACTTGAAGGTTCTTACTTTAAATGGCAAATTCTACAAGTGAAAAATGGGGTTAATGATATCAATTTACCCTGACAAAATGAAGGAGAATTTCGTACACTGCAAAGATGTTTTAGAGGTATATAACCATCCTTTTGCGTTTGTAGTCGGATAAACAACCGGTTCACAACGGTTGCGTATCGGCTGCTTTGGATAAATATCAGTTGTCACCAGTTGATTTACATCTATTAATAACATTAAAATAAGGAAAAACATTTCATACGGTAGGCAACACTCGAATATTATTGCGCAGTATTATTACTCGTATTAACATTCAGCTTTCGTATTATTTTATCAAGAAATACACCAGAAAATTGTATATTTACTTATGAAAAGTGATGTTCTTATCCTTATATTTTTTCCAAGAGTAATTTTTACATGATTTCGAAGCACAAACAGTCATTTTCCGAAATTAAAAACACCGTTGCGTGATGTATGTTCGCAGTGAACGTCGCTGGCGTAATGGCGGAACGATCGAACGAATACGCCAATATTGGCGCCTTTTAAATGGAAGCGTTTTAGGCGCGCGTACACGGTATCTATACATATAAAACATCTTTGGTACACTGTATGTAAAATTGCGAGCGCTAACTCAAAAGTTTTATGGGTATACGAAAATATCAATGAATACGTTTGACTATACATTATAAAACATAATAATAATATAATTATTATGTTTTATAATATAATAAATTATAAAATATAATAAATTGTCTTATAACATAAATTCTTCTACATTTATTTCGGAAGACGCCATTACAACGCACGCGATTTTTTATTTTTATTATGTGCGAGCCGCTATGCAGGCCGCAGAGACCAGTGTCACTGCGACCTAAAATATCTATCGTGATCGCTGCTATGGCTATAGTTTACCGCTAAGCCCTATGTCTTCAATGAGTGAAAGGTGTTGCTTAGCCGTGAGCAATTTCACTTCTTCTGGGCGGAGTAGATAATTTCCCAGATGAGTGTTATGTTTGCGCATTAAGGGTCCGCAATCAGTTAGGCTGTGCAGAGGCGTTTTTTCCGTTATGGAACAGAATCGACACATCCTTGAGTTGCTTAGTCCCGGGATGGACATGTGCTTTTTAAGACAACAGTATCCAGTTAGGGCGCTTGCCAGAATGCGCAATTTATTTTTACTTAATCCCAGGGCTTCTGAAACGAATTTACGATCAAAGGCCCGGATCAAGTTTTTAGAATGTTTTAAGCCTGGTGTGTCAGACCAGATCTTAAGTGATTTATTGTTGATAAAGAGTTTTAAGGGTCAATCGGGCTAGGCTTCTTGAAATTCCACAAAATGGCTCACGTCCAAACTGTGTGCACTGTGAGCCCTCCCGTGCAAGTTTGCCGGCAAATTCGTTGCCTACAATATCCGCGTGACCTGGAACCCATTGTAAGACGACCCTGTTGATACATCCCAGGGCGTTTAAACGGTTCACGCAGTCTCCAACTAGCTTCAAGTTCACTAAGTTCGACCTCAGCGCTAGCAGTGATGCTCGACTATCAGAGTTTATATAAATTATATGGTTGACGTAGTGTTTTTGCAGATTAGCTCAAACTCGAAGTATTAGATCCTCGCTTCACACGCCGTTTGCCGCTTACCGCCCGCGCAATCACTGCAGTCAGTTGTATGGCGTAAGTTGCCCGCGCGCTCCTCGCGTCGAAGAGCCCGCGTCCGTCGCCGCATATGTCCCGCGCCCGCGTTTTCAGTCTGGCCAAGCTCTTATATTATAGTAATAGAAATATTGGAACTACATATGTGACACTGATAAATGCTACTGACTTAACTCATTAATGTTTGACCGGCACTTTTATTATTTGAAAGTGATTAGTTCCAGGCGATTGTTTCGGAAAAATAGTAAAAATGTATTTAAATTGGTTAATAATGGTGTTCATAATGTTTGTGAGTATTCTATTATTATTACTAAGCCTTTCCACAACTGATATTACATTTAGAATAAATGAAAATAATGATACCCCTTCTCGAAGTCTCGACAAATAAGTTCTAGCTTCGTGTAGCCAAATTTATCTCATCTATTGTATTTCATCGGCCTAAAGAACAAAGCTAAAATGGCCAATAGAATAGCAACCTTCTGGAGGCCTATGTTCAGCAGTAGACTTGTGATCAATTATATATATACACACACATATATATATATATATATATATATATATATATATATGTGTGTATTTAGCAGGGATAGTAGATATGATAAGGATATAGAACGACGAGTAAATGCAGGGAATAGAGTGAATGGGGCACTACACTCTACTGTGAAGAACCAGAATGTGTCAAAAAAGGCACGTATGGTAATTCATAATGTTGTGTTAGTCCCTACTTTAATGTATGGTAGTGAAAGCTGGGTGTGGCGAAAGAAGCACGAAAGTAGAATAAATGTTGTAGAAATGCGGTCTTTAAGGAGTATGCAAGGGTTGAATCTGAATGACAGGGTGAGAAATTGCGTGATAAGAAATAAATGTGGTATGCAAAATGATGTTGTGAGCAGGATTAAGAAAGGAATGCTTCGGTGGTTTGGTCATGTAGAAAGAATGAATGAGGAAAGAGTGACAAAGCAAATTTATACGGCAAATGTGAACGGCAGAGTCGGTAAGGGACGCCCTAGAAAAAAGTTTATCGAACAAATCGGTGATATTTTGAAAATGGGCCACATTAAAAGTACCCTTAACCGACGAGCATGTATGCGTAGATATATGGATGTAAAGGAGGCGAAAGAGGTATGTCAGGATCGTGTCAAATGGAAGTCCGTAGTCTCTGCCTACCCCTCTGGGTTCTACGTTGTTTATATATATATATATATATATATATATATATATATATATATATATATATATATATATATATATATATATATATATATATATATATATATATATATATTAAAGGTAGCCTGTAATGATGATGCTGTTGTTTTTTTATATCATTGGGTGACAAACGAGCACATAGTACCTATACCTGCTCGTAGATAGATGCTGTGGCGTATAGACATCCACATTTATCCTCGATTAAGAATCAAAATGCAAATGCGTTGTCAACTCTGAGGACTAAGATGGAATGCCTCGATTCCAGTAAAAAAGATATCCGGTTCTCTATACTCACCATACGAAACACAGCAGTATTATGCTGCTATTTTTCGCTGGTATTCTGTGAGAGCGTGGTCCTGCCCTGTCGAGCCGATTCATTCATGCTAAAACCATAATATAGCTGCAGCGTGACTCTACCATGTTTTATACTTTATATTTATGGATGGTTTAATGTTATATTTATATCCATTTTTTTTTATATCAAAAAGTATCTTGCCTATGCTTCGTCTGGCGTCGAGCGGCGTTATTTTAATTAAGGAAAAAATTTATTTAAAAAAAATCGTATAGGTATTCAAAAAAAATCTCAAAGTTCTTCCGCTAAAATATAACCTATATTAAAGTTTCTGTCCGTGAAGTTTCATTAAAAACGGCTCAGCTACTCCGACAGATAGACAGACGAACAAAAACTTTAAAAACGGAGCACGCAAATAATCTCTTGAGTTAGATCTTGTTACTTTTTACATTAACAGGTTTTGTCACATTACAGATGGATCCTAATACAAACATGTTTAATGAATTCCTCCAAGCATACACAATTCGTTACTCTTATATTATCCTCTTTGCTACAAATTCAAAATTGAATGAAACAATTTTTACGTATTTTATCGCGTTCCCCCTGTGACCGTGGGTGCTGTGAAAGTACTCGGAACTTCAGATAAGTAAAAAAAAACACGACGAAATCCGATAGTTCCATTCAATCCTTTGCTTTAATATTAGTTTTTTTATGGTTCTTTTATTTTTTTATTTAATAAAAAGCTCAAGAAAAAATTTTAGGTTTTTTATAATGCAGTATTCATTGAGTTTATTTGTGTTTTTATTTAGTTATTACTATTTTGTGGTTATTTTTAAAACTCTGTCTGTTTTAGAATGTTCATATTAAATGTCTCTTTTTTCCTCCTTTCTTTATAATGATCACCATCACCTTACTGAATTCTATCAGGAAAATTCAAAATATTGTAAAAAATAAAACTCGTATTTCGAACATAAGTATGTGTGGTAAACTTACCGATTTATAATAGGGTTAAACCCATTTTCAATTAGTGTTTTAAATAAATCACAGAGTGATAAATAATAATGAACTACTATAATTTATATTTTTTTTTAAAACCGAACAGTGCCATAAAATTACTTTTAATGTAATCGTGACGTCACTGTCCTAGGATTTTAAAAAGGAAAAGGATAATTTTGGATGTTTAATAATGAGTTATCATCTTTATCACTGGTGTTTTGTGCCTTAAGGCAAAAATACGAGCATAAGGACGCCGGCAAAGTTATGGATTCAAGTACCAACTCATTTAAATAGGAGAAATACTTGGTTAAAACTGGCAAGAAGATATCAGAATACATTGTTGACATAAACTAGACTACACTTCTGTGAAGATCATTTTGATGTAAGTATGAATGATGTTTAACTATTGTTTATACAAAACAAAACATCATGAGGTGATAGGTATTGCTAGTCAAATATTGTAACAGATTACGATATCTTAGATATTATAACTAATAATTTCTAATGAATATAATTATGTATTATCAAAATACACTCTAAACTGGTATTGTGTTATGGTATAAACAAAAGTTGGTAATAGGTACTTACATGGATGTTTTAACATTACTCAACTTAGCAGAACAAAATCGGGATTGCATGCAAAAAAATTTCAATAACATTCGCAGTCATCATATTACTTACTTAATCTGTGACGTCACTACGGTTCTAATATGGCGGATTGTGTTTTGGAGATTTGAGGTACGAATAAAAAAATTCTTAAAATTGAATTATAAAAAAATTAATAGAAATGTAAAAAAGCGTTATCGTGACGCAGCTTGATTCCCCGAAGCCCGGTCTTTGGTCTTCTCTCCCGCACAGCTTGAAAAGCTGTGGGTAATGCAGCTGTAGTATACTATTCAAGGATCTCCTAGGTGTGCGTCGCTTGCAGTTATCAGTGGCTGCAAATGACCGCCGGTACGACATACTCCGCCGATCGTTGAGTCCCGTGATTCCGTGAGGCGTCGAGGTCACCGGCCCCTAGTTGATTCTTGGCACTTTATGCGCTCCGAGCATCCTGTGCCTAGTCGCGTCGTAAAGTGCCACCATAGCACTTCCCCCAACCCTTTTGTTGTAAAAGGGGTAGGCAGTGCCCCAAGTGTGGAAAGTCACTATTTTTACATACCATATTTTAGACAGGGCCGTAATTTAGATTACCTGACTGACGTAGGTAGGTCATCATGTCCGATAAGAAAAAGGGGGAGCCTCCCCCCCCCCCCCATCTAGAAAACCACCGGACCGAAAAGGTGTGTTGGAACGACCACTGGCTGTAAGGGATCTGTCGAACCCGGAGCGCACTAGAATAGTGTCATCCTTTTCACAGATCCCTCAAAGAAAACCAGTCTCGCCAAGGAAAGAGCCCGCACCGAGCGTTGCGCTCACGCCGGCCGTATCTGAGCACACGGCCAGGCAGGAACCGTCGCCCCAACAGGAGCGGGCAAAGAAAACGGCAAGACAACATACTCCTCCGGAAACTGAAGCCTCCTTGTACGAGAAGAGGCAACGGATTGGCTCCCAATCTTCCGATGAAGCACCAGCTACGTCGGAAGAAGACGAAGATACCACCAGGTGACCACAAAGAAGGTGCTAAGATCGCCACCCAGATCACCTTCTCCACCGCAACCCCCCCTCCGCTTCATATCACCGGATCGGCGAAGCCCTGATTCGGCCCAGTATGAGCAGGGGGGCGAGGAATCCTATAGTTGGGGGTCAACCACGTATGCCACCCTCGCAGCATCCGCCGGCCGATCATCGCCGGTGGCAACAACCAATCCGTCCGGGCTCCCACAGGACGATGGCCAAAGGCCATCTCTGGTAGATGCTATGCCCATGTGGTAGCTGCACCAGCAGTACCACGACTACCACCGGCGGCAGTGCCTACCGAGAAGCCTGCCGACCAGGAGAAAGGCCGTTACCCACCCATAGTGGCAGAATGCCTACCGGACTGGACGAGGCATTTTAAGGAGCTCAACAATATGTTGGGCCACCCCATAAATGCCCGTCCGTTCGGGAAAGGCGTACGGTTCACACCGCAAAGCGCGAACGAATTCCGCACAGTACAGCGGTATATGGTAGAACTTACCAAGAAAACACCAACATTGTCGTGGTACTGCTACACCCCGGAGGAGGACAAGCCCACTAAAGTGGGCATCCGGGGTCTACCAATGGGCACGGATACCCAAGCAATAGAGGAGGCCATAAGGGCAAAAGGCTTCCCAATAAAATACGTAAAGGCAATACCACCTCGTAGGAGCAGACCTGGCTGCATCTACTTTGCCCAATTGGACCACTTGAGCCTGGAGCAGCTCCAGAATTTATATAACATCGACGAACTCCTCTATATGAGAGGGGTTGTCATCGAGGCCTGGGAAAGAAAAGCAGGACCAGCCCAATGCCACCGATGCCAGGCCTTCGGCCACGCCTCTGCCAACTGCTTCAGGCCAGTGAGATGCGTGCGCTGTGCCGGGGAGCACATTGCAAGCCTTTGCCCTCGGGGTAGAGAGGAAGAACCGAAATGTGCCAACTGTGGTAAAGACCACACGGCAAATGACCGCCGCTGTCCAGTCCTGAGGAGGACTGCAACCAGCCCCCCCCCCCCCCCCCACCCGTAACATCCCAGGAAACGGTGGAACCCACAACGACCAGGACAACCACCGGGGCGACTCTACAGCCTCCCGCCAATCCTGCCACAGAACGGCAACCCTCCAAAAAGAGGAGGCGGGAGAGAAGTAGGAAGAAGTCGCAGCCTCCTCAGGCTGTCACCTCTACCCCGACACCAACCGTACCAGTAGCCTCGCAAAAGGCGCAGATTACTCGGGAGACAACCAGAAGCGTGGGTAGAGTGCCAGTAAGGGCGCTATCCGAACATAGAGCCCGCTCTACTGGTAGAGCGCGCTCTGCCCACAAGCAAAGAGAGCAAAACCAGGAGCCCCAACACCCGAGACAATTGCCAACGCCTACTTATAGGAAAACACCATCCACCGGCCTCGAAACAGCAGATGCAATCCAACGTCTGGTTGGTATTGCCATCGAGGTCGGCACACAAGTCCTGGCAAACATAAGAGCCGGGACAGATCCAGTGACAGCAATAATGAAGGCGCTGGCAAACCTTCTAGCCTGGCACTACGGAGGAGAGTAATCTGCGCCTCCTCTATTGGAACCCGGACGGAATACAGCAGAAGCTGCATGAACTCCGCACAGTCGCCCAGCAACAGGATTTGCACATCATTTTGCTGGGAGAGACGAAGCTGAATCCAAATACGCATATAAAGCTGCCGAATTACCACATCTACAGGAGGGACGAGGTCACTGCTCAAGGGGCCGCCTATAGAGGGACGGCGGTTCTAGTAAGGAGGGACATCGTCCATCAAGAGCTGGAACTACCACCTTACCAGACTATGCGCTCTATCGGCATAAGAATGGAAGCGGCGGGCGAGGAACTTAGGATCTACGCAGCATAGCGCCCGCCAGGGACTCCATTCTGCTCCTCAGATATCCGGACGGTGATGGAAGGCGATACACCCACAATCATCGCCGGGGACTTAAACGCTAAACACCCGGCGTGGGGGTCTAGAGTGATCACCCCGCCGGGTCTTGAACTATATGACGACGCTGAAAAGAACTTGTACGACGTTTTAGGTCCCGAGGAACCAACGCACGTTCCTACTGATCCTCGGAGGCATCCGGATGTGTTAGACATCGTGCTCACTAGGAACGTCAACTACCCGATAGTGGTAGAAGTGCTGTACGACCTTTCCTCACAGCACCTCCCGTTACTGATAACCCTTGGCCTGAAGGCGGTGACTATGCCGCCCAGAGCGTTTAAGACACGTGTCGACTGGAGGCTCTACCGTCAACATCTGCAGCAGAGACCTCCAGCACACCAGCCGATAAGTACAGCGGACGACGTAGAGGCCGCTGCAACTAGAATCACTAACAACATCAAGGAGGCCCTTCACGCGGCCTCTACGATCGTCCCGATCACAGCTAGGCGAGACGATCTGCCGCGTGAGATATGCGTGCAGATCAGGCGCAAGAGAGCGCTGAGAAAGCTCTGGGCGCGTACTCGCTGCCCTAGACTAAAGACCCAGCTTAACACCATCTCGGGGGAACTGTCGGTTGCAGTCCAGGCCTTTAGAGGCGACGCTTGGGATCGGCGCATCAGGAAGGCAGAAGAGCAAGATGCGTCGCTCTATAAACTGAACCGATAGTTGACCAAAACCAAACCTCCCGTTTGCCCGCTGACCAACAACGCGGGCAAGCGCTGCTACGATGCCAAGGGCAGAGCGGATATCCTAGTCGAGCACTTCGAGGAGCAATTTATGCCGAATCCAGCAAGTGCGGAGTTCATGGAGCTTCATGCCCGGAAGGAAAGTCGCGTACAGGAGTTCCTGTCGTCGCCCGCGCCGCCTCTTGCAGGAGAGTGGTTCATCTCCCCTGCTGAACTGCGGAGGACAGTAACCCGCCTGCAACCGAGGAAGGCGCCGGGGCACGACGGGATTACCAACGCTGCACTCCGACAGCTGCCCAATAGAGTCATAGTAGAGCTTGGTCGACTCTACAATGGGATATTGCGGACATCCCACTTCCCGGAGGACTGGAAAAAAGGCAAAATCATCGTCTTGCCGAAACCCGGGAAGGACAGGCGTAGAGCTGCCAGCTACAGGCCGATCACGCTATTACCACACATAGCTAAACTGTTTGAAAGATTGCTGCTGAGACGTCTCCGTCCGTGCATCCAACTTCGGGCGGAGCAGCACGGATTCAGGAGGGGTCACTCTACAGTCACACAACTGACTAGAGTGCTGCACCTGCTTGCGGCTGAATACAATCGTAGCCGCATATCGTTGGGCGTCTTCCTCGATATCGAGAAGGCGTTCGACCGGGTGTGGCACATAGGATTATTATATAAACTGGAAGAACAGACCAGTGTCCCTCCTGCTATGTTGCGGTTAATGGCGTCTTTCCTGGAAGACAGGAAGTTCTACGTCTGCGTAGAGGACGCCGAGTCCGCAACAAGAACCATCAGAGCCGGCGTCCCACAGGGCAGCTGTTTGTCACCAGTCCTGTACGCGGCTTACACCAACGACATACCTACACTGGCAGGCAGGCTTCAAGAGTGGGAGGACGACGTCGAGCTGGCGCTATACGCGGACGATAGCGCCTATTTCACTTCGTCCAGAAGAGCTCACATAGCCACTGCCAAGATGCAGCGTCTGCTGGACCTGCTGCCACCATGGCTGGATGAGTGGAGGATGGTCATCAACGTTGGTAAGACGACCGCTCTGCTCACTCGCCGTCTCAGGAAGTTTCCACCACCGCTGACCCTCAACGGCCAGAAGATTGCGTACCAGAAGGCTGTAACATACCTTGGGTGCAGGATCGACAGGACGCTGCGCATGACCGCGCACGTCGACTTCGTCGTCCACCGGGCCCGATGTGCGCGGGCGACGCTCTTGCCGGTCCTGGCATCCAAGCTGCCTATAAAAACTAAGCTCCGGATATACAAGATGTACATATATCCGGACCATCATCACTTACGCTGCACCGGCCTGGTACGCACTTCTGAGCGACCCTCTGAGGCGGCGACTGTAGGCCCAGCAGAATCTGACATTAAGGACGATCGTCGGAGCAGGTCGCTACGTCCGGAACGACGTAATAGCGGCGGACCTGAAGATCGAGAACATCACCGACTTCGTGGCCCGGCTAGCGCGCGGCATGTTTGACCGTGCTGACAACGGGCCACACGAAGACCTCAACGGCTTTGCGCCGTTGCACACTCGGCCACCGGACGGGCGACCTCTTCCAAGAGAACTCCTCTCCATATGTGATTAGAGAGTCGAGTAACAACCCACAATGCCGCTGAAAGGCCAACTTTGACTTTTATTTGGATAACCTCCCTTTTTCCCGTAATTAACCAAATACGGGAAAAACATCACCGATTACGGACTAACCCGGAACTACTATAATATGCCTAAATAGGCTTTAAGGACTGGCCCATAGTGATGGGCCATGAGAAACATCCGGGCAATGGGGGCATACCCCGAGGCCCGATACCTGCATTGTCCCTCGGGACATTGTAGACGACATCACGTAGCGTATACTATTCAGAGTTAACTGACCTACAATTTACCAGCATTGACGTCGACAAATGTCCACTTCGCGAAAAAAAACTAACCACCATTTTTTTGCCGACGTTACGTGGTCTTTGCAGTTTTGTCGGTAACTGTCCTTCTGAGTAGACCCATACCGATGATTGCCTTATATTTTCCAGGTCATATTGATAAATCCATGTCTCGTCACCAGTAACGTTTTCTGAAACACGCCTAGATGCCCCGTTTTTAAAACGTAGATGCATTTCATGGCACACGAGTCTGTATTTCGCGAGAGATCCATCGACAACAAAGCTTCCTCACTCCAAGATGTTGATGTATGATGATTAATGCTCCTCGAACTAATGCCTACAATCTTTTCGACGTCCGTATATGTGATTCGTGGGTCATCTCGCACCAGCATTTCAGTAGTCCATAAATTTTCTACCGTTACTGCTGTTTGCGGGGTCCCGGTTTTTTGGTCATCTTTAAAGTTAATTTTACCCCTTTTGAATTCAGCAAACTACATAAAAATTGTTGCGCGTGATGGAGCTGAGTCCCCTAATACTGATTGTAACCGTTGTAAACTTAATTGTTCGACTAAACCAAATTTAAAATCATAATAGATCCTCTTTAAAATCATAATAGAGTCCTATGTTAGTCCTAGTTATATATATATATATATATATATATATATACACAATATGTAACGTAATTAACGCACACCCTCAGACGCCCCAATTAGTATATTATGTTATAGTCATAATACATACACTGAACTTTTAGTTAAACATTTTTATGCACTGATTATTTATCAAATTAGTTATACTAATTCCGGAAGAATGTTGTGGTCACAGTACAAACCCACGAAAGCAGACTTTAACGTGCTTGTAATAAAGTTCATTTTTCTTTATTTTTATTGAATGACAGAATTAGTAATAGTACAAATAAAACTGCACTCTTAAAAGTCTTGTTACCTTAAGTTACAGTCCATTTCAGATTGTTTTGATTGTACTGATTTAGTGTGACTGTAATTTACGTAGTTTTAATTATTTTTGGGATAAAAAATTACCTATATTAAAAATGATAGGAATCGATTCAGTAAACGATTCTGAACAAACTACTTTCTCCAAGTGCGTTAATTATGTTACATGTTGTATATCCCCTATGTGGCAATTCATGGGGGAGTCTTATGTTCCGTAGTCGACTTTAGATAAGCTGTAGTTAAAGGAATTCGTTTTATTTTATTTAATAAAAATACCCGAACTTTCTCAGTTTACACACATAAATTGTTCAAGGGCAAACATTCAGACCTGAAACAATTATTAACAGGAAGTACAAAAATTTGTATAATGCAAGATTCAAATCCGCGGCATTCAGTGCTCCATCTGAATCCTTAGCTGCTTCGCCACGGAGCCGTCTAAATTTTTTTGTAGGATAGAGTGACAAACGAGCACGCCGTCCACCTGCTGGTAAGTGGTTGCTGTGGCCCATAGACATCTACATCTATCCTCGATTACGAATCAAAATGCAGATGCGTTGTCAACTGTGAGGACTAAGTTGGAATGCCTCGTTTCCAGTAAAAAGGGTCTCCAGTTCTCTACACTCACCATACGAAACACAGCAGCATTAAGCTAATATTTTACGCTGATATACTATGGTAGTGTCTACCTATTAATTGATTAATTACAAAAATATTAACTAATTCGACACCTCTTAGGGTAAGCTGTCGCCAACTAGAACGGAGAAGACCACAGATCTGCCAAAGAAGGTGAACAGGACAGATGTCGTCAACAGTCAAATGGACGAGGATACGTACAGAAAGAAGATCGCTGAACTGGTCAACGCTAAAACAAACTACGTAGCAATAGACACAATGTATCAAGAACTGCGCGACGGTTCACGGATGCCAGTAATCGCTTTGGGAACTGCACTGGTAAGTTCTAAGATTTGGTTAAAATTCACTAGGACTAGTGGTTGTCGTAAGACGCGACGGAAGGAAGTTGAGCAGATTATGGGTGGCGCATCTTCTTTTATTTAATGTAAGTGACAAACAATTTAGTGTATAAATAAATAGCGTAAGTTAAAATAGATTTTTAATTTTTTTAATTTTTAAGTTTGTGTAGCACTATTTTTACTAATAGATATATTAAAGATGTTAATATTTAATTCGCAACCTTCCGCTTTATTAAATACAATGATGTGTTATACCTGGAATAACTCGCCTTGGCTCGACGCTCACTTAGCGGTCAGCATCTACATCCCCTTAGGATGCCTCGTGTAGAGGCGAAACACGTGTCGTTTTATCGTCGATGTTGTGTCTTACCTGGAATAGTGGTGTTGGAAGCAGTTGTGTTGGGAGTAGTGGTGCTGGAACTAGTGGTGACGGAGTTAGTGCATGCAATTGAGGGAGGGCGGGAGGTGCTCTTCAATCCAGGTAAGACACATCATTGTATTTATTTAGCGGAAGGTTGCGAATTAAATATTAACATCTTTATTATAATTAATTTCCGCAAAGTAACGCCTGATTCTATCAATTATAATAGATATATATTTAATTTTTGTTGAGGAACAACTTATTGTTTTTTCAGTTTTTTTTTATAAAGTTATATGCATGCGGAGTTTACCTTTAAGTGATTGTAGCACTTGTGTTAATAAACTTTTAAGTAATTGTATTAATTTGATTTGTTAGTGTAATCAATTGTTGGTAAACCTAATAAATAGAAAAGAAAACAAGCACACAGTCCACCTGGTAATTGGGTGCTTTAGCCCACAGACATCTGGATATTATCTTCAATTAAGAAATGCCGATGCGACGTCTATTTGAGGACTAAGATGGAATGCCTCGTTTCCAGTAACAAGGGTCTCCGGATCTCTACACTCAACATACGAAACAGCAGTATTAAGCTGATCCTTCCCCGGCCGTGCCGACCTACAACTATAACATATCTGCAGCGTAGCTCTACCATGTATGATAACAACACAAAATAATAAAAATTGCGGTTGCCAATCCCCATGCCAAGCGTGGCAACTATGGCAAAATACCCCCTATGAGGCTATTTACCATCTCATTTCTGGGCGCAAGCATAGCTGCTTTATTAGAAGGTTGTGGAGCAATTCATCAGCTCATAATGCTTTCCTTCAACGCCGAGCATGTTTACACTTAAAATTTCAATGAACAATTACATCGGTGCTGGCGTGGATCATTTCATCGTGTTGCCAGTGATGACATACGGATCTGAGCAGTGGTCCTTCACTGCTGGCCGTATGAGGACGCTCAAGGTCGCTCAGCGCTCGGCTATCGAGAGGGCTATGCTCGGGGTTTCTCTGCGTGATAGATTTAGAAATAAGTATATCCGCAGTAGAACCAGAGTAACCTACATAAGCCAGTAAATTAGTAAACTAAAGTGGTAATCAGTCGACCACATAGCTCGAATAAACGATAAAACCGATGGAGACGAAAGGTTCTTAAGTGGCAACATCATTACTTACTGTTTTGAATGGTTGAAAGAATATCACAATTTAAATGTCATTTGAATAGTTACATTAAAATTTCATCCTTTATTTTTCCACCCGCGGGGTTGGAAACCCTTAAACGACTGGCGAAGATACTGCGTTATGTACATACCAAGACAATAATATTTAGACGATATTCTAATTGTGTTTCTGTAAATTAAAAATTTCTGTAAATTTGTAAAAGTAATATTTGTTCGTTTTTTTATATTTTTTAATTTAAAGAAAAAACACATACAAACTAATTATTATTTCGTGGTCGTAATATTACAATTTCTTATATTTACACGAACACTACACATTGAATAAAATTTTTTTTAACGAATTTTATCGCGTTTAATTTACTTGATTTTAATTCCCGACGTTTCGGCTGCTTTCCAGTGCTTCTCAGTCCCCCGTGACCCATGGTCACCCGATGTCTGTTTTAACCCGGAGTACCTTCAGATTTTAATTTCTTACTTATAGTCCGATCTACGCAGAATGAGCTTACCGTGTCTTGAAGTCTTGCAGAGGTATGCTTGGGCTTAGTTTTAATTTTATCAATAACGGGATCCCAGGCTGGTGGTAAATAGTCTCCTTCTGTATTGAAATTTGGATGTTTTTTTAATTTCAATGTCCTCACTCACCTCATTTTGGCAGAAATTGATTTTCTTTCGCGAGGATTTGTGGTCTATCATATCTTATGTAATGGAGGGGGCCGTCTAGGATATGCTCACAAACTGCATACTTCCTTAGTGTCATACATAAACACTCACGCCTGTCACCCAGAGGGGTAGGCAGAGACTACAGACTTCCATTTGGCACGATCCTGACACACCTCTCTCGCCTCCTCCACATCCATACACCTACGCATACATGTTCATCGGTTAAGGGTACTCCTAATTTGGCCCGTTTTCAATAAATCGCTAATTTGGTCGATAAATTTTCGCCTAGAACGTCCCTTTTCGACTCTGCCATTCACTTCTGCAACATAAATTTTCTTTGTCACTCTTTCCTCATTCATTCTTTCCACATGACCAAACCACCGAAGCATTCCTTTCTTAATCCTAGTCACAACATCATCTTGCAAACCACACTCTTCTGTTATTAGTGTCATATTTCGTGATATTATTTAGTCCACTCAAAACAGTCAAATAAGCAAATGCTAAATTCGGATTCAACTTTTTAAAAGTTTATTATAATAAAAATATCTTGTGGGTACATATAAAAATATATTGAATACATTGTCTTGGTCCAAACAAAGAGTGATGAGTTGAAACAAAAGTCTGTTTTAAACATTTTAAGACATTGTAATTGAATGAATTTTTTTACTAATGACAAGTGGATGCTGTGGCTCATTCTAATTTTATAAATAATTTAATATATTTATTCTCACCCATGTCCTATAAAAAAATAACGGAAAGGCAGACGCCGGCTAATCATTCCACTTCTTTGCTGTATGTATTACAAAAGTCGATGTATCATACCTTATCAACTCATTACAGCCTTTCAAGTCTCTTGCTATTATACATGCTAACATAGATCTCCATAGTTTGCCTCATAGAGGGGGGGGGGATTTGCCATGGTTACCACGCTTGGCAAGCGGGTCCGTTGCCTCAGTTTTTATTATATTAATTTTTTAGGAATATGCTGCTCCTAAAATTCGTCCATCTTTCGTTTGCCTCTGTCGCCCGTGACGACACCTACGGGATGTGGGGTCGTGAATGTTCATACACTGCAACTGTACGCCATTGGTGTTTTATTTCAGCAATATTTTTTTGCCTAGAGGTACCAGACTAAGGGAATATATCACCTCATTTCCTGTTGAAGAAGGAATTTCTTTTACACTCCTACGTCATGAAGAAGGACTTGACACATGACTAAACTTGGCTTATCTTCTTTTATAGATTTAAGGTTGCGGAAAGTTTGCATCAAATTATCTGACAAACATTTGTCACACGCATCTGAACATTGGAACCTCTCTTGCAGTTGGACAAACGTTTGGTCAAACACGTCGTAGAAGCGGCTATCGACTTGGGTTACCGCGCGTTCGACACCGCTTACATTTATGGAAACGAGCGGGAGATCGGAGAAGCGATTAAAGAAAAGATCGAGGATGGGACTGTGAAACGGTTAGTTAAATGTCAATTGATTCGTTTACTGGCGAAGTGAAGTGAAGTGAAGTGAAGTGAAGTGAAGTGAAGTGGCGATGTAAAAATATCCCGTACCCTATAATATCATCCGGTGGATGCGATAGGGGGAAACAAATCCGGAGATGGGCAGCAGCATTACCCTAATAACAACTGAAAGTAAAAGACTGCAGTTGCCAACGCTCTTGCCAAGCATGTCAACTATGGCAAATATCCCCCCTACGAGACGATTTATAGGAAGCCCTTTTTATGGCATTGTAAGTGGATGCTGTGGCCCAAAGACATACAAATTTATCCGCAATTAAGAATCAAAACGCAAATGCGTTGTCACAAGATGGAATGCCTTGATTCCGGTAAAACAGGGTCTCCGGATCTGTACACTAACCATACGAAACACAGAAGCATTACGCTGCTATTTTACGCTGGTATTCTGTGAGAACGTGGTCTTGTCTCGGTCGAGCCGACCCATTCGTGCTACAACCATAATATACCTGCCGCGTGGCTCCACGTAACAAAAGCCTATCTTCAGCAGCGAACTTTAAAAGACTGTAACGGTACCGGTAACTGAATTGTTCATCGCCAGCCTGCGGCGGTCTGCTACGCTTCACACTTGCTGATAAGACTGCCTATGTTGGTAGATCTCTGCGTGTTTGTGAGTGTGCCCTACCTAGGATTTGAATCGATTTGAAGAATATGACAACAATTTGAGGAGCCCTTCTACATTACACTTAAGACCTTTACTGATTGTACTAATTGGTCTAACTTGTTTCCTGCCTACGTCTTCGTGGGTTGGTTCCAATCTCTTACCAATTTTTGCTGCGAAGCAACAGTGCCTGCAGTACTGTGTTCCAGTAAGGGTGTGTTTATACGTTGTAGAGCCACCCTGCAACTGTATTTGTTGTAGCACGAATGGATCGGCTCGACCGGGGTACGACCACGCTCTCACAGAATACCAGCGTAAAGTAGCAACTTGATGCAGCTGTGTTTCGTATGGAGAGTGTAGAGAACCGGAGACCCTTTTTTACTGGAAACGAGGCATTTCATGTTAGTCCTCACGGGTCACAACGCATCTGTATTTTGATTCGTATTCGAGGATAAATGTATATATCTATGAGCCACAGCATCCATTTACCAACAGGTGGACTGTGTGCCAGTTTGTCACACTATCTTATAAAAAAAGTTTAGGAACCCCCGCCTTAGATCAAAACTGCTACTGCTACTGTTAGAAAGATCAATTTTTTAAATACAATAATTTATTGCTCAGAAACTCTTATTTTTCGAGAAAATTAAGAACAAAATTACAAATTTTATTTTTGCTCGTTCGATATGACAATGTATACGTTTTTTACATGTTGCTATTTGTTACTGAATTAAATAGTTTTCATAGAAGCTAGAAAATAATATGAAAAAATATATTTTTAGTTTTAAATTTGAAATCGGTTTTTATTGAGAGGAAAGATTTTAACGTAGCTTCGAATATTTTTCGATACGATTGGGAACGGTCTCGGTTTTATACTAACATTAAAATTTAATATAATATATGCCCATAACATTCATTTTTACTCATAATATCAATTATATCTTATTTCACTACCAACATAGCGTTTTATATACAAATAATATCACTTGCACAATTTGATTTCAGAGACGAACTCTTCATCATTTCCAAGTTGTGGAGCACCTTCCACCGGCGTGACTTGGTGGAGAAGGCATGCAGGACCTCACTGCAGCTAATGGGCCTGACCTACTTCGACCTCTTCCTCATACACAATCCTATGTCTCTCAAGGTGATTACTAAAACTTTCCCAACGTTTTCTGTACTAGTGCCTTTAGCAGAATAAATTCCTTAATTCATAAAAGTTCATTATTGATGTTTATTGGAGTTTACTTCTTAAGAATCGTCTCATAAATAGCGCGCGGTATGAAAAAATAAATAGTAAAATCAATAATTAACAAAAAGTGAAACCGTTATGGTTTCCCTCTGTACAACATACTCGCGCATCTCATAGCGCGAAATGAATGGGAATTTTAGCGGGACGTATTGTTACTCCTGTTTTATCGTTTAAATAATGGTTTGAAGTGGATTTTGATTGGTTTTAAATGAATTTTTATACGTACAAGGGATGCTATTTTGTGTAGTAAGTGTTTGCGCAAGTAAACTATTAGTAGAAAAGACGTAAAAAGTGCTTCGCTGTTAATATAGGGTTTAAGAGTCCATATAATGAATAAACAAATTGAATCGACAAATATGAGAGTATGTACCCTAGAAAAAGAATTGTCTGAAAAAAACAACGTCATTACCTCCCTATCAACACAACTCGGCGACAGAGAGCAGCAAGGTCGCTTGAATAATTTGGAGATTACCGGAATCCCTTTCAAGAGAAGCGAAAACCTCAATACTATCCTAAACTGCATCGCAACTAAGGTTGGATTCATAATATCACCTTCTGATGTCGACTATATTCACAGAGTCAGGCGATATCCTCGTAATGATGATAATAAGAAAACCATACTTGGTCGAGAATCATCTGACATCCCGAATATCATAGTACGATTTACTCAAAGAAAAAGAAAATCCGACATGTTGGCGGCAGTGCGCGTGCGCCGCGGCCTGACTACAGCTGACTTAGGCCTGGACGGCGCCTCAAGACCGGTTTTTATTAATGACCATCTGGCACCACATAATAAAATCTTATTTGGAAAAGCGCGTAAACTAGGTAAAGAACTCCATTATAAGTATATTTGGTCAAGGGATTGTAAAATGTTTTTGCGCAAATCGGATACATCTAAAATAATACAAATATCCAATGAACACGATTTAAACAAAATATGACTACTTACTGATAGGGTATACTTTGTTAACATTGTGTCGATTTTTTTTGTTTGCATTTATGTGTTTATTACTTTTTAGCCGTTGTACTGTATTTGATTTTATAACTCTTGATGCTGTATACGATAGTCAATATAAGCATGCATCATTGCGCTGTGAATATTTATTTATGTGCTATTATTTACTTTTTAATGAGCAAATATCTGATAACTATAATTTCTTTAAAATCCATAAATTGCTAATTAAATCAAAAAAAAATATTCTATAGGTGTCACTACAGGATATAGGGAGATTCAAAATAATAATTATTGTGAATTGAAATACCTATCTACCCTCTTAATAAGCACCAAAAAAAATATTAAAATTATGTGGTACGAATGTAACATTGTTTTTCTATTATTTTCTATAATAAATAACCTAATTTTATGAAATGGCTACTCGTAAAACAATATCAATTTATTATCAAAACGTTAGGGGCTTGCGAACTAAATCTCACGACTTTCTTAAAAGCATTCTAAATTGTAATTATGATGTGATATGTATCACTGAGTCATGGCTAAATGAAGGATTTTTCAATTCTGAATTTTTTGATGAGCGCTTCGAGGTATTTAGATGCGATCGAGACTCTTTTTCCACGCAATGCACGCGTGGCGGTGGCGTCATAATAGCAGTGAGTCGCGAGCTGTGTCCAAGCTTGCGCACGCGCTGGTGCGCCCCGCCGCCCGCCGACGAGCTGTGGGTGAGCATTCCGTTGCGCACCCGGCCTATACCTACTGACGACGTTGCGAACGCGGTATCGTATTTACACCTTGCCTGTACCTATATACCTCACGGCGTCCGACACGAATCTTTACTAGCATCATTCTACGATAGAACTAGTGATCTAATTAACACAAATCCTAACGATTTATTTCTTATTTTAGGTGACTTTAATGTGTCACATGCAGAGTGGTTTTATGATGACGATATAGGTAGCATGAACATAAGAACAAGTAATGATCCATTAATAGCCCTCACTAGCGATTTCATGAATCTTTCCCTATTATCACAATTTAATTATGAATTTAACGTAAATAACAGACTACTTGACTTAGTTTTTTGCACGACTGCTTGCTGTTTACGGGCCTGTGACAGTCCCTTTATAGCTGAAGATGCCCATCATAAATCTTTATGTATTGAACTTCCTCTTCACTTACACAAATCCCTCAAAACCAACACAATAAACAAAAAATTGTTCTTTCGGTCAGATTTTGATAGTATTAGAAAGGGATTAGTCTCCGTAGACTGGGACGCAAAATTTTGTACTATGCCTGACGTTGAGGATAGAGTTAAATATTTTTATGAAATTCTTAATAGTCTTATAGATAAACATGTACCATCCCGCATTGTACACGATACAAGTAGATATCCCCCGTGGTACAATCGTCCCCTTATTAAACTCGATAAAGAAAAACGCAAATACCATAAAAAATGGAAAACTTATCATAATGATGCAGACTACAATACATTTTCTATGCTAAGATCGAAACTGCGCAAGTTGGAAAGTGAATGTTACTCAAATTTCATTACCCTCTCTGAACAGAAAATTGAATCTAATGCTAAATTCTTTTGGTCTTACGTCAAATCGAAGAGAATGACTGGTACCATCCCTCAAAAAATGACTTACAAAGGTGAGACCCCGTCTGACGGTAACGACATTTGCGATGCTTTTAACCATTACTTTCAATCTGTTTTTGTTAGGCCGTCCACCAATTATAATAATAGTAAATTAGATAATAATTTAAATACTGATCCGCTCATATCCATAAATACAATTTACTTAAGTGATGACATCATTATTAAAGAACTAGAGAATGTCAATATAAGTAAAGGTGCCGGGCCGGATGGAGTGCACCCAGTGATTATATTGCGTTGTGCTAAAGAGTTGTTAAAACCGATATCTAATATTTTTCGACTATCTATGAAAACTGGAATGTTTCCTAGTGTATGGAAACGGGCTCTCATTACTCCAATACCAAAGAACTCACAAAAAGATCAAATTACTCAATATCGGCCAATTTCTAAGTTATGTGTCCTTAGTAAAATTTTTGAGAAGATTGTAACTAATCAATTGTCATATGTTGTGCGTAATCATATCGATGAAAATCAACATGGCTTTATGAAATCACGCAGTGTGGACACCAATATGGTCATGTTTACAGACTTCCTTCTTAATGCAATGGATAATAACACCCAGGTTGATGTCGTGTACACCGACTTCTCCAAGGCTTTTGACAAAATTAACCATGACATACTTTTAAAAAAGCTTTGGAGAATAGGAGTGCATGGAAGTCTGCTTAGATGGATCGAATCATATATACGAAATCGCAGTCAGGCAGTCTGTTTGAGTGGTTACTGCTCGTCCTTTCTTGTGGCCCCTTCTGGGGTCCCACAAGGCTCTCATCTGGGCCCTGTGCTTTTTTCCTTGTACATCAATGACATAGGTGATGTCTTACATAACAGCCATCATCTATTGTATGCAGATGACACCAAACTTTTCAGGACAATAAATTCTATTGAAGATTGCCACAAACTACAATCGGATATTGAGAGCTTATGTAATTATTGTGAAAGTAATCACTTGTACCTCAATACAGATAAATGTTTTATAATAAATTACTCAAGAAAATCAAACCTCTTAACTTATAATTATACTCTTTTTGGGAAGGCTCTTAGTCGTGTTAGAAACATTCGTGACTTGGGCATCAACATGGACGATCAGCTTTCTTTCAATGACCACATAGATTTAGCTACAAAAAGAGCTTTTAGAAGCCTCGGTTTCATTAATAGAATAACTAAACCATTCAATAAGACTATCACTCTTAAAATCCTTTATTTCTCATTTGTAAGATCCATTCTTGACTTCGGCTGTATAGTGTGGTGTCCATTTTTTAAAAACCATATTGATAGAATTGAAAAGGTCCAAAAAACATTTATTAAGATTTTAAATTACCGCTGTGACCTTTATGGCGAACCGTATATTAACTCCCTTCATAAACATAAAATGTTGAGTCTCAGTGATCGCCGTAAATATTTCTATATCATTTTCTTGTATAAAATTCTAAATAATAAAATTGACTGCTCTCCTTTATTAGCCAAAATAAACATTAAAAGTAATTTTCGTCTGCCCGCTCGCCCTCAACGTGTACTTCAAACATTCGTACCACCTACACTTCGAAAAAAATATATACAAAACTGCTTTATCTCCCGTTCGTTAAAATTATACAATAAAGAATTTGTAAATCTCGATCTCTTTAGTTGCTCCTTAAAAAGTCTTAAACGAAGTATCTTTAAGAGTTATTCAGATAAATACTTGACAGCGTAACATTCGGTAATCTCTACGATGTATTAATTATTGTCCCTTAAAAATGTATGTTTTTCAACTTTAATTAAGTTACCTATTTTAAGCTTTACTGTACTATTGTTACATAAATTATAAATTTACTACTCAGCTTCAACTAACATGGGTAAATCTTTCAACAAGCTAAATTGAAATGTTATTCTAATGTATTTTTTCGGCACTCGTTGTCTATTAATTATGTAATGTTATAATATTGTACTTTCTTTTTAATGACTGTTTGTGTCACAATAAAAAAAAATAATGCTGTTTTGATAATATTTAGCGATCTGGATCTCGGTATCTATAAAACCTAAGAGTTTGCTAATTGGACACATTAAACTTGGACTTATAATCTTTAAATCTGTTGAAGCGAAAACCAGATTCGATTAGCAAGCATACTCTGTTTCTGTCTCTTGTTTTGTACGCGGTAGTAATAGCGCTATCGTTTTCAATTTGTTCAATCAGTCTGCTACGGCATCTGTTACAGGACGAACCTATATTTGGCGACATTACAGAGAGACATTTCCAGTATAGGCTAATCTCACATTGTATAGGTTTTCCGTACAATGAGGGGTCAACTTGTACTAGGAAATTTAGCTTGAGTAGCCGTTAGTATGTACAATGAAAGAGGAAGAGGGGGCGAAATTAGAATTTGTGCTGAGGTAGTATAGGCGCTTAAGTTATTTTGTACGCGTAGGTGCCTTAAGAACTTGAATTACCGTCGTCATCGACTGCTGGTTCAGATGTCGTCAAAATTACCCAAAAACTTCGCAATATGACGCATCAGCATTTTGTGAAGAAAAATCTACAAAAACGAAGATCTCTAATAAAATGAAGACATGGCTTAAAGGACAAGCATCCAAGCCAAAAATCTTAATAAAAACAATATTTTTCAATTTTTAAACACAAAATGAAAATAATTCATAAAACTACAATCAATTCTACTAGATAATAGAACAAATTAGAACACGTATTGCTTATTATTAATGAATGTTGAATTGAAATATTGTTTTGAATTCTGAACTGATGCTTTCAATTTTATAAACCTAATGCTATTGACTGTGTATAGGCGCACCTCCAATCCTTAATAAAACGGACATTTTTTTCAAATTAAAATTCTTATTCTTATTTAAATTCCACTGTCTTCGATTTGTAATGATTAGGCATAAGGTTTTCACACAGACTAAAATCAAAAGTATAAATTCACAGAAAAAAAGTATGGGTTTTGACTGGTAAAGAATGCCTCTAGGCATTAAGTCCGCCCTTTATATCCTTTTTTTCTAAGGGGACGCAATAAAGTTTTTAAAATAGAAAAATAAATAAAATCACAGACTAAATTGACTACCCCATATGGTCCGGGTGTCGTAAGAGACGACAGAATAAAACTAAAATGGGATATTACCGGTCCCATATTCCTGGTAAAAATGCACAATCATAAAAACAAATATTTATCTATACATATGTATATGAAGCAATTTATAAAAAAACGACGTAGACACCGCACTAACCAATTTGTAATAAACTTTACAGGAAGGCAACGACCCCATTCCTAAAATCGCAAACGTTCTTCAATTCTCCGAGCACGACTACATGGACGCCTGGTACGGCATCGAAGACCTGATCAACAAGGGTCTGGTGAGGAGGGGCGGTGTCAGCAACTTCAACTCGGAGCAGGTGCATCGGGTGATGGAGAAGGGACAGTTGAAGCCAGTTGTCAATCAGGTGATGGATCGGATATTTATGAGAACAGCCGGCGTTGCTTAATATTATATGTTTGAAGTGCGACGTTATGTCATCCTAGTTATTTCTCCTACATATTGTTTGAAAGTTAGCAATATACAATTTAACACATTGAAATACGTCGGAGCCGATCAACTTCCAGGAGGCGATTGATATACGCGCGCTTTTTTACATCAACCTTCTAGAGGCCAGTTGACAAATAAGCGGTAACGTTTATTTATCAACTGTAGCAATTTCATAAATTGTGAGAAGTCTATGAAGAAACCAAGTTCAGCAGTCGACTTGTTATGATGATGATAATAATAATGATGGTGGTAGCTCAGATGGTTAGCGCTCGCTGTAACTTTCACAATACGCAAGCAAACCGGGTTCGGTCCCCGCCGGCACCAATGAAATTATTAATTGCAATTTTAAGTCCTGATTTACCAAGTGCTCGGCGGTGAAGGAAAACATCGTGAGGAAACCTGCATGTCTGAGAAAAAAGAAAAAAAAATATTTTGAAGCAATGTGAAGTTCGCCAACACACATTGGGGCGGCGCGGTGGACTATTCCTTGCTCTAAAACCCTCTCAGAAATGAGGGGAGGCCTGTGGCCAGAAGTGAGAAGTATAAGGCTGTAACTTTACTTTACTTTTATAAATTAAATTTAAAAGTTTTGAGTTAGAGTTTGAATTATAAGCGTAAAACACTCCCGGAGAAAAATTTCTATGAGAGACAAACATACACCGCGGTGATTCGAAAAGTGTTTCGTTTGATGAATTCGATACAGAACACGAAAATCAACTGTTCAACTTTTACAGGTGGAATGTCATCCATACCTAAGCCAAGATAGACTTGCAGGCTTCTGCGACGCGTACGGGATCAAGCTCAACTGCTTCGGTGTGTTGGGCTCCAAAGGTACGCCTGCAGAGATGAAGAACGTTCTATCTCCTGTCATTGATGATCCCCTGGTACTGGTTATGGCTGCCGGGCTTGGTATCACACCAGCTCAGCTCTTAGTGGCGTAAGTATAGCGTTATAAATAATTTAGATGGTGGTTTAGGTTTAGATTTAATAGATAGATAGAAAATTCTTTATTATACACGTAAATAAAATTTTGATTTGAAAAGCTTGACACCATCGAAGGCAGGAAAGAATGTGTGGAGAGAACATGGCAGAACCTTAGGGATGGAATGGTAAGTGCAGCGGAAGAAGTATGTGGAACGACAAAAAGAGGTAGTAGTAAAAGAAGAGATGCATGGTGGAATGATGAAGTGAGAGAAGCTGTAAAAAAGAAGAAAAAAGCATGGTTAGACTACTTGGCCTCTAGTAACGATAAGTGTATGAGAGAGAAGATGAAAGAAAGATATAAGCTGCAAAAAGTTCATGCGAAAACACTGATTGAGGAAGTACGTGAAAGGTGTAGAATAGAAGCGGACGAAAGGTTGTCGCACAACTTTAAGGAAAACTCCAAACTCTTCTGGAAAGAGGTTGGAGGGTCCCGGAGTGGTGTGACAGCCTTAAGAATGAACAAAGTGCTTTCGAGAACCAATGACGTCCTCTCAGAAAAATCGGACGTCATGCAGCGATGGAGTGAATTCACCGTCACCCCCGGATCCTTCACTAAGATAACTTAGTGAAGGATCCGGGGGTGACGCCGTGACTGGCACGCCAGACACGGACCTCGATGACACTGAGGTCATCAGCATGAATGAGATTGAACGTGCGATTCAAAGTTTGAAATGTGGTAAGGCTGCGGGACTAGACAGAGTTACTGCTGAAATGGTCAAGTACAGTGGGCCTCGCGTCTGGGACAGCTTTCATCCGCTGTGCAATTTGTGCTGGCGGACGGGAGGTGTCCCGGATGATTGGCGATCCGCGGTCATTGTGCCTTTATATAAAGGTAAAGGTTCACATTTTGACTGCGGGTGCTATCGGGCAGTCAGCTTGACCAGTTTAGCAAGTAAAGTTTACTCGAAGGTTTTGACACGTAGGATGCAAGAGAAATCGCAAAGATTTTTATGGGAGGCACAATGCGGATTTAGACCTGGAAAAGGATGCACGGATCAAATGTTTTCTCTCCGCATGATCACGGAGAAGCTTCTGAGTGTTAACCAGAAGATTTTCTGTGCTTTTGTGGATCTGGCGAAAGCATTTGATAAGGTTATAAGGAAGAAAATGTGGGAACTGTTGCCGGAATATGGTGTGGATGGTCGATTGTTAAGGGCTGTGCAGTCACTTTACTATGACTGTAAAGCCTGTGTGCGGGTAGGGCATGACCTGTCACCCATGTTTAGCGTCCAAGCGGGCGTAAAACAGGGTGGTGTCATGTCTTCCTGGCTGTTCATACTGTATCTCGACAGCTGTTTACAGAAGCTGAAAAATAGCTGTTTGTGTGTGAAATTGGGTGACATTAAAGTTAATTGTCTGCTGTATGCTGATGATGCAGTGCTTATTGCACCATCAGAAGCAGAACTGCAGGCATTAGTCACGTGTATGAAAGAGGAACGTGAAATTAAAGGTCTCCGTTTGAATGCTAATAAAACTAAGGTTCTGGTATTTGAAAAGGACGAAGAGAGAACAAAATGTGAAATATGGGTAAATCAGGAATGTCTAAAACAGGTAAATGAAATTGTATACTTGGGGAGTGCTTTCAGCCGGGATGGAAGATGTGATTTAGATGTGGACAGGCGTGTCGCTGCCGGGAACAAAGTCAATGGTGCCCTGAATGCGTTAGTCAAAAGGCAAGGCGTAGTGAAGAGTGCACGCCTTGCAATGCATAACGCAGTGTTGGTGCCGACTTTGTTATATGGCAGCGAAACCCGGGTATGCCAGAAGAAGCATAAAAGCAAGTTGAATGCAGTGGAGATGCGATCTCTTCGTAAAATGTGCGGCGTTACCATAGCCCACCGAAAGCGAAACGGAGAGATTCGCAATATTTCTAGATTCACAAAAATTGATAGGGGCGTACTCCAATGGTTTGGGCACGTTGAGCGAATGAGTGAAGACCGAATGGTGAAGAAAATATATAGCGCGAAAGTAAATATTAAAAGGTGTCGAGGTAGACCGAGACTAACTTTCGAAGACCATGTGAGCAAATTACTCGAAGAGGGGAAGGTCAAGAGTACTCGGATACCTAGACGTGTATGTATGAAGAAGTTAATGAACATGAAAGAAGCGAAAGAGGTATGTAAGGATCGTGACACTTGGCGATCTGTTCTCTCTGGCTACCCCGTTAGGGATTGTGCGTGAAGATAAGTAAGTAAGTAAATAAAATTTTACGTAGTAAACCCATGCTGCAGCTATACTATTGTTATAGCACGAATGGGTCGGATCAACCGCGGAAGGACCACGTTCTCACAGAATACCAGCGTAAAATAGCAGCTTAATGCTGAAAGAAAGAAAAAAGAAAAAATATTTATTTTGACACACACAAGGCAAGAACACAGAAACAAAGTCAAAACAAAAAAAAGGTAACAATTTAAGAACAAACAAACATTAAGTTAAAATTAGAAAAAAAAATTATACATAATACATATTCTTAAAACTAGTGCCTCAGGGTGATGCCAAAAGATAGGAACCAATTCAGCATGATGTCAGGTTGGAAACCTAACGCTGATTTTCTATTGGCCCCCTGGATCGCATTCACCTTCACCTCCGAAACCAGTTACCGTGTACTTCCGCAAGAACAAACAGTACACGTGAACTCTACGAAAAATATACATAATTACTTATATACGAAATGATTAATAAAATATGCATATAATATATAAAAGAATACAAATTAAATATTTTATTATAAACAAGATAAAGCGCGTGAAACTGTAACAATATAATAACATCAACAAGAAAATAAAATAAAATAAAATATGGCACATAAAACGTATCTCCCAAATAACCATCAAATACAGGACATGTTAGTACCTTCTGTGTACTAAATATCGGGAATTTGTTAATAAAACAAAAAATACAAATTATTCATCTAAATTTATTTTATCGCCTTAAAAGTAGGCCCCATCGCTTGCAATACAACATCTCCAACGCTTCACCCAGTCTTCCATACATTTTTCATAGGCTATTTGCGGTATGGCCTTTAGCTAATTCAGCGAATTTTTTGTTATGGCTTCTATCGACTCAAAACGTTTTCCTCGAAGTGGTAATTTTAACTTGGGAAATAAAAAAAAGTCAGACGGAGCCATATCAGGTGAATACGGTGCTTGGTCGAGAACTTTTGTTGAATTTTTCGCTAAAAACTCTTTCACTATAATGGCTGTGTGTGATGGTGCATTATCATGGTGCAGCATCCATGAGTTGTGTTGCCACAAATCTGGACGTTTTCGGCGGATACTCTCACGCAAACGCTTCATGACGCCTAAATAATATTCTTTATTCACTGTTTCTCCCTTTGGAAGGAGTTCGGAGTGAACCACACCACGGTAGTCAAAAAAAACTGTCAGCATCACCTTGATTTTGGAGCGACTTTGCCGCGGTTTTTTGGGTTTCGGCTCGTTTTCGAGACGCCATTCTGAAGACTGTTGGCTTGTTTGCATGTCGTACTCATAAACCCATGTCTCGTCGCCAGTTATTATACGTTTCATAACGGTCGGATCCGTAGAAGCTCGGGAAACCATGTCTTCAGCGACATGCTTTCGCTGCGCTCTTTGAACAAAATTGAGCTCTTTTGGAACTAGTCGAGCGGCGACGCGTTTCATGCCTAAAATTTCAATGAGAATGTTGTGGACGGACTTAAAAGATATGTTCACCTCACTAGCCAACTCTCTCAGACTCATACGTCGATTTTCGAGCACTAGCTTCTTGATTTTGTCGATGTTTTCTTTGGTCGTAGCGGTTGAAGGTCTACCAGAACGAGGCAAGTCTACTACTACTTCTCAGCCTTCTTTAAAAGCCTTATACCATTCATAAGCCCTTGTTTTCGATATACACGATTCGCCGTAGGTATTTCGCAACATTTTTAGTGATTCACCACATGAAATATCATTCGAAACACAAAATTTAAGGCACACTCTTTGTTCAACAATATTTTCCATTGTAAAAATCGCCGAGAACTCAAAACTATGACCAACAAAAAGTGTAGTTTAAAACAAATTAAATGACAGATCCCGCTCAAACTTTGCGTGCTAAATCAGTACAGTGCTACCAACATGCAGTAAAAAAATTAGAACGACCTCTTTTACGCGGGTCTTTTTATTGACATATTCCCGATACTTTTTACACAGAGTAGTATTAGTGTTAACCATGCCTAGATCTTTTTGTGCATTTAACAAGTACGGTTTTAGGTGACTTTTAATGGTAGTAATAGAGCTTAGCTGCCTTAGAAGAGGGGGTATATTATTCCATGGGTATGTTCCGAAATACAACCTAGTACACTGGCTAATTCAAATGACGTCATCAATTGACACTATATTGTACTAGCGTACCGCCGCCATATTGCATCGGATATCCGGCCACAATAAAACAATTTTTAATTGTGTGTGCGCTGAATGAAGCATGCCAGAATTTGTTTGTATTTAAATACAAAAAATTATGGAATAATTGCTGGTATCTCTATTAGGAAGATATAATGATTTTTGGAGCACAAAATGACAAAATAATCGCCAACACTTTTCCAAAATGGCGTAAATGTATGACGTCATATACTGTCCTATGTTTTGGAACGAATCACCAGTATAGCGTCGATTCATGACGTCATTTGCATTGGACAGTACACTGGGTTCTATTTTGGAACATACCCCATATTTTCGAGGCCGCATAGCGAAATGCTCCCTTGAAAGATGCCGATTTGTGCTTTTGTGCCGAAAGTTGCTGCGAGCACTGTCTTCTATCACATTGCCTCCTTGTAGCAACCCAGCCAAGTTTATTGTACAAGTAAGATGGTTCTTGATGTTTTATGACGCCAAAAAGCAACGGGTGCTCACGGGTGACAACGCCTTTGCATTTTGATTCTTAATCGAGGATGGATGTAGATGTGTTTGGGCCACAACATCCACTTACCATCGGGTGGACTGCTGCTTGTGGCTCTTATTCTATATAAAAATTGACTAGACGTTTGGGTAACAGGTACCAGCTGCACCAGGGACGTAGCGTGGTGGTGAAGTGCTCCAGCGCTGCGCACCTGCATGAGAGCCTGGCCGCGCAGCGCGTGCAGCTCGACACCACCCACATCATCGCACTGAACGCACTCAACAGGAACAAGCGGACCTTCACCTTCAAGGGGTAAGCATAGAGTCTCCGAATGTCCTGCTTTTCGTTGTCATCCCAGTTTGTTAGTACGTTATAGTCTATATATGTCCCGGAGAAGGACCTATAATTTCTGAGAGGATTTTAGGGCAAGTAAATATTTACCGCCATGACTTCACATGTATTCAATTTTTCTTTGTTAGACATGCAGCTATATCATACATTTGTACATGGTAGAGCCACGTTGCAGCTATATTATGGTTATAGCGTCAATGAGTCAGCTCGACCGGGGAAGGACCACGCTCTCACACAATACCAGCTTAATGCTGTAGTGTTACGTATGTGTAGAGAACCGGAAACCCTTTTTTACTGTAAACAAGGCATCTCATTTTCTGCCACTGATATCGCCAATTCGTTCGCCAAGCGTGGCGATAAAGGCAAATATTTCCTAAAAAGACCTACTTAACAGATCTTGGCTAATCTCCACTCCTTCGTTGTCGACCTACCACGGATTTCAACCATCTTTGTTTGCCATGAGTATAGCAAAGGTGTAAAATAAGCTGTCAGCATCTCTAATCCCATCCAATTTACAATGTGGATGTCTTCAAGGCAAGAGTAGGATTTCGTTAAACTGTGATAGAACTTTACGATCTTCGGTGGCATCATCACTTACCATCAGATGGTTGACATCTTGATGTGTCATTTTCTTTGTTTGATGTTGTTTAGATGTCTCCATAGGCTGCTAAATCTAATCTGATAATCCTCTACATTGACCAAATTATCTATAATATATAGGTTTTTATGCATGCGGCTCACCTGATAGTAAGTGACTACCACCACCATAAACAACGCCAACAGCCTTTTAAAAAAAGAGTAGGCTCTTTTCTTAAAAGTCCCTGAGTTGTATCTATCCAGAAAAATCGCTGCTGGTAGTCGATTCCACAAGGAAGTTGTGAGAGGAAGAAAACTTCGTGTAAATCGCACAGTGGTGGACTGCCACCTTTATAATTTATAAATAAAAAAAGATTTTTCAATCCTTTCGCTAAATCTAATGAAAGAGATAGAGCGATAAAACACTACTAGTTGATGTGAAAGAAACAATGCGTGGGTACTTAGTAAAATTATATTTATAATCAATTACCGTGGTTTTTTTTATAAGATAGGGTGACAGTCCACCTCATGGTAAATGGTTGTTGCGGCCCATAGACATCTCCATCTATCCTCGATTACAAATCAAAATGCAGATGCGTTGTCACCCGTGAGGACTAAGATACAATGCCTCGTTTTCAGTAAAAAAGGGTCTCCGGTACTCTACACTCACCATACGAAACACAGCAGCATTAAGCTGCTATTTGACGCTGGTATTCTGTTAGAGCGTGGTCCTTCCCCGGTCGAGCCGACCCATTCGTGCTACACTATGCTACTAAAATAACTGCAGCATGGCTCTACCACGTATAATTATGTGTATTTATTAATGTAATTATTGTCTCTCAAAAAGTAGAAAATAGCTGGACCGATTTTAATGAAAATTGTGTGTATGTGCGAGTCCCTGGATGATTTACATTCACAATTACACACGGTAGATGGCGCTATTGTCCAGATACAGAAATTGCCCGTGGGAAGCCGCGGCGGATCGCCAGCTTTTTAATAATTATAAAAAAATGTTTTCATTTGTTGCAGATTGGGAGAAACTCACAAGAATTACCCTTTCAATATTGCTTTTTAATTTCATTTTATTTATAATAACGTACTATTCGTTCAAACCAGACGATGACTTCTTGTCAGTGGCCGACTTTTGTTTGTCAATGTGTCCGAGTTAACGGGGACTCATCTGCTGTATTCTGTATGTAACCATTAAGCAATATTTCTGATGTACTTATTGAATATATAATTTAAACTAAGGCCCGGTTTACATTTTGAGAAGTGACAAGTGCAAGAGGCAAGTGCAACTAACAAATAACAAGTGCTTAGTGTGTGTGAACAGGCAGCGACAAGTGATAAGTGGGAATAAAATACGCACTAAGCACTTGTCATTTATCGGTTGCACTTGCCACTCGCACTTATCACTTCTCAAAATGTAAATCAGGCCTAAGTCTTGGGAAAGCACTGTATTTTTACATATTTTACTGCTAATAATCGTTATTTGGTTGGTGTTCCTTCTCCGATATTAATAGTATCCCGACAAAGATCGGATCGGACCGACGAAAGTCGGTTATACTTGTTCCCAATAAATTGTGGACCAATTAATTTGTGAGTCCTGACTTTTATTAGACCGTCTGTCTATCTTCCGCGTTTAGCCCATGGAGCTTAGAGAACAGGAGAACGATCGCTACGTTCTAAAGCATAGCCCGCCTGTCCTTGAAAATTGTAGAATTTATAGCGGCGCTGACGTCGGTGATTAGTGACTGCGAAGTTAGCTGTTTATGAGTACAAGTAGATGAAGTTAGTTGAATAATGTACAAATTTTCTTCGCGGCATCGGTGAGAAAATTTTCATGGTCCGTAATTTTTTAATTCTTGCCAAGAAAAAGGGAGAGTAAAAATATTTTATTGTGCGTGGATGTGCAAGTGGTTTAGCATCTGATCGGAAAAATAGACTGAAAATGACTTTTATTGAGCAAACTTAGCGATCGCAGCCCCTCACTTATGGTGTCTATCTTTCTGGGACACTATTTTTTACGGCGATCGTACTCCTGTTCTCTAACCTCCATGGTTTAGCCTAAGATTTTTTTTTTACATTTTACAATTGTGCGAGTGGATGTTACCAGTTAAGAATTTCAATTTGATGCCATATGCATTTATTTTTGTAATAAGAATGTCTATAATTTTGACTGTATTGTTTTGTATTTTGTATGTGATTTTAATGTGTAAATATTTGTTTTTTTTTTTATCTTTACAACGATTTTGACCGTGTAAAATAAAAAATTTTGACGTGTTATTTTATAAACGTGTAGTAATAAAGGCGTCATTACATGACAAATCGTATAAAATACATTTGATTTTCATTTAAGCGGTGTCGTATGCGTAAACCTTGTACTTGGGGAATTTACTCCAATCTGCGGATATTTAATAAATATGCTGAATTAAAAAAATTAAAAAAAAAAACACCGGCTTCGTTGTGTAAGTTCAAGGATTTCACGAAGAATAACCAAAGGAGTTATATGTTCTGTCCTCGTAGTTTAATTTCGCCGGACCCTACCCTTCACTACCCCGCCACACATTACATGTTATTGCATCACTAGTACTGAGCAAGTTGCCAGCACATGCTTATGTTTAGACTTTTTTGTGAGAAAAACAGTGTTTAGTTGTGTTTATTATATGTGTATATTCTTAGTGAAAATTGATAATTATATGAACTACTGACTGAGATACTGACAACCACAGTAAAGTGAAATATACTAATGTAATGTAATGTTTCTTTGTTTGATTCCAAAAACATTTTATCAAGCTTTCCTTTTTTTTGCAATTGGAAATAAATCTACAGAGCCTCAAAACGTAATGTAACGTAACAAGTAAATTTAACTCATAAATAAATAAAATATACTTTCAACAGTAAAATTACCATCTCGAGACGGCGAGGCCGGCTCTGCTCTTTCTGACCGAGACGCAGGTGTCCTCTCCGGCTGATGTGTCGTATCTCTCCTGCCCGGGTACAAACTGGAACACTCCTTTGTGCCTCGAGCTGGAGTTTGCGTTTACGTCTGAGAGTACATCTGTTCTCGACGCCTCGGCAGTCTTGAAGGTTCGGACCTGTCCATCCTTTGGCTACGCGTAGTTAGCGACGACCATCCGCGCGTCTACGGGTGCCTCTATAGGTCCCATAGCAGTAATGCCGAAACAGACCGACTCTTCGACCACGTCCAAATGGCTACAGATTCGTTGCTACGGCAGATCTCCTCCGCAGAGATCGTGATCCTCGGCGACTTTAACGCTCATCACGCCGAATGGCTTGGTTCACGTTTGACCGATCATGCGGGGAGATCTGTACATGATTTTGCCTGGCATATGATCTGACACAACTGGTTAATGTGAATAAAGTGAATCAGTGTGATTAATTATTGGTGTTTTAAGTTTTAATTTGTGTAAAGAAAATTAAAGTGTTTATTTAGGTAATTCTATCGGCAATTTTTATTATCACGAACCTCAAGCTCGTAACAATAGCATCATGCTATAAGCAGGAGTGCTACCAAGCCTGGGCTGACGCATCAACGACCCGGGATGTAAACACCAGCGCTCTAAATAAAAAAAAGTATAATTCCGCCTCTAGGTCCTTCAAAAGAGTCATTGCCAAGGCAAAGTCAGAGCACATATTTTATACGTGGTAGAGCCATGCTGCAGTTATATTAGTAGTATAGTTGTAGCATGAATGGGTCGGCTCGACCGGGGAAGGACCACGCTCTCACAGAATACCAGCGTGAAATAGTAGTTTAATGCTGCTGTATTTCGTATGGTGAGTGTAGAGAACCGGAGACCCTTTTTACTGGAAACGAGGCATTTCATCTCAGTCCTCAAGGGTGACAACGCATTTGCATTTTGATTTTAATGGAGGATAGATGTAGATGTCTATGGGCCGCAGCAGCCACTTACCATCGGGTGGACTGTGTACTCGTTTGTCACCCAATTCTATAAAAAAAAGGCAGAATTGGCGAGAAACTAGTTCGCCTTCCTTCTGGTACCCGTGCATTCTAGTCTCTCGCCAAGGCTGTCCAGGGGAATTTCTGTCAGCCATCTCTTCCATCTCTGCACAGGGAGGACGACTCACTGGCCCATACCGCAAAAGGAGAAAGCCGATCTGCTAGGCTCTTTCTTTGCGTCCAACTCGACTCTCGATGACGGGGGGAGTACGATGCCGACCATCCCGCGGTGTGAGTGCTCCATGCCGGAAGTGCAGTTCACAACAGCGCTCGGTTCACAATCCACTCCTCTCCCTGGACATCCACAAGTCGAGTGGGCCTGACGGAATCTCCCCAATTGTGCTGAGGACGTGTGCTCCAGAGTTGGCACCAGTTTTAACGCGTCTTTTCCGGTACCTACTCCTACTCCCTAGGTGTAGTCCCGAAATCATGGAAGACGGCTTTCGTCCACCCGATCCCTAAAAAAGGTGACCGCTCAGACCCGTCCAACTACCGGCCTATCGCCATCACCCCCTTGTTCTCCAAAACAATGGAGTCCATTGTAAACTGCCAGCTCATGAGGTACCTTGAGGATCACCAGCTGATTAGTGATCGCCAATACGGTTTCCGCCGTGGTGGGTCAGCTGGTGATCTTCTGATCTACCTAACTCACAGATGGGCGGAGGCAGTAGAGTCCAAGTGGGAGGCATTGGCCGTTAGTTTGGACATTGCGAAGGCCTTCGATCGGCTTTGGCACGAAGCGCTTCTTTCGAAGCTCCCTTCCTATGAACTTCCCGAGAAATTGTGCGATTGGATCACTAGCTTTCTTGCAGATCGGAGCATCAAGATCGTTGTAGACGGTGCAAGCTCCGATTACAAGACCATTAATGCTGGTGTTCCACAAGGCTGCGTGCTATCGCCAACGCTGTTTCTTCTGCATATCAATGATATGTCGCAAACCCGTAACATTCATTGCTATGCAGATGACAGCACTGGTGATGCTCTGTACACCGGCCGTGCCAATATTTCTCGGGAAAACGTCTCCGAGTACCGGGACAAACTTGTGTTCGAAGTCGAGTCTTTGCTGAACAGAGTCTCGGATTGGGGGCGACTAAATCTAGTCCAGTTTAACCCCCAGAAGACACAAGTTTGCGCGTTAACCGCTAAAAAGAACCCCTTTGTCGTATCTCCTCAGTTTCAAGGCACCCCCTTGTTGCCTCAGCCAGTATCGGAATCCTCGGCGTCGACATATCGAGTGACGTGCAGTTTTGTGGTCACTTGGAAGAGAAGGCCAAATTAGCCTCTAAAAAGTTTGGCGTGCTCAGCAGAGCGGGATAGTATTTCATGCCGGCACACCGCCTGCAACTTTACAAGGCGCAGGTTCGGCCGCACATGGAATACTGTTCCCATCTCTGGGCTGGGGCTCCCCAGTACCAGCTCCTTCCACTTGACCGCATCCAGCGCAGAGCGGCACGAATCGTCAATTACCGAGTGCTTTCCCATCGGCTCGATTCACTGGCGCTGCGAAGAGATGTTGCATCTCTTTGCATTTTCTTTAGCATATACCATGGGGAGTGCTCTGAGGAATTGTTCGGATTAATTCCAGCCGCCAAATTTTGTGAACGCACTTCGCGGCAAACGTCCCAATACCACCCACACCATCTGGATGCTTGGCGGTCCACCACTGTACGTTTCAAAAGGAGTTTTCTTCCGCGTACTACCTCTCTGTGGAATAGTTTACCACCGGCGATTTTTCCGGACCGATACGACCTGGGAACCTTCAAGAAAAGAGCTTACTCCTTTCTAAAGGGCCGGCAACGCACCCGCAATTCTCCTGGTGTTGCGGTTGATCATGGGCGGCGGTAGTCACTTAACATCAGGTGAGCCGCATGCTCGTTTGCCCCCTCTTCTATAAAAAAAAATTAAGAAAGATATGGCATTACTCAATTCGTACATTTCAATACAGTAGAGATTTTGAATACCACTTTAACGAATGCTCAGTGTTTTAGCCTCGAATACGAATATTCGGTAAAACTGGCGATTATGCCGAATACCGAGTATGAAACTAATATTCGGCCCATTCCTAGTTTTTTACACTACTAACTACTAATATTAGTGTAAACACGCCAGTAAGCTTATAATGCTTGTTATGAGTAAGGACTAATCAAAGAGACTTGTATAAGGGTGACAAACAAGCCCACAGTCTACCTGGTGGTAAGTGCATGTTACAGAAGAGGGCCGTTAGAGCAATATATGACTTAAAACCAAAAGAGTCGCTCAGAAAAAATTTAAAGAAATTAATATATTAACTCTGGCCTCTCAATAAATTTATGAAAATGTAATGTACGTACACAAAAATAAAAGTAGTTTTGCAAAAATAAGTGATATTCATTCTGTAAATACTAGGAAAGGACACAATCTGCACGAGTACCAGTTACTCCACTCCACCGGGTCAGTAATTCATTCTTGGGGCGGTGTGTACGCTTTTAGAACAAAATCCCACAAAATATACAAAATTTGACATACACAAAGTTTAAAAATTTATTACACTAAGTTTGTATAAAAAGGCATATTAAGTAATTTATGGATTCCCTTATTAAATCCTCCCTTAAGGAGAACGAAAGGGTCTTCCCGGTTGCTAACAATAGTGGGCTTCCCCTACATATTAGCAACCTATTAAAAGCCAAAAAAGCTGCTTTCCGGAGAGCAGCAAAATATCCCACCCCCGAATATAGGCGCGCGGCCAATCGTCTTCAACGAAAACTCCGCTTCCGCCTCTCTGAATTTCAAGATCTCGAAAAGAGCAAGCTCATGGAGAATATCTCTCCATCTCACACAGCGTACTATCAGATGGCTAGAGCCCTCCGCATAGACGCTATCACCCACACTCCCCCTCTCTCCCGTCCCGACGGCACGGTTGCCTTCGAGGACGAGGAAAAGGCTGAGTGCTTTGCAGATAGCATTGCCGCTCAATGCTCTCCTAGTTCTCAACCCGTCGACCCCTCACACGTCCAGGCAGTGGAGGATGAGGTCCGCCGCCGGAACTCACCCCCTACGGCCTCCGAACCTATCTCTGTGTCCAATGATGAGATTTCATCCCTCATCAAAGGACTTAAGCCTAAAAAGGCTCCGGGCGCGGATGGCATCTCCAACCAAGCCCTAAAACACTTTCCCGAGCAGGTGTTAACCTTTTTATCTATTATCTTCAACGCCTGCTTCAACCTTAGTTATTTTCCCACTACGTGAAAAGAGGCAACTGTGATTGGAATTCCCAAGCCAGGCAAGCCTCTCAACCTCCCCTCCAGCCATCGCCCCATTAGCCTCCTCAAGGCAATGGGCAAGCTCTTCGAAAGAGTCATCCAAACTCGTATGAGGCGCTATCTGTTTCCCACAGACGGCGACCCTCTTATCATTCCCCATCAATTCGGTTTCCGAGCCAAACACTCATGTCCCCAACAAGTCCACCGCATTGTGGAATATATCCTCAGCGGTTTCTATCCTCGTCGTCATAAGACCATCGCGGTCTTTTTCGATATAGCTAAAGCTTTCGATAGAGTCTGGCACACAGGCCTTATCTACAAGCTCTATAAAATAGGTCTCCCCGATCGTCTAGTTCGTCTCGTGGCCTCATACTTAAAACATCGTACCTTTCGTTTTAAACACGAAGGCACGCTATCCTCACAGCGAACTATCATGGCTGGTGTCCCTCAGGGCTCAGTACTTGCTCCTCTGCTGTACATCCTGTTCACCAACGACATTCCCATCCCGTCGAAAGGTGTTCAACTCTCCCTCTTTGCAGACGACACTGCCATCTACTGCAAAGGTGTCTCACTACCCTTCATACGGAACAAGATCCAAAAGTCAGTTGATGACCTAGGAGCTTGGTTCAAAAAATGGCGCATCGATGTGAACCCGGAGAAGAGCTCCGCCGTTCATTTCGATTATAAACGACGCCGCCTCAAAAACACTCCACCAATACTTATGCTAGGGACCCCTGTCCCCTGGCATACGTCCGCCAAATATTTAGGTGTCACTCTAGACACAGGGCTCACTTTCAGGCCCCACGTCAAAAGAGTAACCCGTCACGCACGATTTTATCTGAGTAGGCTCAACAGTATGTTGAGCCGACATAGTAAAATGTCTGAATGAATACGACCCGTCATGTCCTACGCGGGCCCCGTCTTTGCCCACGCAAACCCTAATATTTTAAATGAACTCCAAATAGTTCAGAACCTCTTCTGTCGTAGAGCTGCGAACGCACCTTGGTACGTCCGTAATGCCGACCTTCATCGGGGCTTAGAGCTCCCAACAATTCAACAATTCCTTAAAAAACTCTCTGAGAACTTCTTCAAAGCCTCAGAGTCGCACCCAAACAATTTAATTCGTGAGGCGGCTTCTTATGCAGCCCCACCCCCCTCTCGCTATCGTGTCCGCAGGCCGAGAAACTCTCTCTCGGACCCGCCTAATAAACTGTCAAACGACCTGTACTGCCTCCTGGCGGCTCAGGCCAACTCTAATTAGTTTAAATTATTGTATTAACCAACATTAATTTGCCTTCGTAGGCACTCCCTCAGCGGCTCTTAGCCGCCTGCGCCCTCTTTTCCCAAAAGAGGGTCGCTCATGATAAGGCACAATAGAGCTTAATCAGCCGGCTGCCTGTCCCCAAAGGCGGTTTTTAGAGGGTATCACTTAGGGTCCCCGGTAGGACAGTGAGCCCCTCATAACATAGAGAATATAACCACTAGAGAGCGTATAGGCAGATTTCTTCTAAACACACGACTCACTACTGCGGGCCGGGGGGCGAGGAAGAACGCGTGGCTGCGAATGGTCTAGTTGCGTTGTTATGGCTATGTTTAGGGTTGCTCTTCTTAATAAAGGAAAATATTCGTTATCGATAAAATGGATTTTATCATTATGAAAAATACTCAATTAAAATCATAGAAATAATATTTAATCAAAATCAATCAGTTACAACGAAAATATGTATTTATTTTATTATTATTGATTTTTGAAATGAATTAATTTGTTATATTTATTTCGAATTGAAGTTTAAGGGTCCTGATTGTTCTTTGTAAAAAATATAAACAAGCGTCTACATATTTGTAAATTATGCATCTTGCTAATTCAATTAAATGATTTGTTGATTCTATTTCAAATTGATGAAAATGAATATACGGGAATCAATAATACCTAATCAGAGATTTTAAAACCGTTCTCATAAAATAATTAGTATTATATTTTGGAGACAGCACTTTTGAACCACTCTCATTGATCGCCCTCTTATTAAAAATTTTACTACGACGACAAATATCTATTATTGTAGTAGATCCGTACAATAACTTGTCTTTAGTGTCCTTTTGCAATTGTAAGCCGTTCTGATTTGGTACACCAATCTAACTAATTTAACAATACAATACTCTTTATTGTACACCAACAAAACATAAATATAACAAATAATGAACAAACAATGAGGGAAAAACAAAAGGCGTTTGCTGATGAGTTCATTAATGACCATGTTCCACAGGAGAGGTGAAAGAACCCCACCCTGCGGGCATCTTTTCATGATCTGAATTGTCTGAGATTCACCAGCAATCTTTATTGTTTGTGTACAGAGTATGTTTAGTCTTGTTGCTACATAGCAATCTCTTCCAGACAACCCAGAAAAGGAAATTAATAATAATAAAAATAAGATTAACGGGTAGGGTGCACTAAATTAGACAAAAAAATACAACTTACTTAAGGTATATTAGTGACCATAACTAAGAAGAGGAAGAGAGAGGAGTTAAAGAGACAAATAGTGTTCCTTAATTTGTTTCTTGAACACATTTAAAGATTGAGCACTTTTAATGGACCGGGGTAAGGAGTTCCAGAGTCTTACTCCTAGAACAGCAAAAGATTTATCATAAAATGTGGAGGAGTGTACAGTAATATATTAACAGTAATTTAACTAGGTGACTATAAACTTTAACTAGTAAAAAATACCGACAAACTGATAACCTCCTCTTTTTTCTGAAGACGGTTAAAAGTAGATAAGTATTTTTTCACAGTGAGTGAATTGAATAATCTTTTTATTAATTTTAATTTTATTATTTTCGATATCGACTTTCAGCTATTAAAGGTAACAGTAAGTACTAATGTTTACGATAAACGTACAAAGGGAAAGAAAGAGATAGAAGCATTAGAATTGTCTAATAATAGAACGAGACTTTTCCAAAAGACATCAACGCGCGACTCAACCATGTCGTTATTTACCCGGCCACCGTTTTAGATAGACCCCTGCTGACCCCCTCATAATCTGAATCAATCAACAATAATTTTCATATTTTAAAAAATGTATAAGTAAACTTAGCAATGAAAAGTTACTCCATTCTTTTTCGAAATCTGTCCTGGAATGTTTCCCACACCACTTCACCGCGCATGAAGGCATATTGATGCATTATAATTGCATAAAAGTTATAAAAATTTGCATTAATTTAGCGTACACACAGGTCTAACACTTGGACAATACTAAAATGGTTAATAGTACCATAGGCGATGCATAGGCGACAAAATACTAATACTTTTCGAGCGTCGGGGCATTGTATGCGCAGTCAAGTTGTTATATAGTCTTTGCCTCATAACCACGATAGACCGACTATCGTGGTATGCGTAATGCATTTTCCGCCTCCCTACGTATAGGGTAGCCCTTTAATTGCTTCGGGCGCAAAAAAAAAAAATTATGGATGATAATAACCCCTGGGAAGGGTAATCGCTACCAAGCGTTTTCTAATTTGTCTTGTGTTGTTACTTGTAACGTATATAATTGTAAGTTATTATTTCAAAAAAAAAAACGGCCACGAGCGTGTCGGGCCACGCTCAGTGTAGGGTTCCGTAGTTTCCCGTCCGTCACAATAAGTGTTCCCACTTATGAGTTTAAAGGTGGGTATCCATTATGTTCGCGCTCCAGCAGCGCTCCGCGCTCCTGCAACTGCTCCCGGTAGTGGGTACTGTTGTTTCCACCCAAGTTCAAAATGATTTTCCTAGAACTTATGGTTCAAAAGTTAGAGAGGGGGGGACACAATGTTTTTTACTTTTGGAGTGATTATTTCCGAAATTATTGACATTAAAAAAAATGATTTTAGTAAACCCCTATTCATTTTTAAATACCTTTCCAACAATATATCACACTTTAGGATTGAAATCAAAAAAAAAAAACTCTTCCCACTTTACATATAGGGGGGCTACCCTAATAAAACATTTTTTTCCAATAGAAATAGAAATAGAAATAGAAACTTTTTTATTCAATGTAGATTATAAAAATACTTATTGAACGTCACTTTTTTAATTTACCACTGGTTCGCAAAAAAAAACCTCTGTCCTGGGAAGAACCAGCAAGAAACCCAGCGGGACTTTTTTTTTAATAATAGCTTACAATCATGTTTACAATCAACAACACAAGATAAATTAGAAATAGCTTGGTAGCGATCACCCTTCCCAGGGGTTATTATCATCTATAAATTCCTTAATATTATAATAACCCTTTTTATACAAACTTAGTTTAATAACATTTTTGAACTTTGTGTATGACAAATTTTGTATATTTTCTGGGATTTTGTTGTAAAAGCGTATACATCGCCCCAAGAATGAATTACTGACTCGGTGGAGTCGAGTAACAGGTACTACCAGCTTGTGTCTGTTCCTAGTATTTACAGAATGAATAACACTTATTTTCGCAAAACTACTTTTATTTTTGTGTACGTACATTACATTTTCATAAATGTATTGAGAGGCCAGAGTTAATATATTAATTTCTTTAAATTTTTGTCTCAGTGACTCTTTTGGTTTTAAATTATATATTGCTCGAATGGCCCTCTTCTGTAAAATAAATATAATTTCAGTGTCAGTCACGTGACCCCATAGCAAAATACCATACGACATAATGCTATGGAAATAACTGAAGTAAACTATTCTAGCTGTTTCAACACTGGTAAGAGTTCTAATCTTTTTTACAGCATATGCTGCAGAACTAAGTCTGCTAGCTAGTTTTGATATATGGGGGAGCCATTGAAGCTTTGCGTCCAGTGTGATTCCAAGAAAAATGGTGGTATCGACAAGACTCAGCTCCTCCCCATTTAAAATTACATTAGTATTGACATGTTTAACATTAGGAGTTACGAATTTCATACATTTAGTTTTAGTTCCATTCAAATGCAAATTATTAACATTAAACCAATTGACTAACTTAGCTATAGCATTATTTACTTCGTCGTAATTTAATAACTGTCGTTTTAATTTGAAAATTAATGAAGTATCATCAGCAAATAATACTATATCATGGTTATCCCCTACTATGTAAGGTAAGTCATTAATATATACAAGAAACAGAAAGGGGCCAAGAATTGAGCCCTGAGGAACGCCCATTTGTACAATCGACCCGGAAGAACTCATACTATTAATAACAACTTTTTGTGTTCTGTCACTTAAATATGAAATAATTAATTTAAGAGCATCATTTCTTACACCGTAGTGTTGAAGTTTCCTGATTAATGTTTCATGGTGAACACAATCAAAGGCCTTGGATAGGTCACAGAACAAACCCAAAGCATCCTGTGAATTCTCCCATGCATTAAATATATATTTAATCAGCTCAACACCAGCATCAGTTGTCGAGCGACCCCTTGTGAAACCAAATTGATTTTTATGAAGTAATTTATTTACATTAAAAAAAATTAACAATTGATCAAGAATAATTTTTTCAAAAATTTTACTAAGTGTTGGCAGTACAGAAATAGGTCTAAAATTAGAGGGGTCCAATGTACTACCAGATTTAAATAAAGGTATTACTTTACTATGCTTCATTAAATCAGGAAACACACCAGATTTGATACTACTATTAAAAATAATAGATAGTTGAGGTGCGATTGTATCTATTATATACGCAATAACTTCAACAGAAATCCCCCACAGATCGGCGGTCCTCTTAATATCAATAGTCTTAAAATATTTTACAATATCTTTTGATGAAACTTTATGAAATGTAAAATTCTTTGTACATACATTTACATTTTGTTTAAGTAATGATTCGGCGACGGTAGGAGAAGAATTCAGTGACTTAGTGGTTAAGATCGGAATATCAGTAAAATATTTCTCAAAAACCATTGCAACGTCCTGATCTGATTTAGTTAATTTATTGTTAAAACTTAACTGGTAGTTTGAATTGCGAGAGTTGACCTTACCAGTTTCACTATTAATTATACTCCATGTCATTTTAATTTTATTAGAAGCAGTCTTTATTTTGTTGCTTAAATACAATGACTTGGCTAAGGAGCACACTCTTTTAAATATTTTGGAATATTTTTTTACATATTCCCTAAATTCGACGCTAGGATTATATGACCTTTCATTGTAAAGTTCATATAACCTTTGTCTACTCTTATGGACTCCTACCGTCGCCCATTCATTAAATGCTTTACGATTATTCAAGGAGAATGTTTTAGAAGTAAAAGTGTTATTAAATTCATTGCAAATGAGCTTAAATAATTTTGCATACAAAAAATTTGGATTATTTTGATATGAAAGTAATGGAAGTTTTTTTACTATGTTACTTCTAAACTTCTCCAAGCGATGTGCATTTACTGGAACAAACACTACTTTTTTATCTACTTGCTTTTTGTGAACATAAGGTAATGAAACAAATTGTCCACAGTGATCAGAGCTCAATTTTTGAATAATACATTTATTGAACGGCTTAGCATTTGTAAAAATGTTATCTATACATGTTGCACTAGATTCAGCAATACGTGTTGGCTCCAAAAATAAATTAAAAAGACCATAGGATTTAAACAATGATCTAAATTTAATATTAGTGGAGGAAGCTTCTAGGAGATTGATATTAAAGTCTCCACATATTACAACAGATTTATTCTGTTTATTAAGCTTAGCGAAAACTTCCTCCATAATTTTTTCAAAAGTATCATATAATGAACATGGGGGTCTGTAAACGCTCACAACAATGAGGTGCTCAAACTCAACACATGCCATTTCTACAGTTCGCTCAACAGAGAGGCTCACAATATCTTTACGTTCTTTATATGATAATAATTTACTAGCTAAAATTAAGGAGCCACCTCTTAAAATCGTTTCTCTATTGAAAGAACTGAGCACCTGGTGATTACTAAAGTTAAACATTAAATTATGGGCTTTTAACCAATGTTCAGTAATACATAAAATATGAATATTGTTGCTATTTAAAAACAATTCAATTTCTAGCTCTTTGCCTATCATGCCTTGTATATTCTGATGCACCAGGTGTAAACAATTTTTATTATCATTTTGTGGAGTTATACAATTGCAACTATTATGGATTTGTAAGCTACATTCTAAACTATTTAAATTATTATAATTGCTAGAGATTACCTCTATTGTCTCATTTTCTAATTTAAATTACTTGGAACGGATTCCAAATTACATGTCAAATCATTATGCTGCTCAATAGGAGCAGATGTCTGGGTAGCCAAGTCCTTGGCTGAGTTAATATATAAATAATAAGATAGCACATTTGCTATCTGTCTTAAATTATATTTGGATAGGTAATACCTATCTGTAGTCAAAAATTTCTTAATTAAATTATTAATATCTATTAAATTAATTCTATTGGTATAATTGTTACAATTAAATGTCAAATTTAAATTATTGTTACATGATAAATTATTCATTAATAAATTTAAATCATATCTTATTTTATTCTCTTGTGGCCAACCCTGTATGTAAGGCAATGTAAACAAGATAATTTTATGTACATTTAAATTATTGAGGTAATCAATATATTTTAATAATTGATTTTTGTTTACATTGCCTCTTCTCCCAACAAGAATTATTAATGTGCTATTAGGACAATTTTTATTTTACCACTTTGTCGGCGTGATTGATACACATATTGGTACCAAATTTCAGCTTTCTAGTGCTAACGGTCACAGAGATTAAGCGAGGACGGACAGACGGACAGGTAGACATGGCGAAACTATAAGGGTTCCTAGTTGACTACGGAACCCTAAAAAATAGTCCCGCTGAGTTTCTTGCTGGTTCTTCCTAGGACGGAGGTTTTTTTTTTACGAACCAGTGAGTGGTAAACGACAAAAGTGACTTTCAATTAGTATTGTTCCAAATCTATATTAAATAAAAAATCTGTTTCTGTTTCATGCTGTGGCCGATAAATATCTACATCAATCCTCGATAAAGTTTTGTCACCCGTGAGGACTAAGATGGAATGGCTCGTTTCCATTGAAAGGCTCTCCGGATCTCTACATTCACCATAACAACAGCAACATTAAGCTGCTATTTTACGCTTGTATTCTGTGAGAGCGTGGTCCTGCCCCGGTCTAGCTGACTCATTCGTGTTACAACCATCAAATAGCTGCAGCAGGGCTCTACCACGTTCATAAAAATTATTTTATATAAGCGGGGACAAACGAGCATGCAGTTTACCTGATCGTAAACACCGCAGTCCATAAACAACTGTATACACCAGGGGAATAGCAGATGCCTTGTCGGCCTTTTAAAAAGAGTAAACTCTTTCCTTGAAGGCCGCTAAGCCGTATCGGTCCGGAAAAATCGCTGGTGGTAGTCGATTTCACAAGGAAGAAAAAAAGACCGCCAATATGCAAGATCGTATGTATGGCGTCGTGAATTTAGTCGAGATGGCTATTTTGAATAGAATAAGGGTCACAAACGAGTACACACTCCAACTGATGGTAAGGTGCTGTGGTCCATAGACATCTATATATATCATTGTCACCCCTGAGGACTAAGATGGAATGCCTCGTTGGTAGTAAAAAGGATCTCAAGATCTCTACACTCACTTATAAGGTTTTAAAATAAAAGACAGTATTAAATAATATACTTTAACTTTTTATTTCATTAAAAATCTTAATCAACAATACATACTTACAAATCATATAAAAGGTGGGTTAAGTCTTCTCACACAGCAGACCTGACGAAATACAATTTTTTTACGTAGGATCTTTTCCATTATGACTTTGTCTTCGATATGGGCTTCTTCACTAATCCTGGAAAATTAAGCAATTTGATTACAATTTAATTAATTACATGCAGGAAGTCGATGGATGCAGGTGGCTCAGGACCGTGCTATGTGGCATTACTTGGGGGAGGCCTATGTTCAGCAGTGGACTTGTGAAGGGCTGTAATGATGATGATGATGATGATGATTGCAATTTTACCGAAATTGACTACCGGCAAGCAATAGACACATTCTCTTGTAGCGGCGGTGTTAAAATATCCACTACCTCATAATATCGTCCTGAACAAGCCACAGATCAGGACAGTAACAAGTGCTATCACAGGACATGGCTCTTTTAACAAACATTTGTTTACCATAGGTAATACTGATAGCCCCTTGTGCAGAGCATGCACGGCGGCTCACATGTTGCTGACATGTCCATAAGTCGCTTCATACAGGGCTAAACATCTCGGCGCGCCGGGATCGCTCCCCGAAGTTGCTTGCAACATCAAGGGACTGCTGAGCTTTTTCGTGGAGATAACATAACATAAACACTCACGCCTGTCACCCAGACGGGTAGGCAGAGACTACAGACTTCCATTTAGCACGATCGTGACATACCTTTCTCGCCTCTTCCACATCCATATACCTACGCATACATGCTCGTCGGTTAAGGGTACTCTTAATTTGGCCCATTTTTAGTATATCGCCAATTTGGTCGACAAACTCCCGCCTAGGACGTCCCTTTCCGACTCTTCCATTCACTTCTGCAACATATATTTGCTTTGTCAGCCTTTCCGCATTCATTCTTTCTACATGACCAAACCACCGAAGCATTCCTTTCTTAATCCTGGTCACCGCATCATCTTGCAAACCACACTCTTCTTTTATCACACAGTTCCTCACCCTGTCACTCAGATTCAGCCCTAACATACTCCTTAACGACCGCATTTCTACTGCATTTATTCTACTCTCGTGCTTCTTCTGCCACACCCAACTTTCTACTACCATACGTTAAAGTAGGCTGCGAATTGCCATACGTGCCTTCGCGGAGATATCATGGCTCGAATAATCACATTATTCCCGCCCACACGCAAAATACGCGCTTAGACGCGGAGTTGCGGAAAACAGCCCGTCGTAAACTTAACTAAACTAAACTAAAATATCGTCCTATGGGTGTAGTAAGAAGCGACAGAGAGATAAAATCCAGGAGATGTACAGCAACGTTTTCCTAATAACAACTAAAAATAAAAAAGTACTGTAGTGAGAAATCAGATATACAATTGTATCTGCTTTCTCACTACAGTACTTTTTACAACGGTACTAGGCTGCACTAAAATTATCGGGAATGGAATATTTCCACTGTTCCTGTCATATTAAAATCTTTTTAATTGAAAACTCCTTGGTTTTAAAAATCGAATACCATTTATTTATTTTAAAAAAAAGATTCTCGGTCTTGTCACAAGGTTTTGTCAAACTTGTTTAGTCGTTGAGAAAATGGAATTGACTCGAGAAAATACAAGAGCGATGATTTATTATGACTTTCGAAGTGGTTTAACACAAAAACAGTGTGTTGACCGGATGATTTCTGCATTTGGTGATGAAGCCCCATCCAAAACCACAATTTATCGCTGGTTTGCTGAATTTCAACGTGGACGTGTCAAGCTCAGTGATGATCCCCGTCAAGGTCTTGGACGAAACTGCAGTCACCCAAGAAAACGTTGATGCTGTGCGTAAGCTGATTGAGGAAGATCGACATGTGACATACCGCGAAATTCAGGCAACTCTAGATATTGGCATGAATTAAATACAAATAATCTTGCATGAACAATTAGGTGTAAAAAAGTTGTTTTCCCGATGGATACCGCATTCGCTCTGTGAAGAGCAAAAAGCGGCTCGCGTTACTTGGTGCGTCAGAACTCTCGAAAGATTCCGCAGAATCCTCAAATGCTGTAAACAACATCGTATCAGGTGACAAATCCTGGATATAGGCGTACGAACCCGAAACATAAAACCAGTCACGAGTTTGGGTGTTCGAAAATGAGTTCAAGCCAACAAAAATTGTTCGTTCACGGAGTGTTGCAAAAAAAATGGTGGCCACGTTTATCTCCAAAACCGGCCATGTTACGTCTCTATATCTATATTAGACGTGGGTCGTTACGTCATTTTCAAGAAACGTAACGAAACCAGTGACTTGATCAGCGTCACCTGTTTCAAAACTAGTGATTTTTGTAACTGGCTATTTTTATTCGGCTACTGTGATTGTTTGCGTAAATATCACCACCAACTATACAGTTACTCACGAAACGAAAATAAATTTAATCACAATCTGTGTTTGTAGCTATACAGTAACTGTATACTCTTAAATCAATAAATTAACTTCCCATCATACTTTATTCAGGTTTAGGACTGACTGCATTAAATGATGATTATTATATATATTTATGATTGATTTATGTTTACTATGACACTAAGATTTTCATAAAATTATTAATGCAGGCATATTTACAAGTCAATTTGATTGTATATACAATGATTATTGATATTTACAGTTTATTTAAGTACACTTTTTCAACGTTTTCAACATCATTTGTTTTTGCACTTTTATTTACGCTGTACAATTAATTTGTTTGTTTGTTTGGCTATTTACACACAGTTTTTAAGTTTTATAATATTATAAAGGGTCACAGCAGGACTGTAAAAACTACCGTGGTATCAGCCTTCTTAGCATTGTGGGAAAACTGTATGCTAAGGTACTAATTGAAAGAGTTATGAAAGAAACTGATGAAAAAATTTGGGATGTGCAAGCGGGATTTAGAAAGGGAATGGGGTGTACAGATCAAGTCTTTTCCATGCGCATGATCGCGGAGAAGTTTTTGGCGAAAAACCAAAGAGTTTTTTGTGCATTCATGGACTTGGAAAAGGCTTATGACAGAGTGGACAGGGATGTGTTATGGCAAACGCTGAACGCATTTAGGTTGAGCGCTGGTTTGATACAGGCATTAAAGTCTCTGTATAGGGACTCGAGTGCTTGTGTTAGAATCAACGGGGTCTACTCGGACTGGTTTGGCATCCATAAAGGTGTCAGACAGGGCTGTGTAGCTTCCCCGTGGCTGTTCAACCTATTTATGGACAGCTGTTTGGAAAATTTGAAAGTTGAAGAATGCGGGGTAAGAATGGGTGAGTTAACCATCAAATGCCTTTTGTACGCCGATGATCAAGTCATACTTGCGTCGTCGGCGGCCGAGTTGCAAATGATGGTTACATTAATGAACAGGTCAATAAAAGAAAGGGGAATGAAAGTGAACGCAAGTAAGACGAAAGTGATGGTTTTTGAAAGAGATGAAAGCAAAACGGTATGTGAAATAAGAATAGAAGGAGAGTTAATTGAGCAAGTGGATGAGTTCGTGTATTTGGGATGTGTATTCAGCAGGGATGGGAGATATGATAAGGATATTGAACGACGAGTGAATGCAGGAAATAAAGTAAATGGGGCTCTACACTCTATTGTGAAAAATCAGAATGTGTCAAAAAAGGCACGTATGGCAATTCACAGTGCTGTATTAGTCCCTACTATAACGTATGGTAGTGAAAGTTGGGTGTGGCAGAAGAAGCACGAGAGTAGAATAAATGCGGTAGAAATGCGGTCGCTAAGGAGTGTGTTAGGGCTGAATCTGAGTGACAGGGTGAGAAACTGTGTGATAAAAGAAGAGTGTGGTTTGCAAGATGATGTCGTGACCAGGATTAAGAAAGGAATGCTTCGGTGGTTTGGTCATGTAGAAAGAATGAATGCGGAAAGACTGACAAAGCAAATATATGTTGCAGAAGTGAATGGAAGAGTCGGAAAGGGACGTCCTAGGCGGAAGTTTGTCGACCAAATTGGCGATATACTAAAAATGGGCCAAATTATGAGTACCCTTAACCGACGAGCATGTATGCGTAGATATATGAATGTGGAAGAGGCGAGAAAGGTATGTCAGGATCGTGCTAAATGGAAGTCTGTAGTCTCTGCCTACCCCTCTGGGTGACAGGCGTGAGTGTTTATGTATGTTTATGTAATATTTTTAAATTTTTTATACACATTTTTTAGTTTTACTTTAATTTTATGAATAAACGAGTTCCGTCAAAAATGTTTTAAAAATTATTTTAGTTAAATTCAACGGGACTCTCGCTTCCCGGAATCGGAAACAGTTGAAATTATTTACAAACAGAGATCACTCTATTTTTTGTCTATATCTATAGTGTTACGTATGAAAATTAAACGTACAATAATACTGTTACGTAGTACGTACCCCGTTTTGTTTATTGTTGTATGCCACATGTGCGCTTTGTGCTCCACCGACCGACAGTCGACTCTCGCAACAATCACAGTTAACAGTAATAAGTAACGCATTTACAAAAATCACTACTTGTAATATGACTCGAAACTAGTGATTCGGTTACATGCCGCGTAGCCAGTTACTGTATCTAGTGACGTGAAATAACGCCCACGTCTAATCTATATTCCTCTTGAGGGACAAAGAACGGTTAATGCAGAATGGTATGCTAGCATTTGTTTGCCACAGGTCGTTTCTGAACTCCGTAAAGAGAACTGCAACCGCCGCATCATCCTCCATCACGACAATGCGAGTTCTCACACCGCACACAGAACAAAAGAGTTTTTAGAGCAAGAAAACATAGAATTATTAGACCATCCGCCGTACAGCCCCGACCTAAGCCTTAATGATTTCTATACTTTCCCTAAAATAAAGAATAAATTGCCTGGACAGAGATTTTCATCACCTGAAGAAGCTGTGGACGCCTACAAAACGGCCATTTTGGAGACCCCAACTTCCGAATGGAATGGTTGCTTCAATGATTGATTCCATCGTATGGAAAAATTTGTCAAATTTCGCGGAGAATACTTCGAAAAGCAATAAATACGTTTTTAAATAGTAATGTCGTGTCACTTCCTTGATTCCCGAAATTTTCAGTGTCGCCCTCGTAATTCTTTTTATACAACATGTAACATAATTAACGCACTTTGAGAAAGTAGTTTCTTCAGAATCGTTTACTGAATCGATTCCTATCATTTTTAATATAGGTAATTTTTTATCCCAAAAATAATTAAAACTACGTAAATTACAGTCACACTAAATCCGTACAGTCAAAACAAACTGAAATGGACCGTAACTTAAGGCAATAAGACTTTTAAGAGTGCAGTTTTATTTGTATTATTACTAATTCTGTCATTCAATAAAAATAAAGAAAAATGAACTTTATTTCAAGCACGTTAAAGTCTTTGCGTTTGTGGATTTGTACTGTGACCACAACATTCTTCCGGAATTAGTATAACTAATTTAATAAATGATCAGTGCTTAAAAATGTTTAACTAAAATTCAGTGTATGTATTATGATTATAACATAATATACTAATTGGGGTGTCTGAGGGTGTGCGTTAATTACGTTACATATTGTATAGAAGAGGGGGCAAACGAGCATGCTGTTCACCTGATGTTAAGCGACTACCGCCGCCCATGTACATCCGCAACACCAGGGGAATTGCGGGTGCGTTGCCGGCCCTTTAGAAAGGAGTAAGCTCTTTTCTTGAAGGTCCCCAGGTCGTATCGGTCCGGAAAAATCGCCGGTGGTAAACTATTCCACAGAGAGGTCGTACTCGGAAGAAAACTCCTTGTGAAACGTACAGTGGTGGACCGCCAAGCATCCAGATGGTGTGGATGGTATTGGGAGGTTTGCCCCACATCTACAGTAATATGACTATGAGTTGTACATCTACAATAATATACCTGTACTTGCTGGAAGCCACGCTCGTAGCCTATTTCACAGCTGCCTTTTATACGTGGTAGAGCCACGCTACAGCTATATTATAGTTGTAGCACGAATGGGTCGGCTCGACCGGGGCAGGTCCACGCTCTCACAGAATACCAGCGTGAAATAGTAGCTTAATGCTGCTGTGTTTCTTATGGTGAGTGTAGAGAACCGGAGACCCTTTTTTACTGGAAACGAGGCATTCCATCTTAGTCCTCAGTAGTGACAACCCATCTGCATTTTGATTGTTAATCGTGAAAAACAAACGAGCACACAGTCCACCTGATGGTAAATGGTTGCTATGGCCCATAGACATCTACATCTGTCCTCGATTACAAATCAAAATGCAGATGCGTTGTCAGCCGTGATGACTAAGATGGAATGCCTCGATTCCAGTAAAAAAGGGTCTCCGGTTCTCTATATTCACCATACGAAACACAGCAGCATTAAGCTACTATTTTACGCTGGTATACTGTGAGACTTCCTACTGTAAATTAGTTATATATGCGTTTTACCGCAATCTGACGAACTGTATGACAGCACATAAAATACGAATTAACAAACATTAATATTTGTATATAAGACAGCGTGACAAACGAGCACCGATCCACCTGATGGTAAGTGGATGCTGTGACCAATAGAAATCTACTTCTATACTTAATTAGCAATGATAATGCAGACTTGTTGTCACACCTGAGGACTGAGAATGCTTCGTTTTCAGGAAAATGTGTCTCCGGTTCTCTACACTCACCAAACGAGATACGTGAAAGCATGGCGAATATGATGTAATCATACGACTTTTGGTCGGAAGACGCTGATAACCACATAAAACTTGCCAGATCCCACAATAACGGGAAGAAAACTTACAACACCCTCAGGACTCCATGGGGTAATGCTATATTACAGTGTGTTATAAAAAAAAATAAGAACTAACTTGGTATATTCGTGTTAACTATTCTTGTACTGCTCCGACTGCTCCAGATGCTGCTGTTTAGAGATGACATTGTGTTGTATTTTGTTAGGTTTTTTCCTGGAACAAAATATGTTTGTTTGTTTAATTTAAATAGCACGTAAGTCGGTATTAACTTAGAACCCAGGTACACTCGCTTGCATATTATAAAATCGAGTCAAGCTCCATCATGTCAAAATATATATGTGGCCGTGGAAGGAAAAGGAGAGATCTCTCGCCGGGCAAGGTGTTCTGCCCGGGGAGCGGCCAACGCTTCGTGTGATAGTTCGGAGCTATTCTATGTATACTGTTTTTGATTCGGAACTTTGGAAGCGCGACTTAGGCTTCGATATGTTTCTCGGTTGTGGCGCGACGACAGCGCCGCCACATATACATCTATACATATAAATAAAACTAAAGTGTCTGTCTGTCTGTACACCTGCCTATTCATGGAGGTTAGAGAACAGGAGAACGATCGTTACGTGCTAAAGCATAGCCCCCCTGTCCCTGAAATTTTGTATTATTTATATCCGCGCCGCCGTCGGTTAAGTAGTGTCTGCGAAGTAATTTTTTAATTTCTGACAAATAGAAACATTAAAAACTGATGAAATATTATAAAAAATAATATTAAACCAATAATAATTAATAATTTAATAATTTATATTTGCAATAACTAAAATTATTAAGACAACTTAGGGACGCAGCGCCTCTTATTGTGTCCATATTTCTGGGACACTATTTTATACAGCGATCGTCCTTCTGTTCTCTAACCTCCATGTGCCTATTATTGAGCTCAGAGTTATAAGCATGCCATTAATATGAAATTTTTTTTAACTTTTCGTCTGTCTGTGCATGCTATTCTTTGAATTGGCTGAACCGATTGTGATGAACTTCACTAACAGATAGATAGCAATGCGTGGAGTGATCAATGGTATATTTTATCCGAAGAGTTCTTTTTTTTTTTTTTAAATATCGAAAATTGATAAAACCTGGTTAGAAATCTAGTAAAAAAATGATATTAAACTTCCTGACTGTCTAACCATTCTCCGTTCTCTATTCATTTAAAGGTAAGGATTACACCCCAAAAGAATACTATAATACACAATAGAATGGCTGTCAACCTTATTTTTTACGACGATAGGCGTCGCCGGGTGCACACATACAAGCAATTACGTCGTATTATCAGTAAATCACTACTACAAACCCGATTCGCCGTGTTGACAGACGGATTTTAATACATATTTATTTGTAAATAGGGTGCAATTTGGCAATTTTGAAATAATTTGCATGCGAAATTTGGAAACGATTGTAACGTCAAAACACATCTCATGTTTACATTTATATGTGTGAATTGACGTGTTAGTGACATTTTAATGGCTACGCGAGCTTCGCCCACTCCCCCGTTCTATTACATATGTATTATAGTATTCTATGTCCCAAACAACTCTGGTGGCAGTTAGACTGTACATTTTGTAAGTCGCCTCATAGGTGCCTTAAGTCACGTCATGGGTATAACTATATATAACAAGGCTTGTAGACATGTGGCAATTATGAATGATTCGTTCGTTTGAGCTGGTACACTTAATGAAAGTATACTTAGTATTAATAGTTCATTCATCTGTTTTTGAATGTTCCGGATTCCGTTACAACCAATCACTAAAAAAATTGTAATGTGACATGCAATAAACAAATTGAATTTGAATTTGAACAATTGACAGAACATTTTAGCTCATGATTGGTGTGAATTGTGAATGAAACGAAAACCGACCGAATCCCGAATGATCTGAATGCATTGTTTTTAGTGTAGGGTACTAGAGCCCGACATTATCTATTTGAATGATCGATCTGAATGTACCGGTACGCGTGGCGCGTACTAGAATGATTGGGTCACGAGAAATTAATGATTGAAACATGTCCACTGCCTTGCTTTTGCATAAATTTAAAGTGCATCCAAGACATTTGTGGCGGCACTGTCATCGCGCCACAAGAGAAACGCACTGAATTCTAAATCGTGCTATCAAAGTTGCGAAGCTTTATCGCTATACATAGAACTCCAAATTAACACACTGAGCGTTGGCCGCTCCCTGTGAGGAACACCTTGCATGCAGTACCGTCTTTACCATAGGGGCACAGGGGGCCCGTGCCCAGGGCCCAGTGTAAATCGTCACGGGGGCCCCCGTGATGATAGGGCCATCGGCCTTATTCGCTTATAACCTGGTTTTTTTAAATTTTCGGCAACTTATAACATTTAATTTTATAACAAATAGTGTTACGATCCTTATTTTTAGATAATTGAAGCCTAAATTTTAATGTAATAAATAAAAAAATACACGTATTGATGTTGTTATAGGGGTCAATCAACTATTTTTTGTCCTATTATAATTATTTAAAAAAAATGTTTATTGTTTTACTTTTAGTTTTTAACTTTATTGAAATGTAGATAATTTATCAGATTTTTAAATTTCACACCCAGCAGCGCACTTTTTAAGACTAAAATTGGATTTTTAACAAAAAAACTTGATGACTAGCCAATAAATCGGTCACTTGGACAACCATAGGTTTTAATTTTTAACAGCTAAAATAAAGGCTTAAGTTTAAATTAAACAGTCTAGTTGTGTAGTTCTACGTTAAATATTATCCTAGAGCACTGAAATATCAGTACTGCATTGACTGTTATCAAATTATTTTTAGTTAAAATGTCTCTTGGACAACTACCGTCTAAATAAAACATAGAAGTTTTAATAAAAGCATTAAATTATACGTATAATATAATAAAACATAACTGAAGATATTTTTCTTAACACTATTAAGAATATTTTATAATAAGTATTAAGTTTTTCCGTTTCTGTCTAAAACATGAAGGTTTTTTTAATCCTGATTCTGGGGACAAGACAGTTGTCTAAGAGACATAAATAATTGTCCAAGAGACATTTTTATGGTTATATGACCGAATACTTTACATTTATAGAAAAAGAAAAGGATAATTAAAGATATTGTTGGTAATTAAAAGTATTTATTTGAGATTTACTACTCAAAACAAGTAGTTTTGCCTTGTATGTTGCATTAGTATGTATCTTGCACACACATTTCTCTACCTTCGACAGTGGGTTTGCATTACAAAATATAATAATATATTTTGCAAAAAATATAATAATATACAATAAAAGTATGAACATTTAACTTCCGGGTTTTCCAATTTAAATGACCAGTAAATGTTGATCATCGAATCCAGCAAAAACCAATAGTTTCATTTTTACCTGCGGTATTTCTAGAAACATCATCTCTATTGAAAAAATCTTTAATTTTTAATCAAATTATTATCCCAATATTATCCTTTTGGTAGTCTTTTGTACGAATCCTTATATTGCCTTGCAATCCCAATGACTCTTTTACGATCGTCTTTTTCTGTTTCCTAGTTCTCGAAATATATTTTTGAGAAACGTCTTTTCTTTGTTATTGTGAACTCTTTGATATCGTTCTTTGATCGCATTACATAATATTGTGTATTTATTTTGTCCATCAGATGTGCAATTTTTTTATCTCTAGTTTTGTTTGTCTGTTTAGATTTTGTTTTATTTCTTTGAACTCTTTTCTTATATTTTTCGTATTTTTTCCTTAACTTTTCTTATTTAATCGTTTATTCTCTATATATAGTTTTGTTCTGTCTCGGCGTACCTTCTTTCTGCCTCTAGTCATACTTTTTGCGGGGCTACTCAGTGGAGTGGGAGCAAATAAAGGCTTATTAATTGGTTGCTGGAGAAGTATGGACGGTGAACTTGGAGGTGTATTGTTAAAAAATTCCTGTATTACTTTTGTACGTTTTCTTTGTTCTTGCTTTCTCAGTTTCCAAATGATCCTGCAGTTGACTTCTTCTTGTGGCGTAAGATCTGATAATAGTTTTTTATTTTTATGGGAACTCTCCCGATTTTTTTCTTTTCCTTTCATCATATTTTTCCGCGTTTTGTTTTAGTCTTTCTCTATAACGTTTGGATTTTTCTTTTGATGTTATTCCCATTTTGTAACGTTCTAAAATAAAAATATTTTATATTAATTTAAATGTTTAAATTTATATTTACTTATAAAAATAAAATTAATTTATTTTATGCAAGTATTGTTACTTAATTCTTAGTAAATCGGAAATCATTTGAAATGAATCCCCTGGACAACCAAAAATGTCTCTTGGACAACCATTTCAGTTGTCTAAGTGACGGTTGTCCAAGAGACACATTTTAAGTTTAGGGACTTTAATTGGAAAATTATTGAATTATTATCCTGATTCTAAAGTTTACCATTGAACTAATAATGTGAACTAACTTTTTTATAAAATCTGTAATGAAATATCTAGACTGGGACTGTGATACTTACAGTTTTGGCGCGGTGGTTCAGTGGACTTACAATTAACACACGCAACTTGTCTTGTTGTTTCCGGCCGACTGACTCGAACATACTTCCAATAAACAAAAGGACGGTTATATTGCCGCGCTTTTATTATCGATTACTTTATTGATTGCGGACTTATAACGCACTCTCTCTTTCGTATTAGAAGTTCTTAGTGGTTGTCCGATTGACATACGATTTTTAAGTAACATGGGGGACAACGTAATAATTCAGAAATTAGGCGATAGATGGCCAATGAAAATATTATTGGAAGCTTTTATGAACTATTAAATAAGGTTGAATATTTTCGAGAAACTAGTTTTAATGTGACAATGGAATTTTTTTTCACTATTCTTATTTTTATAAATGAGTAGTGCCTGGGGACATATAATTGTACAAAGAAAAGAACTTTGCGTCTTTTGGACAACCACAAATATTTCAGTTAATTTTGTGTTAATTTACCAAGTCTTAATCCTTGTGTATTAAACATAATACTAATGATAAGGCAAATACTTAATTTTCCGATTCGCAACCATACTTTTTGAGAAAAAAATGTTTGAATGTCCGGGACAGGGGTAGGACAAAAAATAGTTGATCGACCCATAGAATATGTTCATTTTTTAAAAGAAATTTTAGTAAAGAAGTATTAAAGTTTACATTTTCCTAAGAAATTATCGTCCCCGCTATGAAATATTTCGGCTTTATACATGGTGGAGCCATGCTGCAGTTATATTAGTAGTATAGTTGTAGCACGAATGGGTCGGCTCGACCGGGGAAGGACCACGCTCTCACAGAATACCAGCGTGAAATAGTAGCTTAATGCTGCTGTGTTTCGTATGGTGAGTGTAAAGACCGGAGACCCTTTATACTGGAAATGAGGCATTCCATCTTAGTCCTCACGGCTGACAACGCATCTGCATTTTGATTCGTATTCGAGGATAGATGTAGATGTTTATGGGCTACAGCAAACATTTACCATCAGGTGGACTGTGTGCACATTTGTTACCATATGCTATTAAAAAAATCTGTCAAATATTTTAGCTCATTGTAAAGTGGCGCCGCCCTGGTGGCGTGGATCGCTCATGCATGACACATTATTTGATTTTTAGCAATTAACTATAATAAATATAAGATCATAGCAGAAAAATGTTTTTGTCATTCACTTTTTTTAATCTCCAAAAGGGTCCCAAATTCTTGTGTGCCCAAGGGTATGGCAGGTATGGCCTAAAACGACATTGCTTGCATTTTTTTTATAGGATAGGGTGACAAACGAGCACACAGTCCACCTGATGGTAAGTGATAGTAAGAATTTTAAGGGGACTGAGGGGTTAAACTTTTCTACTTATGTATTAATTTTATAAGGTTAAATTGTAACCATTGTGAGAAAAACAATGTAGTTGTGAGTTTGCTGCCGCTTTTTCTCACAAAGTCTCCTTGCAGTAAGCACTTGTTAAAGTAATGGCGCAGCGTTTGACTTTAAAAAAAGTATTTTGTAAAAGCCAATTTAGAACAAAAGTATAAGATTTTGACGATTCCCGCGGGACGAGAAGGGATATAAATTCTCTACTCTGCATTAAATTAAATTTATACTAATTTGACGGGTTCGTGGCGCAGTAGCATAGTAATGAGTTGCAGCTCTTACGGTACGTTTACACCCATAGAATACTGTAATACACAATAGAATGGCTGTCAACCTTATCTCTCGGCGTCGCCGAGCCTCGTACAAAACGAGGCTCGGCGACGCCGAGAGCACACATACAAGCAATTACCTCGTATTATCACTACTACAAACCCGATTCGTTGTGTTGACAGACTGAGTAAATTTACACATTTTGGACTTTTGATTAATGTTCAAGATCATCATTTAAAAAAATCGTTTAAATTTAATACATATTTATTTGTAAATAGGGTGCAATTTGGCATTTTCTAAATAATTTGCATGCGAAATTTGGAAACGATTGTAACGTCAAAACACATCTCGTGTTGACATTTATATGTGTGAATTGACATGTCAGTGATATTTTAGTGGCTTCACGGGCTCCGCCCAGTTCCCCGTTCTATTATGTATGTATTATAGTATTCTATGTTTACACCAAAACCGATTTTGTCGACCGATGGCGGACAAAACTACCCGAACGAGTAACTCGGACGTGTATGTGCTTACACTGCAAAAGTGTACTACTTGTGCCGACATTGAACATTGCCGGTATTCTTTTATATTTTTCTATTTTCAATATCCATAGTCGTTTAGGTAGATAACAACACTGACAGAAACAACAGAATAAAGACAAAATGATTTGTGGCGGCGCTGTAGTCACGCCGCAAGCAAAACACACCGAAGCCCAAATCGCGCTATCAAAATATCCGAATCATAAACAGTATATATAGAACATCTCCGAATATATATATATATATATATATATATATATATATATATATATATATATATATATATATATATATATATATATATATATATTACGGATGTAACGATTCCGATACCGATATATCGGCCGATATAATCGGCAAACCGATATATCGGTATCGACGATTATATACAACCGATATCAAGAATTTGAAGTGTGCGAAACGAACAACGTGCACGCGACGTTCTTGCTCAGTTGCCTCAGTGTCTGTTTTCAACTGCAGGTCTCTTTCAAAATGATTTGCGTAACAAAAATATACCAAAGTTAAAAGTACTGACTTTATCTTTTATATCGGTTTACTTTACCATTTGTGTAATGAAAATTACTTTCTTAATGAGAGCTTTGATTACTTGATAACATTCTTCATTATTTCGCATAAAGAAATGTTTTCTTCGAATTTTGAATTTTCGTACTGAAATTTTGATTTGACATTTTGGTTTTCAAAGTTCTCAAGGTTCAGTCTCTGATAAATATAGTTAACTTTTATAAATAATAAAGAAAATTAATCATTATTTATTTCTTTTTCTTTCTTTTTCCACTCAGTCACCGATTAAGGTATCGGTATCGGTATCGCCGATTATTTACTAGAATAATCGGTATCGGTATTGTATCGGCACAATTATGTATCGTTACATCCCTAATATATATATATATATATATATATATATATATATATATATATATATATATATATATATATATATGTATATATATATATATATATACAACATGTAACATAATTAACGCACTTTGAGAAAGTAGTTTGTTCAGAATCGTTTACTGAATCGATTCATATCATTTTTAATAGAGGTAATTTTTATCCCAAAAATAATTAAAACTACGTAAATTACAGTCACACTAAATCTGTACAGTCAAAACAAACTGAAATGGACCGTAACTTAAAGCAATAAGACTTTTAAGAGTGCAGTTTTATTTGTATTATAACTAATTCGGTATTTCAACAAAAATAAAGAAAAATGAACTTTATTTCAAGCATGTTGAAGTCTTTGCGTTTGTGGATTTGTACTGTGACCACAACATTCTTCCGGAATTAGTATAACTAATTTAATAAATGATCAGTGCATAAAATGTTTAACTAAAAATTCAGTGTATGTATCATGATTATAACATAATATACTAATTGGTTAAGAGAGCAGTTTTATTTGCATTATTACTAATTCTGTCATTCAATAAAAATAAAGAAAAATGAACTTTATTTCAAGCACGTTAAAGTCTTTGCGTTTGTGGATTTGTACTGTGACCACCACATTCTTCCGGAATTAGTATAACTAATTTAATAAATGATCAGTGCTTAAAAATGTGTGCCGGACGGACGAAACTCTCCGGAGTAAATGTTGTCGAAGATACTTCGCGAGTCGCTCACGTCCTACACCTATAGGTTCCGGTGGGTACTTTCACCGCCGTCTTTGTGGGTGCCGCTGAGGTATTGTGGACTGTAGTTCAAATCAAAATGCACGATTAACAAATACAAATAGCAAGGTAGTGGCCAGCGGTTCGACTGATTGATTAGTCGCGAAATTTTATAACTATAACTATTAAACTTCGGTTGTTCACTATTGGTTGGTCACTGTATATTTCGAAAGATTTCTTTAAATTGTACGGTGGTATCAAAGATCTATTGGTAGTAGCTGGTTTTCTAACACTACTGACTAGCAGCTATTATCAACTAAACTAGTTGATTTTATCACTTGTGTAACTGCGGATATCAGTTACCACTTTCACTATAATATGTAACTGCGAATATCAGTTACGACCTTTTTCGGCTAGCTAACACTTTCACGATATGTAACTGCGAATGTCAGTTACGACCTTTTTTGGCTAGCTAACACTTTCACTATTCACTATATACTGCTACTAGTCACTTCAGCTACCACCGGATACCACTCACTTCACTTCACTGTCACTAGTAGTTCTTCACACTACTACTGGTACTGGGTCCCGAGCCCCTAAGGTTGACTTGGGCAATACTTTGCAGTGAGCCGCTTGCCATTTTCCGTTTGCCTCTTTATTGCATAAACTTTTCACTATACAAATGGCATAAATTGCAATATTTTCTATACAAAACTAATTGCTACACTAACATGCTATACATCATTAAATCGGTAGTCTGGTACTTTATTAGTAGATCATAAAGGTTACTCAAAATATTAACAATGTAAAAAGTTATTAAACGAAATGTCCAAAATTTTCATAATATTTGGGTACATTAATTCTTTGATTTTTCTATAACTACGAAATGCGTTTAATTATACAAAAATATCCCTACACTTCTTTAATCTATAAGCCATATGCTAATTGAATGTCATATTTATAACTCTTTTAGAACATAAAATTATTTTCCTTATTTTAGTATGAACTATTACGCAGTTAATTAAAAACTTTTCCACGATAAGACGCGCTGTGATTGGTCGATTTTTTGGTATATAATAAAAGTTGTTTATATCACTTGTTATCAAAACGACATTCTATACAAATATACTAAGAGTTATAAACATGCTAAATAACTATATTAATACACGTTTTCACTCAGTTTTGTCGGTAATTTCATTATTAATACAAAAACAATATTCTTTATAACTTCGTTTCTTAGCGTTGTTAGGCCGTCGCGAACATCTCTCCCGCCGTGCAGCGTCGCGACGATTTTCTCACAGCGGCGCTGCATCCATTTCGGTGAGCGACGTTGCTTCTACTTCGGCAGCGGCACGAGTTTCCTGGTTGGCCTCTTGATTAGGCCGTTTGCTGTGCGTACCTCCACAGTGCGAATCTGTCCGTCCGCACCGGGGTAAACAGCTTCCACCCTCCCTCGTGGCCAGGTGTTACGAGGTAACTGGCCGTCAGCTATGAGGACTGGATCGCCCACCTGGAGATTGGGACCTCGCCCATGGGCCTCCCGCCGGTTTTGAAGTTCCGGTAAATACTCTCGGACCCAACGCTGCCAGAACATGTCAGCGAGTATCTGGGAGCGTCGCCAGTGTCTTTTGCTATTCATATCTTTTTCATCAAATACTCCAGGTGTCGGCAATCTCGCAGATCCTCCTAAAAGGAAGTGATTTGGAGTGATGGATTCGTCATCGTCGCTGTCTACAGAGATGTGAGTCAATGGTCTGCTATTTACTGTGTACTCCACCTCGCAGAGCAGCGTGGCTAATACTTCCTCATGCGGATGTCTCTCATGAAGGACGGTGTATAGTGCCGTCTTCACGCACCGTATGAGACGTTCCCACACTCCTCCCATGAAAGGCGCGGAGGGGGTTATAAAACGCCACACTATGCCTCGTCGACGGGCTTCTTCTCGAAAAGCCTCCCAAAGTTCCTTGTCTGCGCCGTGCATGTTGGTGCCATTGTCGGAGTAAATCTCGGTGGGGCACCCTCGGCGAGCTGCGAATCTTCTTAATGCCAGTATTGCGGAGTCAGCGCTAAGATTTGCGACAACTTCTAAGTGGACAGCTCTGGATGTGAGGCAGGTGAAGAGAGCTACGTATCTCTTCTGATGTGTACGTCCCACAGTGACTGAAAGTGGCCCAAAATAGTCCAGACCGGTGAAGGTGAACGGTCTCTGGTGATGAGCGAGACGTGTACTGGGATGGTCACCGGTCGCTGGCACTGATGGTTGTGCTTTTCTGATGCGACATTGTATGCATTGGCTCACTATCTTTTTCGTGGTGGGTCGAAGTCGGATCACCCAGTAGTGCTGTCGAACCTCGTTGATGGTAGGTTCGGTTCCGCAATGATGCAGGCTACGATGCGTCCAGTCAATGTATAATTGCGTGATGTAATGATCACCATCCAATATAGCTGGCCCCTTCATGTCTTCTGTGACTCCCTTCACGGCGGCTATGCGACTTCGTAGCGCGATGATGCCGTCTTTCAATTCTATTTGGAGCGGTCGTAGGCGGCTATCATGAGCGACCTTTTTATTATTACGGAGATCGGTTATCTCTTGTGAGAAGGAACCCTCTTGTATAGCACGTATCAGGAGCTTTTCGGCCTTTCTGATGAATTCAGCCTCTAGTGTGATGTACCTTTTGACATCTCTATTTTTCACCTGACTGGGAGGCTGCGCGATTTGTCGCGGATTATTTTTCGATTTCCTCCAGTCGGGGTCTTCCTCTTTGCCCCTTTTGGTTCTTTTATAGAAGGCCCTGTCTGTGGTTTTGCGGCAGAGTGTTATAAATTGAAGCACTCTAGCCGTAGCTCGCAATAAGCGTTCCCATCTCGAAAACCTTGCTTTATCGGTAACAGCTTCTCGGAGTATCGGAGATTGATACGATTCCTTAATGGTGAGGGATCTTTCCTCACCTGTAGGTTCGGATGACGTGGGTCTTTCGGTGGGCCATGCTGAGGGTTCTTTATACAAAAACGATGGGCCGTTGTACCACTCGTGATTGGAGTCGAAGTTCGGTGGTACGTCCCTCGTGGCAATGTCAGCTATATTCAATTTGGTAGGTACCCAGCGCCAGTCCTCTACTTTACTATGTTCCTCGATTGCTGCTATTCGGTGGGCAACGAAAGGTTTGTAACTCCTGGAGCCCTTTTTTATCCACGTGAGGACAGTTTTGCTGTCAGTCCAATATGTTACGGCTTCGGGCGTCACGCAATGTGCCTGGATGACGGCGGCAGCTACGCGGCTTCCCATCACGGCGGCTTGTAACTCGAGGCGAGGTATGGACGTTACTTTCAGCGGAGCTACCTTCGCCTTAGCCATGATGAGGCTCACATGTACTGTCCCATCGGGTGTGGTTGATCTCCAGTAGACTGCCGTTGCGTAGGCGCTCTCACTGGCATCGGTGAACACGTGGACTTGGAGTGAACGTGCGTCGCTGAATCCCGGGTAGCATCTTGGGATGCTTACTGATTTGAGCTGTTCCAGATGTTGGATCCATGTGAACCATTGTTTAGTCAGGTCTTCGTCCAACTCCTGGTCCCAGTCTGTTCCTCGTCTCCATGCTTCCTGCAGTATTTGTTTTGCTCGAATTGTAACTGGGGAGGCGAGGCCGAGCGGGTCATACAGCGACATTACTATTTTAAGTGCTTCCCTCTTGGTCGGTGTTTTATGCAGCAAATTGATTGGAAGTCGAGCGAGCTTTAGGTAGAAGCTCAGCTGATCGGTACCTGGTTTCCAGATTAATCCGAGTATCTTTTCCTCGGTTCCTTTGTTTCCCAGATCGACTGACTCAGATGCTTCATGGTCAGGTTCTAATTCTTTTACAACTTCTGGTGCGTTGGAAACCCATTTTCTTAAGTTGAAGTGCGCGTTTTTGTGTATGTCGCGTACTTCCTTCGATATTCGCTTTGCCTCTTCCAGAGACTGGAAACTATCGAGATAGTCATCCATATAGTGGTTTTGGATGATAGCTTCTACGGCTTCTGGATACTTGTCTTTGTATTTTTTAGCGTTCCAGTTCTTCGCGAATATGGCTGTGCAGGGCGAACTGGCTGCACCGAAAATGATCGACGTCATTCTATATTCCTGTGGAGCTTCATTACGTCGATCCCCTCTCCAGAGATATCTTAAGGCATCTCTGTCTTCGGGTCTAACTTTACCCTGCATGAACATTTCGGCTATGTCTGCGGAGACAGCGATTTTATGGCGGCGAAAACGCATCATGACCCCTGGTAGTGATTGCAGTAGGTCTGGCCCCTGAGCAGGATGTCGTTCAACGACACCCCCTTTGTTTTGGCTGCGGCATCGTGTACTATTCGAAACTTCTCTGGCTTCATTGGGTTATGGACGTCGAAATGGGGTAGGTACCATGTTCTTCCCGGTGTGCTTGTTTTCGGTGCTATCTCGGCGTATCCTTTTTGTACAAGGGAATTCATTTCTTCATCATACTTCCTTTTTAGATCTTCGTCTCGATCTAATTTTCTTTCAATGGAAACGAGCCGTTTTATTGCTGTTTCATAATTACCAGGCATCTCGATATCCTTTTCCTTCCAGAGAAGCGCTGTTTCTATGTACCCGTCTTGTAACTGACGGGTGCTGCTATTTAGTATATCTTCAGCTTTCTTCTCTGGGTCGGAGTCTGGTCTTCTCGGATTGATAATGAGAGATTCCAGCGCGAAATATTCGCGGAGTTGGTCATCTATATTTCCCTCGCTCTTGTGCAGCTCATTGGCCGCGTGGACGCGCTGATACGGGGCTTTAGTGTGTGCCCCGTGTAGCACCCATCCTAATTCTGTGAGCGAGGCGATTGGCTGGTGCGGTGGACCTCTACGGATTTGAGTGGCTATCAGAAGTCTCCAATTGTCCTGTCCTATTAGGATCCTTGGGTTGCCGGAGTCATATATTAGCTGCTCCTTTAGGTCTTTCAAGTGTTTGCACTTGGCTATGTCTACTGCACGCACAGTCTGTGGCCCCAAGTTTAGGCTTGCGACCGTGCGTGCTCTGAATGGCACCCTTTTGCTGTGGAGACTCTTCAGCGATACTTTAATTCTTCGGGATTCCGGTGAATCGAGGGTGGTGTTCCCGATAGCGGTGATCTTAAACGGGTCGAACCGCCCTTTAGCTCCAATTTGTTTGGCGATCTCTTCATCCATTAGTGAAACTGTTGACCCATCATCCAGCAGGGCGTGTGTGTTTACAGCTCCCGCCGGTCCAATTACTCGCACTGGAATTATTTTTAAATAGGCTTGATGCTTTGACACACCGAATGAGTTAGCAACAGTTTCTTGAGGTTCTTTTTGTTTGACCTCAGTCTTCTCCTTTGTATTACTATGGAGAAGTCGATTGTGTGTCGCGGTGCATCCTTCTATTCCACACTTATTTGTTTTGCATTTGTGTGTCTGATTTCTATAGCGTAAACAGCGGAAACATAAATTATTTTGCTTTGCGAGTTCCCATCTTTTGTTGATATCTGCTTCCTTAAATTTTTTACATTCGGATCCGTAGTGACCCTCCTTTCCGCACACTCTGCATTTCGGAGATGGCTTAGTAGTAGCCGCGTGTGCTCTATGTACTGAACGATTGCTTTGTGCTTCGTTTATAATTTCTGGAGGCGCAAATGCACTGCAGAAGCGAGCTTGCTCGGTAATAAAATCGCTGAAGCAGCCGAGGTCTGGTCTAGAGTCATATTTTTCAGTGTAGATTCTATACCACTGGGCACGTATAGAGTTTGGCAGTTTGTCGGTGAGGTGTCGTAGCAGCTCTGCGTTGACGAGGTAATGATCTCGCTTTAGGGCTCGAAGAGTGACGACGCTTCCCCTCACTTTACTCGCGAATGTGCAAATGTCTCTGGGCGCTTCTGTACAGCGTGCTAATCCTCGTAACTTCTCGGTTTCTGCTTGCGCAATTGAATCTGGACGCCCAAATTGTAGCTCCAGTTCTCGCATAATCTCATCTGGCTTAGCATGCCCAATAAGTTCTGAACTGACTGTTTCCAAGGCTCTTCCTTGTAGACTTCGTCTTAGTCTAGCAGTGTTTTCAATGTCATTGAAGTAGCCTCGGGTTGTTTCGTAAATGGCACGGAATGAAAGCCACTCGGTATGTGCTCCGCTAAAGCTTGGCAGTGTCATTATAGCTTTCGACGCTGCGAAAGTATGCGACGATAGTGGCGCACTCTCTAACTTTGATTTGTCAGCGAGCGCGGCTATAGCGGACGTGAGCTCCGATATAAATGGACGGAGCCCCCTGTCTTCACTTATGACAGGTTCCTGGCTAGCTTTATTTGGCTTGGGATCCTTTTGTACATCTTCCGGATAGGAATCCTGGTATGTGAGCTCTGATACAATCGGTAGGAGCCCCCTGTCTTCATTAACGATGGGTTCCTGGCTGAGCTTCTGTGGCATGGGATTCCTTTGTACGTCTTCTGGATAGGAATCCTGGTTCGTGAGCTCCTTTTGGGGCTCACTGAGGTCGACAACGTCCGGGGTTGGCTTTGTGACGGTTTTATTAAATGGGGCCTTCCCTCCGGTGGTTGTGCCTTGATTTGACTTTTGTTTGGCTACAGAGTTTTCGAGCCAAGATCGAACGTACTCACTTTTGGAGTGACCATCTTCATCATAGTCGTCTGATTCGTCTTCTTCTTCAGCCATCTGTAAAGAGATCCGCGCAAGTTCTAGTTTGATCTTCAATACTTCTTCACGAGCCTTCAAAATTCTTCTATTGGGCCGAACAGTCTTCTTTGACTTCTTACTGCAATCGGTGTGGCCCCTTGGTGGCTCTTCGGTGTGGGTGTCTTCCCGGGCTGTTGGCGATGATGCACGGCTAAAGTCATCGTTGCCTTCTATATGTTCCCTCTGCTTCGTTGTCCGAGCCGTAGTGGTCGGCGCGGGCAGGGGTATCCTCCCCTCGGGGGGGCAGCATGGCGCCTCAGCGCCCTCTACCGTTGACGGTGAGCGTGGTGGCATCTGGTAGTGGACGGCGGCGTTACTGGCCGACGAACCTCCTTCCAGACCAACGTTCCACGCCTTGGCTTCCCTTCCTTGCGAACGGGTGATCGACATCTTGAATCTGAAAAATTCTGCGGTTTAAATACGGTGGTGACTATCTACCCGGTTCCGAAATACAAACGGATATATCCGGCTCGAAGGACCAACGAATGTGCCGGACGGACGAAACTCTCCGGAGTAAATGTTGTCGAAGATACTTCGCGAGTCGCTCACGTCCTACACCTATAGGTTCCGGTGGGTACTTTCACCGCCGTCTTTGTGGGTGCCGCTGAGGTATTGTGGACTGTAGTTCAAATCAAAATGCACGATTAACAAATACAAATAGCAAGGTAGTGGCCAGCGGTTCGACTGATTGATTAGTCGCGAAATTTTATAACTATAACTATTAAACTTCGGTTGTTCACTATTGGTTGGTCACTGTATATTTCGAAAGATTTCTTTAAATTGTACGGTGGTATCAAAGATCTATTGGTAGTAGCTGGTTTTCTAACACTACTGACTAGCAGCTATTATCAACTAAACTAGTTGATTTTATCACTTGTGTAACTGCGGATATCAGTTACCACTTTCACTATAATATGTAACTGCGAATATCAGTTACGACCTTTTTCGGCTAGCTAACACTTTCACGATATGTAACTGCGAATGTCAGTTACGACCTTTTTTGGCTAGCTAACACTTTCACTATTCACTATATACTGCTACTAGTCACTTCAGCTACCACCGGATACCACTACCTACCTACCACTCACTTCACTTCACTGTCACTGGTAGTTCTTCACACTACTACTGGTACTGGGTCCCGAGCCCCTAAGGTAGACTTGGGCAATACTTTGCAGTGAGCCGCTTGCCATTTTCCGTTTGCCTCTTTATTGCATAAACTTTTCACTATACAAATGGCATAAATTGCAATATTTTCTATACAAAACTAATTGCTACACTAACATGCTATACATCATTAAATCGGTAGTCTGGTACTTTATTAGTAGATCATAAAGGTTACTCAAAATATTAACAATGTAAAAAGTTATTAAACGAAATGTCCAAAATTTTCATAATATTTGGGTACATTAATTCTTTGATTTTTCTATAACTACGAAATGCGTTTAATTATACAAAAATATCCCTACACTTCTTTAATCTATAAGCCATATGCTAATTGAATGTCATATTTATAACTCTTTTAGAACATATAATTATTTTCCTTATTTTAGTATGAACTATTACGCAGTTAATTAAAAACTTTTCCACGATAAGACGCGCTGTGATTGGTCGATTTTTTTGTATATAATAAAAGTTGTTTATATCACTTGTTATCAAAACGACATTCTATACAAATATACTAAGAGTTATAAACATGCTAAATAACTATATTAATACACGTTTTCACTCAGTTTTGTCGGTAATTTCATTATTAATACAAAAACAATATTCTTTATAACTTCGTTTCTTAGCGTTGTTAGGCCGTCGCGAACAAAATGTTTAAAAATTCAGTGTATGTATTATGATTATACTAATTGGGGTGTCTGAGGGTGTGCGTTAATTACGTTACCTATTGTATATATACTATAGTACTATATATATATATATATATATATATATATATATATATATATATATATATATATATATATATATATATATATATATATATATATACAAAAACTGTGAGCACGCGCGTGTGTTAAGCCCTCTAGCGAAAAATAGCAATACTACGCTGTATATTTACTTGAAAAACATTTTAGCTATTTCCCATTAGGTGACGCTTCTAAATATAATATGAAAATCTGTTTTAGGCACGTCGTCAATTACTAACATATTTGTAAATAAATAGTGACGTTACTGGATAACAGGGGGCACTTATTACAATAATTTTTCTTTCTTCTAGAATCTAGAACAATCCACTAGAAATAATAAAATTTAAAGATTTTTTATAATTTAAAGGTTGGGTAATAAACCGAAATCATGTTCATTTTTTGCTCCATATCATGACTTACTATACCTTAATGCACAACCGGGCATAATTTCTTTAAAAATATTTTTTAAATTTATGAAACGAATGCGTCTTTACCTTTCGGTGATGTCACTAAGACTAAATGATAAATATCGGAGATATATCCTGTAGGACAAAAGTTACAGACGACAATTTTGCTGCTGATGTCCGGTCTATTACTACTACATACTTAAATGTCTTTGGTCCCTGGTTTAAATCTCGCACGGAAAAAGTATTTGTATGGCCTAAAAAATTATATGTTTGTTTGCAATATAGTAGAAAATGCTAGTGGAGGTAACCAAACAGTGGCCCATTTCAAGAGTGTGGTGCTTAGAATGATGAAGATACTTACTAGGACTGATCCTCAAAGTGTTCTTCTTCAGTATATTCTCGGCGCTCGACGACTTCTTGGTGGATTGCGGTATTTTCGACGACGTCTGCAAATTAGGATTACGTTTATCAAATTTGGGAGCTTTGATGAACCTGCTGTTCATTGATTTTGTAATGGAAGCTTTTGGTTTGTTTTGATGGGTTTTCAAAGCTTTTGCATTTACTGTGTTGCCAGATAATGTATGTTGTTTTGTGGTAGCTTCCTTGCCACCATTGATTGGTTGGTTTTCAATGTTCTTAGGTTTCTCCACAACGGTTTCTTTTAAGGATTTCGTTTTATTAAACATCTGAACTTTATCATTTGCGATATTTTTAACAGGTTTGGATACAATTTTGGCCGTGGCAACATTTTTTTCTTTTTTATTATCATCGTTACCTTGAAGCGTATTTTTATTTTTAGGTTTATCGGTCTTATGTTTTAGTTCGGTTTGTTCTGAAACTTGTTTACCTTTGGTATTTGTATGTATATTTTCTTTGACGGTTTTCGTATTTAACTTATCCGCTAATTTTGTTGATTGCACGGTGTTGCCAGATCTTTCTCTGTTAGTATCGCCTTTTTTAGGAATGTTACATTCATCAGAAATTAATTTCTTACCTTTTTCTGGTTTTTTATTTCCTTCGTTAAAGTTCTTAGGTTTGCCCTCCTTTTCCTTATTTTGATTTTGAGTGTTAGCAGGTCTTTTTGATTCTATTTCTTTCTGACTACGTTTAGCGATATTATTATTTTCCCTCTCCATTTTATTAGGATTTTTAACATTTTCGTTACCAGTTTCTTTTAACTCTCTGTCTTTAGATAAATTATCAGACTTTTTGTTTTTACGCTCCATTTCTTCAATATCATTATTGACCTTTGTATGTTCTGTTTCATTTGGAGTTCTCTTGTGACTACCTATATTCTTAGGTTCTAATACTTTCTCAGGGATATTATTCTTTGCTTTCTTTCCTTCAATATTATCACCAATTTCACTGTTCACTCTTTTCCCTGTTTTGCTGGTTTTGTGATTTTCCGCTACATTTTCTTTGCCTTTAGGCTTCTTGGGGAGTGCTTTTGGTGGTGCCATCACTTCACAATCCTCTTTCTTTTTCTTTGGCACCGGCATTTCCGGTTCTTCGTCTAAGCTCCTGTGTCTTTTCTGTATTCTTACTGTCTCCGACTCGGATTCTGTGCTTTCTTGTACACTGTGATTCAGCCCTTGGGCTTCTAAGCATGTGCTGATGATTTTAGCCAACAATAACGTCCTCTCATCCGTGTCAAGCTTTGGATTGGACAGTTGTTTGTGCGCTTGAGCTACTGTCTTTACATACGATTCATCTAAAAAAGAAATAAAAACACATTAACAAATCGAAATACTTGTTTGTTTATTCACACTTTTTTGTAGAACTGAAGTATATATGTAACCTTTTTTTACAGTCTGAAAAAAAAATATGGTGTAACATGTGAACGGAGTAGAACTCTATGACACTGATATTTTACAAAAAATAAGAACAAATATGTTTTATTAAAAGTTTGAAATTAAAACGGTAGACCCAAGCTCTCACAAAAAACCAGCTTAAAATAATAGCTTAAGGCCGCTATGTTTCGTATGATGACTGTGGACAAGAGGAGACCACTTTTTACTGGAAAGGAGGCATCCATATTGGTCCTCAAGGGTTATAATGCATCTGCATTGCGATTTTTAATCGAGGATATATGTAGATGTCAATCAGCCATAGCATCCACTCCCATCAGGTGGACTGTGTATTGTTTATTATCCATATTCTATTAAAAAAAACCTATATCCATATGTAAATATCGGTGATAACTAATACATATTTTATCTACTGTGCGATGAGATATTCAGATCATTATTCAGCTATTCAGATATCTTATGCCAATAAGATCTATTGTAGTCGCTGCTATGGCTATAGTTCACTGCTAAGCCCTAAATTTTCAATGAATTGAAGGAGTTGTTTAGCTGTGCGCAATATCACTTCTTCTGAGCTAAGTATGTAGTTTTCTTGACGAGTAATACGTTTGCACATTAAGGGCCCACAATCAGGGTATGCAGAGGCGTTTTCTCCTACCAATACAGATACCGATGTGTTTATTAAATTGAAAAGAAGATAAATAAAGGTTATTATAATACTAAACCTGATTTAAGTATGGTTGTAACGGATAGAAAATTATGGTTACTAGAATTGCAACGAATATTCGGCTGTTATTTTCGCCATTATTTCGTGAACGCACTACGCGGCAACCGTCCCGATACCATCCACACCATCTGGATGCTTGGCAGTCCACCACTGTACGTTTCACAAGGAGTTTCCTTCCGCGTACTGTTATGAACCGATGTACAAGGTAGTAATTGTTGTTGTAAGCATTATGTAAAGTATATAAAAGTGATTTTTCATATAATTTATGCAGTCAAACTCTAACCTCTGTTCGGTACACAACTTTGTTATAATTTATAATATTCCGAAGTGTAAATTAAATTAGTTTTGCAGCAGTAAAGGTGTCTTTTTTTAAAAAAGGACCCCAGGCGAGCCATCCTAACAATTTTGGTGTCAGAAGTGGGATATCCTGGGAAAGCAATTAAAGTACTGGGATTCCTAGGTGTTAGGCACGTCGCGACAAGGAATTCCCGCCTAATACTTATTTGGCTCCGTGAACCTAAGCGTTCATCACCACGGTCCTTGGGTAAGGTGCCAGCTGTCGACGGTAAGTCTTGGGTACATGTGTCTAAGCCCGCACAGTTGCACTTGTGGTCGACGATAAAACTCCACTACTAAGCGCGAGCCCGCACCGCATCATTCAGAAACTCCTGCTGCTCCATCGTGGTCGACGATAAGTCTTCACTTTCGAGTGTGAGCCCGCATCACAACCCCTTGCACACACACTTGACAGTTTGACTCGCCACCAACATCAGACCTTGCATCATCACCATTGTAATAGTGGAGATGATGATGAAACGACTGTTTATGTAAGTCCGACTGGAGTATGAATATAGAATGGACTGTGGACTGGAATGGAATATATTTGCATCCTGCCTATATTTATATGGCCGGCTCACAATTGATTTGCCAATGGTAACAATTTTTGTTTTACATAGTCAATTATAATTCTTATATTATGACCAATGAAAATTAACCAAAATGTATTACTATATCTACGCCGGGAAACGAAACGTACATACGTTTCGTTTCCCGGCGTGAGACTTGTGTGTTGTTCACGAAGCTACGTCGCTGGACCGGGCTATAAAAGACATGCAGATCGGTGCGCGCGCGTAGTCGGCGAGCGGCGGCGGCGTGGAATACAGCTCCGGAACAGCAAGAAGAAGTGAGCTGCGGCGTTGAAGAAACGGCTCCCCATTGGTCGACGGATACGTGACGATAGCGGCGTGTGAAGTCGATGTGGCGCTGAATGATATCTGCGGCTGCTTCTTGTTTCTTTATGAGAACGTCAAATCATCTATATGCAGTCCGCTGTATCTCAGTAGCCAGGGATAGTTAGGAAATAAATGTTTTTTATCTTCGCCTTCCGCGTTATGGTAGCAGCAGAGTATATATTATTTATTCCCGTTTAGGGTTGATTAGTCTGGCTGCTACACCATCATCACCACGTGTAAGGTCTCTTCACGGACAACGCAACGTGACTTCGAGGTAGCGTCGTAATTTAAGACTTCCTGAGTCGTCGAATAGGTACTCAAGCTACCGCTGCAATTGACGTCATCGCTGCAGTGTCGAATTAACTGACACGTTTTGGAAAACCAAGATGTTCGTGAGAATCTACATTTTGTGAGTAATTTTTATATAATATAAAATTAAAGTTTCTAAAGTTATTTATTAAAGTGAAACAAGTGAAAGTGATTTAATCTAAAAGTAATCAATTATAAGAGATTTATTTTAACATTAAGACATTGTATTTTAATATTTATTTGTTTAACATATTTTGTTGTGTTCTGATGATCTGTAGTCTGTACTGTATTTTAAAAAATATTGCCTATTAATTAATGTTCTCTAAAAAGGTAAAAGCAGAAGAAGTTAAAATTTTGAACTGTGACTCCTCAGATAGTTCACTGTCGGTATCAAATCCAACACGGAAAAATATTAAATTAAAAATGTCCGAAAAAATCACCCTTTCAGTCCTTATCAAATTCGTTAAGCCCTACAATGGGGATCCCGAGTCTTTGCCAGCATTTCTTACGAATTGCGAAAATGCAATTTCATTGGCAAGTACAGACCAACAGAATGTTTTGTTTAAATATATTGTGTCCCAACTTGAAGGAAAAGCACAATTAGCTTCATCGGTCAATCGGTTCATAACAGTACGATCTCTCTGTGGAATAGTTTACCACCGGCAATTTTTCCGGACCGATACGACCTAGGAACCTTCAAGAAAACAGCTTACTCCTTCCTAAAGGGCCGGCAAAGCACCTGCAATTCCCCTGGTGTTGCGGATGTACATGGGCGGCGGTAGTCGCTTAACATCAGGTGAACCGCATGCTCGTTTGCCTCCTCTTCTATAAAAAAAAGAAAGGATGGCTAAGATGGAAGATCTCCCAACTAAAGGAAAGCTTTTATATCTATGTATAATTTTATGAAGATATAAAAATTTTACTTACCTATGTACTCCAAGTCGAATTTCATGCGGTGATGAAATGGGGCGATGGCTGACCAGTTGTTCTCCAAGATCCAAGTAATTTTGAGAATATTCGAACATATTAACTGGTAACCGCCTTCTGGCTGAAAACACATACATAATCATATTTTTTAAGCTGTTATATGCTGTAGAAAATCACTTTTTGGTGACACTGCTGTTTTTTCTTTCTTTTGTTTTTTAGAAGCGATAGTCCCAAATAGACATTAACACTACATTTATCGTGTAATTGCGTTGTAAGTATATAAGTAAAGTAAAGTTACAGCCTATATACGTCCCACTGCTGGGCACAAGCCTCCTCTCATTTCTGAGAGGGTTTTAGGACAAGGAAGTGTCCGCCGCGCTGCAACAATCCGTGTTGGCAAACTTCACATATCTTCTAAATATTTTTTTTTTGTTATTTCTCTGAGCACACGCGAGAAAATCGGGTTCGATCCCCGCCGGCACCAATTAAATTGTTAATTGCAATTTTAAGTGTTGTTTTACCACGTGCTCGGCGTTGCAGGAAAACATCGCGTAAGAATATACTGTAATATACTAATCCATATCATCCCGTGGGTGTCGTAAGAGGTAACAGAAGAAAGTGGTAGAGCCTAGTTAGGCTCTACCACTTTCAACACTTTCTTCTGTCCAAATATAACTATATTAGTAGTATAGTTGTAGCACGAATGGGTCGGCTCGACCGGGCTAAAATCACGCTCTCACAGAATACCAGCGTCAAATAGTAGCTTAATGCTGCTGTGTATCGTACGGTGAGTGTAGAGAACCGGAGACCCTTTTCACTGGAAACGAGGCATTCCATCTTAGTCCTCACGAGTGACAACGCATCTGCATTTTGATTCATAATTCAGAATAGATATAGATGTCTGTGGGCCGCAGCAACCACTTACCATCAGGTGGACTGTGTGCTCGTTAGTCACCCTATCCTATAAAAAAGCGGCCAAGAGCGTATCGGGCCACGCTCAGTGTAGGGTTCCGTAGTTTCCCGTCCGTCACAGTAAGTGTTCCCACTTACGAGTTTGTACAAAAACTGTTGTTTCCATCCAAGTTCAAAATAATTTTCCTAGAAAGTCCTTATAAAGTTCTACTTTCCAGATTTTTTTATATTTTCTAAACTTATGGTTCAAAAGTTAGAGGGGGGGGACACATTGTTTTTTACTTTTGGAGCGATTATTTCCGAAATTATTGACATTATCAAAAAATGATTTTAGTAAACCCCTATTAATTTTTAAATACCTTTCCAACTGTTGATGATGTAGGCCGCTGGTGTCGTCTGGGAGAAAAATATACAAAAAAAATTTGGTGAGCGCGTGTACATCCGCGGGGAGGGAGACATAGGTGTCACCTCGTATGATGTTCTAGTGCAACTAACTCGAAACGCGGGATCATGTACTCAGCGGTGCAACACCGTTGTTGCAAATATACCTTCACCCTACTGATAAAAATCGCGGTAAGTGCCACCGTCCCCGTATGCACACGTACTTATTTATTATAGAAAAACAGCAAGTACATTAGGTAAGTAACAATGTTTTATGAGTATATTTTTTTTTTACATATTTTATTTTTTATTGATTAATATTATTTATATTTCAGGTGTTCGAGAAGCAACGTGAGCGTCGTCAACATCCTCCCCCCAAGTGTCGGTTCGCCGACACTCTTTATCAAGCTGGAGAAAGGCCACGCGAGCAGCTGATTGCTTCATCACTCCTGACTTAGTCCTAACGTCAACTACTCTGACTCTGCCGTCTGAACCTGGATAAACCTTTTCAATAATACCTATTGGCCAATAGTTTCGAAATAATGATGGATCGACTACTACAACAAGATCTCCTACTTTTAATTGCGGACCTTCCCTATCCCATTTACGACGAGGAATTAGCTCTGGCAAAAACTCTTTTACCCATCTGCTCCAAAATAAGTCTGTCAACCGTTGGGCAATACGCCACTGTCGTCTAACATACATGTCGCCATCATCAAAGACCCCAGGTACAGGTAAGTTCGACGAAGATCCTAGTAAAAAATGATTTGGAGTTAATGCCTCTTTACTTTGAGGGTCCACCGAAACATGGGTAAGCGGTCTACTATTAATTATATTTTCGACTTCAGCGAGAAGCGTTAATAAAACTTCTTCTCGAGGAGCCCTCTCTCTAAGAACGACTTTCAGTGCCGTTTTCACACTTCTAATCAGACGCTCCCAAGCTCCCCCCATATGAGGACTGGCCGGTGGTATAAACTGCCAGGAAACTCCTTTGTTTAATGCTTCGGCTATAACTTGCTGCTGCTTAATTTCTTCAAAAGATTTTCGAAGTTCAGCATCAGCACCTCGCATGTTAGTTCCGTTGTCAGATATGACAGTATGAGGCCACCCACGGCGTGCAGCCATCCTCCTAAGTGCCATTATAAGTGAGTCTGCGGTAAGCGTCGATACTATTTCAATATGAACAGCTCGTATTGTTAAACATGTAAAAGAACACCATATCTTTTGGGTCTCTGCCTGCCCACAGTTACTTCGATCGGACCGAATAAGTCTACACCACAAACGGTAAAAGGTCTTTGATGATGAACCAATCTTTGAGATGGCAAGTCCCCGAGGCGAGGCGGTCTTGGTGCTGCTTTTCGTATTCGGCAAACTAAACACTGTGAAGCTACGGAGCGAACTGTAGGTCTCAGATTTACAACCCAATATTTTTGTCGTAGCTCGTTTATTACAAGTTCATTATACGAATGAGCCGCACGTACGTGGAAGTCCAAAACCACCAGCCTTGCTATGCGATGTTTACCATCCAGAATCACCGGGTTTTTCATAGTTTCAGTGACGTTTGCAGCCGCGTTTATACGCCCTCCTACACGCAATAAGCCGTCTTTATCTAAAAATGGTGTCAATGAACGTAAACGACTATCACGATTAATTTCTTTATTTTGTTTCAGCAAATCAATTTCAGTCTGAAATGATTGTGATTGTGAATAGCGTAACAAAAGTACTTCGGCTCTATTCATTAACAAATTATTAATACGCCGAGTACCGGTTTTTCTACATTTTTCTATAAATAATAGTACAGATGCGGTGCAGCGAAGCAAGCGCAGCCCAACACGGAGAAACGGTTTGGATCCGGAATAGGTAAATCATAAATACTATTACAATTCTCCTTTGGTGATTTTATTACTACATATATTTTATCTAACAGCTCATTGTTGCTCTTTTCGTTATTTTCAGGCTCTCGGGGCCAATACTTTTCTTCCGTGTACAGAAAAGACGGACCCGTTAACCAAGAGGAGTCCTTGTTGAAGTCGTAATCATTATTTTTTGTAGCTAAATCCGCTATATTTAAATTTGTCGGCACATAATGCCACTCATCAATTTTACTTAACTCATCAATTTCACCTAACCTATTTGCAATAAAAACTTTGTAATTTCTATGCTCGTTACGTATCCAATAAATAACAATCATTGAATCAGTCCAATAAAAAACACGTGACGGTTTAATTCTATGCTCCTTTTTTATAGTCTCTGCCAAGCGACATGCTAATAGCGCGCCTTGAAGTTCGAGTTTAGGCATAGTTAACGGTTTTAACGGCGCAACGCGACTTTTACTCGCAATGAATGACACCTGCACGCCGTTGCTGTCTTGTTTACGCCAATAAGCAACACATGCGTATGCGCATGGAGATGCATCACAAAAAATATGCAATTGCAACGACGTCTCATCGTCGTTTACGGTGTGGCCGCTCTTCTCATTCACACCGACAGAATCGTTGCTATAGAAATACCACCGCGGGATTCGAACGTAACTCATTTCTTGTAACTGCGAAATCCAATCTTTAAATAAAACAAATAAACTATCTGTTATTTCCTGATCCCACTTTATACCTACATTCCATATTTCGCGCATTAAAATTTTGGATTTTATCGTAAAAGGTGCTAAAAAACCATGAATATCATATACAGACATTATAATACGAAGAACTTCACGCTTGGTCGGTTTTCGTGATAGTTGTAAAATATCACTCGGTATACGCTTTAACGAAAGATCGAACCCGAACATATCACTCGCGGGAAACCACAAAAGCCCAAGCGTTCGTTCCGGCTGGGATTCAACATTAAACCGTATCGCCATGTCATTTAAAGTCTCTTTTGGCATATCATTAAGAACATCTGACTTGTTACTTAACCAGTTACGCATCACGAAACCACCTTGCTGATTAATATATGAAACATCTTTTATCATTTTTGTAGCAGTAGCGACGTCTGGTAAACTATCGATAAAATCGTCCATATATTGATTTTTCCTAATTGCATTAACTGCATCCGGCATTTTATTCTGAAAGCGCAATGTGTTTTTATTTTGGTTAATATATTGTGCTATAAATGGGGAGCAGTTAGCGCCAAAAATTAATGACGTCATAATATATTTCTTAACAGGATGTTGTATAGGTAATTTTGAACCTTTGTTACTACTTCCGAAGCCTAATTGTTCATTTTCATTGCTTAAATAGATATCTTTCCACAAAAAACGCAAAGAATTAACATCTTCTTTTCGTACATTAATCCTTAAAAACATATCTTTTATGTCCCCTATGATACCTACGCGGTTTTCTCTAAATCGTAACATTATTCCTAATAACGATTGTAACAAATCAGGGCCTTGTAAAAGAAAATCATTTAAAGAATAACCGTTCGACTTTGCTGCCGCGTCATAAACTAAACGCAGTTTTTTCTTATTTGGATTATCTACACCAAAGTGCGGCAAATACCATATTATACGTTTATTAGAGTTTTCATCGGTCTCATTAAGTTCTCTAGCATAACCATTAGAAAATAAGTATCTCATTCTTTTACAATAACGAGTTGCATACTCTTTGTTGAGCAAAAATTTTCTTTCTATTGACTTTAGACGATTAAAAGCGTTAGGGTAAGAGTCGGGTAAATGTAATTCATCGTATTTCCACGGTAAGCCGACATTCCATTGACCATTTACTAATTCTGCAGTGTCATCTAAAATTTGTAAAGCGCGTATTTCGTCTGGGTTGCGGCGCGGCTTCGAACCTACACCAATAGACTCTAACGCGAAGGATCTACGAACCGCATCGTGCAACTGCGCGCAGGTACATTCACCGTTATCGTTATCGAGAGAGAGATCGCTAGCAATCGATTCTACCGTGTGTAAGTGAAAGATACACTGCGACTGTCCCGCTTTTTCGGTGCAACTATTAATGAAAGAGACAAAGCGATCAGTGCAATTAACATCACTTACCATATGTCCGTGCACACACCATCCAAGCGCAGTTTGAGTTATGTACGGCTCACGCTGCTTACCACGAACACAACGAATGGGAGAAATTAAATGATGGTTGTCCTGACCTATTAATAATTTTGGCTTAGCGTTACAATTACATAACATAAGATCTTCACTTAACAATCCATAATTATTAAAGTCCATATTCGGCACTTTTTGTGTTGGTAAATTTAATTCTTTAATTTTACGCGCACGGAAAGTAAACATTTCGTTATACGAATTGGTAACACTAACACTCACTACTTGAGATTCACACACAAGCTCGCCCGAGTCCCATGCGCTGCGCGCGCGCAATATCACGTTTGCACCGTATAATCCGAGCTCATCTGCGATATCAGAGGATATCACCGTCACGGTAGCTCCATCATCCAGTAGTGCATGCGTATGCAAACTGCCATTCGGTCCGTGAAGAGTGAGCGGCACCACTTTCAAAAGCACCTTGTGACAGTGGGATGCCACCGTATGAGTCACTGTTTCATTGGTGCTGGGATGCTCATCCTCACTTCGCTCCACAGTTTTTAAGCTTTCTTCCAATGGTTTTATCCAGTGCAGTAAACGATGATGCGGTTGATTGCAGCCGTCAATGTCGCAATTACTGCCAATACAAGACATACCATTCGTATGGCGGGGGCAAGACATTTGAAGCAAAGTTTATTTACGCGTACAAATCGCCAGCGATCTTTGCGTAAGGCGCGCTTAAACCGTGAACAATCTGCGACACCATGAGCCCATTTTCGGCAAAATGTACACTTTTCCGCGTTTTGTAATTGATTACTATTTGTGTACAACAACGAGTGTGAACGGTGTTTACGTTCATCGGGCTTCTTTAAATTATATTGAGCGTGAATATGACTTACTCCTGATGCAGCTGTTTTAGTGGCTTCCTCATATAAAAATTCACTAAGCAATTCTAGCTTCGGTAAATTACACTCTCGCTGTTCATAAACGTAGTCGGTCCATTTTGCGACAAGCAAAGTTGGAAGCTTAGATACGACAATCGATACTAACTCCGGGCTGCGAAGATAATCACTTTGTTGCATTGCTTTGGCAGCAGCCACATAGTTCTTTATTTTTATTGCAAAATTAATGATATCATTATGATAAGTTAACGGCAACGGACATAGTTTTTTAAGCTGTAAAACTATTTTACTCATAATTGTTTCTGGTTTGCCAAATCGAAGTTCTAAGGTGTCAATTATTAAATCGGGTGTAGTTCCACCAATCAAGAGTGAAGTCACTGCTTCTTTAGCATCGCCACGAAGACACTTACGTAGCCGCCATAAATTCTCTGTGTCACTATATTTGCATAATTGGGTAGATTCTTGGTACGCCTGTTTAAACTGCAACCACTCCATTGGATCTCCAAAAAATAAAGGCAGGTCTTTAGACGTTGCTAATCTTGTTAAGAGCTCCTGGTTCTGTATTTTATATGATGAGGCAGCCACTGCATCATTCAAGGCATGTGCCAGCTTTTCTAGGCCGATTTTTTCACAAGAGTACTCTTCTCGGTTCTCCTCATGCTGGTTTTCTGGAGCATTCAGCCAATTTTCAACTTTGCTGGTCGAAGATTTCATAGCCGACTTGTGGGAAGAGCGTGAATGAGACTCCAATTCTGCCATCTCAGCTGCAAGCTGTTTGTTTAGCAGCTTCGACTGAATATTTGCCTTAAGCTTGGCAGCTTCTGCCTGAGCACTCTTAACTTTGGCTTCTGCTTCAGCTTCCGCTGCCTGTATTTCCACGAGAGCCATAGCTTTAGCGGTTTCGTATTCCAATTGCCGTTTGCGTGCCGTACTTGACGACGTGCCTGAGGTCTTTGATGACTTTTTACTCTTACTAGAGGCACTTAGCGCATTTCCAGGTTTTTCCAGCACTTCATCCTTTAAGCTGAACGATGGTAACACATCTTGGTTGTTCTTGCACTCCGATTTTGCAGCGGTGCCACGTGGTCGTCGCTTTTTTTGCGGCGTAGCCGGCGCGTGGAACATAACTGGTACTTATTATTATTATATTTTTTGCAGACGACGTAAGGATTCGGCCGAAGGACCACTATGTTGATGATGTAGGCCGCTGGTGTCGTCTGGGAGAAAAATATACAAAAAAAATTTGGTGAGCGCGTGTACATCCGCGGGGAGGGAGACATAGGTGTCACCTCGTATGATGTTCTAGTGCAACTAACTCGAAACGCGGGATCATGTACTCAGCGGTGCAACACCGTTGTTGCAAATATACCTTCACCCTACTGATAAAAATCGCGGTAAGTGCCACCGTCCCCGTATGCACACGTACTTATTTATTATAGAAAAACAGCAAGTACATTAGGTAAGTAACAATGTTTTATGAGTATATTTTTTTTTACATATTTTATTTTTTATTGATTAATATTATTTATATTTCAGGTGTTCGAGAAGCAACGTGAGCGTCGTCAACACCAACAATATATCACACGTTAGGGTTGAAATTAAAAAAAATCACTTCCCACTTTACATATAGGGGGGCTACCCTAATAAAACATTTTTTTTCCAATTTTTATTTTACCACTTTGTCGGCGTGATTGATACACATATTGGTACCAAATTTCAGCTTTCTTGTGCTAACGGTCACAGAGATTAAGCGAGGACGGACAGACGGACAGACAGACATGGCGAAACTACAAGGGTTCCTAGTTGACTACGGAACCCTAAAAAAAGAGAACTGAAACAGGAGATGGGCAGCAGCAACTTCCCGATAACAACCCAAAAAAATTACGTTTGCTAACCTGCCTACCCAGCGTGGCAACTGTGGCAAAATTCTTTCTAAAAGTCTATAGAGGAGGAATCCTGAAATTCTAAAAATCTATAGAGGAGGAATCCTGAAATTCCTCAGTGGACTTTTATAGGTAACGAACGAATTATTTTTAAATCACAAAAAAAAGTGTGTGCATGCTATTGCAAGTATATCGAGTATAGAAAGCCGTAAACCACAATTTAAAAAATTTAAGTTATTGGACATTTCCCGCAATGTATATTAATGAAGTAGTGACATTTGTAAAAACTAATCCTGAAATATTTAATGATTACGTAATAAAAAACAATCGACGTAAAAATAAAATTAATACAATTTCATCAAAGACAGCTTTTACTTAGAAAAAGCGTTTTCGGTATGTTATCTAAAATCCATAATAAGGTTCATCTATATTTCATGAAATGGAAAATATTCATAAATTTAAAAAAGAATTTAAAACATTTCTAATTGAGAAATGCTACTACTCAATCGATGAATATTTAAGTGACGCATAAGTAGGCATGTTACAATGAATATAATTAGATATAAAAATATAATTCAGTTGACATTCGATTAAACTATATATTATTGTAAATATCCCATTCTAATTAATTATTACACCATTGTTGTATTTTCTTATTTAATTATAATATAAATAATAAAATTAAATAATTGTGGAAATGTAATATATTTAATTGTATCTAAATTTAATATTTGTATACCTAAGGGTTGAATGCAGCGAACATATTTATATAACATATATACAATATGTAATGTAACTAACGCACACCCTCAGACACCCCTATTAGTATATTATGTTATAATCATAATACATACACTGAATTTTTAGTTAAACATTTTTATGCACTGATTATTTATCAAATCAGTAATACTAATTCCGGAAGAATGTTATGGTCACAGTACAAATCCACGAACGCAAAGACTTTAACGTGCTTGAAATAAAGTTCATTTTTCTTTATTTTTATTGAATGAAAGAAGTAGTAATAATACAAATAAAACTGCACTCTTAAAATTATTGCCTTAAGTTACGGTCCATTTCAGTTCGTTTTGACTGTACAGATTTAGTGTGACTGTAATTTACGTAGTTTTAATTATTTTTGGGATAAAAAATTACCTATATTAAAAATGATAGGAATCGATTCAGTAAACGATACTGAACAAACTACTTCCAGGGCGTGCGTTAATTATGTTACATGTTGTATATAAGATCTATTCTGTCTCATTACCTGTATTCACAAATAAATAAATTTGAATTTGAATGGACCCCCCACCCCACCCCCACATTAGGTTTTAAACCTGTGTTTTAGAGGCGTGTTACATAAAAAGGAGACAATCGTTTTTAGACCCAATAGAAATTGTAACGTAACTTAATATTCTTACACGTAAAAAAAAAGATGACAATTTATTATAATTAACGGCCTAAATTTTTTATGAAAATCTAACCACAATCATCAATTCTGGAAAAAAAAGAGTTGTGGATATTTATGTTCTGGCTAATGTAATACGAAAAAAATGCGTGTAACGTAGAACTAACTACTAAAATGATTTTCCATCAATCTTGAAGTACCTCTAAATACCGAATGTATCTAACGCTTTGTTTTATACTATTAATTATTGACCAGTGCACTATTTTAATTTATAATAACGGTATAAAACTACTAGACAATCATCGCTTTTACTTTGTTTTTAGGTAATTGCGATATTCATATTTTAATTGCAAATTTCTCAGTATTCCCGTTAGATACGGTAAAACTAATATTACTTCTGTAATCTGTAGATTATAAGAAATAAATCGACATGCATTTCATTAAGTTATGCCACAATTTATGGTGGGCCCATTGTCCATACAAAAAGAATTTGTCTCCCGTCACATAGATGTTCATCCAGACTCGGAACTATTATTTATAGACCAAACAATCTATACATATATTCGAAATCGCGGCACCGTAGCACCCCGGATGAACTAACTGTGTTTTGAATCATTCTGCGTAGATCGGACCAAAGACAATAATTAAAAATCTGAAGGTACTCTGGGTAAACTTTGACATCGGGACGTCAGTCTGAGGTGACTGACGTCCGTGACCATGGGTGCTGGAAGCACTCGAAACGTCGGGCATTGAAAATAAAATAAATAAAACGCGATAAAATCCGTAAAAGTCGTTTTAATCAAAGTAAATATAAGAAATCATTACGTAAAACGTAATTTATTCATTATTTTTCATTAGAGTGCCCACTACCCCACAATATCCTGTAAGTTTTGTAACAGGCGACGGTGAGAAACATTTTGTCCCTCGGTCCAACGTAGTGGGCTCTTTTTTAAATGGCCAAAAATACGTAACAGGGATATTTCTATACCGTTACAGTTGTTCATGGGCGGCGTTAGTTACTTCCTATCTCATGTGAGTGTTTATTTAAAAAAAAAACTTGGAAAAAGTAGCGCATTAACTCAAGTGGAGTCTCGAAATAAAACAGAAGATGAACGACAGCATCTCCCATGATGACTAGGAATTAAAAAAGCTGTACTTTCCCACTCGGCTGCCGAGTGTGACAACTGTAGTAAATATCTCCCAATAAAACAATCTCTGGGGGAGATATGTTTCCAGCGGTGGACTTTTGATTGACTGTAATGAATGAATGTATGAATGAATATATGAATGAATATGTGAATGAATAATAAATACATAAACACTCACGTATGGCACCGGGAGGGGTAGGCAGAGACTAAAAACTTCCGTTTGGCACGATCCTGACACACCCCTCTCGCCTCCTTCACATCCATATATCTACGCATACATGCTCGTTGGTTAAGGGTACTCCTACTTTGCTCCATTTTCAATATATCGCCAATTTGGTCGATAAAATATTAATAATATATATATATATATTTCCATTCACTTCTGCAACATAACTTTTCTTTGTCACTCTTTCCTCATTCATTCTTTCCACATGAACAAACCACCGAAGCATTCCTTTCTTAATCCTGGTCACAACATCATCTTCTAAACCACACTCTTCTTTTATCACACAATTTCTCACCCTGTCACTCAGATTCATAACGACCGCATTTTTACTGCATTTATTCTACTCACGTGCTTCTTCAGCCACACCCAACTTTCACTACTATTAGCATACATAAATGAATGAATGAATATTTTACTCACAATTGGCTTCATGTACAAATAATTCCCGTATTTCTCGGCGAGCCGCGCAAGGGTCTCACGACGTGATCGATGGGCGGCCGCGTAACTTTTAAAAACCTGTAGGTAAATATAAACAAAACTTTACAAATATGACAAGCAATTTGGTATTTTCACATGTGGTACCACACTTCAGCTACCATAATATAACCTTATTCTATAAAAATTTACCCTTATTCTATTTTTTTTAACATACGAAACACAGCAGTATTACGATGCTTTATTACGCTAGCGTTCAGTGAGAGCGTGGTCGTTCCCCGGTCGAGCCGACCCATTCGTGCTACAACTATAATAGAGCTGCAACGTGGCTCTACTACATAATATTTTGTTTGAAGTTAATTGCCCATGATTGCCCATCATATCGCCATCGGTGCTTTGGACACAAAACGAATCATATCGCCATCGGTGCTTTGGACACAAAACGAATCAATGAGGAAAAAAGTTGGATAGGCAAAATTAAGAGTTTAGAGTCGTGGTAGCTCAGACGATTAGCGCTCTCAGTAAATTTCACAATACGCGAGCGAACGGAGTTCGATCCCCGCCGGCACCAATTAAATTGTTAATTGCAATTTTAAGTGCCGATTTAACACATGCTCGGCGGTGAATGAAAACATCGTGAGGACCCCTGCATATCTGAGAAATAAGAAAAATAAATATTTCGAAGACATGTGAATTTAGCCAACACGCATTGGGGCAGCGCGGCGGACAATTCCTTGCCCTAAAACCCTCATTTCTGAGGAAGGAAAAAAAATTCGCAAGGAAAAACCTTTAAGCTCGAGTTACAAAACCGTTTTCAATGCCTAGAAGATTGCAATGCAGTGGTCGATATGAATGACAAATTTGTGGAAACTGTCCATGCGGTCGGAGCTAAGTTCTGCAAGACCCGCCGCAGAAATACACAAAAACTCTCCGCTCACACTCTTAACCTCATGGCTCTTAGACGGGAAATGAAGCTGCAGTCTTCAACAGATTTAACAGCATACAGGCAACTGAACAGACAGATCTCCAAGCACATACGGTGGGACTTGCGCAACTACAATACAGCTCGTATTGAAGAAGCGATCGAGCAGAACCAGGGCTCCAAAGTCTTTGCCAGGGATCTGTCCGCTAGAAAGAGCCAACTGTCAAAGCTGGAGACCGGGACTTCCGAGGTTTCCGGGACACCTGAGAGCATACGGCTCACCTGATGGTAAGTGATTACCGCCGCCCATGAGCAAATGCAACACCAGGGGAATGGCAGATGCGTTGCCGGCCTTTTAAAAAAGAGTATGCTCTTTTCTTGAAAGTCCCTAAAAGTCGTATCGGTTCGGAAAAATCTCTGGTGTTAGTAGATTCCACAAGGAAGTACGAGGAAGAAAACTTCTTTTAATCGCACGGTGGTGGACCGCCAGTCATCCAGATCCATGTCCATGGTGGCACTTTTCGGAGGAATGGAGCAGAAGTGCGGTGGTCTTGTTCTTCAAGAAAGGCGAAACGCTCTCTTGAAGAACTACAGACCGATTTTATTTCTGAGCCGCGTCTACGTACTGTTTTCGAGAGTCATTACGAATCGTCTCGCACGCAGACTCGACGACTTCCAGCCTCCCGAACAAGCCGGTTTCCGAAAAGGCTTCAGTACCATATACCACATACATACCCTGCGGCAGAGCGATGCCAAGTTGACTGTCGGTACATCGAAGTGCTGAAGTATTTGTACAGTAAGTCTACGATGACTATCCAAGTACAAAACCAGAGTACGAAACCTATCCAACTGCAGAGAGGTGTAAGACAGGGTGACGTTATATCTCCGAAACTCTTCACCGCTGCGTTGGAAGACGTTTTCAAGCTACTGGACTGGAAATGATGCGGTATTAACATCAATGGCAAGTACACCTTCGATTTGCCGGCGATATAGTCCTTACGTTAGAAACACTGGAGGGTCTAAGTACTATGCTCAATGACCTCAATAAGGTCTCCCAATGGATAGGACTTAAGGTGAACATGGACAAAACAAAGATCATGTTTAATGTCCATGTCACAAATATTCCGGTAGTTGTTGGGAGCACTAAGTTCGAAAGTATTGACGAGTATGCTTACCTGGGACAAATAATCCGACTAGCTAAGTCGAAGTTCGACCGAGGGGTCAATCGACGGACACATCTTCCCGTCAGGTATACCTCAAAACCTGAAAACTAGATTGTACAACCAGTGCGTGTTGCCAGTGATGACTTACGGATCTGAGACATGGTCCTTCACTGCTGGCCGTATGAGGACGCTCAAAGTCGCTCAGCGAGCTATAGAGAGGGCTATGCTCGGGGTTTCCCTGCGTGAAACTTAGAAATGAGGATATCCGCAGTAGAACTAGAGTGACCCACATAGCCCATCGGATTAGTAAGCTGAAGTGGCAATGGAGCCATATAGCTCGAAGAATCGATAACCGATGGGGAAAAAAGGTTTTCGAGTGGCAGCCTCGTACCGATGGGCGAAATGCAGGGCAACACCGCACTAGATAGAGTGACGACCTGGTAAGACGTGAAGGAAGTCGATGGATGCAAGTGGCTCAGGACCTTGATTTGTGTTATTCCTTGGGGAAACCCTATGTTCAGCAGTGGACTTGTGAAGGGCTGTGATGAATAAAAAAATACTAATAATCACTTTTACCAATACTGAACTTATGCAGACTATGATGATTTGTTTATCGATAAAAATATCGACATATTCTTCGCCCTACATTGCTTACACATGTAGACAGCGATGCGATACTAGTGTATCGACACGTGTACAATTTGATAGTATGCGTAAATGCAATGAACACAAACACAAATGCTGTAGTGTGCGTGTATAGTGAAGCAATTCAATTAAGCATTTGTAGTGAAGTATACAGTTGTGTGTTTTCCTCGCCTCCCCCTGAAAGTGAGAAACTTTTTGTTAAAGAATTAACGCGTATAGTTGAATACTAAAAGAGTGCGGCAAAATATTCTCCAAAAGATACACATACACACAAGCGCGCGCGCGCACACACACACACACACGCACGCAAGCACGCACGCACGAACGCACGCACGCACACAAGCACACACACACCATGCTTGCACGCACGCACACGACTACTATCCACGCGACATTTTTTTCTCATTACTTGTTTTTCATTTACTGCATGTTAGTTAATTATTAACTGAATCCTAATTATTCTTAAGTCGCCAGAATCTATTGTAATTGTACCACTAATAGGGGAAGACACTTGTTTCTACTACTTTGCAACTAGTTTAGCAGCCAGGGTTCCATTAAATTGTTAAAAGATTTGAGGCAAATAAATAATTAATTATTATTATTATTGTTATTGTTTAGTATTCTCTCGTTCCCGAGGTATGTATCCCCTTTTTCGCGGGCTGTTAGCCAAACGAAATCGGTTAAGTGTTTTAATTTTTAGACAGGAACTTACGAACTATTCTGCAAGTATTTAATATTGTGGCTTTCTGTAGTGATATAAAGATAAGTTTATGGATATCTAGCTCCTTTAAGCTAGAAAAGAGTGAATGGGGGATGACGCCAAATGCTGATATTATAATAGGTATAGTTTTTACAGTTTTTACTTTCCACTGCGATTTTATTTCGATGGGGGATAAGTCGCTCGCGTCCGTAAGCTTTGACCACCTATTCCTAGGCCCACCCTACACGCGTCCCCCGGGTGGTGCTAAATGAGCGACAAGCCGATAGCACAGACTCGGCTCCACGCCGTGGTAGCGGCGTAAAATATACTACCCATATTCGCACCATGAGGAACCATATAAAAGAAATGCCCCGAGTTCTCGGCGCCCCTTTAATGGGGCAGGGGTGCGAAGAATCTCCGGGAAGAAAACCGGCGACGAGGTTCGCCACCCGTCACGTTCTGTCTCTCGGAGAGGCGAAAAGTGGATTGCAGAAGCCCGTCTGGCTACGTTGAATGTATGTGGGGCAATGAATGATAAAATGGATGAAGTATGCGATATGATGTATTATAGAGGAATAGATGTGTTATGTGTAAATGAGACGAAAAGGAAGGGGAAGGATGTCACTACACATGGCATGTATACCGCATACTGGTCTGGTGTAGACGAGATCAAGCGGGCATGCCAGGGAGTAGGTATCATCCTTTCAGAAAGAATGGGCCAATGTGTGTAAGAGTATGAATGTGTAAGCCCAAGACTGCTATGGATACGAATGAAAGTGGGCTTAAAGAAGTTGTTTGTGTTAGGGGTCTACGCCCCAGACATGTCTAAGCCCACTTATATTCGAGAGCAGTTTTGGGAAATGGTAAGGATGGTGTTAATGAAGTGTAAGGGAAATGAAAATATTATTATGCTAGGAGATTTTAATGGAAGGGTTTGGGTGAGGAGGCTTGGTTATGAAAGGATATTGGGAACGTTTGGTGATGAAAGTATAAATGAGAATGGTGAAAGTCTCCTCACCGTATGTATGGAAAAGAATCTTTTTGTGACGAACACTTGCTTTCGCCACAAGAGGATTCACATGTATACTTGGGAAAGAGGTGACGATAGAAGCATGATAGATTTCATAATTGTGGATGAAAGATTGAGGGGCGCAGTGATGACGATACAAGGGTTTACCGGGGTTCTAACGTAGGAACGGATCATTATTTGGTTTTATGCCGAATTAATGGTCTATTCAGGCGTTGGCGCCATCGGTCATCTGTGTCTACCACTGCGTTACAGCGTATTAGAACAGAAAGATTACAAGATGAAGGTGAGAAAAACAAGTTCAAATGTAGACTGAAAGAAAATATAAGTGGTTTGGATGAATTATGTATGAAGGAGTTAGACTTGGAGAATGTATGGCAAAATGTAAAGAAAGGTTTAGTGGATGCAGCTACCGAAGTTTGTGGCGTTAGTAAGAGAAAGAATGAAAGGAAAAATAATACGTTATGGTGGGATGATGAGATACGTATGGAAGTTGAAGCAAAGAAGAGAGCATGGCTAGATTTACTAGCAACAAAGGCTGGTAATTCTAGCGGTACGAATGACGATATTGAAAGAAAAAAGGCAGTCTTTAGACATCTTAATAAGAGAGTAAAAAAAGTAGTTGAAAGAAAAAAGCAAGAAAGAATGGATAAGAATGATAGAAGAATATCGGATAATTTCCAGGCAAATATTAAAATGTTCTGGAAACTTGTAAGAACTGCCAGGGGACATTCAAAACAGCCTATGATGAATGCTATAAGAGACGAGAATGGCTATATTCTGAATGATGAAGTTTTGAGTTTAAAGAGATGGAGGGAGTATTTTGAAAGCGTGTTTATGAGTGAGGAGACAACGTGTGTACTAAGTGAAGTAGAAACTCCGAAAGAAGAGGAAAGAGGTAGCGAGATAAGTATAGATGAAATAATGAAAGCAATGAAAAGCATGGAAGCAGGTAAGGCTGCCGGATATGATAGAGTTTCACTCGAAATGCTAAGGGCTGGAGAGGAAGTGGTGGCAAGCCTGCTGCACACCTTGTTTAATTTATGCTGGGAACTGAAGCGGGTACCGATAGACTGGTGCAAAGCCGTGATAGTCCCAGTATATAAAGGAAGGGTCGCAGCAGGACTGTAAAAACTACCGTGGCATCAGCCTTCTTAGCATTGTGGGAAAACTGTATGCTAAGGTACTGATTGAAAGGGTCATGAAAGAAACTGATGGAAAAATTTGGGATGTGCAAGCGGGATTTAGAAAGGGAATGGGGTGTACAGATCAAGTCTTTTCCATGCGCATGATCGCGGAGAAGTTTTTGGCCAAAAACCAAAAGGTTTTTTGTGCGTTCATGGACTTGGAAAAGGCCTATGACAGAGTTGATAGGGATGTGCTATGGCAAACACTGAAATCATTTGGGTTGAGCGCAGGCTTGATACAGGCATTGGAGTCTCTTTATAGGGACTCTAGTGCTTGTGTTAGGATCAACGGGGTCTACTCAGACTGGTTTGACATCCATAAAGGTGTCAGACAGGGCTGTGTGGCTTCCCCGTGGCTGTTCAACCTATTTATGGACAGTTGTTTGCAAAATTTGAAAGTTGAAGAATGCGGATTAAGAATGGGTGAGTTAACCGTCAAATGCCTTTTGTACGCCGATGATCAAGTTATCCTGCGAACAGATCATTAAAAGAAAGGGGTATGAAAGTGAACGCAAGTAAGACGAAGGTTATGGTTTTGAAAGAGAAGAAAGTAAAACGATTTGTGAAATAAGAATAGAAGGGGAGTTGATCGAGCAAGTAGACGAGTTTGTATATTTGGGCTGCGTATTCAGCAGGGATGGGAGATATGATAAGGATATAGAACGACGAGTGAATGCGGGAAATAGAGTAAATGGGGCCCTACACTCTATTGTGAAGAGTCAAAATGTGTCGAAAACGGCACGTATGGCAATTCACAATGCTGTGTTGGTCCCTACTTTAACGTATGGTAGTGAAAGTTGGGTGTGGCAGAAGAAGCACGAGAGTAGAATGAACGCAGTAGAAATGCGGTCGTTAAGGAGTATGTTAGGGCTGAATCTGAATGACAGGGTAAGAAATTGTGTAATAAGAGAAGAGTATGGTTTGCAAGACGATGTTGTGACCAGGATTAAGAAAGGAATGCTTCGGTGGTTTGGTCATGAGGAAAGAATGGATGAGGAAAGACTGACAAAGAAAATTTATGTTGCAGAAGTGAATGGCAGAGTCGGAAAGGGACGTCCTAGGCGAAAATTTATCGACCAAATTGGCGATTTATTAAAAACGGGTCAAATTAGGAGTACCCTTAACCGACGAGCATGTATGCGTAGGTGTAGTATGGATGTGAAGGAGGCGAGAGAGGTGTGTCAGGATCATGCCAAATGGAAGTCTGTAGTCTCTGCCTACCCCTCTGGGTGACAGGCGTGAGTGTTTATGTATGTATTATGTATGGATAAATCAGTGTATTTGGCTATTTTTTCATTGTAGGTAGAGGTCAAATTGTGAGTGTTTGGTATAGCAATATCTATAAGATAAACTGATTCGTTTCTTTTGTCATGTAGCGTAATATCCGGTCGATTATAATGCACGGTCTTATCAGTTAATATAGTTCTGTCCCAGTAGAGTTTGAATTCGCGAGATTCAAGTATGATTTCTTGTTTGTATTTATAATATGCTATTTTTTCATCTATAAGTTTATATTTATATGCTAGATACTGATGAATGATGGCAGCTACTTGGTCTTGTCTATGTTTATAGTCAGTCTGTGTTATCGAGCTGCAGGCACCAGTGATATGCTGAATGGTTTCTGAACTATTACAACAATGTCTGCAAAGGTCTGATTGTAGAGTGTGGTCTTTAATTATATGTTTCCTGTAGTTTAGTGTGTGTATAGTTTGGTCCTGAATTGCTAACATAAAGCCTTCCGTTTCAGGGAAGAGTTGTCCGCGCCTGAGCAACATGTTAGAGTTAGACGCTATCTTGTCTACGTTTGTGTTCATCAAGTCGCGGCGGTGTCTTCCATGTAACGTCTTCTGCAACCAGCTGTTAATTTTATCCTGTGCAGAGACAATACTTTCGTTTTTCTGTTTTCTTTGATCTTTGAGGTTTAAAGGAGTAAGTTTGGTATCGGCTTGAAAAACAACATTATGAAACGGACTATTATTGGCTTGTTAATGAAAGAAGTTTCGCATAGCTGAAATTTGAGTTATGAAGATTTTTTTATATCAATCACACCTCTTCCTACCTCTACCTCTTCGGTAATGTGAGTCGTTTGCTACAAGATCTAGAATGATGTTTTCTGTATTTAGTCATAGTTTTATTTATGAGACGTTGCAGATATATTTGGTTGCTTTTAGACCAATGAATTATACCGAATAAATAAGTTAAAATTGGGATGGCGAATGTGTTTACAGCTTTTATGTTATTTCGTGCATTTAGATGTGTGTTAAGTATTCCATTTAGGCCTAATTTAAGTTCTTTTTCTAATGTTTTTTTTAACGTGTTTTTGATGAATCTGTCGTGTCTGAGTAAATCCTAGATATTTATAACCAGCGTTTTCATCTACAGGTTCAATGGTTTCACCTGTCTGGAGAGTATATGAATTTTGTTCTACTTTGCCTCTACGAATTGATTGTATACTACATTTATTTATTCCAAATTCCATTTGAATATCAGTTGAGAAGCTTTCCATTGTGTCAGCAAGAGTAAGTAAATCTTTTAAACTACTCCCATACAATTTTATGTCATCCATATAAAGTAAATTTATTATTATTATTATTATTAAAAGGATGTGCCACAGACTAACTCACATAGCTATTAGAGCTATAGAAAGAAAACAAGCTTCCTATTGCAGAATCACGCATTGAACTGTCTCCTAAAGCCTCTGAAGAGGAATTAGAAAATATTTGCATTGGCCGATATATCAAATCCGGATATTCTTCAAAACATAAGATGAATCCCGATAGAAGTAAAGAAGAGGTATAATAGAGGATGCAAGACACAAAACGCAGTAGTACTGACCAGCACTCTTGTAAAGTTGGAGCAGTAAATGAAGCCTCGTGTAGCCTCCGCTAAGAAGTAAGTGGCTCTTGAACTAGAAACCGCGCCTGGACCATCCAACATTGACGGAAAAAAGTCCTAACTAATAAAAGGGTCCATAAACAACCAGAGCAGGACTACTTCTGCACTGTGTGTAAAGAAAATTATGTTTTGCCTCCATTGACTGACTGGAAGACTAGATCCAGGGCGACACATGCCGAGATTCGCCAACACGCATTGGGGCAGCGCGGCGGACACTTCCTTGCTCTAAAACCCTCTCAAATATAAGAGGAGGCCTGTGCCCATTAGCGGGACGTATATAGTCTGTAACTTTAACTTAACTTTAATCTATATTGAATACAAAATGATTCTATGTTATTCTATTCTTATGGCATCTGATGATCATAACTATCTCGTTTCGGCGAGACGTAAAATAAAGCAACGGGAGGCGGTGTCAAAGTATGAAAGTCTAATAATGTAATCGCCAAACCTTACAAGCGTGGCGATTACAGCTAAATTACCCTTCAACAGAAAAGTTCCATGTCCAGCTGGTCCTTCTGGGTAACGATACGCGCGCCACCATATTTTTTAATAGAATGAGGGTGACAAATGAGCGCACAGTCCACCTGAAGGTAAGCGGATGCTGTGGCACATTTATCCTCGATCAAGAATCAAAACGCAGATACGTTGTCACCCCTGAGGACTGAGATGGAATGCCTCGTTTTCAGTAAAAAAGGGTCCCCGGATCTCTACACTCACCATACGAAACAAAGCAGTATTAAGCTGCTATTTCACGCTGGTATTCTGTGAGAGCGTGGTCCTCCCCCGGTCGAGCCGACCCATTCGTGCTACAACCATAATATAGCTGCAGTAGGGCTCTACCACATACAATGTTCCTCTTATATGGGTGTATGATCATATTTTTGTGACGATTGCTTTGATAAAATAGTGATTATTACTTTCTAACCGTTTTGCCCGCACAAATTCGTTTACCCGCAAAACGGATAATAGCATGATTCCAAAATATAAATGTTATTTACAGTGTGATTAATTTATAGTAGATTTTTTTTAAGTTTTAAGTTTTAGTAAATCATGTTCCTTATTACCGAAAGACCGATTAGGAAGTTGATTTTCTATGCCTTTTTTTTCTTTTTTTTTATATTAGTAATCTTATTAATTAACATTACTAATATTTCTTTTAACCACTCCTGGTAAACTTGAAATGCTTGTGTTAGCAGTGGTTCACGACAGTAGTCAAATGGCGGATTCGAACCCACGACCTTTTGTGTTCGCGATCCGCACCCTGCCATCAGGGTACTGTCGCTTCCTGCCTTTTTTAATCTCAAACTTAACCTAGTCTTATAGCTCGCTCATCCTAAGCTATATTTTATCGAAAAAAGTTGGAAGTATTGTGAAATAGGATTAACAAAATAAATGGTCATCGATGACTATTTAAAAAAAAATTGTGAAATAAATTACCTCAAAGGCGTCACTTGGTCTGGTCAAGTCAACCAATACCGACTGCTTCAGCTCGCTCTCATGCGCCTTTTTGACCGCTGCTGCCTTAAGGCACCGAAAGGACGGAGGTCCGAATTTCCGATTCTGAAATTTATTTTTTATTTTATTGAAACAATCAATGTACAATTTGTACGTTAACCAATATAAATAAACATGTTTCGGATATGGTAAGTTACATAAAAAGCCTATACAGATTTACATTGGTTTTACAAAAAAAATTATATTTTTTACCTTTATCTGCGTAGATATTGTGTGGACTGTTTATTGATATAACTGTATACTATTTTGTGTATTACTGTATACTAGTAGCGGTGTAAGAATTAAAGATGGGCCGAATATTTGTTTCATATTCGGTGTTCGGCGTATTCGGCATATTCGGCAGCTTTACCAAATATTCGTATTCGGCCGAATATTCCGTTAAATCACCGAACATTTGTTAAAGTGCTACTCAAAGCGTCAACTGTATTGAAATATACGAATTGAGTAACGCCATGTCTTTCATAATTGTACTATTGAAAGCATATTTTATTAAGAGTTAAATCTACTTGTATAGCGTTATCTTTTTGAGGCACTGTAGATTTATTTCCAATTATACCAAATAGAAAGCTTAATAAAATGTTTTTTGAATAAAACAAAGAAACATTACATTACATTAATACATTTCACTTTACTTTGGTCGTCAGTTTCTCAAAAACAGATCTCCTGCTACTCATTTATTATATAATTATCAAATTTCACTAAGAATAAACACAACGAATTCTTTTTTTTATATAAAAATAGTTAAAACATAAGTATGTGTCAATAATTTGCTCAGTACTAGATGATGCAATAATATGTCAGGTGTAGTGGGAGAGGGAGGGGCAGGGTCCGGCGCTAATCTCGCGCGGTTTACGGTGCCGAGGTGATCCGACCGTATAATGTTCGGCCGAATATTTGGTTCAACTTTTTTTTTAACAATTACTTTGCACTTTGCCCTTGAGCTGGAGCCTGTCACTCTGCGAAGTGACAAGATCAAAGATGCCTACTAAATTTGTTGTTTTGTTGCCGTTCGTAAATTGGGGTGAATATGATTTGAATTTCGATAGATTTTGATTAGATGATAGATTCAGTGCCACAGGCTTCTACTCAATTCACATGTTACACCCTATATTTTTCCAGACGGTAAAAAAAGGTTATCCAGTACAAAAATGTTACATAGTTTGAACTTTATGTTGAATATAACACACGTAAAACATTGTAAAATAAATAAATAAATTATAATTTGTAAATGAACAATTAAAAACTTAACCAAATGCTAACCCTCGGCAAAGAATTAGGGGAAATTAAAAAGAAACTGGTGGATATCTAGATACACATGCGGTGTTTGAGCATTTGAGCCAGGAGCGGTCCGTCGCGTATTCCTAATCACCTCAGATGAACCAAAAGTATGACCAGGATTAGCCCATTCGCAGAGACGACCACAAGAATAATTTCGGTCGGCAGACCACCCCACATGTCAGTCACCTCATGAGTAAGGTCCAGATATATTACTCACATTTGTGTGTCCAGCTCTCACGATGTTCCCGTCAAATGGAATGCTAAGCATTTATTATTGCAAATTTATTACAGTGACACTCAACACACACATTTTTAAATAAATAGAATTTCATAATTCTATTTTAAGACTCAAAAACATTTGGTATCTGTTTTAAAAATGTTTACGTAAATTATAACAAGGTACATACATTTAAATAAGACAAGTTTTTACGGATTTTATCATGTATATTAACTTTTTTATATACCCGACGATTCGAGCAATTTACAGCACCCATGGTCACGGTGGTGGGGACTGGGATGTTTAACGTCCAGATTTCATAGTTAACCACGTTTACCACAGATTAAAATTATTAATTTTTATTCCGATCTACACAGTATAAATTTACAGTATCATGAAGTCTTGCAGTTGTATGGGTGGGTTTAATTTTATTAATTACAGGATCCCAAGCAGAAATCAGGATATTTTTTGATTTCAGTTGGGTCGCAAATCATCCTTGGAAAGAATCTGTGTTCTTTAGCGAGGATTTGTGGTCTATCAAATCTGATGTATGGACGGGGGCGATCCTGTACGTGTTCAGTGACTGCAGACTTCTTCGAAGCGTAGATTCTTCGAATCAGCTATATGTTTTTTAATCCAGGTTTTAATTGTTTACCGTTTACTAAACGTTACCCTATTTCATATTTAAAATCAAATAAAAATACATTTCAGTTAATATTTTAAAGCTTTGTTCTTATTTTAAATTCGACTACATACGTAATCCACGCGATCATTTACGTTTTTTATAAGTATACAGTTCATACTGTGAAGATCAGAACAAAAATTAATAATTTTAATCTGTAATAATAATAATAATAATTATTATTATTATTATTATTATTATTTTAATCTGTGGTATCCGCAGTTAACTTGACATCTGGACGTTGAACATCTCAGTCCCCACCACGACCATAGGTCTGTAAAGTGCTCTAAACATCGGGAATATGAAAAAGTTAATATACGCGATAAAATCCGTAAAAACTAGCATTACTTAAATGTGTAGTGTTCGCATAAATATAAGAAATCATTAAGATACTTACAGGTTGATGAACATAGAACATCATAGAGAATGGCACAAGGTCAACTTTGCACTCTATGGACACCTCTCGCCATATACCATCTTCGTTCACCGGTGGCTCCCTGCAATATGGTATAAAATAAACCATTACTGTTACAGCCTCTCAAAAGTCTATTGCTAAACAGGCCTGTTTCCCCCATAGATTGCTTTATAGTGGTAATATTTGCCTTGGTTGCGACACTTACCAAGCTGGTGAGCAACTGAAGATTTTTTATTTTTTGTGATTATTAAGCAAATTGAAGTGTATAGAGAGCTGGCTCTCTATACACTTCAATTTGCTTAATAATCACAAACTGGCTATGTGAGAAACTGGCTATGTGAGAAACTGGCTATGATAGGAATGTTTGAATGAAAGAATGATACAACTAAACTAACAATGTTTTACGTGGTAGAGCCATGCTGCAGTTATATTAGTAGTATAGTTGTAGCATGAAATGGGTCGGCGGTGTTTCGTATGGTAAGTGTAGAAAACCGGAGAGCCTTTTTACTAAAAACGAGGCATTCCACCTAAGTCCTCACGGATGACAAAGCATCTGCATTTTGATTCGTAATTGAGAATAGATGTAGATATCTATGGGCCTCAGCAACCACTTACTAGCAGGTGGACTGTGTGCTTGTTTGTCATCCTATCCTATAAAAAAAAATTATTACACATATATCCATTTCAAATACTTTAACTTAATATAGCCTAATAGGGAGCACTGAGGGATTTCTTCCTTCTTCCTTTTTCTTCTCGTTTTCTGGAGCTCCTCTCTGCCGCGAATGGGCAAGTGCACTCCATATTTATTCTCGCGGCTGAGACGTCGAGTCTCCTCACGAACTTACGGGATCGGCCGTGGTTTGTCGCTCTTTGTTGCAGTGCAGGGTGCAGTGGATGTGTCACGATGCGGTGTGAGGTTTGCGGAGTGATGGAGCGGCAGCTCGCTTAGCCGTCCGTAACACAAATGTTGCTGCATTTCTTCAGGTTTCCCTCTGTCGCGTCTTACAATACTTAAGAGAGAATATAGATAGAATAATGGATTCTTACACTGCCACTACAGTCAAAATGTGTGGGATTCATACATCTGTCTTCAATTTAACTTCCTATTTAGTAAGTAATTATAAGTTTATTTTCTTTGGTTATAACGGAATTAATTTTATATGAAACTTAATTAGGTAAGCATTAACTTAGCTACTGTCTAAGAAATTGATTTGGAGACAATAGCATTATTCTTCAAAAATATCACATTTCCCAAAAGCTAAAATAATAGTTTTTGTACAAAGTATTAGTTTATATATTGTATGTTTTAACAGATTGATTATGTGCTTTATTCGCCACTGCTGCACAAGTCTTCATTCAACACAGAAGAATTTCAATAAAGCAGACTAGAAAACTCCTTAGTTTTCGACTTACATATTTATTGTAAAATATCTATTTCTGACGTAAGAAATGGAAATTTCTCTTATCAAACATTGAATAATATTAGTTGCAGGTCTCTTGATTTATATTGTTTCACATTCCCGTATAAAAATTACCTTAAAATTTTATATTGAATTTAAAATTTGATAAAAAAAAATTTTTCAACATTATCTAACAGAACTCATTTACAGGGTTATTTTTCAAAGAATAGCTGAATTTTCATTTTTTGAAAATATGATGGTGGTAGAGCCATGGTGCAGCTACATTATGGTTGTGGCATGTATGGGTCGGCTCGACCAGGGAAGGACCACACTCTCAGAGAATGCTAGCATAAGATAGCAGCAAGCAGATAATCGGAGATCCGCTTTACTGAAATCAAGGCATTCCATCTAAGTCCTCAAGGGTGATAACGCATATGCATTTTGATTATTAATCAGGGTTAAATGTAGATGCCTATGGGCTACAGCATCCACTTACCATCAGGTGGACTGTGTGCTCGTTTGTCACACTTATCCTATAAAATATATATATGAGTAAATAAGGCTTTTACTTTTATTTGAAATTATTCCATATTGAATGTGATTTATGGGCAACAACATTTTTGCCTATCGATTGACCCTTACGAATGTGTGTGTGTGTGCAGTAAACTCAGTTAAAATAATGCATTATAGAAAGGACAGAATGTTTGAGATTTTTTAGATTATTCTTTCTTCACCATTTACCTATATTACTCATACTGAATTTTCTCTGCAAATTTGGCCTGTAACCTTGTATAGATAGTAGAAAATTGTTTTGCTCATTATTTTTAAATTACTGATATAAAGATTACCATTCAATAATATACAAACGTTTCTACTTCATCATCATCATTATTGTTACAGTCTATCAAAAGCCCATCGGTGAACATCGGTCTTCCCTACAGATTATCATATACAGGTGATATTTACCATAGTTGCCACACTTGGCAAGTGATTGGCTATTGCAGTTTTCAACCAACTTCAAAATAAGGAGGAGGTTCTCAGTTTGATTGTATTTTTATGGGTGTTGTGTGTTACCTCAGAACATTTTTCTAGGTGAACCGATTTTGATGATTTTTTATTTATTTGAAAGCTGGTGCTTCTCACGTGATCCCATATAAATTTGCTCAAGATTTGACCAGTAGTTTTTGATTTATCTTTAATAATGCTTATTTAATTGACTTAGACTACATTGATGGGGTTCTCACTTTATTTATAATAGTCACTTTTATGAAAAAAATAATTTTACCACTTGTTATTATTATGAGTTCTTATCAGGAAGAAGATGCTGCACATCTGTTTTATTTTACTCTGACGCTTCTCACGACACCTATGGGATGACATGATTTACTTATTATTTTTACACCCACTATAGGATTTATCACTACTTACCCATTTAAAACTGGATCATCAACCAAAACATTGACTTCAGAGTCTAACACTTGGAGGTCCGTAAGTTCCTGAGTAGCATTAAGGCAAGTTTGTTGTGCCGATTTTAGGATTTTCAACCCAGGTACAGACGGCCCAACTTCAATGGGGGCGCACAGCTCGGAGTCAGAATCGGAACTAAAATATCAACAGAAAATTAGCTTGGAACTTTATCTATTTACTTTTACTATAGTATATATAGCCAGTCAGTAGTAGTACTCAAGCAATATGAAAACATAAATACAAAAACATACTTGTTGTTATGTTCCATAAATAACAAGTATATTTTCGTCTCCTTAGACATTAGAGTAAATAACTTAAAAATAACACGTACTATAAAAAATATAGATATAGAAAATATGAAGGGTTGTAATCATGATTATAATAATGATAGAGATTTTAATAATGTTACCTTTCATCGTATTCGAACGTATCTGTTATGCTTAGCTTGGCCTCCTCAATCCGCTTTTCATAGTATTTTAACTCTTCAATAAGTTTGTCTCTTTGCTTAGTTAAAATCGTTTTCTTATAGACACTATTCATTCTATACATTTCAGCAAAAAACTTTATATCTTTTAATTGATTTCTATTACAAGCAATCTTGTTGCTGTTTTTGGAAATAAAACTCCGACAATAGGAATAATAATGTTCTTCTGTGAAATAAAATTTAAATTTTAAACAGAACAGTTGTTGATTGTTGGAATCCTTCGATGAAGGCAGGCAAAAGTCGTAGGCCATACAGCCTTGTCTAATAAAATCCGTAAAAATGTCGTTCATAAGACTCATCACAATTTGTTGATACGTATTACATAACATTATAAAGTTAAAGTAAGCGGCAGGTTGATGATAATATCATCTCACAGCCCCTAAGCGGATGAAAAACCTTTTGAGATTTATATTACTTACTTTACGTGATACATCGTTTCCACTAATAATTCAAATATGCAAACGTTTAATCACTGACCTCTACAACAACAAGTACAAGTACGCTGGACTGGCACGTCAACGGAACTAATAATAGAGATAAGACAGTGTACCAAATTATATGGTTAAAAATTCTATACCCTACCTATACCTAAATAAATAGAATGGACTCTACGCATAACGTCCATTCTATTTATGTATCGTATTAATATAATGCCATTATCATTCATCATCATTAAAACCCTTCACAAGTCCACTGCTGAACATAGGCCTCCCCCAAGGAATGCCACAAAGCACAGTCCTGCGCCACCTGCATCCATCAACTTCCTGCATGTCTTACCAGGTTTTGACTTCATCTAGTGGGGGAACGTCCTACACTTCACCTGCCGGTACGAGGCTGCCACTCTATAACCTTTTTTCCCCATCGATATTCGGTTCTTCGAGCTATATGGCCGGTCAATTGCCACTTCAGCTTACTAATCCATTGGTCGATGTCGGTCACTCTGGTTCTGCTGTAGATATCCTCATTCCTAAGATTGAACCCCTAAGAATAGCCCGCTTCATAGCTCGCTGAGCGACTTCAAGCTTCCTCACACGGTGAGCAGTGAAAGACCTCATCTCAGATCCATAGGTCATCACTGGCAACACGGACTTGTTGTACGATCTAGTTTTGAGGTATTCCTGGCGAGAAGATGTGTTGTAATCTCCCAAACGCCGAGTTGAATCCATCGATTGACCTGTCGGTCGAAGTTGAACTTACCTAGTCGGACTATTTGTCCCGAGTAAAAATACTCGTCAACAACTTCAGCTAAGTGCTCCCAAAAACCACCGGCATAGGTGTGACATGGACATTACACATGACTTTTGTTTTGTCCATGTTCATCTTAAGACTTATCCGTTGGGAGACACTATTTAGGTCCTTAAACATAGTGTATAGGTCCTCCAGCGATTCTGCCATAAGGACTATATTGTCGACAAATCGAAGGTGAGTGACGTACACGCCATTGACGTTAATGCCGTATCCTTTCCAGTCCAGTAGCTTAAAGACGTCTTTCAATGCAGCGGTAAAATATTTCGGGGATATTACGTCACCCTGTCTTACACATCTCTACAGTTGGATTAGTTTTGTACTCGGATACTCGGATGTTTCTGTACTCGGATAGCCATCGTAGCCCTTAGACCATTGAACTAAAAATTATTAAGATTAAACTATCTACACAAAATAAAAATAAAAAACATAGTTTCTAAAATAATTTATTGTCAACCGTTCATTTAGTTCTATTATTATAAAGAAAACAAATCAGCTGATATAATAACGCTTATTCTAATCAGCTACAGGTCTGTCTATAGACAGTTAAATATTTTCTTCTATGTAAAAAATTATGTTTCTTCGTATTTTCTACTATACCATGCCGTTCATCAGATTGCGGTAAAACTTAGTAATCTTATTGGTTGCATTTGTGCGAAGGTTATACGCATGGTACAATTAACTGACACTAGGTGGCGTTCGTATTATACTGACTATTTATTTGAAAGTTATAGAATGTTTTATATCATTATATTTGAATGATTGCATTATCATTCCTAATTATACCATATAACTGTTCCACATTTTTTAACGATATTTCCACAATTATTTCTTCTGCGACAGCAATGTGCCGGGTACGAGCTAACAAGATAATATTTAAAAAAAATATATAAACTTTGAATTACATAGTTATCAGTTATTTACAACGTCATTTTCGAAATTAAAATTACAATATTAAAAAAAATAACTGAAATTATCATACAGCCCTACTTCCCGTGGTATCGTCCCAAGAATGCTGGCTACGTGTCCTCTCTGAATGGTTATACTTAGCCTTCAAGCGAGGAAGCAACAAACTAAACAACTTCTTATTACCAGCAACAATGATCAGTCGCAGATACAGTTTTTTAGGAACTTCTCTACAGCAAACAGCACAAATATGTACTCATATTATTACATGCCTGCAATTGAGAGAGAATTAAATTTCTAGATCGCACTTACGAAAACCCCGTGGTGTTCTACCTCCGCCGCAAATTGGCAGGACCACGGAAACGCTTTCATGCACAATCGCGGCCCCTCTGGCGCCAGCCGCCCAATGGCAGCCCCTCCTTAGTTTCTGACTTCTCCTCCCCGTTTTCATTCTCAGATAAGGCGCACTAGAAACACAAGCCACACTGCCCTTCGCGACCTTTAACTCCACATGCACTACGGACTTCCCGAGCCCGATATGTGAATGGGGCCAGAGAAAAACGAGTATTTGGAAGCATCAAGTGGTGCAGCCTCACCAAAGTCGCGAAAGATAGTCGAGTGGTGCATCGCCAATCGCCATACCAATACTCCTCTTCCCTTACTACTCCACCTCAACTATAGCGGTAGCCGCAGCCCACTAACACACATCCAACGTGGCTCGACATCATCAGGCGACCTTTCGACACTTGGCTATGTCCCTTAAGTTTGGTGGAAAATTGGGAAAGAAGAAATAAAAAAAACATTCTAAATAATAATCAAATATTTTATACTTACTGGTACTGGTACTACCAGAAAATATTGTCGGTATACTGCACTTTTTCAAAGTGGTGCGGTTCTCATGTCTAATAAAACAGTAGTCTGTGAAATATTTGGAACAAATATGATAATTTTTGTGGTTAGGTAGGCGCATGATGGCACGCCTTACCTCCGCTGGCGAGATAAAATCCTCGCCTCGCAATGGTGGTGCCGGGTGGAACAGGTATTCCTGTACGCAGTTTTCTACACTCTCGGTGTGCTCCGCGTACCCCTTTGCAATGGGATTTGGTGTAAATTGTATTTGGAGGTGCTGTGCCATCATTTCCGCCCTCTGCTGGGCGTCATAGATTCTTTTCCCGTGTTGTCCACTAGTGGGCAAACAGGTGGTGGTGTTCTAGTGAGCTGCCGGTTGAGCAGGTGCAGGGAGGCGGGTGTCTCCGAGGCTTCGTCGACTCGTTTCCCCCATGCCTCTCCCCTGTGCGCTCTGATCGCCACCGACAGCTCTTCTGTTATTCTGTTGAGTTGTGTTTTGATTTGTGGGCACCGTGTTTGTGCCCACAGCTTTCTCAACTTCCTCTTTTTGGTGAGTTGAAGTTTTAGTTTGTGGGGGAGTTCCTCCCCCCAGCGCCACGTGGAGACAGGGTGTGAGGAGAGTTCCAGTTGTTTATTGAGTGTGGTGTGCAGAAGCAATGCCGCTGTCTCCACATCTTCTTGGGTGGTCATGGAGGCTCCAAGTCGGAGGTCCTCCAGTGCTTTGCGGAAGCGTGCCCAGTTCGTCCGCATTTTCGGACCTCTGGGCACTACGGCGTCCGCATCGACGAATTGCGAGCTGAGCTGTTGTCATCTGCATGGGCTTTCTGCCCAGCAGGTATCGGGCCTCGGGGTATACCCCCTTTAGCCGGACATTCCTCACGGCACACTACAGTGTGCCGGTCCTGGGCACCTTTGATGGTAAAAGGCGTTAAAATGTAAATAGCGACTTTTCGTCGCAGTCGGGTATTTTGTCAAAAACGGAGGTTGTCTCGGAGGTTGTATATAGGGAGGAGTTTTCTTGGATAGGGTCGCCCGTCCGTGGGCCATGAGTGTTCATGTGGCCCGTTGTCGGCGCGGTCGAACATACCGCGCGCCAGCCGGACCACGAATTCTTGTAGGCTTTCAATCTTAAGGTTGGCCGCTATGACGTCATTCCGGACGTAGCGACTAGCTTGCTACATATTTATTTATCTATGGTAGCGACCCGCACTGACTATGGTTCGTAATGACAAGTTCTGCTGGGCCTGTAGTCGCAGCTTCTGTTGATCTCAGGTTTGATCTCTTGTTTGAAAGAGCTCGGCGAGCAGTTTTAAAAATTATAAATTTTAAACCGATTTTATACGACACATCGACGTTATACGCCGATTGTAAAATGTTATCAGTCAGGCAACTTTATATCTTACGAGTTATTTTAAGAAAACACATGGAAACACCCTTTGATCCTAAGGTTTTACGCAAACGCAGATCTGACCGTGTGTTTAAGACTAAGATTCATAGAACGTCACATGCCAAAAACACTATTTTATCATAAGCTCAATATTATATAATAAAGTAAATAAGAAAATCAACATATATCTGCTTAATAAGTTTGAATGCAAAAATAAACTCAAAAATTGGCTACAATGTCTCACGTATGAAGAAACTGAAAACCTCCAAGTTTGACTGTTGCTAACGTACTTGCGCGCGCACACACATACACACATCAATACACAACAATAAACACACACACACACACACACACACACACACACACACACACACACACACACACACACACACACACACACACACACACACACACACAAACAAACAAACATTTCGTTTGGTTTTAATTTTTATTTAATTTTTATTTTATTTTCCTCCTTTTATATTGTTTCGTTTTTATGTTAACAAGTTTATTATTTTTTCATTTATTACTTTCTTTTTACTTTTTGCTAACTCATACTTGTCCTGCCGACACAGATTTTGTGAAGAGCGCTGATTTCTATGATACAGGCCCCGCCTAGTTTAGAAGTCAGAGGTTCTAATATAATCTAAGATGTAATATTTAGACAGTATGTTAATATATATTTTATGTAAACTCATTGTTATGCAGCAATAAAAATTATTATTATTATTATATTATTATAAAGGGCCGGGACAGATCTTGTAACCGCCGTTATGAAGGTGCTGGCATCGCTACTGGCAAGGCACTACGGAGGACAGTAACCTGCGTCTGCTTTACTGGAACCCGGACGGGATACAACAAAGGATCCATGAACTCCGCACGGTCGCCCAGCAGCAGGACATCCAGGTGATCTTGCGGGGTGAGGCCAAAATAAGACCATCAACGCATCTAAAGCTGCCAAACTATACCATCTACAGGAGGGACGAGGTCAACCCTCAAGGGATCGCTTACAGAGGGACAGCGATTCTGGTGAGGAGAGACATCGTCCATCAAGAACTGGACCTACCAGATTTCCAGACAATGCATTAAATCGGCATAAAAATTGAGGCGGCGGGCGAGGAACCAAGCATTTTTGCATCATACCGCCCGCCAGGGACTCCATTCTACGGAGTCGGAGTCGGAGGAGAGACATCCGGACGGTTATGGAAGGTACGACACCCACCATCATCGCCGGGGACCTGAACGCCAACGTGAGGGTCAAGATTGATCAACCCGCCGGGTCGTGAACTCTATGATGATACAGAAAACCAGAACTATGACGTTCTAGGTCCTGAGGAACTGACGCACATCCCTACTGACCCTAGGAAGCGTCCGGATGTATTGGATATCGTGCTCACTAGGAACGTCAACTACCCTGTAGTAGTAGAGGTGCTGTACGACCTAAATACACAGCACCTCCCGATTCTGATCACCCTTGGCACCAAGGCAGTGACTTCGCCACCCAGAGCCATTAAGACCACGATCGACTGGAGGCTCTACTACCAACACCTGCAGGAAAGACCTCCAGTCCACGCACCGATCCACTCAGAGGACGACGTAGAGGCCGCTGCAACCAGAATAACCACGAGCATCTAGGAGGCCCTCAACGCGGCCTCTACGATCGTCCCTCTCTCTGGAAGAAAGGAAGAGCTGCCGCTAAACATACGCGTGCAGCTGAGACACAAAAGAGCGCTGAGAAGGCTCTGGGCGCGCACTCGCTGCCCCAGAATAAAAACGAAGCTTAACACCTTAACAGACGAACTGTCGATTGCAATACAGGCCCACAGAGGAGAGGCCTGGGAGCGGCGTATTTGGAAGGCAGATGAACATCAAGCGTCGCTCTACGCATTGAACTGGCAGTTAACGAAAAGCCGACCACCTGTTTGCCCGCTGACCAACAACGCGGGCGAACAACGTTATGATGCCAAGGGCAGAGCAGATATCCTAGCTGAGCACTTCGAGGAGCAGTTTATGCCGAACCCAACAAGTGCGGAGTTCATGTAAATCCACACCCGGAAGGAGAGCCGCGCGCAAGAGTTCCTGTCATCGCCCGCGGCACCGCTTGCAGGAGAGTGGTTTATCTCCCCCGCTGAACTGCAGAGGTCAGCAACCCGCCTGCAACCGAGGAAGGCGCTGGGGCACGATGGGATCACCAACGCTGCACTACGACAGCTGCCCAATAGAGTCCTTGTAGAGATAGGTCGACTCTACAATGGCATATTGCGGACATCCCACTTCCCGGAGGACTGGAAGAAAGGCAAAAAATCGTCTTGCCGAAACCCGGGAAAGACAGGCGCAGAGCTGCCAGCTACAGGCCGATCACGCTGCTACCGCATATAGCTAAACTGTTTGAAAGAATACTGCTCAGACGTCTCCGCCCGTGCATCCAACTTAGGGCGTAGCAGCATGGATTCAGGAGGGACCACTCAACAGCAACACAGCCGACCAGAGTACTGCACCTGCTTGCGGCCGAGCACAACCGCGGCCGCACATCGTTGGGCGTCTTTCTCGATATCGAGAAGGCGTTCGACAGGGTGTGGCACCCAGGATAACTCTACAAGTTAGACGATCAGACCAGTGTCCCTCCTGCTATATTGCGGCTAGTGGCGTCCTTCCTCGTAGACAGGAAGTTCTACGTCTGTTTAGAGGACGCCGAGTCCGCAATAAAACCCATAACAGCTGGTGTACCACAGGGCAGCTGTCTGTCTCCAGTCCTGTACGCGGCTTACACCAATGACATCCCTACCCTGGCAGGGCATCTGCACGAATGGGAGGACGGGGTCGAACTGGCGCTTTTTGCGGATGACAGCGCCTACTTCACCTCGTCCGGAAGAGCCCATATCGCTACTGCCAGGATGCAACGTCTTCTGGACCTGCTGCCACCATGGTTGGATGAGTGGAGGATGGCCGTTAATGTTAGCAAGATCACCGCTCTGCTCACTCGCCGATATAGAAACCTACCACCACCGCTAACCCTCAGAGGCCAGGAGATCGCATATGAGAAGGCTTTGACCTACCTTGGATGTCGGATTGACAGAATACTGCGCATGACTGCGCACGTCAACTTTGTTGTCCACAAAGCTCGATGTGCGCGGGCGATGCTCCGTCCTGTCCTGGCATCCAAGTTCGCTCTGCTCACTCGCAGATATAGAAACCTACCACCACCACCACCGCTAACCCTCAGAGGCCAGGAGATCGCATATGAGAAGGCCGTGACCTACCTTGGATGTCGGATTGACAGGATACTGCGCATGACTGCGCACGTCGACTTTGTTGTCCGCAAAGCTCGATGTGCGCGGGCGATGCTCCGTCCTGTCCTGGCTTCCAAGTTACCGACAAAGTCGAAGTTGACCATCTACAAAATGTATATAAGACCCTTGCTAACATTCGCTGCTCCGGCCTGGTATGCGCTCCTGAGCGACCTTAACAAGCTTATTATTTTTTCATTTATTACTTTCTTTTTATTTTTTGCTAACTCATACTTGTCCTGCCGACACTGATTTTGTGAAGAGCGCTGACTTCCATCCTGCAATCTGCCTACACATTCAAACACCTTTGTTGACCATGTATTATTCAGAACGAGTCAAATCGCCACTATCACGATAATAGACTCTTACATAACTGATCATAACCCCATAGTATTAAATTTAAAATATAAACCTAAGTCAATAAACAACAATACTAATAGAATAAATCTTAACAAAACTTTAATTATAGCTGATATAAAAAATCTGATTTTAATGATATTTTAACATCTAAAACTGTCAATGAAGCCACTCAAATTCTTATAGAAAGAGTTTCGTCAATAATTAAGACTCATTCTATTATACACACAATCCCTAGAAGGATTAGAAATAAAAAACCATGGATCATGCCAGGACTACTGAAATGTATCAGAAATCGCGGTCGAATGCATGCAAAATGCAAGAAGTATCCAAACGATTTGACTCTTAAACTTACATATAAAAGATATAGAAACTTCTGTAATGAACTTTTGATAAATCTAAAACGCACCTACGAAAAAAACGAGCTACTTAAAAATAAAAATGATTCAAAAAGAACTTGGGAAACTGTAAAAAATATATGTAATATTAAAGAAAAAAATTCTTCAAGTGATCTTTTAAAAATATCTTCTGATGTACTGCATCAGTGGACTATATCAACAAATTTTTTGTTAATATTGGCAAAAACTTAGCTGATGAAATTATTAATAGTAGTCCTTATCTCCTTTAAGAAGATCAAAACTCTTTCTTTCCTTTTTCTTTAGTTTTGCACGAAGTACAATATGATGAAGTTGACAGAATTATTAATAGACTTCGTTCTGATAGCACTACAGGATGTGATGGTATTCCTACATCGATCATTAAGGCTTGTAAAAGTACTTTTACCCCCTTATGACCTATATATGTAACTTGTCAGTTCAAACGGACAAATTAACTGACGTTCTTAAGAGGGCACTAGTTCATCCAGTATAAGGGAGGTAAACGGGATATTGTAAATAACTACAGGCCAATATCTGTGCTTCCGGATTTTTCTAAAATATTAGAAAAGGTGCTTAATTCACTTCTTGTGAATTTTCTCGATACCTTAATAGCTGATAATCAATTTGGCTTTCGTTCTGGAAAATCAACAGAAGATGCTGTAATAACTTTTACTGAAACGGTTGTTAAGAACTTGGACAAAAAATTCAAATGCCTAGCGGTCTTTCTAGATCTTTTAAAGGCTTTTAACACAGTCTCAGTTCCAGTCTTACTCGACAAAATGGTAAGAATAGGAGTAAGAGGCATAGCTCTGGAAATATTTAAAGATTACCTCAGTAACCGCAGCCAGTGTGTGAAAATAGATAATGTTTGTAGTGGATACGATTATTTGCGCTACGGTGTACCACAGGGTATTATATTAGGTCCTACCTTGTTTTTAATTTACATCAATGACCTGTGTAAGATGTCTTTACCAAACTGCAAAATATTAGCCTATGCAGATGACACTACTTTAATAATCCACGGCAATTCCTGGGAAGATGTTGGAAAAACCGCTGAGCATGCCTTGAAGCTAGTAACACAGTATCTGTCTTCTAATCTCCTCACACTAAATATTAATAAAACTAAATTTATAACTTTTTCATTAAAAAAATACACAACCTGTGTTAAACGCCTATGAAATTAAAATACACACATGCGGTTCCACAAATCGGTCACATGCATGCCCGTGTAAATCAATAGAAAGAATAGATAACATTAAATATTTGCGTGTCCACATTGACAGTAACCTAAATTGGAGTGCACACTCATATGCAAAAACACTCATATACAAAACTCATATATATTTTTAAAACTTTAAGGCAAGTAGCTGATAAACACATAATAAATATGGTATACATTGCCCTTTGTCAATCGCTTCTTGTTTATTGTATCCCGGTTTGAGGCACTGCTAATAAAACAGTTCTAACTTCTAATATCTTTTGAATACTCTAACACTGCATTATCTCTTTCTTTTTTTAACAACAGTGGAAATTTCCCAGAACTAATAATAGCAAACAATATTTTGAACTATTCTAATCATTTCTACCCTTAATCATTTAATATTTTGTTTAGTGTTGCCTAACCGATTGCTACGTAACACATGCTTTAAATTAGAAACAATATACATATGCATCCATCACTACATTCACATTACATTCATACATTCACACACTGTCTTAAGGTTCACGGATTAGCCTTACTATAAAAACATTGATTTTAAAGCTGATTTAATGCTTGCAACGCTAACAGGGTATATTTTGATATACACTGTGAAACCGTTCCTTTTTTGTACGCTATAGGTTTTGACGGGAACTTGGCCGTGAACGGATTTTCGCTCCTGTTTTGTTGCTTGAATAAAGGTTTGAAGAGGATTTTCATTTGTAAAAGTGATGCGATTTCGTTAATTAAGTGTCTGTCCGTGTTAACTGTTAGAGAAAACGACGAAACAAGTGCTTTGATGTTGACATAAACCTCAAGTTATTTTAATCGCTTGGTCGCCTTATGAACTTGACTGGCTGTCATCATCAACTGTCCGCTGGGTTTAGCTGTCGTCCAAATCTCTCAAAAACTTCGCAATGTGATGCATCAGCATATTGTGACGAAAAAATATATAAAAACGAATATTCCGAAATGGCGATTGGCGATTTTTTAATTAGTAAATTGGCAGCACTGATTTGAGACGGAAATCGTTCTCTTTCTAGACTTAGTCTACAGTTGGAGAATCCCAGATGCTGTCATTTTATAATTATTGACATGAATATTTTATCATTCTCAAAGCACAAAACACTATTACTCCTATCGGAGCTTAAAAGTGTCGTCGTAGTCGATTAAAGTGGGTGGGAAATTGCACGTATTCAGTGAAAGAACAGTAAAGAAACTAGTTAAAGAGTGTGTCCATTGTATCGTACCAACGTACAGTGGTCCAGTTTTTGCGTTTCATACAAGTAGGATTTACGAAAAATCAAAGAGCCCGTTTTCCAAATTTTATTTTAGATTCTTATTGAAAAGCCTCACAACACATTTTTATCGATGTTCCGATGAAATGATAAAACGTACGAAAATTATTGACTTATTTTTTCAATGTAAGGAAAAAAAAATATTCAAACCCGATTTGCTCCAATATACGAAAAAACCTGTCGGTGAAAAATCCTACTTTTAATAATTTTTTTTTTAATTTCATCATGTAATTTCAGTTAGATTACTTAAATTACTTTGCATGTAACGTAGGTACTTAATGTTAATTTAAAAAAATAGCGAGATCTGGTGTTTTTTTTTTCAATCCAGATTTCCAAATTATGGCGACATTTTACTCCAGATTTGTGACAAGATATTTTTTGAGATGGCTACTCTGCTAATAGTAAATAAATGTCAAATGACAGTTGCAAAACCCATATTTATTTTCTTGTTGTAAAATTAAAACATTTTTAAATATTATGTAAACATCACGAGCAAATGTAAAAGTTAAAGCGGTTACAGAATTTTGAGATAATGCACATCGCAAGTTAATAGAATCCAATTAAAAAGTAATTTTTTAGAAATGCGATTTTAAAAAATCCAATTAAATTTGTACATTAATATGCTTATCTTTAATGAGTTGTATCTATGTTGAGTTCATAATTAAAGTTTCTATGGGTATGGGTATAAGACTGAACGTAGCATACAGTGATAAAGGGTGTGTAATTTTTATTTAAACAAGCGTAATTTCGTGATAATTTGGTGTTTCGAAGGAGCTTGAACTTTTGAAGAAATGGGGCAAACGGGGAGTGCAATACCCGGTAAGTGGCGTTAATTATTATGATAATGCTCTAAAATGTGTAAACTTGCTCTAATTAGAGTCTAATTAGAATTGCAACACTTCCTTTACTATCATAACCTATTTTAAACTATGACGCACTCTAGTTTTGTTGCATACGTAAACTAAAGGTTGTTCGTTATTTAATGTACACCTCAAAACAATTTTTAAGAAGAGGAAGTGTTTATCAAATAACTGAAAATGTTTTAATATTATGATTAGCACACAATAACATTGCTTAATTATGGGTTATTTAGTACATAATTTGTTTTATTGTCCGTTGTTTTATACTAAAAACAGCAATAAAAATTATTTGTGCAAATGTTTATTTTGTATGCTTAAATTTTTTTTAAATACTTGTAAACCTTTTATTTGTATATCATAAATGTCCACTGCTGAACATAGGCCTCCTAGGCATATTGCCTCATATGGAGGGAAATTTACCATAGTCAACAGACTGGCAAATGCATTTTTTTTATTTTTAATATTTACTAGCAAACTGCCCCAGCTTTGCACGGGTAATATTTAGATTCTACAACAGCGCCACCTACTGGGTCCAACTATGCCTATAGCCTTCACGCAAGTGCAAGCAATATGTTGACAAAGTTTTACCACTATAACTGCGCTCTACCCCGGCTTTGCAAGGGTGATATCTGGATTCTACAACAGCGCCACCTACCGGGTCCAACTATGCCTATAACCTTCGCAGAAGTGCAAACAATATGTTGACAAAGTTTTACTGTAATCTGTTGAAAGGTATGGCAGCGAACAAAATTCAAACAAATTAAAATTAATTTTTATATATTAGAAAGACTCTGGTGCCCATATCTTAGTTTATGTTCACCTGTCGTCATTTACGATAAGCACAGTACAACTAAGAAAAAATTTAAAATATAAAATAAAATAAAATTTTAAATTTATAATAATTAAAAATATAATCTGCACCTTAAGTTAATTAGTTAATTAATTACCATTTATCTAAAGTCAACAGCTCTTCATAGACCTAAACTGACATGGTTTAGCACATAAAATACACACTAGGATGTGGAGTTGCAGAAAATAGCCCATTGAAAACTAGAACACACCAATAGATGGCCTAATAGGTACTTGCCATAGTTGCTATATAGTTATAGGTATATGTTACATCTATATAGAATGAGAGAAAAGTGTGTCAGGATTAGACATGTGTCAATCATTCATTTCCAGCGACCGAATCATTCTAGTACATTTTGTCACGCGTACTGGTACATTTGGATCGATCATTCAAATGGATCATTTCAGGCTCCAGTAGATACTCTGTGAGGTCGATTGGGAACTGAAAATTTTAACATTTATTTGCTACAAAAATTAAATCTTATACTTATATATGGTGGTTGAAAATTATCATTAAATAAATCATTTATCATGAAATCTTTTGCAGTGTTATTTTTAGTAAACTCTACGAAATGATATTTTAACTCATAGATTTAACAAATAAATATAATAAAATGTAAAATGATTGTTAATTTAGGTAACAATATTATAATAAAAAAAAACCTTAAATAATAAATACTGCTGATACTCTGTCTACATTGTTAATACAATTCGACTGTTTATTCAGATCATTCGAGATTCGGTCGGTTTGCGGCTCATTCACAATTCAAACAAATCGTGGGTTAAAAAGGTACAGTCAATTTTTTGTGATAGGTTGTACTGGTTCATTCAAAAACAAATGAATGAACCATCAATACTTTTAAGTTTACCAGCTCAAACGAACGAATCATGCATGATTGACACATCTCTAGTCAGGATCATGCCAAATGGAAGTCCATTGTCTTTGCCTACCGTTCTTGAAAGACAGGTGTGTTTATGTTGTTATGTTATCAGAAAGATGATGTTGCCCATCTCCTGTTTATTTCCCTGTGTTGTCTTTTACATCACCCATGGGGAATGCACCGTGTCAAGGTCACTGTCTTCTGTGATCTTTCAAAGCCATTTGTTTGTGTAGGTCATAAAATTTTAAATTAAGTTTAATACTGTAATACTGTATGTGGTAGAGCCAAGCTGCAGTTATATTATGGTTGTAGCACGAATGAGTTGGCTCGACCGGGGAAGGACCATGCTCTCACAGAATACCAGCGTAAAATAGCAGCTTTATACTGATGTGTTTTGTATGGTGAGTGTAAAGATCCGGAGACTCTTTTCTTACTAGAAACAAGGAATTTCATCTTAGTCCTCAGGGGTGACAACGCATCTGCGTTTTGATTCTTAATTGAGGATAAATGTAAATGTTCATGGGCTACAGCATCCACTTACCATCATGTGGACTAACTGCTTGTTTGTCACCCTTATTCTATAAAAACGAATGTATTTGTGATACCGCACTTGATTTTATAATCTTGATAACTGTAGTGTCATTGGTACTTGAAATAAAATTGGATGACTTTTAGGGATTAACACATGGGGACTTTTATAAATGATCTTCCTCATATGGTCTGACTGATGAAGCAGCTTAGTGAGTGATTTGCTTATTTCTACTTCACTTGTGTTGTGAAATATCGACAACAAATGTTCAGAGACCTGTCCTTCATCTAGTTGTCTGATGGTAGAAAATGTAGTACAATAAAGTTTACAAACTATACACACATTATGGCTCATATTATGTCCAGATCCTATGTCTCACTCTTGGGCTTAAGCTCAATGCTTTTCAGAAAAAATATAAACTAGATCTCTCCTGGCATTACTCTATATCTGTTCGGTTATATTTCAAAAAAAGACAACATGTCTGTAGTCTTTCTTTTTTTTAAATTGATAGCAAATGTACATAGGCTAAAGTCACCACTTGCAATGACTTTTTTTTTGTTAAAGAAAGGCAACACCTCACTTTGACTCTCTTTTGTATTATAGAGTTGTAAAAAAAATTAGCTTTTAAAATGTTAGTCATGAACAGATGTTACATGACAATTTTTGTTACATGAACCATCCAAGTAACAGAAACAGAAACTTTTTTATTTAATGTAGATTATAAACAATACTTATTGAAAGTCACTTTTGTCATTTACCACTGGTTCAAAAAAAAACCTCTGGGAAGAACCAGCAAGAAACCCAGTGGGACTATTTTTTTTAAATAATAGCTTACGATCATTTTTACAATCAACAACAACAAACGAATTAGAAATAGCTTGGTAACAATCACCCTTCCCAGGGGTTATTATCATCCATAAATTCCTTAGTATTATTAAACCCTTTTTATACAAACTTAGTTTAATAACATTTTTGAACTTTGCATATGACAAATTTTGTATATTTTCTAGGATTTTGTTGTAAAAGTGCACACATTGCCCCAAGAATGAATTACTGACTTGGTGGAGTCGAGTATCTGGTAACTGGTGGTATTCACAGAATGAATATTACTTATTTTTGAAAAACTATGTTTATTCTTGTGTATTACATTTTCATAAATGTATTGAGAGGCCAGAGTTAATTATATTAATTTATTTAAATTTTTGTCTCAGTGACTCTTTTGGTTTTAAAGTATATATTGTTCTAATGACCCTCTTCTGTAAAATAAATATAATTTCACTGTCAGTCGCGTGTCCCCTTAGTAAAATACCATACGACAAAATGCTATGCAAATAACTAAAGTAAACTATTCTAGCTGTTTCAACACTGGTAAGTATCAATACTTATAAGTAAGTATATTGTGTATTGCTAAACAAATGTATATATTCAAAGCTCTATTTGTTTTTAATTATTATGTATAAAGTATAATGATTTCTTATGTCAATTACATAACGTCATTGAGAAGATAACTTTTGTTTGATATATAATACTCCACAAACCGTTTTTTCAATTTAAAAAAATAATCAACCACCGTAGAAGAAGGTTTTTGTTCTATCTGACAACACCCTAAATTATAACATGGTTATATTTACGCGAACACTATACATTGAATAACTACTATGATTTTTACTGATTTTATCGCGTTTAATTGACTTATTTTCTAACGTTTCGGGTGTTTTGCAGTACCCCTGGTAATGGGCGGGGTGAATTAAGTCATTAATGTCCATAATATGGCAAACTTAATTATTTTCCTTTTATCTCGACAAGTATGTGCGACGTGAGAAAATATTTATTCAAAACTAGCTATCAACCCGTTAAAATCTTTTTCGCAAGTGATTTCCAGATCTCGACGACAGCGCCAAGTACTGGGTCCAGTTGTGAATCTAAACCATTCAGGGAACTACTCAAACTTTTTTTTTACGCAGTAGAGTCACGCTGCAGCCACAATAATGTAGCAAGAATGGATCGGCTCGTCCGGATAAGTACCACGCTCTCACAGAATACCGAAATAAAATATTAGCTTAAAAGGTTGACTCACGCTAGACTAAGTCGGTTCCGAGCCGAGTGTCAGCCGTAGCACGGTCACCGAGCCGGTCCCGTGCCTGAAATTACAAACACCTGCTCGACCGAGCAATCACCGTTGCGCCGTGATACAGTATACTCGTCCGAGCAAAAATAGTGTTATAACTAGACAACAATCATGTTCAAGTTTGACGATCTGGAATTAGCGGCTATTGCGATCGCTCTGGACGATGAAGAATCTGATAAATCTTCAGCTACAAGCCGGGACCGAGTTGTTCCCGAGCGTTGTCCGTTGCTCGGCCGTCACTAGGTGGCCGCTCGGTATAGCGTGAGTGTGTCCATACCAGACATTTAAGTATGTAGTAGTAATAGACCGGACATGAGCAGCAAAATTGTCGTCTGTAACTTTTGTCCTATAGGATATATCTCCGATATTTGTCATTTAGTCTTAGTGACATCACCGAAGGGTCAAGACGCATTCGTTTCATAAATTTAAAAAATATTTTTAAAGAAAATACGCCCGGTTGTGCATTTAAGGTATAGTAAGTCACGATATGGAGCAAAAAATGAACATGATTTCGGTTTATTATCCTAAGAATAATGTATATTTACCAAATAATCTTTAAATTTTATTATTTCTGGTAGATTGTTCTAGAAGAAAGAAAAATTATTATAATAAGTGTCTCTCTGTTATCCAGTAACGTCACTATTTATTTACAAATATGTTATTAATTGACGACGTACCCAAAACAGATTTTAACCTTATATTTAGAAGCGTCACCTAATGGGAAATAGCTAAAATGTTTTCCAAAGAAATATTCAGCGTAGTATTGCTATTTTTCGATAGAGGGCTTAACACACGCGCGTGCTCACAGTTTTTGTATGTAAATGTTTCTTGTTTGTTATATATATATATATATATATATATATATATATATATATATATATATATATATATATATATATATATATATATATATATATATATATATATATATATATATATAGTACCTGGTTGATCGGTATTTTTCGCTCGATTTTTTTAATTCGTGTGTTTGAAAATTATATTTAGATACAAATTACATACTGATGAAATATAAAAAATATTTTTTGATCTTAGCGACATAACAGAAAAAACGGAACTGGTTATTTAAATAAAAAATCATTATTAAATTGTCAAAATTTACCTTCTTATTCTAACGATATTGTAGCAGTTTTTCATTGCCTAAAAAACAACAAACAACGACAAAAAGACTGAAAAAGAACCAAACGGAACTCGACTTTCGATTAAGAAACAGAAGGGAGGAATCGAGGCTTCTCTCGATCCGGCCTCCTATAACGCCTACGTTGGGTTCGGGAACAACGTATGTGATCTCCGCAACGGAGTAACACACTAGGGCGATAACCTCGTTCCTTTTCAGCAAGTAGGTTCAGACGGGGATTACGGGTCTTCCGAAGTCGTCCCGGTCCCGACGCCTTAATTCTTCGATGTGGACTGTATAACTTAAGGGATCTTGGGAATGAAACAGCAATTATCTTCAAACCGTTCCGTGAGAGAGTAATCACTTTTCCCTATACTTTTCTTCTTGACTGCTGGTTTTTTACTTTTCCCGAAGGATTTTCTTGTTTTTCCGAACTATTACCCCGAACTATTTTCTTCCCCGAACGAATTGCAATAAAACCCGTTCACTAAGCTACCCCCAGAGCTATACGCGAAAGTGAGCCGCGCCATTCGCGTGCCTGCGCAACTTAATAACATGAATTTGTACTATTACTCTCTCACGTTTCACTTAATTTCTTTATTCACATAAATGACACATAAATACAAGTTATCTATTTAGATAGCATAAAACAATATCTACACCATGATATACATTATTTTTCCGTATTACAAAAATCCTTTAATTTATAAAACAAAATATGCCTACTTTACTCACAAATCCAAAATCCAAACTTCTTAAATATTTAACACAGAAAGTTAAAACAATGTTTCCCACTTGAATTTATACATATGTTAACTAATACAATAGTTTAATTTACATTTTCTCTATTTATTTCACTATTTAAAACACTTTTAAATTTCTTATACAAAACTATCATTATTTCACTTATGCACAGGAATTTTCACATAAAAATAACACAGAATTCACCTTTTTAGCACGTACAATCAACCTGAAATGTTTTACAAGTCATTTTTACATAAATTGCTGAAATTACAAACATTTTAAATTTTTACATATTCGGCCTCCTAAGGGCGTGGCCAGCGTGCTTCCGTGAACTCACACTATTTGAACAACTAACTTTGCACGGCTCTCGACTATCAGAAAAATGAAAGTCTGAAATACACTTAATTTTAACAATATTAAATAAACGAGTGCTTCTACATAATTTTCAAACAGTAGGAAACTATCTCTGATAAGATTCTTATCAGTTATCATGTTTCTTATCAGATAACAATACAAGTGAATGTTCTCATTAATCAATCATAACAAATAGGAATTTGTTTTCGTACAAACATATCATACTTATACAAGACAATACTTATGCAATTAACTTTCGTTAATTCTGTTTATGCACAGAGTGATCATCTCGACCGGGGAACCAATCCGATCCCTAACTTCACTTTAATATTCCTTTGAATTTACATCGTTAGAAAGATGATTTCAACCGGGGAACAAATCCGGTAATATAATTTATATCTTAAATTCCTTATGAATTTATTAAGCGATATTACTTAGGAAAACGAACAAACTAGTCTGGCCTGGGAGTCGAACTCAAGACCTTCTTATCATTAATTCGACATTTCTTTAAGATTTAACTAAGCATTTTCTTATCAGAACATTTCTATTGGACAAGAAAAGTTATTCGTCGTCGGTTGACTTAATAAACTGAAACATTCTTATAGGCGCGTCGCCAACAATCTCCCCCCCGTGCGTTAGCACCATCATTTGGGAGGCGTCGCGGGTACCAGGACTATTATTCTGGATGTAGGTCTCCTCAAGATACCTGTGCTAGTAATGACGTCAACCACTCTGGTGTGACCGTCTGGTCCCGGTAACGTTCTACTAATTTTGCCTTTCGGCCACGTATTTCGTGGCAACGAATGATCTATTATCAAAACAATATCGCCTTCTTTAGGTTCCATGAACTTTCCGTTATTACCTGTTCGCGGTATTAAGGTAGGCATGTATTCCTTCAGCCACCTTGTCCAAAAATGGTCGGCTAACCTCTGTGCAGCTTTCCAATTGAGTTGACCCGTCAGATGCCGCTCTAGAAATAATCCAGGTGGTCGATCACCACATGAGCGTCCCAGAAGAAAATGATTGGGTGTCAAACCCTCTTCAGGACTATCCATACTGAATGTTACCAGAGGCCTGGAATTCACTGTGTGCTCTGCTTCTAAAAGTAACGTATGTAGAACCTCCTCTCGTGGGCTCTTTTCTCTGAGCGTAGCGGTCAACGCAATTTTAATCGACCTTACTAACCTCTCCCAGGCGCCACCCATGTGCGGTGCTCCCGGAGGTATAAATTTCCATTTAATATATTTCTTAAATGACTCATTTTTCATGCCCTCATGGCATTCTTCGCATGCTTTCAATAATTCCTTATTCGCAGCTTTGAAATTTGTCCCGTTATCGCTGTATATAACGGCCGGTTTTCCTCTTCTGGCGATAAATCGCCTCAACGCCATTATCATTGACGCTGGTGTCAATGAGGCTGCTAATTCCAGATGTACTGCTCTGGTAGTCAGACACGTGAATAAAACACCCCAACGTTTTTCGTGTCGCCTTCCTATAGTTACACTCATAGGACCGAAATAATCCACAGCTGAGCATGTAAAAGGTGGTTCATGATGAGCTATTCTCTCCAGAGGAATATTTCCTCGTGGCACGTTCTGCGGTTTGGATCTGTATGTCCTGCGCCACTGGTAATGATGTGACACACTACGTACTACATTACGTAAGTTCAAGACATAAAATTTCTGGTTCACCTCATTCATCACCGTCTGGTGATTGGCATGTCCAAAATGATGATGAACTTCTCTAATCATCATTTTAACGATTTCGTGTTTACCGTCCAATATGACAGGTTTTCTACTTTCCTCGGTCAAATTAGACTTGAAAGGTAAACATCCATTTAAACGGAGTAAGTTATCTTCTCCTATTTCCATAGATAATTTACTTAAGCGTGAACTTCTTTCAACACTTTTGCCTGCTTTCAAGCACTTTATTTCCGAATAAAAACACTCGTCTTGAACGAACTTCCAAATTAATAATTCCGCTTTTTTCAAGAGCGCTATGTCCAACGCGCCATCGGGTCCTTTAACCGACTTTGCTAAAACTTTGTTGGAACACATAACCGACTTTTCGGCTGCGTCGTCGGGTCCTTTAACAGACTTTCTTAAACTCTTGAATTTTTCTACCGCTTGCAAGGTGCGTGCAGTTGCCCCAAGGAATTTCTTAAAGCTGCTAAATCGTCCGTAGTCGGGTAGACTTAACGGTTCTTGCTTTCTTAACGCATTTACGCCCTTCGGCGATTTTAACAGGCGACTTTCAACCTGCGCTCTATTCGACGGCATGCACTCATTGTCTGTGCGCCATAACAAAGCAGTCTCGTACCTATTATTAGGTATACGACGTACCGTTTTGTTCAAAATACTTAAAGCTCGTTCTTCTGGGTCGTTCACGGGCTTTCTAGCCGACACTCCCAGAGATTCCAAACTAAAATAATCCTTGATCAATTTATCCATATCTTCCTCCTTCTTGGTGGAAATGTGGTTAACGATCTTGATCGGTTTAATACCACCCGATATGTGACCATGTAAAACCCATCCAAGTTTGGTGAGCGATGCTACAGGTAGGTTCTTACCTCCTGAAATTAATTCACGAGTAACTATGAGATGCCAATTGTCCTGACCAATTAATATGGTAGGTTTGGACCTCTCATACATCAACTCATCCTTAATCGGTGTCAAATGAGAACACCGTTGCAATAATTCTCGGCTTACCGACTGCGGAGAAAGGTTAAGTGACTTAATTGTTTGTACACTTATCTCTTCTAAGTCGCTCGAGTAAATGCCTTTTATCTTAATGTTTAAGCGATACGAACTGTCGTCGTTAATTCGCTTACCTCCCACGGCTTCGATACGTAATCCCTCTTTACGTCCGCGAATCGCTAATTTCTGAGCCATACACTCCTCTATGAGTGTCATGGTCGATCCCTCATCCAGAAGAGCTGTTGTCTTGACCTTTCCTCTAGGTCCATACAACTCGACCGGTATAATCTTTAAGTATGCACATGCCAGTGCATTCAGTGTACTAACAGTTGTAATCTGAGCATCCTTATCCCCCTCGTCCCCTTGTGGCGAGGTTTTTTCTTTGGGGTATCGGTGTAGCATTCGATGATGTGACATTCTACATCCCTCTACACCACATTTTTTCGCTTTGCACTCTAACCTCCTATGGTTAGGTGACAAACATTGGAAACATACTTTCGCCTTTTTGACCGCTTCCCATTTCTCGTGAATATTCATGTCCTTAAACTTGTAACAACTCACTATAGAGTGTTCCTTGTTGCATATAACACACTTATGTGTTACCCGACTTACAGGCTTGTCCTGGGTTGTCATAACCACCTGTCGGTTGTGCCCTTTACTATTTCGGCGTTCTAGACGCTCGCTCGACTTACTTCGGCGCATATAGCGCTCGCTCACGGCACATCTGCGTACACCTCCCTTTGCAGTGTGTACAGTTTGCTTCCTGAATTCAGGACGCTTCCTTTTTTCAGGCGCATTTTCATTGTTTAAGGACGCTCCAAATTGTTCACTCAATAAATTTAAAAACTTGGCCATCTTCTGTAACTCTGGCTCCAAAGGATACTGAGCTCGATATTCAAACCATTTAAATTTAATCATAGTTCCGAGCTTCTCCACTATGCGGCTCACTAACTCCGGTGAGTACAAATACTGTGGTTGATTCAACGCTTGTATCGTGGCAACCACGTTCGTAATACGACTTGCAAAAGATCCTATATTCCGGCAATCTTCTGCCAATCTTGGCATACGCTTTACATTCTCGATTTCGGCTAGAATGAGCATCTCAACCCTACCGAATCTTCTTTCGAGAGCGTTCATTATTTCTTCCGGTTCACACAAAGTAAACAACAACGACTTAACCGCTTCCTTAGCGGTGCCCTTTAATGCCCTCCTAAGGCGTGCGACATTTTGCACCCCTGAAAATTGGCTTCTCGTGTCTTCAAACGCCGTTTTGAAAATTATCCATTCACCCGGGTCTCCATCGAACACCGGTAATTCCTGGAGGAAATGAAGCTGGGAAGACTTATCTTTACCAGCTATTTTTATTGCACTCACAATCGCTTCGGTCAATTCTGACACCTCACTCGCGTGTGTTTTCTGTGCATTTCCTTGGTTGCGCTCGATCTCCGCCCCTTTGCGGCGTGATCCTTTACACGCTTCCTTATCAGTAACATCGGGTTGTGCTACACTAACCGGCGCGCTCATTATGGTCTGCTGAACCCAACTCCTTACGAAAGGTTCCACCTGAGTATTCCGCTCTTCATCATCCTCACTCGAGTCGATCTCCTCTTCTCGGTTGAGTCGTGCCAACTCCAATTGAGACTTGGCCAAGGCAGCAGCTGCCTGTGCTCGTTCGAGCTCTGTGCGTTCGAATTTAATCCGCGCCTCTAATTCGGCTTTCAGCCTCGCCGATCGCGATGACCTACTACCTCTTTGTGACCCTTTATCACTAGTGTGCCCGATTACTGTCCTTGACGATGCCGCTTCTTCGGTCCTTTGACCTACTTTTTCGACCACCGTTTCACTCCTGGATATAACGGATTGTTGTGCGGTACTGGCCTGCGTACCACTGGTGTCCGTCCTGTTGCTTGTCGTTGCCACGGACGTCCCTGTGTCCCACGTGCATGTGGACGTGTCGGTGGTGGCTCCACTTGAAGGAGATGCTCCATTTGACGCAGTAGCTGTGGTCGCTCCAGATGGTTCCGCTTCTTTAGCTTTTCTTGAGAGCCCTGTCCTTGTCCTGCTCCCTTCGCTTCTCCCTGTCTGGTCTTGTGCCTTCTTCATCTTGCAGGAAGGTGATTGTTGGCCTACGGTCCCTAACTGTCCCTACGGTCCCTACAACTCCTTACCTACAACCCTTCTACACCCCAACCTAACACCACTACCCCTCCCCCCCCCCTTTATCTCCCAACCTACAACCCTACTACCACCCTAACAGCCCTATCAGCCCTATCAATCCTGGACGGGGCCTACCGAGGTGAGCCGTCCAGGGATGGAGTCGTGCAGGAATGGAATGGAGGAAAGGTTTAGGAACTGTCCCGCCAAGGAATATGACGAAACAGTCGAGCGGTAGTGCAAGCGCAGTCTCGCTCGAGAGAACTGCTCCACCCGAAGGTGTTGTGCCAGAGCCCAACCGTTTGGCACCGTTAGGTGGTCGGGATGTATGCTGTGCTCGCCGCCCAGTTGCCGGTGACGCCTCGTCCAAGCGCCCTCCTCCGGCCGCGATGCAGTCAGGTGCCCACGCGCACCCTCGCCCGGCAGCAGCAACGGTGGATGCTTCTTCCAGCACCCTGATGATCCGACAGGAAAATGCCGGACACGGTCGTCCGACAGGAAATGCCGAGCACGCTTGACCGACAGGAAAATGCCAGACACGGTCGTTCGACAGGAAAAATGCCAAGCCCTGCTTGGCCACGATGAGTGCCTTCACAAGACACCTGCGCCCAGCTGCGATACGTGCCCCATGCGAGCACACGCCCCCGGCCGCAATCCCGGTTTTCTTTCTTCCGGTAGTTCCAGGTCCCGTCCTTCAGCGCTGACGTCCTGGTCTTCTGGCCTTTGGTCCTATTGCTTCAGCTCAAACCTCCGGCTTCCTTCGGTTGCTGATCTTCACTCGGCTCCGAAGGTCTTCTTTTTTCCACAACCAGCAGTCCACAGCTGGTTCCTTGATCCAGCTGGCGGGGTTCGGGTGGTCTTTAATCCGGCTCCGAAGGTCCAATTGAAAAGGAACCAACGGAACTCGACTTTCGATTAAGAAACAGAAGGGAGGAATCGAGGCTTCTCTCGATCCGGCCTCCTATAACGCCTACGTTGGGTTCGGGAACAACGTATGTGATCTCCGCAACGGAGTAACACACTAGGGCGATAACCTCGTTCCTTTTCAGCAAGTAGGTTCAGACGGGGATTACGGGTCTTCCGAAGTCGTCCCGGTCCCGACGCCTTAATTCTTCGATGTGGACTGTATAACTTAAGGGATCTTGGGAATGAAACAGCAATTATCTTCAAACCGTTCCGTGAGAGAGTAATCACTTTTCCCTATACTTTTCTTCTTGACTGCTGGTTTTTTACTTTTCCCGAAGGATTTTCTTGTTTTTCCGAACTATTACCCCGAACTATTTTCTTCCCCGAACGAATTGCAATAAAACCCGTTCACTAAGCTACCCCCAGAGCTATACGCGAAAGTGAGCCGCGCCATTCGCGTGCCTGCGCAACTTAATAACATGAATTTGTACTATTACTCTCTCACGTTTCACTTAATTTCTTTATTCACATAAATCACACATAAATACAAGTTATCTATTTAGATAGCTCAAAACAATATCTACACCATGATATACATTATTTTTCCGTATTACAAAAATCCTTTAATTTATAAAACAAAATATGCCTACTTTACTCACAAATCCAAAATCCAAACTTCTTAAATATTTAACACAGAAAGTTAAAACAATGTTTCCCACTTGAATTTATACATATGTTAACTAATACAATAGTTTAATTTACATTTTCTCTATTTATTTCACTATTTAAAACACTTTTAAATTTCTTATACAAAACTATCATTATTTCACTTATGCACAGGAATTTTCACATAAAAATAACACAGAATTCACCTTTTTAGCACGTACAATCAACCTGAAATGTTTTACAAGTCATTTTTACATAAATTGCTGAAATTACAAACATTTTAAATTTTTACATATTCGGCCTCCTAAGGGCGTGGCCAGCGTGCTTCCGTGAACTCACACTATTTGAACAACTAACTTTGCACGGCTCTCGACTATCAGAAAAATGAAAGTCTGAAATACACTTAATTTTAACAATATTAAATAAACGAGTGCTTCTACATAATTTTCAAACAGTAGGAAACTATCTCTGATAAGATTCTTATCAGTTATCATGTTTCTTATCAGATAACAATACAAGTGAATGTTCTCATTAATCAATCATAACAAATAGGCATTTGTTTTCGTACAAACATATCATACTTATACAAGACAATACTTATGCAATTAACTTTCGTTAATTCTGTTTATGCACAGAGTGATCATCTCGACCGGGGAACCAATCCGATCCCTAACTTCACTTTAATATTCCTTTGAATTTACATCGTTAGAAAGATGATTTCAACCGGGGAACAAATCCGGTAATATAATTTATATCTTAAATTCCTTATGAATTTATTAAGCGATATTACTTAGGAAAACGAACAAACTAGTCTGGCCTGGGAGTCGAACTCAAGACCTTCTTATCATTAATTCGACATTTCTTTAAGATTTAACTAAGCATTTTCTTATCAGAACATTTCTATTGGACAAGAAAAGTTATTCGTCGTCGGTTGACTTAATAAACTGAAACATTCTTATAGGCGCGTCGCCAACAAAGACATTTTCTAAAAATAAATCCTAGCTAGATCGATTTAATGCCCCCGAAACTCCTTGCACACAAAATTTTATGAAAATCGTTGGAGCCGTTTCCGAGATTCCGATTATATATATATATATATATATATATATATATATATATATATATATATATATATACAAGAATTGCTCGTTTAAAGGTATAGGATAATGATAACAGCTTTACTGGTTTAAACGGGTTTAATTCAGTGCTAAAACTAGCATATTTGAACCTCCACCTCCACCATTGATGACCTCATATTTGCCATTTGCCGTAGGGGGATATTTTCCATAGTTGCCACACTTGGCAAGCTGGTTGGCAACTGCAATTTTTTATTTTTAGTCGTTATTACGAAGACGCTACTGCCTATCTTTTTTTTCCTGTGACGCTAAAGTTACGTATATTATAAACTTATTACTTACATCACTTTTCAATTAAATTGGCATAGTTTTAGTAAGAATTTTAGTTTTCCTTAGTTTTATTTAAAATTCTTTAAAGTACTTTTATTCGGGATGCTCACAAAAGACATTGAACTGAATTACTATGTATTATGGCATATTTTCATCTGTATTGCGATATAAATGTAGATAATATATTACTGTTCATTGCGCAAACAGCTGACGATCAGCTGTAGGGTACCTACCTGTCATTCTTTTAGTTTTTTTTTCTGTAGCGCACGTGCAACGTGCATTCTGCCAATACAATTCATGCAATGCAAAATGGACATTCGAGCCACATTTCAAACTCAACTCTAGTTGCATACGTTAAAGCTGAAATTTCTTTTGAACGTCGGTCCTGTTGTTTTTTTCTTCAATAATTACTATTATCGTTGCGCATTCGAAAATCAACTCTAGGCCGTAAATGTGAGGTTTTATTCCGATTGTTCTGTGGAAACAGGCGCTTTGTACAATGCATTTTAGTTATGCAAAATTTGGAGCCTGTTTTTTTTCGATCAGCTGATGGGACAAAAGAAACCTATGAATGTTCTAATTGTGTGCTATTCACACGATGTGTTGTTTTTTTTTATAACAGTTTTGGTTGTAGCTAGGTCTATGAGAATTTTGTTTGCGGCCTTGTATGTACCTATACTTTATTAAAATAATAACTGATTCAGCTATATAGGTGTATTTGAGCTGGAATTATGAATAACTAATAGTGGATCGTTGTTATGTGTACATGGACCAACAATTATTTTTATACAAACAATAATAGCTCAGATGGTTAGCACTCGCTGTAAATTTTACAGTACTCGAGCAACCCGGGTTCGATTACCGCCGGCATCAATGAAATTGTTAATTGCAATTTTAAGTGCTGATTTACCACGTGCTCAGCGGTGAAGGAATACGTCGTGATGTAACCTGCGTGTCTGAGGAATAAGAAAAAAATATTTCGAAGACATGTGAAGTTCGCCAACATGCATTGGGGCAGCGCGACGGACTAAAAAGTAAAAACCCTCTTAGAAATGAGGGGAGGGCTGCGTCCAAGAATTACACGTATATGGCCTAGACAATCTATATGTTTAAAACATGAAAGATTTTTAACATTGATATGGTCACTATAAAATGTTGTTAGGTTAGCTAATTACGTAATAACTTAAAACAGAAGGATCCTTAAGTAGGGACTGAATAAATTAACCGACTTGGTTGGATGGATCTCACAACTTTTTACGGTAGAAGAACTGAGTTGCGAGACTTGTTTTTTTTTTACAAGTTATGTTTTTGATGGCTTCTAAATTTTTCTTAAAGATTAGTTTTCGGCTTTCCCCATAGGCCATAGGTTGCTCCATAGGGGGATTATTTGCCGTACTGCTGTGTTTCGTAAAGTGAGGTCCGGAGCCTCAGGGGTGACAACGCATCTGCGTTTTGATTCTTAATCAAGGATACATGTAGATAGATGTCTATGCATTGAAATAATACTACACTCAGCGTCACAAAAATCGCACCTCTCTGAGTTTGCGCGAAAAATGGCTGTAATGGCTAGAAACGAATTATATTTATATAGATATTGGTATGCTTGAAATGGGTATTTGAATAGCTTTACATTATTAATAAAAATCATTAAAACATTTATATATATATATATATATATATATATATATATATATATATATATATATATATATATACATTTATATATACACATATACATATATAACAACTCGGAGAACATCTGTGAGTGTTTCTACGATAAGAAGAAGGTTACACGAAAAGAGTTTAACAGCCCATAGACCTGCTAAAGGTCCAAACTTACTGCACAGCATCGCAGAGATCGCCTAGAGTTTGCTCGCAATCATTGCGAGTGGACTCTAGAACAGTGGCGGACCGTACTCTTCTCTGATGAGACGAGGGTCTGTCTCTTCTGCAATGACAGACGTGGAAGGGTCTACAGAAAACAGGGGGAGAGGTTCACATAACCCTGCTTCGAAGAATCCGTCGAATACGGGGGTGGCTCGTGTATGTTTTGGGGCGGCATTTCCGTCGACGGGAAAACGGAACTTGTGTGTGTTTGCCGGACTCGGGGTGGCCGTGGGCAAGGGTCATTAAATGCTGGTCGGTACATTACTGAAATCCTGGAGGAACATGTGGTCCCGTATGTTGGTTATGTCGGTGATGGATTCATGTTAATGCATGATATTGCTCGTTGCCATACCGCGGCTATTGTACGGGATTATTTACAGGAGGTCGATATCCCTGTTATGCATTGGCCAGCACGAAGTCCAGACCTTAACCCAATAGAACATCTCTGGGATGACCTAAAACGGCGCGTGCGAGCTCGAGATCCTGCTCCAACCACTCTTCAAGAGCTCCAAGATGCGGTACTTGAAGAGTGGGAACAAATACCCCAAGAGGCTGTTGCGACCCTAGTAAGGTCCATGAAAGATCGCATGGAAGCCGTTAACAAGGCCAGGGGGGGGGGGGAGGTAGCACTAGGTTTTAAGAACTTTTTTGTATTTATTAACTTTTTTTAATTATTAATTTGCAAATTTGTACATACCCTGTCTTTTTCTTTAATTTCTCTTTCGTCTCGTTATAAAAGTAAAATTCAATTAAAATTCCTGAAAGCTAATGAAATTACCTTTCGAATTTTTTTCGGATATGCGATTTTTTTGACGCAGAGTGTAGTTTTTACGGAATTTATCGCGTATATTTAACTTTTTTAAATACCCGACGTTTCGAACGCTTTACAGCACACATGGTCACGGGCGTGACTGAGATGTTCAATGTCAATGATTTGTGGTCTATCAAATCTGATGTAGTAACGGGGGCGATCCTGTACGTGTTCAGATTGCAGACTTTCCGGAGCGTCGATTCTTCACATCAGCTATATGTTCTTTAACACGGGTTTTAATTGATCTTTTAGTTTGTCCTATGTAGGAGAGACCACATTCACAATCAAGCTTGTACACTCCTGCATCCTGCAGAGGGACATTACACTAGACTGATGGTAAAAACTGACCAATCTTCTTCAGCGGCTTGAAGTATGTTTTGATGGAAGCGCGCTTCAAGATGTAGCCAATCTTGTCAGTGACTCCTCTAACATATGGCAGTACAGCAGGTACACGCTCGACTGTGGCCGGCTTCACTCGTTCACTGTGACGTAGGCGCGGAACCCGAAGCTTGTTGTCATGCAAAACTTGCTTGACATGGTGGAGCTCAGCAGCCAGGTGTTTACGGTCACAGGTCCCTCGTGCTCTCTGAAACAAAGATTTACCCACGGTAGCTAACTGTGAAGGATGGTGGTGAGAATCACCGTTTAAATATCTATCCGTATGGGTCTTTTTTCTATACACAGTATGGCTCAAGGTGTTATCAGGATTCCGATGATAGATGTCTATGGCCCACAGCATCCACTTACCATCAGGTGGACTGTGTGCTCGTTTGTCACCTTTATTTTACAAAAAAAAACACCCAGATGGACTTCGAGTCAGAAAATAAAGTCTTACCACCTGTAATATTTATTTATTTCTGCTTGAGGAAAGTATAAAACTTTTTTTTCTCTATAAACTATAAGAACTGGCCGACGGAAATATCATGTTATTTGCTGGATGGCCAAGATTTTGGTGGTAGATAATTGAAGGGACTAAAGAAATCGTACCACCTAGTTACATAAATTTCAAAACATTTTCTGAAATCTTGCACCTGATATACGGACGGGTCATCGCTATTTTATTTCAACCTAATTATTCACTCCGATAACAAAATTGTACGTTATTTTCTATGCATTATGGTTAAAAATAGCTCGCATACCTATAAGTTCATTGTTCAAGCGACAGCTGACAGTCAGCTGTTAACTAAAAGCCTGTACAATGCGTAAGAATAATAACGATAGATCTTACTGCTTAAGGAATAAGGGTGTTAATCGCACGTGGTAAATACAAAGAGAAACTCTTGAATTTACCTGAATATGTGTGTTTTTTTTTTTTAATTTTTTGCATTACTCTGTTGCTAAGGCTATTTTACCATGCTATCTGACTGCATCGCAAGTTTAGGTAGTATGATAAACAAAGAACTTAGTGTAATATTTACTTAATATCTCGTGTGATCTCAACACCTTAATAGCTTCTAGTAACTTTTTGGATTGGTTTATATTTTGTCTAAAAAAAGATTTTTTTATTGAACAAGGGCACAGAATACATAATAGTACAGGGCAACAACGGTGATATATGAGCACACGGGCCTGATGGTAAGTGAATGCTTTGGCCGATAGACATCTACATTTATCTTTAATTAAGAATCAAAATGCAGATGCGTTGTCACCCGTGAGGACTTAGATGGAATGGCTCAATTCCAGTAAATAGGGTCTCCAGTTCTCTAAACTCATCATACGAACACAGCGGCATAAAGCTGCTATTTTACGTTGGTATTCTGTGAGAGCGTGGTTCTTTTTGGTTCTTATCGCTTTGGAACCGATTTCTTCCAGACAACTCTTTTCCGCAAAGTACTAGCGAATGTAACGTGTGTTTCAATAATTCGTTACTACGTTCATCCCTCAAATGAGTCAATAAGTGAACTTTTAATAATGGCATAAGATGACTTAAAAGAACTAAATGAAATCTAATAATTTAAACATGTTAGCTTCTGAATTCGGGGCTCTAATCATTATATACAATACACTCCCGATACAACTGAGCACGTGATAAGTCAGCACTCAAAATTTCAACTAACAATTTCATTAGTGCTGGCGGGATTCGAACCTGGGTTTTGATTTATGTATTTTTTGTATTTTATTTGGTTTTGGTTGTAAATTTCTTACTGATTATTCTTACATAGGGCTTCCCCTATAGAGACTTGTTGAAGGGAACTCAAAGCTTTTTTGTTTTTAAATAAAGTTTTTTCTGAAGGCGAATGTTTAATAAAAACTATTTGGCTTTGACTGTACGATTGAATGGAGTCCCGCCCTGAATACTGCCACAAAGTACAGACCATCTGTATACGATTTATACGTCAGGTCGTATTGGGGGCGCGGTAGTCGCAAGGAGCTGCAACTCGAGAACTTTTCTTCCCGGTAGGTTATCGCATCTATAAAATGTATATCGCATCTATAAAACGTATATATATATATATATATATATATATATATATATATATATATATATATATATATATATATTTAGCTAGTTGGCCAGGAGACGTTGCTCTGCCCACTCCGACGACCTTTTGTTCTGTAAAAAATCCCTTTTTTTTATAAAATAGGGGTGTCAAAGGAACACACAGTCCACCTGATGGTAAGTGGATGCTGTGGCCCAAAGACATCTACATTTATCCCCGATTAAGAATCAAAACGCAGATGCGTTGTCAGTGTCACCCCTGAGAACTAAGATGGAATGTTTCGTTTAATGATGATGATGATGATAACGATGGAATGTTCAGTTAAAAAGGGTCTGCGGTTCTCTACACTCACCATACGAAACACAGCAGCATTAAGCTGCTATTTTACGCTGGTATTCTGTGAGAGCGTGGTCCTTCCCCGGTTGAGCCGACCCATTCGTGCTACAACCATAATATAGCTGCAGCGTGGCTCTACCACGTATAAATTGGTAATAAAAATATTATGGGGTTGGTTACACGTATTTTTATATATATTATAATAATTGAGTTAGAAGTAGCGCGTACACATAGCTCAATATATATTATAAAGATAATAAATTAATAAATGTCCACCACGCTGCCACAATGCGTGTTTGATGGTAGCAGACTACACATGTCATCGAAATATTTTTTCTTAATTTCTCAGACGTGTGTAGGTTTTCAATCCGAAGTACATTCACCTCACCCGACCGGCGTTTAAAGAAGAAATTTATATAGAGGGTGATTTTCTCCGCCTTGCCCTCTAGGCCGAGCAAGGCCGGGTAGACTCGTCGCAAAAAATATGGACCCGTGAACATCTGCTGCAGAGGCACGCGACCGCGCGTGCGCACTCATATATACATAACTACCTACCTGTATTAATATAATGGCGGCGTATGGCGACTCTGTTTTTTATTTAGGAATTTAAGAGGATAATATTTTTTTAATTTTTTTTTTAGTATAGAGTAAGGGCGACAAACGAGCACACAGAACACCTTAAAGTTATATAGCCTGTATACGTCCCACAGCGTATATAAGGCTGTCGAACTTTAAGGAGACACCGTGAAAAAATGCACCTACTTTCATCGAATAGTATAGGACTATGACACCACTAACGAAAGTGGGATTTCGATGTAGGTAAATTCATGTCTTTATCTTGAATTTAATTGCTCAAAAACACGATTGTATAGTTTTGACTCGATCATAATTATTTGCGAAAACACCTCTAAAAATCACTATATGTAGTTGAAATTACAACGTAATCATTTGATCTATATGCTTGGGAATCACTCAAATATATTCATAACATCAATATTCATAATTTACTTGCTCATTATTTTGATAACTTAAATCAATAATTTTTAAAAAAATATTTTAAGATTCTGACATTTTCTAAGAGCTTTTATCGTCGCGGGCGCCACACAATTTTAGACCTTATGACGGCGTTTCTTCAAGTCTTTATAGAAATTATGTATTCACTTGGATCAGTACGGCGATAGCGTTTTCGATGTGTCGTCTTAAGGTGGATTATGTGCAATTGCGTGTCAAAGGCCTACTCTCATTTCTGAAAGGGTTATATGGCAAAGAAGTGTCCGCCGCGCTGCCCCAATGCGTGTTGGTGAACTTCACATGCCTTCGAATTTTATTTTATTTCTTAGACATGCAGGTTTCCTCACGATGTTTACCTACTGCTCATGGATGACTTCAACAGCGAGAGTTTAGTTAGATTATATATTAGAATAAACTTAATAGCGTCATCAAAATTAACAAAAAAAAAAAAAATAAAGAAAGGGGACTAAGGAAGTGGTTGAAAAATAAAATTATAGAACAATAATTCTTGTCCCGCTGGGTTTCTTGCTGGTTCTTCCCAGGATAGAGGTTTTTTTACGAACCAGTGGCAGCCCTCTGTCACTGTTGTTACCTGCGTGAAATAATTACTTACAATACAATAAAACAAATATAAATTAACAATAGGTATAACTATAGAGAAGTGGCTTGAGTGAAGTTTAAGTTATGTATTATTTGTAAGATACAAAGGCGGTCTACGAGATTGTTAGTGGCTTCATCACTTTGATATAAAGTAAATCTACTCAACGCCTATCTCTCGTATTTATATTGTACATATGAAATTCTTTGAATTCTTCACACTATCTGAACACCTAACACTTAGATAAGCATTTCTATAATAGGTGTAATATGTATTATAATATATTTCATGATAAATTATACAGGTCTTTCCCAGTACTAACACCGAACTTGTTGCCCTTGTTCAAAAAATATTTATAATAGTTATTTAATTAATAATATACTTTCTTCAATTATTATTCCAGGGTAAACATACGCAGTCGTGGCTAGCGCGTTGTAGGCGATTGAATGTTAAAGTGATTAACGGTGTTTAATCATGTGGCAAATTAGCACTTAAAATTGCAATTAACAATTTCATTGGTGCCGGCGGGGATCGAACCCAGGTTGCTCGCGTACTGTGAAATTTATAGCGAGCACTAACCATCTGAGCTATCACGGCTCCCTAACCATTTATAGCATAGCATAGCTACCACCTTATGGTAAGTTAATGACGTTACCCATAGACAACAAAGTTACAAGTTACTGCCACTTCTTTTTCCTGACTTTATCCCAAGTTATTTGGAGCCGACTATGTGTCTTCTCCTTCCATTTTCCTCATTTAGCTGTCATCTGTTCTCTCATTCCTTTCTTACGCATATCATCCCACAATTTTCACATAATACATTCCCACTATACAAATACTTGTTCCTTGTGGGATTCGAACCCACGGCCCTCAGCGGTGCAACTTATTGCTAAGCCACTGCGCCTCAGAGACGTCTCATCATCGTCGTTATTGTCCTACCATTTTATACGTGGTAGAGCCATGCTGCAGTTATATAAGAAGTATAGTTGTAACACGAATGGGTCGGCTCGACCGGGGAAGGACCACGCTCTCACAGAATAACAGTGTAAAATGGTAGTAGCTGCTGTGTTTCGTATGATGAGTGTAGAGAACCGGAGACCCTTTTTACTGGAAACGAGGCATTCCATCTTAGTCCTCACGGGTGACAACGCATCTGCATTTTGATTCGTAATCGGGGATAGATGCAGATGTCTATGGGCCACCGCAAACATTTAACATCAGATGGTTTGTGTGCTCGTTTGTCACCCTATCCTATTAAAAAAAAATCATACAGTAGTACTCAATAAGAACGTTGTTCTTCTGCGGTGTAAAAATATATTCTTTGCCCCGGTCGAGTCGAGCCTCCACCATGCGAATAAAACGCGGGAAAGGTAGCGAATAAAACTGATGATAAAGCTTACACTCATTTAAAGGAATGGGGCATCACAAGGCCGGGGTCGATAGGTAATAGTTACTCAGGTCGCCGGAAGTACCTAGTCGTTTTTTTTTCTTATCAAAGCTGCCGCCCCCAATGCGCGTGCAACATGCCGTCGCGTGCGCATCTGGCTTTATTGACCTTACGCTATTCGATATCGCGGTGCTTCTGAACGATAGCCAGGTGTTGGTGATATTTTTTTAATAGGCTGTATGATAAACGTGCCATGGTTTAATAATAAATTATAATATTTGAGAGAAACTGTAAATAATGGAGTGTAGAAGTGAGGAGTACAGACTGTGTATTAAAAAGTGTCCATAGAAAACCGTTAAATAAGGGTGGTGCCACTATAGCTACGGGGTAAATTTTAAAGAACGCACCGAAAAATATTAGTGGTATAGACGACTTTTTCGAGGTTATATTTATTAAATAAAATTATTTTAGATTTTAGAGCTACTGAGCAGTTTAGCAGCACACTTAAACCGTCGACAACTGCTAAGTTCATTTCATCCCAGTGTTATTCACTGCTTACTTATTTACTTTGGGAGTTGGTACTCCTTACTTTTACACTTCATACTGTAAATGAAACGGGTGTTTTGCGACTACCCTCACTCGAAAATGTATTTTTTTAATACAATAAGGCTGACAAAGGCGTATATTGTGCAACTTTTTTTGCGCCCGAAGGAAATAAGGGCAAAACTCCGGTGACGAGGGAGGGAAGTGGTGAATGCCCAAGCATACCACGCAGCCGGCTGCGTAGTTATGTGAAGACTTTTACTCACTAAACACCACCTTTTGGAATTGGCTTAATGATCTAGCGAGAGATCTTTAAGCCGTAAACTGACGCGACCGTTCTTGACTAAAAGGAGGGCGCAATATTGTGCACCTGCTAGTAAATAGATGATGTGGCCCATAGACATCTACATTTGTCCTCGATTAAAAATATAAAGTAGATGCGTTGTCACCCCTGAGGGCTGAGATCGAATTCCTTGTCTGCAGTAAAAAGATTCTACGGTTCTCTACACTCACCATACTAGGTATTCTGTAAGAGTGTAGTTCTGCCACGGTGAGGCCGACCCATGCATATTACGTTGATATTCTGAGATTGTACCGTATAAATGCGGTCTTCAATCGGTTAATAATATAATAATAATTCTTTATTTCATATGTCGAAGATCCCATAAGTTGTTAGTATGACTTAGATTAGGTTGGTAATTGTGAACATTAAATAAAATCAAATGTAAACAATACTAAAATCAAATCTAAACCCAAAATGAGATCACAATAAAATTAAACTAAAAATACTGTAACTAAAGTAATGTCAAAATTAAATACAATCAAACAAAAAATCAAATAAAAATCAATCGAAATCAAATCAATTAATTAAATTAAATTCAATACAACGAAATTAAAATAAAATATCAAAATAAATGAAGTCAATTTGGATTTAAATTAAATAAGTGTTTTAAAATAACCCTCCTCACAAAGCACGTTTTTCAAAAGGTTTATTTTTGTGATTGCTCAAAATCTACTCGTCCGAATTAGTTCATATTATCACCAAATCTATTCCACATTGAAATCTTTAGAACGTCGCATCTCAATCGAATAAGATGTTCAAAAGTTATGAAAGGTTTACATACTTACACACACATACATACGTACATCCGTACGGACGTCCACGTGAAATTAGTCCGAATAGCTTCCTGTGATCTCAAAACGTCGAGATCTGATATATTATTAATTAAAAACTCGATTTTCGAAAATCGGTGTTAAACCAATAACTTCCCCATTTTTAAAAACTTTCAATTTTCTTAGCGGGAAATTAAAAATTTCACATTCTGAAGTTGTTGATAAAGCATAGTGTACCAATGATGTATCATAGTACCCATAAAAGAATTAAGAGCCCTACTTCAGAATGTAAAGCTATTTTAATCTTTTTAGTTGGAAGTTGGACTTCTTTGTATTAAAAGTTTATTTGAGTCCTTTTGAGTATCGCAATCTCAATGGTCGTCTAAATTAGTTACATTAAAAAGTTATATCCTATTTTGCCATCTATAGCGGTGGAATTTTTTCTCCAAATTCATATGGGGTCGTAGTAAGTGAAGTTATGCCGGACGGGCGAAACTCTCCGGCGTAAATGTTGTCGAAGATACTTCGCGAGTCGCTCACGTCCTACACCTATAGGTTCCGGTGGGTACTTTCACCGCCGTCTTTGTGGGTGCCGCTGAGGTATTGTGGACTGTGGTTCAAATCAAAATGCACGATTAACAAATACAAATAGCAAGGTAGTGGCCAGCGGTTCGACTGATTGATTAGTCGCGAAATTTTATAACTATAACTATCGATCACGGTTGTTAAACTACGGTTGTTCACTATTGGTTGGTCACTGTATATTTCGAAAGATTTCTTTAAATTGTACGGTGGTATCAAAGATCTATTGGTAGTAGCTGGTTTTCTAACACTACTGACTAGCAGCTATTATCAACTAAACTAGTTGATTTTATCACTTGTGTAACTGCGGATATCAGTTACCACTTTCACTATAATATGTAACTGCGAATATCAGTTACGACCTTTTTCGGCTAGCTAACACTTTCACGATATGTAACTGCGAATGTCAGTTACGACCTTTTTCGGCTAGCTAACACTTTCACTATGTGTAACTGCGAATGTCAGTTACGACCTTTTTCGGCTAGCTAACACTATCACTATTCACTATATACTGCTACTAGTCACTTCAGCTACCACCGGATACCACTCACTTCACTTCACTGTCACTGGTAGTTCTTCACACTACTACTGGTACTGGGTCCCGAGCCCCTAAGGTAGACTTGGGCAATACTTTGCAGTGAGCCGCTTGCCATTTTCCGTTTGCCTCTTTATTGCATAAACTTTTCACTATACAAATGGCATAAATTGCAATATTTTCTATACAAAACTAATTGCTACACTAACATGCTATACATCATTAAATCGGTAGTCTGGTACTTTATTAGTAGATCATAAAGGTTACTCAAAATATTAACAATGTAAAAAGCTATTAAACGAAATATCCAAAATTTTCATAATATTTGGGTACATTAATTCATTGTTTTTTTTATAACTACGAAATGCGTTTAATTATACAAAAATATCCCTATACTTCTTTAATCTATAAGCCATATGCTAATTGAATGTCATATTTATAACTCTTTTAGAACATAAAATTATTTTCCTTATTTTAGTATGAACTATTACGCAGTTAATTAAAAACTTTTCCACGATAAGACGCGCTGTGATTGGTCGATTTTTTGGTATATAATAAAAGTTGTTTATATCACTTGTTATCAAAACGACATTCTATACAAATATACTAAGAGTTATAAACATGCTAAATAACTATATTAATACACGTTTTCACTCAGTTTTGTCGGTAATTTCATTATTAATACAAAAACAATATTCTTTATAACTTCGTTTCTTAGCGTTGTTAGGCCGTCGCGAACAGAAGTTATACCCTATTTATAAAAAAAACTGATTTACAAATGGTGAAGATATCGCATAACCTACATCCTACATATATGTGTACTATATCTTATATACCTATTTTACGTGGCTGCAACCATAATAGAGTCACGCTGCAGCTATATTATGGTTGTAGCACGAATGAGTCGGCTCGACCGGAGAAGGACCACGCTCTCACAGAATACCAGCGTAAAATAGCAGCTTAATGCTGCTGTTTGCTTATGGTGAGTATAGAGAACCGGAGACCCTTTTTTACTGGAATCGATGCATTCCATCTTAATCTTCACGGATGACAACGCATATGCATTTTGATTTGTAATCGAGGATAGATCTAGATCAGTGTTTCCCAAAGTGGTCTATATCGATCCCTAGGGGTCTATGACAACCTGCAAGGGGTCTACGTCAGAGAAAAAAAATTTGGGGGTCCATGAAATGAAAATGGGGGTCCACGATAGTGGATCTCAACACATACACTGATAGTACCTATTTACTTACATCATACTATCTTATAATATCAAAACATATACATTATTTATAAAAGATTTATAGTTTATTTTATATTTATTTAATGTTACGTATATCCTATACTATTAAACGAGCAATTCTTGTATATATATATATATATATATATATATATATATATATATATATATATATATATATATATAATCGGGATCTCGGAAGCGGCTCCAACGATTTTCATAAAATTTAGTGTCCAGGGAGTTTCGGGGATAAAAAAATCGATCTAGCTAGGATTTATTTTTAGAAAATGTCTTTTTGTCCGTGTTTTTAGGCAATGAAAAACTGCTACAATATCGTTATAATAAGAAGGTAAATTTTGACGGATTGTTAATGACTTAAACACGAAAATTTAAATTAAAATAATTGCACTCATGATTTTTATTCAAATAACCAGTTCCGTTTTTTCTGTTGTGTCGCTAAGATCAAAAAATATTATTTATATTTCATCAGTATGTAATTTGTATCTAAATATAATTTTCAAAACACACGAATTAAAAAAAATCGAACGAAAAATACCGAGCAAAGCTCGGTCAATCTCGGGTACTTTTACATAACAGATACAAAATTTTATTTTGAGTAGTTTTAATTTAAATTCAATTGATAAATGTATAAATTAACTTGTGTTTTTACTTTAAGTTTTTAACACTAAACTTCACTACAGTTAGAAATTTACAGGAAATCAATATCAGGTAAGTAGGGGGTCTACCCAACACGGAAAAACATGGCAAGGGGTGTACGACACAAAAAAGTTTGGGGAACTCTGATCTAGACGTTTATGGACCGCAGCAACCACTTACCATCAGGTGGACTGTGTGCTCGTTTGTCACTCTATCCTATAAAAAAAGACAAAGAAATAGAGAAGAGAAGTCTGAAAAGAGAACAAAGAGAAAGAAATATACAATTACATTGTAAGACTCCTTTTCTGTGTCTGTTGTGTACCATTAGGTGAGTCACGAGCTCGTTTGACCCCCCCCCCCCCCCGCTCCCTTCTTATATATAAAAATATTTATTTTACTAAGGATAACCAACATGGCAAACAGTATTAGAAATGTTACAATATTTCTATTTTAGGATTAAATAACTAAATGATGCCTTAATTATGGTTTAGGTTCCAAGATCTGCATCTTGAAATAATACTAGTTTTTATGGATTTTATCGCGTATATTTAACTATAAATACCCGACGTTTCGAGCGCTTTACAGCACCCATGTGCACGGGTAGGATTAAATGAAATGTCGGGTAATAAAAAAAAAGAGTCTAAGATTATTTTAATGTGTAGTGTTCGCGTACATATAAGAAATCATTAATATCTGCATCGTTAGCGAGGTAATTTTACGGATATAGAAACAATTAATAATCAAATAATGATGATAAAATAATATAATTATAATTAAATGACATAATTTACAGTGCGATTACTTTTAGTTGATCATAAAATACGCTTATGTAATGATGATCATAAAATTCACTAGCCAGTATTATACTCATGCTTAGAAAATTGTATATCAATATTAATAAATATGTTCATTACGCATTACAAGCGGACTACTTTCTTTGCAACGCAGGTGCGTGACCAGTAGGGTTATGTTGAAGTCTGTATACACGTAAGGAATTCGGAACATCTGCCCAAAATAAAAATAAAAATTAAGCAATAGAAAACGCAGTCACCTTTAGCGCGATGCAATAATAATTTTATTTCTATACAGTCGTGAACTTTCAATCGGTGCTGTTGAAAAAGAAAAAAGTTTGCAACTTTCTAACGTATGTTATGGTATAAAATGTGTATTTTAAAATAGGTTAATATTATGTCCTAAAAAGTTTCTATCCTATAAAAAAACCTTCAACATTCGAACGAGTGATAATAATATTAGAGTTCATAAAAATTAAAAAAACATGCATTGATCATGAGATGTGATAATCCCAGTGAGGTCTGTCTAATCTATAGTTCATAAAAGATAGCTTGATCTCTGCGACAGCTGTCAGTAAAAATCACGCCTATGAAGTCCTGAATTTCTTAGTAGTACAAACACATCAATCACTATTAGTGATCGATGTACAGACAGTATCTGCCAATGTCATACTTTATGGGCATGCCGACCTAATTAGTGCATGCCCATAAAATATGACATTGACAGGTACTGTGGTGTCTGTAGTCTGTACTACTAAGAAATTTAGGACTTCAAAGGCGTGATTTTTACTGACAGCTGTCGCAGAGATCAAGCTATGTTTTATGAGCTATAGGTCACATTTATGAATTTATTATATTGTCAATGGATATTTATTCTCGCGCAAAAATTTTGAATATTTAGACGTTCGGAAGTGGGTTAAAATTGTTTTATTTTTATTTTATAGGATAAGCGTGACAAACGGGCACACAGTCCACCTGATGGTAAGTGGTCGCTGTGGCCCGTAGACATCTACATCTATCCTCGATTCTGGTGATCCTGATCAGGATACTGGAATAAAGTTATTGTCATCGGTCCTTGATACGAATGCAAATTTTCAAGTCAATCAGTCGTCCACAAGTTGGTTGAAAATTACATTAAGATTCCGTTATATAGATAGATCTAACGCGAAGCTTTTAAAAGCGTGTTAAAAATTATACTTTTCACCCTTTGTTACTTTTCTGCTGTGTTTCGTATGGTGAGCGTAGAGAACCGAAAACCCTCTTACTGGAAACTAGGTATTCCATCTTAACCCTCTGGAGTGATAGCGATCTGCAGATCTGCATTTTAATTCTGATCTTCTTAAGCTAGGGGTCCAAAAGTGGTTCGAATACATGCTACCAGTGCGTCTCCGTTTCCTTTACCTAACTTAGGTGACTCACTCGACCTCGCCGTCTCACCCGGGACGACCTTAAGACCTCTTCTAATGATATTAATTACGGAGAACTTAATTACTCTTAATTGGTTTTGATCAATTAACCAGATGCAGTGTATGAATGATTTGACTTACATTTTTGTTACACGATTGCCCGAGTATGAGAGTAACTGTTTTCGAGGGTGTCTTCATATATATATAATTCTTCTGTCCATGTGTATGTGACTGAATTCCTAAACGGCAGGAACAATTTTGATAAAATTACGTGTGAATAAGTTGATTCAAGAATGGTTTATATTAGAGATGGTCCGAATAAATGTATTCGGCCGAATATTCGGCTAAATCACTGAACATTAGTTAAAGTGGTACTCAAAGTATCCACTGTATTGAAAGGTACGAATTGAGTAATGCCATGTCTCATAATTGTACTGTTGAAAGCATATTTTATTTATGAGTTAAATCTACTTGTATAGCGTTATCTTTTTGAGGCACTGTAGATTTATTTCCAATTATAACAAATAGAAAGCTTGATAAAATGTTTTTGGAATCAAACAAAGAAACGGTACATTACATTGGTACATTTCACTTTACTTTGGTCGTCAGTTTCTCAAAAACAAATCTCCTGCTACTCATTTATTATATAATTATCAAATTTCACTAAGAATAAACACAACGAAATCCTTTTTTTTTTAATAAAAATAGTTAAAACATAAGTATGTGCCAGTGATTTGCTCAGTACTAGATGATGCAATAATATGTCAGGTTTAGTACGTTTCATTTTACTTTGGTGATCAGTTTCTCTAAAATACGTCGAAATAGTAGATCTCCTACCACTCATTTTTATCATATAATTATCAATTATCACTAAAACTAACACAACGAAATACTTTTTTTCTCACAAAAATAGTTAAAACATAAGTATGTGTCAATAATTTGCTCAGTACTAGATGATGCAATAATATGTCAGGTGTAGTGGGAGAGGGAGGGGCAGGGTCCGGAGCTAATCCCGCGTGTTACGGTAACAAGTTTCGATATAAATTAATTAGGGTTCGGCCGAATATTCGGTTCGGTAAAAGTTTTACCGAACTTTCGGCCGAATATTCGTATTCGGTGAAATCCATGTTCGGTCCATCTCTAGTTTATATTCACAATTTAATCCGGTAGTTGCGAAGGCTAGTGCTAGTGTATGTCTATTATTGGCACGCTCTGTTGTCTAAACGACGGCTTGATAGATTTTAACCCTTTCGCTGTCCCATGTACATGTAAGTACATAGATCAATTGCTATTGTCTAACTATTGTGTTTAAAAATTTGACAGTGAGTGTTAACATACGGGTTGTCGTTAGATTAATCTTTGTTGTGAAATTAATATAAGATATATAAATATATATTTTTTTCTAATTTGTTTTTATTCTTTTTTTATTTTTTATAGAATAATGGCGACGCACGAGCATACAGTCTATTCAAAGTTGATGTTGTAGCCTGTAAACATCTTAAAAGGAAGCGACAGTAGCCTAATGGCGGGGTCCAGACTGCGAACTCAAAAGGTCGTGGGTTCGAATCCACCATGATATAGCTACAGCTTGGCTCTTTTTTCGAAGTCGGTTTTTATGTTACTGTTTTCACTGTTGGGCTTGTTTACTGGCTGGCGCAGCAGACTTTGGTCTGCTCTTTCTGGTATTAGGTCCCATAGGTTTCACTACGAATGTGTCACATAGTTTATTCAGTGTAAATATAAAATTTATTAATATTCACAAGTGACAAGAACCACCGTCTTACCTATCCCTGGCGTTAAATAACAGTGCTTGCACTATTGTGTTCTGGTCTGAAGGTAGGAATGCCATATTGGAAGACCAAAATATCTGGACAACATCTGAAAATGTCGAGATTTTGGGGTTGTTGTCACGAAAAATAAATACAAATATTAAAAATAAAAGTATGTTTATATAACATTGTTGACACATAACTCATTTCAATATAATCATCATCATCATAGCCCGTCACAAGTCCACTGAACAAGGAATGCCACAAAGCACGGTCCTGAGCCACCTGCATCCATCGACTTCCATGTCTTACCAAGTCGTCATTACTTCCAGTGGGAGGTGACGACCCTCCACTAGACGGACACTATACACTTCGCCTACCGATACGAGGCTGCCACTCGAGAACCTTTTTTCCCCAACGGTTGTCAGTTCTCCGAGCTATATGGCCGGCCCATTGCCACTAACCCGTTGGGTGATATCGGTCACTCTGGTTTTACTGCGGATATACTCATTTCTGAGTGTATCACGCAGAGAAACCCCGAGCATAGCCCTCTCCATAGCTCGCTGAGCGACCTTGAGCGTCCTCATACGGCCAGCAGTGAAGGACCACCTGTGTTCCATGTGTCATTACTGGCAACACGCACTGGTTGTACAATTTCGTTTTCAAATCAGTCTGAAAACGAAGTATGGTGGAGTATTTAGTATTGTATGGCAGATTTTTATTTTTAGTGGTTAATTAGGAAGAAGTTAATTAAGTTTCATAATGCTGTGTTAGTCCCTACTTTAATGTATGGTAGTGAAAGCTGGGTGTGGCAGAAGAAGCACGAAAGTAGAATAAATGCTGTAGAAATGCGTTCTTTAAGGAATATGCTAGGGTTGAATCTGAATGACAGGGTGAGAAATTGCGTGATAAGAGATAAATGTGGTATGCAAGATGATGTTGTGACCAAGATTAAGAAAAGAATGCTTTGGTGGTTTGGTCATGTAGAAATAATGAATGAGGAAAGAGTGACAAAGCAAATTTATATGACATAATATGTGAACGGCCGAGTCGGGAAGGGACGCCCTAGAAAAAAGTTTATCAACCAAGTTGGCGATATTTTGAAAATGGGCCATGTTAGAAGTACCCTTAACCGACGAGCATGTATGCGTAGATATATGGATGTAAAGGAGGCGAAAGAGATATGTCAGGATCGTGCCAAATGGAAGTCCGTAGTCTCTGCCTACCCCTCTGGGTGACAGGCGTGAGTGTTTATGTATATGTATGTAATTAAGATGACGCTACTACCCATCTGATTTGCTTCCCAATTGCGGTCCTTACGACACCTACGAGCTGATATGGGGCAGTTATATTGCCACCACATGAGTGATTCATTGTGCTAAATTTGCCACGGCGCGACGTCGCACTAAGTATCCACCATCGAAAATCTATAAGGAAGCAGAATGAATGCATCCGGCCCCTATAGAATTGCAGAAACAATACCGAAAAGCGACAGCCAAATGGGTCAACGAACCGGTGCTATAAGCACGCTAATCCCTCCAGATGTCGTGGGTGAGGGTCTGCGACACGCGCAGCCTCCGCGCAAGGTGCACTCGCGCATCTGTCAACGGAACGGTACGGTGGCCACGTTTACGGGTGGGACCGTCTAGTGTGATCTATAACTCCATAAAGTAAGTTAAAGCAACACGTCCACGGTCTTTTCACATTATTGAGTTGTTGATAGAATATGTACTACGTTGACTACGTAATAAACTACCCGTAAATATAAAATCTGAAGTTAAATTAAGTTCATTCAATAAATAACATGTTTTTAAACGTTGACTGTTTTTTTTTTGATAGTTAATTACTAAGCTGCAAGTTACTAAGTATTCAATAAAATTTTATTTTCAAAATAGCCAAATATAATATAATGATGTTACATAGTCCATTTACTTATTTTATTGTATATTTCTAGTATATTGCAACGCCCGACAGGGTCTATAATGGTCACTGTAACTGCTAATGTACTGTACATTATAGAAGCAATAAATGATTTTAAATTAAAATTGAAATTTGTAATTGAAATTTGAATTGAAATTGAAGTAATATGTACCTACTACGTAATAGAAGAAACACTGTGACTTGGTTATTTGCAACACGCGTTTGAGCCAACGTTGGCTAGGCATATACCTTTGTCCTGGGTAAAAACCAGCAAGCTACACATAATAATTTCTTAAATTTACGCGAACAACGTGAAGCACCGACCCGCCGGGAAGTCTGCAGTCTGTGAACATGTTCAAGATCGTCCCCACCATTACATCAGATTTGATAAACCACAAATCCTCGCAAAAGAACACCGATTCCCACCAAGGATGATACGCGAGGCTATAGAAATTAAAAGACATCCTAATTTCAATTGAGAAGATGGATGGGTGCTGCCACCTGCTTGGGATTCTATAATTAACAAAATTAATCCCAAACCAAAGCAGTGGAATGCAATACTTCAGATACTGTAAGCTCGTTTTGCGTATATCGGACCGAAAAATTAATATGAAATAACTGAAGGTATCTGGGCTAACAATGACATTGGGACGTCAAACATCTCCGTCCTCCCGTGACCATCGGTGCTGTAAAGCACCCGAAACGTCGGGAATTAAATATAAGTAAAAGTAGTCAATTAAACTCGATAAAATCCGTAAATTTAGTTTCATTCCACCAGCAAGGTACTTAATTTTTATGTTTTTGACATCAAATAATATAGTCAACAGGACTCGAACTCGAAATTTTAGACATTTTTACATGGTAGAAATATAGAATAAAAAATTAAATTAAATAAAAATCACTCCCCTGTCCCTTTTAGAATTTCTTTACAGTAATTAATTTCTTTTCGATTACACTAGAGTTATAAAATCCCATTCTGATTATCATCCCATCGGATTGTGAGAGTGAGAGAATAGATATGCAGATCTGCATGCTCACAATGAGGACTAATATCTTCCGCACCCCAGATGTCGCTAGCTCGCTAGCTGACTCTAAGGTGAAGTTTTTTGTTACGCATTGTCATTTAATATTAAAGTACCCGGATGACCGAGCATTGCTCGGTTTATTTTTGAAATTACATTTAGATACAAATTACATACTGATGAATAATATTTTTTGATCTTATTGACATAATAGAAAAAACTGAACTGGTTATTTGAATAAAAAATCATGAGCACAATTAGTTTAATTAAAATTCTCGTATTTTTAAAAAATACTAAAAAAAGGGCTCGAAATAATAGATTTGCTCACAAAGTAAGGGAACTTGAAAAAAAAAAGGAAAAATGTCGGACCGAAGACAGGACGCGAACCAAGGCATTACGATTTCGCGACCGCTCGATATCCACTTGAGCTATTACGATCATAAACACAGTCTCAAAATTTACCTTCTTATATTGTAGCAGTTTTTCATTGCCTGAAAACACGGACAAAAGACATTTTCTAAAAATAAATCCTAGCTAGATCGATTTATTGCCCCTGAAACTCCCTGGACAATAAATTTTACGAAAATCGTTGGAGCCGTTTCCGAGATTCCTATTATATATATTTATATATATATATATATATATATATATATATATATATATATATATATATATATATACAAGAATTGCTCGTTTAAAGGTATAGGATTCAGTTTTAAATAAATGTTTGTAGTCTTATATTAAAGCGACACCTCGAAAAAATGCACCTGGTTCCGTCGAATAGTACAGAACTATTTTTATTTTTATTATTATTGACACCACTAACGAAACTGGAATTTTGATATAGGTAAAATCATGTTTTTATCTTGAATTTGCTTGTTCAAAAACACGATTGTATAATTTTGACTCGATCGTAATTATTTGTTACACCTCTAAAAATCACTATAGTTGAAATTATAACGAAGTATTCAATATATATGCTTGGGAATCACTCAAATATGTTCATAACATCAATATTCGTAATTTACTTGCTCATTATTTTGATTACTTAAATCAAAAAAGATTAAAAAATATTTTAAGATTCTGACAATTTCTAAGCGATCTTAATCCTCGCGAGCGCTACGCAATTTTAGACCTTATGACGGCGTTTTTTAAGTTCAGGTCCAGCGATAGCCCGTAGCCACTGTTTCGAAGTGTGGTCTTAATACACAAAACAGTGTACCTTAGTGGTCTGCTCTTTAATTGTTTTTACATTTTTAGCTCCTTTTTAATTTTTCTACCCTTGTGAATATTTATGGCTTGGTTTATTTATTTTTAATCTAACTAACATAAAAAATATAACTAAATCGTAGAGAAATAAACATTAACCTTTACATCTTTCGTACAAATGAACTTCGTTGCTATGAAATCTGTTAAATATTACACGTCATGTTTAAGTAACTCCGCTCTGGTGGCAGAAAAAGTCGTGGATGCCCTAATTAATAATAATATAATATAATAGAGTGATATAAAAATTTAGTCCTGAACTATAAAAATAAACATGTTCACCCTATCGAATTGCAATAGGTCTGCTTTCACAACATTCAGGCCGCGAGGAATGCAAGGGACCTTTGTCTTACTGTTAATTGCCGGAATTGAGCAATTATAAATTCTAATCCTTTAGAAATTGTACTTATTTTTGATAATTAAGGTGAAATGGGTGACAGAAGCAGATTTTTCACGCTTTATAGGTTTTTCTTTATAGGATAAGGTCGACAAACGAGCACACAGTCCACCTGATGGTAAGTGGTTGCTGCGGCCCATAGACATCTACATCTATCCTCGATTACGGATCAAAATGCAGATACGTTGTCACCCGTGAGAATTAAGATGGAAAGCCTCGTTTCCAGTAAAGGGGGTCTTCGGTTCTCTACACTCACCATACGAAACACTATGAAACAATATGATACAAAAAGATCGTTATGATTCCTCAAAATCTACAATTTTTTTAAATGTATCATATATTACTTAGCTTAATTGTAGTTGTGTATATTTATTTTGGTATTTACACTTATGGTATGTCTATTTATATATTTACATTTACGTATAAATTATCCACATATTTTATGGCACCTGCTAAAGTTCTCTGCTTAGCTCATGGTTGACTGGTAGAGAATGCCTAAAGGCATTAATTAAGTCCGCCAATTGTACATTTTAAGTGCAATAAAGTTTTTATAAATAAATAAATTTTAGATACGTCCATTATGGGATAAAGCAGTTTAATTCGACTGTAATTAAAGCAATTTCAATTAAATTCTGTCTGCGTGTTCATCGTGAGGGAATAATGGGTTTATTTTCTAATAAAATAATATATTTCATTAAATTAATTGCACTCATGACTTTTTATTCAAATAACCAGTTCAGTTTTTTCTAGTATGTCAATAACATCAAAAAATATTATTCATCAGTATGTAATTTGTATCTAAATATAATTTCCAAAGCGCACGATTTCAATAAAATATATAAAAAAAAAGAATGAGATAGAATACAGTACTCCGTGTTTATTTTAAATTAATTTATATTTCAATTACATAAACCCTAAAATTATCCTAGATCCTACTCCTGATACTCTGCCTTCGTCTCGTGCTCTTGAAGTTTAGTTTTCTGAAGGTTTCACTTTTACTACTAACAATACTATAAATATTACTAATATTCCCCTTAACCACTTGTGGTAAGCTTAAATTGCTTGATGCTTAAACAAACAAAGGTTAAAACCAATTTTAAATGCGAAATCACGAATTTTCTATAGTTTTATTATTAAGATGTTACGAGTGGTTCACGCCAGTAGTCGAATGGCGGATTCGAACCCACGACATCCTCTTCTCTTCAGGAGTGATCTAATATACATTTGGAGTAATAATTCCACTCCTAAGAATGGATAAATAGGGGTGAAGTTTTTAAATTTTAACTATTTATACGACATTCGAGTTTTAGATAATCTTTATTCCACTCGAAAATGATAAGATTTTTAATAAAAAGTAAGAACAGAAGTCTTTAAACGTGGTAGAGCCACGTTGCAGTTATATTAGTAGTATAGTTGTAGCATGAATAGGTCAGCTCGACCGGGGAAGGACCACGCTCTCACAGAACACCAGCGTAAAATAGCACTGTAATGTTGCTGTGTTTCGTATGGCGAGTGCTAGAGAACCGGAAATCCTTTCTACTGGAAATGAGGCATTCCATCTTAGTCCTCACGGCTGACAATGCATCTGCATTTTGATTCGTAATCGGGGATAGATGTAAAGCAAACATTTACCTTCAGGTGAACTGTGTGCTCGTTTGTCACCCTATCCTAGGTCCCGACTTTTGAAGCTATATGGAGAAATTGTTTTATTATTTTTGGTTCTTTGAAATGAGCTAGTAGCTATAGCTCAGGGGCTAATCGCTCCTTTTAAATTACACAGTACGCCATCAATCCGGGTTCGATCACCGCCACGGCGGCCCCGTCGGCTGAAATTATTAATTGCAGTTTGAAGTGCTGATTTACCACGTGCTCGGCGGTGAAGGAAAACATCGTGAGGAAATATGCATTTCTGAGAAATAAGAAAAAAAATTTCCAAGGCATGTGAAGTTCAGTAAAACACATTGGGGCAGCGCGTCGGAATCTTCCATGCCCTACAACCCTCTCAGGAATCAGAGGAGGCCTGAGCCCACCAGTGGGATTTATATGAGCTTTAACTTTGACTTTGGTTACTTGAAGTCTGCTTTGAATTTGGTTTTTTTATATTTAGCTGTTGTCAGAAAGATGTCTGATGGCCATCTCCCGGTTCAGATTCCTTCTGTCTTACGAAACCCATGGGATAATTATTATTTAATAATAATTATTTACTCTAAATAATGGAAAAAACTGCAGTTTCTACCTTCTATTTAGAAAGCCCAGTTTAGCGATGGAGTTTTAATGGGCTATGATGAAAAAGAAATTATAAAGATTGATGATTTATGTTATTTCGCGAAATGGTGGATAATCCTTTTTTTATTATATTGTCGATTTTAATTATAAGTTATTTAACGCTTTCTTCTAAGCTATTAACTTAGACCATTAACTTAATTAAAGAGTCATAAGAAGGTGATAAGTAGTTAAGTCATATAATTAAATAACAATAGAATAGGCGTGACTCAGTTCACGTATTGTACCATTCGTCATGGTTTCAAATGAGACGGTTTATTTCAGGACAATTCTATGTACACTATACCATAAAAAAGAGATTTTATTCAAAATAAAATGAGAGAATAAATCAAAGCAAAATAACATTCTAAAAATAAAAATGCAATCTCAAGTTTTTGATGGATTTACAAGATGGCGCCCTTCCGGTCGTAAAGAATACGCGGTTATTTGTCAAATGTCACTTCTGATTTTATAGAATAAGGGTGACAAACGAACGCACAATCCATCTGATGGTAAGCGGGTGCTGTGGCCCATAGACATCTACATTTATCCTAGATTAAGATTCAAAACGCATATACGTTGTCACCACTGAGGACTAAGATGGAATGCTTCGTTTCCAGTAAAAAAGGGTCTCCGGATCTCCACACTCACCATACGAAGAATAACAGTATTTAGCTGCTATTTTACGCTGGTATTCTGTAAGAGCGCGGTCCTTCCCCGGTCGAGCCGACCCATTCGTGCTACAACCATAATATAGTTGCACTGTGGCTCTAAGTGACTTGAAATCAGAATTCAAATGGCAATCAATGAATGGATCAATAACCTCTTGACTGTTGACAGTTAACGTCAAAACCATGGATGTTGTAAAGTGAACAGTCTGTGAACACGTACAGGATCGCCCCCGTCACTACATCAGATTTGATAGATCACAAATCCTCGCTAAAGAACACCGATTTCTTCCAAGGATGATTCGCGAGGCTATTGAAATCAAAAAACATCCTAATTTCAATAGAGAAGATGGCTGGGTGCTACCATCTGCTTGGGATCCTATAATAAATAAAATTAAACCCCAACCCAAGCATACAACTGCAAGACTTCATGATACCATAAGTTCATACTGTGTAGATCGGAACAAAAGTTAAATTTTAATCTATGGTAACCGCCGCTGTTAACTATGACATCTGGACGTTGAACATCTCAGTCCCGCCCGTGACCATGAGTGCTGTAAAGCGTTCGAAACGTCGGGTATTAAAAAAGTTAAATATACACAATAAATTCCGTAAAAACTAGTATTATTTCAATGCTGTAAAGTGCTCGAAACGCCGGATATATACAATAACTTAATAAACGCGATAAAATCTGTAAAAACTAGTTTCATTTAACTAAAAAAAAAAGAGAAAAAGTAGATACATTTAACTCTGATGATTTAGTCTTATATGAAACGTCCCAAAATATCTCATTATGTTGTCTGCGTGCGATGGGAAATGTGAAACGCCAGTGTTTGACACTGATGATTCAAAATGCCATTGAAAAACATAATGGAAGGGCAATTTTGTAACTCTCGTGGGAATAACTAACGGAGAGTGACTTCAAGCTAAGAGCCTATTAAGGCTTTTGTTATGATACTGACGACTGCATCACCACTTATCCGGTGGGATTTTTATAAGTGCTGGCTTATTATAAAAATTTCATTTGCCTCGAGAGTCTAGTGGTTGTAAACGCGTTGGCTGATCATCGAGGTATAGGGTTCGAATCCTGAGTCGGGACAAAGTCTGATATTGGGTTTCTTTGTTAAGGAAATTTTCCGTACCAGTCCGGAGTCAGGAGGTTGGCGGTGTCTCACCCCCGTGTGCCTCGGAAAGCACGTAAAGCCGTAGGTCCTGCGCCTGATCTCTCTCCGGTCGTGTCGGTTTACCGTCCCATCGGATTGTGAGAGTGAGGGAATAGAGAGTGCACCTGTGCTTGCGCATACACTCGGGCACTATAATCCTGTCTTGTGCAGATAGATGGTTTGTCTCCGAGACTGGCTGCTGTGCCCGAAATTCGGTCTTTTTTATAGAGTAAAAGTGACAAACGAGCACACAGTTCAGCTGATGGTAAGTGGTTGCTGTGGCCCGTTGATATCTACATCTGTCCTAATCTTAATTAAGAATCAAAATGCAGATGCGTTGTCATCCTTGAGGACTAAAATGCTTCGATTCCAGTAAAACGAGTCTCCGGTTCTCTACACTCACCATACGAAACACAGCAGCATTAAGCTGCTATTTTACGCAGGTATTCTGTTAGAGCGTGTTGCTTCCCCGGTCGAGCCGACACGTTCATGCTACAACGAATAACGAAACGATCTAGAAGATATTATAATTATTATAATAAGTGAGTGTAAAGTTAGAGCCTATATACGTCCCACTGCTGGGCACAGGCCTCCCCTCATTTCTGAGAGAGTGTCCGCTGCGCTGCCCCAATGCGTGTTGGCGAACTTCACATGTCTTCGTAATATTTTTTTCTTATTCCTAAGACATGCAGGTTTCCCCACGATGTTTGCCTTCACCGCCGAGCACATGGTAAATCGGCACTTAAAATTGCAATTATACAATTTCATTAGTGCCAGCGGGGATCAAACCCGAGTTACTCGCGTTTTAATATATAATAATTATTATGGTAAAAAAACAACCGCACTGTAGTTCAGGTCAATAAATAAAATTGAAGAGTTTGTTTGTAATGTCAAATAACATCTTTATAGAAATGAAGAAATGAAATGAAGATTTATTTGCTATGAAAGAGGGTACATTTAGGTGGTTATTGTAAAGTGTATTTCAGCTTTTTCAGCCATCTATGGATAGTAGGCAAATACATTTTTATAATTAAGTTCACTATATTATAATATCGAATTCAATTAAAATATTCATCATAAAATAGTCATCGTTTACAAATTAACAATACTAATACCAATGTTAAAAAATTTAAAAATAATTAAAATTGAAAATGCAATTAAAAATATAGAACTAAACTACTGTTGTGTCATCAGCTCGTCACACCATGTCAAATTTAGGTAGTCATTCACGTTATAAAAACAATGAGCATTTAGCCACCCGTAAAGTGCGCCTTTAAATCTATTAATTATATTTTGGTGTATTTTATAAAAACCGATTGCTCTTGGGTATAATTTCAGCAGCAAATCTATTGCCATTTCCGGTATTTTGCGTATAAATCTCTTTCGCTTGTCTGAACTATCTAAATGTATATGAAAGTATATTTGTAAAGTACGGACTTATACCAAAATTTTTGTTTTTGTCCGTTTGTTCCGACTAATCTCTGAAACGGTTGGACCGATTTAGACGGGACTTTCACTGGCAGATAGATGATGTTATAAGGAGTAACTTAGGCTACTAATAGGTCCTTACTCCTTACATATGAAATTAATTTATGAAATTAGTACGAATTTTGTCGTACTGACCACTTTGATCTGAAATATTGCCTCTATGGTTAAGAATTCCAAATTCAAATTTATAATTTCATTTAGCTGGTACTTTTGAGTTTTGAAAACAGTCATTAATTTGTTTTTTCCTCATTATTTTTTTCTTTGGCGTCGCTTATTACCGCACAATGGAAAACATGAAATATCGGTATATTTACGAGTACGAGTTCTACCGTGGCACCAGTGCTGCAGAAACAGCTCGAAGGATTAATTATGTGTACGCCGCTGGTGTTGCAAAAGATACCCAATATTTTAGACCCAGTATTTTAGAGGAACCAATTAGGGGTTCCGCGCAAAATTATCAAAACCCATGAAAAGAGCATATCCGCAGTAAATCCAGAGTGACCGACATAGGCCAACGGATTAGTAGGCTGAAGTGGCAATGGGTCGGCCATATAGCTGATGGGGAAGAAAGGTTCTCGAGTGGCAGCCTCGTACCGGTAGGCGTAGTGTAGGGTGACCCCACATTAGATGGAGTGACGATCTTGGAAAGACATGCAAGAAGTCAATGGATGCAGGTGGCTCAGGACCGTGCTTTGTGGTATTACTTGGGGGAGGCCTATGTTCAGCGGTGGACTTGTGAAGGGGTGTAATGATGATGATGATGAAATCCAATGGTAATAATTTCCACGATGCCGCGGGGAACAATTTGTCAAATAAATAAAAAGTGTATGTATGCGTACCGAATACCAATGTTACATACTATCAACCAATTACACAATGGAATTCCAACAAAAGACAACACTCGCAAGTGTAAACGCGCTATCTCGTCGCGTGCCTTACTTTGTTAAATTGGTTAAGTTTTGTTAAATTGGCTTTAGAGTTCAGAATTCCATCAGCAAAGTTTGCTTTCTGAATAGGATAAACACCTTTACCGAACTGTGCGTTACAAAAATAACTTTCGGTTAATGTAAAAGACTTCAATATAAATATAGCATCATCAATGTAGTCGAAGTGAATTAAATACGCAGTACCTGATGGATGAATAATATTTTTTGATCTTATTGACATAATAGAAAAAACTGAACTAGTTATTTCAATAAAAAATCATGAGTGCAATTAGTTTAATTAAAATTTTCGTATTTTTAAAAAATACAAAAAAAAAGAAGGGAATTTGAAAAAAAAGGGAAAAGTCGGACCGATAACGAACCAAGGCATTATGATTTCGCGACCGCTCGATATCCACTTGAGCTATTACGATCATTAACATAGTCTCAAAATTTACCTTCTTATATTGTAACAGTTTTTCATTGCCTGAAAACACAGACAAAAAAACATTTTCTAAAAATAAATCATTTAGATTTATTTTTAGAAATTGAAATTAGATTTATTGCCCGAAATTTGCGTCCGAAACTCCCTGGACACTAAATTTTATGAAAATCATTGGAGCCATTTCCGATATTCCGATTATACATATATATATATATATATATATATATATATATATATATATATATATATATATATATATATATAAGAATTGCCCTTTTAAAGATAACTCAAAAACTACTGGTCGGATCTTGATCAAATTTATGTGGGGACCACGTGACAACCACCATTATTCAAATAAAATAAAAGAATCATCAAAATCTGTTAACGTAGAATAAAGTTCTGAGGTAACACACATAATTTTAAAAAAACATACAGTCTATTTGAGTACCATCTGCTTATTGAAATAAGTTAAAAAAATCAGCTGCAATTCCACTAGGGTTGCCTATTGGGTAACCGTACAGAAATCTAAATAATAATGCCTTATTATGTAGATTTCTGTGGGTAAGCCGCATGCTTGTTTTTTATTTTTATTTATTTTTTTAATGAATTCATAATCATACTGTGGTGTTACTCAATTCTAAACTCGCCAAACTGGAGAGGTGCTCTTTTACATATAGTAGTTAACCACCTTATGTACTCCTAATATTGGACATAATAATACAAAATTATATAATATAGTTAAATAAAGCATGTTAAAAAAAGTATAAAAGCATGGTTAGACTACTTGGCCTCTAGTAACGATGAGCATGTGAGAGAGAAGATGAAAGAAAGATATAAGCTGCAGAAAGTTCATGCGAAAACATTGATTGAGGAAGTACGTGAAAGGTGTAGAATAGAAGCGGACGAGAGGTTGTCGCACAACTTTAGGGAAAAGTCCAAACTCTTCTGGAAAGAGGTTGGAAGGTCCCGGAGTGGTGCGACAGCTTTAAGAATGAACAAAGTGCTTTCGAGAACCAATGACGTCCTCTCAGAAAAATCGGACGTCATGCAGCGATGGAGTGAATTTTATAGAGAAATGTATGCGTGTCATGATCTTAGTGAAGGATCCGGGGGTGACGCCGTGACTAGCACGCCAGACACGGACCTCGATGACACTGAGGTCATCAGCATGAAAGAGATTGAACGTGCGATTCGAAGTTTGAAATGTGGTAAGGCTGCGGGACTAGACAGAGTTACTGCTGAAATGGTCAAGTATGGTGGGCCTCGCGTCTGGGACAGCTTTCATCTGCTGTGCAATTTGTGCTGGCGGACGGGAGATGTCCCGGATGATTGGCGATCCGCGGTCATTGTGCCTTTATATAAAGGTAAAGGTTCACATCTTGACTGCGGGTGCTATCGGGCGATCAGCTTGACCAGTTTAGCAAGTAAAGTTTATTCGAAGGTTTTGACACGCAGGATGCAAGAGAAATCGGAAAGATTCTTATGGGAGGCACAATGCGGATTTAGACCTGGAAGAGGATGCACGGATCAAATGTTTTCTCTCCGCATGATCATGGAGAAGCTTCTGAGTGTTAACCAGAGGATTCTCTGTGCTTTTGTGGATCTGGAGAAAGCATTTGATAAGGTTATAAGGAAGAAAATGTGGGAACTGTTGCCGGGATATGGTGTGGATGGTCGATTGTTAAGGGCTGTGCAGTCACTCTACTATGACTGTAAAGCCTGTGTGCGGGTAGGGCATGACCTGTCACCCATGTTTAGCGTCCAAGCGGGCGTAAAACAGGGTTGTGTCATGTCTTCCTGGCTGTTCATACTGTATCTCGACAGCTGTTTACAGAAGCTGAAAGATAGCTGTTTGGGTGTGAAATTGGGTGACATAAAAGTTAATTGTCTGCTGTATGCTGATGATGCAGTGCTTATTGCACCATCAGAAGCAGAACTGCAGGCATTAGTCACGTGTATGAAAGAGGAATTTGAAATTAAAGGTCTCCGTTTGAATGCTAATAAAACTAAGGTTCTGGTATTTGAAAAGGACGAAGAGAGAACGAAATGTGAAATATGGGTAAATCAGGAATGTCTAGAACAGGTAAATGAAATTGTATACTTGGGGAGTGCTTTCAGCCGGGATGGAAGATGTGATTTAGATGTGGATAGGCGTGTCGCTGCCGGAAACAAAGTCAATGGTGCCCTGAATGCATTAGTCAAAAGGCAAGGCGTGGTGAAGAGTGCACGCCTTGCAATACATAACGCAGTGTTGGTACCGACTTTGTTATATGGCAGCGAAACCTGGGTATGCCAGAAGAAGCATAAAAGCAAGTTGAATGCAGTGGAGATGCGATCTCTTCGTAAAATGTGTGGTGTTACCATAGCCGACCGAAAGCGAAACGAAGAGATTTGCAATATGGCAGGATTGAAAGATGACCTTATCACAAAAATTGATAGGGGCGTACTCCAATGGTTTGGGCACGTTGAACGAATGAGTGAAGACCGAATGGTGAAGAAAATATATAGAGCGAAAGTAAATATTAAATGGTGTCGAGGTAGACCGAGACTAACTTTCGAAGACCATGTGAGCAAATTGCTCGAAGAGGGGAGGGTCAAGAGTACTCGGATACCTAGACGTGCATGTATGAAGAAGTTAATGAACCTGAAAGAAGCGAAAGAGGTATGTAAGGATCGTGACACTTGGCGATCTGTTCTCTCTGGCTACCCCGTTAGGGATTGTGCGTGACGATAAGTTAGTAAGTAAGTAAGTAAGTATATAATATAGTAAAATATAAACCTATTATGACATCTCATTGTTATGTTAACTATATAATTGATTAAAACTACTTTTACGGATTTTTTCGCGTTTAATTTTACTTTTTAATTACTTTTATTTTTAATTCCCGACGTTTCGGGCGCTTTCCAGCACCCATGGTCACGGGGGACGGAGATGACTGACGTCCCAACGTCATTGTTAAACCCGGAGTTCCTTCAGCTTTTTTTAAATTATTGTTTATGGTCCGATCTATGCAAAATGAACTGACTATGTCCTGAGGTCTTGAAGTAGTATGCTTGGGTTTAGTTTTAATTTTATTGATTATAGGATCCCAAGCAGGTGGTAGTACCCAGCCTCCTTCTATATTGAAATTAGGATGTTTTTTAATTTCAATAGCCTCACGTATCATCCTTGGTAGGAATCGGTGTTCTTTCGCGAGGATTTGTGGTCTATCAAATCTGATGTAATGGTTGGGGCCGTCTAGGATATGATCACAAACTGCAGATTTCCCGGAACGTTGATGCTTCACAGTTGTGAAAAAATCCGTAAGAGTAGTTTTAATCAATGTGTAGTGTTCGCGTAAAAACTTTATATACATTTAACTTTACTTATATTTATTAAATGCCTTATACTCATATATTATATTGTTATGCTTTATTCTATTTTATGTATAAAGAAAAATCTTCCAAAGGACTAAAGGAGATTACGTAATTTCCACATAATAGCTTCTGGAGTTGGTGCTAAGAAAAAGTTTATGGAAGAATTAAAATCATATATGTGAAATTCGTGCTGTCACCATAATATAGCTGCAGTGTTGCTCTACTAAGTAAAACATGATGTTTTTTTTAAATAGAATAAGTGTGACAAAAAAGAAAAGTCAACCTGATGGTAAATAGATATTGTGACCCAACACACATTACATTTCATTCATTTTTCCTCGATTAAGGACTAAAATGCAAATGCGTTGTCTCGCCTTAGGACTAAGATAGAATTCCTCGTCTCCAGTATAAAATGGTCTCCGGTTCTCTACACTCAACATACGAAACACAGCAGCATTAAGCTGGTATTTTATGTTGGTATTCTGTGAGATTCGTATTATGAGCGTTATGAGTCGTGTACTTTTCAAATATTTTTTATTGATGTTTGATATTTAACATTTGGAAAATTAAAAGTAATAATAATAAGGTTATTTGTGAAAACTTGTATGTAATAGGTGGTCCTACCCCGGTCGAATCATTGGTGCCGACCCACTTACATAATATAGCTTCAGGGCGGTTCTGCTACGTTCAACGTGGTGTGTTCCTTGAAATTCTATCCTATTCTCTCAAATGTTAAATACAAATGTTTGATATAATGGCGATGTTGGCATCAAGGTGTTTAGTATGAAATGGTGAAACTGGCTAACATTTGTTACACGACAGCTGAAAACGTTATTACTCCCTCTCATTCGATTATAATGTGTTAAAAAGAGATGGTCTGTGTTTGATAAGGTGACGATGATTTTTTCTACATTAACGGAGAGCCACGGTTCTAAAATCACTTTAATTAAATAATGAATAGCTTATATACAAATAATTTTTTTTTTATTAAAAACTATTTTTCTTGTTATTTTACTTTTATTATCGAATATTCATTAGTCGTTGTGACATGGATATTCTATTAATTTCACATTGATACGTTACTTCTGGTTAGATTTTGATTTAATTTATATAGTATCACTTGAGAAGCGCCAGTTTTCAAATATAAAAGAATCATCAAAATCGGTTTACCTAGAAAAAAGTTCTGATGTATCATATAAAAAATACGTTTGAATTGAAAAACCTCCTCCTTTTCTTGAAGTCGGTTAAAAAGTGAAATGGGTATACTATTCCATGTATATAATTGTATAGTTAAGACTACTACTACTAAATACGGACATCATGAACACGGATAGTCTTGGTGTCAATACCAGCCCTTACTGACACTTAAACAATATTCTTTACAATTTAAAAAATTGGTTGATCTGCAGGCCATCCGTGGAACTTCCCGCTAATTTCAAATGCAAAGCGCTACAAATTTTACCAAATTACTTATTCACTTAATTATATACGGATAGTAAAACTTTCGGAAATGGGCAGAGGTCTGTGCCCAGCCGTACTCGTACATATATGCATAGCGGACGTATACATGCTGTAACTTTACAGGATTTGTTGGATTCCTTCAGAGATTTACTAAAACATTTTCGCTATAAAAATTAATATTTAAATAACATTTCATTATTTGCGACAATTGAACAATCTAAAATTTTCTTTGTTTTTAATATAATATATACTTTCTTTTATTTAAAATAAGATGTTCTCCTTGATAACATACACGTAAGTCACTGTGATGGCATATGGGTTTGAGACGTGGTCCTTTTCTTATGACAGTTTAAGGAAGTTAGTTGGAGTTTCTCTGCGTGATGAGAATTCGTAATTAACCACAGAACTCAGAACTTCTACAAAAAGGTCTTATCAGTGTGGTGATGAGTTGACGAGGACACCTTACGACTTTACCATTATAAGTTACGTAATTTTAATATTTCCGTACTTCATGTTTCCTGGGCACAGGCTTCCGCTCATTTTTGAGAGAGTTTTAGGGCAAGTAATTGTCCGCCGCGCTGTCCTAATGCGTGTTGGCGAATTTCACATGTCTTGGAAATATTTATATTTCTTATTTCTCAGACGCACGGGTTTCCTCACGATGTTTTCCTTCACCGCCGAGCATGTGGTAAATCAGTACTTAAAATTGCAACAATTTCATTGGTGCCAGCGGTGAACGAACCCGGTTTGCTTGCGTACTGTGAAATTTACGGCAAGCGCTATTCATGAGCCATCTTCATGTCCATGATAGTAATTAGCGTTGAATATAACCGATTGTAAACTAATGTAATTTTAATCTGCAAAATTAATTACAAATCATAGTCACCCTACAATTAGGGATTCGTGCGTACGCAACTCGACTCGAGCCCTTTGAGCGTGACGCTGACGTTCCGTTCGACACTCCGCCGCGAAACCTCGTAGCGAGCGGACGTCGCACGTCGCGTTCCAAACACTCGCGTTATGCTCTCGTGACTTAAAAAAAATTATTATCGCTTCGTGATCGGTAATACGTTTTTCGTGACTGTGTTTTTACGTTTGACATGAATTAGAAATAGTCGATTGTTTAAAGTAAAAGAACAATCGAGACCGATGATGGGTGTAAGTGGTTGCATGAGTGTAAGGCAAGCGAGGGGGGCCTGCCATTGCCCGGCGTGTCCTAGGGCTTCAGGGCACGGGGCACCGATGCCGCCTCAGACCCTGGTCCTACCGCCGATGGCTTTGGAGCCGGAGACGACGCCGGTAAAGGATAAGAAAGGATCGAAAATGAAGGTCTTGAAGAAAATCAAGAAAAAGATGGGACTTGGTGAGCGTTGACATAAATTTTTCCTTGGTCGTTTATGACACTGTTTTTTTTTTTAAGTTTTCTATTCAAAGAAAAAACTAATATTGGAACAATATAGTGTGCTTTGGAATATATGTTTCCTATACTTTTATCTCCCCTAAATCATAAAGTAATGTTTATAAAGTTTTTCCTTTCTAACGGTTTTAATGTTTACGCATTTGCTTACTCATAAGAAATAAAATAAGCCTGTAATTATATTAGTATTGTTTAAAATACTACTACTACTTTGTATTCATAAATATAAATAATAAAAAGCTGTTAATAAAATTTCCCTATCAAAACTGACGAATTAATTGTGGGATATTTTTTTATTACGAAGAATTAATAAGTTTGGCTTTTTTTGACTGGTTTGGCGACGCTAATCCTCGTACAAAATAAGGTTGACAGCCATTCTATTGAGTATTATGGTATTCTGTGGTTACAACCCGCTCGCCAAGCGTGTCAAATATGGCAAAATCCCCCCCAATACGCAATCTGAGGTCTATGCCTGCGCTAATATAACCGTTGCTGAGCACAATCTATGGTATGGCAGAACAACGTTTGCCGGGCTAGTGTATCTACTTTAATTTCTCAGACCTTAATTGATATCTTTAAAACCACCTACATATTTTTATTCTTCGTCTTTTCGAAAATCGCTTGTAAACTTTTCATGACGAAATAAAAACATTATCTAATGTATCTCTTCATTTTTGATATTTAACTTACTTAGATATATTGCAAATTATTAATAATGTCAGAAGTGGTGAAATTGAAAATTTTGTACAACCGACTTGAATATAAATAAAATGAGAACATCATTAATGTAGTCGAAGTCAATTAAATACACATTATAAAGGATAACTCAAAGACTACTAGTCAGATTTTGATAAAATTTATATGGGACTACATGAGAAGCACTAGCTTTCAAATAAAATCATCAAAATCGGTTAACCCAGCAAAAAGTTCTAAGGTAACACACAATAAAAATACAGCTGCATTGAGTACCTCCTCTTTTCTTGAAGTCGGTTAAAATACAACGCCGTGCGAACACCCCAGGTAGTGAGGATGCATAATTTTCAGAAAACGTTTTAAAACGGATTATAACGAAATATAATTTTATATAATCGTCACTTGTCGTGAACGGTGATAAACCAGGAGGTGGTTAACAGCGTCTAGCGTAGAATTTTTTTTATTGGATAGGGTGACAAACGAGCACAATGTCCACCTGATGGTAAGTGGTTACTGTGGCATATAGACATCTACATCTATCCTCGATTAAGAATCAAAATGCAGATGCGTTGTCAACTGTGAGGACTGGACTTATTTTGCCGGGACTTTCACTGGCGGATAGCTGATGTTATAAGAAGTAACTTAGCATACTTTATTTTAGAAAAAAGTTAGGGTTCCGAGCCGAAATAGTAAAAAACTTGATATCCAATCGAAATAAACTACACGCGGGCGAAGTCGCGCGGAACAGCTATTTTTCACATAATTTAATAGCTCCTGAATTAATGACCCCAATTCTTCAATAGTTTTGAAGTTTTAGTTTTTTTAGCTGTTTCATTATTGTTCCCTTTTGAGTGCACTAAGCAATATCACAAGTTCAACTTAACAACCAAAATGTCGCCTATACTAAATTAAAATATTTCGTCCCCTATTTTTCCACACACTTAAAGTATTATAATATCAAATAGAATTATTACAATCGATTCACAGTTGACTTGGATGTTGCGTAACCTTCATACCAACAAATATACAGTCGAATCAAGAACCTTCTCTTTATGGAGTGTAGAGGTACTACACTCCATACTTCTCTTGTTTTTAAATCTGTCAAAAAATTGCAGGTTCTGACGGTAATATATTGCCATAACTATGCACCTTGGGTCCCAAGGTGCATATGCATATCAATAGAAGCAAATATATACATAGTATTTTTTTTTCTTAGAATGAATTTAATCTGTCATTATTTCGAGACTCAATAGGCTAATGACTTTTGCCTAATTTTTAAAATAAAAAATATATACTTAAATCTTTACTCCCGTGTACACAATAAGTACCTAAGCAATTTACACCTTGGGTATAGTTATATCAATAGAAGCAAATATGTATAGTTTTTTTTTCTTAAAATGAATTTAATATTATTGTTTCTAGTCTCTATAGGCTAATGATAATGACCTCTGCATAATTTTTCTTAAATTAAAAGATATATATATATATATATATATATATATATATATATATATATATATATATATATATATATATATATATATATATATACTTAAATTTTTACTACCGTGTACACAATAAGTATACATAGGCATTTATTGTGTACACGCTTATTTATATAAGTAATTTATTAGTTTAAAAGAGTTACTAAATTAATTGATACGAAAATTGTATTCGTTTTAAGGGTAGCCTTATAAAAATATCAATCAGGCCGACATCTTGCTTTGTTTTGTTTTAGTTTTCTGTTGCACTTTGAACTGTCGGTTAAGTTTTGTTTTAAAAGTGTTTATTGTGAAATTGTTTTCAGTTCGTTAATAATGTTAGAAATAATGTTTTATGTATTGCTTTTAAAATTTTGAATCGATACGTATATTTGTTTTTAAATGAGAAGATGGTTTCCTTCGTTAAGTATAAAGTAGTTGGTGAGTTGTCTTCGATTTTTTTAATGAATCTAATAACCTAAAAACAATACCAAATTTATATCAAACAGTTGGATATGAGGATGAGAAAGCAATATAAACTTTAACATTACGAAATACGGTTTAATATCGAAGCGGCTGTGATTACCATCTGCATCTGACATCTGTTGGTAAAAACAGCTGTTTGCTGCACCTTTTCTAATAAGTAATAACAAGTTGTTTCTATGTTTTTGTATTTCATTAATTACTTTAATATGGAACGATATGTGCGACATCCGCAATATGACCTAAATAGTTTCTCAGATCGGAATGAATGTCTTGTATTTTCATTTTAACCGACTTAAAAAAAGGAGGAGGTACTCAATTCGAATGAATTTTTGTGTGTGTGTGTGTGTTACCTCAGAATTTTTTTCTAGGTGAACCGATTTTGATGATCCTTTTTTTGTTTAAAAGCTGAGGCTGCTCATGTGGCCCATATAAATTTCATAGATCATGATGATCAAGATTTGACCAGTGGTTTTTAGCTTATTCTTAATAAAGCGTATTTAGTTGACTTCGATTACATTAAAGTTCTCATTTTATTTATATTGAAGTCAGTTGTACAAAATTCTTAATTTTACCACTTGTATTTTAGTTTTACTTTCATTTTAGTTCTTCGAAGTCGGTGTAATTTAACTTTTTAATAATATTTCGATCTTACTTAATAGACATGAAATATAAAACACGTGCTCGAAACATCTGAAATTAAAAAGGTTCACTTAGATGTTAACTTTTTTAATTCCCGATAAGATCCATAAAATTAGTTGTATTCCATAAACTAATTACTTTATGTTATGTTAGGCTTGAAGCCGTGATAGTTCAGGGGGTTAGCGCTCGCTGTAAATTTCACAGTACGCGAGCAACCCGTGTTCTATTCCCGACTGCAGCAATGAAATTGTTAATTGCAATTTCCAGTGCTGATTCACCATGTACCTGGAGGTGAAGGAAAGCATATAAGCCAAGCAGCAGATAAGCCAAGTGGAGTGTAGGCATATAGTGTCATGTATGAAGCACCGCCACAAAGCAGGAGATGGGCAGCAGCGTCGTTTTGATTCATCATCATTATCATCATTTTTACAGCCCTCCACAAGTCCACTGCTGAACATAGGCCTCACCCAAGGAATGCCACAAAGTACGATCCTGAGTCACCTGCATCCATCGACTTCCTGCATGTCTTACCAGGTCGTCACTCTATCTAGTGGGGGTCGCCCTACACTTCGCCCGCTGGTACGAGGCTGCCACTCGAGAACCTTTTTTCCCCATCGGTTGTCGGTTCTTCGAGCTATATGTCTCCATTGCCACTTCAGCTTCCTAATCCGTTATGCTATGTCGGTTACTCTGATTCTACTGTGGATATCCTCATTTCTAAGTTTATCACGTAGAGAAACCCTGAGCATAGCCCTCTGCATAGCTCGCTGAGCGATCTTGAGCGTCCTCATACGGCTAGCAGTGAAGGACCACGTCTCAGTTCCGTAAGGCATCACTGCAACACGCACTGGTTGTGCAAAACGACTCTTCGATAACAACTCGATAATATAAAGTGAACTAACTATGCAGGCCCGTTTTCAGCATTGGACTTTGATATGTTGTAATTATCGAATCAATTTATCAATAAATACTTAGTTGTTATGCTTTCCTAATCTCGCCAACGCCCATTTAAAATCTGGGATTCGAACCCAAGCTGTGTACCTACACGATGAGCAGTCACTGGTGTTTAATGCGTGCTACGCTGTATCCTGCTTATTGGTCCCGCGGAACTAGCGCTAAAGTGTGCAAAAACACATAAGAAACAGCTGCGACATTCGTGAGTGCCCATTTGTGCATTTAGCAGCTGACTCCCACAATTGGTGGTTTATGTAGGGTTGCCACTACTACTAAAAATATTTATGATAATTTTTCTTATTTTTTTAATTTCTAGTTCCAATATAGGTACTAATCTAAATCTATTCTACTTGCCTTTTTTTATTCATTCGTATTACTCAATAATAAACCTATAAAACGTAGAACGTGTAACTTTTGTTTTGAATGCTTTTAATATACAATGTAAGTTTAACGAGCTTTAGTATTTATAATTTCTTATAACTTGTTTTTATATATTTTTTCGAATATCTTGGGGGCAAATTACAAACATAAATTTCACAAAGACATTCATTCAGACCCTAAACGATTATTTGTAGGCCATATAAATACTTTTTCTGTGCGGGATTCGAAGCCGCGGCTCTGAGCTCCAACTCATCGCTGAACCAATGTGCCATGGAGCCGTATTAAATATTCCTAAATCGTAGGCAAAATATTCACCTCTTTCCTCTTCGTAGAATATAAGGTTTTGTATACAAGGGGTCCTACGCTGGGGAGATAAACAATGCTAATCTTAATAGAAATCTAGGTATGTTAAAATATAGGTTCTGAGGTTTGGAAGTCCTCTAATTTTCAACCGACTTCAAAAAAAGGACATATTCATTTCGACTGTATTTTTTATGTGTTACCTCAGAACTTATTTCCAGATGAACCGATTTTCATGATTCTCTTCTTGAAAGCTAGTGCTTCTCACGTGGTCCCAACAAATTTGATCAAGATCTGACCAGTAGTTTTTGAGTTATCCTTAATAATGCGTATTCAATTGACTTCGACTACATTGACGATGTTGTCGTTTTATTTATGTTGAAGTCGGTTGTACTAAATTTAACTTTACCACGTTATCTGAGCAATATAAGCTTACGCGCTATATTAAATATATATAGATAGTAATTAAATAAGGTCTTAACCCTCGAAAGTAGTAGTTAACATTTCTTCAGAAACTGTAAAGGAAAATAGTGGTTTGACGTCATAGTTTTTAATATTTAAATTATCAATTACCATCTATCTTTATATTTAAACTCAAAATAGTAAATAGACCAAGATTTAGGACTCCTAACTCATAGCAGCAATAATTAATGGTTTTCGTATTAATATAATTTTGTAAAAAAAATCCTTATTTTTGCAAATTTGCCAGCCCTAGAACATCTTGCGCACGCGCATGCCTTAGATCCCGTTTCGTAACAGCTGTTCTTACTTAAATTATAAGTAAGAAAGAGACGAAAGCGTGCGCGAATGAGACGACAACACACCATACGTTTGTTTATTGATAACGCGACCTTATCGAAAACGTTTGAGCCTTTTTTTTGTAGTCGTAAAATGTAAATAACAAAGGGCGACGACCTTCGAAAAATTTACAGATAAAAAATCCTCACGAATGTTACTAACATGGAATCGGCAGAAACCTGGTAACTTACGTGGTAGAACCATGCTGCAGTTATATTATTACAATATAGATGTAGCACGAATGGGGTCGGCTCGACTGGAGCAGGACCACGCTCTCACAGAATACCAGCGTCAAGTAGTAGCTTAATGCTGCTGTTTCATATGGTGGGTGTAGAGAACCGGAGACCCTTTTTACTGGAAACGAGGCATTCCATCTAAGTCCTCACGGGTGACAACGCATCTGCATTTTGATTCGTAATCGAGGACAGATATGGATATCTATGGTCCACAGCATCCACTTATCATCAGATGGTATGTGGATGTTGTGGTCCATAGACACATCTATCGTCGTTTACGAATAAATCAAAATGCGGATATGTCGTCTGTCACCCGTGAGGACTAAGATGACATTCGTTTTCAGTAAAAAGGGTCTCCGGTTTTCTCCACCATATGAAACACAGCAGCATTAAGCTGCTATTTTACGCTGGTGTTCTGCGAGATCGTTGTCCTGCCCCGGTCAATCCGATCTAAGCTGCAGCGTGAATGTATCACTTCAGATACCCTCTATGAGAGTGAGGGAGTAGAGAGTGCACCTGTGCTTGCGCATACACTTGGGCACTATAATCCTGTCCTGCGCTGATGACTAAACTTCTTTGGCCGCCGTAAACGAACTTCGGTCCGGAGGACATTATAATTATTAGGGTCGCAGTGTCGCTCTACCAAGTTGTAAGAACTCTGGTTATCTCGATACGATACTGCACAAGCTTATATAAATTCCTAGTCACATCTGAAATTTTTTTTTCATAGTATTAAAAACATCAATGATATCAATACATCCAGTACACGACTATCGCAGCTGTCGAATACGAAATAACTGGATTACTGTAGTAGCATGATCCTTGTAATGTCAAGCTTGCATTTAAATTTGAACTTTCTTCCGTCGTATTAAGATTTGTTTCCGCATATACTTTTGATCAGGTGTATTAAACATTAAAGGTGGCTTTTCGCTGTTTTCCAAATGTAATATTTAAATGTTTTAGTTAAGGCTGATTTTATGTTGCTTCGTGTAACTGTAAAGGCGTATATCAAAGTATGTATGTAATGAGATAAAAGGTGTGCATAGATTCTTATGAGATAGGGGCAGATGATATCGCTAAAGGTGTTTCTAACGCCAGCTGATACGTTTGCGCCATTTGTCGTAAATTATTGATGGCCAATTTTTTTTTTTAATATTATGGAATATACGAATTAAGGTTTACTGGAAATATCCGTTACTGGTGCTGGACACAGACCTCTTCTCATTTCTGAGAGGGTTTTACGGCAAGGAAGTGTTCGCCGCGCTGCCCCATGCGTGATGGTGTACTTCGTATGTTTTCGAAATATTTTTTTCGTACTTCTCAGACATGCAGGATTCCTCGCAATGTTTTCCTTCACCACAGAGAACATGGTAAATCGGCACTTTAAATTCCAATTAACAATTTCATTGGTGCCGGCGACGATCGAACCCGGGTTGCTCGCGTACTGTGAAATTTACAGCGAGCGCTAAACATCTGAGCCACCACGGCTCTCATATATCAAATGCTTGAATTACAGAAATTTACAATAATAATTGAAACTAAAATCATCAATCAACTGCATAGATCGGACCATAAACAAAAATTAAAAAAGCTGAAGGTACTCCGGGTTTAACAATGACATCGGGACGTCAGTCATCTCAGTCCCCCGTGACCATGGGTGCTGGAAAGCGCCCGAAACGTCGGGAATTAAAAATAAACGTAAATAAAAAGTAAAAATAAACGCGATAAAATCCGTAAAAGTAGTTTTAATCATGTGTAGTGTTCGCTTAAATATAAGAAATCATTAACTAATTGAAACTGTTTAGCAGGACTAAATTGTGACCTTATTATCCATAAAAATTTATAACCTATGCATATTTTTTAATTCTATTTATTAAAATGTATTTAGTTAGGGAAAAAATTAGTAATTAAAGGTAATAATCACTGTTTGAAAAGTTTGTTTGCATAAACTTATTTCTAATTTGCACGAACATATTTGTATAACCCTCTGAAATGTGAGGTCTGTGCCCAGCTATTGCGTATTTTATCGCATTTACCACGGGTAGTGCTCTAAGGAATTATTCGGACTAATTCTAGCCGCACAGTTTCACCATCGCACATCGCGACAAAACTCGCTATAGCATCCATACCATCTGGATGACTGTCGGTCCACCACTGTGCGATTTAAAAGAAGTTTTCTTCCACGCACAACTTCCTTGTAGAATCGACTACCATCAGAGATTTTTCCGGACTGAAACTGACCTTCAAAAAAGAGCCTACTCCATTTTAAAAGGCCGGCAACGCATCTGCAATTCCCCTGGTGTTGCAGTTGTTCATGGGCGGCGGTAATCACTTACCATCAGGTGAGCCGTATGCTCGATTGCCCTCTCTCCTGTTAAAAAAAATCTCATTAACAGCTATAACTTTACTATTTTAAAAGATTTGCAAATTATTTTGAAGAATATTTTTACATATTATGCAGTCATCGCAAGAATTTCAAGTATACGTCACAGGATTTAGTAAATAAATAGGTTGACGGTAAAACATTCTGTTTGCGAAACGAGCGGGTTTCCTATGCCGCAGCGTTGTGAAGAAAGCCGTTGCGACGCGACTTACCGGAGATACGTTACGCATTAGAATTGGGAATGCAAGTTCCAAGCGCGTGTTGTCTCTGTAGTAGATCTAATGACCGTGGGAGCGGAACCGCCACTTTGAATGTGTATGCTGCTCAGTTAGAAACGCGGGAAAAGGTGTTGCCGTTTTTGGAAATTTGTTTCGAATTATTTTTTTTGGCTATTGCTCTTATATTTTTTTTTCTTTTGCAACCAGTTACATATAAAAGTGTTATTTTTTATTGAGACATAACTCATAACAGTGTGCAAAACATCTTCTATTATAGGCGGATTTACTATTTGCGGTTATATCTCACACCTTCTATTTTTAATTTTTACGCTGCTTCCATAATCGCCTCTATCGACACAGGGGCGAAAGGGGCTACTGATTCAGTTACATATATAATACATATCCAATTGCTGTTCGTTAGTCTCTCTAAAACTCAAAAACGGTTCGAGAGTTGTTTGAATGGGTCCCTAGGTGGATTAGATTCACATTTGGACCCGGTAGGTGGCGCTGTTGTAGAGATCCAGAAACCTCCCGTGTAAAGCCGGCGCGGAGTATGTTTTTTTTTTTTTTTTAATATAAACGTCACCTCCACACTAGGATTTTCTCCTGTATCGCGGGGGCAGTTTACAAACATAAATTTCACAAGGACAATCATCCAGAACCGGAAAAAAAAATTAGTTGTAGGCCATACAAATACTTTTTCCGTGCGGGATTCGAACCCGCGGCCCTTAGCGCTGTAACTCATTGCTAAGCCACTGTGCCATGGCGCCGTCAAAATTATACATTATTATACCTACATTATAATTGTACATTTATATTATTCTTCTGTCCGTGTGTATGTTGACTGAACTCGTAAACGTATGGAAAGATTTTGATGAAATTTTGTGTGTGTGTGATTATGTTAATTTAGATTCACAAATGCGTCGTTGTTGAGATCCAGAGATCATGCGTGCGGAGCTGGGGCGGGTTTTTAGTTGATGATGTATTAAGTGGTTTTAGCTTTGGGGATATTAAGTTGATGATAATAAGTATTAAGTGGTTTTAGCTGTGGGGATATGTGCCTTGCATTGTAACATTCTAAAGATGATACCTACAATAAGCGTTGATGTAGAATTAATAATTTAACAGATCTTATAACAATTTGGTTGTAATTATAGTTGTCGAAATTTTTAAGTCGTGACCAGTCAATTCGGTAGAGAACCGCTACGTTGTTTGATGCGTATCATGAACCAACCCATTAAACTTTAAACGCTATAATATGGTTTCGTTGCCGAGAAAGTCGAGATTATATTTACGAGCAATTGTGACACAAGACGTGGTGACTTGGATTTGTAGAAGTGATTTGGTTTATCTACTTCTCAGGTGATAAGTTTAACAGCTTGTTAGCGCTGGTTTCCTTACGGAAAAAGTCTTTGTAGGGTAGTTGTAAAAAAAATGTACTCGGTCCTGATGTCGGTCCATATGTAATTTATGTATGTATGTAAAACGCCATTTGCATTGAATAGTGATTAATAAATGAGCACACGGTCCATCTGATGGTAAGTGTAATACTGTGGCTCATAGACGTCTACATCTATCCTCGATTAAGGATCATAATCCAGGTGCGATGTCAGCCCTGAGAACTAAGGTGGAACGCCTCGTTTCCTGTAAAATATTGTCTTTCAAATTCTAGCTTTATATATAATTAATGACAGCTAGGTATATAATTAAGTCCTAAACTTCTTGTGTATATAACGATGTCTTTTGTATATTATTTATTGCGTGTATAAGCGTATTTATTTATCCTATTTCAAGAATTTTGTTGTAACTACCAGGGCGTCATAATCGCATCGGCAACAAAGCCCATTTTTCTAATAATAAAATAAATATAAGGTATTGTGTACAAAAGGTTGACGGCGGTAATCAGTGCGGATTCTGATTTCTTAATAAATCTCCGACCGCGAGAGCGATAGGTCGGTGGGTCGTGGGAGTGGAGTTGATGTGCTTACGCAGAATCATCTTCCGGGGCTTAGATTGCGCAAGTGCTTTCCATTTTGCTTTATGCTTAGGTTGTTGCTTAATTTAGATACTAGAATATTCTAAGTGTTTATTATTACAACAAACTATCGGCACCTAGATTTAATAATTTAATGGATTTTTTTACATCATAAACCCTCACGCCTGTCAGAGACTACGGACTTCCATTTGGCACGATCCTGACACACCTCTCTCGCCTCCTTCACATCCATATATCTACGCATACACGCTCGTCGGTTAAGGGTACTCCTAATGTGGCCCATTTTCAAAATATCTGTTATGATATTTTGAGTATACTAGAGATGGAATCTGAATGATGGGGTAAGAAATTGCGTGATAAAAGAAAAATGTGGTATGCAAGATGATGTTGTGACCAGGATTAAGAAAGGAATGCTTCGGTGGTTTGGTCATGTAGAAAAAATGAACGAGGAAAGAGTAACAAAGCAAATTTATATTGCAGATGTGAAAGGCAGAGTCCGAAAGGGACGCCCTAGAAGAAGTTTTTTTTAATATGTAAAATCATACTACAAAAAAACTAAAAAGAATACAATAATTTTAGAATCTGAACATCGTCAATCGATCAGTCATCGCTCATCGTCAGTCGGTGCATCATCATCATTAGGTTCTAAAATTCATTACTAAGTTGGCACTTTTATTAGTGGAATGTTTATGGAACATCAACTCTTGAATCATAATTGAAGAAATATCGCGTAACACATACAAAAAACATACAGTAGATTTGTTAATCTCTTTGTTTTAGAATTAAACTTTTTTTTAATAATTTATTAAAGAGCCTAAGTTAAAAGCAATATCTCCCATCTCCATTCAAGCGTTTATCTTTGGACAAGCTTCACACGTCGCTTAGTGAAATTAATTAGCCAACGTATAGAATCACAACTGCATCTGTAAGTGTTATAATCACCATATTTTGTTAGTAATAGAAAGCGTGTCTGCTTGCGTGCAATTCTAAATTCAAATATTTGAATCGTTTAGATATTATCTGTGGTATTTTATTAATAATTTTATTGAATTAGCACGAAATAAAAGTCATGCATTTTCACTTGGAACTGGCACAGTGTGCAAAGGGCCGCTTGCTACAGCGGGGACAAAAACAATTTGGTGGGAATTTATTCGTAATTCGTAATAAGAAATAAAAGGCAGTCAATCGCAGTCAATTGCGTGTAGTGTTTTTTTTTAATTTTCGAGTTTTATTGTATTATGATTTTTTTTTGTAAAACAAGATTATTAACATTAGTCTGGTTTTCACATTTATCAGCACTACGAGCAACAATTATATATTTTTTAAATGGTTTATCCCAAGTCCCAACTATATTGACGTCATACTAGAATTTTAATAATGGGAGGGTATCATAAATATGATATATAATGATTTCCTGTTTTCATTATATCATTAGTTAGCATCAGACGCTTATAGTTAAGATTTCTACCTAACGTTACTTGGATGAGTATTTAACGGAGGTGTGTAGATACTGTATACCTCGGAGGCTGGGTGAGTGATGAGTGCTAGAGTGCGACGACGACGTCCTCATGAAAGATTCGAGTCACGATCCGCTCGAGCTTATTATTATGATACCGTCTGGAATTGAATGGACAGCGGTAAAAACGTCATGTGAGATGTTCTTAGTATTCTTGTGCATTGTAATATGGTAACACCAGAATTAATCTTAGGCTTAAACATTTGAAAAACAAAACAAAAGCGTAATTTCGATGGTCAATATACATTATTCAGCTCTATAGCAATAAAATCGACTATCATAGACATAATTGAAAAGTAAACTGGCTTCTTATATGTACGTATATTTACATGCAACTCTAAAATAAAATAGTATTAAATGTTCTATTCACAAATTTTTGTTTTAAGCCCGATAAAAAATGCCATTGTTAAAAAGATTAATATTTTAAGTATTGTTTATTCTATTTGTTTATTACATTGTCTGTAACTTTCCCACAATTTTACTATTTTTTTCTACCGTAATATCTATCTGCTTACCAGATGTTTTATGGCAACCCTTTTGTAAATTTTCAAAATTCGAAGTTCTTCGAACCGGCGCGTGGGAATGAAGACGTCAGTGCAGAATTGCTTTCATTGTGCGTTTATCGTGAACTTATTACGTTTGTATTTTTTGGAAATAAGGTGTAATATTAGTTGCATTGTCGGAATACAGTTTTGTGCTTTGGTTCTCTGTTTATTGCGATGTAATTTTAACCGTATTACGCACACAATACGGTTTAATTCTTTCCCTCTTCCCATTATTCATTCGCACAGGTTGTGAATAGCTAATTATTTTCACAAGGTTTGCTTCCGGGACATTGCTAGAGTCTTACTCACGCAACTTACAATTGTTTATGCGCGCCTAGTTACTTTAAAACCAAAATGTATCAAAGAAAAGCAATTTGTTTCTAAAAAGACTTCTCCTGCGTTATGTAATCCTAATAGAAAATAACATTTACCTACCATCTCAGACGAATTTAAAAACAAAGTTTTTATTTCGTCTGAGCCTACCGTATTTTTTTATTGAGAGCTGATTTTTGATCCTTGATAAGTTAATAGGATAAAAATAAGACTTGCAAAGAATATTCGGCTATTATACAGGAAGTCCGCAGAATATTTTTGCAGTTAAATTGTGTCCTTTTTTTTTAGTCAGGCAACACATGTTTACAATTTATTTAATGAATAACTTTCTGACGACGGTCTTGAAGAATCATGAAATAATGTAACTTCCATAAAAATATAAGACAAATACCTGCTCTTTATTCTTTAATCACGTTTTATTTTGTATTACGTTAATAAGGAAATTGGGGACGTATTTAAGGTGCAAAACTACTTCATCAGATTATCGACCACCGCAAGGCATTTTTTTTTTATAGAAGAGGGGGCAAACGAGCATGCGGCTCACCTGATGTTAAGTGACTACCGCCGCCCATGATCAACCGCAACACCAGGAGAATTGCGGGTCCGTTGCCGGCCCTTTAGAAAGGAGTAAGCTCTTTTCTTGAAGGTCCCCAGGTCGTATCGGTCCGGAAAAATCGCCGGTGGTAAACTATTCCACAGAGAGGTTGTACGTGGAAGAAAACTCCTTGTGAAACGTACAGTGGTGGACCGCCAAGCATCCAGATGGTGTGGATGGTATCGGGACGTTTGCCGTGTAGTGCGTTCACGAAATTTGGCGGCTGGGATTAATCCGAACAATTCCTCAGAGCACTCTCCGTGATAGATGCGATAAAATACGCAAAGAGATGCAACATCTCTTCGCAGCGCCAGTGAATCGAGCCGATCGGAAAGCACTCGGTCGTCGACGATTCGAGCCGCTCTGCGCTGGATGCGGTCAAGTGGAAGGAGCTGGTACTGGGGAGCCCCAGCCCAGAGATGGGAACAGTATTCCATGTGCGGCCGAACCTGCGCCTTGTAAAGTTGCAGGCGGTGTGCCGGCATGAAATACTGTCCCGCTCTGCTGAGCACGCCAAGCTTTTTAGAGGCCAATTTGGCCTTCCCTTCCAAGTGACCACGAAACTGCACGTCACTCGATATGTCGACGCCTAGGATTCCGATACTGGCTGAGGCAACAAGGTGCCTTGAAACTGAGGGGATACGACAAAGGGGTTCTTTTTAGCGGTTAACGCGCAAACTTGTGTCTTCTGGGAGTTAAACTGGACTAGATTTAGTCGTCCCCAATCCCGAGACTCTGTTCAGCAAAGACTCGACTTCAGACATACAAAAGCAAAGGTACTTACTACAGTATATTACAATTATTGTTATAGGTAGACAAACCAAGTAGACAATTTTATTTTAACATTGTTTATAAACTGGAGGTGGATTTTTTTTGTGATTTCAGTTTAAGCCATTCGAGGTTTGTTGGTTAGCGGCCAAAAAGTCGCACAGTTTTTATTCAGCTTGGATATTATAATTTTTTTTCGAACGTCTTTGATGGGAGGCCGTAAGGCCCCTTGAAATTGGGGGGCCTTGGAGCACAGTTTATAGAGTATGTTTGTTTGTGTGTGGCTTACCGTTATATATTTTAATTGATTCTGCTTAGTGTGCATAGTAAATTAAACATTTATTAACTTCATGCTTTGGTAAAAGTTAATATACCTACATTTCTATTTTAGAAAATTAGACTTTTAGTTATGGTTTCAGTGTCTCTTAATTCTAGTTAAACTGTTGAATGGAATAGAAAAGTTAAGATAAGATAAGATCGGGCTAAGTGGTGCGCCTTGGGAAAGAACTATGTCCCGCGGCAGCCTTATGATTGATGATGATTGATTGTTTATAATGGAAATTGAACATAACCATCATTGTCCAAAATTTTTCTTTTTTAGTAAATTCTTTGGTCACACACTACACGTAGTCTTACGTGACTTCGAATCCTATTAAAAGCTACTTTTTATAGGATTTACCAATTAAGTAATTAAATATTTTTTACACACCTTTAATTTTTTTGGACCTTTACTTATTTAGATTATCGAGTACCAGGAGCACATCGATAAACAAGAGCTATCGAATAACGAGACGATACATCGTCAATCCGAAAGGTGAAGTTCTCACGGTCCGTGAGAATCGACCGGGCGAACGTGCGAAAGGGATGGTGATTGCGACATCCATACGAGTAAAGGAGATATCCGTTCGTACGAATGGAGAGCCGGGCTGTCATTGCACGCGTTCCAATTACGTAAACTAACTTAAATCTTAAACAACTGTTACACTGTTTTAGACACAATTATAATTGTTTCAGAAATTTGATTTATCGATTGCCATAACGTCATTAGTTACTTAAAGGAGTAGAAAGTTTTTATTTTTTATGATAAAATATCATTGGTGGTGATAATTTTAAATTGTAGTACATTTTATACGTACATATCCCGATGACATAATTAAAATATTATTTCATAAAAAATATAAACAGTATCATAGTAGTAGTATAGTATAGTATCGTATTTAGAAGCACCACAACATTTAATTATACGCTTCGATAGTATTTGAGGCGCCATCTCTAGTTTCCCATACAGTTAACTACAATCTTCTTAAAAAAATAATTTATAACGGTACATTTAAACAAAAGGACTGAAAACGAATCGATTCCCACGATAATAACCGTTTAAAAATGTAACCTGTTCTACTACTATAAGGGGGTGTACACACTGTTAGCGAAGATAGCAACTTGACATAATATGCTATATAAATATTATGATGTATTTTATCGAACAAAATTCTATCGTATCTAAGAAATCCGAAAGCTTCTACAGAAATATTATCGAATTATAATTATTAAGTTGTTACGGACAGCGCCATCTAGTGCTACGAGTTTTATACTGCAATGGGGAATGTGTTTGCGTAATACCATGGCAAATCTTTGAAACTTGGATGGAGCCATGTAATTACAACAGTAGATTTTGATGATGATTACTACTTACAAACCGAATAAGTACTTTGTTGTTGTCTTTCAAAGACGAATCATTGAGTAAAACCTATTTTATCGCGGTGCCTAAACAACTGAGGTAAGATTTAAGATTGAGTAAAATTTATATTAAATTTGCTAAGTTTTGAGATTTGAATTTTTTTTTAAATTTGTTATACTATTTGCTATGTTGTAGACAGGCGAATTAACGACTGCAGTATATATTATGTGTGAGATTGTTATAGTTTGGAAGGTGTCAGATTTTTGTATCGACTTTCATAGTCTGCTTTTACGATAAACGGTATGCGCACTGTTAATTATTTTCAATTATTAAATTAACGCTTAGCTTAGCTTTTGATGATTCAAAACTTTACAATACCATATGCTAAGAGGCTAATGTTGTACATATATCAACGAGATATTTGTTTATAGTTGGTTTTCTCACGGTGTTATGTCATAAGTTTCATATGCGGTAATTAACGAGCTCTACTGACTCAGTGGTCAGCTTACTTGGTAGTTAGCCTTGGGTTCGAGTAGGGTTACTTTTTGTTGTATAAACAATTTTATATTTCTTCAATACCAGAGTTCCTCCCATAAGCGGAAATATACATAAGTTCAATCTAAAATTATTAAAGTATACTTTTAAGAGGCAGTTCATCATAAGTCATAACCAATGATATCTTAAGTGATCTTCGCTTTTAAAAAGTGATATCTGGAGATAAAACAGAGTTTAGTCCATACGTTCGTATTCCTTTGTTAAACTAAGACTCAGGCTAGAGATTGGGTATTTTTTACTGAGAAGTGAGAACGTATGTATGCAAATGCTATTAATTCAATTTACTAATTTTCAACATGTAAAATAAAAATAAAATATGCACATATTATATAATTCGTTTTATTTCGAAATAAAACATTATATTATGTAATATGTATTTTACCTTCAAGATTCATTTCGCGTGCTGTCGCGCTATGATACACACGGATTATGTTGCCCCAGTAAATTTCGCAATCTCGCGAGGTCTCGAGCAAATAAAACGAGATCGATCGATCGAGATCTCGAGGGAACGAGATTGCATTCCCTAAACCATCTCTATCTGGAGACCCAAAAGTTTTTAGATTAGTGATCGGAACTATTCGAATTCGGTCTTCAAATAATTCATTAAATCGATAACATTATTTTTGTTCTTCAAGAGCTTTTTTAAGCTCCGCTATGTTTCTTGCGTTTCTGTACGCCTAGTATTACAATCCCCAATCCGCCTATCCAAAATGTTTGGGGATGGCTTCACTTACCAGCCGTGATAAACTGATCAAGCTGATGATAATAATGTCATCTAGATCTAAGGATGAGCTGATAATATTGTGTTCAGATCGAATTCCGGCAGTCAGTCTCAACGGAGAATAGCCAGCACAGGACATGATTATAGTACCCAAGTGTATGCACAGGCACAGGTGCACTTCCTATTCCCTCACTCACAACATGAACTGGACACACGGAGCAAAACTGGACACGACCGAAGAGAGATCAGGCGCACTACCGACGGTTTTATGTGCTTTCCGATGCTCGGAGGTGAAAACACCGCCAACTTCCTGAGTCCGGGCTGCTATTGAGAACTTTAAGTATAGAAAAGTTATGACAGAATTTTTTTTGGGGCCCGACCCGTAATTCGATTACAGTCATCCCTCATGATCAGGAAAAATGTTCATGGCCACTGGACCAACGAGGCAGTCAGCTTAGTTTTGAAGCTGATACTAGTAGCGTCGATGTTGTATCAACGACAAAGTATTGCGAAGCTAAAAAAAAATGCACCGACGTTCTAGAGCCGGCGCGGCGTGAGAAATGGGATGCGGTACCGTTATAGTAATTGTTCTATCAATCCAGCTCGAGTTTATTTTTAACCGGCCTTTACAGTGTTGGCTTTTTGTTTAACCTAGGTCCCGATCAACTTTGTCTTGGTGTAGGGTGACAATGTGCTTTTTATCTAGGCCAAAATAGGGAAAACTTAAAAAAATTGTTTTCTTTATGAGAAAATCAACTTCACCCAATTTTGAAGACTGTGCAGTAATAGAATGGTGACGATGCGAAAGCTCTGTTCGAATCCATGACCGACATAGTATATAATATATTTTGTTATTTGATTAGGTCATGTACCTATGTTGGAGCATGATGGGACTGATCATACGCTAAGCGGTAAATGTCCCTTAAATAATTGTAGAATAAAAAAAATAGGGAAAACTTTATTTTCAGACTTTTCTTTAGATTTTACGTGGTAGAGCCATGCTGCAGTTATATTAGTAGTATAGTTGTAGCACGAATGGGTCGGCTCGACCGGGGAAGGACCACGCTCTCACAGAATACCAGCGTGAAATAGTAGCTTAATGCTGCTGTATTTCGTATGGTGAGTGTAGAGAACCGGAGACCCTTTTTACTGGAAATGAGGCATTCCATCTCAGTCCTCACGGGTGACAACGCATCTGCATTTTGATTTATAATGGAAGATAGATGTAGATGTCTATGGGCCGCAGCAACCGCTTACCATCAGGTGGACTGTGTGCTCGTTTGTCACCCTATTCTATAAAAAAAAATTTAGAGTGTAGAAGTTTACTTCCTTGTTACTTCCTTGATGGTCTGGGAAGATACGAATGCCACCTTTTTCCGGTCTGACGTAAAGCAGCGGTGCATGAATTAGTATTTATTTATAACCTCGGCTTAGGAATAAGTATTAAAAAAACAAGTATCCGGACTCGACTAATTGTAGATTTTTAGTCTCAACCGACTCAAATAGCATGGCCCAGGTCCGGAATTCTTTCTTTACCTGAATGGTCTATTTCGAGCATTTAAAAATTACTGATCGGGAGAACATGACGTGTGAGCAGTTGGGGGTCACTACTGGCACAAATAATTAACATTTTTCATTTCTAACGGATAAGCATTGAGATGTTTATAATCTGTGGATTCCCAGTCTCCTATGTTTATATCATGGTATCGATATCGTCAAGCGCATCCGGCATTGCTTCATCCTGTCCGCGGTTTGTGGTTAGAGAGAGGGATTTTTTTATCACGTAGGTATGAATCCGGCCGTAACTTTCCATCTCGTACGCTTCGTATCATTTTACTGCACAGCTATATACTCCTGGTACTTGTCTCGCCCACTACTCGATTTCTCCTCAACCCAAACCCTTCCGTTTCCAAGTTTCTCTTATTTTATTTAAATTTGAACAGGTTGCTAGCAAAAAATATAACTTGATCAAACCATCGAATACTACGTAGTAGCTCTAGACTCTAGTACCTCAATGGATTAAACCTCTTAAGATTTTATATCGCAATTAGTTTTAAATAGGTACAGAATATATTTTGTTTCTTTGAGTAAATCTAGTCGGTGTCTGTAATAATACTAGCTGTTACACGCGACTTCGTCCGCTTTTTTAAAACTTTAATAACTTAAATTAATATATTAAATGAAGATATAGTAATATATTTTTTTAGATAAGGGCCAAGTGTAACGTAATTGAAAATTGAAATCTATCCAGTATTTGTGATGCGCGCTAAACTGCAAACTTCTATCATTTTATATATAAAGACGTATCTCTGATTTGCGCATCTCGAACCATGAGCGAAAAATCGACTTAAGTTCTTTTTAATATTATTGCCCCAACAAAAATGCTATTCTTAAACCGTCCCAACTACATAGGCTAAAATTATAAATAGATACACTAATGTTAAGACGACTTTGTAAATTTATTGATTTAATAAGTATTTAATATTATTGCAATTATATTGTTTTATTATAATGTCGCAGAGATTTTCAGCTGAACAAAATACTGAAATGTAATTCCATAAGCGGCAGTGCGATATATTTCCAAAGATCAACGCGAAGGGTAGCACTAAAATAAAAATAATATATTTATAGGCCGTCCCTGTTCTGGTAAACTATGGCGTCTTAAATGAATTCAGCTTAAATAACCATAAATAAACCGCTGCCCCCATAAAGACAGAATCCCCGTGGGCCGCGCCATCTGCGCGCGACGTTTGTGACGGAATTAGTGCATTATCTTCGGCCCTATACTCCCCCGCAATTGCATTGGCAAGATGTGGACCGAAATGACGCCCTCCCCTATTTGTTTATTTTCGGCGGTAAGTTATAGGTAAACTTTGACAAACGTCATTTTAAAATAGTTCGTTCAAAAAAAAAAACACCATCTCAGTTAAAACAAGTCTTTTTGAAACGTTCAAATCATTAAAAAATACATATTATGCTTTTTTGGGTTTATGGCTTACTTTAAGCTTTGATATCCTATATCGAGTAGTCGACGTTCAAAATCGATACTTTTTCCTTTGTTATCGAATATGATCGTACAACGAGTATCGATAATCTGGAATACATTTTTTGGTATCGTTACAGTACCTTGCAATATAAAGTGAGTACCTGGTGTCGTTATCAAACTTCGGTTCTTCGAACCCTATCGACCTACATAGATCAGCGAAATATGCTAGACGCCTTTGCAGGACATCGGAGAGTAATAGTGGGTTCTAACTTTCCTATTTATTATGATATAGAACTTTGGAAAACTGGGATTTAACTGTATGCATAATAGTAATTTACATGTTTGGACACAAGCTTGTCATATTATATTTGAAACCGTACCTACTCGTATTAAAGATACATTTGTCTCTTTCTAGTTTATGAAACAAATTACTATCTCTTTCATTTGCTGAAAGTAACGCCTCTACTTTGCATGCAGTGTCTTCACGCATCGTAAATTTTTAGATCGTCACACCTCCGTGAGCATCCACCTACTCGTACCTAACCCCGTTCGCTTAAGACGGTGTTAGAAATCTTTTTTATAGAGGTAACAAAATCCCTTTTATATTGCATTTTTTATCTGTTGCAATAGTTGTCTGTGGAAATTTGTAATCTGTTGCCGTACTATTGCGAAAGAGCGCTTAAGAACTCAAATTGTCAAAAACTCATGAACGTATTTGTTTTGCTTACTCTATCTGCTCATGCTTTCCTAATAAAATTTTCTTATAATCCAGTGCATCCTTTGTCCCATTTTCGTCCCCATTTTCATTATGTTTCAGACCTTGAACCCTCTATACTTTTAGGGCTGTCGTATTTAATCCAAAAGTTCTTAACGCGCTTTGTTTAAGGACGATTTTGGCATACTAGCCGTTATTAGTCACTCCCATTTCATATTGAAAACTCCCTTGTTCTCAGTACAGTTTCTTTGTTGGTTTGTTTGTTTAAAATACAGTACTATATTTGTCTGTACCACTTGCATCCTTTGTAAGTCAATTAGGTCCGACATTTTGTTTATCTTATATCTGACATCTAACTTTAATGAATTCATCTTTCATGAGGTAAGTTTGTAAAATATGGTCTCATTTAAACTTCAGAGTAAGGTGAGCATGTAAACAAATCAAATATTTAATTTCTTCTCGTAGTATCCAGATGTTGTAAAGGTTGAGGAAAGTGGAAGACCTTGTTACTACCGACAACATAATATTATATTTTACCAGAACTGTGCAACAATAAGGTGGAAATCGTTATCTACTATTCATTGCTAATTGAACTGTTAGGGGTTCATGCTATTTCAATTCATAAAAAATAATTTAAGAAAAATTTGACATCCAAAGATTGAAAATACGACTTAAAATATATTAGAAGTTATTAAAGTTATAGAAACGAATATAATACGTGGAAAATATTTTTATCTTTTTAGTTATTTGACTTCGAACTTTTATTCTTTATTAACTTTAATTTTTGACACTTTTTTGCGTCCGAAGTAAATAAGGGCAACCCTCCGGTAACGGGGGAGAGAAGTGGTGAATGCTCATAGCATACCACGCAGCCGGCTGCGTGGGGTTATGTGGAGACTTTTACCCACTAAACACCACCTTTTGGGATTGGCTTAATGATCTAGCGAGAGATCTTTAAGCTGTAAATTCCCATCTTTAAGCCATTTATATAGGATGTCATTAGATTCATATTATTATTGTGATAGGGTATAAAATTTAGCTTTGCGGTAACTTTATTATGTAGTCAGATTTCTTATCATTACCGTTTTAACAATGAGGGCTAATAATCTTCCGCTCACCAGATGTCGCTAGTTGACACTGAGGTGAAGTTTTTTGTTACATAATGTCATTTCATTGATAATTTAGTTTTAAATATGAGTTTATATCAGTTTCTAGAGTAGTAGTTATATTAATACACAAAGCAATGCCTCAGTGGTTTTTTTTTATTTTTTGCACATTTTAATATTATCTTTTAATATTTTTATTTTATAATTATCTGTGGGGTAGTTTGTTTATTATTAATGTAATTAATATAAAATATAACTAAAGGTGCCGTGGTAGCTCAGGTGGTTAACGCTCGCTGTAAATATAGCAGAACGCGAGTAATCCGGGTTCGATTCCCGCCGGCACCAATGAAATTGTTAATTGTAATTTTAAGTGCTGATTTTACCTCTGAGGAATAAGAAAAAAAAAATAAATTAAATATAAATAGTTCGCCAACACGCATTGGGGCAACGCGGCGGACACTTCCTTGCCCTAAAACCCTCTCAGAAATGAGGGTAGGCCTGTGCCCAGCAGTGGGACGTATACAGGCTGTAAATTCACTAACTTCATAACTAAAGGTACAGAAAGAAAGTACCTAACATTTACATTTTTCGAAAAAATTAACTTTCCACTATGAAATCTGTCAAATATTACACCTCATTTTAAGTGGCGCCGCCCTGGGGCACAAAAAGTCGTAGATGCTCTCATTGGGATTGTTAAATAATGAGACGTCACATACAACAAATGGCTAAATGGTGGAAAATGAGCCTCGACTACTGTCTATATCGCTAAGAGTTTCATTATCTACGCAGTGTTTTAACCTAAAGCTAAGCACGTTCGTCAAGAACAGTGACCATAGCCGTGAGGTCGACCACCTCGGCGCAGCGAGCGTGACGAAAGCGATCGTTGGAAATATAACATGGCGGATTGATCGCCGGACTGCGTGAAAAGTTTTTTGTGGGTGTAATTAAAAATTTAGACTCGGCTCTATTTCCATGGTCGACCTGCGATTTATCGGTGTCGGGTTAGACCGAGACGTATTTAATAAAATGTATTGCACGAGCATTAAAGTAATATGTACTACGTGCTCAGAGACGTCGAGACTTAGTTGTTGGCAACACCCGTTAGAGCAAACTTAAACTTAGTCTGTGCTATAAAAAGATACTCTGTGGCTCCGACTACGCGGTACTATTCATGGAGTATAGAGGTAAGGGTGACAATCTCCCATAGGAGAATAGTTGAAAATGTGTCCATCTGTAAGCAGTAAATAACAGTTCAAAAACTCTCCACTACAGCGCTCGAGTAGCATAGCATAATACATATTATTTTTCTTTTTCAATGTGCACGTGAAGAAAAAACACAAAAAACGAAATCTGCAAAACGCAAAACTATACCAGCGTAAAGTAGTAGCTTAATGCTGCTGTGTTTTGTATGGTGAATGTAGAGAACCGGAGACTACTGGAAACGAGGCATTCCATATTAGTCCTTACGGCTTACGGGTGACAACGCATCTGCATTTTGATTCGTAATCGAGGACAGATGGAGATGTCTATGGGCCGCAGCAACCACTTACCATCAGGTGGACTGTGTGCTCGTTTGTCACACTATCTGTCTATGAATACTATTTGACGCTGGTATTCCGTGAGAGCGTGGTCCCTCCCCGGTCGAGCCGACCCACTCGTGCTACAACTAGCGTACAAATATAACTGCAGCATGGCTCTACCACGTAAAAACTCTGAAAAAATATATATAATTACTTATAAAATAAATGATTAATCAAATATGTATATATGACAGGATACAATTTAAATACTTTATTATTAACAAGATACAGCACGCGTGAAACTGTAACGAAATAATGAAATCAGCAAAAAAAAAAAACATAAAATGTACCTCTCAAATAACCATCAAATATAGGACATGTTAGTTAAAGTGTTAACCATGCCTACTAATCGGAATGCCGAACGCAGGGGATTATCCCTTAGGAATGCGATTGCATTTATTTTTAATAGAGCTACAGATGGCTAACCAAAATATAGGTCGTTTTACGCTTGACGCGTCGTGTACTGAGGGTACTGAGGGTAATCTTGAATTGCAGAGGCGCGATGGGAGAACTGAAAATTTGAAGTCTCTTAGTTAAGTAGTAAATGTATCTTATCATATACCTTGATCGAGAATTCGTATTTCGACCCTACTTTCAGCGAAGAAAGTGCCACATTGCCTCCCGATACAATGATTTATTAATTTAGTACGCATGCGTCAAATTTCTAGGTTAACGTACATTCATTTCCATTAAGGTATGTTAAAAAATAATATACGCACAACGGGAGGAAAGTATGGCACCGTAACCCGCGTTCCTACGAGTATCAATACTACGCGGGTTGCAATTTCATACTTTCCTCCCTAGTGGTGTTATATACTATTTTATCAGAAATTTAGGTGGACCAATTATAAATAAAGAAGCCCATAGAAATGTTGTAGGAAACAAACACAGAAGACTAAGATGGAATGCCTCGCAGTTAGGGTTACCAGATAACAGGAATTTTCCTGATATATCCGGAATTTTAGCCCTCTCTTAGGGGAACAGGGAAAATTTGAAAATCATAGGAATTTATAAATTGAAAGACAAAAATATAAAAAATACAAATTATAATATTCCTTGAAACAGTTTAATCACAAAAAATAATAATAAATGAACCAAATCTTAACAATAACATTGTTTCATTCATCTGATCTGGCCCACACTTTTTCGATTTGATTTGATTGATCGGCTCGACCGGGGAAGGATCACGCTCTCACAGAATACCAGCGTAAAACAGTAGTTTATTGTTGCTGTGTTTCGTATGGTGAGTGTAGAGATACGGAGATCCTTTTCACTGGAAACGAGGCATTCCGTCTTAGTCGTCAGGGCTGACAACGCATCTGCGTTTTGATTCTTAATCGATAATAAATGTAGATATCTATGGGCCACAGCATCCACTTACCATCAGGTAGACTGTGTGTTCGTTTGTTTACCCAATCCTATGAAAAAAAAGTAGGATACACACAAGTTTCGTTACTGCCTAATAAAGTCCACTGCTGAACGTAAGGCCTTCGCCATTTTTTCATCTTATTATTTTATTAAGTGCGAGCAGCTGTGCAGGTCTAGGGAAAGAGACCAGTATCACTGCGACCTAAAAGATCTGTTGTGATCGCTGCTGTGGCTATAATTCACGGCTAAGCCCTATGTCTTCAATGAATAGAAGGAGTTGCATAGCCGTGAGCAATTTCACTTCTTCTGGGCGGAGTACATAGTTTCCCAGATGAGTTTTACGTTTGCGAATCAAGGGTCCGCAATCAGTTAGGATGTGCAGTGGTGCTTCTTCCGTTATAGAACAGAATCGACACATCCTTGTGTTGCTTAGGCTTTATAAAAAAATTTTTTTTGAACATTGTGTGACAAACGAGCGCACAGTCCACCTGATGGTAAGTGGATGCTGTGGCCCATAGACATCTACATCTATAATTAAATACGAATCAATAGGCAGATGTGTTCTAAGAAGGAATGCCTCGTTTCCAGTAAAAAGGGTCTCCGGTTCTCTACACTTACCATACGAAAGACAGCAGCGTTGAGCTTCTATAAAGCCAGTCTTAAAAGCCAGGATGGCTTTTTAAGACAACAGTGGCCAGCTAAGGCTCTTGCCAGAATTCTCTCAGAGGCCTTTCTATTATTATTACTATATAGGAAATATTTTTTTAAAACTTAGTGTGACAAACGAGCACTTAGTTTCCTTGATGGCGATGAAGAGGATAAATAGTTGTCGTGGAGAATGCTTCGTCAACCAACACCTGCTTCCCCCGGTTAAGATGCAGATGCAAATGCGTTGCCACCAGGTTATCACCCTGAGGACTACTCGTAAAATGTAATGCCTCGTTGCCAGTAAAAAGGGTAGGAAAATTTTTAAATCTTATATATCATCCCGTGATGATATGGGTTAATGGATATTTTAATATGGCCATTACACGGTTTCAACAAGTAAAGTAAAAGTAAAGTAAAATATACTTTATTGTACACCAAAGAACATATTACATTATTTATATATTTAAAGGGACATTGGTACAACAGGCGGTACAACAAGTATATATCGGGTTTAATTTTTTCTTTTGTTCGATTTGAACTAGAAGTTTGAGAAACCAATTTCTAATTTAAATTTCACATGGCACATTAAAATTATAACTAAGCGATTAGTTAATCAGGCGTGGGAATATAGTAAAACGCTTCCCACGTCGCCAATATTAATAACGTAATGCCTCCCACTACAATAGTTCAGCGTAGGTTTGACTTTATGATGTAATTAACTCGTAGATGTAAGATGCTCCCGCGACTTTGCACGCGTGTGTTTTATTAAACTCACTGTTTATTGGCGATTTTAGGGAATCCACTTTCCCGCATCATAGAATCACAGTATACCAGCGTAAAATAGAAGCTCAACGCTGCTGTCTTTCGTATGGTGAGTGTAGAGAACCGGAGACCCATTTTACTGGAAACGAGGCATTCCATCTTAGAACACATCTGCCTATTGATTCGTATTTAATTATAGATGTAGATGTCTATTGTCCACAGCATCCACACTTACCATCAGGTGGACTGTGCGCTCGTTTGTCACACAATGCCCAAAATTTTTTTTTATAAAGGGATAGTATTTCAAAAACTCTCAGTGAGAGATCTATAGCTGGCAGCATGATGTTAGGCTGTTAATTTTAAGCCTCGTCACGTTATCCTGTAGGACCCATCAGACATAACATCTTACCAGAATCATCATTATTAATCATCATTACAGCCCTTCACAAGTCCACTGCTGAACATGGGCCTCCCCCAAGGTATGCCACAAAGCACGGTCCTGAGCCACCTGCATCCATCGACTTCCTGCATGTCTCACCAGGTCGTCACTCCATCTAGTGGGAGGTCGCCCTACACTTCGCCTACCGGTACGAGGCTGCCACTCGAGAACCTTTTTTCCCCATCAGTTGTCGGTTCTTCAAGCTATATGGCCGGCCCAATGCCACTTCACGTTACTAATCCGGTGGGCTATGTCGGTCACTCTGGTTCTACTGCGGATATCGTCATTTCTAAGTATATCACGCATAGAAACTCCGAGCATAGCCCTCTCCATAGCTCGCTGAGCGACTTTGAGCGTCCTCATACGGCCAGCAGTGAAGGACCACGTGTCGGTTCCGCAGTAATACGCACTGGTTGTACAACTTAGTTTTCAAGTTTTGAGGTATACCTGAATCATTATTAATATTTTAATATAATTAATTAGAAGCGATTGAATATATTAAATCCTACACAAATAAACGTGGGTGATTGGTGGCAGCAGACATCCTAAAGAGGAAGGTTATTGAGTGGGCGGGTTACATATATTAAACCTTGATTACAGTTTACAAGACTATATAAAACTTTCTAAAAGACTTGGCTGTTTGTGAATTTTGTTGTTTAGATTAATAAGTTTTTCATTTACATTGTTCTTTTTGAAAAACGTTACCCCCTCCCTGGGATGTTCTCGTCTCGTGGGAGGCATTTTACAAATATAAATTGGACAAAGACAGACATCGAACAGTTCCAGACTCGGAACAGTTTTGTTTTTATAGAAGAGGGGGCAAAAAAGCATGCGGCTCACCTGATGTTAAGTGGCTACCGCCGCCCATGATTAACTGCAACACCAGGGGAATTGCAGGTGCGTTGCCGACCCTTTAGAAAGGAGTAAGCTCTTTTCTTGAGGGTCCCTAGGTCATATCGGTCCGGAAAAATCGCCGGTGGTAAACTATTCCACAGAGAGGTCACAGTTCCGTGCAAGATTCGAACCCGCGGCTTTCAGCGCCGCAACTCAGAGCAAATGGCTGATCCAAATTGGCTGTCAACCCTGAGGACTAAGATGGAATGCCTCATTTCCAGTAAAAATGGTCTCTGGATCTCTACACTCACCATACGAAACACATCAGTATTACGCTGCTATTTTACGCTGGTACTCTGTGAGAGCGTGGTCCTTCCCCGGTCGAGCCGACCAATTCGTCCTACAATTATAATGTAGCTGCAGCGTCGCTCTACCACGTATAAAGTTACACATCACACATTCATTTGTGTGTTTTCTAATCTTAGCCTAAGATAATTCGTAATACCGTCTAGGACTTCGTTATCACATACCATAAGGTAGGATTTTGGTCAAACACTGGCTTATTATAATTGAAAATAAAATGGTTTGTTGGCGGACTTCATACGTCACCGACATGTTTTGTTTCTCAGACATACAGGTTTTCTTTTGGATGCTGTAGGCAGCATCTTATATCCATAGGATGCTGTAGGCACTTACCATCAGTTTGTTGGTCACATCATTTTTGATATTTAAAAAAAAATTGTCGGTGCCGATAGCCTCTATTTCATAGCGTGCTTTAAAATTTTACGCGAGCGTTTAATCCCCAGAGATACACCGAAGCTCGTGTCTGTCTGCGAGGCGGTACAGATTACACGATTCGATTATTAATAGCGAGATTGGTTCATTGAACGATCGCTTCTATTAAAAGTATCGTGCATGATTGCAATGTAAACATCTTAAAATGAAGGATGGTCTGTTGTGTTTCGTGTACACGTCAGTTCAAGCATCGAGCCGAATTGATTACATATATTGTAACACACTCGTGCCTGTAAAAATACTTGGCGCCTACCCTGGGCCTGTAATTTCAATACTAACTTATGGAAAATACAAATATACACACATAAACTCACATGCCCGTTACTTATAGGGGTAGGAGCACAGAACACCTAATATAGCGGAATTAAGTGTTCTGTGGGTAGGAGATTGCGGACTATAACTTGGCTCGATACTGACACAACTGTTGCTTCTTACATCCATACGAGTATTTCGTATATGCATACGCGCCCTTCAGTTAAAGGTACTTTTAATTCGGATCATCTTAAATATATTGCCAATAGAAAATCATTCAAAATAACATAGTCTACCAGGGTCATATCTAAATTAACAATGTATAATTACCAGTTACATTTTACATATCTGCATATTATTACGAGCTTAGGGTTCGTGACAATAAAAACTGCCGATTGAATTACCAATCACACAAATAGTTAATCACACTTAACACTTTAGTTCACTTTATTTCGCTATGAAAGCTTCGCTCGTATCGCCATTCGCCAATTTAATACTGCCCCGGTCCCGACCGACTAGGTGTAGAAAATTTGAGTGTGGAGTTTTCTAGAAATCTTAGTATTTCTATTTGATAATAGATGGCGCTAGTGCCATGTACCAGGCATCAATTGTGGCGCGTAACAATATTATTAAAGCAACCCGCTGAGTAGATACCGATCCTCATCTCAACCTACGTACTTAATGGTAAGTAAAACACTCATAGATATAATAAAATATTTCTATGAAAACACTACTAAGATAACGACAAGTAATATAGAATATTTACTTTATCACCAAAACAATATTTATTTGCCCATATGTAACAATCTACATTGGAACACTAGTACTAGTAGAAATTATCCTAATTAGTAATTACTCTAAGAATTTAAAAAGTGTTTGTCTATCCTAGAACCCACCAATAAAAAAAATATCCCAAAATACGAAATTTTATTAGCGGTACGAAATTGCCATACAAGTGATACAAGGCTGCCGTTCGCCTTTGTCATAAAAATTGGTTTATAAAACAGAATTGTACTTACAAGTTATTTAATTTTCGTTAAAATTCGCATGCTTTGTAAAATACATTTGTCTTCGACAACGACAGACTTTTTTTAAAATTTCAAAGATTACAAATATTTAGCTACCAAATATGTCACTTTTTACAAACTTTTCAGATTGAAAAGTTTATTACTTCGGGTCTTAGGGCCCTGGTCGTAAGTTAATGCCGTGACCCATTCGAATATTCTCAACCTACTGAGATACCAACCATGAAACAGGAAAAACTATTAACGCAAGACTGACTCTTGCCACGTCCTCACAGTTACGGTTATTAAAACAATAACGCATCCTATCTTTCACAACCGCGGCGGGAAGTGCAGCTATGTGCGTCTCCGGTGTTGGGGTTCGATCTTACACACGTGGTTCAAATTTCGAAATTACTAGATTTTAACGCTCTATAGGTTAGATGTAGACATCCATCGTGTGTCATAAGATACCGACGTTTCTTCGTACCAATCACTCCACATAGTGAGTAATTCCATCATGGGGCAACGTATACGCCGTTACAACAAATTCGCAGAAAATATGCAGTCTCTCTAATCTAAAGTTAAAATTTCTACTAAACGAAGACTATGTAAAAACGGTTGTTATGATGGGATGATTACATGGTTGATAATAACCCTTGGGAATCAGGAGATCGCTTCCAAGCTATTTTATATTGTATAATGTTACTGTGAAAAAAAGTGAAACTGAGGTTTTTTCGAACCAGTTGTAATATTAAAAAATATAACATTCAATAAGTATTATTTGTAATCTGTCATCATCATCATCATTAAACAAGCTGCTGAACATAGGCCTCCCCCAAAGAATACCACAAAGGACGGTCCTGAGCCACCTGCATCCATTGACTTCCTGCATGTCTTACCAGGTCGTCATCTAGTGGGGGGTCACCATACACTACGCCTACCGGTACGAAACTGCCACTCGAGAACCTTTTTCCCCATCGGTTATCGGTTCTTCGAGCTATATGGCCGGCCCATTGCCACTTCTGCTGACTAATCCGTTGGGCTATGTCGGTCACTCTGGTTCGATTGCGGATTTCCTCATTTCTGAGTTTATCACGCAGAGAAACCCCGAGCATAGCCCTCTCCATAGCTCGCTGAGCGACCTTGTACGTCCTCATACGGTCAGCAGTGAAGGACCACGTCTCAGATCCGTAAGTCATCACTGGCAACACACACTGGTTGTGCAATCTAGTTTTCTATATTTCTACTTATAATCTATTTTATTCTAATATGTAAACGTGGACGGACATATAGCGTCGTAGATATTTCACGTGTCTTAAGCCGTATCTTATCGGTTTAAAACCTGACTTTTCGTTCAGCAATTATATATGAATTAGTACCGTTGCACAATCATAGTTGAAATACAAAAGTTTTCGGACGAACTAATTCGAGACATCAAATTAATTATAAAAATGCAATCGATCAATTTTATGTCTCGTTTTCTTACCACACATTTTTTTACATATTATAGGCCAGTGATAACATGACTACAATTACCCCTGGTGGTAACTGGTGATGAAGCTCTTGATAGTAAGTAGATCGCAGTGTTCATTTAAATATTAAATCATAATTTAAATATTTTAATGATTATCCCGTGTCAGGAATATATTTGCTATCGAAATAACATCGCAAGACACTTTATTGTTCTCGTATGACGCAAAACCACCCCCAGTGGGGTAACAATGCGCACTTAATTATCTTCATCCCCTTGAGAGGTACGTCGTAACCACGCATCTGTTGAGATTGCTCGCGGGTTGTCGCGGGGGCGGAGTTTGTAAATAGAAAATACAAGATTGCGAACATCGATCACTAATAAAGAACGAAGAAAGAAGTTTTTATAAGTGATCGATGATTGCGAACGTTTTGTTGTATTTATGACACTTATACTTTTTCGATTTTACGGCACTTATCACTTTTTTTATAGGATAGGGTGACAAACGAGCACACAGTCCACCTGATGGCAAGTGGTTGCTGTGGCCCATAGACGTCTACATCTATCCTCGATTACGAATCAAAATGCAGATGCGTTGTCACCCGTAAGCCGTAAGGACTAAGATGGAATGCCTCGTTTCCAGTAAAAAGGGTCTCCGGTTGACACTCACCATACGAAACACAGCAGCGTTAAGCTACTATTTGACGCTGGTATTCTGTGAGAGCGTGGTCCTTCCTCGGTCGAGCTGACCCATTCGTGCCACAACTATACTACTAATATAATTGCAGCATGGCTCTACCACGTATAAAACTTCACTTAATCCTTTACATAATATATTAAATTAAATTAGTTACCAGATCAAGAGGGACCATAGATATGCTGTAAATTATTCGAAACTTCGGGAATAAAAGTTACTTTAACGTGATAAAATCCTTAAAAAACCGGCCAAGTGCGAGTCGGACTCGCGCATGAAGGGTTCCGTTCCATCGTAAAACACGTTTCTAGTGGGGTAGCCCGCTTTAATTTTTAATTTATTTTAATTTTTATTATTTTTTATTATAGCGGAAACAGAAATTAACACATTCTGTGAAAACTTCAACTGTTTACCTATTACGGATCATGATATGATATGACATGATACAGCCCGCTGACAAACAGATAGAAAGACTGACGGACAGCGGAGACTTAGTAATGGGGTCTCGTTGGTTGCTCTTTAGGTGCGGAACCTTAAAAAATAGTTTTAGTCAACGCGCAGTAAAGTAAAGCAAAGTAGAGTTACAGCCTAAATACGTCCCACTGCTGAGCACAGGCCTCCCCTCATGTCTGAGAGGGTTTTAGAGCAAGGAAATGTTCACCGCGCTGCCCCAATACGTGTTCGCGAACTTCACATGTCTTCGAAATATTTTTTTTCTTAATCCTCATACATGCAGGTTTCCTCACGATGTTTTCCTTCACCGCCGAGCACGTGGTAAATCAGCACTTAAAATTGCAATTAACAATTTCATTGGTGCCTGCGGGGATCGAACCCGGGTCTCGAACTCAACGCGCAGTGTTTGCTTAATATTTATGAAACCATTATATAGTACTTTTGTATATAGTAGGCTAAATAATATTGTTAGTAAGCCACATAAACATAATAAAGTTTCCTATTATATTACTGGTCCGTGTACTTCAATAAATTAATTTGTATCATACTAAGTATGTGTCAATAAAATAAAATTGCTTTCTGATAAATTTTACAGGCAACACTAAAGTTGTGAGCTTTCTTATTACCAAGTTTGCGGTCAGAATTTACCGAAAGAAATCGCAGAGTTGTTGACTTATGAAGTCTCTTGAAGAATACCACCATCCTTGTGTATGCGTAGGTGCCAGTTAGCGTATTACAGTGTCGTAGATAACTGTTAGTGTACTTCTTTGTTCTAAACTACGTTGTCTATTCCGTTCCCTGAGTAACTGCGGATCTATTGGAGATCTAGACCAGCATTGACGTCAGATAGTCTATACTTAGCTACTACTGGCCCATCAGGAAGAGTTGGTGACGTAAACGCTGACATTTTGCGTTGACGTTCTGTTACATGTCGTTTTAACTGTAACGTTACGTGTTGCCATTACAAGTTTTTTTTAAATGTCTACACTTTTTATCTACATGCTATTAAACTAACTATTAAACAAATATAGGCTAAGCGATAGATGTAATAATAATGAAATTGTTAATTGCATTTTTTATTGGTAAATTAGCTCACGTGCATTGCAGTGAAGGAAAACATCGTGAGGAATATTGCATGTCTGAGAAATAAGAGAAATAAATATTTCGTAGACATGCGAAGTTCGCCAACACGCATTGGGGCAGTGCGACGGACACTTCCTCGCCCTAAAACCCTTTCAGAAATGAGAAGAGGCATGTGCCCAGCAGTGGGACGTAATGTATAGTCTGTATACTTAACTTTACACCCTAAATATTTGTTGCCACAGCTGTTCTCATACGTAATTCAATTATGCGAACATATTAAGGCATTGCGCATTTACCACCTTTGTCTAAAAAAAATAATAGATCTCTATCCACAAAAGATTACACTTCCGATTTCCTCTACCAAAATCGTTAAGCTTGATAGGAAAAGGTAATCCATCGATTTGCATCCGGCGGAAGTAATGTCCCCTTCAAAATCAAAATGGCGCCCACCCTCCATTTTTTTTGACAGTTAAGCACCTGGCTTTTAAACTACGCCCCTACGTATTTAGGTATTGCAGCCTTTTTTGTAATAATGTCCCAGGAATAGAAATAACTTTAAAGGTAAATGCAATTATCTTAAATTGTAGACTTTAACTAATACTATAGTTAGACTTCAAGTGATAATATAGAGTTTATAAAAATTTAAACAAAACACATTGATACTGACTGATAATTATTTTATCTACCCTGGTAATCCTGATCGGGATACTAGGATAAAGTTATTAAATAATTATATTATCATCGGTTCTTGATACGAGTGAAAATTTTCAAGTCCGCCTAGACCGTCCGTTCAGGCCGTCTACAAGTTGTTGAAAATTACATTAAAATTTTCAGTTACGTGTTGATAGATATATAGATATACATACGCGAAGCAAATAAAGGTGTTAATTGATAGAATCAGGCGTTACTTTGCGGAAATCCAATATAATAAAGATATTAATAGTTACTTTACAACCATCCGCTCAATTAAATACAATGATGTGTCTTACCTGGATTGAAGAGCACCTCCCGCCCTCCCTCAATTGTGTGCACTAATCCCGTCACCACTAATCCCAGCACCACTACTCCCAATACCACTATTCCAGGAAAGACACACCATCGACGATAATACGACACGTGTTTCGCCTCTACACGAGGCATCTTCAGGTGATGTAGACTCTACGGCGACTGGCCGATAAGTAACTTAGCGGTCGCTTAGTGAGGAAGAGACACAGCATTGTATTAATTGAGTGGATGGTTGCAAAGTAATTATTAATGTTTTTATTATAATAAAGGTGTGTTAAAAAGAGAGAGAGAGAAATCACTTTGTTCCCCCATCTGTATGGGATGCATTTTTATGCCCGTCATCATAAACATGCAATTACCTACCTTATATTTTGTAATGTCGTTTAGGTATAGTTTTCACCATTAGCCCACCGAATTACAGGACACGATGTCTCATATCACTTTATTTGGCGCTAAAAATAACATGCAATATGTAGGTACTATTGGAGTTAAGTCACACTGTACTATGTAATCGGAAACGTGGCGGAACTAGCACGTGCGTACATAATAGGGTGTTCCTCTTGATTAATAGAGGGTAAAGTTCTAATGCGGGTGAATGCTGTAATGTATGAAGTTCTTCCATGGTTCTAAGCACTTGTTTTTCTTTTTTATACTGGCGATATTATCATATCACCATTAACGATAGGCATTATAGTCTTTTGATACAAAGTTAATTTCTGAAATAAAATTGTAAAATAGTAAAATCCTTTTTTTTTGAAGTACTAAAATCGTTTTTTTGAAGTAGGACCAGCTTCAGATTACTCTTGAACAGTTCTTTTTAGAGGTTAAATTAAATTTTATAATTCAAAAGGTATTTCGACGAAGAAAATTGTCATAAAAGTCTATCGAGGTGCTTATTTATCTGTAAAAAAAATATTACGGGGGATTTATACAGGTGGTAGAGTCACGCTGCAGCTGCGTAAGTTTGTAGTACGAATAGTTCGGCTCGACTGGGGTTGGACCACGCTCTCACAGAATACCAGCGTAAAATAGCAGCATAATGCTGCCGTGTTTCGTATGGTAAGTGTAGAGAACCGCAGACCCTTTTTATTGAAAACGAGGCATTCCATGTTAAACCTCAGGGGTGACAATGCATCTGCATTTTGATTCCTAATCAAGGATAAATGTAACGACCTATGGGCCACAGCACCCACTTACCATCGGGTGGACTGTGTGCTCGTTTGTCATCTTAAAGATCCTTAAATGACCTCCATTATCTCGGTAAAAACTAACAACAGCCTAATTGATTTAAAGAATTTCTTTTGTTTAAGTCTATTTCAAGGCAATTTTTGAAAAGTTAGTTTTAAGTACTGTTACTTAGAACGCATATTTTTAATTGACATTACCGCGCTCGCGCAAGCTGCGCTGAGCACGCATCTGCCGCGCAGGTGGCCGCCATCTTTAAGGGTGGCCATCTTGACGCTCACGAATAACCGAGGGGAGACTACAATAGAAATGTTGTTCATCTAAGGGGATTATTTTTTCGACAAAATACTATTTATTATTTGTATTCTTGTAGTCACTCTTTTCGCTGTGCAATTTTTTTTGTAAAATTACAAGTTAAGGAATTTCATTTGCGAACATAGATCATATAACTTTTCATGAGAAAACATCGAACTATATTACTAACGTACGTAGTAGTTATACCTCAATGTAAGAAACCTGAAGGATCCGTAGCTTTTACGTGGTAGAGTCATGATGCAGCTATATTAATTGTATAGTTGTAGCACGAATGGGTCGGCTCTACCGGGGAACGACCACGCTCACAGAATACCAGCGTAAAGTAGCAACTTAATGCTGCCATGTATCGTTTGGTGAGTGTAGAGAACCGGAGACCCTTTTTACTGGAAAAGAGGCATTCCATTTTAGTAGTCAAGGCTGACAACGCATCATCATTTTCACCACCACTTACCATCAGGTGGACTGTGTGCTCGCTTTGCGACAGTTGATTATTATAACCCTGTGATCATTTAAGCTTTTACTATTTTCAGTTGTTGCCCATCTCATCTTTATTTTCTCTCTGTCGCCTCCTATGACACTCATGGGATGTTAATATTTGAATTCTCTGACGCCATCACTACTCTGTGACTTGTATATAAACGTATATTAAAATGTGAACGCAACGCTAATTTCTCGTCTCTTTGTTCCAGCACCCCGGACCTCATGCACTGGTGGCGCGCCCAACAATCTACCGCCGCTCAGCTTCCACGCGGTGCACGGAGAGAACGTAAGGATCTCGCGGGACGGCTCCACGGCGCGCCGCGTTGAATCGTTTTGCAAGGGGGTCGCGTTCAGCGCTAGAGCAGTTCGGGTTAATGAAAAAGTGAGTACTTGGCATATTTTGCATTAAATACCTTCACCACCTTCCTAACAACAATCACACGACTGAAAACTTCTGTTGTTCATATCTAAATAATGTATGTGTGTATATATATATATATATATATATATATATATATATATATAAACGTAGAATATTTAATGTATTGATCACTCATTCACTACCGTTCGCCTCGCCCGATCACACTTTTCGTAACGCTTTCGTCATGCGTTCGCCAGCTTACTCACTGAGTCAAGCGTGCGTAAAGAAGTTTTACTTTAAATACTGCGTTTGACAATCCGCCTGGAGGCGAAGAAATATATTGAATCAAAGAAAGACTTATGTTCTTCAACGGATTTTTATTGAGGTTTATTGAAGGTAAGAAAAAAAAATTACCTTTTAACGAATGTAAATTCTACATTTTACTACAAAATCGAAGTGCGAAACTAAGTTACTATCCTCTTGATTGTTAGAGACTTCTGCAGCCTATAGACATCGTTTTTTTCTTTATAGCAATAGACTGACAAACGAGCACAAAGTCCACCTGATGGTAAGTGGTAGCTGTGGCCCATAGACATCTACATCTATCCTTAATTACGAATCAAATGCAGATGCGTTGTCACCCGTGAGGACTACGATGGAATGCCTCCTTTTACATTAAAGGCGTTTCCAGTAAAAGGGTCTCCGGTTCTCTATACTCACCATACGAAACACAGCATCGTTAAGCTGCTATTTTACGCTGGTTTCCTGTAAGAGCGTGGTCATTCCCCGTTCCAGTCGACCCATTCGTGCTACAACTATACTAATAGTATAACAGCATGGCTCTACCACGTATTGCATCACAGACGCGATGTCACCTATAATGACTGAAATGTAATGCCTTAAGACCTGCACTTCTGGCTCTTTATACTCATCACATTGGAACAGAGCATTTTACGCTGACACACGATTGTCCTACCACCTAGTGAACTTCTTCTTCTTGATCTTTCTTTATCATTCACGTACTTAAAGTTACATCTAATATATAGGTATCCAACTGTTGAGCACATGCTTCCTTTAATTTATGAGAGTCCTCAGGCGTGCAGGGGTCCTAACGCAGTTTTATTTCACTGCCGAGAACGTGATTAATCAGCACTTAAAATTGCAATTAACAATTCCATTGTTGCCAACGGGGATCGAGCTCAGGTCGCTCGCGTACTTTGAAACTAACGGCGAGTGCTTAGCCGTGAGCTAAATTGTAAATGTTTGAAGTAAATAGAAAACTTACAGAACTTAAAACCCTAGTTGATTTACTGACAAGGTTGTTCAAATGTAATATTTCAGAGAATTAAAAATGTTTTTGTTTTCATTCCAGGTGTGCGTACGTTTCGTCGAAATCTCCAACAGCTGGAGTGGCGTCATTCGTTTCGGATTCACCACGCACGACCCCACGACAATGGCTCACGCGTTACCCAAATACGCTTGTCCAGATCTCACCAACAAACCCGGCAACTGGGCCAAGGCATTGGGGGAGCGATTTTGCGAGAAGGATAATATACTCTATTACTACGTTAATTCAGCGGGAGACGTTCATTTCGGGATAAACGGGGAAGATAAGGGACTATTCTTCTCTGGAGTGGATACGAGGAGTCCACTGTGGGCTTTAATAGACATATACGGCAACTGTACGGCTGTCCAATTCGCCGATCCGAGAGCACCGAATCAAATAAGGAGGTCCACGCTAAGCCCATTAGTAGAAGATGACAGACTCGTAGGTGGAATGCGATCTCTAAGCGTAGAAGAAGCGTTGCCTCCACCCAGATACCAAAACCCATTAGCTCCACTCAGCTTACACCGGACCAAAGGAAGGAATGTTCACTTCGTGAACGATAGGGGCATAGCGGCTAGGTTAGAAGCGGAATTCTGTCAAGGATACGTATTCACAGCGCGTCCGATGCGTCCCGGGCAGACGATCGTGGTCCAGATCTTAGCGACCGAATCCGCATATGCTGGAAGTCTAGCCATAGGACTGACGTCATGTGATCCAGCTACCCTAAGACCGTGCGACTTGCCAGATGATGCTGAACAGTTACTCGACCGCCCTGAATACTGGGTAGTTAGAAGAGACGCTGCCAATGGCTTACGAAGAGGAGACGAGTTAGCTGTAAACCTAACTGTAGACGGTGAGGTGCGCGTGAGCAGGAATGGGTCCAATCCTGTTACTGTTATGCACGTAGACCACACTCTGAGGCTTTGGGCCTTTGTTGATATTTATGGGGCGACTCAGAAGGTCAGGATGCTGAGTTCCCAGATCCTCCCAGCTCAGACTCCCCCTCAGCAATTGCGGGTGTTGGCTGGATCAGCAGCTCCAATTGCGACAGGTGCAGGTGGGACTGTGCTCGTCGTCAGCCTCCCCCCACAAACAAATGGACAGAATTTGTCGAATAATCAACAGGGATTGACTTTAGCCAGCGCACATTATATTGAGGTAATTACAGGCTTTATTATTTAACAACTTTTGCATTTAATTCTAACGAAGTCTGGCAACACAAAATCGGATAATTTAGTAATTTTGAGCCAATTTCTTACTGTAATTATTTTCTTTTATAGAATAAGAGTGACAAACGAGCACACTGTTCACATGATGGTAAGTGGTTGCTGCGACCCATAGACATCTACATTTATCCTCGATTAAGAATCAAAAGGCACATGCGCTGTTACGGGAATTTATAGTTTTTCTGTATGTGTGTTAGTCACTGGACTCCTAAACAGCTGGACTGATTATTAAGGAAACTTTCGGTGTGTATTTGAGTAGGTCCCTGGATGGTTTAGGTTCACGATTGGACCCGACAGGTGGCACTGTAGTCGAGATCCAGAAACTACTCGTTCTATGGAACCAATCCCTAGTGCTTTATAAAAATACATACAACAATTCATTACCTTACGGTTTAAATTTTTAACCTATTTGTCAAATTAATTTTATCTTTCCGTGTTACAGCCGATTCAAGCATCGTCGCAGCTATGCCTGGCCGGATTCCAGCCGATCCCTCCACAACCCGCCTCATGTAGTTCGCAGCCTCAGTCCTACCAGCAGCAGAGACCAAGGCAAAACATTCAATGCTCTTCCACGAGCCAGAACAATTCCAACGAGCAAGTTCAAATGCCCAATGGGCACGGAGAGCCTATAAGACTGGAAAGGATGCCCAATGGGCCATCAACTAGCCGCCAAATGCCTTCTTCGTCTCATCACCAGCCAATCTACTCGGTTATAGGAGAAGGAAACCTCACCGGAGAATGCACAATTTGCTATGAAAACCCAGTAGACAGTGTGTTGTATATGTGTGGACATATGTGCATGTGCTACAGGTGTGCCGTACAGCAGTGGAGGGGTAAGGGTGGGGGTCAGTGCCCGCTGTGCAGGGCCCAAATTAAAGACGTTATCCGAACGTACAAGTCCTAGTATATAGTAATTCTATATTATGTTTTGAGCGTCTGCGCGATGGCAGAATTTTACGCGCGCTTTTTGTTCCGTTCGAGCGGGCTGTGTGTATTAAAGATGGCGGTCGCGCCAATTTTGACAGAAATGTTATGTCCTTTTAGAATAGTGTTTTTTCGAAAGAGTGCGTAAAATGAATCAAATTTATGCCAAAAACATTCGGAAACATGAGACACGTTGAATCTGACTTTAATATATTCCTTGTTTTCGTAGTTGTTATTCCAAAAAGTATGTATATAAATGTAGTGTAATTACATAGTTATATGTAAGAATATAACTATTAAAATTAATATTTTTACATATAATAATGTACTATGTGTAATAAAGCGGCTGTATGACTTAGATTAAAGTATTAAGGTTCTAAAATGTATATTGATTCTGACATTATTAATTTTGTTATGTATGACATTTTTCGAACATAATAATATATTGACATATGTAATAAGCTTCTGTATAATCCATATTATTGTTAAGGTTGCCAGTATATATTTGTAATGTTGTAATATTATACCATTTAAAATATAAAGGGGCATTATATAAGTAGCAAAGATTTAAATAGTTAGATGCGCCCTTACCATACTATGACAACTCCGAAATGTTTCCATTCTCAAATGAGTGAGCTCACTCATTCGCAATCAGTGCTCATTTGTGCGACAGAGAAAGTGGTAAGTAGGTATATTTAATTTCTGTAAGATAATAAGGGATGACACTATTTCATTAGTGTGCGCGCGTCTCCAAAAATAATGCCACAGTTTTCAACGTGAAGGCGCATCTAACTATTTAAATCTTTGATAAGTAGTGGTTCATTTTCATATTTTTATTGCACTAAGTGAACAATACGGAGATTGCTTTTAAAATACCAAATGAATAATATACGGCCCAATTATTTTAATATTAACAAGAAAAGATAATATATTGCGTTTCAAAGTCCAAACATAGTTTCTTTGTCAATTGAAATGTTACCTCACAGCATCAATAGCGTCTTAAATAAAAAAATATAAACTTGTACATATATATTGACAAAATTCAAATATGATTAAATTTTAACCTTAATGCTAGGCTTATATTCTAAAATGTCTATAACTTTTGGACATTTAGGGATTGATTTGGCTTTATTCAGACGTCAAACAATTTCATATTGTCCAGTTCAAACTGTGTGAAGTCTAACCTATGTTGCCAGTAATACCTCTTCGATAGAATTAAATAACATTTGACATATTATATTATTTAAACTGACGCATAATATTTAGAGCTATATTTCCTTCATATCTTCATAACCATTATATTGTCGTTATTGTATATTATATTGGTATTATTTGATGTAGACATTTAAATTCTGTGGTTAGGTTTTAAAATAGAGGAGACTGTAGTGTTTTGTATATTAGTGTATCATAGCAACATTAGATGAATGTCACATATTTCCTTGGAAGTATTACTCTTTAACATAAATATAATTAATTGTGATAATACTGGCACATGAATATGTATATATAAAAAATAAAATTACGTGTTTTTTTTTAAACAAAATATTTGAAAAAGGAATGTGACGCTCAATCTATTGTGTCAACTTTTAACTTATCACCAATATGCGCTATTGATGTAGTTTTGCTAGGGATAAACTAAGTGATAGGGGTTCCTAAACAAAATTATTATTTCTAGAATACATTTAGGCTGCAAACCACGTCCATATACATATTGAAGTCTATTGGTGATACAAGAATTTGCATTTAATAATTTTATATTATATCACTAAGTTTTTTCTAGTTTAAATGTTACTGTCAGTGGTAGTTCCTAAGAATGTTCTCGGCTAATCTTCCAGGCTGATTGTTGTTAGTATATCATTGAACGATATGTATAGTGTAACGCTTCCGTAGCTATATAATGATATAACCCTTTAAATTGTCTATGATTCTCACCAGGTATTGCTTGTTTGTTATTGGAATTAAACATTATTGAAGTTGTAGAAAGTTAAATAAAAATCTTAATTAAAAAGTAGATGGGCATAGTCTAATTAAAAGGGTTAAGTAGCCATGGACGGGAGATCAGAAATTTAGCTGAAATCGGCTCCGTAGACAGTAACGCTACCACGCTGTGTTGCCATAGCTAAATTTTGTTGATCAAGTGTGGGAATATTTAAATGAAACTAGTTTTTACGGATTTTATGCCGTATATTATATTCTTATATAAAAAAGGTTAATATACACGAAAAAAACCGTAGGAAAAGTTTTATTTAAATGTGTAATGTTCGCGTCAATATAAGAAATCATTTATGTGGGAATTTTAATCGACAACATTCCAAAATGACAATAGGAATTTATAGTTCGTAAAAGATAGCTTGATCTCTGCGACAGCTGTCAGTAAAAATCACGCCTATGAAGTCCTAAATTTCTTAGTAGTACAGACACGACAGTACCTGTCAATGTCATATTTTATGGGCATGCACTAATTAGGTCGGCATGCCCATAAAGTATGACATTGGCAGATACTGTCTGTACATCGATCACTAATAGTGATTGATGTGTTTGTACTACGAAGAAATTCAGGACTTCATAGGCGTGATTTTTACTGACAGCTATCGCAGAGATCAAGCTATCTTTTATGAACTATAGTAACATTGAAATATTTCGAAGTGTGTTGTTTTTTGTCTAACCATTAATTATTGCTCAAAATTTATCGGTTAGAAATATAGCATATCATTTATTACATAAAAATAATAATCCCCTAAACATATCTACAATTTTTTTAATAATCATTCCTTATAAGTTTTAGATGAGTTTTACTACCAATATTTGAACCAAACATTTGCAGCCAGTTTTTATCTACGAAACTTTAATTTTTAATTTATTATAAGTGTACTTAGGATATTCATATATCGAAGCGATTTACATAGATTTAGAGTATCTATGTATCATGGAGTGTAGAGGTAAGGAGAACCATCTCACACAGGAGAATAATTGAAAAAGTGCCCGTCTGTATGCAGTAAATAACCGTTCAAAAACTCTCCACAACACTGCTAGAGTAGCTAGAGGGTATGAAATGAACTTTGATGAAATCAGTTGTCGACGGAGTAAAGTGTGTTGTGTTGAGGAATTTAATATTTGCGGTGACTAGAGTAGCTGATGAAACTGCAGTATTTAAAACCTCAACTACTCACGTTGTCTAAAATAATTTATTAAATGTAACTTAGAAAAAGTCGCCGTGAAACACGTTTATCAACTTGATTTTGAAAATAATAAAAAAGAATTATTGTGAGTTTGTACATTAAAAAGTTCTTTAAAATTTACCCTCTAGCTACAGTGGCGCCACCCTTATTTAATGTTTTCCTACGGACACTTTAATACAGAGAAGGTTCTTTTTACCTCTACCATCCTGTGTATGTAATTACGAAACGACAGCCTATTTATTTTTTTTTAAATTTGAGAACTGATTAAAATCACTTTTTATACCAAAACAGTGTAAACAGTTTATTAAATTTTAACGCTACTAAATATTACCAGAGTTTCAATATAATAAACGAATCTCTGTTTTAGTTGAGGCATTGTAAATATTTTAATGCATTTTTTAAATGTTAATGTATGTAATTAATTGAAAACATCCTTAATCTTTATTCTAAATTCAAACTGTGTCACATACTGTGTATATTTCTTCTTCTGCTTCAACAGCCCATACAAGTCTAAAATGCAAAACTTGGAACTCTCTCGTTGTAAGGATCTCTTAGTCGTTGTGCTTGGTATGCTAATCGACGTTCTTCCAGATGTCTCGCACGTTTGACACTGCTGCTACCTGTCCCCGATCTGCGTATTTTTAGTTTGATAAAAACTAATTGATAATACCGCCATCTATCGAAGGCCATAAAATTTTCCGGTATTTTCTATAATCACCCCTTACGACACCCCTGGGACGAAATGGGGCGATTGATTCCATTTCGCCGCCATCACATAGCAAACTTGATGTATTTTTAATGGCTTATTATAGCATTGGAAGGTGTGCATAAGTTTTTCATTGTAATTCTTTATTTATTTAACATTACCGACCAGTTTCGCCTTGTAAACATGCATGCAACAAATTAATTTGAGGAACTTTATTAAAACTTGAGAAGGTAAAACCTTGAGGTTGTAAAATTAATAAATTTGACATAATTTTCGGATGTAATTATGGGAAAAATTGTTATATAAGTCGAAAGCCGTAAGGCGAGACTGATTTAAACGCTAAATAAGTAAGAAATTACATTCAATCTAGTACATGTGTTGATTCAATAATCTATAGGATGAAGTTTTACCAAAGAACAACAATAGCAAAATCTATAAATTGTTTGTAAAAATTTCTATGTAAAATTTACAGCTATTACAATTTACAAGATTTCAAATATACCTACATTAACATTTATTATGAACGTAATCCGAAATAATTACGAATGTGATAATATAACTTTTTTTTTATTTTGTCATTTTTTTTAAGTTAATTTTTGTGTTTGGTTCGTGCTGATCGTCACATCTAGTCGTTAGTAATTTATTATTATTTTTCTCACTAAGGAAAATTCACTCTTTGGATACGATGTTGGAGATTAGATTAAGTTTTCAATAAAAATGGTTATCGAACAAATGTACAGTTTATTTTATCCTATACCTTTGAACGGGCAATATATATAAAGAAACCAGTGGTTTGGTTTCACTTATAGAACGTTCACTTATACATTCAATAAAAAATAACATGAGCGACACTCGGTGGCACGTCAACTATAGATGATAGCCAGCACAGCACCCGTATCATCATCGTCGAGTTTAGTGTCTTATTTCCAACGACTACGAGCCGAGAATGGATTACTGTAGATGGTTACTCGATAAGGTTGAAGGAGATCCTGAGTTTTTGAACCATGTACTTTTTACGGAATGAATGAAAGAGCATTCTCTTTTGATAGAACAGTGTATTTAATGCTCATAATGCACACGTATGGTCAACGAAAAATCCGCATTCGTATAAACCAAGCCACTTTCAACACCTATGGAAAATCAATGTGTGGGCGGGAATTATAGGTGACAAAATTATTGGTCCGTATTTCCTTGACCACACAATGAGCGGTGAAAACTAGGGACGTTTTTTGCGAGAAGAACTAAGCGATGAACTTGACGAAATAAATTTAGACCTCGCGCACCACCGCATTTTCCCATTGTGTAAGAAGTTTTTTGGATACCGAATTCAATGAAAGATGGATTGGCCGCGGTGGACCGGTCAACTGGCCGGCGCGATAACCTTTTTTTTTTTTTTTTTTTTTTTATAGAAGAGGGGGCAAACGAGCATGCGGCTCACCTGATGTTAAGTGACTACCGCCGCCCATGATCAACCGCAACACCAGGAGAATTGCGGGTGCGTTGCCGGCCCTTTAGAAAGGAGTAAGCTCTTTTCTTGAAGGTCCCCAGGTCGTATCGGTCCGGAAAAATCGCCGGTGATAAACTATTCCACAGAGAGGTTGTACGTGGAAGAAAACTCCTTGTGAAACGTACAGTGGTGGACCGCCAAGCATCCAGATGGTGTGGATGGTATCGGGACGTTTGCCGTGTCGTGCGTTCACGAAATTTGGCGGCTGGGATTAATCCGAACAATTCCTCAGAGCACTCCCCGTGATAGATGCGATAAAATACGCAAAGAGATGCAACATCTCTTCGCAACGCCAGTGAATCGAGCCGATCGGAAAGCACTCGGTCGTCGACGATTCGAGCCGCTCTGCGCTGGATGCGGTCAAGTGGAAGGAGCTGGTACTGGGGAGCCCAAGCCCAGAGATGGGAACAGTATTCCATGTGCGGTCGAACCTGCGCCTTGTAAAGTTGCAGGCGGTGTGCCGGCATGAAATACTGTCCCGCTCTGCTGAGCACGCCAAGCTTTTTAGAGGCCAATTTGGCCTTCCCTTCCAAGTGACCACGAAACTGCACGTCACTCGATATGTCGACGCCGAGGATTCCGATACTGGCTGAGGCAACAAGGGGAGTGCCTTGAAACTGAGGGGATACGACAAAGGGGTTCTTTTTAGCGGTTAACGCGCAAACTTGTGTCTTCGGGGGGTTAAACTGGACTAGATTTAGTCGTCCCCAATCCGAGACTCTGTTCAGCAAAGACTCGACTTCAGACACAAGTTTATCCCGGCACTCGGAGACGTTTTCCCGAGAAATATTGGCTCGGCCGGTGTAAAGAGCATCACCAGTGCTGTCATCTGCATAGCAATGAATGTTACGGGTATGCAACATATCATTGATATGCAGAAGAAACAGCGTTGGCGATAGCACGCAGCCCTGTGGAACACCAGCATTAATAGGCTTGCAATCGGAGCTTGCACCGTCTACAACGACCTTGATGCTCCGATCTGCAAGAAAGCTGGTGATCCAATCGCACAATTTCTCGGGAAGCCCATAGGAAGGGAGCTTCGAAAGAAGCGCTTTGTGCCAAACCCGATCGAAGGCCTTCGCAATGTCCAAACTAACGGCCAATGCCTCCCCCTTGAACTCTACTGCCTCCGCCCATCTGTGAGTGAGGTAGACCAGAAGATCACCAGCTGACCGACCACGGCGAAAACCGTATTGGCGGTCACTAATCAGCTGGTGATCCTCAAGGTACCTCATGAGCTGGCAGTTTACAATGGACTCCATTGCTTTGGAGAACAAGGAGGTGATGGCGATTGGCCGGTAGTTGGACGGGTCTGAGCGGTCGCCTTTTTTAGGGATCGGGTGGACGAAAGCCGTCTTCCATGATTTTGGGACTACGCCTAGGGAGTAGGAGTACCGGAAAAGACGCGTTAAAACCGGTGCCAACTCTGGAGCACACGTCCTCAGCACAATTGGGGGGATTCCGTCAGGCCCACTCGTCTTGTGGATGTCCAGGGAGAGGAGTGCTTTGCGAACCGAGCGCTGTGTGAACTGCACTTCCGGCATGGAGCACTCACACCGCGGGATGGTCGGCGGCGTACTCCCCCCGTCATCGAGAGTCGAGTTAGACGCAAAGAAGGAGCCTAGAAGATCGGCTTTCTCCTTTGCAGTATGGGCCAGTGAGTCGTCCTCCCTGTGCAGAGATGGAAGAGATGGCTGACAGAAATTCCCCTGGACAGCCTTGGCGAGAGACCAGAATGCACGGGTTCCAGAAGGAAGGCGAACTAGTTTCTCGCCAATTCTGCCTATGTGCTCTGACTTTGCCTTGGCAATGACTCTTTTGAAGGACCTAGAGGCGGAATTATACTTCTTTTTTAGAGCGCTGGTGTTTACATCCCGGGACGCTGATGCATCAACCCAGGCTTGGTAGCACTCCTGCTTATAGCATGATGCTATTTTACAGGAGCGACCAAACCATGGCTGAGATTTGCCTCCAATGGGCACCACAGAGGAAGGAATAAAAAGTTCCATACCCTGAAGTACCACATCAGTAACAGAATCCGCAACAACGTTGGGATCATCCGGCGAGAAGCAAACCCGCCCCCAAGGGTAGGATGCAAAGAAAGACCGCATCCCATCCCAATCGGCTGACCTATAGTGCCAAACACGGCGGCAACCTACAGAATGCAACCGCGATATCAGCGTGAGTGGCACAACACTCCGGACCAGACAATGTTCCGAGGAGCCTAAAGGGGCGTCGACGGAAATCTGATATCCGTCCGGGTGAGAGGTCAGCAGAAGGTCCAACAGGGAAGGTGCATGATCCTCCACATCTGGAATCCGCGTAGGCGAAGTAACCAGTTGTGTGAGACCATATGCCAAGGCAAAATCATGAACAGATCTCCCCGCATGATCGGTTAAACGTGAACCGAGCCATTCGGCGTGATGGGCGTTAAAGTCGCCGAGGATCACGATCTCTGCGGAGGGGATCTGCTGTAGCAACGAATCTGCAGCCATTTGGACGTGGTCAAAGAGTCGGTCTGTTTCGGCATTACCGCTGTGGGACCTATAGAGGCACCCGTAGACGCGCGGATGGTCGTCGCTGTCTACGCGTAGCCAAAGGATGGACAGGTCCGAACCTTCAAGTCCGCCGAGGCGTCGAGAACAGATGTCCTCTCTGACGTAAACGCAAACTCCAGCCCGAGGCACAAAGGAGTGTTCCAGTTTGTACCCCGGGTAGGAGAGATACGAAACATCAGCCGGAGAGGACACCTGCGTCTCGGTCAGAAAGAGCAGAGCCGGCCTCGCCGTCTCGAGATGGTAGTGGACGGCGTTTAGGTTAGAGTGAAGTCCCCTGATATTGCAGAAATTCACGGACAGCGTGGCAGGGGTCGCCTTGGTCTTGTTGCTCCGTTTGCCCCGAGCAGTTGTAGTCTTGAGCGGAATTTTGCCCCCCCCAGAATACGCGGGGCAGCCTGAGCACCCACGCTCAGAAGTGGAGAAACATGGTCGTGGATGCTCAGCGAGGGATTCTCCAGGGGTGCTGGTACCCTCCTGGGGTAGTCTATCTTTATTTAATTCCGCTACCATGTTGATGGGGGGGGGGGATTTGGGCCTCCGGCCACCTGCACTCACCAGACGAAACGCGGAAGCAGAACTTCCACTTCACGCCGGTATTCTGTGAGGTCGTGGTACCACCCCGGTTTGAGCCGGCCCATACGTGCAACAGCAAAGCTGCCGCATGGCTCTACCACTGTTAAAACCTGATCTCACACTCTTAGATTTTTATATCTGGGCTTCGATCAACAATACCAACTAGATAACAGGTCACGTAAAAATATATACATAGCTAAATACTGTCCGCGTGATATAAACTTAAACAGCTACATCTGTTTACTAAAGAAATGAGACAAAAAAATAGTTTTAAGTTCAAACTAATTACAACCATCGCATCTGGTAATAAAGTCACAAATCTTACGATCATTAGTCACAAAAATAAGACGCGCCACGTCTCATGTGCGATTTTATTAACTGAGACGGATTTCTTGCGCCGACCCGACATCTAGGTGGTATGGTTGTTCGAAGTATCTGGGGTACGATTAAGCAGACCGTATTCCAATATATAAAATGGGAATCTAGGAAACGGCTTCAACAATTTTCATAAATTTTTTTGTGTCCAGGGGGTTTCGGGGTAATAAATCGATCTAGCTAGAATTCATTTTTAGAAAATGTGGTTTTATCCGTGTTTTCAGGTCATGAAAAATTGCTACAATATCGTTAGAATAAGAAGGTAAATTTTGACAGCGTATTAATAATTATAATAGCTCAGATGGGATATCGAGCGGTCCCGAAAACGTACGCACGTGTGTGTGTGTGTGTGTGTGTGTGTGCGTGCGTGCGTGCGTGCGTGCGTGCGTGCGTTTGTGTGTTTGTGTGGTTTTTTTCTCTCTCACACTATGTGTCGAAACATAAGTTTTTCTGTGTCTTCGTAAGACAGGGTCTTTAGCCAATTTATAATCAAAAACGTAGTACCCTTGTAGGGGATGAGAGCCAAGGGGACTGTATTTATTTGTTTTTCTATGTATACGCTAGGGATTACTATTGTTGTAAATTGAAATGAATTTAACAACTATTGCTGAGCCTAAACCTGTGACATCTGTCTGACTAAATAAGGTTGAGTTGAAATCAAAACCGTTTAGAAATAATTCACTATATTTACAAATTATTTACAATTATTTATTATGCGGCAGTTATCACTGAACTATTAGGATCTTGAGGGCTTCTTGCTTGCTTGTTCTTCCGATTGGGAAGCTTGCTGTCGCTCGAAAGCTCGAATGACGAAACCGCTTTTTTTTTTCAAATATGGGCAAACCTCTGGAAAGCGGGGGAGGGAGGCGGTGAATGCTCGTAGCATACCACGCAGCCGGCTGCGTGGTTATGTGGAGACTTTTACCCACTAAACACCGCCTTTATCGATTGGCTTACCGATCTGAAGAGAGATCTCTAAGCCGTATACGAACGCGACCCTCCTTGGCAGAAAGGAGGGCGCAAGCGGCGAAAAGCCGCTTAGACGGGTGCCTAACTAAGGCAGATTAAGGGATGTGTTATGTAGGCTCGGCCTGAGCCGTCAGGAGGCAGTTCAGGTCAGCCGAAAGCTTGTTGGGGGGGTCCGAGGGAGAGTTTATCGGTCTGCGCACACTATAGCGAGTGTGGATAGGGGCTGCATAGGCAGCTGTCTGACGAATGAGATGATTTGGGTGGGACTCTGAGGCTTTGAAAAATCTCTCAGAGAGTGATTTAAGGAACTGCTGGATTGTTGGGAGCTCTAAGTCTTGGTGTAGGTCGGCATTACGGACATAATAGGGCGAGTTAGTGGCCCTACGACAGAATAGATTTTGAACTATTTGAAGTTCATTTATAGCCTTGGGCTTAGCATGTGCGAAAATGGGGGCCGCGTATGTCATGACAGGTCGTATGCAGACCTTATATAGGATTCGCTTGTTGCGGAGTGACATTTTACTGTGTCTGCTCAACATGCTGTTACTTGATATGGGGTTCGAAAGTGAGCCTTGCATCAAGGGTGACGCCTAAATATTTGGCTTTAGTTTGCCATGGGACAGGGGTTCCTAACATGCTGATTGGCGGAGTGGTGGTGAGATGGCGTCGTTTATATTCGAAGCAAACGGCGGAGCTCTTCTCCGGGTTTACGTCGATACGCCATTTTTGGAACCAAGCTCCTAAGTCGCTTACTGACTTTTGGATCTTGTTCCGAATCTGTGGAATGGAATCTGTCGCAGTGAGTTGCCTTTAGAGTAAAGGGCTGTGTCATCTGCAAGAGGGCTAGTTTAATACCATTCGACGGGATAGGGATGTCATTGGCGAATAGTATATATAGGAGGGGGGCAAGCACAGAGCCTTGAGGGACACCGGCTTTGATTTGACGAGTAGAGGATAGTGTGCCTTCGTGTCTAAAGCGAAAGGTACGATCCTTCAGATAGGAGGCTACAAGGCGAACTAGACGGTCAGGGAGGCCTAAGTCGTACAATTTGTAGATAAGTCCCTCGTGCCAGCACTCTGTCGAATGCCTTGGCAATATCGAAAAGGACCGCGATGGTTTTTTGACGACGAGGATAAAAACCGCTGAGGATATATTCCAATATGCGGTGAACTTGCTGGGGGCACGAGTGTTTGGCTCGAAACCCGAATTGTTGTGGGATGACAAGAGGGTCGCCGTCTGTGGGAAACAAATGGCGCCTCATGCGCACGAGAATGACTCGTTCGAAAAGTTTGCCCATGGCCTTGAGGAGGCTGATGGGACGGTGATTGGAGGGGAGGTGATGAGGTTTGCCTGCTTGGGAATGCCAATGACAGTTGCCTCTTTCCAAGAGGTGGAAAAGTAGCTGAATTTGAAGCAGGCGTTGAAGATTATGGCCAATAAGGCGATCACCTGTTCCGGAAAGTGTTTGAGGGCTTGGTTGGAGATGCCATCCGCACTAGGTGCTCTTTTGGGCTTAAGTCCTTTGATGGTAAATGAAATCTCATCTTTAAACACAGTGACAGTGGGTCAGAGGCGGTGGGGGGCGAGTTCCGGCGACGGACCTCGTCCTCCACTAGTTGGATGTGTATGGGGTCAGTGGGTTGTGAGCTGGGATAGCATTGAGCGGCGACGCTGTCGGCGAAGCACTCAGCCTTTTCTTCGTCCTCGAAGGTAATAGAGCCGTCGGGACGAGACAGAGGGGGAGTATGCGTTATAGTGTCTATCCGGAGGGCGCTCGCCATCTGGTAGTACGCTGTGTGGGAGGGAGAGATGTTCTCCACGAGATTGCCCCTTTCGAGGTCTCTGTAATCTTGGAGGCGGTAACGGAGTTTGCATTGAAGGCGGTGGGTCACGAGTCTACATTCGGGAGTGGGATAGCGTGCAGTTCTACGGAGGGCAGCTTTTTTTGGCTTTTAGCAGGTTGCTAATATCTAGGGGAAGACTAGTTTTAGCAACCGGGACGACCTTTTCATTCTCTTTAAGAGATGATTTTATAAGTGAGGTGAGATTTTCGACCGCGGTGTCTATTTTCCCCGTACTGTCGAGGGCGTCGGAAGAAAGGGTTATGGGAGGGTCCGGAGAGTCTATAGCCGAGGCTAGAGACTTCTTGAAGCCCTTCTAGTTGGTGTAGGTTTTCGAAGTGGGAGTTGGAGATGGCTGATGGCCAAGAAGGAGGGATACAGGACGGTGGGTGGATCCTAGATCATCGAGAGACTCGATTGCTCTAAGGTTAAGGGAGACTCCTTTAACTAGAGCAAAGTCTAGCACGTCAGGAGCGTAGTTAACGTTGTCGGGATAGTGGGTGACAGCGAGGGGGTTGTAGACAGTCAGGTCGAGAGACTGAGTGATATTGAGCAGCATCCTGCCACTACTAGTAGTAGTGCGGCAGGTCCATTCAGTATGCTTGGAGTTAAAATCTGCAAACATAATAACTGAGTCGCTTAATGCAAGGATGGCTTCGAAATCACTCTTAACGGAGAGAGTTCCGCTAGGGATATAGCAAGAGGCTATAATGATAGACTGGTGTCCAGTCATGGCTAATCTAGTGAAAGTGGCTTCCATACTGGTAAGCGTCGGAGTAAATGGCAGTACCGCCGCCTTTGCGGTCGGGTCTGTCATTACGAAGAAGTGAATAATTTTTAATTGACAGGCCTTTAGATACCTTAGGGCTGAGGTGGGTCTCCTGAAGGAGGAGGAGGTCGGCTTCGCGATCTCGAAGAAATAGCCTAAGCTCTGGGAGGTTATTTACTGAAGCCGCGCCAGAGGCGCTTCTTATATTGTATCGGAAGGTGCGCCGTAAGCACCGAGTTGGTGAGAGTATCGTCCGCGCGGGTCCCTTGTTCTATGCGGGGCGCGGGGGACGTATCGACGTGGGTGCGGTGCGGGGCGACGGTTGAATCTACTCGCCGTCCGCAACATCCTCCCCCCGGCGTAGTCTACGAGCCCTCTTCTCTCGGGAGGACGGCGATCTTCCTGACCGGCCTCCTCAGCAAACCGCCTCTCGTCCTGATTTCGACGTTCCGAACAACTGCATCTCGTCCGGGAAAGGTCCGTGTGACGACTTCTCTTGGCCTTACGTTCCTCGGGAGGTTGCAGTCTGCTTTGATCTGGGGCTGCTGGGCGTTTCTAGATTCCCTTCTGAGTACCAGGGTCGGTAGGTACACATGAACCCAGCGTCGCCAATATTCGTCGGCCAATCCTTGTGCAGCCCTGCAGGTCCTTCGATCCGCTGATGAACACGTCGCGGTGATTGGCATGTTGGATGGTCCCAACAGAAGAAAGTGGTTGGGATTCAGGGATTCCTCGTCGTCGATCCCTACTGGCACGTGAGTACGTGAGCACGAGAGGTCTGGAGTTTACAGTGTTCTCAGCCTCTGCCAATAGCGTTATTAATGTTTCTTCCTTGGGGCTGTTTTGATGAAGAGTAGTCTCGAGCGCTGCTTTGATGGAACACACCAATCGCTCCCATGCGCTTCCCTCGTTGGGCGTACCTGGTGCTATGATATTTCACTCCGTTCGATGAGTAAGCGCGAAGTCCTTCAGCTGCGGTACCCACTCCTCCATGGCCCGTCGTAATTCGGTGTCTGCTCCGTGGAAATTGGTGCCGTTGTCTGAGTAGATTACCCTAGGCCACCCGCGCCTAGCCGCCATAAGCCTAAGTGCCATTATCGCCGAGTCCGTGGTTAAGCCGTATACCAATTCGACGTGTACCGCGCGCGTTGTAAGACAGGTGAATAACGCAACCCATCTCTTCTCATGCCTTCGCCCTATAGTCACAGTTAACGGCCCGAAATAATTTAATCCGGTATACGTGAACGGTCGTTCGAATGCTCTTAACCTTTCGGGAGGCAAGTCTCCTGTTACCGCCGGTCGTGGTGTAGCTTTCCTAACACGACATCGCATACACCTTTTCTCGATTTCTCTAACCGTTGGTCGCAGTCGAATAATGTGGTACTTTCTCCGTAAGTCGTTGACTACTCGTTCTCTGTAGGTGTGGCTAGCGTCCTAGTGTGCCTTCTCCACGAGCTTCTGTACTAACCGGTATCTGCCGTTCAATATGACCGGTCGTTTCATTTGATCTTCCACAGCGGCCGCGTCGATTCTACCTCTTGCTCTCAGTATGCCTCGTTCGATGACCGGGTCGAGCCTTTTTAATGCGCTGCAGAAACAGAAACAGAAACAGAAACTTTTTTATTCAATGTAAATCATAACAATACTTATTGAAAGTCACTTTTTTAATTTACCACTGGTTCGCAAAAAAAACCTCTGTCCTGGGAAGAACCAGCAAGAAACCCAGCGGGACTATTTTTTTTTCCAATAATAACTTACAATCATGTACGTTACAATTAACAACAAAAGACAAATTAGAAATAGCTTGGTAGCGATCACCCTTCCCAGGGGTTATTATCATCCATAAAGTAAGTTACCGTTACTGCCACTGTTGCTGCCGTTGTGTAAGTCTCTTCCTTGGTAGAGCCGAGCGATGTAATCCGTGAAACTCTCCTGCTGACTCTGCGCTACCCATAGCTGCTCTGCCTTTTCAATGTGTTCTAACGTTAACTCCTTAGCTCGTCCTCGAAGCATGTCAACGAACTGTATGACTCGTGCCGTAGCTCCGATTAGTCTCTCTAAGAGAATCTCGTTATGTCCGGCAGGTGTGGTGCTCCCTTTATTTCTCGCTGGTGTGCCACGATTTCCTCATATTCCTCGCCTGCCCTTTCTTTCGGTTGCTGTGGCCATTCCCCTTCCTTATACAAGAAGTCCGGTCCGGTGAACAACTTATCATTTGCGCTCTTTGTTACATAATTCGCTCGCGTCGCTTCATCTGCTACGTTGTGAGCCGTTGGTACACACTTCCATTCCATGTGCGACGTATGGAGCGTAACGCGCCGTGTCATTCCTAATCCAATGGAGCGCGGTTGTAGAGTCTGTCCAGAACACTACCCTATCCGCTCTCATCCTATGCTCGCTTTGTACGAATTCGGCAAGTCGCACACCTATTAAGTTTGCCTGTAATTCGAGTCGCGGTATGGTTTGACTTTTAATCGGAGCGACTTTCGCTTTGGCCGCTACTAACGTGACTCGTATCGTACCGTCGCGATAACGGATACGCCAATAAGCTGCGGATGCGTATGCACTTTCACTCGCGTCACTAAAAATATGTAATTAACGATCTACTACTCCCCCCGTAGGAGCATAACACCGCGGGAGATACAACCGTGATACATCCTTGACGGCTCATAACCATTTCGCAAATTCATCCGCGGCCTCCTCGGGAATCTCATTATCCCAACCGATTTTCTTCATCCGCCACAGGTCTTGTAGCAGGATCTTTGCGGTAATGGTGAGGTAGCTGAGCAGCTCAAGTGGATCGAAATGGACATAACTGCGCTCAACGCCTCCCTCTTATCGGTGGACGGTGTAGTACTTACAATAAACCTAATGTCCTACCGGGGCCATCCTGTGTCGGGCTTACGTGCTAAAAGCTCTTCTGGTTTATCGTTCAACAAAGCTACGTGATTTGATTCCATGTTGTGAATGTGGTCTCTCTTATATCTTGTTCTACGAGTATATAAGAGAGACCACATTCACAATCAAGCTTGTACACTCCTGCATCTTGTAGAGGAATATGACACCTGACGGATGGTAGGAACTAACTAATCTTCTTCGGCGGCTTGTAGAATGTTCTAATAGAAGCTCGCTTAAAGATGTAAACAATCTTGTCTATGACACCTCTGACATATGGTAGTACAGCAGGCACCCGCTCGACTGTAGCCGGCTTCACTCGGTCACCGTGACGTAGGCGCGGGACCCGAAGCTTGTTGTGGTGCAGAACTTGCTTGACGTGCTGAAGCTCGGCGGCCAGGTGTTTGCTGTCACAGATCCCTCGTGCTCTCTGTAACAAAGATTTGCCCACGGTAGCTAACTGTCAAGGTTGGTGGTAAGATTCACCGTTTAAGTATCGATTTGTATGGGTCTTTTTTCTATACACAGTGTGACCTGTGGTGTTGTTAGGATTTCGGATGACTAACACATCTAGGAAAGGTAAGGAATTATTTGCCTCTAACTCCATAACATAACATAACATAAACACTCACGCCTGTCACCCAGAGGGGTAGGCAGAGACTACAGACTTCCATTTAGCACGATCCTGATATACCTTTCTCGCCTCTTCCACATCCATATACCTACGCATACATGCTCGTCGGTTAAGGGTACTCTTAATTTGCCCCATTTTTAGTATATCGCCAATTTGGTCGACAAATTTCCGCCTAGGACGTCCCTTTCCGACTCTTCCATTCACTTCTGCAACATATATTTGCTTTGTCAGTCTTTCCGCATTCATTCTTTCTACCATGACCAAACCACCGAAGCATTCCTTTCTTAATCCTGGTCACCACATCATCTTGCAAACCACACTCTTCTATTATCACACAGTTTCTCACCCTGTCACTCAGATTCAGCCCTAACATACTCCTTAGCGAACGCATTTCTACTGCATTTATTCCACTCTCGTGATTCTTCTGCCACACCCAACTTTCACTACCATACGTTATAGTAGAGACTAATACAGCACTGTGAATTGCCATACGTGCCTTTTTTGACACATTCTGACTTTTCACTATAGAGTGTAGAGCCCCATTTACTTTATTTTCTGCATTGACTCGTCGTTCAATATCCTTATCATATCTCCCATCCCTGCTGAATACACATCCCAAATATACGAACTCATCCACTTGCTCAATTAACTCTACTTCTATTCTTATTTCACATACCGTTTTGCTTTCTTCTCTTTCAAAACCATCACTTTCGTCTTACTTGCGTTCACTTTCATTCCCCTTTCTTATAATGACCTGTTCATTAATGTAACCATCATTTGCAACTCGGCCGCCGACGACGCAAGTATGACTTGATCATCGGCGTACAAAAGGCATTTGATGGCTAACTCACCCATTCTTGACCCGCATTCTTCAACTTTCAAATTTTCCAAACAGCTGTCCATAAATAGGTTGAACAGCCACGGGGAAGCTACACAGCCCCGTCTGACACCTTTATGGATGCCAAACCAGTCCGAGTAGACCCCGATGATTCTAACACAAGCACTCGAGTCCCTATACAGAGACTTTAATGCCTGTATCAAACCAGCGCTCATCCTAAATGCGTTCAGCGTTTGCCATAACACATCCCTGTCCACTCTGTCATAAGCCTTTTCCAAGTCCATGAACGCACAAAAAACTTTTTGGTTTTTCGCCAAAAACTTCTACACGATCATGCGCATGGAAAAGACTTGATCTGTACACCGCATTCCCTTTCTAAATCCCGCTTGCACATCCCAAATTTTTTCATCAGTTTCTTTCATAACTGTTTCAATTAGTACCTTAGCATACAGTTTTCCCACAATGCTAAGAAGGCTGATACCACGGTAGTTTTTACAGTCCTGCTGTGACCCTTTTCCCTTATATATTGGGACTATCACGGCTTTGCACCTGTCTCCCGGTACCCGCTTTAGTTCCCAACATAAATTAAACAAGGTGTACAGCAGGCCTGCCACCACGTCCTCTCCAGCCCTTAGCATTTCGAGTGAAACTCTATCATATCCGGCTGCCTTACCTACTTTCATGCTTTTCATTGCTTTCATTATTTCATCTATACTTATCTCCCTATCTCTTTCATCTTCTTTCGGAATTTCTATTTCATTTAGGTCACACTTCTCCTCACTCATAAATACGCTTTCAAAATATTCCTTCCATCTCTTTAGACTCAACAATTTCATCATTCAGGATACAGCCATACTCGTCTCGTATCGCATTCAATCTAGGTTGTTTTGAAAGTCCCCTGGTATTTCTTATGAGTTTCCAGAACATTTTAATATTTGCCTGGAAGTTATCCGATATTCTTCTATCATTCTTATCCGTTCTTTCTTGCTTTTTCCTTTCAACTAATTCATTTACTCTCTTATTTAAACGTTTAAACTCTGCCTTTTTTCTTTCATTCTCATCATTCTTACTGCCAGAATTACCAGCTTTGGTCGCTAGTAAATCTAGCCGTGCTCTCTTCTTTGCTTCAACTTCCATACGTACCTCATCATCCCACCATAACGTATTGTCTTTCCTTTCGTTCGTTTTCTTACTAACACCACATACTTCGGTAGCTGCATCCACTAAACCTTTCTTAACATTATGCCACACATTCTCCAAGTCTAACTCATTCACACACAACTCATCCAAATTACTTATATTTTCTCTCAGTCTGCATTTGTACTTGTCTTTCACATCTTCATCTTGTAACCTCTCAATTCTTATACGCAGTAACGCAGTGGCAGACACAGATGTCCTATGCCGCCAACGTCTGAATAAACACCTAATTCGGCATAAGACCAGGTAGTCGTCCGTCCCTACGTTGGCCGCCTCGGTAAACCCTTGTATCCACCACTGCGCTCCTCATTCTTTCATCCACAGTTATGAAATCTATCATGCTTCTATCATCACCTCTTTCCCAAGTATACATGTGAATCTTCTTATGACGAAAGAAAGTTGTGTTCGTCACAAAAGGATTCCTTTCCACACATACGGTGAGGAGGCTTTCACCATTCTCATTAATACTTTCATCACCAAAAGTTCCCAGTATCCTTTCATAGCCAAGCCTCTTCACCCCAACCCTTCCATTAAAATCTCCTAACATAACAATATTTTCATTTTCCTTACATTTCATTAACACCATCCTTACCATCTCCCAAAACTGCTCTCGGATATAAGTGAGCTTAGACATGTCTGGGGCGTAGACCCCTAGAACAAACAACTTCTTAAGGCCCACTTTTATTTGTATCCATAGCAGTCTCGGGCTTACAAATTCATACTCTTTCACACATTGACCCATTCTTTCTGAAATGATGATACCGACTCCCTGGCATGCTCGCTCGGTCTCGTCTACACCGGACCAGTAAGCGGTATATATGCCATGTGTAGTGACATCCTTTCCCTTCCGCTTCGTCTCATTTACACATAACACATCTATTCCTCTATCATACATCATATCGTATACTTCATCCATCTTACGAGTATCATTCATTGCTTCACGTACATTCAGCGTAGCTAGACGGGCCTCCGCAATCCTCTTTTCGCCCCTCCGGGAGACAGAACGTGACGGGTGGCGAACCTTGTCGCCGGTTTTCCTCCCGGAGATTCGCCCTTTTATTATTTTTTTAATTTTTATGAAGATTTTCTACCACAATTGTTATTTTTTCTTGTACAATAATACAAATAACTATTCTAGTCTAAGAATGATGGTTTAAAAACGATGAAAAACTATATAGCCATCGTGCAAATTTTTTCACAATTTCACGTTATTCGTCTGGAATCGCCAAAATATGCTCGATCTTAACAAAATATTATATTATATTATACACACAACGTTTGTCAAAATAACAAACATCACTTTATTCCTTATCTTATCGTCTCACCGAGTGTATAATGTCAAATTTCATGAGCAAAGCTCGACGGGTTTTCCGCAATCGAAACCAAGCGAGCGGATAAGTGATATTTATTATTACGCTGTGGTCGAAGTCTAATCGCAACTCAACTTTGCAAAGTGACACTACATCAGTATACGCGAAGTGTTTGCTTTTCGATTTTTTTTTAATATTTAAGTCCAAAGTGAAAAAATATAAACAACGTCAGTGTCATTTTAAAGTTATTCAAGGTTTTTTTTAATTTTTAACAATATAGCGCTTCGTTTTACAAGTAAGTTTTTAAAAAAGTCACGGTTATTGACACTACTATTATCTAGATGTTAGTGCTGTTAGTCTATGCGACACTTACAGCTTCATCTTGTCCTTGCCTTGCCTTGTCGCGGCCTTGCAGGCCCCGAGCTAATTATATAAGGGAAAGGCAATGAGGTGAGGATGATGATGAGATGGTTTATGATTTGATATTGTTACCAATCATCATGTCGCCTTTTAGGCGTTTTTCTTGAGCTATCTAACCACAGTCCGAGGGGGGGATTGCGGACGTCCCGCCTGTGACTGCTCAGCTCGTGTGGGTCCATGGTCTGGGCGGTGAGAACCGTCCAAGAACGCGGGTGTACGGTGTGTACGCGGTGTGAGCTGGAACGCGTCGTGCCCGTCTGCGGGTGCGACGCGTCCCATTCGTTGTCCTATCAGTGTTTGTCCCATTTAGTGTGGGTGTAGTGTCGTTGTGTGATGTGCCTGCGACGTTTGGGTCGACTGGATCGAGCGGTTGAGGTGGTTCTATTAAAACATTTCGCGGTCTACGGAGATAGGGCGCGACGTTTGTTATCGGAACGTAGTTAGCTGCGTTTGTCGCTAGCGGGTTAGGGTGGGTTTCTAGTCTATCAAAGTAGCGCTGGGACATCTCCTTAAAATATTCGGAGATAGATGGTAATTCACAATCGTTGTGTAAATCAGAGTTCCGTTGATACCACCGTGCACCGGTTGGTTTTCGGATGAAAAAGTTTTGTACTCTTTGGAGTTTTAAAATATGGGTCTTATATGTGTGGGCGAAAGCTACACTTGCATAGGACATAACTGGTCTAATGCAGGTTTTGTACAGCCGGAGTTTGTGTCTTAGCGACAGCTTACTATTGCTATTAGCGAGCGGGTATATTATCGACACAGGGTTTTGGGTTATTCAGCGCCGAATTGAATTTTCCATGTAACCTTAATATTTTTTTTAATTGTAAATTTCATTCAGTTTGATTATTACTTCACTCTTTAATATTTATGGTAATATGCCAATGCATATTTTATACACACTGATTTTATATATCAACGTTTTAAATTTTAATGCACATCCTCGTGAATTTAAGCTTATACGTCATTTCAGTTCTCACCCACTTATCTAGTTTTTTTTTGGTTATTTTTAGGATAGCGTTTGTTTGTTTTTACTATACCTATATTTATTATTATTTTCTTAATTGATTGAAAATTTATACGGACAGTTTAAGACTTTAATTATAACTTTAGGGGTAATATCACTTTTAGCTTATATCAAATCGTACCCGCATTGGAAATCGTATTGGAAACGAATATCTGATATTGTATCTATATATTTCAATACCTATAGGTATATTTGTTGATATTTTCGTTCTGAAAAGAAGTTAATAGGGTAAAACACCCGGTAGTCAGCCCTGTGCCAGTACTCAGCCTTTACAGACATTATTTCCTTATAAATAATGCTGATATTTGTCTAGACCTTTAAAATAACGTTTAATTGAATCCATGTCTCCTTATTGGTTAATATGCACACCTACGAACAATAGCTCGTCAGGTTGATGAGCTATACTCGTTAATTTACACTGTTGTCAAAGACACGACTAGACGCATCGCTTTAGCAATTTTTTTCTAAAGGAAACGCGCTCGAGTATTCGGTATGTTTTTGTGTGTGTATTTGTAGCAGTAGTAGTATATACTTTATTGTACACCACACATATACAACGAAGAAATACATTACAGAGAAAACTTAATATATATCTACGTATGTACAATAAGGTATCGCTAAAGAGCGATCTCTTCCAGACAACCTTTGGGCTAAGGAGAAACTGGAATTAAGAACAGTAGGAGGTGGTGCGTTTTATGTTACACTTACATTCCAATATCTAAATAAACTAAAAAATAAAATAAACTATATTTTGTTAAAATACCACAACAATACATAAAAATAATAATAAAATAAACATACATATCGTCGCTGTAGAATGAATACCTCGTATGTCAAAAAAGTATATTTTTTTTATTTTTGTAAAAATCGAATGAAAACTACGTATTTTAAAATACAGCAAAATAATGAACTCGATATATGACTGTTAGTGCCATCTATGGAGTTAAACGAAAACCTCTTATTTATTACTCGTCGGCCATCTTGTTTTCACAAGTGAGAAAACCTCGTAAACAGTGCATGGTGTGGGCGTTACTCTCTATTTTTGAGATTTTTAGTGAAAAGTTGTGGATAAATCGGTGTGAACTAAGTTTATTTGAATTTTTTATATTTCTAAGTACACTCTGGTTGTATTTTTATAACTAAGGAGTTGTAGTTTAGCAATAAATATGCGTTCTTTTATTTGACGCGATCATTGCAAGGAAAACCTCGTATGTCCCCGGTAAAGCAAACCACTCAAGTGACATACCAGGTTTTCACATAATATTTTAACGGATTTAATTAATCAAACTATTCACTGTAATAGTGAAAATAAAGTGTTATCTATCTTAGTTTATTTCCAATAACTGCTGCAAATATTAGGTTAGTATTGATTTGATAGCCGTTTGTTAAAAGTTTCACGTGAAAACCTCGTATAGTTATAAATTCAAACAACATACGAGGTTTTCATGCCATGATTGTTACCGGTTTTGCAGCTTTTCTTTAAAAAATAGTTAGTAATTTTAATTTTTTTCAGGGAAAATGTTAAATAGAGGAAGAAAATTAGTGGCAGCGTGTCTAAAGAACCATTCGCCACCAGAAGACTTAATCACCCGTGCTGACTTAGAAGAATCTCCATCTTTATTACAGTCAGATCTAAATATTGATAGACTCGTAGAATGGTCTGCAATGATGTCTTCAGAACAGACAGTGGAAAATACTCCATCTACAACAAATTCCAATCCTGAAAATGGTTCCACAATCACACTATCCAAAATTCCACCATCAGCACCGTCTACTTCTGCTATAAACAATAATGAGAACACTGAAAATGATAATTTGCAGGTGTTAGAGACTGAAGATAATACCGATTTCAGCAGCGATGACTCTGAAATTTTGAGGGAAATATCTAATCAACAACGAAAAAGAGCTAAACGAGGACGAAGTGATAAATCTCAATGGATGTATGAGCAACAAAAAAACAAACGAATAAAAGGTGAGGCATATCTGGGAAGAAGAAAAAACGAAGAGGGAAAATTGTGTACGATCTTCAAAAGGCGCCAAAAGAAATGAAACCTCGCTGTGAACATAACAAAAATGCCAAATATTTTGAATGCTATAAACTCTCCATATACAAGTAAACTCAAGTATCCAGTTAGACCACACAGCCTTCAAAAAATACAGCTCTCAACCGTATTTTTCATCTATAAGACCAGGTAATAAGGTTGGTGACCCACAAGTCACTGACATACGTAGCCTTAAATACGAACCGGAAGGAACCATAAAGTTCAAGCTAAGTTATTCGGAAGAATACCAATTACTACCAAGGAGAATACATCAAACAAATGCTAGTGATTGTTTTCAACAGTTGTATTATTCAAAATTACCTATAACTACGGTAAAATACAATCATCTTCAGGAATTAAAACGTGTGATTCCTCGAGATATACATCCATTCTATGATAGCTTGCCGCATTTATAATTAAATTTGTTTTTGCCTTCTCATAGGTATTGTTGTTTACTCTGGGTCTGCGGATGAAAACGGACTTCGGTTGAGTTATGATTAGGTTTAAGATAATTTTAGTTAAGCTTACGGTTCGACTGATATCTGTGAAAGAAAATCTTTCTATACTGATTTTTTACCAAAACTTGTCCAAATTGTATCCAATAAACATTATATTTTTAGTCTACATAGTTGTCTTTACTTTTGAGAACCTCGCAACTTCGCACATATATAAACAGAAAATCTCGTATGTCAATTTAACTGGTATAACGCGGTTAATTAAGGGATTGGTTATTATTAAAAAAGTCCTTTTTGTCATTCAATACATGACACAAAAACCAATAACAATATTTTAAACATTGACGAAATGAACTATTTTTTTCGTTTTCTGTAAAGTTAGGGTCTCTGGACATACGAGGTTATCATTCTACAGCGACGATATTAATAAATGGGTATATATATACAAATATATACACATACATAAATATCCATAGATAATAAATAAATACAAAACAAAGAGGAAAAGAAAAATACAGAATAACTATCTGTTGCTAGAATTGGTTATCAATAACCACAAAGTGTTAGGTAATGCTTCTTGACGTCACTTTTGAAACTTTCCAAAGTTTGCGCACGTCGAATTTGGAGTGGGAGTTCATTCCACAACCTTATGGCTTGGCTCGTAAAAGAATATTTCATAAATTTTGATAGCAATGAACATGGTTCTAGAATTAGTTCGCCGGCTGACCGAAGAACTCTATCAGGTCGATCATGACCAAGAAACTTAAAGTTTTCCTTCAAGTAGCTTGGAGTCAAAGGATTGAACAACACACAGTACAAAAGAGATACAGTTTGCAGATTCCAGCGAAAGCGAATGGGTAACCACTTGAGCAAACGATATTCGTATACATGAACATATTTGCGCAAACCAAATATGAACCTAATTGCAATATTTTGAATTTTTTTTGCTGTAATTTATGGTAGATTGTTGTATTGTTTTTCACTAAAATGATTATTTTGTCATAAAGTTAACTATTAAATGCATTTCATTTGTTGGATATGTTGTAATTTAGGTGGCCGACTACCGGGTTTCGAATTTTTAGGGTAGATCCAGTACTCAGCCATAAGTGGCTGACGACTGATTTTTTCATGATTTTCTTATACGTGGTTGAGATTGCCGAAGCGAATAGTCCCAATTTTGCCCATTACTTTCGGTTTAAGCCTTATGAGACGAAAAGTGTATTTTACCAGTAGTCGGCCGCGTACAAATGTAATTGCATGTCGGGGGCCGACCAATGGGTCTACAAATCCAGTACTCAGCCGTTAGTCTTGGTGCATAAAATAGTACCTTAAAGCCTTTTAGTTTGGGTTGAATTTATGCACGGTTATTTTAGCGTGAATATCATTTGTTTTAGAATTCCATAATGTCAAAAAGACCAATCCACCAATACAAAGAAGAGCAATTAATACAAGCTATGACTATGAAAAACAGTTAAATAAAAAGAAAAATACATGTACAATAAACAGAATAAGATGCAACAACTGTGAAGAGAAATTGACTAGCGATACGGAAATTAATGACTTAAAAAATATTGGATGTGACAATTGCCTTGCATGGTATCGTTTGAACTGTACTGAATTCGCTGGGGAAACATATGAAAAAATATATAATAAAGAATTTTTATGTCAAATATGCAAGAATAAGTGAGAGGCTGAGGGTAAGACATGGCTGACTTGTGGAGAAATGAGGCTGACTACTGGTGAAAAGTGTCATAATTTGTTTACTGCTGATTTTTTATATAATTCTATTATAAATATATTTTTTGTTAATTTCTTTAGTAAATTTAATAAACAACTTTTCTAAAAATAATGATTGTTTTTGTTCATAGTGTTCAATATTTAAAATACAATTGAATCAAATTTTAGTCCTCACTAAAAGGCTGACTACTGGGTGTTTTACCCTATTAAGTGTCATATAGTGATACGCGATTTATGAACGCATTTCCTTATATACATATACATTATATATATATATATATATATATATATATATATATATATATATATATATATATATATATATATATATATATATATATATATATATATATAATTTATGTAATCTAAGTATCCTTAAAATCTCATGATATAAGAAGTGACATATAGTGACATATAGTACTAGTGACATATATCAATAGGATTTAGCCTGCGTAATAATGAAATGGAATATTAAATTAAGTCGTGTCCTGTTTATGCCATCTGGCGTATTTTGTGCGTGTTTTGTACCTTGGGAGTTAATCAATTTTTGTTCGATAAAATCATTTGACGTATAAAATGAAGTAGATGGCGCTATTACAAAGTGACTGTTATATTACTCGTTTACTCCAAACAATATTTTTAATTTATTACACTTAAATATATGTCTAAAAATAGGGATTGCATAATTCATTTGCTATAAAATTAAACTTTTATATTTTATGCCACAGTTGTGGTTAAAAATTATCATATGTATTATTCATGTCTTTGAAGGTCGGGTGTATTTTGTGTTCGTTGTTATACTGGTTATGGTTAGTGGTTATACCCCTACGCCGAAGGAAAATATCGCATAACGCATATCTATCTTTAAAGCGAGTACCTATATTTTTTCAGAGTCCGTGAAATAAACTTTCCTTCATACTTTTCTCAGGCTTAGGACTGACTGCATCACCTAATAATAGTAATAAAAAGGTAAATATTAGTAACGCGAAATATTATTAAGTATTAAGTTGATATATAACTTCGCGTTATACATTACCTGTTTAGGTAGATAAGTAATAACATTTGCTTTTTACAACAGTTTTGTCTGTAAGATATACTATAACTTTTAATAAAAGTATGTAATGCAGGCGTATTTAAAAGTTCATTTCATGATATTTACATACTTTTTGACATTATTTACAATTAAATATTAACATTATGGTTTTACTTATTCATGTAAACCCATTTTTATCTAATTTAACATTTAAAAAGGTAAGTTGTCTTACTTTTTGGGATGTAAGTCAGGTCCTACGGTCATTTAATAAGATGCCCGTTTTGCTAAATATACTTTCACATGGAACAGATGAAGCCATTATATTTCCATATTTTTGAAAAAGTTTGGCAAGATGTGGATAAGTAAATTTGTGGCCACGCCACCACCGAAGAGGGCAGCTCCATTTGTAGCCATGGAAGATTGGCTGTAGTGTAGGTCGTCGTTTAAGTACGTCTCGAATTCCCTAATGGCCTTTGATAAAGGATTCCCGACTGTATGCTGCTTTTGTCCTATTATTTCGTTCAGGATAGCACGAAAGCCATGAATTTTTGTATTAATGGCTGTTATAGAGGATAATTGTTCCTCATGTGAACACTCTTGAGCAATCATCGCAACCAACATATTGTTACGATCTTAAGGTTCGTGACAATAAAAACTGCCGATTGAATTACCAAAATTGACACTTTATTTACTAAACACCAATTAAAACTTAAATCATACTAATAATAATTAATCACACTTAACACTTTATTTTACATTATTTCGCTCCGAAAGCTTAGCTCGTATCGCCAATTCAATACTGCCCCGGTCGCAGCATTAAACGCCTTTATATAGGCCTATTCCACCGAAACATCTAGATACTACTAACATAACTGCAGCATGGCTCTACCACGTATAACATACGTGGTATACGTGGTAATATACGTGTTAGAGCCATGCTGCAGTTATGTTAGTAGTATAGTTGTAGCACGAATGGGTCGGCCCGACCGGGGAAGGACCACGCTCTCACAGAATACCAGCGTGAAATAGTAGCTTAATGCTGCTGTATTTCGTATGGTGAGTGTAGAGAACCGGAGACCCTTTTTACTGGAAACGAGGCATTCAATCTTAGTCCTCACGGGTGACAACGCATCTGCATTTTGAGTAGTAGAGAGTAATCGAGGATAGATGTAGATGTCTATGGGCCACAGCAACCACTTACCATCAGGTGGAATGTGTGCTCGTTTGTCACCCTATCCTATAAAATAAATAAATAAAAAATAACATCTAGATTATTCCAGCAAATACCGGTCTCGACCGACTAGGTGTAGAAAGTGAGGTTTTCCTAGAAAGCCTAGTTCCTCTGTTCGATAATAGATAGCGCTAGTGCCATCAACTGTGGCGCGCAACAATATCTTGGATATGATTTTTTGTGTTTTTGGCCTCATTCTGATCACTAAAATCAAATAATTTGTATCTACAATCGAGGAACGTGCATGTCCTGAACGTTTTACTTCGTTCCACAAAGCCGAATCTTGTCACAGTCCTGTTCTGAGCCGATAGACGATAACTTTAGACGTTTCCAAAATTGGCTCTGCTATGAGTTTATCACTCGCCGCTAAAAGGCAGCGTGTTATTACAATGACCAGACTACCGGTCATATAATTTTCTGGCTTGATGGAATTGTTGTAAAATTTTTATTAAGTTTGAAAGAAGATTCCATTCATTATTTTTGAATGTAGGCAGATAATTTTTAAGAATGTCCAGTGTGGATCTAATGTACTGTTCCATTTCAACGAAGTGCTGAACCATAAGAAACGTTGAGTTCCAACGCGTGGGGACTTCTTGTATAAGGTGCTTCGGGATGCAACCAGCTGTATCGTCTGTTTGTGCCTTTAAAAGTTTTTCCAAAGCCGTGGAGCTTGTTTTGAAATGGTATAAGATTTTTTTAACCTTTTCTAAAATTGGTTGAACAGTTGTGAGGGAATCCTGAACTATTAAATTCAAAGTGTGGCCATAACATCCAAATTGCTTCCAGCCGATGTTATGAATGGCCTTCTGTACATTGGCAGCGTTGTCTGCTACGGCAAATATTATTTATCAGTTAGGCCCCATTCAGCTACAATATTTTCACTGGTATGGGAGTCATGAAAATTGCAACAATCAAGTAAAACAGTTTTGAGCTCAAAATCATCGGTCATATAATGAGCGGTGTATGCTATATAGGGCTCGTTCGATCTTGAGGTCCATAAGTCTATCGTAAGACTTATGGACCTCAAGAAAATGGCCCAGGCCCAGAGTTGATAATAATAAACTATTCTATATGGCGTAAGACATATAGAATAGTTGCACTATTCTATATGTCTTACGCCATATAGAATAGTTTATTATTAGCAACTCTGGGCCTGGGCCATTTTCATTTCCGATTCGGTTTTATTGTACAATGCAGACAAAATGACGGTGGAAATTATATTTCTACTTGGTAGTTGGTAGCTGGGAATCCACCGAGCAAATTTTTTAAACGCCCTTTCCTCCACCAATGAAAATGACTGGTAACTATCAATAAATAGATCTAATAGATCTGGATCAATTTTCTTTTAGTCTCATTGGATTTTTTTGCCTTCGGGATACGACTTGTGGCAGTTGACGTACCAGTGGCAGATGACGCACCAGCAGGAGACGACGTTCCAGCGGCAGATGATGTACGAGCGGCAGATAACGTACCATCCAGAAAATCGTTTAAATTCATATTTGTCAACACTGAAGACGAACATAATTGTCTTTGTTGATGACATATTTTGGCTTCTCTTTGGGCTGTACTTACGTAGGCGGTCCCATAATGAATTGGCCTAACTATGAACCAATGAAGGAAATGAAACGAAACCAATTTTATTTTTCAATATAATCACCATGAATACTAACACACTTCTGACATCTGTGAATCAACATCTCTAAACCTTTATAAAAATAATCACATTTTTTATCCTCAAAATGACTGAACACGGCCGCCTGCAACTCTTCATCGCTAGAAAATTTTCTTCCTCTTAAGTCCCGCTTTAAATTTGGAAATAAATAATAGTCGGACTGGGCCATGTCTGGACTGTAAGGTGGATGTTGAACTTATGTGAACCCACATTGACGAACTGCATCCTTCGAAACACCAGCGGTATGAACAGGGGCGTTGTCATGGAGCAACAGGACAACTTTAGACAGCTTGCCTCTTCGTTTTTCTTTTATCTTGTCTCGTAATTTATATATTAAAGAAGCATAATATTCGCCGTTCACGACTGTATTACGTTCTTTAAAATCCACCATCAAAATGCCTTGAAAATCCCAAAATATTGTGCACATCAGTTTTTAGTCGATTGTTGCACCTTTGCCTTTCTAGGGGGCTTTTCCCCCTTATAACGCCATTCCATTGACTCGCGCTTGCTTTGTGGATCATAATACAAGATCATAGTTTCATCACCAGTCACTAGCCGCTCGATCACAGTCTTTGGGTTTTCGCCACAAAGAAAGATCCAAAAACTCCGAAGCGCAGCGCACTCTTTCCTGTCTCTGTACCGCTGAAAGAAGTTTCGGTACCCATCTTGCACTCACTTTTTTCATGTGAAGATGTTCATGGATCGCGCGATGAACGGTACTCTTAGAGAGCCCAAGCCTTGCTGCAATTTCTCTAATCTTCAAACGGCGGTCACTCAGAACCTCCTCTTCGATAAGAGCAATCATTTCGGGACTGAGCACTTCCACAGGTCGACCGTCGTGGCCAAAGTCTTCGACGGTTTCTCTCCCGAGGCGAAACTCTTTCACCCAATTTTTCACTGTGCTATAGGAGGGGGCAGACTACTTATACACGCCATCCAATCGTTCTTTTATTTGGGCAGGGGATAAACCTTCTTTAAACAGAAACTTTATGACACTTCGATACTCAGTTTTCGACATTTTGAAAAAATACGCGACTCTCGTTATTCAAATGCCTGTTAAACTAAGACTAAGCATTTCATGTCGATGCATGTTTCTTATATTAAGTGCACGATAAACGTACTATTTAATGCAACACAACATGTAGCGACACGTCGCGTTGAACTATAGCAGGCCAGTTCATTATGGGACCGCCTGGTACTTTCGTAAAAGCATCTAAGTGTTTTTTTTTAAATGCGCCTTAAAATCAAATCCGACATTTGGTCTATTCATCGATTTTTTTTTTATAGAAGAAGGGGCAAACGAGCATGCGGCTTACCTGATGTTAAGTGACTACCGCCGCCCATGATCAACCGCAACACCAGGAGAGTTGCGGGTGCGTTGCCGGCCCTTTAAAAAGGAGTAAGCTCTTTTCTTGAAGGTCCCCAGGTCGTATCGGTCCGGAAAAATCGCCGGTGGTAAACTATTCCACAGAGAGGTTGTACGTGGAAGAAAACTCCTTGTGAAACGTACAGTGGTGGACCGCCAAGCATCCAGATGGTGTGGATGGTATCGGGACGTTTGCCGTGTAGTGCGTTCACGAAATTTGGCGGCTGGGATTAATCCGAACAATTCCTCAGAGCACTTCCCGTGATAGATGCGATAAAATACGCAAAGAGATGCAACATCTCTTCGCAGCGCCAGTGAAACGAGCCAATCGGAGAGCACTCGGTCGTCGACGATTCGAGCCGCTCTGCGATGGATGCGGTCAAGTGAAAGGCTCTGCGATGGATGTGGTCAAGTGGAAGGAGCTGATACTGGGGAGCCCCAGCCCAGAGATGGGAACAACCCACCACCTCCCATGGCCCCACCGACCCTCAGGTCATACGGGCCGAATCTCGGGAGATGCGCGCGGTACTTGCACCTTGCTCTTTCCCGCGCGCACTTTCTTGACTCCCTACAAGTATTTATTCTGTTCCTTGTCCCAGTTTAACGTCATTCTCCCCCTTCTGGGGCTGACGGCACAATAACGCCTACGTCGTCGGGCCTTCCTACCAGCATCCTTTCCTGCCTTTTCCTGCGATCGTGCCACCTATGCGCAAACTCACGCAACAGCCCGTAGTTCACCCCATCGCTGACGAGATCCGAGTAGTAAATCGGTCCCTGAACCGTTCGAACCAGCCCATCCAACACTTTCGCTCTTAGATCGTCATACAGAGGACATTCCCATAGGACATGGTGAACATCCTCCTCTGCCGTACCACACTCACACATACTGGTTTCACACAGTCGCATGTCATGCAGTCTCTTTCGAAAACATCCATGTCCAGTGAGAATCTGGGATGTTTGATAGTCCGGTGAGACCCAGGTATACCTGAGTCTCACCGCCACCTCCGGGAAAAATCGATATAACTCACGTCCTTTCGTTTCGTTTTTCCATCGATTCTGCCATACGCCAATCACCTCAGTCCAGATATCGCGCTTTCGTCTGCTCAACTCCTCTCTGGGCGCGGTCAAGCGTTCCAAACCCATCCTACCAGCACGAATGACCTCCAGGTCAGCAGGGAGAACGCCAGCCAGCACCGGTAAGGCCGCCGTGCTAGTGGACCGGTACGCCTTGGTCAGCAAGACAAGTGCAGATCGTTGCGATCTCAGTAGTACGCTACGGACTGTGTACATGTTCGCCCGCTCGTACCAGCACTCTGCTGCATACGTGAGCGTGGACACAAACACTCCTCTGTAAATAATTTTTAAACTCGGGTATCGCATACCCCATGATGATGTGGATACACGAGTCATTTTGCCAAATCCCTTAGTCGCTCTTTCAGAGATATCAGAAGCGTGTTGCACAAATGATAGTCCTGAATCCAAAACCACGCCTAGCACCTTAGCGGTAGTCACAGACTTGATTGATTCCCCACCAAGTTTAATAACGGGGGGGCGCTGAAGTTTCCCTCTAACAGTCATGGTGGTAGACTTTGAGGAGGAGAACTTCAGTCGATTCCTTAGCCCCCATTCCCGTACAAGGTCCAGAGTGACCCGGGCCCTGGATTCAATACCTGCTCTCGTTTCCGATTCAACCAATATTGTGACATCATCGGCATAGGCAGTCATGGCAACTCCCTCAGGCAGAGGGAGTCGAAGCAAATCGTCCATCAGCACGTTCCACAGTGTTGGGCCCAGCACGGAGCCTTGAGGACATCCCATGGTCGAGGTCTTCCACTCTACCCGGTCCCCGATGTAGAGGCCCACACGCCTGGAGGTGAAGTAGTCCACCAACATTTTATAAATGTTAGGTGGACATCCACCCCTCTTAGCTTTGACCATCATCATCGGCCACCAGGCATTGTCGAAGGCACCGGAAATATCCAAAAAGATAGCTTGCACGTAGCATGCCCGAGAATACTTTGCCGTGCTGAGCAATACTCGCAGCGCTGTTACCGTAGACCGCCCCGGAGAAAATCCGTGCTGGTGCTCAGATATCCCGTGACTAATCACAGGAGCACACCTTAGAATTATACGTTCCAGTAACTTACCCAAAACAGGCAGGAGCGTTATGGGACGATACGCCTTGGCGTCAGTGAGTGGCTTGTCATTACCCTTGGGAATGACAATCAATCTACCGTCCTTCCATACCTGGGGGAAAACCCCCTCTATTACACACTTGGCATACACCGAGTGGAATTGCATACCAGAGATGGGAACAGTATTCCATGTGCGGCCGAACCTGCGCCTTGTAAAGTTGCAGGCGGTGTGCCGGCATGAAATACTTTCCCGCTCTGCTGAGCACGCCAAGCTTTTTAGAGGCCAATTTGGCCTTCCCTTCCAAGTGACCACGAAACTGCACGTCACTCGATATGTCGACGCCGAGGATTCTGATAGTGGCTGAGGCAACAAGGGGAGTGCCTTGAAACTGACGGGATACGACAAAGGGGTTCTATTTAGCGGTTAACGCGCAAACTTGTGTCTTCTGGGGGTTAAACTGGACTAGATTTAGTCGTCCCCAATCCGAGACTCTGTTCAGCAAAGACTCGACTTCAGACACAAGTTTGTCCCGGCACTCGGAGACGTTTTCCCGGGAAATATTGGCTCGGCCGGTGTAAAGAGCATCACCAGTGCTGTCATCTGCATAGCAATGAATGTTACGGGCATGCAACATATCATTGATATGCAGAAGAAACAGCGTTGGCGATAGCACGCAGCCTTGTGGAACACCAGCATTAATTGGCTTGCAATCGGAGCTTGCACCGTCTATAACGACCTTGATGCTCCGATCTGCAAGAAAGCTGGTGATCCAATCGCACAATTTCTCGGGAAGCCCATAGGAAGGGAGCTTCGAAAGAAGCGCTTTGTGCCAAACCCGATCGAAGGCCTTCGCAATGTCCAAACTAACGGCCAATGCCTCCCCCTTGAACTCTATTGCCTCCGCCCATCTGTGAGTTAGGTAGACCAGAAGATCACCAGCTGACCGACTACGGCGAAAACCGTATTGGCGGTCACTAATCAGCTGGTGATCTTCAAGGTACCTCAAGAGCTGGCAGTTTACAATGGACTCCATTGTTTTGGAGAACAAGGAGGTGATGGCGATTGGCCGGTAGTTGGACGGGTCAGAGCGGTCGCCTTTTTTAGGGATCGGGTGGATGTAAGCCGTCTTCCATGATTTTGGGACTACGCCTAGGGAGTAGGAGTACCGGAAAAGACGCATTAAAACCGGTGCCAACTCTGGAGCACACGTCCTCAGCACAGTTGGGGGGATTCCGTCAGGCCCACTCGACTTGTGGATGTCCAGGGAGAGGAGTGCTTTGCGAACCGAGCGCTGTGTGAAGTGCACTTCTGGCATGGAGCACTCACACCGCGGGATGGTCGGCGGCGTACTCCCCCCGTCATCGAGAGTCGAGTTAGACCCAAAGAAAGAGCCAAGAAGATCGGCTTTCTCCGTTGCGGTATGGGCCAGTGAGTCGTCCTCCCTGTGCAGAGATGGAAGAGATGGCTGAAAGAAATTCCCCTGGACAGCTTTGGCGAGAGACCAGAATGCACGGGTTCCAGAAGGAAGGCGAACTAGTTTCTCGCCAATTTGCCTATGTGCTCGCTCTGACTTTGCCTTGGCAATGACTCTTTTCAAGGACCTAGAGGCGGAATTCTTTTTTAGAGCACTGGTGTTTACATCCCGGGACGCTGATGCATCAGCCCAGGCTTGGTAGCACTCCTGCTTATAGCATGATACTATTTTACAGGAGCGACCAAACCATGGCTGAGATTTGCCTCCAATGGGCACCACAGAGGAAAGAATAAAAAGTTCCATACCCTGAAGTACCACATCAGCAACAGAATCCGCAACAACGTTGGGATCATCCGTCGAGAAGCAAATCCAAGGGTAGGATGCAAAGAAACACCGCATCCCATCCCAATCGGCTGACCTATAGTGCCAAACACGGCGGCAGCCTGCAGAATGCAACCGCGATTTCAGCGTGAGTGGCACAACACTCCGGACCAGACAATGGTCCGAGGAGCCTAAAGGGGCGTCGACGGAAATCTGATATCCGTCCGGGTGAGAGGTCAGCAGAAGGTCCAACAGGGAAGGTGCATGATCCTCCACATCTGGAATCCGCGTAGGCGATGTTACCAGTTGTGTCAGACCATATGCCAAGGCATAATCATGAACAGATCTCCCCGCATGATCGGTTAAACGTGAACCAAGCCATTCGGCTTCAGATCACGATCTCTGCGGAGGGGATCTGCTGTAGCAACGAATCTGCAGCCATTTGGACGTGGTCGAAGAGTCGGTCTGTTTCGGCATTACCGTAATGGGACCTATAGAGGCACCCGTAGACGCGCGGATGGTCGTCGCTGTCTACGCATAGCCAAAGGATGGACAGGTCCGAACCTTCAAGTCTGCCGCGGCGTCGAGAACAGATGTCTTCTCTGACGTAAACGCAAACTCCAGCCCGAGGCACAAAGGAGTGTTCCAGTTTGTACCCCGGGCAGGAGAGATACGAGACATCAGCCGGAGAGGACACCTGCGTCTCGGTCGGAAAGAGCAGAGCCAGCCTTGCCGTCTCGAGATGGTAGTGGACGGCGTTTAGGTTAGAGTGAAGTCCCCTGATATTGCAGAAATTCATGGACAGCGTGGCAGGGGTCGCCTTGGTCTTGTTGCTCCGTTTTGCCCGAGCAGTTGTAGTCTTGAGCGGAATTTTGCCCCCCCCCCCCTAGAATACGCGGGGCAGCCTGAGCACCCACGCTCAGAAGTGGAGAAACATGGTCGTGGATGCTCAGCGAGGGATTCTCCAGGGGTGCTGGTACCCTCCTGGGGTAGTCTATCATTATTTAATTCCGCTACCATGTTGATAGGAGGTAGGGGGGGATTTGGGCGTCCGGCCACCTGCACTCACCAGACGAAACGCGGAAGCAGAGCTTCCACTTCACGCCGGTGATGTCTTACTTCTCAAAATAGTCCCATATTATGCTTGTAAACGGACGAGACATTGTTATACTTAATAGGTTTAATTAGTTTTACACAATGTCAAACACTAAACTTGAATTAATTTGTTTAAAAAATGTACAGTATCTACCTAATATCTACGCATCTTATATAGATGCGTAGATATTAGGTAGATACTGTATATTTTACGTTACACTACTTTTAATACACAAAAACAGTTCAAACTTAGAAAACTATCATAAAACGAAAAAAATATCAAATTAAAATTAAAATTACGAAACCGAATTACAAACGAAAGCGAGCAGATAAATTACATAAAATATGTCATCTGCATTCAAATTACGCGACGCCATTCACGATGCATATGAACGAAACTGAAAATAAAATTCAAAAATAGAACACAATAGCTTTTTTATTTTTGTCGGTTCCTAAATTTTCAGGTCCATGTTACAAATATTTAAAATTAATTGGATTAAAAATAACATTCTATTTAATACACAATAAGATCTAAAGTCGTTTATTTTGAAAACAGTGCAACACAACAAAATATTCATAAAATACTACTTAGACTGGATATTAAAAATGATGTGTTCTGTAATAAATCGTATATTACTACTAATAATGATTAATATTAATAATATTAGTCGTAAGCGTACGTACCACCTTTTAGATGTGAAGTAGTCGTAATATCGGGTTTACCTATATATTCTATCGCGCTCACGGTTTTCGGTATTCGAATCAATGTATGTATTAAGATATTCTACGTTTTCCTTTCGAGTAGATATTAGATATTCTGTGATTCAGACACCGCTGGATGTATTGCCGCGGCCGCGATATCGTAATATCTAATATATAGTTGGTTTCTCGCCCGATATATAGATATAGAATATTGTACCAATATATAGATATTGTATCTATATTACTCTTATCTATGGCACCTATACTAATCCGTAGATTATTGTGTACACTAATCCCCAAATTTATTTAAAAAATACAAACAAAATTATTGTAAAGTGAAATATGTTAAATAGTCGAACCAGTTGTAAATAAAACATGACATTCAATAAGTTATATGTAATAATCTATATTGAATAAAAATTATACTATATATTCTATTCGCTGTAATATATCTACTAGGAACCAGTGGGTAGGGAGATTGTATAAAGAAATCACAATTGATATTGTGCAAATATTGGTAAATTTAACACATCTAATGTTAATCAATAATTAAGCCAAGAATTTTTAAACAATAAACATTTTAAAAATAATCAGTTTTTATTTTTGTAGCAGAAACTAACAATTAGCAGCAGCAACTAACATAGCAAGAGACATAAACAACTATTAATTAAATTGCAGCACTTGTGCAATGTAATTGATTGTTGTATATAAAATAAAAATTGTGAAGTGCAAATAAAGGGCGAGCTTTAAAAGCACTTTTAATTTAGCGCCATCTGTTATTCGTAGCACGTATCAATAACGAAAATAAAATTTGAGTCGCACAGCTATCTCACAGAGTATCTTTACTGAAAATCTATCTCTAGTTCTCTAGCTCTAGTATATCTGTGTAGTTTATCGACGGTGAAGTGCCAATACCTCCTATCTGACATTTTCGGGAAATGCACTTTTTTACATTTAAATTTAAAGTTCGAATTTGCATGTCTTAGTAAATTCTCTGAACGGTTGGCATTTCCAATATGGACCATCGATTTAAATGCCCATATTTTTTTTTGTAGATAGTACTCACTAAAAGAAAGCGTTTTGCAAAGTTTTAGGTTGCGGAATCTTACGGTTCATGAGATATATTTTTTTTTAACTTTTCATACAAATTGGCAAATAACACGCAATTACAAAATAAATTTGACAAATAATGGCCAACATTTTTTCTAATTAATGAAATGAAATTATAATATTTTCAAATAATACTAATTACACACAATATGTAAAAAAAAGAAACTATAATATAGAAAAACTAATACTAAAAGTTATTTAATTAGACAAATAATTGATGTCAAACGTTAATCGCTTCACGTATCAATTAGTGTAGAGTTCGGAAAATTTTTAAAGTATCGATACCTACTCGATATCAAGTATCGCATTAAAAGTATCAATACTACTTGGTATCGAGCACATTTCGTTAATTTTGGAAACTAACTTTCGAATAAGGACCATCGATATATGAGGTTTTAGGGGTGGGAGGGGGGACGGATACCCCATGTGCCATCCCCACCCTGCGGAACCCCATGTTTTGGTGATATTCATGGTTAAAATTTATTATATTATTTATTATTATTCTCATTTCCGTATGTCTGGTGAAATGGAGGGGGGATATGGGGGAGGAGGGGTAAAATTAACAAGATTAAATGAAGAAAAGGGAGGGACTTATGGGAGGAAAGGGGGTGTGCGGTTAGTAGCGGGGAAGTGGTGTGGTGGGTTAGTAGTAGGGAAGTGATATGGGGGCGCTCCGTGGCATCTCCGGCGCTGCGGGATGACCAGTCCCTCCGCCCTAGCGTAGGGAAGCGCGGGCACCGAGATCGCCGTAGCGGCTGAGACTGGTCGCCGAAGGCGACCAAAAAGCCGAAACTGCGAAGGCGGGCGGGTACTGCTCTACCTCCTTTTTTTTGCGCCCGAAGCAAATATGGGCAACCCTCCGGAAAGCGGGGGAGGGAGGTTGGGAATGCTCATAGCATACCTCCTCGTTACCTCCTTGGCAGAAAGGAGGGCGCAGGCTCTCCCTCCGCGCCTCCGGGCTCTTATATACACTCTAGGGGTATGGCAGAAAAGACCACTCGGATAGTGGGGTGATCTGATTCGGTTTTGGGAACTTTTTGGACATTAAATAAGTAAGTAAACACTTTATTGTAGTAAGAATTAGATAATATAGAAAGTTGCAAACAATAAAATACAAGTACGAGTACAAAAGCTGTACTAATTAAGAAATACAAACAAGTTGCAAACAATGAAATACAAGTACTAAGATGGAACTTAAATAGAGTAAACTTTATTCTACTTTATATAAATATATAATTGCACTTATCAGATCTTCCTATGCATCTAATTGGTTTGTCATAATTTTTCGTCTCCAAAATTAACGAAATGTACTCGATACCAAGTAGTATTGATACTTGTGATACCATACTTGGTATCGTGTAGGTATCGATACTTTCAAAATATTCGGAACTCTACACTAATTGACGTTTGACATCAATCATTTGTTCATTTGTAGCTTGCTACATATTTATTTATCTATGGTTCATTTGTCAAATTTATTTTGTAATTGCGTGTTATTTGCCAATTTGTATGAAAAGTTTAAAAAAATATATCTCATGAACCGTAAGTTTCCGCAACCTAAAACTTTGCAAAACGCTTTCTTTTAGTGAGTACTATCTACAAAAAATATGGGCTTTGAAATCGATAGTCCATATTAGAAATATTAGCCAACGATGTACTCAAAACGAAGAGCCTGTGCTATCTCGTTCACATTCCAGAAACTGTTTCCCGATAAAACTCTTTATACTTACACATTGAAAAAAGATATGTGTGACATCTGCAGTGGACATGCAGTAGAAAACATTAATACAACCGATTATGAACAACATATTAAACGCAAAAATAGAGCGAGGCAAGAGAAGGAAACCGATAAAAAGAACGCTACATCTGGTGAATTTATTTTGCTGTGTATTGATTTAGAGTCTGTAAAAGTATGTCCTTATGTAACTGCTAGCACCCTGTAAGACAAAACTTACCCTTTTTTTACCTGATTACCTGTCAAAGCCCGTTGTTATTGGTTTGATGAAACGTGCGCGGATCTAACTGCCAGTACTTTTGCATCTTTTGTACGCGATTACCTCGAAAGATATTGTTTGCCCAAACGAATAGTCATTTACTCAGATGGATGTAACTATCAAAATAGGAATAATATCATGGAAAATGCTTTGTTGAACAAGAGTATTGAACACGTAGTATCTATCACACAGAAGTACTTAGACACTTAGAGCCTGGTCACACTCAAATGGAGTGTGACTCAGTACATGTAGCAATTGAAAGATAGTAAAAAAATTGGAGAAACATCTTCCCAGTGACTATATTACTGTGAGGAAGGAGGCACAAATAACTCTGCTCCGTATGAAGCTATTATGATCAGTAATGATTTTGTTAAGGATTAAAGCAATAAATCGATGTGGAGGTACAGGAGAATAAGACCGGGTCGAAACGCTGGAGACCCTCTTGTTGTTGATCTGCGAGTCATCCAGTATTAACCACGATGCACTATTTTCTTCAAAATTAACTTTGATGATGATTGGTCAGAGCTACCAGTAAGACCGTGAAAACTAAATTCAATACAGTACCTTTACCAGTGCCGCACCTATTCCTATAGCTTCTTATAAATTCAATCATATTCAACAGTTAAAAGAAGTATTACCAAGAGTTGCCACTTGATTCATGATACTTCACTACAGGAATGACCTTTTAACAACTTTTTATTTCATTGTCATTTGATTGCATACCTACTTTTGAATTACCTAAATCATAATCCTTACATTTAAACTAATTATATTAGATTGTTTTGTTAGACATAATGACAATTTTCTGTTTATAAACAAAATAAAGAATTTGTTTCAAAATATTTAACGTATTTGTCAAAGCCATTACCATCTAAGTATCTTAATTTATTACAAAAATTAAATAAATGTAAAGTTAATACCTCCTAACTAAACGAATACATACAATACTATCGTATTATATATTGAAATGTCATTATAAACAAAAAATTACCTATTCTTGTTTACAATAAATAAATATATTCATCAATTTTAAATCAGTTAAAAAATTAAAAATTTTTTTTGCTTTGTGTAAAATTATAACTTCAGCAGTTAGAAGATATTGGCACTTCAACGTCGATATACACAGTAATCTGTGCTAATCCCTAATCAAAGTAAATACATTAACGTCCATTCCATTCTATTTATTTATCATATTCCCTAACCATTTATACATGGCCAAATCCATAAAAATAGTTTTATTCAATTTGTAGATTCACATCAACTAAAATTTACAGTGAGTGATTAGCTCTTGATCCTAACTTTTTACATGCGTATATTATATGTATAAAAATAATAAATATTTTTGTATATTTTAATGTTTTTCATGTTTTCCATGGCAGGCATTTGACAGCATTTGGCATCTGTAGCAAAAGAGGATTTTAACGATACAGCACAGGAACATTGACTTGCATAGGAAAGACAGCAACATGTTTCCAAAGCAGACATTTGTCAGCAACACCTCTGGGTTTGGTAAGTATTATTATTGTTGTTTCATTAGATTTTGTCGTGGGCAACACATAAACCCCTGGAACGTCCGGGACTGGTCTGTTCGGTTCAACTCCTTCAACCAGCACTGGGTTCTTTGGCCAACAGAATACACTACACTATGCACTAAGCTTTGAAACTTGGTAATGACCTTAAAATGTTTGACTATATAAATAATTACAGGTGCCTCTGAACAGCAACGAGCACCGACTGGAACAAGCCACATCAAGTGTGAACCCATCATTGGCACAGATGTTGTGGTCAAGTCTGGTTCATCGAAAATTATCAATGTAAAGAAGCATTGCATCACTTGCATGACGGTCAGTAAAACTCTCACTTACCTTGTTATGCAATGAGTTTTGTAGTAGTACAGTGAAAAACGAACAAACAGTCCTCCTGATGATACTTACATCTCACCCCGAATAAGTAGTGTGGTATATGTGATGGAGACATGCTGTGACTGTGTTGTGGTTGCCACACCAATGGCTCAGCTCGAGGTAGGACCACACTCTCACAGAATACCAGCGTGAAATAGCAACTTATTGCTGCTGTGTTTCATAAGGTGAGTGTAGAGAAGCAAAGATGCTTTTTACTGGAAACAAGGCATTCCATGTCAGTCCACAAGGGTAACAACACATCTGTCTTTTCATTCTTAATTGAGGATGAATGTAGATTTCTCTGAGCCACAGCATCCACCTACCATCAGGTGGATTGTGAGCTCATTTGTCACCTTTATTCTATAAAACGAAACCTCAGATGCATTGTCACCTCTGAGGAAGAAAATAGAATATCTTGTTACCAGTACTGCTTGCACAGAGTACCAGCATAATGCTGCTGTGTTTCATATGGTATGTGAGGAGGACTGGGAACCCTTTTTTATAATACATAAACACTCACGCCCGTCACCCAGAGGGGTAGGCAGAGATTACGGATTTCCATTTGGCACAATCCTGACATACCTTTTTCGCCTCCTTCACATCCATATATCTACGCATACACGCTCGTCGGTTAGGGGTACTCCTAATGTGGCCTAATTTCAAAATATCACCAATTTGGTTGATGAACCTTCTTCTTGGGTGTCCCTTCCCGACTCTACCATTCACCTCTGCTATATAAATTTGCTTTGTCACTCTTTCCTCCTTCATTTTTTTTACATGACCAAACCACCAAAGCATTCCTTTCTTAATTCTGGTCACAACATCATCTTGCACACCACATTTTTCTCTTATCACACAATTTCTCACCCTGTCATTCTGATTCAGCCCTAGCATACTCCTTAAAAGACTGCATTTCTACAGCATTTATTCTACTTTCGTGCTTCTTCTGCAACACCCAACTTTCACTACCATACATTAAAGTAGGGCGTTATGCATTACCATATGTGCCTTTTTAGACACATTCTGATTCTTCATAGTAGAGTGTAGAGCCCCATTCACTCTATTTCTAAATAGAGGAAATAGAGGAACCCTTTTTACTATTCACATTACTATTTTAATCCTCTTGGGACACCTTTACATTTTATCTTAATCGAGATGTCTATTACAACATCCACTTGCCATCAGGTGAACTGTGTGCTCCTTTGTCGCTTAATTAGATAAACATTTGGGACTTATTTTATTTTTAGGAGTATGAAGGCAAGTCACTAGAAGAGTTAAGGCTGGAGGACTACACAGCTGGACGCAAGGGTTCTGCTACTGGGGGCATGTTCACCGGCTTCCAACAGCCCACTGAGAACAAACCACTGTTCGGAGGCACCAGTGAGTATGAACTTCAAATATTAACTTATTGGACAACTTCTTCCTCGGAATAAATTAATGTATTATATCGGCTTATGGTTGCACTACTCCGGAGGCGTGGAGCAGAAGCGCGGTAGTCTTGTTCTTTAAGAAAGGCGACAACGCTCTCTTGAAGAACTACAGACCGATTTCCTTTCTGAGCCGCGTCTACGTGCTGTTTTCGAGAGTCATAACGAATCGTCTCGCACGCAGACTCGACGACTTCCAGCCTCCCGAACAAGCCGGTTTCCGAAAAGGCTTCAGTACCATAGACCACATACATACCCTGCGGCAGATTGTACAGAGGACCGAAGAGTACAATCTGCCACTTTGCCTGGCATATGTGGACTATGAGAAAGCCCTTGATTACGTCGGAATTTGGGCGGTGCTATAGTCCCTTCAGCGGTACCAAGTTGACTGCCGGCATATCTAAGTGCTGAAGTGTTTGTACAGTAGGGCTATGATGTCTATCCGAGTACAGAACTAGAGTTCGATACCTATCCAACTGCAGAGAGGTGTAAGACTGGGTGATGTTATATCCCCGAAACTCTTCACCCGCTGCGTTGGAAGATGTTTTCAAGCTACTGGCCTGGAAAGGATACGGTATTAGCATCAATGGCGAGTAAATCACTCACCTTCGATTTGCCGACGAGTCCTTTTGGCAGAATCGCTGGAGGACCTTAGCACTATGCTCAATGTGTCTCCCAACAGATAGGTCTTAAGACATACGGCTCTCAGGTATGGTGGACCAGAACCAATGAAGCCACCACTATACAAAAGCTACAGCGTTACCAGAGATTAGCTTGTATGACTGCCACGGGCTGCATAAGGACAACACCAACAGCAGCTTTGGAGGCTATGTTGGAGCTAACACCGCTTCATCTATATATACAACAAGAAGCAACTTTAGCTGCCATTAGTCTCAAGACCCTAAATCTTTTAAGTAAGAGTAGAGTCCCCCATACAGATATAATCGATAGAATTTACTCAAAAATTCCTATCTTACAAGCCAAGTATGATAGGATCCCAAAACAATTTGTATTCGATAAGAAGTACAGGATACAATTGAAGGAAACTGACCATCTGGAAGGATTGGGTCCAAGAGAGCTCAAAGTTTTCACGGATGGCTCTAAGACAAATGAAGGTGTTTACCTTAATATCCACATATGCACACCGCTGGGTACCCACAACACAGTCTTCCAGGCTGAATGCATGGGTATCATCCAAGCGGCCATAGCAATAGATGCTAGGAAGGTGAAAGACTTCTCCATCAGAATACTGACCGACAGTATGGCGGTACTACAAGCTCTGAGTTGCAATGTGAAGAACTCTGGACTGATATACGAGTGCCATTAACGATTGAATGAGGTATGTAAGCACAACAATGTGACTCTGCAATGGATCAAGGGACACAGTGGATCTAGAGGCAACGATGCAGCAGATGAACTGGCCAGAAGGGGATCGGCCCTAGCAACTATAGGGCCGGAACCAATAATACCAATCCCCTTTGGCTATGTTCGTTCTACATTTGTTTACCATAGGTGTTACTGACAGCCCCCTGTGCAGGGCATGCATGGGAGAAGAAGAAACGGCGGCTCACGTGTTGATGACATGTCCAGAAGTCGCTTCATACAGGGCTAAACATCTCGGCATGCCGGGATCGCTCCCCGAAGTTGCTTGCAACATCAAGGGACTGCTGAGCTTCTTCGGGGAGATATCATGGCTCGAATAAGCATATTATTCCTGCCCACACACAAAATACGCGCTTAGACGTGGAGTTGCGGAAAACAGCCCGTCTTAAACTAAACTAAACTAAACTAGGTCTTAAGATGAACATGGACAAAACAAAGATCTTGTTTAATGTCCATGTCACACCTATGCTGGTAGTTGTTGGGAGCACTATGCTCGAAGTTGTTGACAAGTACGTTTACCTGGGACAAATAGTCCGACTAGGTAAGTCTAACTTCGACCGAGAGGTCAATCGACGGATTCAACTCGGCTGGGCTGCGTTCGGGTAACGACACATCTTCTCGTCAGGTATACCTGAATCTCTGAAAACTAAAGTGTATAACCAGTGCGTGTTGCCAGTGATGACTTACGGATCTGAGACGTGGTCCTTCGCTGCTGGCCGTATGAGGACGCTCAAGGTCGCTCAACGAGCTATGGAGAGGGCTATGCTCGGAGTTTCTTTGCATGATGGACTCAAAAATGAGGATATCCGCAGTAAAACAAGAGTGACCGACATAGCCCAACGGATTAGTAAGCTGAAGTGGCAATGGGCCGGCCATATAGCTGGAAGAACCGATAACCGATGGGGAAGAAAGGTTCTCGAGTGGCAGCCTCGTACCGGTAGGCGTAGTGTAGGGCGACCCCCCACTAGATGGAGTAAAGACCTAGTAAGACATGCAGGAAGTCGATGGATGGAGGTGGCTCAGGACCGTGCTTTGTGGCATTACTTGGGGGAGGCCTATGTTCAGCAGTGGACTTATGAAGCGCTGTAATGATGATGATGATGATGATCGGCTTACGAAATTAAGACTTAGAAGAAAATTAAGAATGGGCCAAGAATGGACCCTTGTGGCACACCCGTATTTATCACAGCACGTAATGCATAAACACTCACGCCTGTCGTTGCCGTGCAGGTGGGTTGGGGACCGCAGTTTTTATTATTTTGTGTTATCAAAAAAATGCTTTTGATCCCCATTTCCTGTTTCAACTCCTCTCTGTTGCCATTTACGACACCTGTATGGGCTAGCGGATGATATTCTCACAACATCACTGCACGGTTCCTGACTTCGCTTGACAAAAGCTTTATTCAATGAGTAGTGGTCGCGTAAATATAAGAAATCATAATGTTAACCAATAACTTATTCACTCTTGCCTTGGAAAGGTATAAATAAATAAATAATTATCATTTTTACAGACAAATTCTCATTTGGTGGCAACACACAAAACCCAACAACGTCTACAGACCTCTTTGGTAAAAAATTCGCCTTTGGAGCCACAGCCACGACTGGTGAGTTTGTACAAATTAAACAAATTTTGCACAAGTTGCCAGCAGAGCAGCAGTGCTGCAGCGATGTTGCTGTAGCTTATGCTGAGTTGGTGACCATTTTGTTGTGGCAGCCTTCTGCCTTCTGTCCGCTGGATATTGTCTGTTACAACTCTCTTGAGTCTCAGCCAACAGGGATGACTTACATGGTCTGTTGAAGTTGCCTGAAACGACCATACAGCCTTGTCTTAATATAAATGTTTTGGCTCATTATTATTAAACCCGAGAAAATAAGAACAATTTTGCAAAACAATATTAAATTGCAGCGATAAATTCACTATAACATTAATACCAATACAAAACAAAAAAAAAGTACATAATAAGCAAATCATAATTACCTGCCGTGGGGCAATTCTATTTTCAAGCTCTACATGTATTGCTTGTTGCAAATGAGATGGATTTTCTCTCACAATAAGGTCACGTTCACGGTTCCTCAGAGAACTTCCACAAAGTATGCAAACAGGCTTGAAGCCACTGGAAGATGAGGTACCAGGTTCATTAGGTAATCTGGAGTTGACTTGCTGTAATGCCAATTGCTGACAGACATCACATACGTAATCTTCTTCAGTGATCTAAAATAAGAATTAGAGTTGTATTATGATGTATGATTGATATGAATTGTATTACGATGATGGTTTATGTTAGTGTAATAAAATAAGTAGGTATGTAAATACTTACTATTATTGAAGAATCCCACTCGCAGATCTTAGAAATTACTCTGGTAGCTCAAAAACGAGATGGCGGCGAAGTGTATCAATGCGTATGTTACAATCAACACATAGCAATCGCACGCCCAGTTGTCTTTGTTATGTAGTCTGCATGATGTCTCTCACAAATATCCAAGATTTCCCAAAATCAGTCCGTAAAACAATACCGAGGTCAGAACAACCGAAGGAAATGTCAATCTATGGCGCGGATCGATTACCACAGATTAAGCGATGACAAATTTTTTTTTTACACCGAGGGTAACCGAGAGTATAAGACGTGTTTATTTCCGCTCCGTGAATTTTAAATCTAAAGTGCAGTAAATTTTAGTTGCTATAGCATGTGTTTATAAAATTATTTTCGTTAAAAAGTGCTCTTTCCAATAGTGAAATCAGAATTGTGAAATACAAAGGGAATCGTACGATATAAGCGAAAATATTTCAAATTTTTTTGTAACGAACTTTGACGCTGACCTACGACAACATCGAGCCCGCTTCGCGTGCCTGCGTGCTGTGTTTAGTCACTACTTGAACGTCGCCGTGCTTCATTCAGGCGGTCGAGTTGTAAAGTTAATATATTGTTTATATTATATTATTTTTTGCTGTTAAAAATGAATGCTTGTAATGGCGGTTGCAACAAGCCTCTGAAGCTGATGAAAAGATTTCCTGCTCTCAAACAACCTGCAAAAAACAATTTCATTACTTTTGTGTTCAACTGACAAGTGCTAAAAAGCCGACTAACTGGAAATGTCCTATGTGCGTCCCCCCAGAAAGCCCAATCGAGCTAGGTGTATTTTCAATATATCAGAATTTAGAGCAAAAATGGAGCACCTCTACATTCAAGTAAATAAATTGGAGCATTAATACGAACGACGCTGCGAGCTAAAAACCGTGGGCTTGCTGGCGTCCTGTCCCGTCAGCACGCCCAAGCTAGATCTCGGGAACCGTTGAGAGTACTATCGTGTATTGTGGTTCAAATTTTCGAGCAAAATCTCTGCTCCCGTGAAATCAACTTCGAAACTAGAATGTGAAAGGAGTTAGACGTGATTAACCGGTGGGCTTGCTGGCGTCCTGTCCCTTCAGCAAGCCCACGCAGATCTCTGAAACGGTAATGATTTGGATTATGATTAAAAACTCTACAGATGAGCCCTATTTAGAGCACTCTGCTCCAAAAAAATATTAATGTAGCTTCAATAGTTCTCGAGTTACAGGCCTTTGAAAACGTGGTTGCTGGCGTCGCGTCCCGTCAGCAAGCCCATTTGGAGCGTGGAAACTACTGAACGGAGAGTCGTCAAAAATATCTCAAATCGTAGCTTAGAATGAGAGAACTATTCTCCAAATAGATCAAAATCCTAGGTTCTACGGTTTTCGCGCTATCAGCGAAAAACACTTCAGCCCGCGACGTTGCCGTTCCGTGCAACACTTCTATTAAGATCACAACTTCACAAGCCTAAGTGGCGCCGCCATCAGTTAAAAATAATAAATATTACACAGCTTTCTATATTTTGCCGATTGATTGTTTCTAAATAAATAAGAAATAAGAGATATTGTATGAGCAGCAATAAGCGAGGAGTTTTCCATATTAAGAAAGGAATTACGCAGCTGTGAAGATTCGTTAAGCTACTTGAATAATAAGTTTGAAGAAATGAAAAATAATGTTGAGGCCTGTGTGGAAATGAATTAAACAATCCAGCTTGAGAACAACTTATTGCAGCGCAAAGTCAATGATTTGGAATCGAGGTTGTCTGTTATAGAGTAGGCTCGAGGCAAAATAATATAGAAATTCATTGTCTACTAGAGCATTGACAAGAGAACTTAGTTAACACTCTTATGCAAATCAGTAAAGTAGTTAGTTTTCCTCTTACAGAAACTGACATTGTTGCCTGCAATAGAGTTCAAAAACAAAACCCATCCTCAAAAGTACCCAAAACAGTTATATGCAGATTTGTCAGTAAATTAAAACGCGACAACTTACTTGCAGCTGTATACAAATATAACAAGTCTCATCCCAAAGCAAAATTGAACACCAAACTTTTAGGCTTTGGCGATGTTGAATCAGCCGTCTACATCAGTGAACATCTCACCCTAGCTAATAAATCACTGCATGCTGCAACGTGAACGTGGGCGAAAGAGAAAAATTACAAATATGTATGGGTAAGAAATGGAAGAATTTTTGTTAGAAAAGACGATGAACATCCAGCAAAAGTGATATTACACCAGTTTACCTTGAAATCTTTAAATTAGGTTTTAATATCTTTTTAGCAACGGTCATTGTTTTTAGTTTTAAAATTCACGGTATGCTAGTATGCGGACTAAACTACCTGATGTCTTTTTGGAAGTTAGCGCTAACAATTTCGATTTAATCGTATTAATAGAGACTTGGCTTAACGATAGTATGTTTGATAGTGAAATTTTCGATAGTAGGTATCAAGTATTTAGGAGGGACGGATCATCCAACAATTTTAATGAGAATAATGATGGAGATGGTGTTGCTATCGCTGTGAAAAAGTCAATTAGTGCTAATAGAAACCACAATTTTGAATCTCGTTGTGAAGATTTATGGGTAACCCTAGAGCTGGGTAACTATAGAATCTGTGTTTGTTCAGTTTACTTACGTTCTCCTCTAAACCAAACTCATCTCAAGCATTTTACTGAAAATGCTGGTAATGTCATTAATAATACATGCAATGATATTCTTATTTTTGGAGAGTTTAATCTGCGTGACATTGTTTGGACTCCTTATAATGCAGATTCATCGCTTAAACCCAGCAATTTCGATAATATGTTCGGTTATGAATTCGTAGACTTTTTGTCTAGTTATGATCTAAAGCAATACAGTCAGATCTCTAATCACCAGGGCAAAACTCTCGACCTTGTGCTGAGTAACACAATCTGTGATATTTCCGTTAAAAAATCAAACAGTATAATTTCTCGAATAGACAACTATCATCCCCCAATTGAAGTAGACTTAGTTTTATGTAAAGCAAAAATGCTCTCTCCAAGACAAACTCCTAAATATAAGTTCTTTTAGCGAATTATGATAGTATACGAGCCCGTTTATCCGACCTCAACTGGACTTCGGAGTTCCGAAACTGTTCGACTGTTGATGAAGTTGTATCGAAGTTTTACTCTATTATAAAAAAGTTATCACTGAATTTGTTCCATGTCGCATACAAAACAAAAATCATATCCTCAATGGTATACAACAAACCTCATAAAACTATTACGAGAAAAGGAAAAATCTCGTCAAAAGTTTAAAAAGTACAGGAATGAATTAGATAAATTTGAATACAATAACTTAAAAGTTAGAACTAAAACATTAATCAAAAAATGTTACCAAAATCAAAAAGTGTACCCCAAGTACTTTTGGACTCATATAAAAAATAAACGTAAGAATAATGGTTGTATACCGTCTAATATGAAATTTGGAGACAAAGAAAAAATTTCCGACCTGTTTGCAGAAAATTTTGAATTAGTATATAAACCTATTGATATTAGTTTACATATAAACAAAATGGAAATACCAAAGTCTGCTTTCTCCATGGGGAATCTTTATCTAAATAATGACAGTATTGAGAAGTGCTTAAAGGCTCTAGATATTACTAAGGGCGCCGGAAGTGATGGGATTCACCCCTTGTTTCTGAAGGAATGCGCAGTAGAGCTCACCATACCTTTACATATTATTTTTAATGGATCATTATCTGAAGGTATATTTCAGAAACGTTCGAAGGATGCAATAATTATACCATTACATAAATCAGGCGATAAAAGTAATATCTGCAACTACAGACCTATTAGTATTCTTCCAGTTTTAGATAAAGTTTTTGAATCGTTAATTTGTCCTTATTTGACTTGGCATATAAAACATATTATAGCTGGTCAACAACACGGATTTTTTAAGAAACGCTCTACTACATCCAATTTTATTACATTTGTTGACAGAACATTTACTAGAATGAGCTCAGGGAATGAAGTAGATTTGTATTTATAATGACTTTAGTAAAGCGTTTGACACAGTAAATCATTCAGTTCTAATCAACAAACTACACACATTATTTGGTATACATGGATGCTTATTAGCTTGGTTTGCTTCATATCTCACAGATCGAACACAAAGAGTAGTCATTAGCGGTTTTGTTTCTAGAGAAATTATCCCAACGTCTGGAGTTCCACAAGGCTCGCACCTTGGCCCATTACTTTTTATAATGTTTATCGATGATATTAAGCATTGTATCCGTAACTCCGATTTTGAATTATACGCAGATGACCTAAAGATATCCAAAAGGCCTGTTGGTCTAGTGGTTAGTGACCCTGACTGCTAAGCCGGAGGTCGTGGGTTCGATTCCCACCCAGGACAAATGTTTGTGTGATGAGCACGATCATTTGTTCTGTGTCTGGGTGTAATTTATCTATAATATTTATGTATTTAGAAATATATAAGCATGTTTATCTGTTGTCTAGTACCCATAACACAAGCTCTGCTTAGCTTGGGACTTGATGGCGTTGTGTGATAGTTGTGAAATATTATTATTATTATTAATTGTGAATAATAACACAGACCAAATTCAACTTCATGAGGATATAGATGCGGCAGAAATGTCTCTCAATACAAATAAATGCTATCACATTAAATTCTCTCGAAAATTTAACAAATATAATAGTAGTTACAATATGAATGGTGTAGATTTAGCGAAAGTAGACGAAGTAAAGGACTTAGGCATTGCTATTGACTCTCAGATGCGATTCACGAACCACATTAACAATACCATACACAAATTTTATTTTCAGAAACACCAAAGATTTTAAGTCGGTTTTAGCGTTAAAAGTTCTCTATTTTGCACTGGTCCGCAGTCATGTTGATTATTGTTCAGTCGTATGGTACCCGTCTTATCAAAATAATATTCAGCGTATAGAAAGAATCCAAAAAAGATTTTTAAATAAAATATCTTATGTAAGTGGTATTCATCGTACAATTCGCAGATACTCTGAAAGATTAGCGCATTTCGAAATTTTATCATTGGAGCAGCGAAAGAATTTGCTATCTATAAGCCTTTTACATAAACTACTTAATAATAAAGTGGATTGTCCATCCCTCCTCTCACAAATTAACTTGAAGGTGCCCAGAGTTTCAGCAAGGTTGTGTAATTTTAGTCCCTTTAATGTTAATTTCAATAGCAAAAATTATGGTAACAACTCTCCTCTATGTTCTATGATGAGAAAGTACAATGATATATTCGGTAAATGTAATATAGAACTCTTTAGTGATGGTCTGGGTTCCTTAAAAAAGAAAATATTATTACTGGAACATGCAGGAGTGGTCTGTTCGATTCAACTCCTTCAACCAGCACTGGTTTGTTTGGCCAACAGAATACAAGCATAGGTGGTGGAGGCCTATGCACTAAGTTTTCAAACTTGGTAATGATCTTAAAATGTTTAACTTTATAAATAATTACAGATGCCTTCAAACAACAACGAGCACCGACTGGAACGGGCCACAACAAGTATGAAACCGTCGTTGGTACAGATGTTGTAGTCAAGTCTGGTTCGTCGAAAATTATCAATGTGAAGAAGCATTGCATCACTTGCATGACGGTCAGTAAAACTCTTACTTATCTTGTTATGCAAAGAGTTTTGTAGAAGTACGGTGAAAAACGAGCAAACAGTGCTCCTGATGATACACTGATTCACCGATTACTTCCCCCAATTAAGTAGTGTGGTATATGTGATAGAGCCAAGCTGTAGCTGTGTTGTAGTTGCGACAGAAATGTGTCAGCTCGACCGGGGTAGGACGCACGCTCACAGAATATCAGCGTGAAATAGCAACTTATTGCTGCTGTGTTTCATATTGTGAGTGTTGAGAAGCAAAGACGCTTTGTACTGGAAACAAGGCATTGCATCTCAGTCCTCAGGGGATACAACACATCTGCATTATCATTCTTAATTGAGGATAAATGTAGATTTCTCTGGGCCACAGCATCCACCTACCCTCAGGTGTGTTGTGAGCTCATTTGTCATCCTAATTCTATTGAAAAATCAATGCATCTGAGGTTTTTTTTTCTCTGAGGAAGAAATTAGAATACCTTATTTCCAGTACTGCTTGCACAGAGTACCAGCATAATGCTGCTGTGTTTCGTATAGTAAGTGAGGGGGACTGGAAACCCTTTTTTATAATACATAAACACTCACGCTCGTCACCCAGAGGGGTAGGCAGAGATTACGGACTTCCATTTGGCACGATCCTGACATACCTCTTTCGCCTCCTTCACATCCATATATCTGCGCATACACGCTCGTCGATTAGGGTTACTCCTAATGTGGCCTATTTGCCCAACATTTGCTTTGTTTCTCTTTATATATACTCTTTATATATAGGTGAAATATACATTTGCTTTGTCACTCTTTCCTCGTTTATTCTTTCTATAAGACCAAACCATCGAAACATTCCTTTCTTAATCCTGGTGACAACATCATCTTGCACACCACATTTTTCTCTTATCACGCAATTTCTCACCCTGTCATTCGGATTCAGCTCTAGCATACTCCCTGAAAGACCGCATTTCTACAGCATTTATTCTACTTTCGTGCTTCTTCTGCAACACCCAACTTTCACTACCATACATTAAAGTAGGGCTTTATGCATTACCATATGTGCCTTTTTAGACACATTCTGATTCTTCATAGTAGAGTGTGGAGCCCCATTCACTCTATTTCTAAATAGAGGAAATGGAGGAACCCTTTTTACTATTCACATTACTATTTTAATCCTCATGGGATACCTTTACATTTTATTCTTAATCGAGATGTCTATCACAACATCCACTTGCCCTCAGGTGAACTGTGTGGTCCTTTGTCGCTTAATTAGATAAACATTAGGGACTTATTTTATTTTTAGGAGTATGAAGGCAAATCACTAGAAGAGTTAAGGCTGGAGGACTACACTGCTGGACGCAAGCGTTCTACTTCTGGGGGCGTGTTCACCGGCTTCCGACAGCCCACTGAGGACAAACCACTGTTCGGAGGCACCAGTGAGTATGAACTTCAAATATTAACTTATTGGAGAACTTTTTCCTCGGAATAAATTAATGTATTATATCGGCTTACGAAATTAAGACTTAGAAGAAAATTAAGAATGGCCCAAGAATGGACCCTTGTGGCACACCCGTATTTATCACAGCACGTAATGCACAAACACTCACGCCTGTCGTTGCCGTGCAGGTGGGTGGGTAGGTGCAGGTGTTGTTATCAAAAAAATGCTGTTGGTCCCCATTTCCTGTTTAAGCTCCTCTCTGTCGCCATTTACGACACCCGTATGGGCTAGCGGATGATATTCTCTCAACATCACTGCACGGTTCCTGACTTAGCTTGACAAAAGCTTTATTCAATGAGTAGTGGTCGCGTAAATATAAGAAATCATAATGATAACCAAAAACTTATTCACTCTTGCCTTGAAGAGGTATAAATAAATAAATAATTATCATTTTTACAGACAAATTCTCATTCGGTGGCAACACACTAAACCCAACAACGTCTACAGACCTCTTTGGTAAAAAAATCGTCTTTGGAGCCACAGCCGCTACTGGTGAGTTTGCACAAATTAAACAAATTTTGCACAAGTTGCCAGCAGAGCAGCAGTGCTGCAGCGATGTTGCTGTAGCTTATGCTGAGTTGGTGATCATTTTGTTGTGGCGGCCTTCTGCCTTCTGTCCGCTGGATATTGTCTGTTGCAACTCTCTTGAGTCTCAGCCAACTGGGATGACTTACATGGTCTGTTGAAGTTGCCTGAAACGACCATACAGCCTTGTCTTAATATAAATGTTTTGGCTCATTATTATTAAACCCGAGAAAATAGGAGCAATTTTGCAAAACAATATTAAATTGCAGCGATAAATTCACTATAACATTGATACCAATACAAAACAAAAAGAAAAAAGTACATAATAAGCAAATCATAATTACCTGCCGTGGGGCAATTCTATTTTCAAGCTCTACATGTATTGCTTGTTGCAAATGAGATGGATTTTCTCTCACAATAAGGTCACGTTCACAGTTCCTCAGAGAACTTCCACAAAGTATGCAAACAGGCTTGAAGCCACTGGAAGATGAGGTACCAGGTTCATTAGGTAATCTGGAGTTGACATGCTGTATTGCCAATTGCTGACAGACATCACATACGTAATCTTCTTCAGTGATCTAAAATAAGAATTAGAGTTGTATTATGATGTATGATTGATATGAATTGTATTATGATGATGTATTATGTTAGTGTAATAAAATAAGTAGGTATGTAAATACGTACTATTATTGAAGAATCCCACTCGCAGATCTTAGAAATTACTCTGGTAGCTCAAAAACGAGATGGCGGCGAAGTGTATCAATGCGTATGTTACAATCAACACATAGCAATCTCACACCCTGTTGTCTTTGTTATGTAGTCTGCATGATGTCTCTCACAAATATCCAAGATTTCCCAAAATCAGTCCGTAAAACAATACCGAGGTCAAAACAACCGAAGGAAATGTCAATCTATGGCGCGGATCGAGGGTTGGGTTTACAATTCGGTCGCCTGAATTTGAAGATTCTGTCAATGTGGGGGAGTCAAAGGGGTTTATCTGAAGCACCCCCACTCAATTTTTTCTGCCGGAGCAGCGTCGAAGTATTTTTAATTATTTTTTAAAAATATTGGTAAATGACTAATTTAATCACGTTTTTGACATTTCATCTGTCAATGTCATATCGATATATAGTACTGAATCGATCTAGTGAATCGATATTTCACCCTAGAGAATCGAGATCGAATCTTTTTCTGTTTTATTAAGATTTGCAAAATTATTTACAATTGGTTGAATGTACCCCAACTCGTAAAGAATGACAGTTTTTAATTTAATTATTCAATGTTATCTGTACTTTATTGTATCTTTTGATATCGTAAATATAAACTTTTAACGCAAATAAAAAAAAACGATTTTTGCGAAATCGATCTTTAAGATTTTTTGTGAATCGATTCATCTAATTTCGATTTGAATCGATTTAAAAATATGTAAAATTAAATCGCTATGCCGGCCATTTTGTTGACAGCTTTTCGTCATGGTGTTGCTTCCGAGTTTCAGAATTTTGGTGAATAGTGAAATATTTGTGGCGGCGGAATACTGCTAAATATCGCAAAGATCTTTTCTTACAAATGGTGGCAGCCATAAATTATGTTTATAAATTAAAGTAGTTACGAAAGTTAATAATTTGGTGTTATATCGAGTGCAATAGCGAGCGAAGCGAGCCTGGGACGTGGAGCACCCCGACTCGGACAGGTTAGGTTAGAAGAGGATGACGGGGTCGTATGAGCGAGCGAAGCGAGCGAATAGACCCCGTCATCCTCTTCGTGGTTATTTTTTTGTAAACCACTCAGAAGTAGGAGCCCCGCGAAGCGGGGCTCCGTCGACCGGACTTCCCTCGACTGCACCACGTTAAGTGGCGTGGGGCTTCCATCCTCCAACTCTCTCTACCCAAAAATCAGGTTAAAATTGTCATAAAAATTACGAAACATAACCTCAAAATGAGATTTTTAAAAATAAATAAAAAAAAAACTAAGCACGTCCGGCAGAAAGTGGAAGTAGGGGGTGACTCTACAACTCCTCCCCCTCCCCCCACGCCACCCCTCACCCCCAAATTCAGGCGACCGAATTGTAAACCTTACCCCGGATCGATTACCACAGATTAAGCGATGACAATTTTTTTTTACACCGAGGGTAACCGAGAGTATAAGACGTGTTTATTTCCGCTCCGTGAATTTTAAATCTAAAGTGCAGTAAATTTTAGTTGCTATAGCATGTGTTTATAAAATTATTTTCGTTAAAAAGTGCTCTTTCCAATAGTGAAATCAGAATTGTGAAATACAAAGGGAATCGTACGATATAAGCGAAAATATTTAAAAATTTTTTGTAACGAACTTTGACGCTGACCTACGACAAGATCGAGCCCGCTCGCGTGCCTGCGTGCTGTGTTTAGTCACTACTTGAACGTCGCCGTGCTTCATTCAGGCGGTCGAGTTGTAAAGTTAATATATTGTTTATATTATATTATTTTTTGCTGTTAAAAATGAATGCTTGTAATGGCGGTTGCAACAAGCCTCTGAAGCTGATGAAAAGATTTCCTGCTCTCAAACTAACTGCAAAAAACAATTTCATTACTTTTGTGTTCAACTGACAAGTGCTAAAAAGCCGACTAACTGGAAATGCCCTGACTGCATTCAAGAAATGTCATCAACTCAGCGTAATAAAAATCAAAAATGATACATACACCCCGTAAGAACTCCTTATTTTTTATTTTTTTTTTTTATAGAAGAGGGGGCAAACGAGCATGCGGCTCACCTGATGTTAAGTGACTACCGCCGCCCATGATCAACCGCAACACCAGGGGAATTGCAGGTGCGTTGCCGGCCCTTTAGAAAGGAGTAAGCTCTTTTCTTGAAGGTCCCCAGGTCGTATCGGTCCGGAAAAATCGCCGGTGGTAAACTATTCCACAGAGAGGTTGTACGTGGAAGAAAACTCCTTGTGAAACGTACAGTGGTGGACCGCCAAGCATCCAGATGGTGTGGATGGTATCGGGACGTTTGCCGTGTAGTGCGTTCACGAAATTTGGCGGCTGGGATTAATCCGAACAATTCCTCAGAGCACTCTCCGTGATAGATGCGATAAAATACGCAAAGAGATGCAACATCTCTTCGCAGCGCCAGTGAATCGAGCCGATCGGAAAGCACTCGGTCGTCGACGATTCGAGCCGCTCTGCGCTGGATGCGGTCAAGTGGAAGGAGCTGGTACTGGGGAGCCCCAGCCCAGAGATGGGAACAGTATTCCATGTGCGGCCGAACCTGCGCCTTGTAATGTTGCAGGCGGTGTGCCGGCATGAAATACTGTCCCGCTCTGCTGAGCACGCCAAGCTTTTTAGAGGCCAATTTGGCCTTCCCTTCCAAGTGACCACGAAACTGCACGTCACTCGATATGTCGACGCCGAGGATTCCGATACTGGCTGAGGCAACAAGGGGAGTGCCTTGAAACTGAGGGGATACGACAAAGGGGTTCTTTTTAGCGGTTAACGCGCAAACTTGTGTCTTCTGGGGGTTAAACTGGACTAGATTTAGTCGTCCCCAATCCGAGACTCTGTTCAGCAAAGACTCGACTTCAGACACAAGTTTGTCCCGGCACTCGGAGACGTTTTCCCGAGAAATATTGGCTCGGCCGGTGTAAAGAGATCACCAGTGCTGTCATCCGCATAGCAATGAATGTTGGCGGAACAGCGTTGGCGATAGCACGCAGCCCTGTGGAACACCAGCATTAATAGGCTTGCAATCGGAGCTTGCACCGTCTACAACGACCTTGATGCTCCGATCTGCAAGAAAGCTGGTGACCCAATCGCACAATTTCTCGGGAAGCCCATAGGAAGGGAGCTTCGCAAGAAGCGCTTTGTGCCAAACCCGATCGAAGGCCTTCGCAATGTCCAAACTAACGGCCAATGCCTCCCCCTTGAACTCTACTGCCTCCGCCCATTTGTGAGTGAGGTAGACCAGAAGATCATCAGCTGATCGACCACGGCGAAAACCGTATTGGCGGTCACTAATCAGCTGGTGATCCTCAAGGTACCTCATGAGCTGGCAGTTTACAATGGACTCCATTGTTTTGGAGAACAAGGAGGTGATGGCGATTGGCCGGTAGTTGGACGGGTCTGAGCGGTCGCCTTTTTTAGGAATCGGGTGGACGAAAGCCGTCTTCCATGATTTTGGGACTACGCCTAGGGAGTAGGAGTACCGGAAGAGACGCGTTAAAACCGGTGCCAACTCTGGAGCACACGTCCTCAGCACAATTGGGGGGATTCCGTCAGGCCCACTCGACTTGTAGATGTCCAGGGAGAGGAGTGCTTTGCGAACCGAGCGCTGTGTGAACTGCACTTCCGGCATGGAGCACTCACACCGCGGGATGGTCGGCGGCGTACTCCCCCCGTCATCGAGAGTCGAGTTAGACGCAAAGAAAGAGCCTAGAAGATCGGCTTTCTCCTTTGCAGTATGGGCCAGTGAGTCGTCCTCCCTGTGCAGAGATGGAAGAGATGGCTGACAGAAATTCCCCTGGACAGCCTTGGCGAGAGACCAGAATGCACGGGTTCCAGAAGGAAGGCGAACTAGTTTCTCGCCAATTCTGCCTATGTGCTCTGACTTTGCCTTGGCAATGACTCTTTTGAAGGACCTAGAGGCGGAATTATACTTCTTTTTTAGAGCGCTGGTGTTTACATCCCGGGACGCTGATGCATCAACCCAGGCTTGGTAGCACTCCTGCTTATAGCATGATGCTATTTTACAGGAGCGACCAAACCATGGCTGAGATTTGCCTCCAATGGGCACCACAGAGGAAGGAATAAGCTTATCTAAAGCTATCAATGAATCACTCGATGAACGTCAAAATGTAACCTTTACTCGGGGTAATACTTTAAATAATAGCTTCGTTGAAGAAACTGTCAATCTGTGGTCCGCTGTCAGAAATATTTTGCATGAAGATACAAGTGATATTGTACGAGCAGCAATAAGCGAGGAGTTTTCCATATTAAGAAAGGAATTACGCAGCTGTGAAGATTCGTTAAGCTACTGGAATAATAAGTTTGAAGAAATGAAAAATAATGTTGAGGCCTGTGTGGAAATGAATAAAACAATCCAGCTTGAGAACAACTTATTGCAGCGCAAAGTCAATGATTTGGAATCGAGGTTGTCTGTTATAGAGCAGGGCTCGAGGCAAAATAATATAGAAATTCATTGTCTACTAGAGCATTGACAAGAGAACTTAGTTAACACTCTTATGCAAATCAGTAAAGTAGTTAGTTTTCCTCTTACAGAAACTGACATTGTTGCCTGCAATAGAGTTCAAAAACAAAACCCATCCTCAAAAGTACCCAAAACAGTTATATGCAGATTTGTCAGTAAATTAAAACGCGACAACTTACTTGCAGCTGTATACAAATATAACAAGTCTCATCCCAAAGCAAAATTGAATACCAAACTTTTAGGCTTTGGCGATGTTGAATCAGCCGTCTACGTCAGTGAACATCTCACCCAAGCTAATAAATCACTGCATGCTGCAACGTGAACCTGGGCGAAAGAGAAAAATTACAAATATGTATGGGTAAGAAATGGAAGAATTTTTGTTAGAAAAGACGATGAACATCCAGCAAAAGTGATATTACACCAGTTTACCTTGAAACCTTTAAATTAGATTTTAATATCTTTTTAGCAACGGTCATTGTTTTTAGTTTTAAAATTCACTCTTAACATTTATTACCAAAATATCCGCGGTATGCGGACTAAATTACCTGATGTCTTTTTGGAAGTTACCGCTAACAATTTCGATTTAATCGTATTAACAGAGACTTGGCTTAACGATAGTATATTTGATAGTGAAATTTTCGATAGTAGGTATCAAGTATTTAGGAGGGACAGATCATCCAACACTTTTAATTAGAATAATGATGGAGATGGTGTTGCTATCGCTATGAAAAAGTCAATTAGTGCTTATAGAAACCACAATTTTGAATCTCGTTGTGAAGATACCAGAAGTATAGAATCTGTGTTTGTTCAGTTTACTTACGTTCTCCTCTAAATCAAACTCATTTCAAGCATTTTACTGAAAATGCTGGTAATGTCATTAATAATACATGCAATGATATTCTTATTTTTGGCGATTTTAATCTGCGTGACATTGTTTGGACTCCTTATAATGCAGATTCATCGCTTAAACCCAGCAATTTCGATAATATCTTCGGTTATGAATTCGTAGACTTTTTGTCTAGTTATGATCTAAAGCAATACAGTCAGATCTCTAATCACCAGGGCAAAACTCTCGACATCGTGCTGAGTAACATAATCTGTGATACTTCCGTTAAAAAATCAAACAGTATAATTTCTCGAATAGACAACTATCATCCCCCAAATGAAGTAGACTTAGTTTTATGTAAAGCAAAAATGATCTCTCCAAGACAAACTCCTAAGTATAAGTTTTTTTAGCGAATTATGATAGTATACAAGCCCGTTTATCCGACCTCAACTGGACTTCGGAGTTCCGAAACTGTTCGACTGTTGATGAAGTTGTATCGAAGTTTTACTCTATTATAAAAAAAGTTATCACTGAATTTGTTCCATGTCGCATACAAAACAAAAAATCATATCCTCCATGGTATACAACAAACCTCATAAAACTATTACGAGAAAAGGAAAAATCTCGTCAAAAGTTTAAAAGGTACAGGAATGAATTAGATAAATTTGAATACAATAACTTAAAAGTTAGAACTAAAACATTAATCAAAAATGTTACCAAAATCAAAAAGTGTACCCCCAGTACTTTTGGACTCATATAAAAAATAAACGTAAGAATAATGGTTGTATACCGTCTAATATGAAATTTGGAGACAAAGAAGCTAATAATGGAGAAAAAATTTCAGACCTGTTTGCTGAAAATTTTGAATTAGTATATCAACCTATTGATATTAGTTTACATATAAACAAAATTGAAACACCAAAGTCTGCTTTCTCCATGGGGAATCTTTATCTAAATAATGACAGTATTGAGAAGTGCTTAAAGGCTCTTAGATATTACTAAATGCGCCGGAAGTGATGGGATTCACCCCTTGGATGCAATAATTATACCATTACATAAATCAGGCGATAAAAGTAATATCTGCAACTACAGACCTATTAGTATTCTTCCAGTTTTAGATAAGTTTTTGAATCGTTAATTTGTCCTTATTTGTCTTGGCATATAAAACATATTATAGCTAATCAACAACACGGATTTTTTAAGAAACGCTCTACTACATCCAATTTTATTACATTTGTTGACAGAACACTTACTAGAATGAGCTCAGGGAATGAAGTAGATTGTATTTATAATGATTAATGACTTTAGTAAAGTGTTTGACACAGTAAATCATTCAGTTCTAATCAACAAACTACACACATTATTTGGTATACATGGATGCTTATTAGCTTGGTTTGCTTCATATCTCACAGATCTAACACAAAGAGTAGTCATTAGCGGTTTTGTTTCTAGAGAAATTATCCCAAGTCTGGAGTTCCACAAGACTCGCACCTTGGCCCATTGCTTTTTATAATATTTATCGATGATATTAAGCATTGTATCCGTAACTCCGATTTTGAATTATACGCAGATGACCTAAAGATATCCAAAATTGTGAATAATAACACACCAAATTCAACTTCATGAGGATATAGATGCGGCAGAAATGTCTCTCAATACAAATAAATGCTATCACATTAAATTCTCTCGAAAATTTAACAAATATAATAGTAGTTACAATATGAATGGTGTAGATTTAGCGAAAGTAGACGAAGTAAAGGACTTAGGCATTGCTATTGACTCTCAGATGCGATTCACGAACCACATTAACAATACCATACACAAATTGTTAAGAATGTTAGCTTTTATTTTCAGAAACACCAAAGATTTTAAGTCGGTTTTAGCGTTAAAAGTTTTCTATTTTGCACTGGTTCGCAGTCATGTTGATTATTGTTCAGTCGTATGGTACCCGTCTTATCAAAATAATATTCAGCGTATAGAAAGAATCCAAAAAAGATTTTTAAATAAAATATCTTATGTAAGTGGCGTTCATCGTACAATTCGCAGATGCTCTGAAAGATTAGCGCATTTCGAAACTTTATCATTGGAGCAGCGAAAGAATTTGCGATCTATAAGCCTTTTACATAAACTACTTAATAATAAAGTGGATTGTCCATCCCTCCTCTCACAAATTAACTTGAAGGTGCCCAGAGTTTCAGCAAGGTTGTGTAATTTTAGTCCCTTTAGTGTTAATTTCAATAGCAAAAATAATGGTAACAACTCTCCTCTATGTTCTATGATGAGAAAGTACAATGATATATTCGGTAAATGTAATATAGAACTCTTTAGTGATAGTCTGGGTTCCTTAAAAAAGAAAATATTATTACTGGAACATGCAGGAGTGGTCTGTTCGATTCAACTCCTTCAAACAGCACTGGTTTGTTTGGCCAACAGAATACAAGCATAGGTGGTGGAGGCCTATGCACTAAGTTTTCAAACTTGATAATGATCTTAAAATGTTTAACTTTATAAATAATTACAGATGCCTTCAAACAACAACGAGCACCGACTGGAACGGGCCACAACAAGTATGAAACCGTCGTTGGTACAGATGTTGTAGTCAAGTCTGGTTCGTCGAAAATTATCAATGTGAAGAAGCATTGCATCACTTGCATGACGGTCAGTAAAACTCTTACTTATCTTGTTATGCAAAGAGTTTTGTAGAAGTACGGTGAAAAACGAGCAAACAGTGCTCCTGATGATACACTGATTCACCGATTACTTCCCCCAATTAAGTAGTGTGGTATATGTGATAGAGCCAAGCTGTAGCTGTGTTGTAGTTGCGACAGAAATGTGTCAGCTCGACCGGGGTAGGACGCACGCTCACAGAATATCAGCGTGAAATAGCAACTTATTGCTGCTGTGTTTCATATTGTGAGTGTTGAGAAGAAAAGACGCTTTGTACTGGAAACAAGGCATTGCATCTCAGTCCTCAGGGGAGACAACACATCTGCATTATCATTCTTAATTGAGGATAAATGTAGATTTCTCTGGGCCACAGCATCCACCTACCCTCAGGTGTGTTGTGAGCTCATTTGTCATCCTAATTCTATTAAAAAATCAATGCATCTGAGGTTTTTTTTTCTCTGAGGAAGAAATTAGAATACCTTATTTCCAGTACTGCTTGCACAGAGTACCAGCATAATGCTGCTGTGTTTCGTATAGTAAGTGAGGGGGACTGGAAACCCTTTTTTATAATACATAAACACTCACGCTCGTCACCCAGAGGGGTAGGCAGAGATTACGGACTTCCATTTGGCACGATCCTGACATACCTCTTTCGCCTCCTTCACATCCATATATCTGCGCATACACGCTCGTCGATTAGGGTTACTCCTAATGTGGCCTATTTGCCCAACATTTGCTTTGTTTCTCTTTATATATACTCTTTATATATAGGTGAAATATACATTTGCTTTGTCACTCTTTCCTCGTTTATTCTTTCTACAAGACCAAACCACCGAAACATTCCTTTCTTAATCCTGGTCACAACATCATCTTGCACACCACATTTTTCTCTTATCACGCAATTTCTCACCCTGTCATTCGGATTCAGCTCTAGCATACTCCCTGAAAAACCGCATTTCTACAGCATTTATTCTACTTTCGTGCTTCTTCTGCAACACCCAACTTTCACTACCATACATTAAAGTAGGGCTTTATGCATTACCATATGTGCCTTTTTAGACACATTCTGATTCTTCATAGTAGAGTGTGGAGCCCCATTCACTCTATTTCTAAATAGAGGAAATGGAGGAACCCTTTTTACTATTCACATTACTATTTTAATCCTCATGGGACACGTTTACATTTTATTCTTAATCGAGATATCTATCACAACATCCACTTGCCCTCAGGTGAACTGTGTGCTCCTTTGTCGCTTAATTATATAAACATTTGGTACTTATTTTATTTTTAGGAGTATGAAGGCAAATCACTAGAAGAGTTAAGGCTGGAGGACTACACTGCTGGACGCAAGCGTTCTACTTCTGGGGGCATGTTCATCGGCTTCCGACAGCCCACTGAGGACAAACCACTGTTCGGAGGCACCAGTGAGTATGAACTTCAAATATTAACTTATTGGAGAACTTTTTCCTCGGAATAAATTAATGTATTATGTCGGCTTACGAAATTAAGACTTAGAAGAAAATTAGGAATGGCCCAAGAATGGACCCTTGTGGCACACCCGTATTTATCACAGCACGTAATGCACAAACACTCACGCCTGTCGTTGCCGTGCAGGTGGGTGGGTAGGTGCAGGTGTTGTTATCAAAAAAATGCTGTTGGTCCCCATTTCCTGTTTAAGCTCCTCTCTGTCGCCACATACGACACACATCACACATCTCACAACATCACTGCACGGTTCCTGACTTAGCTTGACAAAAGCTTTCTTCAATGAGTAGTGTCCGCGTAAATAAAAGAAATTATAATGTTAACCAAAAGCTTATTCACTCTTGCCTTGAAGAGGTATAAATAAATAAATAATTATCATTTTTACAGGCAAATTCTCATTCGGTGGCAACACACTAAACCCAACAACGTCTACAGACCTCTTTGGTAAAAAATTCGTCTTTGGAGCCACATCCACTACTGGTGAGTTTGCACAAATTAAACAAATTTTGCACAAGTTGCCAGCAGAGCAGCAGTGCTGCAGCGATGTTGCTGAAGCTTATGCTAAGTTGGTGACCATTTTGTTGTGGCAGCCTAATATTAATTATTAAAATGTTTTTTTTTGCCTTTTATTTTTTACTCCATCTCTTTGGGAGCCACTCTAGATGGATTAACAACCAGGCAAGACGTGTAGAAAGTTAAAGGATGAGTCACTAGCATCTCTACACTTTCTACATGTCTTACTTGTGTACTCTATTTTTTATAGAACCTGTGCCCAGCTGTGGGCCATATAAGGGTCCTTTTACTTTTCTCTTGTTCCATGACTTGAACACAATGTTAACATTTGAAGGAGCGCAACTTTGTAACAAATTACCCGCACACATAAAAAATGTTTACTCATTCAATGCATTCAAGAAAAAATTGTATGAATATCTTGTTGCACCTACCTGGTAGTAAGTGAATGCGAATGAGGCCCGTAGACATCTTACATTCATCCTCGATTAAGAATCAAAATGCAGATGCGTTGTAACCCTGGGAAGTAAGATGGAATACCTCGTTAACATTAAAACTAGTCTCAAGTAAGTACTGTTTCTTGTTATTTATGAAGGGCTATAATGATAATAGTGGCGTTTTTTATCTCTCTCAAGTCTAGTTTCTTAATCTAAAACAATCTCTTCATGGTCTAAGCAGCATTTATATTTTCACAACCCTCAATGCCAGTTTGCATGCCTCCTGATGAACGTGGGTCTCATGCAGGTAGAATATGTAGTAATTGCTCACCTTTGACAGTGCACCCTTTTTTTTTGCGCCCGAAGCAAATATGAGCAACCCTCCGGAAAGCGGGGGAGGGAGGTTGGGAATGCTCATAGCATACCAGCCCACATAACCACGCAGTTGCGTGGTTATGTGGTGACTTTTACCCACTAAACCCAACCTTTTAGGAACTGGCTTAACGATCTGACTAGAGATCTCTAAGCCGTATACGAACGCGACCCTCCTAGGCAGAAAGGAGGGCGCAGTCAGTGCACCCTGTAAACAATTTATATAAATATCCATATTTTACATTTAGCATATAATGGATACACACATCCCTGTCTATCGTAAGGTTTTTCCATAGTAGCCTCTTGCGCGACACACGCGTAGATCGAACTAAAAATACATAATTAAAACTGAAGGCATCTCGGGCTAACTATGTGACATCAGGATATTGACCACTTATGTCTTTATGATGTTGGGTGATAAAATTCGTAAAAATCAGTTGTAAGAAATCATTATGTAAGTGAACACAATGGAGTGTAAATGAGAGGTGGATGTTCTGTTGTTTTTCGTTTTTTAATAGGTGTGGAGGTTGTAGAGTGCCAGTATAATTACACGCTGCGAGGCGTTCCATGTTAGTCCTCAGGGATGAGAACGCATAGGTAGCCGTATTTGAAGTTGGCTGCAGCTGTCAGTGGACTGCAGGAGCCACATACCATCAGGTGGACTGCGAGTGCGCTTGTCAATTCAGTTTTATAAAAAAAAGGAAATTCACAGGTGCGAGTGGTCTGACACTGCGAACTAACCTTCACAGTTCTTTCTCTATACGGGTTAAGTTTGTTAAATTGAATTTTTCTTGCTGTTGATAATGTTTTAATACGTATTAAACTCTATGATCAGGCACCGGTATCTTTACCTTCGGCACCGCCGCGCCTAGCTTTGGTGGATTCGGTACCAACACGCAGAACCAAGTGAGTATATTTTTTATATTTAGAAACAAAATAACAGTTCATTTGATGGTTCTGCAGCCAAATTCTAATGAACAATTAATGAGGACTATGATGGAATGACTCATTCTGTATGTCTTAATTGATTTAGTAACCCAAGCTCCACAGCATCCACTTGTCGTTGGGTGAACTGAGTAATCGTTTGACAACAAAGAATGTTCTGAGTGACTGATTCATATAACAAAGTACAGCCCAAACCGCTGGACGTAGAAATCTGAAATTTGGACGGTAGTTGATTTTTATAATGTAGGCATCCACTGATAAAGGATTTTGGAAAATTTTACCGCTGATGGAATGGAATAGATTATAATAGATAATTTTTATTTAATGGGGCGTTTGACTCGATACTTGCTAAAGGTTTTCTGTAAATAAAATAAACGAATTCGGATTTTGCAAAAGGACTTTTTACGGGAACAGAGGGTGTTCAAATTTGTATGGAAAAAAAATGAATTAACGGTTTTTTAATTTGAAAATTGGTGCTTATTCATATGTTAAGGAATTAAAAATTATGAAATTCACATTCTTGGTTTCTGTTTTATAATAAAATCATTTTTAGGTGTTACAATGTTTTACGCCACCACACGGCCTGTGTGGTCACTAAAACAAGTATAATTTTTGTAGCAAAGCACTGATCTATTCGGTGCGAAGTCGGCTACCACTGGCTTCGGAAGCACTCCGGCCAGTAGTAGCTTCGAAACTGGGCTGTTCAACGCTAAACCGCAGCAAACTCTTGCACCTACCGTCGGGTCCACTGCACCGTCAGGTAAGTTCCATAACCTTCAAAAGTTAATATTTCTCTGTCTTAAAAACTCAATGAAGACTAGCCATGTGAAGGATTACAGTGCCCAAGTGTGTGCGCAAGCACAGGTGTTCTATTCTCTATTGCATCACTCCTGTAGTCGATAGGACAGTAATCCAACGCGAAAGGAGAAAGACCGGGCGCAGGACCAACAGGTTTACTTGCTTTCCGAAGCATGGGGCTGAAACGCCACCCACTTATTGATTCTGTGCTGCTACTGAGAACTTCTTCTCAGAAAACACAAACACTAATTTTGTTCAACCAGTGTTTTGAATCTTTGGGACCACATGATCAGTAGTTGCACTTACGCTTACGTTTACTAGATCAGCAAAACAATTATCTATACAGGCTTACTTATCAAAAAGTAGCCAAAGGACATTGTTCAAAATGGCCTATGAATCAACACGCATGAAACCTTTACAATTATTACTAGTTTTTTTTTAATAATTTACATTACAATTATTGCAATAGAACGGACACTTCATAATTTCAAAAACATTTTAAAAAGTAATTCACCTTCGTCTTATTCCCCGGTGTTATAATTTTTTGGTTTAAATTGAGGTTTTAATAGGCAAAGCTATTGTAGATCATACAGCCAAGTCTTTGTGACAGCGCAATTAATAAGAGTGATAGGTACAGACAAGTGTTACAAAACTCAGTTTTCGCATCGTTTGATCTATGAATAAGGTTTTTAGTTACAAACAGAATATAGCGATTAAAAGCTCTGAAACAGCAGCTGCAGGCCCGTCGGTAGCTCCTACATCTGCAGCACCTGACTTAGGTGCTCTGATGGTGATGCTGCAGGAGCAGGCTCGCCGACAGGAGGAACAGGTCCGTCGGTTGGCAGAGCAGCTGCGGGGTGGACAGGATGAACAGGTCCGCCGACAGGAGGAACAGGTCCGTCAGTTGAAAGAGCAGCTGCAGAGCGGACAAGAGGAACAGGCCCGCCGACAGGAGGAACAGGCCCGTCGGTTGGAAGATCAGCAGGCGGAACGGGCTCGTCGGTCGGAAGAGCAGATGCTCCTCATGAAGGACCTTCACGCTACCTTCGGGAAAGAGATAAGGCAGGTGAAGGATAGGGTTGCTCAACACGACAACCGTTTGTCGGAAGCTGAAACCCGAATCGAAGAACATGAAACCCGAATCAACCATGTGAACCATCGGGTTGACAACGTGATGGCTGACGTGAAGAAAACGCTGAACGACCTCAAACTTGGGGGTGGAACTGCAGCCCCCGCAGTAGCTACTACACCTTCGCTACGTGGGTTCAAGGTACCACCGTTCGACGGGACTTCTTCCTGGTCGGTCTACAAAATCCAGTTCGAGGCCGTCATGGAGGCAAACGGCTGGAATAAAAGCCAGGCCATGACTGCACTCACCTTAGGCCTGCGCGACCAAGCCTTAACCGTGTTGGAAGCTCTCGGTAAGAAAGTAACCTACGAGCAGCTCCTTGAGGCATTGGAGGCGAGATATGGTGACGCTCACCTGGAACACGTCTTTCGCGCGCAGCTTAAAGATCGCGTGCAACGCAGCAACGAAAACCTGCAGCAGTGGGCCCTTGAGGTGGAGAAGATGGTTCGAAAAGCATACCAGTCTGTACCTGCGCTCATTGAAGGGAACCTGGTGCAGACATTCATCGACGGCATCCGCGACCTGGAAGTCAGAGCTGCTGTGAGGCTCGGGCACCACGAGACGCTTAAGGACGCCTTGGCCCATGCACTGGAGGTAGAAGCCGTGCGGCAGGATCATCGTTCCCATCGCGTCAGGGAGGTTGCAGCAGCTACAGTTCGCGACCGCAACAAAGGATACAGCCCTAGGTACTATGGCTGTGGGGAAAAGGGCCATCTTCGATCCAGCTGCCCTAAGCGAACCCTAGAAAGGGAAGGTGAACGATCCCAGGAGGGTAGTGCGGCCAACAGCACCGCCCAGCAGCAGCAGGGAAACGAGTAAAAGCCAGAACTGCGGGGCGGGTGCTGGCTGATGTTAAAAGAGCCCCAAGGATCTCGATCTCACAAACCCATGATGGGAACAGTCTAATCATCAAGGGCGAGGTCAACGGAATGCCGTGTAAACTGACCATAGACACTGGAGCCTCTCGTACGGTTGTTAGTTCCCAACTTATAAGTCAGTTCCTTGGGGACTCCGCATACAACCGAGAACGCATTAATTTGGCCGCCACCGGTCAGTGTATACCCGTCCGTGGAGAGAAGGAGATGGAGTTGAAGCTTGGCAACGTGATCTACCTGCATAATGTCATCGTGGCTGATATAATGGACGACTGCATCCTAGGCCTAGACTTTATGAGGAATAATTGTTGTGAGATCGACGTTAAGCAAGGTGTTTTGAAATGTGGACAGGAGGAACTTTTTATGGATGGTGCGTTACCAGGGAACGTGTACAGCATTAAGAAGATTGTTCTTCCGCCGAGATCGGAAACGATTGTTCCGGTTAGTCTTCCCCGAAACGCTGGGCAAGCTCACCGTTGTGTACTTGTGGAAAGGGTAAACAATGACCTTCCATGGAAAGTAGCTCGAACCTTGGTCAGAACCACTGACATCTCAAGAATACGTGTGCTGAACCTTTGCGACCGGGAACAGATTATAGAAAAAGGCACACTGGTTGGCACTTGTGAGGAAGTGGATTGGTTACGTCGGTGCCAATATATATCGAGTGGGACCCCCAGCAAGGATTCAGAAACGAGAGTGACCACACTTTTGGAAGACTGTCGCAGTGTTCTCTCCCCGAACGAATTGGTCAAGGCGAAGAAGTTGTTACTCAAGTACGCCGATGTGTTCTCGTCAAACGATGCTGACATAGGAAAGACTGGCTTAGTTCAACACAAAATAAACACAGGAGAGGAATTGCCTATCCGTCAGCGGCCAAGAAGATTGCCGGTAGCACGTGAAAAGGAAGTGGAAACCATGATTGAGGGAATGGTGAAGGATGGTGTTATTGAACCTTCATCTAGTCCATGGTGTTCACCCGTGGTGCTGGTAAAGAAGAAGGATGGCAGCATGCGGTTCTGTGTTGATTACCGCCGTCTGAACGACGTTATAAAGAAGGACAGCTATCCCTTGCCAAGAATTGATGACACGTTGGACATGCTTACAGGAGTAAAATGGTTTAGCACGCTGGATTTAAAAAGTGGCTACTGGCAAGTTGAAATTGACCCTAAGGACAAGGAGAAAACTGCGTTCTCGATGGGAAAGGGTCTGTGGCAATTCAAAGTAATGCCGTTTGGGTTGTGCAATGCTCCAGCAACGTTTGAAAGGCTGATGGAACTTGTACTTACCGGGCTAATTGGCGATGCCTGTCTGGTCTACTTGGATGACATCATCATCGTGGGCCGTACGTTTGAGGAACACCTTGAAAACCTGGGACGCGTGCTCATGAAGATTCAGAGTGCCAATCTCAAGCTGGGTCCGAAGAAATGTTCACTGTTCAAACGGCAAGTCAACTTTTTGGGGTATGTAGTGTCGGAAGAACGTATCCGCACGGATCCAGAGAAAATTGCAGCTGTAAAGGATTGGCCGGTTCCAAAAGACAAGACGCAGGTTAGAGCATTTTTGGGTTTGTGCTCCTATTACCGGCGATTTGTGAAGAACTTTGAAGAGATAGCCAAACCTCTGCATAAGCTAACCGAGGAGAAGCGACATTTCTGCTGGGATGAAAGTTGTAATATCGCATTCCAGGAGCTCAAGGACCGTTTGTGCAAAACACCTATTTTGGGATACCCTGATGCAAGCAAAGAATTTATAGTTGACACAGACGCAAGTGATATAGGGCTTGGCGGTGTGTTGTCTCAACGGAATGGTGACCAAGAGGTCGTGATAGCGTACTTCAGCAAGTCGTTGTCAAAACCGGAAAGGAACTATTGTGTCACAAGACGCGAATTGCTAGCTGTGGTAAAGTCGTTGCAGCATTTTAGCAAATATCTTCTGGGGCGAAAATTTCACTTACGAACTGACCACACTGCACTTAAATGGCTATTGCAGTTTAAAAATCCAAAAGGACAAGTTGCGAGGTGGATTGAACTACTGCAGGAAAACGACTTTGAGATCGAACATCGCAGCGGGAAATCTCATGGCAACGCAGATGCATTATCACGAAGACCTTGTCCTGAAGATTGCAAACATTGTACTAGGCAAGAGAGTAAGGGAGTGGTATCCGTGAGGATGCTCAGGGCAGGCCACCTCAGCAACGAGTGGAAGGACAGCTTTCAACGTGCACAGCAGGAAGATCCGGACATCAAGCCGATCCTGGAATGGATGAAGGCCGGTGCTCCCAAGCCCAAGTGGAGCAACGTCTCAGCGATGAGTTCGACCACTAAAAGCTATTGGGCCCAGTGGGACAGCTTACTGCTTCAGGATGGAGTTCTGTGCCGTAAATGGGAAAATGTTCGGGGAGACAGCTGTCATTCACAAATGGTTGTCCCTAAAGCTAAACTACCGGATGTTCTACAGCTGTACCATAATGATTATTCAGGAGGCCATCTGGGAGTTAAACGAACTCTACTGAAGATCCGAGAACGGTTTTACTGGGTCCACTGTCGAAACGATATCGAGGACTGGTGTCGCAAATGTACAAGTTGTGCGGCTGTAAAGGGACCTCAGACTCGTAGTAGAGGTGCATTGAAGTTGTACAATGTTGGTGCACCATGGGAGAGAATAGCCATTGACGTGGCGGGGCCGTTTCCGGAGAGTGAAAGCGGTAACAAGTATTTCATGGTTGTGATGGATTACTTCACTAAGTGGCCAGAAGTCTTCGCCATTCCAAATCAAGAAGCTTCAACAGTTGCTGATAAGCTAGTTCATGAAGTCTTCTGTCGTTTTGGTGTACCTTTAGAGATTCACAGCGATCAAAGAAGGAATTTTGAGTCTCAAATATTCCAGGAAACTTGCCGAGTTATGGGTACTCATAAAACAAGACCGACTTCTTATCACCCGCAATCTGATGGAATGGTAGAACGATTTAACCAGACATTGGAGAGGTACCTAGCAAAAGTTGTAGACAATCGGCAACGAGATTGGGACAAGCACATACAACCGTTTTTGTTGTCATATCGAAGCGCTGTTCACGAAAGTACAGCAGTGACACCAGCTTTCGCAAACTTTGGAAGAGAATTACGGCTGCCTGCAGACCTGATCACCGGGATACCACCTGATGTTCCACGCAGTATAACCGATTATGCAAATGACTTGCGGAACAAAATGAATGACGTTTATGAGCACGTCAGACAATCGGGCCAGCAAATGTCTGAAAAGATGAAAACCCGGTACGATCGCAAAATGAACAACAAAGGGTTCGACGAAGGTTCACTTGTGTGGTTGCACAATCCAGTCCGCAGCAAAGGGAAATCTCCTAAGCTTCAAGCTAAATGGGACGGCCCGTACCGGATTGTGACCAGGATCAACGATGTAACCTACCGGATACAGAAAGGCGCAAGAGGGACTCCTAAGATCGTCCATGTGGATCGCCTAGCGCGTTATTATGGGGCCGATAATGCTCGGGACGAGCATGTCTTAGGAGGGGGCGGTGTTACGCGCTCAAATCGGCGCACTAGCGCCATCTAGTCTCGAACCGAAGAACTAAACTTCTTGAAGTTTAAAACTCGAACTCTCGGTACCTTGCGCGTGTTTACTTGAACATTCTGGATATTTTGCTAATTTATATAAATAGGCGCTGCAAGATGCGATCGAAGTAGTATTGAATTGGCGATACTAGCGAAGCTTCGGAGCGGAATTAAGTGAATTAGTGTGTTTAATTATTAGTGTTTTAAGTTTTAATTTGTGTAAAGTAAATTAAAGTGTTAATTTAGGTAATTCTATCGGCAATTTTTATTGTCACGAACCTCAAGCTCGTAACACTACTATTATAACTGCAGCATGGCTCTACCACGTATAACAATAAGTAAATTCGCCTCCCAGTTGGCTCTTAGGCCAATCAATAATTTATGGACGCCGAACAATGTTCTTTTAAAATTAAGTTCATATATATATATATATATATATATATATATATATATATATATATATATATATATATATATATATATATATATATATATATATATATATATATAATATACCGTTATTGAAGTTTTTGGAAATACGAGTAAATAAGACTTGTACTTTTATTTGAAATTATCCCAAATTAAATGTAATTTTGGACAACAACGTTTTTGCGTAACGATCGACCCATAAAAATGTGAGCGTGCGCAGTAAAATTTGTTAAAACAATACATTACCGCGCATTTTAAACGTAAAAATAAAAAGGACAGAATGTTTGAGATTTCTTTTAATTATTTTTCTTCACTATTTGAATTATTCAGAACCTTCTCAAAGAACGTTGGCCAAATTTCTGTAGGAGCTGGACTTGCCTTTTTTTCATGTCCCAAAACAAACTGTAGTTAGATTGATGTTTTAATGTTGTAAACAGCATCGCGTTTAGTATAAAAATAGCCACGATTTTTTATAATAACGTCAACAATATTTTTGAGGCTGAATCAACAATTACTTTTTACTTTTTATTTATTTATTTATTGACCTTTTCGTTACATTACATAACATTGGTATGTCAAAATTACAGTTCAAATGATGTAAGATTACATTAGATTATTATGATTACAAATTAAAATACATTTACATTACATGACATGTCAAGCAAGTCAGAAAATGAACATTTCATATATTCTTCTATATTACAGAAAGCGTGATTCAAAAAGTATGTGTTTGTCAGTTGTCGAAACGCGTTTAATGGAAGTCTTGTTATTTATGAAGGCAATTTATTGTACATTTTGATTTTTAATGAAAAACCTTGCTTGGACCTTGCTTTCGCTAGACACCTACTGTCTTTCAGTCTTCAATACTAAAATTGATCTAGCACTTTGTTACGACGTTACGCGCGGAAAAATACTGCGAAATTTTGTTTTTGGATGAAATTTTTTTAAACATAGAAGAAAGTTATAATAAAGAAAATGATAAGGTGTATATCCCACAGCAGTGAAGAAGTCAGCACGCGTATTCCGAGGGTTCAACAAGCATATTATCCTTCGTCACTCACGGTTTGGCTTGGAGTCTCATATTCAGGCTTAACTGAGGTGTTTTTCTGTGAAAAAGGTGTAAAAACCAGTGCCGAGGTGTACCAAAATACCGTCTTAACAAACATTGTGGAACTTCTTTCTCAAACAATGTTCAAAAACAGACATTGGATATTCCAACAGGACTCTGCACCAGCTCATAGGGCACGAAGCACGCAAAACTGGTTGACCGCCCATGAAATTGACTTTATCGGACATGAAGACTGGCCCTCTTCTGGTCCAGATTTAAGCCCACTGGATTATAAGATATGGCAACATTTGGAGGAGAAAGTCTGCGATGTACCTCATCAGAATTAGAAATTTCTCCGAGCATCTTTGGCTAAAGCGGCAGATATAGATATGAGTGTGGTGCGTGCTGCGATTGATGATTTGGCCTCGTTGATTAAGGGCATGTATTCAAAATAGGGGAGGGCATTTTAAAAAATGTAAATAAAGCTTTATTCTAAATTAAATTAGGCTAAGCTTTCCATTGACGTCCGTCGAGTTGGGGGTTGATATTTTTTTTACAGAAAGGTTACATTAATATAAGCACACACGTAAAGTTTCAACATGCGGAAAAGCGTACTTTTTGAGAAAAAAATTATTGAAAATCAATTATTTTTGCAATATTTATGTCAATCCTTATCTCAGATTATATGATATTTTTTTTACAGAAAGGTTACACTATTGTAAACACACACGCAAAATTTCAACATGCGGAAACGCCTACTTTTTGAGAAAAAAATTATTGAAAATCAATTATTTTTATAAATTTACGTCAATCCTTACCACAGATTATATCAAATTCTCGCCATTGAATGTTCGTTTTCCGTACAGTTAAGTTGTCATACGTTTGGTATCATTTTATTGTATTTATTTAACGTAAATAATTATATTTTGTATGTATTTATTTAAATAGTTTTCATGCATTCACATATATATAACAGTTTATATTTAAATAACAAAATTATTATCATTATGAGCTATTAAAATTAAAACGTGTAGTGTTTACCGTTTTTTGCCGGCTTGTGGGACGTAACGTAAAACTGATGATTTCTAAGAATTAATTAAAGCAATATGTGTATAAAATTGTATAAAACATGTGTAAAAACAGTGCCCACCTATTAGGACAGATAATAAATAAAATAGGTTAGGTTCAACTTATGTCAAGGAACTGAATTAGTAGACCCCGACTCCACGTGGTACGAGTCTGTCCTACCCCTAGAGTGGTTTTATAGAGCCGGAGGCGCGTAGGGAGAGCAGCCTCCGCCTGCTGTAACAAATCGTAGGCATCGGACGAGTCGGAGCGGCTGAGGCTGGTCGCCGAAGGCGACCAATAAGCCGAAGCTGCGGAGGCGAGGCCTGCGATTTGTTACGCAAAGGCGTAGAGGCTGCTCTTCCCGCAGCGCCGGAGACGTTGCAGTCTCAAAATAGATACAGAAATCCCTCTGAATGAGTCTCTCTATTTATTTTTGGTGAAGGGGTTCCCCCTTCCCCCCCCCCCCAAGAGGTCCCCATGGTTTTTTACACTTAATATTTATCCATAAAAAATAAAATTTCCTCAGAATTTAAATTCAAAAAACTCAAAAAGGGGGGGGGGCTCCGCAACTTTTCCTTTTAAGGGGGAGTAGTACACCTCTCCCCGCCCTCCCACCACTCCCCTCCCACCTCCAATTCGACGGACGTCAATGGAAAGTCGTACCTTAAATTACCTTTCATTTCATATATAATTTCTATACAATTATTAAAAAGTGTATTATTAATTTTATAAAAAAATATGTCAGAACTTACGCCCTGACTAGTTTAAAATTATTATTAACGAACGTAATTAAAGTCCTTGACTCTTTGTTCCAGCACCCGGGACCTCATGCACTGGTGGCACGCCCAAAGATCTACCGCCCCTCAGCTTCCACACGATGCACGGAAAGAACGTAAGGATCTCGCGAGAGGAAAACAAAGCGCGCCGTGTTGAATGGCACAACGAAGGAGTCACGTTCAGCGCTAGGCCAGTTAGGGTTAATGAAAAAGTGAGTATTTAGCATTCATTTAATTAAATATGCTTCCTGATGGTCTTTTTGTGAGCGTGTAGTGGCAGTGTGAGAGCATCCACTGCCCCGTATCGTGCCGCGGGTGTTGATGGAGGCGTCAGACGGAAGCTAACCAGGAGACGGCAGCAGCGTCTTCCTGATGGTAACAGTGTGAGAGCATCCACTGCTGCCCCGTATCGTGCCGCGGGTGTTGATGGAGGCGTCAGGCGGAAGCTAACCAGGAGATGGCAGCAGCGTCTTCCTGATGGTAACAGTGTGAGATCATCCACTGCCCCGTATCGTGCCGCGGGTGTTGATGGAGGCGTCAGGCGGAAGCTAACCAGGAGATGGCAGCAGCGTCTTCCTGATGGTAACAGTGTGAGATCATCCACTGCCCCGTATCGTGCCGCGGGTGTTGATGGAGGCGTCAGGCGGAAGCTAACCAGGAGATGGCAGCAGCGTCTTCCTGATGGTAACAGTGTGAGAGCATCCACTGCACCGTATCGTGCCGCGGGTGTTGATGGAGGCGTCAGACGGGAGCTAACCAGGAGATGGTAGCAGCGTCTTCCTGATGGTAACAGTGTGAGATCATCCACTGCCCCGTATCGTGCCGCGGGTGTTGATGGAGGCGTCAGACGGGAGCTAACCAGGAGATGGTAGCAGCGTCTTCCTGATGGTAACAGTGTGAGATCATCCACTGCCCCGTATCGTGCCGCGGGTGTTGATGGAGGCGTCAGACGGGAGCTAACCAGGAGATGGTAGCAGCGTCTTCCTGATGGTAACAGTGTGAGATCATCCACTGCCCCGTATCGTGCCGCGGGTGTTGATGGAGGCGTCAGACGGAAGCTAACCAGGAGATGGTAGCAGCGTATTCCTGCTGGTAACTGGAAAATAAAAATTTGCAGTTACAGACTGTAATAAATGGCAAGTGTGTAGTTCACACGCGGTGGAAGTAAAACCTTCTGAAAACTAAACTTTGAGAGAACAAGACGAACACAGAGTATCAAGAGTAGTATAATTTTAGGGTTTGTTTATTAGAATATTGTTATCAAGTTAAAAAATTATTTTACATTTTTTCTACAAATACAGACTCCAAATTTTCTATTTCAACATACGACATGAGTGGCTTATTATGGTAACTAAAGCATGTAATAGGTAGATAAAAAAGTAGGCAACACTTTGTACTGTATTCTAACTCATTCTCTCGCGGGCTAAATCTTATAGTTGTATATGTTTGTCTCTTTTTACTGTCGCTTTCGTCGTTTCATCGAGTTTCAAACAGCACGATTCTAATAGGGGTCCTTACGGGTGACCATAGTGAAAGATATGATAACTTTTACGAGATATTTATTTGTAGTGGAACGCGCGATACAGTTGACGGGCAACTGGTGACTGACAATATTAGTAACTAAGTAGATAGGTACAATATTACTAAGTATACATGTGTGTGTGCACAGCACACCTACAATACTTCCTCCTTTATAAAATGAATAAAAAAAACTTAAAACTATACAATGAGCACATACAAAAACAGTATACAAACAGTTGTTAATGCGCTGGGCGCCGGGCTTTACGTAGGCAGCGTGCTGTAGACTGGCGCTACAGGCGCCTATCATCTGACCCGTGTTCTGGCCCGATATCGGAACGCTGGCACCAACACTTGACGGCGAAGCCAGCTTTCGAACTTCCTAATAAACTTCACCCAAATAGTATACAAGATTATGTTTGATGTTCCCATAAGACTGGCTATCACATACAACCATATTTGAAAATTATCCACTTTCTTCTCTACAGTACTCTGAGCTTGAGAAACATTAACTGGTTTTTCTTGAACATTACCCGTAATAAATGGGTTAATGGGCTATATATAAGAGTGGGGCTGGAGACGGCGTTAATAACTACAGACCTATTTCTGTCCTAACAGTGATTTCCAAAATTATCGAAAAAATTATTAATAAACGACTTAAATTTTATAAACAAATATAACATTTTATCGGACGCTCAATTTGGCCTCAGAAGATCGCACACACACGTACACGCACGCACACACATACACACACACACACACACACACACACACACACACACACACACACACACACACACACACACACACACACACACACACACACGCACGCACACACACGAACGCACGCGCGCGCACGCACACGCGCGCACACCCACACACAGCTATTATAATTATTGTTACTTATGTCTGTTGATTTTTCTTTATGTAAGACAAGTCATATCTATCGTGATTTACTGATTAAAGGAAGAGCGGACTCATCCTAATACAGGTTTTACAAACTTGAAAGGGACTTGTGTTACGAATAAATATATTTGTACTTGTATTGTATGTATGTTTGTGTGAGCAGCACACCTACAAGTTGCTACTGCAGCCAATAGTCGCAGCTAAATAAAAATGTAACAGACGCGTGTTCAAGACTGAGAATCCCCTTACAACCTGTAATTACACCAGCTTTCTACCTTATACCTATTACTTGGCCCTTCAGAGCGCCAAGCGGCACTGCTAGCACAGCACTAACAAGAGGGTTGGTTCCAACCCAGACAGACTACTGGCAGGTAATACTCCTGCCACCTGGTGGACTTATTCAGCATGACCTGTGTTCTGTATCACTGCTTATCAACAGTAAAGTTACAGCTTATACATGTCCAACTGCTGGGCACGTGCTTCCTCTAATTTGAGAGGGGTTTATGTTTAAGTATTTTTATTCCTCAGACGTGCAGGCTCATCACGCAGTTTCGCTTCACCGATTCTTAAATTTGCAATTAACAATTTCGTTGGTGCTCACAGGGATCGAACTATATCCTTATGGCAGAATCGCTGGAGGACTTAAGCACTATGCTCAATGACCTCAATAGTGCCTCCCAACGGATAGGTCTTAAGATGAACATGGACAAAACAAAGATCATGTTCATGTTTAATGTCCATGTCACACCTATGCCCGTAGTTGTTGGGAGCACTAAGCTCGAAGTTGTTAACGAGTACGTTTACCTGGGACAAATGGTCCGATTAGGTAGATTAGGTGGTTGCTCGCCTACTGTTAAACTAACGGCGGGTGCTTAGCCCTGAGCTAAATTGTAAATGTCTAAAGTAAACAGAAAACCTATAGAACTTAAATGACCTAGTTGACTAACTGACAAGGTTGTTCAAGTGTAATATAACAGAGAGTTAATAGTATTTACTTTTCATTGCAGGTGTGCGTACGTTTAGTAGAAATGTCCAACAGATTGCTTGGAGGCATTCGTTTCGGATTCACCACGCACGAGGATCCCACGACATTAGCTCTCGCGTTATCCAATACCCCTCTTTTAGATTACACCGACAAACCCGGCTACTGGGTCCAGGAGTTGTTACAACAATTCATCGAGCTGGATAATGTACTCTCTTACTATGTAAATTCAGCGGGAGACGTTATTTTCGGAATAAACGGAGAAGATAAGGGACTGCTATTCTCTGGAGTGGATACAAGGAGTCGTCTATGGGCGTTAATAGACTTATATGGCAACTGTACGGCTGTCCAATTCGCAGATCCAAGAGCACTGAATCAATTGGGAAGGTCCACGCAAAGCACGTTAGTAGAAGATTGCAGACTCATAGGTAAGATGAGATCTCTAACCGTAGAAGAAGAGTTACTTCCGCCCAGATACCAAAACCCACTAGCTGCACTCAGCTTACACCGGACTAAAGGAAGGAACGTCCACTTTGTGAACGATAGGGATGTAGCAGCCACGATATAAACCAGTTAATTCCACCGTGGTAGAGCCATGCAGCAGCTATATTAGTAGTATAGTTATGGCACGAAGGGATCAGCTCGACCGGGGAATAACCACGCACTCTCTGAATACCAACGTAAAATAGCAGCTTAATGCTGCTGTGTTTCGTATGGTGAGTGTGGAGAACCGGGGATCTCTTTACTGGACACAAGGCATTCCATTTTAGTTCGCATGTGTGACAATGCATTTGCATTTTGATTCTTAGTTAAGGACTCTTAAGAGGTTTGTTTCTCCAAATTTTGATTCTTTGTTTTGATAGAAAGCTAGCTATAGTGCACAAGATACCTATTTGTTCAAAAATTTCAAAGAAAGATCTATTACAACGCCATAATCACGTACGAGCGTGTGTATAAAAAGTAAGACGGGTTGGCCGCTCTTAACATCAGGTGGACTGTGTGCTCGTTTGCACTCTTATTCTATATATTTTTTTAAAGATGCACTCGACAAATGTCTAATGTTATTTTCACCACACATTTTACTTATTATAAGCCGGTGCTCGACGTCACTACAACGGTAGCCTGGTGGTATGTGGTGATGAAGCCTCTATAGTATATTGCGTATTAGTATTTATACGTGGTAGAGCCATGCTGCAGTTATATTAGAAGTATAGTTGTAGCTCGAATGGGTCGGCTCGACCGGGGAGGGACCACGCTCTCACAGAATACCGGCGTGAAATAGTGGCTTAATGCTACTGTATTTCGTATGTTGAGTGTAGAGAACCGGAGACCCTTTTTACTGAAAACGAGGCATTCCATCTTAGTCCTCACGGGTGACAACACATCTGCATTTTAATTCGTAATTGAGGATTGATGTAGATGACCATGGGCCACAGAAACTACTTACCATCAGGTGGACTGTGTGCTCGTTTGTCACCCTATCCTATATAAAAAAAATAGTAAGTCGCGCTATCTTATCGTCACCAAAGCCTGTTCATTCTTGTCTAATTATTTTAAGCACGCGATCCACCCCGTCACGGCACGGGTGGCTTCTGCATCTCGACAGCAGCGCCACCCACCGGCTCCAGTCGCGAATCTAAACCATCCAGGGACCCACTCAAACACACACAAAATTTGATCAAAATCTGTCGAGTTAATTTCGAGTTTTTTTTTATATACTATATACAGGGTATTTTTGTAACGCTCCCGAAAACGAAGACAGATGATAGTGTTAAGGATACATTTGATGATGAAACTCAAATAAAATCGATCCCGATGCAAACTAATAATTTTTTTACAATGTTTAATTAGCCTTATTCACGCTTTATCGCGTTAGTACAGCTAAACAAGAAAAATAAAACCAGTAATGAAAATTAAAATGGTACCAGCTGATTATAGGGTCAATAAACGCGCGGACGCTGAACTCTTTTATTTAGCTCGGTACGAATACGAAACCACAGAATAAATGCAAACGCGCTGCCGCCATACGGCTAACCCGTGTCGCCTCGCAATTTACAGGGCCAACATGTGGAAAATTATATGTAATACATATTCATTTAGCTGTACTAACATGTTCGAGCGTGAATAAAGCTAATAAAACATTGTGAAAAGATGATATTTTTTTTTCAATGGGATCGATTTTAACCTGTTCTAATCGTCAACGTTATCGTTAGTACTAAAGTCTGTCTTCGTTTTCGGGAGCATTACAAAAATACCCTGTATACAGTTTTTTTTAATATACTTATAGAGATTTTTAAACTTAATTTAAGTGTTTTAATGAATATGAATTTTTCCAACGAAATAACATCGCAAGACATTTATTGGATGACGCTAAACCGCCCCCAGTGCGGTAACAATGCGCGCTCATCTGTTGCGGTTGCTCGCGGTGGCGGTAACTTTGTAAATAGACGATTTAAGATTGCGAACGTTTTATTTAATTTACGACACTTATATCGTCCTATGACTATAACTAAGAGCTGTGGTTTCTCCTGGCTTAGTAATCGCTGTAATTTTCACCAATGTAATGTATGTATGTCGGCACCAATGAAACTGTTAATTGAAATTTTAAATGCTGATTTAACACGTGCTCGGCAGTGAAGTTATATATCGTGAGGTAACCTGCGTGTCTGAGAAACAAGAAAAAAAATATTTCGATACATGTGTAGTTCACCAACTCGTATTTAGGCACCGCGGCGGACATTTTCTTGTCCACCCTCTCAGAAATGAGAGAAGGCGTGTGCCCAGCTGTGGGACGTAGCTATCTAGGCTGAAACTTTAATTGTTTTACATACTTGTATAGTAGGTTACTCTCTTTCTCTCTCTAGTCGGTCCCTCATGACTGAGGATCGTGATCACCATCACTGAGAGTAAGTTTATTGTTTGTGATCTCGCTCCACCGGGTCCTATCGCTGGCCATACGGAGAGCGTCGTAGAAGTTTCGCGCACCGACTTCTTTGACTTGGTCGGACCACCCGGTTGGAGATCTAAGTCCGCACTACTATGACGTCCCACAGGATGCATCACCCGAGATCTCCGATTATGACGCTGGAATTGCCGTTGCTTTTTAAGCGCGCTTACCATGCATAATCGCGAAGTGTGCAGAATCCGGAACTACTTTCTCACGAGATCGGATGATACATGTATACGTGGGCTGTCGACCGAAATTATACCTGTAGTCGTTTCTGCAAATGGCTTAACCCCAGTCAGCCTCTCGGGTCATCTGAGGCGGTTGGGACTCCGTGACGGACCGCTCCGGGCTCAAATGCAGAAGGCGGTGCTTCTCGATACCGCCCGCATCGTCCGCCGGTTTCTTTCCCTTTCCCCCTAACCCTCGGCCGTTTGGTCTCGCCTGCCGAGGGCTTCCATCTGGTTGACTTTTATTTATTTATGTATTATTTATTTATTTATGTTAGTATATTAAATATATATTTATGTATACTTTTCATTCCCTTTTTTATATTTATTCAGTCCAATCAGATGAGAACACTCTATGAATACCCCATAATAATAATAATAATAAGTAATTTGGCGTAGAAAATTGACGACCCCATCGCCCGCTGACGTAACAGTTAAATGACAAAACTGCTACGTCAACGCAGTCAGTTAGCGCCTTGCGAGAGGTGTGAGTGCCGTGCCTCGGCAGAATTCAGGGTGCAAAGGTTCGTTTTTGCTTATGGCCGTCCACGATACGTTGCCGGGCCTGGGCGTCTCCCGTTAATGGACGCCGAAATTATGGATGATGGAAAAAAAGATAGTGCGCAAAGGGCCGCTGCCTGGAAGTCGCCAGGGCGCGTCTGGAGCTGGCGCTGGACGCGACAGCATGCGGGCCGTCAGCCGAACGCGGGGTGTTGCAAGACCATCTAGCAGCCCCCCGCATCCATCATCCCCACCAGAAGGCTTGGTGTCGGCTGGGTCTTCTTGGACTCAGCAAGCGGCACCCGCCGCTGGTGGAGCACGTCGCATGCGTTGGTCAAAATTAATGAATGAAAACGCACTGCGGGCGTATTTTAGGGCAAAAGGGGAAGAAACTGGATGTTTGGCGTATCGGGCTCGGATGCATCGCTTTTTTGCAGAGCTGGAGCCATCTCTATCCGTCAGTGAGCAAAATCTGGCAGACCGAGTTCGGTACATCCTGCGCTCCAACATATTTGGTGACGCCGAACTCGAACGACTACGACGTGAGGCTATTCCTTCATCGAATGGAAATGCTACGGCTGGGAATGCGGCGCCACTAGATGCGCAACAAACTGCATATGTGGATGCTGCCGTCAACATTCCATTTGTAGCTAATTTAGACGATGATGGAATAGTCTCCCACGAACTAGAGAAAATGAGGAGCATATTGGAAGAGTCTATGCTGGAAACGCGCAGCATGCCTCTCGAAAATCGACCGCAACTTCCCCGCATACCCCTTAGCAAGCGAAATCGGGCTGTCGTGCGGGCTCTTAACCCAATGCTGGTGACCTATTTGGAAGCCAGCCGGGACCTTTGCGAGACGGACTCAATTCTTTTTGGCGCCGCACTGGCAGTATGCCGTATTATTGGCGCCAAACTTCCCGTGGCTGGACGTGCTTACTCAAAAAAGTAGCGCCATCCCAGCCTGGAGAAAAAGAATTGAGGACCGTATCGCAAAAGCAAGGGCCCTTATCGCCAGGCTGACAAGCTTCAGGTCGGGTAATAATGGACCGAGAGTTGTGCGCACCGTTAGAACGGCGTTTGCTGGGACAAATTTTAGTTTGTCCCAGCCGGATATCACGCAAAAACTAACGGAGCGCATAGATGACCTGAAGCAAAAAATCGCTGCTTGGGGGAAGCGGATTCGACGATTTAGCGAGAGGTCAAGGTGGTTCAACCAGAATCGTCTTTTCTAGAGTGATCAGAAGAGGCTCTATAAATCATTGGAGCGACCAGAGGTATGTGGAGCGGGCCCAGGACCGGATCAGGCTGACACTGTCGCATTTTGGCGTGGCCTGTGGTCAGAGCCCGTAAACCACAGCGAGGGCCCTTGGATGGAAGTTGTAGCGAGCCAGAGTGTAAGTGTTACGCCTATGGACCCCGTCACCATAACGCCTGAAGACGTGGCTGAGGCGGTCCGTAGGGCCCCGAACTGGAAAAGTCCGGGGCTCGACGGGCTGCATCATTACTGGCTGAAGGGGTTCGTAGTGTGTCACGCTGTGCTCGCCCGACAGTTTCAAGAGGCTCTCGATCAGAAGTCGCTCCCGATCCTCTTCACTACTGGGATCACTCATTTGGTTCCTAAAGATCAGGATATCACAGACCCGAGCAAATACCGCCCCATCACGTGTCTACCCACCATATATAAGACACTGACATCTGTTTTGAGCGCGAGAATCACTCGTCACCTGGAGCTAAATCAGGTGATGTCACGCGCTTAAAATGGATGTCGGGGCGGATGTCGTGGAACCAAGGAACCACTCCTCATTGACGCGGTCATTGGCAAAGTGGTGAAACGCAACCGTCGGAATTTCTCCGCCGCCTGGATAGACTACAAAAAGGCATTCGACTCGGTGCCCCATACATGGCTAAAGAGAGTCCTCCAGCTGTACAAAATTGACTGTACAGTTGGGGACTTCCTCGAGCAGTGTATGGGGCAATGGAGTACGATCCTTTGCTATCTGGGCTAGCGGATGATGGCTGCGGAGAACCACATAAGGATAAGAAGGGGTATCTTCCAGGGCGATTGTCTGAGTCCAATCTGGTTTTGCCTCTCCCTGAACCCTCTCAGTACTTTACTGGAGGGCTCCGGGAGGGGATTTCAGCTTCGGAAAGGAGGTACAAAAGTGACCCACCTTTTCTATATGGATGACCTCAAGTTATTCGCCTCCAGTCGCTCCCATCTTATGGAATTGCTAAACATCACTTGTGAATTTAGTAGGTCCATTGGAATGGAGCTGGGGACGGATAAGTGTGCGGTCCTCCATGTTGAAAGAGGAAGGGTTGCTAACTCTGAGGGCATAGATTTATCTATGCCCGTCAACTTAAGGACCCTTTCCGAGGCTGAACATACCAATACCTGGGTATGTCACAGAACATCGGTATCGATGAGGCTGGTATGAAACAGTCAGTTTGCGACGTGTTTTATGCACGCTTGACCAAAGCGCTTAATAGCCTTTTGTCCGGTGTGAATAAGACACACGCATATAATGGTTGGGTCATACCTGTCCTTATGTATACCTTTGGCATACTCAGGTGGAGTCAGACTGAACTTAACGCCCTGGATAGAAAAGTCCGCACTACCATGACGTCCCATAGGATGCATCATCCGAGATCGTCGGTAATGAGGCTGTACTTACCGCGAAAGCATGGTGGGCGTGGCTTTCTGAGCGCGCTCACCATGCATAATCGTGAAGTGTGCAGCCTCCGTAATTACTTCCTGGCGAGATCGAATGATCCATTCTATAATGACGTCATTTCTAGTAATAAAGGGCTTACCCCTCTATCCTTAGCCAACGAGCAATGGCAGGACCCAGCAGTGCTTAGCATTTCCGACCGGGAGACCATATGGAAGAAGAAGGAGCTCCACGGGAGGTACTACAGGGCTCTACATGAGCCCTTCGTGGATACAGTCGCCTCCCTCTACTGGCTACGTTTCGGTGACCTTTTTGGGGAAACCGAGGGTTTTGTCTGTGCAATACAGGATCAGGTTATTAAGACCAACAACTATCGGAGATACATCCTAAAGGATGGCACCGTCGACGTCTGTCGAGCTTGTCGCCATCCCGGGGAGTCACTTAGGCATGTAATCTCCGGTTGTTCGGCGCTTTCTAACTCTGAGTACTTGCACAGGCACAACCTAGTGGCCAGAATTCTACACCAGGAGCTCGCTCTGAAATACGGTCTCGTTGACCGGAAAGTGTCGTATTACAAGTACTTGCCGGAAGCCGTGCTCGAAAATGACCGCGCCAGGCTCTACTGGGACCGGGCCATCATCACAGACAGGACTATTCTTACGAATAAACCTGATATTGTGCTGATGGACCGGGCACAGTCAAGGATATTTTTGGTCGACATTACCTTTCCGTATGACGAGAACCTCGTGAAAGCCCAAACACATAAGCGAACAAAATATCTGGACCTGGCTCACGAGGTGACCGACATGTGGGGTGGTGGGCCGACCGAAATTATTCCTGTAGTCGTCTCTGCGAATGCGCTAATCCTAGTCAGCCTCTCGGGTCATCTGAGGCGACTGGGACTCCGTGACGGACCGCTCCGGGCTCAAATGCAGAAGGCAGTGGTCCTCGATACCGCCCGCATCGTCCGTCGGTTTCTTTCCCTTTCCCCCTAACCCTCGGCCGTTTGGTCTCCCCTGCCGAGGGCTTCCATCTGGTTGGATCTTTATTTATTTGTGTATTTTTTGTATTTATTTTATTTTATTGATATTTATGTATATTTATCTTTTCATTTTAATTTATAATTATATATTTATAGAAACCAACCAGATGAAGAAACTATACAGATACCCCATTTATTATTATTCGACATTACCATTCAACACATAAGCGAACAAAATATCTGGACCTGGCTCACGAGGTGACCGACATGTGGGGTGGTCGGCCGACCGAAATTATTCCTGTAGTCGTCTCTGCGAATGCGCTAATCCTAGTCAGCCTCTCGGGTCATCTGAGGCGACTGGGACTACGTGGCGGACCGCTCCGGGCTCAAATGCAGAAGGCGGTGCTCATCGATACCGCCCGCATCGTCCGCCGGTTTCTTTCCCTTTCCCCCTAACCCTCGGCCGTTTGGTCTCCCCTGCCGAGGGCCTCCATCTGGTTGGGCTTTTATTTATTTATGTATTTTTATATTTATTTTATGTTATTGATATTTATGTATATTTATCTTTTCATTTTCATTTATAATTATATATTTATAGAACCCAACCAGATGAGAATAATAAAAGAATAATTGAGAATAATAATAATAATAATATGATAGGGATATAGAACGACGAGTAAATGCAGGGAATAGAGTGAATGGGGCACTACACTCTATTATGAAGAACCAGAAGCAGGCACGTATGGTAATTCATAATGCTGTGTTAGTCCCTAATTTAATGTATGGTAGTGAAAGCTGGGTGTGGCAGAAGAAGCACGAAAGTAGAATAAATGCTGTAGAAATGCGGTTTTTAAGGAATATGCTAGGGTTGAATCTGAATGACAGGGTGAGAAATTGCGTGATAAGAGATAAATGTGGTATGCAAGATGATGTTGTGACCAGGATTAAGAAAGGAATGCTTCGGTGGTTTGGTCATGTGGAAAGAATGAATGAGGAAAGAGTGACAAAGCAAATTTATATGGCAGATGTAAACGGCCGGGCCGAGTCGGGAAGGGACGCCCTAGGAAAAAGTTTATCGACCAAATTGGCGATGTTTTGAAAATGGGCCACGTTAGAAGTACCCTTAACCGACGAGCATGTATGCGTAGATATATGGATGTAAAGGAGGCGAAAGAGGTATGTCAGGATCGTGCCAAATGGAAGTCCGTAGTCTCTGCCTACCCCTCTGGGTGACAGGCGTGAGTGTTTATGTTATGTAATAATAATAATCTTTACTGACATAAAATTTGTTACAATATTTTTTATGCCTCTGACTCCCAAGCTAGGCTAGAACACAGGTTGTGTTACGAGAATCAGTGATCTCCCAACATAATGACAGCTAATTATTTGATTTCAGCGCGCAAGTCACGTAATATTGCGGACCACTGTGTAAACGTTAGATCGTCACGTAGATTGAATGTTCCGCGTGTCCATTAGTGTATCCGGGGCTTAAGGGTGGCCACCTTGACGCTCGCGAATAACCGAGGGGAGACCGCAATGGAAATGTTGTTCGTTTAAGGGGATTATATTTTCGCGGAAATACTATATATTGTATTCTTGTTGGTACTCTTTTCGCTATTTTGGATTTTTTTAATAAATCTTAAGTTAAGCAGTTGCATTTGTGAACATACTTTCATAACTTTTCATGAAAAACCTAAAGATTCCGTAAAGCACAATGAGGATATTTTTTAAATATTTTATGCCATAGCTGTGACGGTTGTTATGATTTTAGCTTTTATTATTGAAGTGAAAACTCTTCTTTAGCATCGTTGTGATTTGAAAGTCTATGAAACGAAAAAGCGACAGTAAAAAGAGACAGACACTTAAATTCATAAGATTTAACGTGGGAGAAAATGAGATAGAAAGTCGTGAACGCCGCCGAAACGGCGTCGCTTACGCGTTTCGTTCAACAAGGTACGAAGGTGTCGCGTGCCTATGGAATAAACTAGCAGCGAAGAACGGCCAAACCTCAACTTCGTAATACATAAAATTGATATAAATCTTTTTTAATTTGTAAGTTTTGTTGTGTGAATAAGTCAACTAGCGCCATCTAGTGTCAGGAACGAGAGCGAGTGGAGCGTTGTAGAAAATGACATCACAGATCTCTCAACCGACAGCGCCATCCGAAGAACTAAGTTTCTAGAAAATCTATACTCGAGCACTCGTCGCTTTGCGCGCATTTACCTGAACATTCGGGATGTTTCTTTGCTAATTTAAATAAATAGGCGCTGCAAGATGCGATCGAGACAGAGTTTAACTCGGCGACACAAGCGAAGCTTCGGAGCGGAATTAAGTGAATTAGTGTGTTTAATTATTAGTGTTTTTAACTTTAATTTGTGTAAAGTAAATTAAAGTGTTAATTTAGGTAATTCTATCGGCAATTTTTATTGTCACGAACCTCAAGCTCGTAACACTACTATATAATGTATATTGAAAAGAGTATAAACATTCAAAGGGAAATTAATCTACTCGTCGTAAAAATTAGTGGCTGTCCCGTAGTTTTAAAAGTACATTAACAATGCCGAAGAGTTTTTTTAGATATTTTAAATATGGACGGATTAAAATATGTTATTTAAATAAAATAAGTAATAAAATAAATGAGGCCAAGTTATTCTAATTAGAATTAAAAAAAAAAAACATCGAAAGCGGTAGTACGTGGCGTGCGTTTCCCATCTGTATGGTTCACATTTCATAATCTATGATATAGAAATGACACCACGTGGCAGCGGCAGTAAACAGTAAAAAATTAACAAATACAATTAACCATATTTAAAAAAACATTCATTAAAAAATCATGATTTCATAAATTCAGGCCATCTAGTGTCTATTTTACGTACCACCTTGAGTGTCAATCAGTTGTGCGATAAAGTGACTACCTATAGAATGAAGTAGGTATAGGTCAGTTAACTAAACTGGCATGTTCACTGTACTCACACTTATGCGACTCTAGTCTAAGTGTAGATTAGAGTTAGGTTTTAGTAAGATTAATTGCGTTGTGGATAAATAAATAAAAAATATCTGTTGCTTGCTATAATATATTATAATTATTACATTATTGCTCTGCTTCACAGTGCTGTATTAGTCCCTACTTTAACATATGGTAGTGAAAGTTGGGTGTGGCAGAAGAAGCACGAGAGTAGAATAAATGCAGTAGAAATGCGGTCGCTAAGGAGTATGTTAGGGCTGAATCTGAGTGACAGGGTGAGAAACTGTGTGATAAAAGAAGAGTGTGGTTTGCAAGATGATGCGGTGACCAGTATTAAGAAAGGAATGCTTCGGTGGTTTGGTCATGTAGAAAGAATGAATGCGGAAAGACTGACAAAGCAAATATATGTTTCAGAAGTGAATGGAAGAGTCGGAAAGGGACGTCCTAGGCGGAAGTTTGTCGACCAAATTAGCGATATACTAAAAATGGGCCAAATTAAAAGTACCCTTAACCGACGAGCATGTATGCGTAGGTATATGGATGTGGAAGAGGCGAGAAAGGTATGTCAGGATCGTGCTAAATGGAAGTCTGTAGACTCTGCCTACCCCTCTGGGTGACAGGCGTGAGTTTTTATGTATGTATTATTGCTTTTAGTCAGAATCGTAAATTAAATCTTCTACTCCACTCAAACTTTCATTGCTCGAAGAACATGATGTTTCGCCGTCGGAATTTCCTAGTGTAATTATAAATGAATCAGTGAAATTATCCACTTTTAGTTCCAGTTGAATATATTTTTCCTCATGTCCTCGCGTCTTTCTCCGAACGTCACATCAAGAGTAATAGAATCTGCTTCTTTTCTTAATAATTCTTCCACAGTTTTTAAGCTAAACTTAACGTTTTGTGATGCAACTTTCCCTTTAATTATATCCCACAGTAACTCTATTGGGTTGAGTTCTGGATGGTAGGGTGGTAGGCGCAATACACTGTGTCCGTGATCTTGGAGGATTTTATCAAGTACAAATTGTATATAGTTTGGCTTATTTTTTTTAATAATAACATATAGCATAGGTTTTGTGTTTCTTTCGGGATATGATATATTATATTTGTCCAACCAAGCTAACATGTCACTTTTTCTTGAATTTGATGCAGGCACTGGATCTGATACGACGTTGTGGTACGATGCATTATCGACTACTAAAACTGACTGTGGTGGTAAATTTGGAAGAAGTTTTTCTTTAATCCATTTCTGATAATTACCAGCATTCTTATTACTGTGATAATCTCTCTTTTGCTTTTTTGCTGGATAGATAAGCAAAGCTTCTGGAATAAATCCTTGTTCCGAGCAGGCATGAACTATCACTAGCATGTCGCCCTTGGAAATAGGTACTTTACAACCTTCGCTCGTTTCGTCGGACCATGATCGTGGCAACGTATGCGAGCTGTGTATGTAAGATTCATCCGTATATATTATAGGTCGGCCTTGTGATCTATATTCTTGCAGTTTCGAAAGATATAATGTTCTTTTGAGTCTAATGTCTATGTCTATTTTGTGTCTTATTCCATCTGAAACCTAGCCTCCGAACGACCTTTCTTAATGAAGAAATGCCTCCCTCAAAGTTGATACTTTCTTTTAACACTTCTAATAACTTTTTTAATGTCGGAAATGTATGCTGAACCAGATGAAAGTTGTAGATAGTTCACCTTATGACTTCTTGGTCAAAACCAAAAAGACCACGCTGTATTTATAAACAGTATCAAAAGCAAAACAATCACTGTCCCCTTCACACTCATAAGCTCGATCGCGAGAGAGAGAGACGGGCAGACTTTTCATGATGCGCATGCGGTGCGACGTCACGCCAAGGGCTTAATCACAGACACTACACAAGCGCAACGTGTAAATGTGTTGTACGCGCCAGCTTTGTTTAACTGACTATAGCGCTATTATAATTTTACTCGAAAGAAAATGTAATATCTATGTATCTAATATACAATATGTAACGTAATTAACGCACACCCTCAGACACCCCAATTAGTATATTATGTTATAATCATAACATAATACACTGAATTTTTAGTTAAACATTTTTATGCATTGATTATTTATCAAATTAGTTATACTAATTCTTTTTTTTTTGCGCCCGAAGCAAATACGGGCAACCCTCCGGAAAGCGGGGGAGGGAGGCGGTGAATGCTCCTCGCATGCCACGCAGCCGGCCGCGTGGTTATGTGGAGACTTTTACCCACTAAACACCGCCTTATAGGGACTGGCTTAACGGTCTAACTAGAGATCTCTAAGCCGTATACGAACGCGACCCTCCTTGGCAGAAAGGAGGGCGCAAGCGGCGAAAAGCCGTGTAGAAGTAGAGTAGAGTAGAAGTGTGCCTAACTACTAAGGCAGTTTAAGGGATGTGTTATGTAGGCTCGGCCTGAGCCGCCAGGAGGCAGTTCAGGTCAGCCGAAAGCTTGTTGGGGGGGGGGGGGGGGGTCCGAGAGAGAGTTTTTCGGTCTGCGCACACTATAGCGAGTGTGGATAGGGGTACACTATAGCGAGCTGTCTCACGAATGAGATGATTTGGGTGGGACTCTGAGGCTTTGAAAAATCTCTCAGAGAGTGATTTATTTTCTGCTGGATTGTTGGGAGCTCTAAGTCTCGGTGTAAGTCAGCATTACGGACATAATAGGGCGAGTTAGTGGCCCTACGACAGAATAGATTTTGGACTATTTGAAGTTCATTTATAGCTTTGGGCTTAGCATGTGCGAAAATGGGGGCCGCGTAGGTCATGACAGGTCGTATGCAGACCTTATATAGGGTTCGCTTGTTGCGGAGGGACATTTTACTGTGTCTGCCCAACATGCTGTTGAGCCTACCCATGTAAAAACGTGCGGTGCGAGTAACCTTCTTGATATGGGGCTCGAAAGTGAGCCTTGCATCAAGGGTGACGCCTAAGTATTTGGCTTGAGTTTGCCATGGGATAGGGGTTCCTAACATCCTGATTGGCGGAGTGGTGGTGTGACGACGTCGTTTATATTCGAAGCAAACGGCGGAGCTTTTCTCCGGGTTATATATAATAATACAAATAAAACTGCACTCTTAAAAGTCTTATTGCCTTAGGTTACGGTCCATTTCAGTTTGTTTTGACTGTACAGATTTAGTGTGACTGTAATTTACGTAGTTTTATTTAATTTTTTTGGATAAAAAATTACCTATATGAAAAATGATAGGAATCGCGGTTCAGTAAACGATTCTGAACAAACTACTTTCTCAAAGTGCATTAAATTTACTATAAATTTAAATTTTCTTATATTTTATGCCGAACTTGTAGTTTAAATTATAATATTAAATAAACCATTTGCCGTAAAGTATTTGTATTTTATGTTACATTTCATTTGAAGGTTTCACTTTTGTCGCGTATGAGCTGCACGCATGTCTTTTTTTAGTTAAAAGATGCTGCTGCCATCTCGTATCTTATTTCTGTCTACTGCTTCTACGACATCTACGGGATGATATGAAGTGGTGAACTCACGTTCACTTCTTTCTTTTGTCTCGCCTCTTACGACACTCATGGAATATGTGGGTTCTTTACGGCAACCACCAAACGGTGACTAAATGTATAAGTATTAGGTAAATTATATAAATATTAAGATGTGAACGTAATTAAAGTCCTTGTCTCTTCGTTCCAGCACCGGGGACCTCGTGCACTGGTGGCACGCCCAACGATCTACCGCCCCTCGGCTTCCACGCGGTGCACGGACCCAACGTGAGGATTTCGCAAGATGGGTCCACAGCGCGCTGTGTTTATGACGGCTATGGAGTCTCATTCAGCGCTAGACCAGTTAGGGTTAATGAAAAAGTGAGTATGCGAATATGTGAATATGCTTCCTGATGGTCTTTTTGTGAGCGTGTAGTGCGGGGGGAGAGCATCCACTGCCCCGTATCGTGCCGCGGGTGTTGATGGAGGCGTCAGGCGGAAGCTAACCAGGAGACGGCAGCAGCGTCTTCCTGATGGTAACAGTGTGAGAGCATCCACTGCCCCGTACCGTGCCGCGGGTGTTGATGGAGGCGTCAGGCGGAAGCTAACCAGGAGACGGCAGCAGCGTCTTCCTGATGGTAACTGGAAAATAAAAATCTGCAGTTACAGACTGTAATAAATGGCAAGTGTGCAGTTCACACGCGGTAGAATTACAACTGACAACTTTATTCAAGTAAATACTATAATAATATTACATTGAGTTAAAAGTGTTTTTTTTCATTGCAGGTGTGCGTACGTTTCGTCGAAATCATCACGCGCTTCAAGGTCATTGGTTTCGGTTTCACCACCCACGACCCCACGACATTTCCTTACCAAAGCACTTGTTCATTTAACAGTGACAGACCCGGCTACTGGGTAGAGCAGTTGTGGAAAGAGTTCTACGAGGTGGATAATATATTCTATTACTATGTAGATTCAAGGGGAGTCATTCATTTTGGGATAAACGGAGAAGATAAGGGACTGTTCTTCTCTGGAGTGGACACGAGTAGACCTCTATGGGCGCTTATAGACTTATATGGCGACTTATGTTATGGTTGTTCGACCGTCCAATTTGCAGATCCAAGAGCACCGAATCAAATGAGGAGGTCCACGCGAAGACCATTATTAGATGATGACGAACTGTTATCTATAACCGTAGAAGAAGAAGCGTTGCCTACACCCAGATTCCAAAACCCATTAGTTCCACTCAGCTTACACCGGACGAAAGGAAGGAACGTTCGCTTCGGGAACGATAGAGGCATAGCGGCCAGGAGAGCAGAGGAATCCTGTCAGGGATACGTTTTCACAGCGCGCCCGATGCATCCCGGACAGACGATCGTGGTCCAGATCTTAGCGACCGAGTCCGCATATGATGAGAGTCTGGCCATAGGTCTGACGTCATGCGATCCAGCTACCCTAAGACCCCGCGACTTGCCAGATGACGCTGAACAGTTACTAGACCGACCTGAATACTGGGTTTTTAGGAGAGACGCTGCCAACGGTCTAGGAAGAGGAGATGAGTTAGCTGTAACCCTAACTGTAAACGGTGAAGTGCGTGTGAGCAGGAACGGGACCGATCCTGTAACTGTTATGCACGTAGACCACACTCAGAGGCTTTGGGCCTTTGTGGATATATATGGGTGGACTAAGAAGGTCAAAATGCTGATCTCCCAGATCCTCCCAGCTCAGACTCCCCCTCAGCAGGTGTTGGCTGAATCAGCAGCTCCAATTGCGACAGCTGCGGTTGGGACTGTGCTCGACGTCAGCCTTCCCCCACAAACTAATGGACAGAATTTGTCAAATCATCAACAGGGATTGACTTTGGCTAGCGCACATGATATTGAGGTAATTATAAGCTTTATTATTTACCGACTTTTACATTTAATTGTAACGAAGAGTGGCAACACAGAAACATTGAATATAAGAAGAAACATTACCGTAATATCGGCGGTTTGCGTGTACCCCGCGTTTGAATCCCCGCCCGCACCGCTACTTCTTGCAGTGGCGAACGGAAGGCTGGCGCGCGACAAGTAGTCTCCGCTATTATCAAAACTCTTAACATATTCTATAGTGTAATTATATCCGCTTAGAAAAAAAGCATATCTCTGTAAACGGTTAGGAGATACATCTGCAATTCCTTTGTATGGTTCAAAAATTGATAAATACGGTTTGTGTTCCGTACGTAGGAGGAAAGGTGTAGACCTATCATATAAATATTGGTGGAACCTCCGTACCCCAAATACGATAGCAGTTGGTTCTTTTTGTATTTGAGAATACTTTTTCTCGGCCATACATAGCGACATATCATTGAAACGACGTCAAGTAAAAAAAGTTGGTAGTACTGGATATTTTTTAATATTTTGCTTTGTTTGGAAGATTCTAATTTAAATTAGTGATAAAAACTATACAAGTTGTAATGAAATATAGATAACTTCATAATTTTTCGGATTTAAGTAAAAGGTTATTTTAAATCGTGTGAGTAAGCTTGTGCAAAGTTATTGCGGAATGATTAATATGAAACGTCAAAACGTAGATTTGGTTGACTATAAATACAAATTAAAAACATTCTTTTTGAATCAACTAACTATAACTAAAACTAACATATTTATTATTTGTAATATAATTACCACATGTATATTCCAAAAATATGAAATAATATTTCCTCCAAACAACCTGTATACTACTCTAACTAACTAGCCACTACAACTAACTACCTTCTTACTCTAAATAATATTAAAATGTTTGCGCTCGCATGACGACGAACTGCAGTGTGCAGAAAAATCTTATATAGGTTTATGTTGCACTGTATTTATGAACTTTGTTTAGTATGAATTTTAGTTGTTGTAAAATAAAATAAAAGGGGACCACAGCTAAACGAAATTTTTTTTAAATTAAAAATGCGGGTAAGAACTCGTCGCCAATGTTTAGTTCGTGATACGAAGCGCAGTAGACTAGTGAAACGACTGACGACTGACAACGTACTCCTTTAATTGCAAGCATTATTATTGAGCGCGGACGCAGCCGCGTACATACACAACGGGTATTTTTGTAATTTTGAGCCAATTTCTTATTGTTAATATCATCATCATTATAGCTTATAAAACTTCACTGCCAAACAAAGGTCTTCCCCATAGATGACATTATAAGGTAGCATGGTAACTGTGGCATGTATTCATGCCACAGTTACCATGCTTAGCAAGCGAGATGGCAACCCAGATTTTTTATTAAGTTCTTATCAGGAAATCGCTGGTGTTCATCCGTTGTTTCATTTCTCTGTCGCCGGTTTCTCTTACGCCGTCACAACACGGTGGCTATTCTATAATATAACTTTATATATATATATATATATATATATATATATATATATATATATATATATATATATATATATATATATATATATATATATATATATAATTCTTCTGTCCGTTTGTATGTGACTCATAGAATACTATAATACGTACATAATAGAACGGGGGAGTAGGCGGAGCCCGTGTAGCCACTAAAATGCCACTAACACGTCAATTCACACGTATAAATGTCAACACGAGATGTGTTTTGACGTTACAATCGAATCCGGTTTGTACAGGGTGGGCCATATAAGTGTTAGCGATTTAATTCTTCAATTTCTCGGAAACGCGTGGCGCGGGGTTCGGGGGGATATGTTGTTAGCTGCACCGCTTCCTGGAAATTTAGTCACCATGGAGCCGTACACGGGAGTGCAGCGTGCATTTTGTGTCCGAGCGTATTACGAAAACAATAAATCAGTGATTACTGCACGACGTTTGTATCGACATGAACACGGTTTACGCGATTTAAGTGGAGTTCCAAGCGCCAATGTGATACGAGAATGGATCAGAAGGTTCGAAACAACCGGCTCGACAGTACCAATTACGGCTCGTGGTCACCCAGTTTCTGCAACATCAGCCGACATTGTGGAGCGTGTTCGTGTTTCAGTTCAGTGAAATCCGCAACAGTCTACACGTAAGAGAAGTCAGTCTTTGGACATCAAAAGAACGACTTTGCGACGAATTTTAAAGCGTGATTTGCATTTGAAGGCTTATAAGATTCAGATAGTCCTATAATTAAAACCAGATGAGGCCAATAACCGACTTAACTTTGTTAATTTTATGCTCGAGCGGTTCAAAAATTTTAACAACGTGATGTTTAGTGATGAGGCCAATTTTCATCTTAATGGCCATGTGAATAAGCAAAATTGTCGGTTCTGGTCCGAGACTAATCCCCGACGCTTGCATGAACGTCCACTTCACAGCCCTAAGCTTGTCGTGTGGGCTGGGATAACGTCAACCGGTATTATTGGGCCATACTTTTTTGAGAACGAAAGAGGGCAATCGATGACGGTTAGAGCTAACAATTATTGCAATATGATAACAGACTTTTTGGTGCCAGCTTTGCAAGAACTTCAAGGCAATACCTCGAGGATGTGGTTTCAACAGGATGGAGCCACATGTCATACGGCTAGAGCATCCATAGAGCTGCTGAAAAATGTTTTTCCCGGAAAACTCATTTCGAAAAGGGGGGATATTGAATGGCCACCACGTAGCCCCGATCTCTCTCCATGTGATTATTTTCTTTGGGGCTACCTCAAATCGGTGGTCTACGAGAATAATCCGACCAATATAGAGCAGCTGAAGAGGAATATTATTCAGGAAAGTAACAAAATACCGAGAACAATTTTTCGACAAGTTTTTCAAAATTTGCAAAATAAGGTTCAAGGAGTGCCAAGCAGCCGAGGGAAGTAATTTGGACAACATTATTTTTAGATGTTAAAAATTCCTATGTTTCTACTTTTTAAAAATACAAATATATTTTTGTTATATTTTGTAGTTCTTTTTTAATTGAATATTGAAACCGCCAACACCCTTATGGCCCACCCAGTAGTAGTGATTAACTGATAATACGACGTAATTGGTTGTATGTGTGCTCCCAACGACGCCTATCTTCGTACAAAATAAGGTTGACAGCCATTCTATTGTGTATTATAGTATTCTATGATGTGACTAAACTCCTAAAGTGGCAGGACCTATTTTAATGAAATTGTATGTGTTTAAGTTGATTCGAAATTTTGTGTGGTTAAGTTGATTCGAGAATGGTTTAGATGGATGTGGTAGAGCCACGCTGCAGCTATATTATGGTTGTAGCACGAATGGGTCTTCTCGACTGGGGCAGGACCACGCTCTCACAGATCACCAGTCAAAAGTAGCCGCTCAATGCTGCTGTGTTCCGTAAGGTGAGTGTAAAGAATCGGAGACCCTTTTTACTGGAAATGAGGCATTCCATCTTAGACCTCAGGGGTGACAACGCGTCTGCGCTTTGATTCTTAATTGATTTGATGGTTTTTCTGTATGTGTGTTTGTCACTCGAATCCTATAAACTTTTAACTAATTTGTCAAATTAATTTTATCTTTCTGTGCTACAGCCGATTCAAGCATCATCGCAGCCGACCCCACCACAACCCGAGGCGAAGGAGGAAGTCAACGATGACTCTGGAGAATGCACAATTTGCTATGAAAACCCAATAGACAGTGTATTGTATATGTGTGGACATTTGTGCATGTGCTACAGTTGCGCCGTGCAGGTGTGGAGGGATAAGGGTAACGGCCAGTGCCCGCTGTGTAGGAAGGAAATTATAGACGTTATCCGAACGTACAAGTCCTAGTATATAGTAATTGTATCTTTCTTCTTCATTCTTTAATAATGTTATCTTTCCGCGTCGAGCGCTGTCGCAAACCGGTTGTTTTCTTTTACTCCGCTAATAAGTATACTTGTATCCGTGTGGCGTACTTTACGTGTTGTCGCTAAGCGCGAACGTCCGACTACGAGTTGCATCGTGCACAGAGTAGCTTGTAATCAGAGAGCTCGATCATTATGTCGAACACTACAAACAGTACCTTTATTCATGAAGTGGAACCGAGGTCACGTGAAATGAGTATAGATGGATCGCTTATTGATAAGGAGTCCCCGCCACCCTACATTACGTTTCGTAAAGGAGTATCTAGCCAAGAGATCGATTTCTGCCATGAATTTAAGTCCTTCCAAGAAAATTTGCTATCCATGCTGGAGACCTGGTTTACTAAGCAAGATGACAAATTTACCAAATTGCTCAATGAGTTTGCGAGTGTGAAGACATCCATTAAATATATTAGCGATAAATACGACGATCTTGAAAAATGTACGCATGAGGTTAAGAGCCGAATAGAAATACTTGAAAAGAGCGTCCAAACAAATGAACCACGTATTGCTTACTTGGAGGCGAAACTTGACTACATTGAACAGAGAGCGCGGAATTGTAATGCAGAAATAAGTAATCTTCCTGAAAAACGTGGAGAGAACCTTATGTCTATCATTGAAAATATCGCTAATGTAATAAAACAACCTGTATCTGCACGTGATATCATCTCCATCCATCGTGTCCCCCAGAGTAACCCAAATAGCTCACGGCCAAAGAATGTAATAGTCAAATTTGCCAGCCAAATTACTAGAGACAACTTCATCTCGGCAGTACGTTTGAACAAAGGTGTTACATCTGATCGGATTAACATACAAGGTTCTCCTCAAAAAGTTTATGTAAATGAACATCTAACACTACACTCTAAGAAGTTATTTCGACAAGTTCGGGATATTGCCAAACAAAATAGATATAGGTTCGTTTGGATCAAGCACGGTGTTATACTTGCTCGAGCTGATGTTACCACGCCTGCGATTGCAATTCGCTCAGAAAAGGACATTTCGAAACTTATACCATACATCGCTAAACAATAATTACGTATATATAATTATTTTATGTGTGTTCTCTAATAGTTGTATAAGTAAAGTTATCGTGAATTACGTAATACATTATAATAATTTCAACTCATTACTGACGTTCTGTATGTGGGCTCTGATCTGTACATTACACTGTGTGTTTACGACAAGGTATGCGTTGATCACTCATTATTACGAACTTTTTATTTGTACATGTTTTACCAAGTAATGAAAATTATTTTCCATATATTGTGAGTATTAAGTGATTGGTTTTGTTGGTTATGTATTATTAATTTTCACAAGCTCATTTTATCGAACTTAATAAGTGCTGGTATTAGTGTAAATGATGTACTAAGTATGATGGCTAATGAGTTTATATTTCTATTAGTAACATGGATTAACATTCTAACTCGATACAGAGACTAGTAATTTATCAATATACTATCAAAACTGCCGAGGTGTAAGAACAAAATTAAGTACCTTATTCAATAATATTCTAGCCGAATCCTATGATATCATTATTTTGACTGAAACATAGTTGGTTCCTAACATTGCTGATGAAGAATTTATTGACTCGCGGTACGTAGTACATCGTTGTGACAGAAACAGAGCGTTGTGCAGTAAATCAGACAGTGGTGGTGTTCTAGTCGCCGTGCGACGCGGTCTGCATGCAATACGTTGTGAGTTAAGTTCTGTGTTTTGTGATAACTTCCATTGAGTCATGCCACATAAATATTGAATACGTATTTTTAAAGTTTTACTCTAAGTTTAACAATAAATACCACATCCTTTGCGGCTTATATGTACCACCAAATCAGACCCTTATTACATATGAAATGTCATTTAATCTGCTTGAACAGAAAATAATATGTCACACTATTGGTAACATTTACATCTATGGTGATTTTAATTTGCCAAACGTTGAATGGATTGTACACGATACGTATGCACTTATGCCAAGCGTACACATTAATAATACCTCTTTGGATACCCTCTTGTTTAACTTTTTATCATCAATGAACTGTAAACAATACAACAATATAAGAAATCACTTAGTCCGTATTTTGGATTTATTAATTTCGAATGACGCAATATGTGTCTGTAAGCCAACTCTTAACCCTTTACTGCCGATAGATAGTTATCATCCGCCTTTTATCACGCTAATTTGTTTTGGATTATTACATAAGCCCATGGCTCGATCTTCTCAACCTAGATATCGTTTTACTGAGGCAAAGTATTCTGATATTAATAATGATATTAATTCTGTTTACTGGGCTTCAATTTTGAATGATATTTCATTAGATTCTGCTACTCAGTGCTTCTATGAGACGATATATAAAATTGTTAAAATGCATGTGCCGCAGCGACCTATAAAATCCAATGATTATCCTATATGGTTTTCCCGCCCTTTAATACATATTTTTAAAAACAAAGAAAAGGCGTGGATTAAATGGAACAAATATCATAACATAACTGACTATGAACAATTTTCTTTGTATCGCAAAAGGTTTAAGGCGCTATCGGCCGAATGTTTTGATAAGTACCTGCAGTCTGTTGAGGATGGAATAAAAAAATAAAAAAAGACATAAAACAATTTTGGTCCTTTATAAATAGTCGCAAAAAAAACAGGTATACCTAATACAATGATTTACGGTAACGAAGAGTCCAGCGGTCCTCTGGATGTGTGTAAATTGTTTTCAAGGTTTTTTAGTTCAGTGTACGAAAATAGTAAATACATAAATCAGTCTAATGATGTTGTAATTAGTTCTAACTCAAATAGTCAAGTACATATATGTGACTTAACATTCTCAAAAGATGAGATAACTAAGATTCTTAAAGCCTTGGACGTGACAAAGGGATCTGGACCAGATGGTATCTCGCCCTTTTTTCTAAAATATACCGCCGAATCCATTAATACACCATTGTTTATTTTATTTAATCGCAGTTTGAGGGAGGGAGTAGTGCCGCGGGCATGGAAATCGGCAAACACTACACCTGTGTATAAAAATGGCCAAAAAAATGACATCACCAACTATCGTCCAATATCTGTTTTGTCCACGTTGTCAAAAGTGCTGGAAAGATTGGTCCACAACGTTGTCTATCCATATCAGCATAGTTTTATTATTCCTGAACAACATGGTTTTGTCCGAAATCGCTCCACGGTAAGTAATTTGGCTTTATATGCTAACTTTTTATTTGAAAATATGGATGGCCGACTCCAAGTTGACACCATTTACACTGATTTCTGTAAAGCTTTTGACAAGGTGGACCATACCATACTACTACAAAAAATTGCACTTAATGGTATACGTGGGAACTTGTTACGCTGGTTTGCTTCTTATGTAAAAAATAGAACCCAAAAGGTTGTGGTCAATGGCTTTTCTTCAGATGTGATAGATGTGACATCTGGTGTACCGCAGGGATCAATTTTGGGGCCGTTGCTTTTCGTTCTCTTCATAAATGACATTAGTACCTGCTTCAAAAACACCCATTTTCTCTTATATGCTGACGATCTAAAAATTTTTCGGAAAATAAACACAACTGAAGATTGTTATAAATTGCAAAGTGATCTGGATCGTTTGTCTGCTTATTGTGCTGCTAATAATTTACAGCTAAGTTTATCAAAATGTAAATCTACCACATTTACTAAAAATATTAATGTCATCCATTTCACATACTCTCTTTGTAACACTCCCTAACAAAAAGTCTCCAGAATAAAAGACCTGGGAATACTATTTGACTCGAAGCTACATTTTGATGCTCATATTAGTCACATTACGGCTAAAGGCTTTCAGCTTAGTGCTTTCGTAAGAAGGACCTGTAATCTGTTTAAAAGGCCTGAGACGTATTTATTACTATATAAGTCACTCATTAGGTCACAACTCGAATACGCCACTTGTGTTTGGAACCCTTATTATGAAAAATATAGTGATCAGCTGGAATTGGTACAACGTAAATATCTTCGGTTTTTAAACTATAAATGCTTTAGGAAATGATCATCGTATCTCACTCATTTAGATAAATTCTCAATTTCCACTCTAAAAATGAGAAGATTATATTTTGATCAGTTATTCTTATACGAAATCTGTCATAATAAATTAGATTGTAATCAACTCATAAACCAAATATATCTACGCATACCTAGTCAGTCCCAACGCATTCGTAATACGTATAGTCATCGTTTATTTGCTCCTAAGACGTGCCGAACAAACGCGGGAGAGAGAGCTCCACTACGGCGTATCATGAAATCATATAATGATAACTTTACTGATCTTGACATATTTGCTTTATCATTTGTAATGTTCAAAAAGTGTATTTTAAAAAAAAATACTAATAAGTAAAGTATTGCCTTAAGGTTTAAATAGTTTAATGGTTCAACTATTGTTTCTTGAGGTAAGTTTTGCCACTACAACCACTGTAGTGGCTAGCATAGCCACAACAGTGGTGGTGTTGGCTGGGATTTGCTCAGGGAACGCTCGAATTTATTCATCTTTTGTGGTATCATACAACATGTTTGCTGTGCATTATTACATTACTTTTATTGTGATATTACTTTGTGGATAACGGTGCTGGTTGTGTAATTATTTGTATTTCCCTTTTTATAAGACCTGTATTTTGTACTATATTTTATTACACAATTGTTTGTTGTCCTGAATAAAATAAAATAAAAGAAAATAAAAATAAAAAATGTATATTATGTTTTGAGCGTCTGTGCGATGGCAGAATTTTACGCGCACTTTTTGTTACGTCCGCGCGTGCTGTCATATACATTGTTAAAGATGGCGGTCGCGACGATTTTTACAAAAATGTTATGTCGTTTTAGAAAAATGTTATCTCTGTGTTTTAAACTTTTAAAGTAAAATACGAAAGTATTTTATGTGGTTTGATTGTATATAATTTTAGTTACTCAATAAAAATTATTTATATAATAATGAGAGTTTGCGTAATCTGTAAAACTCTTTTCTAAAAGGAAAGTGGTATAACATTCCACAAATAAGTGAATTTGCGGCTAATATTAAACAAATTAAAACTGTTTGATAATATAAATACTTAAAAATTTGTTACTAATCTTAATATCATATATACCAACATGTTTGGCTGTGTATTACCGAGTTTTGATAAACAATAAAATTCAATAGAGTTGTCGAGTTCCTTGTCTATAATACTTATCGATGTTCTATGATGATGATTATCAAATGTTTATTAATTAACAAGTTTCCAACTGAACCCAGGCTAAAATTAATTAAAATTATTAGATTATTATTTCGAATGTTTTTTATTTCTTCTCTTCATTTTCTCGAAACTCAAGGGCCATAGCCAAATGTAGAAAGGTCGCCCTGATGATATCGAGCCACGTTGGATGCGTGTTAGTGGGTTGCGGCTAGAGGAGATTCCTCTCCCTGTACATCTGTAGTCGAGATGGAGTCGCGAGGGAAGAGGAGTGTTGGTATGGCGATTGGCGATGCGCTACTCGACGATAATACTGTAGAGTACAATCTGCCACTTTGTCTTGCGTAGCTGGACTATGAGAAAGCCTATGATTCCGTTGAAATTTGGACGGTGCTGCAGTCTCAGCAGCGGTGCGAAGGTGACTGTCGGTATAATAATAATAATAATTAGTCCTCCAAACCGAATTTTGGCCACGGCGGCCTGCCTCAACGGAGGCTAGCCATCGGCGCAAGACAGGATTATAGTGCCCAAGAGTATGCGCAAGCACAGGTGCACTCTCTATTCCCTCACTCTCATAATCCGATGGGACGGTAAACCGACACGATCGGAGAGAGATCAGGCGCAGGACCAACGGCTTTACGTGCTTTCCGAGGCACGGGCGTGAGACACCGCCAACTTCCTGACCTCGGGTAACTATTGATTCGGACTTTCTTAACGGAAAAACTCAATAATAATTTTTTTGGCCCAACCCGGGATTGTTACCCAGGACCTCATGATCAGCAGTCGCACTACTACAACCACTAGACCATCGAGGCAGTCGGTACATCGAAGTGCTGAATTGTTTGTATAGTAGGGCTACTTAGGTTGAATGGTCTAAGAGCTACGATGGCTACCCAAGTACAGAATCACAGTACGAAACCTATCCAACTGCAGAGAGGTGTAAGACAGGGTGACGTAATATCCCCGAAACACTTTACCGCTGCATTAAAAGACGTTTTCAAACTAGAGGACTGGAAAGTACACCACTCACCTTCGATTTGCCGACGATATAGTCCTTATGGTAGAATCGTTGGAGGACCTAAGCACTATGCTCAATGACCTCAATAGTACCTCCCAACGGATAGGTCTCAAGATGAACATGAACAAAACAAAGATCATGTTTAATGTCCATGTCACACCTATGCCGGTAGTTTTTGGGAGTACTATGCTCGAAGTTGTTGACGAGTACGTTTTCCTGGGACTAATAGTTCAACTAGGTAAGACCAACTTCGACCGAGAGGTCAATCGACGGGTTCAACTCGGCTGGGCAGCGTTCGGGTAATTACGACACATCTTCTCGTTGGGTATACCTCAAACTCTGAAAACTAGATTGTACAAGCAGTGCGTGTTGCCGGTGATGATTTACGGATCCGAGACGTGGCCCTTCACTACTGGCCGCATGAGGACGCTCAAGGTCGTTCAGCGAGCTATGGCTACGCTCGGTGTTTCTCTGTGTGATAAACCCAGAAATGAGGATATCCGCAGTAAAACAAGAGTGACCGACATAGCCCAACGGATTAGTAAGCTGAAGTGGCAATGGGCCGGCCATATAGCTGGAAGAACCGATAACCGATGGGGAAGAAAGGTTCTCGAGTGGCAGCCTCGTACCGGTAGGCGTAGTGTAGGGCGACCCCCCACTAGTTGGAGTAACGACCTAGTAAGACATGCAGGAAGTCGATGGATGGAGGTGGCTCAGGACCGTGCTTTGTGGCATTACTTGAGGGAGGCCAATGTTCAGCCGTGGACTTGTGAAAGGCTGTAATGATGATGATGATGAAATTATCGTTATTAATCACATAAGTTATTTCTGGTTAGTATTTATCTGCTGTTCAGAAAAATAAAAAGGCCAACAGCCGGATTTTATATGATTCTGAATTCTTATTCACACTTTTTGGTCATTAAAAGATTCAAACAACTATGTGTTTTATTTTTAAAACTATAATAAAGGATTCCAGATTGAATTTTGGTAACGGCAGCAAATAGCCATCTGGGCAGGACAGCATTATATTGCCCAAGTGTATGCGAAAGCACAGGTCTACCCTACTCCCTCACTCTTATAGTCCGATAGAACGGTGATCCAAGACGACTGGAGAGAGATCAGGCGCAGGGCCAACGGCTTTACGTGCTTCCGAGGACACGGTGGTGAAACCCCGCCAACTTCAATAAGTTCGAAATCAATATTCCGGGCTGCTACTGAGAATTTTGTGACAGAAAAACCCGACAAATGATTCTTGGCCAGACTCGGGTTTCGACCACGGGACCACATGATCAGCAATTGCGTTTACAACCGTTAGACCAAGAAGACAGTCAAAAGGGTTAAAACTATAATAATTATAAAGGTGTCCCGCTCTGAGGAAAAAATAAATGGTCACTTTACTTATACCTATAACAAACTTTTACATATCAGCACAGAATAAATAATAGTACTACGTATATCAGTTTGTTTTATAAACATGCTTCGTACCTATATTTACATGTTTATTACTCGCTACTAGCTCACTGTATGAGTGGATACTATACTAGGATTAAGGCAGGCATTCTAACCGGTTCGGATGCCTAATTTTTCACTACCACTCAATGGCATACCACGGTTATCAATATTTGTTTTAAATATATGGTTAGGGCCTTTTCAGTGCGACGCGGATGACCTACGCGGACGTCCGCGACGGATGGGTAAAATGTATGAAACCTTACAGCGCGTTCAGAGCGACACGGAGCTGTCCGCGTCGCGGAGAGCTATCCGCGCGCGGTCGAAATCGCTCCGCGCCGCTCCTCCGCGCCGCGGATGTCCGCGGGCGGACGGTGCTTGGTTTTAATGTATTTGTTCAGTTCTCGGCGGACAGTTGCGCAGAGCGGACGAAAGTACTGTCGTTGTCATGACGGCTGCGTCAAATGTGCAAACCGAGAGGGTTATACAAGAAGTACGACTTCGACCATGTCTTTGGAATCTCCGCGACAATTCATATAAAAATAAAGACGCGAAATTAAAGGCATGGAAAGATGTTTGCGAAGCTGTTTGTCCGAATTTCGGAGATAGTTCAGGTGAAGAAAAAAAACAAATCGGTAAGTAATGTTTATTGAAACATCTGTGTTATCTAATAAATATAACTATTTTGCCAAGGTACAGATCCTTCATTTGAGACAAAGTAATTTGCAAAATTATCTCTTATTGTATTGCCCGATCGTGTACTGTCATTAATGCGAGCATTGCAATCTGTAAATCCAGCTACAATCATAGCGTCTTCTTCCGTATAACCATCGCGTACTCTAATGAAATTGTGTAAAATGCAGCACGCTTTGATTAAAATTTGTGCAAATGATGTTGATACATTGATAGATCTTTGGAATATTGCAAATTTGTTTGTCAATATACCAAAACTCGATTCTATGTATCGGCGTGCACGACTTAACCTGTAATTAAATATTTTTTTTTTGTGTGTCAAATTTGTACGCGCGTATGGGCGAAGTATAGTATTGGAAATTCCAAAAGCTGCGTCTCCTACAATGACATGTGGCTGTGGGTTGATAGATGTGCCTGGTAATAATTTTGGAGGTGGCAAATATAGATCATCACGTTCAAGTCTATGAAATAACGAACTTTTCTTGAACACATTAGCGTCTGCTTCGCTGCCACAAGCCCCTACATTTACATAGGTAAAACAGTAATTGGCATCACACATTGCAAGTAAAATAATAGAATAAAATTGCTTATGGTTGAAAAATACGGATCCACTTTCTTTTGGGCACGTGATTCTGGTATGCTTTCCGTCAAGGGCGCCTACGCAATTGGGAAAATTGGCATCCCTTTCAAAGCCAAGTGCTATGTTATTCCAAAAATTTGGATCAGGTTCAGGCAGATATTCGTTTTTCAAAATTTCCCATATTAATGAGCATACTTCTTCAATAATGTATTTAATTGTAGATAGCCCCAATCGATAACTTAAATGCAAATCAGACATTCTTGACCCAGTAGTCAGGTACCTGCCACAAAAAAAAAAGTGTGTAATAAATAAGTAAAGTTACTAGCATATGTTGTTTTATTATTTATATTATTTAATTTACAGAAAAAGCTGTTCAGTTAAGATGGAAGACCGCCCGTGATGCATACATGAAGTGTAGAGCAAATCTTAAGACATCGAAGTCCGGTTCTGCAGGGGGTGTCAAAAAGAAGTATATTTTTTTCGATATAATGACGTTTTTGGAAGACACAAAGGACTTTGAACCCACACATGAAAGTATGGCTTTAACATCGTCGCAGACCTCCCAAAATGTTGCTTCAACGTCATCGCAAAACTCGCAAAGTATTTTACCTATTACCACGACCCCGGACTTGCCATCAACAGAAGAAACATTTCAGACACCTGTGCTGGCTTCTCCAAAACCGTGGCAGAGAAAAAAAAGAGATGTATGACAGACTTTGAGTCACAATTATTGAAAATATTAGAAAAGAATGACACTTCCACCACAAACTTTGCGTCGTCTACGGCTCTTAAAGACGATGACTGCAGTTTTTTTAATTCTCTAGCACCCATTATAACCGATTTCGATAATTATAAAAAATTGTTATTCCGAACTAGAATACTGGAGCTAGCTATGGAAATTAGAGGTCCAGCTATGAACTCGCCCAGCACATCTGCATCAACCGCTACCAACGATTTACCTCACTTATCAGGGAGTGATGTGGACGAGTCTTTAGAAAGCTGGCAACACGGTGATTACACTGCATTGTAATTAATTACATAATTACATTTTAAATTGATTATATAATTTTTTTAATTAAAAAAATTGTTTCATTTATTTAACTTTTAAATTTAAGTACCTAGTTACCTAATTGTTACAGCCAATCTCTCCCGCGAACATATAGGTTTCTTGTATATATCGCAACGCATTAAAGGTGGCTCTAGTTTAGCATGCAACTCCTCAAATGTCCTAATGGACATCTTGAAATATTTGAAGAATTTCATTTCGTCATCCCGCAAGTCCGAAAACAAGGATACAAATTCTCCTTTAAGAAGTCTTTTCTCAACCAGTGGATGCACATTAAATCTTCTACTATGGTGTCTTCTTCTTCTGTTGTTTAATAAATACGCCGCAATCACAAAATTCAAAGTTTTATCCATGACACTGTACCACTCTCGATCACGATCCGCATCGCACTGAACGACGAATTTATCCGCGACGGACGCAAAACCTCATCCGCGTGCGGACGGTCCGCGTCGCACTGAATAGGGCCTTACGTTTATACGACGACAGCGGACGTGATAAAATTGTACACGGATGCTCTCTACGCCGCGCTGCGAACGACTAGCGGGACTGTTTGGTCGGCCCGCACGCTATATAATCGCACAATATTTATGTGATATAATTTCTTTTTAAATCTACTCGTTTATTGAAAAATAAACCCATAATTCACTAACGTATTTACTGGTGAACACACAGCCTGAATTTAATTGAAATTACAGCCTCCCGAATCATTACATTCGAAGGAAACTGCTTTTTCACGTTTGGACGTACATACCTAAATTTGTAAATTTTGAGGAAACTTTGTGATCTTTTTCTATCGAGCCAAAATGTGTCAATCGTGTTTTGGCCACTATAATTCACTAAAAAAAATTACCTTTACCTTTCATAATTAATTTAAAAAAAATGTGGATTCGAAGTTTTTAATGACAAAAATTGCAACTTTAAAGCGTGGAAAATCTGCCTTTAGAGCCCACATCACATTAAAATTGTTGAAAAAGACAAAGTAAAAATTCAATCTCAAAAATATCTATCTGACTCATAGATAGATATTATTAAATTACTAAATAGATATTATTTATCTCTACATCCCATTATGATGTACTTTTAACTTTCTAAAATTACTAATTGAGATGCTTAAAGTGGCCTTAATCGATGGCACGAGTTAAGTGGTGGGCGGGGTCAAAATGCATGCTATCTCAGCCGACATCACGTGCGAAAGGAAAGGCATGATGATTTACAACAAAACGAGCGCGCGAAGTTTTATAAACAGACCTTTGGGAATCTGGATATCATGAAAAATCTATTGAATGTATCTGTTCAAAATAAAATTATTTGCATTTTTGAACAATTAATCTATCCCTGTATGGTAACTGTTTTGCAATTTTCGTTTTTGTTATGGTATTTAATCCGCCCAAAGATGTGTTAAAATTAGTGCTTTTAAATATATTCTTTTTTTACTTTTTTGTTTCCATACAGGGCTAGATAATGATGAGACAAATTGAAATCATTTTTTATTTTGAATGTACACCATCAAACAGTGGAGTAATCTCCAGACTACTTTTGTATGGAAAAATGAGTGGCTAGTGTATCCTACAGTAGATAACAAATCACATAAGCCGTTTGAAGACGCCTTAATTTTGATATTATGGAGAAAAAACCTAATTATAACCATTTCTATTTTTGGTACCTATTTCATAATTCCGTGTAGTGGCGGTTGAGAATATCCACTACCCCATATCTTACAGTGGGTGTCGCCAAGAGGCGACAGAGGGACACAGAAAGGAGATGGGCAGCAGCATCTTCCTAATAACAACAATAATATAATAAAAAACTGCGGTTGCCAACTCGCTCGCCAAGCGTGGCAACTATGGCAAATATCCCCCCATGAGCAACGACGCAAACAAACGGCCCCCAGTCCCCGGCGGCCCTGCTATTCCTGGCTACGGTGGCGACCATGGTAACGGCGGGGCAGGGGCTGCTAGGAATCTCCAGTGGAGGTTCGGTTGCCACCTACGACGACTCGACCTGGCAACATATAACGCACGCACCCTGAGGACTGACGAGAAGATACTGGAGCTGGAAGAAGAGGTAGACAAGTTGCGCTGGCATATTATTGGATTATCCGAGGTCCGAAGAGAGGGGGAGGACACGGTAATTCTCGAGTCCGGCAACTTGTTCTATCACCGGGAGGGCGATCATCCGTCCCAAGGAGGTGTCGGATTTATTGTCCACAAGTCTCTCGTCAACAACGTTGTAAAGATTGGGAGTGTGTCCACGAGGGTCGCGTACCTGATAAAATCACCAAACGGTATTCGCTGAAGTTCATACAGGTTTACACACCAACCTCGGCACATCCCGATGAGGAGGTGGAGCAGACGTACGAGAATATTTCTAGAGCCATGCATTCCTCCAAAACCCACTATACGGTGTTGATGGGAGACTTCATCGCAAAACTAGGCACAAGAGAAAGCGGTGAGCTGAAGTTAGGGAAATTTGGAGTAGGGCAACGGAACCGTAGGGGCCAGCAGCTGGGCGACTTTATGGAGGAAGAGGGACTCTTTATGATAAACTCTTTCTTCCAGAAGCGGCCCCACAGGAAGTGGACCTGGTCTAAAAAATGAGATTGACTTCATTATGAAGACCAGATGCCAACCGTTCAGTGATGTCTCAGTGATCGCGAGGGTGAAAACTGGCACCGATCACCGAATGGTTAGAGGTACACTGAACTTAAACGTTAATTTGGAGAGGTCTCGTCTAGTGAAGTCAACGCTCCGTCCCCCTCGTGCTCTAATCCAGTGCTCTAATCCAAAACTTTCAGCTTGAATTACAAAACCGTTTTCAGTGCCTAGAAGGCTGCAATATAGTGGACGATATGAATGATAAGCTCGTAGAAACTGTCCATGCGGTAGGAGCTAAGTTCTGTAAGACCCGCCGCAGAAGAACACAAAAACTCTTCAATCACACTCTTAATCTTATGGATGTTAGATGGGCGATGAAGCTGCAGTCGTCAGTAGATTTGACAGCATACAAGCAACTGAGCAGACAGATCTCCAAATGCATGCGGCAGGACTTATGCAACTTCAATACAGCTCGTATTGAAGAGCGATTGAGTGCAACCAGGACTCCAAAGTCTTTGTCAGAGATCTGTCTACCAGTAAGAGCCAACTGTCAAAGCTGAAGAGTGTGGCAGCGTCATTTCTAAGACACCTGAGATTTTGAGTGAGATTGAAAGATTCTATGGGTAGCTGCACACATCATCGTTGGAGTCACATGCAAGTATGAGTAACGATCCAAGAGCAAGTCTTATGCGACACTATTCTGATGATATCCCGGGCGTCAGTCTGAGCGAGATTCGAATGGCTCTCGAGCACCTTATAAACGGCAGCGCACCAGGCGAGGGTGGAATTACAGCGGAGCTTCCGAAAGCAGATGGAAAACCGGTACTTGAAGTCCTTCAGAAGCTCTTTAATTCCGTCCTCCATGGAAGCACTACTCCCGAGGCGTGGAGCAGAAGAAGGTGGTCTTGTTCTTTAAGAAAGGTGACAACGCCCTCTTAAAGAACTACAGACCGATATCCCTTCTGAGCCGCGTCTACGTGCTGTTTTCGAGTCATTACGAACCGTCTCGCACGCAGACTCGACGATTTCCAGTCTCCCGAACAAGCCGGTTTCCGAAAAGGCTTTAGTACCATAGACCACATACATACCCTTCGGCAAATTGTACAGAAGTCCGAAGAGTACAATCTGCCTCTTTGCCTGGCGTATGTAGACTATGAGAAAGCCTTTATTTCCGTCGAAATTTGGGCAGTGCTAGTCTCTTCAGCGGTGCCCAGTTGACTGTCGGTATATCGAAGTGCTGAAGTGTTTGTACAGTAGAGCTACGATGGCTATCCGAGTACAGAACCAGAGTACGAAACCTATCCAACTGCAGAGAGGTGTAACACAGGGTGACGTTATTTCACCGAAACTCTTCACCGCTGTATTGCAAGACGTTTTCAAGCTACTGGACTGGAAAGGATACGGTATTAACATCAATGGCGAGTAGATTACTCGCTTTCGGATAGGACTCAACGGATAGGTCTTAAGATGAACATGGACAAAACAAAGATCATGTTTAATGTCCATGTCACAGCTATGCCCGTAGTGGCTGGGAGCACTAAGCTTGAAGTTGTTTACGTACTGGTCTCGTCGTTTATCTGGGACAAATAGTCCGACTAGGTAAGTCCAACTTCGACCGACAGGTTAATCGACGGATTCAACTCGTCTGGGCAGCGTTCGGGAAATTACGACACATATTCTCGTCAGGTATACCACAAAACCTGAAAACTAAATTGTACAACCAGTGCGTGTTGCCAATGATGATCTATGGAACCGAGACGTGGTCCTTCACTGCTGGCCGTATGAAGACGCTCAAAGTCGCTCAGCGAGCTATGGAGATGGCTATACCGATAAAAAAAATAATTTGCCATATTTCTTATAGAGACAATTACCTAGAAGCAGCACAATCCAGTCACGACCACGGCTTACATCAACAGTATCTACCACCGGACCACGCGGCAGCATTTGCAAGAAGCTCCACATCTTCCTCTTATGCCCGCTCTAACCAATATCCAACACGAAGTGCAACGCCGTTTACTCAAGAATATAGGCAACCTAGTTCAAAGAATATTCTATCCCAAGATTATGGACCACCCAACTCACCCAGTAGACTCTCATTAGAATATGGAACACCCAACACTAGAAAATCTATTTCGCAAGGATATAACGCACCTTCAGCGCAGTTCTCTCGAGGATACGAGTCCCTAAACTCAGTGTATTCTTTGTATGGTGCTCCTACTTCAAGAAATTCCCCTTCGGAAATTTACGCCACTCCCTCGTAAAGATCTTTATTATCGCAATATGGTGTACCGGATATTCGATCACCTTCCGAAGAATATAACGCTCCGTCACGTAGAAGTTCTAATAGGCAGACATCATCCGTTCAGAAATACGGAGTGCCGAGATTCCATAGCATTCAGTCTCCTTCTATCTCACAAAATTACGGCACTCCATCAGCTGGGTCTAATCAGTTCAGCACAACGGATGCCTTCAAATCTTCTTTTGTACCACAAAGTCTTCCCCAATTCAACACACAGAACCCATCTCGAACTTACGGTACACCAGCTCGCTCCCTCTCGACCCAATATGGTGCTCACCACTTGTTTTCGGCGGCATCTTCACTTTTTAGACAATACTTGTTGTTATACGTGTACACTGTGATCAGCCAACGCGGAGTGTATATATAAAATCCAATTGAAATTTCTTTATCCTCCACTAGTTTGGGGTTTAACGAGCATGTAAAGCGTAGATCAACCAATCAGCAATTGGTTCGCATCGCCCGTAAGGGGAAGGGGAAGGGGAAGGGAAAGGGGTCGGACGGACGTAGTGTGGCTTAGAAAGAACGCTATTTTTTTTTTAAATAAAAAACCTACTTAATTTAAAATAATAATGACTGAGTGTCTGCGTATATAATAAGGTACTGCAATTCTATCCTGCACTGATAACTAGTCTCCTTTATGGTAGGCCTCCCTGAACAAAAATTCGTCACATGCGGTGATAACTGATTAAAGTGTGATCAGCTCATTACAGACTCATTAACATATATACAGAACAAAAAACTGAGCAATGAACTAGAGCCGTAATAGCTCAGAGACTAAGCACTTGGGGCGCGAACCCCGCTGGCACTAGAGTTTTTTATCGAGATTTCTCGAAGCAGTAATTCTCGAGAAATTTTGGCCTTATTCGAAACGGGGAAAAAGTGGTCGAAAGCTCGAGAAATCTCGTCGTGATGGGCGAATGCTACTTACACGGTAGATATTCATCGTGATATAGGGATAGTAGCACTGGTAGTTCTTAAAAATACTAGGCCGATGCAGGTACAGAGGTAAAACCTTTTGCCAGCATCGTAAACGGAGCCGACTAAAAATCTAAAGTCATAACTATCAACATTGCGCAGATATAAATTAGCAAATCGATTTGTAGTAAATTTTATTTTTGATGATTGATTGATAGTAAAAGAAAAAAAATCAAATTCTGATTTTTATTGTTTACAAATCTTGTCTGCGTTGAACTACAAATATTGCCTAATAAGATAGAATTCAAAAAATCGTTTTCTTGCGCCATGGGAGCTCTGCTCCAATAAATAAAATAAAAACTGGTAATCCAGGATACCGAATATGTAAATTCTTTAGTTGATTATTATTAAAATGTTTATTATTTGTTCTGTGATGTAATGAGCGTAACTAAAATCTAGGTAATTAATTAAAGGTAAAAGAGTCTGTAAGTTGATGTAAATGTTTATTGTTTATTCTGAGATTAAAAGTTCTACGTAAGTATTTAAAAGAAAAAAATTCTTTAGTTGAGTATTATTTTTTGTCATGTAACAATTAATATAAAGATTGTATTCATGAAGGTATAACTCGCGCCACGAAAGTCTAGCGGTGACCGTGCTACCGCCATAATATAGCTGCAACATGACTCAAGCACGTATGTGGTAACCTCAGAGTTAGCAAGACATTTGTTATGAAACACAATGGGGAATCGGCGATGTATTGATGATGGGCCAAATTAGGAGTACCCTTAACTGACGAGTTTTATATATGTAGAAACAGGAAAAAAAATAAACATGATTGGTGTTTTTTATTATTCTAAGCCAGCGCTTAACTACAATCCCACCTGATGGTAAGTGGTGATGTAGCCTAATACGGTGAAGCGCACTGACTTAACAAAAGCTTATTCACTCTTGCCTTGAAGACACCCAAACTGTAATCGGATGGAAAGACAGATGTTAGTAACTTATTCCACTCCTTTGCTGTACGTGTAACAAACCGTTTGGTTCGAATACGTGGTAATGCAACAACGAAAGGGTGAAGACTGGCCGAACGTCTGGTTGTCCGATGGTGGAAAGGAGAGGTAGGAATTAAATTATACAACTCCTGCGCACAACTGGATTAGTTTCAACGACATTCTGGTCACCAATAAGCCTTTTGGCACGCCTTTGAGTCCAAGGCTGCTGTGGCATTTTGCTGCACCAGCTCATATATGGTAGCAATACTCCATGCACGACTGGACTTGCGTTTTATATAAAGTAAGCAGCTGTACCGGCGTGAAGTACCGCGGCACCTTTGCAAGGACTCCTAGCTTCCATGCAGCTGCTTTGGCCTTGGCCTCAATGAACTACCGGAAGTTCAGATTGGATGATATCTCAACCCCCAACAGCTGGAGGTGGTCGCTTTATTCCATTGATACATTTTGGAAAGAAGGAGCCAAGGTGAGCTGGCTCCTTTTTGCAGTGAATGGACAAGCTTATGTTTTGGATGCGGTAAATCTCAGAAGATATGATGGGCGTCGCCCCATTCGGAGACTGCCTGTTGTATGAGACCTACACGCTCTACCATAGCTTCTCTTTCAGACTGGATTTGATTACAACTGGCCCGAGGACTTGGTTGGCATCTCTCCACAACTGTGATGTCATCTGCGTACCCATAGATACCGGGCGTAAGCAGATCATTAATATGCAGCAGGAAGAGAGTTAAGGAAAGTGTTGTTATGATCGAGCTAAATATAAGTCCGCATCACTGTTATCCCTCTCGGTGACAGGTGTGAGAGTTTACGGATTTAATAGTGTCACTCAGTGGTCGAAATTTTACCGCAATCAATAAAAAAATTAGGTTTGTGTGTTGAGCAAGCTGTAATTTACCTTCAACTGCACATTATTTTATAAAATAAGGTACGCGGTAAGGTTTACCGTCCTATAAAACCAAAACTGGGTGGGGGACCGAGACAAAATCACGAAGTCGCATACTATAACTAAAATATTTAGAGGTAAACAATAGCAAACAAGCTTTGGCAATAATTAGGAACACTGAAAAATCAACGAACTAACTTAACTATATGAACGAAACTAACTAAACTATCCTAAACTAAAAAACGAACTACACTATACTTTACTAAAATATTTACAACAATTCGTTTTTTTTTCCTTATAATCAAAACCATTAGTTTTATACCTATTTGGCTTCGCACGGGTGATTTTTTGATCTCGACAATATCGCCACTTACCGCATATTCAGACACGCATAAAAATTTCAGCAATATCGGTCGAGCCGTTTTTCAGTTTCAGCGACACTAATGGATAGCAATTGAATATTAAATATAGAAGATAGAAAGATTATGTTAACTGTCAAAATGGCAACTGTCGATATAGCAACGCCCTTTTGACCTTTTTTATTAGATCGACTGATGAGCTATCGTATCTCAAATCCATCTATGCAAACAAGGCTGTAGTTTTATAAGAAAGTGACCACATTTACCGGATGACCATTGAACTCACGTACGAGTCGCTATAGATAGAATTTAAGCGTAAATTTTTCTTTACTCTGAGACAATGGCAGTATGACCGTAAACAAGCGACATAATTTGTCTAAGCGACATTTATGTATTTGACATTGACAGTTTGAACGTAAATACTATGTTTTATTTTATTTTATCAATGTACCTTCAGCTTTCTGCTTCTCTTTCTCGATATAAACTAACTATGCCAAACTTTACACTCCTCCGCGCGCAAAGCTTTCAGCACGTATTAATACATAGATTGTTACCAATGCTATATTTGAGTTTGAAATCGAATTATAAGGCTCAACACAAATATCTTTCACGTGTTAGACAGAGCTTTAAGCTCGATTTATTTGTTTTCTGGCACGCAATAGATTAACTTAGGCGGCGTCTTGTAAACAGAACAGAACCTGATCAAAACGATCTATTCTAGCCGTCAAAATTAATGACAATGATCCACATTCGATCCCCGATGTCGTCACGCGCATGCGTTGAAGGCTCTAATCAACAATGGGACTATTTTTGATGCACGCCGGTCTCATTTTCGAACTGAATTAGCTCGTATCACAATGCAATAGAGTCAATATGTAATATAATATAGCAATAGCCTGATTGGGCTAAGTTAACCTATCGAGGTAAACTTAGCCCAATCAGACTATCCTCCAGTCGATTTGCCGTGAGTATAAATAGTGCTAAACTTTTTTTTTATAGAAGAAGGGGCAAACGAGCATGCGGCTCACCTGATGTTAAGTGACTACTGCCACCCATGATCAACAGCAACACCGGGAGAATTGCGGGTGCGTTGCCGGCCCTTTAGAAAGGAGTAAGCTCTTTTCTTGAAGGTCCCCAGGTCGTATCGGACCGGAAAAATCGCCGGTGGTAAACTATTCCACAGAGAGATTGTACGTGGAAGAAAACTCCTTGTGAAACGTACAGTGGTGGACCGGTAAGCATCCAGATGGTGTGGATGGTATCGGGACGTTTGCCGTGTAGTGCGTTCACAAAATTTGGCGGCTGGGATTAATCCGAACAATTCCTCAGAGCACTCCCCGTGATAGATGCGATAAAATACGCAAAGAGATGCAACATCTCTTCGCAGCGCCAGTAAATCGAGCCGATCGGAAAGCACTCGGTCGTCGACGATTCGAGCCGCTCTGCGCTGGAAGCGGTCAAGTGGAAGGAGCTGGTACTGGGGAGCCCCAGCCCAGAGATGGGAACAGTATTCCATGTGCGGCCGAACCTGCGCCTTGTAAAGTTGCAGGCGGTGTGCCGGCATGAAATACTGTCCCGCTCTGCTGAGCAACTTTTGAGTGCTTGCATTCAGCAGCTTTAACTCCAATGATACGGTTCAGCTTCAGGTTCAGGGTAGGTGGCAAGTTTATTTTTTTATTAATATACGAGAAGCTTTTGATATAGGATGTATAACCAGAAATATTAAAAATGATAATAAACATTAATCACTAATCATAATTGCCTTAATACTTTTTTCTCGTTATTATTATCTATTATAAATTGTACTTATTTACGACGAAATAAAAATATTTAGACAATTAATATAAACTATGATTTTAACCATGCTGCAGTCATATTAAGTTTGAAGCACGAATGGGTTGGCTCGACCGGGAAAGATAGATGAACAAGTCTATGGGCCACATCATCCACATACCAGTCATTCGACTCGTCGATTTTACAACAAAGTACCAAAAAATTAAGGTTTTATCTATCAAAAACTTAAATTTTTTTATTGAGGAATTTTTGTTGTAAGTGTTATTATACTACTAAAGAGTACGTTATCGATAAGACCTCTGGGAATAAGGTGACCGCTACCATGCTGTTTCTAATGTCTTAATACCAATTGTATAAAATAATATATTGTAAATTGATTTTATTTAAAAAAATAAGTCCCGCTGGGTTTCTTGCTGGTTCTTCCCAGGACAGAGGTTTTATCCAAACCAGTGGTTAAAGTGTAAAATGACTTTCAATATTATGTATTCTTGTAGTGTATATTGAATAGAAATATATATTATATTCTATTCTATTCATCAAGTCGGACGTGTATTCGTTTGTCACCCATAATTTGTTAAAAAACAGAAAACAAAAAGGTAGTGACTTTGTCGTACATTGCGTATTCTATATAACTTAACTCCAATAGAGTTACCACGACTCATAAAATATACGACGCAATGTACTACAAAATTACCGTCATTTTGATGACAACTTAGTTTGCGAATAGGCCTGGTACTGCATTGCGGTTCTTGGTTCTTGGTTTTCAATTAAAAAAATAACTCAGCTTGATTTGATTCCTTACAGATGTTCATTCTACTTCTTAGCGTGCTTCCCTTGGCACAAGCGGGGCCACCGGTCGGGTAAGTGATCAGATTTAATTATACTTTCTTTTTTATATTTAATTATAATTAAACAATTTTGGCTCCTGTGTAGTGGCGAATTAAGAATATCCACTGCCCCATATCATCCCGTGGGTCTCGTAAGAGGCGGCGGAGGGAGACACACACACACACACACATAATATATACACATATATACATAAATATATACATACGCATAACACACATACACAAAACAAAACAGACAAACCAGCACATGGACGGCAACGCCTTCCTAATTACGGCTTAAAATAAAAAACTGCGGTTAACGACCCGCTTGCCAAGCGTGGCAACTATGGCAAATATCCGCCCTATGAGACAATCTAGGGTAGGCCTATGTTCAGCAGTGGACTTTGCAGGCTGTAACGGTAACGCTGATATAATTACATTCGTCATAAACTTTCGTCATTGTTAAAATTGCATATCAATTTATTTTGTCTCTGAGTGGTCTTTCATGTAAAAAGGCAGGTAGGTTGTCTCCGTGGTCTAGTTGCCGTAAACGCGGATGCTGATCATCACGTCCTGGGTTTGAATTTCGGGTCAAGCTAAAATCAATTTTATACGTGGTAAAGCCACGCTGCATCTATATTATGGTTGTAGCACGAATATGTCGGCTCGATCGGGGAATGACCACGTTCTCACAGAATACCAGCATAAAATAGCAGCTTAATACTGCTGTGTTTCGTATGGTGAGGGTAGAGAGCTGGAGACCCGTTTTCACTAGAAACGGGGCGTTCCATCTTAGACCTCAGGGGTAACAACGCATCTGCATTTCGATTCCTAATTCAGGATAAATGTAGATGTTTATGGGCCACAGAATCCACTTACCGTGGACTGCGTGCTCGCTTGTCACCCTTATTTTATAAAATCTGGGTTTTTCTATCAAGAAATTTGCAGTAGCACTCAGGAGTCAGGAAGTGGGCGATGTTCTCACCCCCATGCCTCGAAAAGCACGCAGCAGATCAAAGGCAACATCAAGAAAGCCGTTGATGTTGCCTTTGATCTCTCTCCGGTCGTCTCGGATTGCTGTCACATCGGACTACGAGAGTGAGGGAACAGAGAGTGCACCTACGCTTGCGCATGCACTCGAGCACTATAATCCTGTCCTGCGGAGACAGCTAGTCTCCTTTGATACTGGCCGCCGTGACCAAAAGTCGGCGGGACATAAAAAGAATGCTTCGTAGAAGATACTGATTAACATCATAGCCTGGGAAGTAAGATTTTGAGTTGCCCTTGAATAGTTTCGATAAAAAAATAATTTGCCATATTTCTTATAGAGACAGTTACCTAGAAGCAGCACAATCCAGTCACGACCACGGCTTACATCAACAGTATCTACCACCGGACCACGCGGCAGCGTTTGCAAGAAGCTCCACATCTTCCTCTTATGCCCGCTCTAACCAATATCCAACACGAAGTGCAACGCCGTTTACTCAAGAATATAGGCAACCTAGTTCAAAGAATATTCTATCCCAAGATTATGGACCACCCAACTCACCCAGCAGACTCCCATTAGAATATGGAACACCCAACACTAAAAAATCCATTTCGCAAGGATATAACGCACCTTCAGCGCAGTTCTCTCGAGGATACGAGTCCCAAAACTCAGTGTATTCTTTGTATGGTGCTCCTACTTCAAGAAATTCCCCTTCGGAAATTTACGCCACTCCCTCGCAAAGATCTTTATCATCGCAATATGGTGTACCAGATATTCGATCACCTTCCGAAGAATATAACGCTCCGTCACGTAGAAGTTCTAATAGGCAGACATCATCCGCTCAGAAATACGGAGTGCCGAGATTCCATGGCAATCAGTCTCCTTCTATCTCACAAAATTACGGCACTCCATCAGCTGGGTCTAATCAGTTCAGAACAACGGATGCCTTTAAGTCTTCTTTTGGACCACAAAGTCTTCCCCAATTCAAAGACACACAGAACCCACCTCGAACTTACGGTACACCAGCTCGCTCCCTCTCGACCCAATATGGTGCGCCCGCAGTAAGGGATACCGACTCGTACTCTCAAGGATTTAGTCGAACGTTATCGACGATTCACGAGGCCCCGGCGAGTGATCAATCAAGACCGACTGGTATAGCGTCATTACGTTCATCGGGCAGGTACGTGGAGCAGTTATATTTTACTTGATATTGTTTACTCGTATATCTTGCCTTTGGAAATCAAATACGGTATCAAATAAGCTCTTTTTTTTTCTTTATTAAAAAACATTACCCCAACACTAGGATTTACTCCTGTATCGTGAAAGCAGTTTACATACAAAAATTGCACAAGGACAAAAATCCAGACCCGGAACAATTTCATTCCATTAAAATTAAAAAAAAATTCAATGAATTCGTCTTCGTCTTTATATCTATAAAAGTATTTGAATCAAGTCCTTCTTTCTATATACTGACAGGTTTTTTTAAATTATAGATTATTACATATTTAAACGTGTGTGAGCTCAGAGCTATATAATATAATCCCACTGATAAATGTGTACATCATTAACATAGACCTCTCCCATAGCTTGCTTCATAGGGGGACATTTGCCACAGTCGCTACGCTCGGCGGGCGCAGTTTTGTATTGTTTTGTCCTGTTATCAGGAAAACGCTTCCGCTCATCACAAGTTTCAGTCTCAATGTGTCTCATACGAACACCCACGGGATGATATAGCGTAGTGAATTCCTACGCTGCCACTATACATACAGTAATACATAAAAAGGTAATGGTCTATTATCGTGACACAAGAGTTTTATATATATATATATATATATATATATATATATATATATATATATAACAATATTTAAAAATCTCATGTCACGATGTTCGTTCACGCTAAAATTTCGAAACAACCCAACCGATTTCAATGAAATTTTGTAAATGTGTATTGCTTGCTTCAACTTGAGAGATACGATAGTTTTATCCTAATAAGTGACGCTCAATATTTTTTATTGCGAATTTAAGGATTTTTATACGACAAAAGGTCATCGGAAAGGGCAGAATAACGTCTATTTTTTCATTTATTTACTAACATTTACCAAACATTACATAATTTTATAACTTAATGCCAAACTGTAAATAAAGTTCGTTGGCGAATAAATGCACTCTTATATCCTCCTACATAATTAAATAAGTACAGAATCCACATAACAAATAGAAATTTTAAATATAAACACTATAATTTCCACACTCTTTCAATTCTAAATACAACAGCCCACCCACATAATATTGCAACCAAATACATTTTCTTAATATAACCCGCTGAAATAATTTCCCTTCATCTTCAAATATAGAACTTTCCTAGTTCTATATTATTTATTATCCAATTTTTCTTTATAATGATTTTTATTTATGTTTTCCAAAACCAATTACTTGTCAACTTTTTGTTCTACCAGTAAGAATACCTTATAATAATCTTTCTTACAATTTTCTTTAACTTTTCCATTTACAAGATATTTATTGACTGGCCAGCGACATTGGATAAATGCATTGTTTTTGTAGCAATGATTTATGACACCCTCCTGATCCCGTACACCTTATTTTTTGTTGCTGGCAGCATTGTCCATGCTCTACGGTGGCCTTTTTTAAATAGGGAATGAATTCGTTGTTCATTTTAATGTCTTATCAACTACTGACAAAGCTATTTTTCTATTGTTTCAACCACATCCATAGATATCTACCTCAAGAGTATGATGCAAAGTCGGCACGCGCTGCCGTGCCCTTGGAGCGGTACGGACCGCAAGACGCTCTCCTTGGACAGGGCTATGGATTATCCAGGAGCGCACTCGAGGAACTGATAAACCAGGTAATTTTATAATCAACACCGGTACACATTCTACTAGGTCTTTTTACCTGACTTAAAAAAGAAGAGGTCAACAATCGACTTTATGTTTTTGTATGTATGTCACGCGATTACTTCATAAACTGTGAACCAATTTTGATGATTCTTTTTTTATTACATAGATTCTACTTCAAGGTTGGTTCCATACAAAATATTGTGAACATTCCAATCCCAAAGTATTGCAAAATAGGTGATAAGTTTTATCGTAATTTTCGATTTTGATATCCCTAAGGCCATTCAAAAGGGTAAAAAAAGTCTTCTAATAAAAAGTAAGGCCAAGCAAATAAGAAGAATATAATAATTTCACATTGTGGAGTCGGGGCTATAACTCTACTATGTAATAGATTGAAGAGTAGTCATTAAGGGTGCCAACGCATCTACATTACTCTTAATTGAGGTTAGATAAGGGTGGTAGAGCCGCGCTGTAGCTATATTGTGGAAGTAGTACGAATGGGTCGCCTCGATTAGGGCAGAATCATGCTCTCACAGAATGTCAGCGTAAAATAGCTGCGTAATGCTACTGTGTTTCGTATGGTGAGTGTAGAGTACCGAAGAACCTTTTAACTGGAATCGAGGTGAGGAGAGGTTTGTCCTCAGGGGTGACAACGCATTTGCATTTTGATTCTTAATTGAGTCCACTTACCATCAGGTGAACTGTGTACTCGTTTGTCACCCAATGCTAAAAAAAAAGGTTATAATTAACTGTCTATGGCCCACAGCATTATAATCAGGTTTACTATTTGTCACCTTTATTCTTTAAAAATAAATTTCAAAAAAATAATTGAATTAACTTCAGGAGCCAGTAAACTACGAGTTCGGCTACAAAGTGAGCGATTACGCGAGCGGGAGCGACTTCGGGCACGCGGAGAATCGGCAACAGGACCGCGCCGAGGGCTCGTACTTTGTGGTGCTGCCTGATGGCACCAAGCAAGTGAGTCAAGAAATTATTATTTATCAAAAATCATACGAGCTATATCTATGTATTTGTATAGAGAGGGGCTTGAACTAAATCGGCTGTATCATGTAGTTTTATAGATGTTGAACTAAACGTTTAACGTGAAAAATTTTATGTGGTAACGCCAGTTGCAGAGTTCGAAATGATAAATTTATGTGAAAGAGAAAGCTGATATGCTTGTGTTTCATATGCAAAATTCTCGGCACTACCCTTACTAAAAATATGGTCGAATGTTTCAAGCTATTTTTGTTTTTGCTTTCTAAGAAAAGTGTCATTCAAAAGTCGATCGAGAAAGGATTGATACAGATGCTGCAATGTGTTATAGGCGCAGCGCAAATGGGTTGACTCGATTCGGGAAGAGCCACGTTATATCACAGAATACCAGCGTAAAATAGCAGCCTAATGATGTGGTGTTTCGTATTGTTACGAGCTTGAGGTTCGTGACAATAAAAATTGCCGATAGAATTACCTAAATTAGCACTTTAATTTACTTTACACAAATTAAAGTTAAAAACACTAATAATTAAACACACTAGTTCACTTTATTCCCCTCCGAAGCTTCGCTTTTCTCGCCAAATCAACACTACCTCGATCGCATCTTGCAGCGCCTATTTATATAAATTAGCAAAATATCCAGAATGTTCAAGTAAACACGCGCAGGGTACCGAGAGTTCGAGTTTTAAACTTCAAGAAGTTTAGTTCTTCGGTTCGAGACTAGATGGCGCTAGTGCCGCCGATTTGAGCGCGTAACAGTATTGTAAGTGTAGAACTCAGGACACGTTTTGTCGGTAACGGGGAAATTCGTCTTAGCCTTCAGCGGTTCCCTATATTTTGACTTTTGATCAAGGACAGATGTATATGTCTATAAACCAAAGCATCCAACTACCTTCAGGTTCCTTATGCTTGTCTAACACGATAATCTATACACTCGTACTCAAACAGAAAATTGAAGGGTTTCAATTTTCTCTTTTAGCACTAGCAACCGTTTGTCCATGACTAAGTCTTTGTCTAATATCAAAATAATTGTCTTTTATTAAAACGATATGGTTATTTGTATGCCCTTAACCCTTCAAGCGCCATAAAAATCCCATGCAGTCGCATGCGCCCGCCAGATCCCGAGCGGTTTGCATGGGACCGCACCCACCCACAGCACTTAAAACCAGTAAGACTTATATTTGGAGACTACTTTTCTATAAAGCCAAACCATTATATAATGCCAAACTTCTTCATAGTAAAGTAGTCTCTATAGATAACTTTTTACTTTTTATGGGTTAAAGTGCTGTGGGTGAGTGCGACCTCACGAGACCGGTAGGGATTTAACGGAATATGGCCGCGGTCTCATGAAACCGCTAGAGGGTTGAGAGGTTAAAATGTGAGAATATATTTTTTATTTTGGACGGTCTGGCCGAGTTAGTCTTAGAGATGGCTGAATCGATTGTAATGAAATTTACAAACACATAGAAAGAAATGCCAGACGCGATCTGGGCTATACGAGGGTGAGTAGTTACGATGTACCAGTTCTGGCGCACTTGTAGAGAGGTTGTACCAGTTCTGGCGCACTGAGTCGGAAGTTGTACAAGTACGACGTTCGTCGATTCACGATCCTAAAAAAAAAAAAAAAAAAAAAAAAAAAAAAAAAAAAAAAAAAAAAAAAAAAAAAAAGGTTTTGGCATGCTCTGATCACGAATCTGCGGTCCATTTTTGCGTAGGATGCACGGTTCCGGAGATGTGCAGATCAATTAACTCTTATCTAATTGATATCCGCTCCGAGCCTCAACCGTCATTAGCGCTCCATTGTCCTTATCTACTTATCTATTGTTGATTGACTACCGTCATTATCTATTATTCGTCGGCGTGTGGGTCGGCTTATGCTATTGTATTATACTCCTTTGTTCCTATCTACACTAATCTGACTCATTAATAAAACACATTACCCAATTTTGTTAAAAGTTTTATTTATAAAATACAAAATCTTATTACTTATTATCTATAAAATAGGAGCGAAACATCTCATCCACTAAAATATCGTTGTACAATGTGTTCCCTGTAAATATACTCGTAAAACTATGCATTGAACATCCCTGAAACTTATATAGCAAATACATTAAGCAATATTCGCCACAAACTGAAGTCCACTCATTCTGAATCCTATCAACATTCCAGTTCCATCTTTTACAATTTCTTTTAAAAAACTCTAGATGATATCGTACAGGTGCCCGTCCGAATGAATCAAAATATTGACCGACGTCATTCGTATCGATATATAAAGCTACCCAATGTGACCCTGGTTTATCATCTGTATCCAAATTGCATATTATATACGTTGGTACGTGGGTGTACATGGGTAGTTTATTGGCAGCATAAACATTATTTTCTAGAGTGGGGTGAATCTTTTTCAGATGTTGTTGTACATCTAGTGTATCCATAATATTACTGCTATTAGTAGATTATTACAGTACCAATCTACTCAATGACTAATATAGGAGTGATCAATTATAGTGATTTCTAAATATTAAATTGCATTCTTTGTGTTATACAAATCGTATTTGAGTCACCAATACACTGAACAAGACACGACAGGAAGGACGTAGGAATGTAGAGATAAGCAACAGAATGTAAGGTAAGCTTGTTGACGCATAAAGATACTATCAATTCTACTGCAGAAATTCTTTAGGTTAGAATTATTACTCACTGGTACTATATAAGACCAAGCAACTGCAGTCATGGAGTTAGTGTATGGTCGTTTGACCGCAGTGGATCTATCAATACTACGTTTGTGTTACTTCAACGCATCAAAGGCCATGGATGTAAGTGTTTATTCTATTGACAAACTTACTTTTCTTTCTGTTATTTTCTTACGTGTGTATGATTTAGTGTTAACAAATTATATTTAAATATTATGTGTGTGTATATGGTTAAGCCATGGTAGCTCAGATGGTTAGCGCAAAATGTAAAATTCACAGTACGCGGCCCGGGTTCGATTCCCGCCGGCACCAATTAAATTGTTAATTACAATTTTAAGTGCTGATTTACCACGTGCTCAGCGTAGCCCTAAAACCCTCTCAGAAATGAGAGGAGGCCTATGTTCAGCAGTGGACTTTAATAGGTTGTAACTTTAGCTTTTTTAACTTCTATGATTAAGTGTTAACAAATTGATATTAACATGATAACTGTGTTGTTGCAGAAATCATTGAGCTTCGATGAAAATACCTATAAACAGTATTACTACTCGCCACTCTCCCCTCAAGAAGAGAGTGATGACATCGTCATTAATAATAACACATGCGATGGTGGAAAAAGAAAATCGCAATCGATTGATCATTTTTTTGAAGCTGAATCAAAAATTAAAAAGAGGAAGCTGTTATCATCAACCGTAGCACGAGCCGCTAGAGATGGTGTATCATACATTTCTACTAATTCTGACGACGGAGACCAAGCGACGCATCTCATCAAAATTGAAATGTACGATATGAAGAAGCTATCCAAGATTCCAACTACTGATCATTGGAAACATGCTTCCACGAGGATTAAATATTACGTAAAGACTAATAAGGATAGCATCTACGACAACACAAACGCCCTCGTATACAATATTACAAAGACAATAGCAGAAAGTGAAAAAGTTAAAAAATACTTTTTTAACAATGACAGTCATTAGCTGATCATTAGTGAATGTGATTCTGTTTACTTAAATTACTTCCGTGTACTCATTATATTGTATTTCTAATCCTTTGTTAGACTTAAATATCGGACATTATTTGAAATTTGGGTATCAGTTGGTCTACCAACAATGAACTGTTACTTACTCTGCTACCTATTTTCTTCTTTACTATAAGGATGGCAAACTTCAGTGAAGTGTGCACCAGTGCTTTCTTCTCCACAACCATGGAAGAGAATACGGAACTATTCAACAGCGAATTAAATCAGGAGTTGTCTAAAGTTTGTGATGAAATGGAGAAGGATCAACTGTTCGATTCATCGTATGATGATGAGTTGTATAATCACTGTGCGATGGTTGAAACACAGTTTAAGTAAGTAAAATAAACATTCATTTCGATCATAATTTACACAATGTCTTGTACAGTTTTTAATAAATTTAAACATTTTAGTAGTCAACCACTACAACTTGGAAGAGGAACGAAGCGAACGAGCAGCAAAGAACCCAAGATCATCAAAAAACCAACAACGGAAGCAGAAGCGCCTACCTCTGCAGGGAACAGTATCAGTAACGATGATCAAGTGGAATGTCTAACGTGTCATATATTTATCAAGAAACGGTATTTAGCTAATCATTTTAAAAGTAATGTTCACAAAAATAATCTTTTAAATTCACATAATTCTTTATCAAACGTTAGTGTTATTGAATCTGCTTTTGGAAATAGGATTTTAACTTATAAAATCAAGAGTAGAGTAGATAGTTCGACATTGGTAAATTTTGAAACTCCTGAACTATTTTTAAATTCTATTAAAGATGATATTTTATTTTTAATACAAGAGTGTATTCATCAACACATAATTTTTAAAGTAAACTTCATATTGCATGCTGATTTTGTTCAACAAACTAAAGATATTCATGATACGTTCGATTTTCAAACGCTTAACTATATTATTTGTCAAGGAGATGACTTAAATATTTTTTTTTCATCTTTAAATGATACAATTACTACTAAAATTAGTGCATTTGAAAAAAAAGATAGTGGATGGAGTCTAAAAAACATAAAATCTATAGACATGAATGTTAATAAATTTAACCCCCTACGCGGTACTTCATACATAGATCTTCCTCGTGACATAAAATTAAAAAAGGCTGTTATAAATGTAAAAAGCAAGGATTATTTTTGTTTTAAATGGGCGTTACTCTCGGCGTTATATCCCGTAAACAAAGACGCGGATCGTGTATCATCGTATGTTAAACATGCAAATAAACTTAAATTTGATGGTATTTCCTTTCCAGTTAAAATTTCTGACATAGCAAAAGTAGAGAAATTAAATGATATTAGTATTAATGTTTTTGGGTTAGAATATAATAAAGAAAAACGATGTAATTCTATAGTAGGTCCATTATTTTTAACAAAGTGTCGTAAAGATAGACATATCAATTTATTATTTTTTTCCAAGGATACAAAAAATCATTATTGTTACATAAAAAATTTATCGCGGTTAGTTAGTAAACAAATTTCAAAAGACGGTCACATCATGTACATTTGCGAAGCATGTCTACTTCACTTTCCATCTAAGGAAAGTTTAAATAACCATGAACAATACGATTGTGCCCACATTTGTACAGAATTACCAAACAGTGAAACTTTTAAAAAAAAGAATTGGTTTGGTCAACCTATTTCAAATGATAAAATTAAATTTGATAGTTATGAAAAAAAGTTGAAGATACCATTCGTAGTTTATGCTGATTTTGAAGCATTTTTAAAACCAATAGAATCATGTTCTAACGATCCTTCCAAACCTTTCACACACAATATTCAGAAACATGAAGTACATAGTTTTGGTTATTATATTAAATGTTCATATGATGATAAATTATCAAAATATGTAACGTATTGCGGACCCAACTGTGCACAAGTGTTTATGGAAAGTTTATCTAACAATCTCAAAGAAATAAATAGACTTCAAAAATATCCTCCACTTCCGCTAACAAATGAAGACAAAAACCAAATTTCAAATGCAACCATTTGTCATATTTGTGAAACAGAGTTAGCAGAACATTTTTATGATTTTGATTGGTACACCGGTAGTTTTATAGGTGTTGCTCACGAATCATGTAGCTCGAAGTTCAGAAAACCTCGTTATATACCAATATTTTTACACAACCTTAGTCACTATGATGCTCATTTTATTGTTCACGCGTTAAACTTTTGTGATGGTGAAGTCGAAGTTATCCCTCAAAATAAAGAAAAATATATATCCTTTTCCAAAAAATTAAAAATGAATAACCACGAAATTATATTAAGATTCATAGATTCATTTAAGTTTTTATCATGTAAATTAGAAGAATTGGCCAAAAATCTCAGTAATGATCAATTTCAAGAATTACGTAGAAATTATCCTAATGATGAAGATTTCTTTCGTTTAAAACGGAAAGGCGTTTATCCATATGAACTTATGACTAATTATGATAGTTTAAGCCTAACATCGCTCCCCGAACAAAAATTTTTTTATAGCTCGCTCACAGATTCCCATATTTCAAATGATGATTACAATCATGCTAAAGATGTTTGGAAACACTTTGGGTGTTGTAATATGCTAGATTATTCAAACCTGTATTTAAAAACAGACGTTTTACTTTTAACCGATGTATTTGAAAACTTTAGAAAGTTATGTATTAATACTTATGATTTAGACCCTGCCCATTATTACACAGCACCCGGTTTAAGTTGGGAAGCAATGTTAAAATATACAAAAATAGAATTAGAACTTTTAACAGATTATGAGAAAATTGCATTTATTAGATCAGGTATCAGGGGTGGTGTATCTCAATGTAGTAATCGTTATGCTAGAGCTAATAACAAATATATGGGGGATTATGATGCAGGGAAACCAAATTCATATATCACATATTTTGATGCCAACAATTTATATGGTTGGGCTATGTCTCAATGTCTTCCTACTGGTGGATTCGAATGGGTAAATCCGAATACAGAATTTAATGTGTCTGAGACATCGAACTTCGGTTTTATTTTAGAAGTTGATTTGGAATATCCAGATGAACTTCATGATTTACATTCGGACTTTCCTTTATGCCCCGAAAACATTTGTGCAGACAATATTAATGAAAATAAACTAGTCCCAAATTTAAATAATAAAGATAAATATGTAATTCATTACAGAAATTTAAAGCAGTGCATAGAAATGGGGGTTAAATTAACTAAAATTCATAGAGTTTTAAAATTTAAACAGTCTCGCTGGTTGAAGATGTACATAGATCTAAACACAAAATTAAGAACGTTAGCAAAATCAGATTTCGAAAAAGATTTTTATAAATTAATGAATAATTCAGTCTTCGGAAAGACTATGGAGAATATTGAAAAAAGGGTTAACATAAAATTAGTTACACACTGGGAGAACCAGGGCAAAGCTTTAGGTGCTCAAGATCTAATCGCTAAACCACAATTTCATAGTCTTTCAGTATTTTCGGAAAACCTAGTTGCGGTTCAGTTGCGAAAAACAAAGTTAATATATAACAAACCAATTTATTTAGGGTTTTGCATTTTAGATATTTCAAAAACATTAATGTATGATTTTCATTATAACTATATGGTTAAAAAGTTTAGTAAAATCAAATTATTGTATACAGATACGGATAGTTTAATATATCATATATTTACAGATGATTTTTACTCTGATATAAAACCTGACCTTTCATCATACTTTGATACCTCAGCTTATGATGCAAATAATATTTTTGAATATCCAAAATTAAATAAAAAGAAATTAGGTTTTTTTAAAGATGAAAATAATGGTAAAATCATGAAAGAATTTGTGGGTTTACGATCCAAAATGTACGCTTTTAACTTAGAGAATAAGACTATAGCCAAGGCAAAAGGCGTAAATAAATGTATCACTAAAAAGATGACCATGGATAATTATAAGTCTTCTCTATTTAATAAAAAAGTGCAATATTATAGTATGCTTAGATTTAAATCAATTAAACACACAATTTTTACACAAAAATTAAATAAGATTGGTTTATCATATAATGACACAAAGAGGCATATTTTAGATAATAATATTGAAACATTAGCTTGGGGTCATTATAAACTGCGTTATGTAAGTGTTGATAGTTTTTAATTTTATGTCTGCATGTAAATAAAATTTGTATTGATTGTAAAATAATGATAATAGTATAATATGACGTAGAGTTTATTACATATTTAATCGTTGTTTTATTGTAAATAATTTAAGTTAATTGTTGTTTATATTTGCGTGTGTGTGTGTGCATTTATTTGAGATTGAGTTGATTGTAAAATTATGATGTACTAATTGTGTTAGAAATAGTATACAGATCATTCTGTTTTATATAATGTTTGCAATATATATTAATTGTTAACACCAACACTTTCATTTTTTATTTCACCCCTTAGAACTTTAGACGTGTATAATGTTTCACTTTATCCATCCGTTTACTGCTATTGTGGCGGGGCCAAGTGGATGTGGGAAGTCAAATTTTGTAACAAATTTCATAAAATCAGTTACAGAAATATGTAATTGTGATTTTAATCAGATCACATGGTGCTTTGATGAAATGCAACCTTTATATAATTTACCAAATGTTAACTACCATCAAGGAATTCCAAATGTTAATATGTTTGACGGTGAAAACCCACATCTTGTTATTATTGATGATCTAATGAGAGAGTCCGATGGAAGAATTGTGGATATATTTACAAAAGGTAGTCATCACAGGAATCTTAGTGTATTTTATTTAACACAAAATTTATTTCATCAGGGTAAAGGGCAAAGAGACATATCCTTAAACTCAAGTTATATAATATATTTTAAAAACCCTCGAGATAAAACTCAAATAAGATATTTAGCACGACAAGTGTCACCAGATAACCCAAAATTTATTGAAGATGCCTACAGGGATGCAACTCTAGAGGCGCATGGATATTTAATGGTAGATTTAAAACAGAATACCAATGATTTTTGTCGTATCAAGACAAATGTCTTCCCATTTAATGGTTTCTGCACAGTCTACGTCCCCACAAAAGAGTTTAAATACACCAAGAATCAAACATTTCAAATCATTGCTAAATGATGCATCGTCGACTCACAACGCATAAACATTTGCTAAACGCTTTGCATACGCTTAAACCAAAATATCAAAGAGCATTACTTAAAACGTGTGATGAAGAAGAAATTAACTGTATTTGTGAGTGTATTCATAACGTTTTACAAGGAAAAGTACCTCTTAAAGATCAAGATAAACAAAAATTGAATAAACACAAAAATATACTCCGTCAACTAGTGCGTAAGTGTAAACATAAACTAAGAAAAAATATAATTATACAAAAAGGAGGGGCTTTCTTACCAATAATATTAGGTGCAATATTGAGTGGATTAGTGAGTGGACTAGCCAGTTAACATGGAAAATGCAAAGAAAATGATACTTATCGAACCTGGATTGATTGAAAAATTAAAACAAGAAAATAAGGTTAATACGAGTAGTAGTTTATCTCGATTAGATATTGAAATGCAAAATATTATGAATAGTAAGACGGAAGACCGAAAGAAATGGATGTTATATTTACAAACACTGCAAAGATACCTTCATTTTACCGAAGAGGATCGTCAACCACTCAGATTACCAATTTATTCTGATACATCTAATGAAGATTCAAACGAGTCTAAAATTGGTTTTAAAAATAAAGATAGAGATCTAAAAACTTCAGTTGATGCTGAATCTTTGTTGGAGGAGAATCGATCCATCAAAAGTAAAGAAAATGTTGAAAATCCACTTTACACACCAGCTCAAATACTCAGTTTAATACCAAAAACTTATAATAAAAAAGGACAGTTATTATTAAACTTAGTTGAAACAAGTAAAGGTAAAATACATTGGGATAATGAAGGTACAGTCATAATTGATAATGAAAAAATTCCTGGAAGTAATATTGTTGATTTAATAAATGATTCACTAAGACCCTTAAAAAGAAGTGATCCAGTAGGTTGGGATAGATTTGCTGAAGCATTAAAAGATATTAAAGTACCACTTACTTATATTGGAAATCCAAAGAGATGTGAGTTTATTAACCAACTTCAAGCAAAAGATCTGAACAAACCCTCTGAGATTGAATTTCAAGAGTTTTCTACACCGAGCAGTAGAGATAAAAAGTCTACAACTAAAATACGTAAAAGGCTTGAGTGGGAAAAATGGACCCCGTACTAGAAGAAATTAACAGGATTTATTATGATCCATCTAATCCCGCTGGTTTTGGTAGTATTGATAAATTATCAAAAGCCATGAAGGGTAAAATGAATAAAAAGCAAGTAAAGGAATGGTTAAAATCACAAGAAACATACACATTACATAAACCCATTCGAAAAAAATTCCCGCGTAATAGGTACATTCTATCAAATATTAATGAACTGTGGCAAGCTGATTTAAGTGATATGCGAACTTATTCTCAATATAATGATGGTTTCAAGTATATACTTTGTGTTATTGATGTATTTAGTAAATATGCTTTTGCAAGACCAATGAAAAGGAAAAACTCAGAAACAACTAAAGAATGTTTTGAAAGTATATTTACTGAAAGTAATTTAACACCTACTCACATACAATCTGATAAAGGTACAGAATTTGTTTCAAAAGATGTACAAAAATACTTTAAATCCAAAAAGATTAATTACTATACCACTAACAATCCTGACATTAAGGCCAGTATTGTTGAACGATTTCAAAGAACACTAAAAATGAAAATGTGGCGTTATTTCACTCATAATAATACTTATAGATATATAGATGTTTTACAAGATTTAATATACTCTTACAATCACAGCTTTCACTCTAGTATTAAGATGTGCCCATGTGATGTAAATTCCAACAATATTATGACAGTTTGGACTAATCTTTATGATAGACGGTCAAACAAACTTTCTTTAGAAAATCCTAAACCAAATTTCAATGTGGGTGATTATGTTCGAATAACTAAATATAAACATGCTTTCCAAAAAGGATATGAATCAAATTGGAGTGATGAAATATTTATTATATCTTCAATAATTGATAGATCTCCATGGGTTGTTTATACAATAACAGATTTACAAAATGAACCAATAGTTGGTACTTTTTATGAAAGAGAATTACAGAAAATCACTTACAACCCCACCTCACAATATAAAATAGATAAAATAATTGACACTCGTTACTCAGGTAACAGAAAAGAAGTATTAGTGAAGTGGAAAGGTTATCCAGATAAATTTAACAGTTGGATTTTAGCTTCTAGTTTAAAAGAAATATGAATAAAGAAAGTTTTTATTTAACTTTGCTCAGCAATAGTTCAATGGAATATTTTCCTGATAACAAGACCACAAATTTTTCAACGAAATTACCGAAAGCTATTAAATTAGAAGGTGAATGGTCGGTTGGAGTTGTCGAGTTTCAATATCCATGTACCATGTTTACTGTTCAAGATCATGAAAATGTTATATACATTACAAAATCTATGTTAATGCCTAATGAAGATAAACCATCCACAGTGTACTACAAAAAACATATTCCAGCTACCAACTATGATAACGTTGAGCATATTTTAAGAGTGTTAAATGGTATCGGAGAGAACTTGAAATTTCGCTATGATGAAATAACAAAATTTGTGTCTATTTCTGTTTTGGATAAAAATATAACATCCGTAACATTATCACCCAAATTAAGTTTACAACTAGGTTATGAACCAAATAAAAATCTCCTAGAGAGAAATTTTGGAAAGTGTCCTGCTAATTTACACTTAGGGTTACCATCTCAACTCTTTCTATATTGTGACATTATCGATCCTCAGATTGTGGGTGATGTTATGACTCCTTTACTAAGAGTCATTTCATTAGATCCTACAAAATACATTTATGGTGCAAATAAAATGCACGTTTTCTCTCAACCTCACTACTTACCTGTTATGCGAAGAGAGTTCGATACGCTGGAAATAGTTATAAGATCGAGCACAGGACAAAAAATACCATTCCAGTTTGGAACCGTGTGTATTAAACTACATTTCCGAAAATTATAATAATGAATTCCCTTCGTGATCATCATAAATGTCCATATGAAAATTATTATACACATCAAGCTGGGTCAGGAGTTGGAGTAATTTATAAGGGTGCACCATACCAACGCGGTCATGGTATTGGGAGCTTCTTAGGGGGGTTATTTAGATCAGTTTTACCTTTACTTTCAAGTGGTGCTCGAGTGATTGGTAAGGAGGCATTAAGCGCTGGAGTAGGACTTTTATCGGATATGGTTCAAGCGGGTCCTATGGAAGCCTCAATAAAAGATCGTCTAAAGCAAGTTAGTACGAATTTAAAACGAAAGGCTGATGAGAAAATTGATCAATTTAACATGACAGGATCTGGGTATAAAACTAAAAGAAAACGATTGACCTCGTTCATTCCACCATTAACTGCTAAAGTGAAAGCTGCGAAAAAACTTGGTCTAAAACCAAAAAATAACAAAGATATATTTTCAAATTAAATATGTCTTTCCTTCATAATCATTCTTGCGAGTGCGTTAAGTCAGAATTGGATTTGTTTGCACTACCGTCTACACAAACTAGCATTGAAAATGGATTGTGGATTCATTATAAACCAATTTCATCTCTTGGTGATGATGGACCTATCGAGTTTCAAGTTCCTGGGACAGGCGATGACTACATAGATTTGTCTCATACATTACTCCACATAAAGGCAAAAGTATTAAATCAAGATTCAACTAACTTGATATCTACTACAATAGTAGCACCTGTAAATAATTGGCTGCATTCACTTTTTAGTCAACTTGATGTTTATTTAAACCAAAAACTTGTATCACCACCTAATAATACCTATGCATATCGAGCATACATGGAAACCCTTTTAAACTATGCTCCTGCTGCTAAACAATCTCATCTTACTTGTAGTCTTTGGTATGATGATACAGCAGGAAAAATGGATTCTACGGATGGTAAAAACATAGGATTTGTTAAAAGACAGGAATTGATTAGTGAAAGTAAGGAAATAGAAATGATTGGTCATCTTCACGGTGACATTTTCAACCAAGATAAATTTTTAATTAATGGTGTTGAAATGAGTGTTAAATTGGTTCGATCTAGAGAGAGCTTTAATTTAATTGCTGGGTCAAATGATGTAAAGTTTACAGTTTGCATTACGGATGCAACTGTTATTGTTCGACGAGCACGAATTAATCCAAGTGTATTACTCGCACATCAAAAAGTTTTAGCTTCTACCACTGCTAAATATCCTATTACTCGAGCTGAAGTAAAAGTTTTAACAATTCCATCGGGTGTTCAAGGAAAAACTCTTGATAATATATTTTTAGGGCAGGTACCCAAAAGATGTATAATTGGATTTGTGAACAATTCTGCATTTAATGGTTCCCTTACTAAAAATCCATTTAACTTTGAAAACTATGGTATTAATTCTTTCAGCTTATATATTGATGGTCAACAAATACCTTCAAAAGCTTTGCAACCATCCTTTAATAATAGCATATTTACATCAGCATATCATACTCTATTCTCGGGAACTGGTATTCACTTTCTTAATGAAGGAAATGGAATCTCTTGTGAACAGTATGCCAAAGGTTACTGTCTATTAGCATTTGACTTAACTCCTGATTTATCAGCCAACTCATCAGCTCATTGGAATCTCATAAAGCATGGTAGTGTAAGATTAGAAGTACGATTTGAATCCTCACTAATACAAACAATTAACTGTATAGTTTATGCTGAGTTTGATAATATTATTGAGATAGATAAAAACAGAAATGTTACTGTAGACTATAGTAGTTAAGGTTATAATATGTGTTGTGTGATAGATTTTATGAGTTATGTGTAATGCATTTTGTGTGTATGTAACTATGTGAAACATTATAAAATTAAATAAAACAAATTGTATGCAATATATTATTTTTTTATTTCTTTATAAATATTCTATTTAATGTAATACAAAACTCTGTTCGAGTTTAAATTTTACATAAGCACACTGACTAAACCACTGAACATGCTGCTGCCAAGGATCATCATCATCTTCCCAATCTTTTAAGCCACCACCACAATAGAAACACTTGGTCCTGTCTGCATGGCCAGTATAAAAGAAACCGGCTTCTGCAAGATCTTCAGGTTTCTGTCGCATAACGAGAGGCCAGTTTTCGAAACTGAGCAACCGGCTAGATTTTGAACTGAAGAATGGATATTCAGCTCTTGAGTACTGCATATTCTTCTCGTTTTCATCTCCACTCAGTGTTGTAGTTTTGTTCTTCAATGATGTGTTCTGTACACGTATGCCACACTCATCTCTTTCTTCTGCTCTTGTCTTCCTGTAATTTAAGTAAACAGAATCACATTCACTAATGATCAGCTAATGACTGTCATTGTTAAAAAAGTATTTTTTAACTTTTTCACTTTCTGCTATTGTCTTTGTAATATTGTATACGAGGGCGTTTGTGTTGTCGTAGATGCTATCCTTATTAGTCTTTACGTAATATTTAATCCTCGTGGAAGCATGTTTCCAATGATCAGTAGTTGGAATCTTGGATAGCTTCTTCATATCGTACATTTCAATTTTGATGAGATGCGTCGCTTGGTCTCCGTCGTCAGAATTAGTAGAAATGTATGATACACCATCTCTAGCGGCTCGTGCTACGGTTGATGATAACAGCTTCCTCTTTTTTATTTTTGATTCAGCTTCAAAAAAATGATCAATCGATTGCGATTTTCTTTTTCCACCATCGCATGTGTTATTATTAATGACGATGTCATCACTCTCTTCTTGAGGGGAGAGTGGCGAGTAGTAATACTGTTTATAGGTATTTTCATCGAAGCTCAATGATTTCTGCAACAACACAGTTATCATGTTAATATCAATTTGTTAACACTTAATCATAGAAGTTAAAAAAGCTAAAGTTACAACCTATTAAAGTCCACTGCTGAACATAGGCCTCCTCTCATTTCTGAGAGGGTTTTAGGGCTACGCTGAGCACGTGGTAAATCAGCACTTAAAATTGTAATTAACAATTTAATTGGTGCCGGCGGGGATCGAACCCGGGCCGCGTACTGTGAATTTTACATTTTGCGCTAACCATCTGAGCTACCACGGCTTAACCATATACACACACATAATATTTAAATATAATTTGTTAACACTAAATCATACACACGTAAGAAAATAACAGAAAGAAAAGTAAGTTTGTCAATAGAATAAACACTTACATCCATGGCCTTTGATGCGTTGATGTAACACAAACGTAGTATTGATAGATCCACTGCGGTCAAACGACCATACACTAACTCCATGACTGCAGTTGCTTGGTCTTATATAGTACCAGTGAGTAATAATTCTAATCTAAAGAATTTCTGCAGTAGAATTGATAGTATCTTTATGCGTCAACAAGCTTACCTTACATTCTGTTGCTTATCTCTACATTCCTACGTCCTTCCTGTCGTGTCTTGTTCAGTGTATTGGTGACTCAAATACGATTTGTATAACACAAAGAATGCAATTTAATATTTAGAAATCACTATAATTGATCACTCCTATATTAGTCATTGAGTAGATTGGTACTGTAATAATCTACTAATAGCAGTAATATTATGGATACACTAGATGTACAACAACATCTGAAAAAGATTCACCCCACTCTAGAAAATAATGTTTATGCTGCCAATAAACTACCCATGTACACCCACGTACCAACGTATATAATATGCAATTTGGATACAGATGATAAACCAGGGTCACATTGGGTAGCTTTATATATCGATACGAATGACGTCGGTCAATATTTTGATTCATTCGGACGGGCACCTGTACGATATCATCTAGAGTTTTTTAAAAGAAATTGTAAAAGATGGAACTGGAATGTTGATAGGATTCAGAATGAGTGGACTTCAGTTTGTGGCGAATATTGCTTAATGTATTTGCTATATAAGTTTCAGGGATGTTCAATGCATAGTTTTACGAGTATATTTACAGGGAACACATTGTACAACGATATTTTAGTGGATGAGATGTTTCGCTCCTATTTTATAGATAATAAGTAATAAGATTTTGTATTTTATAAATAAAACTTTTAACAAAATTGGGTAATGTGTTTTATTAATGAGTCAGATTAGTGTAGATAGGAACAAAGGAGTATAATACAATAGCATAAGCCGACCCACACGCCGACGAATAATAGATAATGACGGTAGTCAATCAACAATAGATAAGTAGATAAGGACAATGGAGCGCTAATGACGGTTGAGGCTCGGAGCGGATATCAATTAGATAAGAGTTAATTGATCTGCACATCTCCGGAACCGTGCATCCTAAGCAAAAATGGACCGCAGATTCGTGATCAGAGCATGCCAAATCCTTTTTTTTTTTTTTTTTTTTTTTTTTTTTTTTTTTTTGTTTTAGGATCGTGAATCGACGAACGTCGTACTTGTACAACTTCCGACTCAGTGCGCCAGAACTGGTACAACCTCTCTACAAGTGCGCCAGAACTGGTACATCGTAACTACTAGGGTGACACTGAAAGTTCTTAAAAAATCAAAACTGAACAAACTAGCAAGTTATTAGTTTTATTGTATCGTTTACAATTTTTCAGTATTGCTCTCGTATTATTACGATAAACATGGAGATTTCTTCAATTCTACACAACACCACATTAATAAATCCTACCCTGGCAAAGCCGGTGCAAAATGCTATTTTAATCTTAGAGAGTTGTTTATTTTACAGCAAACTCAACACTCGGAACTCTCTAACCTTATTAAAATTTTCTGAAATCTTAATACAACTTTAAAACTTTTCAGGTAGTAGAGTACGAAGCGGACGAGCGCGGATTTAAACCGCGCATTTCTATCGAGCCAGCCGAAGGACCATACTGACCAGCATGGACACGTCTTCTGATCACGTGGTGGCACGGACCAGGACTGCATGAAGGATTAGGCTAGCTTCACTTGTAACAGGATTAGGATGAATGCTTTTGGACGTTGATAACTTGGATTAGTCAACAAGTATTTTGCACCGAGTTACACGTTCAATCAAACAAATAAATCTCCCTAATTTAAATACTTTAGGAAACAAAAATATGTGATCCAGACATTCTTACGAAGTTGTGAAGATGTCATAACATCCTGTGCTGTGAAGTTTTATCAAAGTGATATTCATTTTATTTATTTAGTGCAAGGCAAATTTAAAAATAATAAAAAATAATTGTAATATACAAGTGCGTGTATAAAATGCTTTTTTCTAATAAAGGTTAAGTTGTATAATTCCGTATATTCATGATATGATCCCCCGACCGAATTTCTGCCACGGCGGTCTGCCTCAACGGAGGCTAGCCATCGACGAAGGACAGGATTATAGTGCCCAAGGGTATGCGCAAGCACGGGTGCACTCTCTATGCCCACACTCTCATAATCCGACGGGATGGTAAACCGACACGACCGCAGATAGATCAGGCGCAGACCAACGGCTTTACTTGCTTATATCGTTTACAATGGCCAGTTCTAAAAGCTTTCAGTGTCGCCCTCGTATTATTACGATAAACATGGAGATTTTTTCAAAGCTACATAACGCCACATTTATGGAGTGTAGAAGTAAGGAGTACAGACTCTGTATTAAAAAGTGTCCATAAAAACCTTTAAATAAGGGTGGCGCCACTATAGCTACGGGTTAAATTTTTAAGAACGCACCGAAAATTATTAGGGGGATAGACGACTCTTTCGAGGTTATATTTACTAAATAAAATTATTTTAGATTTTAGATCTACTGAGCAGTTTAGCAGCACACTTAAACCGTCGACAACTGCTGTTCATTTCATCCCAATAGCTGCCCTTTTACACTCCATAGCCATTAGCCACATTAATAAATCCTACCCCGGCAACGCCGGGGCGTATCGCTATTATTAAATATAATCCCAGACAGTTGTTTACTTTACAACAGGGTCAAAACTGAGAACTCTCCAACCTTATTAAAATTTAGTGAAATCTTAATACAACTTTAAAACTTTTCAGGTAGTAGAGTACGAAGCCGACCAGCGCGGATTTAAACCGCGCGTTTCTGTCGAGCCAGCCGAAGGACCATACTGACCAGCCCGGACACGTTTTCTGATCACGTGGTAGCACGGACCAGGAGTGCATGGAGGACTAAGCTAGATTCACTTGTAACAAGATTAGGATGAATGGTTTTGGACGTTGATAACTTGAATTATTCAACATATATTTTGCATAGATTTACACGTTCAATCAAACGAATAAATGTTCCTAATTTACATACTCGTACTTTAGGAAACGAAAATATATGATTCAGATATTCATACGAAGTTGTGAAGGTATCATAACATCCTGTGCTGTGAAGTCTAACCAAAGTGATATTCATTTTAATTATTTATTGCAATGCATATTTAAAAATAATAAAAAAATTTATTGTAATATACAAGTGCGTGAATAAAATGCTTTTTTCTAATAAAGGTAAAATTGTATAACTCTGTGTATTCATATAAGCTAACTAGCGATCTTCCCCGGCTTCCCACAGGTGATTTCTGGATATCAACAACTGGAACTGGAAATCAGCAACGCCACCTACCGGGTTCAACTATAGCTAAAACCATCTATACGACCTTATAAAGTATAAAATACCCTATATAAAACCATGAAAATCGGTCATGTCGTTTATTAGAAAAATTACGAACGCATAGACACCGGAGTTTTATACAAATCTGTTTGCAAAAATATTAAAAAAAATGTTATTTTAAATAAATATAATAAAAAATCGTCTTAAAGAGGATGTCGTGAGTGATTGACTCATATGCTATCACGTAGTCCAAACCGCTTGACGTAGAAATCTGAAATTTGAACTGTAGGTAGCTGCCTTATAACGTTTGCGCAAGGAAAAAATTCTAAAGTGGTGAAATCGAATGTTACGGTTTGTATGAAACTTTTCATTTACTGTGCGACTGACTTAAAACTTACTAAAGGTATTCTGTAAATAAAATAAACAAATTCCGATTTACTGAAAGGCAAAATTTGAGGCATTCTTCCTGGTCTTTAGTGCTAGAAATAAGAAAGCAACAGTAGCAAGGAGTTGCTGTCCCACTGCTGGCAACAGTCCTCCCCTCATTCCTGCATAAGGACTGTTACCTGCTGGGGCATTTATGTGGCCCAGCGTGGGATGCTGCCGTCCGAGACTACTAGAGACAAAAGTGCTGCCCCCTTACCCCATCAATTACAGCCTATAGTCTTCTGCTGGACATTGGTCCATAGAAAGTTAAGAGAGGGAATCTTGGGATTAACTCTAACGCTTAAAAAATCTCAAACATTCTGTCCTTTAATCTTTTAAATTCAAAAAGCGTCGTAATGCATTATTTGAACTGATTTTACTGCGCACGCACACATTTGTAAGGGTCGATCGGTAGGGAAAAATGTTGTTCCCCATAAATCACATTCATCATCACCATCACCATTACTTCACAAGTCCACTGCTGAACATAGGCCTCCCTCAAGGAATGCCACAAAGCACGGCCCTGAGTCACCTGCATCCACCGACTTCCTGCATGTCTCACCAGGTTGTCACTCCATCTAGTGGAGAGTCGCTCTACACTTGGCCTACCGGTACGAGGCTACCACTAGAGAACTACTACTACAATCGGTTGTCAGTTCTTCAAGCTATATGGTCGGCCCTTTGCCACTTCAGCTTACTAATCAGTTGGGCTATGTCGGTCACTCTGGTTCTACTGCGGATATCTTTATATCTAAGTTTATCATGCAGGAAAACCCGCAGCATAGCCCTCTCCATAGCTTGCTGAGCGGCCTTGCGCGTTTAATACGGCCAGCAGTGAAGGACCACGTCTTAGTTCCATAATTCACCACATTAAATAAAATTCTAAACTATTGTATTTTTTCAATAATCGACTAATTTATGATATTATAACTTCTGAGATATTCTAAGGTATTATAAATACAGTTATAAAAATCTCTTTATTGAAACTATAAGAATAATAAGAGTTTTGTACCGATTGCAATTTTTATCAGTTTATTTATAGAAAAAAACTAAACACTAAAACTTTTTATTGATTAAAAATTCAAACTTGTGATGTTTCTACATCGTTAAATTTATGATTTTCGATAGATGTCACTATTACCTTTAGAGAAGTAATTTGTTAGTATAAAATTTATTGCTATCTACTAAAATGAAATAACAAAAACTAAAAAATAGACATTAGAATTATCAAATAAAAATAACTATATAAATGCTATATTACTTAATTTCTTAGCGGAGGCAAAATGTCATTACTTTTTGTATTTTACATTAGATGGCATTGTTTTGAAAAAGTGAATGCAATAATAATATTGTAGTTTGTCGGCGTAGTTCAATTTATTACACAACGGTTAAAACTAATGTCGGGCTTTATTTATAAATATTTTATTCATTTTTATGGAACACATCAACCGTATAAATTAGAAATTAACATCTAAACGAAGGAAAATACTTAACCCTTCTTTTTTGAAGTCTGAAATCGGATAAAAAGTAGCCTATAAGTAGCCCTGAGTCCCTAACTACCTACACACAACATTTCATGGAAATCTGTTCAGCAGTTTTTAAGTAAATCTTTAATACACAGACAGATAGACAAAAATTCTAAAAACCACTAATATGGCTTCAGTAACCTTTGTTTAGTCCCCTGGACTTGTTTTTGCTAGAAAATATTAGAATTATAGAGACGACCTTTCTACAGATTTATTATATGTATAGATAGATGATAATTTTCAACCACCTTATATTAGTATAAAATAGGTAAAAGTTTAATTTTGTAGCAAATAAATGTTACAATCCCTAATTTTAGACATGTAACGTAAGATGAAATTGTGTATTGTTAGGAATGAAATTTAAAAATAAACAAATTTATTAAATATTTAAAATATATTGAATAAAGTTACCAATCAAAGTCAAATCAAATCAATTGAATCACTTGAGGTTTTTGTGTTTATGCCATCTAGCGTCGATTGTATTTAACACCTTGAAAGTCAAGAAGTTTTAATCCGATAAAATTACTTTATTACCTATAGCATGTAGTAGATGGCACCATTATAAATCCCAAATAGAAAATTTTCGGTTCCCAATCACAGACTCCGAGTACTGGAGCCTGAAATGATCCAATTGAATGATCGATCGGAATATAACCAGTACGCGTGACAAAATGTACTAGAATGATCCGGTCACTAGAAATAAATAATTGACACATGTGTAAAGGAAAAATTATGTGCGTTTCACTGTATTAACAATTTTTTTAAATTAACTTATGGCAATGGTTTTCACTTGATTACTTTGGGTGAGCCTTTTTTACTTTATTAGAATATCTCGATTTAGGTCTTACATGGAATGGCGTTGGCGGTGTGACTATACGCATTGGTTTTTCTATTGAACTATCGAATATCTCTAGAACTGGATCGTTGTAGCACCGCACTTCTATCAGTTCAGTTGTAATTATTTCATTAATGATGCCGGCTGCTTTCATTATATCGTTGACATTTGGGGCCCAAAAATGGTATTTACCGTAAACATGAGCATAGTTTACTACCAAGTTACCAACTAAACTCGCAACGTAATTGATTTTGATCAGCAGAATTGTTTTGGTTCCCTTTAGTCTCGTCGTTACTCGTTGCCCTGACTGAATATTTATAAAACCATCCTTTGAAACACCAAATGATTGAGATGCGTTTTGTAAATTATCCTTTCTCCATCGATTATGGTACGATACTGCTCGTCCGTTAAAGTTATAATCAATATCAAAGAAAATTTCATCTTCGGGCAAACCTTCTTCGGACCAAAATGAAGATATTGTGTTTTCTATTGTTTCAAATATCGAAACTTTTGATTGAATTGTGTTTGTTGTGTTGTTTATATGTTCATGTGTTTTTATGATAGTATTCACATTTAGTACATCAACTACTTCTGCATTTTTTACTTGTAAGCTTCTTTCGATTTGTTTCCATTTGTATTTTTGATATAAATTGCTGTAGGGCGTGGGATCTTTCATAAATATATTATCAGGTACCTTACCAAGTTCTATTTTCAAACCTCTCCTTAAATTATCATCTGTAATATTAAACAACTTCACTTCCATATCGGTTATTAATTTTCTATCGACACCATAGTAGTGTACAAAAACATCGTCCCTGTTTGAGGCTGTGTTTACAAAGATCTGTACTTTAGTATTACACAAAACACACTGATAAACTATTATAACAATGAAAACACGAAACATTTTTGTTCAGAAATACTGTTTCCATAAAAATACATTTATTACCAATAGCTAGGTAATCATTACTGATGTGTAGTAGAATGTAGTGATGATAGGATAGTATGCATAAATTTATACATATAAATAAAATTTATGTGTCTGTATGTAAAATTTAAACTAGCTGCTGTTAAGCTCGAGGGTTTATTTATTACGGGGTTGATTGTTTGCTATGGAAACATGAATAACTTTTGAAACATTTTGTCTGTCTGTATGTTTGTTCAGGCTAATCCGCGGTATGACTTAACCGGTTGTGATGAAATTTCACGAACGGATAGAGAGCAACGCCATCTATGCTATATTTTATCCGAAAACTATGCAGGATTTATATTGTGTAATGGTAAAACTTAAAATGAATGGGTTTTGATGATTATCTCAAACATTTTAAGAGATATGAAAATAGTTTCGAACAAAAGTTTTATGGTTTACAATTTTAAGCACAAAATAAGAAACACTTTTCAGGTAGTACAGCCATGCTGCAATTATATTAGTGGTGTAGTTGTAGCACGAATGGGTCGGCTCGACCGGGGAAGGACCACGCTCTCACAGAATACCACCGTGAAATAGTAGCTTAATGCTACTGTGTTTCGTATGGCGAGTGTAGGGAACCGGAGACCCTTTTTACTGAAGACGAGGCATTTCGTCTTAGTCCTCACGGATGACAACGCATCTGCACCTTGATTCGTAATCGAGGATAGATGTGCTTTGTAGTATTCCTTGTGGAGGGCCTGTGTTCACTAGTGTACTTGTGAAGGACTGTAATGATGATGGTGACGAAGGTATGGATAAAACCGCTTGTGGAAAAGTCGTGAAACATGAGATTCACTTACCACCAAGTGGACTGTGTGCTCGTTTGTCACCCTATACTATAAAAAACTCTCTAAAAGTTCTTAAACTTTCAGTAGCGATTTTAATCATTTTTTTACATCAAAGTCATTTTCCAACATAACTGTGAACGTTAAAGGATATTTTGATAGAATATTTTTATGTAAAATTAACATAAAAATTAGATAATATGTTATTTATTATTATAAGCATTTTCTCTTAACGCTCATAGTTTTCGAAATAATCGAAAAAAAAACTAAGCTTAAAGTGATTTTTCAAAAGTTTTGCCCAAAGACCACTATAATAAACCTAAAGATTTTATCGTTTAATTCCTAAGCGAAGATTGCCGCAGGTAAACACTAGTAAAAAAATAAATATTCAGATAACACTGTTATCAGAGTTGTAACCTAGACCGAGTTATCGTTAAAATAAACATACAATAAAGATCAATTTATATTACTTCAGTCTCATTTCCTCGTATATAATGATGACGTTAAAGTTTCGAATGGGGAAATCGCTTTCATCATCACTACAACCCATCCCAGGTCCACTTTGAACATAAGCCTTCCTCAAGCAATCTCGCACAGGTCGTCAATCCATCTAATCCTGGGCCACCCAACACTTTGCTAAACGGTACGAGGCTGCCTCTCGAGAATATTTTTTCGCCCTTTAATGTCGGTTCTTCAAGCTATATGGTCGGTCTATTGCCACTTCAGCTTACTGATCCGTTGGGTCGGTTACTTTGGTTCTATTGCGGATATCCTCATTTCTAAGTCTATCACGCAGGGAAAATTCGAGAATAGCCCTCTCCATAGCTCTGAGCGATCTTCAGTTTCCTTACACGGCAAGAAGTTAAGGACCATGTCTCAGATCTATATATTATCACTGACGACACGCACTGTTTAATGTTATCTTATAATTGATGGTTGTAGCTTGCTTAACTTAAGTATTAATTCACTCTATACTTGTCTTTTTGCTATCATTTAATGAAGAGAAAGAAAGCAACTTTAAAACATTATACTTACTTTAACGTATTTTTATGAGTAAGCTCTTATAAGTCTAGAGTCATGTACTTACTTTGGAAAAGGTACGGGCACGTCTTCGCTGGGCAGTCAGGTGAAAGTTTGGTATCTACACTACCACTACACGAGAAATAATTCCAAAGCTGGCTGAACTTCAACAGGTATAGTATGTGCCCCTTTAGGCTCACCCCGGATTCGGATATACTGTCACCGCAGAAATTATTACCAAGCTTAGTGATTCTTAAGTAGCTTTTCTAGTTAGATAGGGCCAAGAGCTCGCTGTAAAGTTCACAGAACGTGAACGCGGTTAACCCGGGTTCGATCCCTATGAACCTATATTCGTTATCAATCGTAAATTATCCTAAATTCGATGATAATCGGCTGTAAAAAAACCTGGTGATGAACCAGAAAATTTGAGAAATTAAAAAAATACATTTCGAAGATATGGGCATTACGCCAATATGCATTGGGGTTATTTCGTTGCCCTGCAGCCCTCTCAGGAATGACAGGAGACGTGTGCCCAGCTGTTCGACGTATTTTTTTTTGGCAGTACAGGTTCATAAGGCGGACTTAATGCTAAAAGCATTATCTGCCAGTCAACCTAAGGGCAGTGATAGGTAACAGTACAAAGTTGGAGAACATTGAAAATTACAGAAATAACCGTGTATACACAAAGTATCAATAGAATACTATACTAAGCGTATATAAAATATGTATAAAAAAGTATGCTGGGGCTGAATCTGAATGACAGGGTGAGAATGTGTTATTTGCAAGATGATGTTGTGACCAGGATTAAGAAAGGAATCCTTCAGTGGTTTGGTTATGTAGAAAGAATGAAGGAGTAAATAGTGACAAAGCAAATTAATATTGCAGATGTGAGTGGTAGAGTCATTAAGGGACGTCCTAGATGAAATTTTATTGACCAAAGTGGCGAAAACAAGGCAGATTAGAAGTACTAAACTAAGTGCTATACGAAAGTACTAAAGGAGGGGAGAGATGTGTGTCAGGATCGTACCAAATGGAAGTCCGTAGTCTCTGCCTACCTCTCCAGGTGACAGGCTTGAGAGTTTATTTTATTTTTATTTATTTATTTAAAACTTACATGTACACCTTAAGCTAAAGGGTACATAGAGCGGACTTAATGCCATATGGCATTCTCTGCCAGTCAACCCTGGGTGCCAAGGACATTTACTGCCAGGTGCGAACATAATACATAAAGTGTACATATATTAAAATATATGTACAAAGTACATACATACACATAACATTTAAATATACATACATATATATATATACATGCTCATAAACTTCGTTAATAAATATCCGTATGAATGATATATATAATATAATGTTTCAAAAATATGTGATGAAATAAATATTTGAAGTAAAAAGAAAAAAGAAAAGAATAAAGGAAAATAATGTCAATTAGTATTTGCCCTCAGGTAATGTTGTCGTGGAAGAACTTTGAAGAATTTCTTAATATCATTGGGGAGGGTGTTCCAAAGTTTATCTATGTAATACGTACAATGCTGCTGGCCGTATGAGAACGCTCAAGGTCGCGCAGCGAGCTGTGGAGAAAGCTACGCTCGGGGTTTCTTTGCGTAATAAACTTAGAAATGAGGATATCCGCAGTAGAACCAGAATATCCGACATTGCTCAACGGATTAGTAAGGTAAAGTGGCAATGAGCCGGCCATATAGCTCGAAGAACCGACAACCGATGGGGAGGCGTCGTGTAGGGCGTCTCCCCACTAGATTAAGTGACGACCTGGTAAGACATGTAGGAAGTCGATGGATGCAGATGGCTCAGGGCCGTGCTTTGAGGCTTTCCTTGGGGGAGGCCTATGTTCAGCAGTGAACTTGTGAAGCGCTGTAATGATATTGATGACGTACAAAGCGTAACATTAATTAAGACAGCTCTTAACAAGCCCTATACACTTTCATAGATGGTATGACTCTATTTCGGCATAAGAAGCCATCTGGGTAGGTTGAACCTAGTACCTATTTCTGTCACTGACTGCCTCGTTGGTCTAGCGGTTGTAGTAGTGTGACTGCTTATCACAAGGTCCCGGGTTAGATTCCGGGGTCGGGCCAAAAAATCAGTTATTGAGTTTTTCCATCAAGAACTTCTCAGTACCCGCCCGGAGTTAGTAAGTTGGCGGTATCTCACCACCGTGCCTCGGAAAGCACGTAAAGTCGTTGGTCCTGCGCCTGATCTCTCTCCGGTCGTGTCGGTTTACCGTCCCATCGGATTGTGAGAGTGAGGGAATAGAGAGTGCACCTGTGCTTGCGCATACACTTGGGCACTATAATCCTGTCCTGCGCTGATGACTAGTGGTCGTGGCTGACGTTTGTCACCTTTATTCTATAATAAATTTGCTTGCTAGTAGAAAATTATCCCGAAAAGCCGTTGAATAAACATGGGCGTCGGTTCGATTCGGTCAGACTACACCATCAACTCGATACTCCCCATTTGATAACTAATTGAATGTTCTATTTCTCATTAAAAAGACTTTTATATTTACTTACTTTTTTAATTAGTGAATTCACAAAATTTTATGCGCAACGATTATGCGCAAACAGCCATAGAGACGCACAGAGAGATATTTTTAGAAATAGTAGAAGTGAAATCTATGGACCTCAGAACGTCTTTTTAACGGAGATAATATATTAAAAAGTCTTTCAAATGTTGGAACCATAACAACAATTTCCAAACACCGCAGTTAGTGCTGTTACAATGGCAGTCTAGATACTTTATCATATACCTTTAAAGACGCATCCGTGTAGAAACCTAACTTGATAGTTTCTTTTATAATCACTTCATTTTCTAACCCACCACTCTTCATCACACTATCTATCGATGGACCCCAGAAATGATGACCCTTATAAGGAATTTGAAAGTTCACAGCTACGTTCCCCCTTAATTTTGCCAAGTACATGACTTCTACCTCTAAAGATCCCTTATTTGCTGACAGTACCGCGGTCGCCGCCTGCCCAGGCTGCAGTTCGGTTTCAACACCACTTGTGGATCCAATCGTGATAGTTTCAGATCGCTCTTCACTTTCACCCCAACTAGTTGCATATGAGAAACCAGTCGTGCCCATCACCTTCGCAAACATCACGTTCACATCATATTCAATCTCCTGAGAAACCGTCGTCTCTTTGCTTTTGGTCCAACTCGTCGAAATCGTATTTTCCACTGTTTGACTTATCCCTGTGTTTACCTTAATCGTTTTATTTGAAACGTTATCGAAGTCGTGAGACAACACTATTACAGGTTTCATCGCTATTGTCTTTAGTCTTGCTGATTTAATTGTCAAAACTCGCGATACCTGTTCCCAGTTATATTTTTGGAACAAATCTCCCCAGGGTGTCGGACTTTTTAAGTAAACATTGCTGGGAGACCAATGGTAGTGTCTCTTTACAGCCTTTCTTATGTTAGCGTTTCTAATATTAAATAATTCAATTTCCCGATGACCAATAATGTCGACTTCGAAACCAGAATGTGTTATTGTAACATTATTATCGTTTATTCCAACATTTATATTTAGAGAGATCTTCGAATCAACTATTCCTGCAGCAACTATAAATAAAATCAGAGCTTCAATAAATGTGTTCATTTTGTATACTGTAAAATTACATTGAATAACATGTGCACTATATAAGAATTTATTTGTTTCTGATCTTAAAACTCACTTGATTTTTTAATTATCAGTTTATTTAACCCTTGCCCCTTTTATCAAAATTTATTCTGTTAAGACTTTTTTGTAGAGTTGTGTAGTAACTTGCGAATGAAACTTTATTTTATGATTTCAATATACTTTTATAATTTGGTTATGCAATTTCTTTAAGGGAAATTTGTTATGACCTTAGAAAGCACCTTTAAAAGGCAAAACTGGTATTGGTTAAGTCATGGTCCGTAAATTTTACTTATAAAATCATTAAAAATAAGATAATATGAAGTTAAGCGTTTTAATCTACTATCTTATGTCGGAATGATGGCTCGTTCGCCAATTTTTTTCCGTTTGGGTTAAAATCGGTTACAGAGTTTTTCAGTGAATAAATTGTGCCCGATCTCTCTCATGCCAGGTCGTGTCGGATTGGCGTGTGATTCAGTAAATAGTGAGTCCACGTGTGCTTGCGCACACACTTGTGTACCATAATCATGCCCTGCCCAGATTGTAGACTCTGTTGAAATGAAAATGGGCGTCGTGACCGAAACTCTTTTTAAAGGACGTAATATATTGATTTACATACTTAGTACATGAGGGTAGTATGGTCGTCCGGGTAACATCATCACTTTCTTATAACTTAAAAACTACAGCCTTGTTTGCATAGATGGCTCTGTTATACGATAGCTCTTCATCCGTCAATAAAATAATATAGGGTTAAAAGGGCACTGCTTCATCGATGCTACTTTGGCAGTTTACAATATAGTAAATAATTAGTCGATTTCAGTAGTGTGTAGTGTGGGTAGTTTTTAAATTGATTTTTCGAAGTGTTCCTAATTATTGCCAAAGCTTATTCGCTATTTTGTTCTTAATATTATATTCGTTAAATTATACGACTTTGTGTTTTTGTTTCTGCCCTGCCTTAGTTTTGATTTTATAGGACGGCAAAGCTTCAGGCGACCATATTACACCTACGTACCTTATTAAATTTCTAACTGCTACCATAGATCTAAACAACTACCATTAATAACTTGTTAAATTATGTTCTTTTTATAATAGATGTTATGTTAAATAAGGATTTCTTAAATATTTGTGTGAAAATAAGAATTATTTTTTCTTTTTTTACTTTAGCATCAGATATTAAGAAAAAATGTATAGTTTCGGAACTGATCATTAATTAGAATATATTTTCTCCAAACATCCAGACTGACCAAAACCTTCATTTAATTTATGAATAAGGACTTCAACGGGACATTCTAAAACCATAGATCTTGATCAGTTGATCTAATTCAGTCATGAAGGTTACTGGTAATGATCCACGTTTGATCTTCGGGGTCGTCACACGCATGCTATGAAGGTTTTTATCAACAATAGGACGAATTTTGACACACGTGTGTTTGCACCTCCTCTGACTCTACCTGTTCTTATAATGATATAGAGTCGAATATTCGTTGTAATGTAGTTGTGAAACGTAGCCTGTGATACGGTCGAGCTTTCCTACAGTCAAACGATCAATATAAATAGCCCAAGATGTTTCTGACAAAGTATTCAACAGGTTCGTGTCATCTGGAACAGTTAAGTTTTAACATGTAAAAGTGGGTAGATTATTTTTATATTTAAATTAATAATAATTTAATTATTATCAGTTTTAACCGCATTGATTTAAGACATTAATAAGTTGGAGTAGAGATGTACATATTGTCGCTATTGTATGTTCTCTTTGCCCACTTTCGGCCACAATCAAATGCGATCCGAAGTTACCAGCGTACCAATTGAGCTAAGCAGGACATCCTATAGTGCAACAATATTACTATCAAACATAGAAACACATTTTTTATACAAGCTAGGGTGACAAATAAGTACGCTGTCTACCTGATGGTTAGTGGGTGCTATGGTCCACAAGATGCTGTGGCCCATATACAGATTCGTTGCCACCTTTAGGAATAAAGATGGTATTTATATTACCAGTAAAATGGACTTTAGTTCTAGTAACTAACCATACGAAAGCAGCATACAGCTGCTGTTTTTCGCTGGTTTTCTGTGAGAACGTTTAATTTCCCCGGTCAAGCTGAACCGTTTGTACTTCCGCTATAATGTCAGCTCATATGTGATAGAACCACGTTGTAGTTATATTATGGTTATAGCACGAAGACCGAGGAAGGACCACGCTCTCAGAGAATACCAGCGTAAAATAGCAGCTGAATACTGCTGTGTTTTTTATGGTGAGTGTAGAGATATAGAGACCTTTTTTACTGAATATGAGGCATTTCATATTAATCCTCAGGGGTGACAGCGAATTTGCATATGTCTACGGGCCACAGCATCCACTTACCATCAGATGGACTGTGTGCTCGTTTGCCATGCTTCTTCTGTAATAAAAATATGTAAAAACATTTTTTATTTCTTGCAGATGTTATTCTTTTTATTAAGTGTGTTCTCGTTCGCCATGGCTGAGCCACCGGTTGCTTAAGTTGCGTTTGATTATTCTATAATAGATGAATTTTTTACGGAGTAGAAGCCTATGGTACTGATATTTTTTTTTTTTGCTTTTACATCAACTTATTTTTATGAAATTGATCTATCAATAAATACTACTAATTTGAAATAAACTTTCGGTACCTACTAAAAAAATAAGAACAAAAATTTTGAACTAAATAAATAAATCCATTGAAAACTATCCAAATTGAAATAATACGCACCTAAGTAGGAGTATTTATTGATAGATCAATTTCATAATATGATAATGTAACAAAAAATGTAAGATATCAGTGCCGTAGGCTTCTATTCCGTTCACCTGGTACACCCTATTTATTCCAGACAGTAAAAAAATCATTCAGTATTTCTTGCGATGTTAGTAAATTAAATAACACTAAGAAAAGTCGAATTTTCATTAATTTTGGGCTACATAAAGCATTATATTTGAATTCAAGAATAATAATAATGTCCTGCCTGGCCTGGTCTGCCTATCATATATATCATATATCACATACCATATTAACACATCTTTATATTTTATTTTTTGACATAATTTTTGTCTTTATAATCATTTTCGAGTTGTATTCTACAAATTTTCAATTCGTCCAATTGTATCGTAATGTACTATTAACTATTTGTAAAAATTCCAAATTTATCCATTAAATGCTTCAAATTAATTAAATTTGATATTTTAACAGTTACACCCTATGAAAGGAATATACATAACAAGTAACTTATGTTTTCCCTACTAAATTTTAGGGATAGTTACTTAGCAGCAGCCCGATCGGATCACGAAGAGTCTCCTCAACAATATTTGCCGGACTTACCTGAATCATCTGTACGAGGCTCCAAAGCATTAACTAACACCAATTCTCACCAATATCATGGACCAAACACTAGGGGAAATTCTCAAGAATATGGACCTCCTAGATTCCGTGCCGGATTATCTCAGGAACATGGATATCCCAGCTTGCGTAGTGGTACAGAATCTGGGAGAAAATTATCACAGGATGCACCGTCAGTCCGTCGATCACAGACGACTCTCAATAGTACGACTCTCTTAGCTCTTTGGGACAGATCTTTTCGGCGGTTAAGTCAAAAACAGGAACATCTCAACGGTACGGTGCTGCAAAAACGTCTCCTTCGGACGTATACAGTGCCCCATCATTCAGATCGTCTCCAACCACAGTGAGAAACTGTGTGATAAAAGAAGAGTGTGGTTTGCAAGATGATGCGGTGACCAGGATTAAGAAAGGAATGCTTCGGTGGTTTGGTCATGTAGAAAGAATGAATGCGGAAAGACTGACAGAGCAAATATATGTTGCAGAAGTGAATGGAAGAGTTGGAAAGGGACGTCCTAGGCGGAAGTTTGTCGACCAAATTGGCGATATACTAAAAATGGGCCAAATTAAGAGTACTCTTAACCGACGAGCATGTATGCGTAGGTATATGGATGTGGAAGAGGCGAGAAAGGTATGTCAGGATCGTGCTGAATGGAAGTCTGTAGTCTCTGCCTACCCCTCTGGCTGACAGGCGTGAGTGTTTATGTTTTTTTTATAAGTATTCCGTCCATGGTAGTTCAAGGTAAATATGTAGCATATTTGGTACTGTGACTAGATAGTCGCTTTTTATAGAATAAGGGTGACAAACGAGCACTTAGTCCACCTGATGGTAAGCGGATGCTGTGGCCTATAGACATCTACACTTATCCTCGATTAAGAATCAAAAACAGATGCCTTGTCACCGCTGAGGACTAAAATGGAATGCCTCATTTCCAGTAAAAAAAGGGTCTCCGGATCTCTACACTTGCCATACGCAACACAGCAGCATTAACCTGCTATTTTACGCTGGTATTCTGTGAGAGCGTTATCCTTCCCCGATCGAGCTGACACATTCGTGCTACAACCATGTTATAGCTGCAACGTGGCTCCACCACGTTTAAACTATCTGGCTACACTATCTAGCGTTGATTTGTGAAAAATAAACATATAATGTGCTTCCCTCGCCTCTCGAGGTTCTTATGCTTCTTTGATATTTGTCATAGGTTAAAACTACTTTAACGGATTTTATCGCGTTTAATTTTAATTATTTTTATTTTTAATTCCCGACGATTCGGGCGCTTTCCAGCACTCATGGTCACGGGGGACTGAGGTGACTGACGTCCCGATGTCATTGTTGAATCCGGAGTACCTACTGCTTTTTTAATTATTGTTTATGGTCCGATCAATGCAAAATGAACTATGTCTTGAGGTCTTGCAGTGGTATGCTTGGGCTTAGTTTTAATTTTATTGATTATAGGGTCCCAAGCAGGTGGTAGTACCCAGCCTCCTTCTCTAATGAAATTAGGATGTTTTTTAATTTCCATAGCCTCACGTATCATCCTTGGTAGGAATCGGTGTTCTTTCGCGAGGATCTGTGGTCTATCAAATCTGATGTAATGGTTGGGGTCGTCTAGGATATGATCAAAAACTGCAGACTTCCTGGACCGGTGATGCTTCACATCAGACAATATGAATGAGAATCATCAGAAAATAATAAAATCCATAAAAAAAGTTTTAATCAATGTGTAGTGTTCGCGTAAATCTAAAAAATCTTTATATAAACTTGTCATAGGGTCAAAGAAACGTAAGAACTTCTTTGACCGTTGTATATGCTGTAAATAATTAAAAATTTTAATATTAAAAAGACTATTTAATTTATAGCATTTGTTGGAAACGAGCACACAGTCCACCTGATCGTAAGTGGATACTGTGAGCCATAGACATCCATATTAATCCACAATTAAGAATCAAAACGAGCAAATGCGTTGTCACCCCTGAGGACAATGATGGAATGCCTGCTTTCCAGTAAAAAGGATCTCCAGTTCTCTACACTCACCATACGATAAGCGTGTCCAGAACGTGGTCCTGCCCCGGTCGAGCCGATCCATTCGTGCTGCAACTATAACGTAGCTGCAGCGTGCCTCTACCACGTAAAAAATAGACCAGTATCACGGTCCAATGTATTAGACGAAGCACAACTCTGAATTTCTTCTCTGGCTCCTGATCTAATAATAAAGAATCGCGTAAATAGTTTTCTTCGCCGTTCGTTATGCGTTCAGAAATGAACAGAATAGTCATTCGTTTACAATGTAGGAGTCTTTTAAGCAAAATCATTGCGCTTTAACGTTCTTCATCTATTTAACATAATCACTTACCATCGGGGTAGCTAGTCAAACACTGGTTTACTATAGTACAATAAAACTTATTGTACAGTAAGTCTATATGCATGGCAGAAACCTTATGTTGATCGTTTTATAATTGGTAGAGCCATGCAGTTATATTAGTGGCATACTTGTAGCACGAATGTGTACTGTGGACTTGTGAGGGGCTGTAATGATGATGAATGATGATGATGATCTACATCTCTTATACACTTTAGATATGGATGATAATAACCCCTGGGTAGGGTGATCGCTACCAAGCTGATTCTAATTTATTGTGTGTTAATTGTATCATACATGATTGTAAGCTGTTATTTAAAAAAACCGCTGGGTTACTTGCTGGTTCTTCCCAGGATAGAGGTTTTTTTCCGAATCAGTGGTAAATAAGTATTATTTAATATCCATATTAAATAAAAAAGTTTCTGTTTCTGTTTTTGATCTCTTACTTTTTATCCTTGGACTACAGTAGCTAGTTGCTATAATTTGTCAACAAACGAAAGTGTACAAACAAGTGTATTTTTTTTAATTTGTCCTAAAAATTATTTTACCACGTTTTTCACCTAGAATTTCTGATTCTGAGCTATGATCAAAATTTCAAGTCCCTAGGCCATGGGGAATTGTTCGAAATTTGAATTGCAAGATTCCACCCGGAACGGCAGAAAAACTAGAATGTGACATGATGAAAACGTGGTAATATGAATATATTTTCATGACATGTATTCTGTTCTTTCCAGGTGGTAGAGTAAAAGGCCGATGAAGATGGATTCAAGCCAAGGATCTCGGTTATACCAGCCGACACTGCATCTAGCCGCGCAGGTGACTGGCCTTATTGACACAACTTCATAATCCTTATAGAAAAGACGACAAATTACTGTAAAATTTAATATTTATACAAGTCAAAACTGGCAGTATGGAATAATGAAATAAAAAATAAATAAATTAGAAATGTGTTTTAATTTGTTCTGTAACCAAAGATTATATTTCGTGGCGACGCAAGATAAACATCTCACTAAATCGTTTATTGTTTCTTAACATTATAATGCTTATAGATGTATGGAATCCCGTACCATGCTGCATCAAAATAGATTTTTTTTTATAGAGTACACTGATCATATTAACTCCTTTTTGAAAAAACAACCTGGGTTTTGGAGTCATTTTATAAAATCAAAAATAACCTAAAAAGTGTGTGAACTGAGAGCAAGGCGTCGTTGAGGCTCTTCCCTTCATACTTGGCAGTTGCGTCGAACACCATTCTCAGCTTCTTCTTAACTGGATGCACAGCAGCGAAGTGGGGTAAGTAGAATGTTCTTCCTTTGTTGGAGGTTTCTGGAGCTATCTCTGCGTATCCCTTCTCAATTAGACTCAGGATCTGCTCCTCGTAATGTTTTCTTGCTTCTGTTTTTTCTGTAGAACATCCAGTACTTTAGCTTTAGGGACAACCATTTGCAAATGACAGCTGTCTCCCCGAACATTTTCCCATTTACGGCACAGAACTCCACCCTGAAGCAGCAAGCTGTCCCACTGGGCCCAACAGCTTTTGGTGGTCGAACTCATCGCTGAGACGTCGCTCCACTAGGGCTTGGGAGCACTGGCCTTCATTCATTCCAGAATCGGCTTGATGTCCGGATCTTCCTGCTGTGCACGTTCCACTCGTTGCTGAGGTGGTCTGCCCTGAACGTCCTCACGGATACCAGTTCTTTACTCTCTTGCCTAGTACAATGTTTACGTAGTACTTCTTTAACGAGTTCTTTAACGAACATTATTCCTCTAAAAACAGTAATCTACTAATATTAGTAAAAATTACGATTATAGCTACATATATCCGCGCCATTGGATGCGGACATGAAACTCGGATATTTGCTCCATGTTTATACATATTGCCAATACTATGAGTGGGTAGCGTATCTAAAGGTAATACATAATAGGATGTCACCGCGATCATACTACCACACCAATATCAATAATTCATCATAAGGGTCAGACCTAAAAAACGCTCGTTGAGTCTACAGAGCGTCTCGAACCTTTTAAGGAGAAATATAATCTCAAATGGCTTAGCAAGATCCTTCGTTATGCCGAAAATATTGCAGCATTAATTTTGAAATAAATATATGGTAAAGTTGAGGATTAATGTTAAGGATTATGTTAGACGAAAACACGATTTCGTAAAATTTTATCGATAGAAAAAAAAACAAAGTTACCTCCAAAATAAACAATAAACCGCTGTTATTCATAAAATACTTTAAATAAGATCATGAAACTTTGCATACTAACTGAACTAACTATAAAGCAGTGCTTATGTTATTTACTTTTTTTTTAAATACCAATATTTTCGCTGTAAAAAAAATTACCTAAACTATCGGCCTCTTGACGCGTGATTCCGGCCGCACGGTCACTTCGCTTCGGCCTTTAAAGGCGGAGGTTGTGTCGCTTACGATCAGAATATACATTACGCAACAGGACGATGTAAAACTAAAATGGGAAATAACCGTAATAAAAATAACAAGCGACTGGCTTGGCGTTAAGAAATAGGCATAAATATGATAAACCTAATGAAATAAGTGTCCAACGACCTTTCTACTTACAGTAATAGTGATTACAAACATGTCAGTACATAGCATACGACGCGAGGGCAAGTGGGGACGAAATTAGAATTTGAGCTGACTTACTATATCCCCTTAATGATCTAAGATAAGATGCAATTCATGACAGACACTATTGCTCAAGCTCATGTGGTTGTGAATCAATTAGGTAAGTGATAGAAAAAATAAAACAAACAAGTCCATTTGGGTTTTGTAATTGCGATTTAAAGTCAAAAATATTTATTTAAAATACATTTACTTGAATCATTCTTCATACTCCTGAAAAAAAAACTATTAAGCCGTTGCTGGCGCAGTTACGTCATTATACCGCCCCCAGCTCAAATACCGCACTATCGTCATTATATGAGCACAGCAGCCTCCTGTTCGTTTACTGACGAGGTAGATGCAGCAATAACCTACTATGGTTTGTAATATGTAGGCCGAAAAGGCTTCAGTACCATAGACCACGTATTGTACAGAAGATCGAAAAATACAATCTGCCGCTTTTTCTTGCGTATGTAGACTACGAAAAGGCCTTTGATTCCGTCGAAAGTTGGGCGGTGCTACAGTTTGTTTAGCGGTGCCAAGTTGACTGGTGGTATATCGAAGTGTTTATACAGTAGGGCTACGATGGCTATCCGAGTACAGAACCAGAGTACAAAACGTTGGATAGGTTTCTTACTCTAGTTCTACCGCAGAGAAGTGTGAGACAGGGTGAGGTTATATACCCGATACTCTCCACCGTTGTATTGGAAGACGTTTTCAAGCTAGTGAACTGGCAACGATACAGTATTAACATCAATGGCGATTACATCACTCACCTTTGATTTGCCGACGATATAGTCCTTATGGCAAAATCGCTGGAGGACCTAAGCACTATGTTCAATAACCTCAATAGTGTCTCCCAAAAAGATGAACATGGGTAAAACAAAGATCTTGTATAACGTCCATGTCACACCTATGCCGGTAGTTGTTGGAAGCATTAAGTTGTTGATGAATACGTTTACCTGGGACAAATAGTCCGACTAAGTAAGTACAACTTCGACCGAGAGGTCGATCGACGGATTCAACTCGGCCGGGCAGCGTTCGGTAAATTACGACATAATATCTTCTTGTCAGGTATACCTCAAAACCTTAAAACAAGATCATACAACCAGTACGTGTTGTCGGTGACGACTTATGGATCTCAGACATTGTCCTTCACTGCTGGCCGTATTAGGACGCCCAAGGTCGGTCAGTGAGCTATGGAGAAGGCTATGCTCAGGGTTACTCTGCTTTATAAAGTTAGAAATGAAGATATCCGCCGTAAAATCAAAGTGACTGACTTAGTCCAACGGATTAATAAGCTGAAGTGCCAATGGGCCGGCCATATAGCTCGGAGAAACGACAACCGATGGGAAAAAAAGTGTCCCGAGTGGCAGTGTGATATAGGTAGGCGGAGTGTAAGGCGTACCCCACTATATGGGTTGACAACCTGGCAAGACATGAAGAAGTCGATGTATGCAGGTGGCTCAAGACCGTTTTTTGTGGCATTCCTTGGGGGAGGCCTATGTTCAGCAGTGGGATTGTAAAGGTCTGTAACGAAAATGATGATGATGATATGGATTCACCGGTATACTAGTAGACTTGATGTAGACTGAAATAGTGCCATTGCTTGAACGCTACGATAAAAAAACTATATTATCAACAAAACATGTGCATATGTTGCTTTACCCTGCAATATCGCCGACAAATGGTTTTACGAATACAGTAAAATGAATAACACAGTTCTATGCATTAAAATAACTCACGTGTATTTTATTACAGAACTGTTGGCTGTACAATAGAACTCAGTTGACACTTAAAAATGTAAGTTGACTCACAGTTATATTGTTCAGAAGTACCAAGATTCTAATTACCACTTAAATGCCATTTAAGGTCATTAAAACAGCTCAAAGCTGTAAAAGGGATTTACGGTGTATGATAATGGTACAAGTTTATGCTATTAAGCAAAATTAGGCATCATTTTACTACTTAAAAATTGCTTGTGGCAACATCAAACCCGTCCGGGCTCCCGCAGGATGATGGTCAACGTCCATCTACCAGCTATGCCCATATGGTAGCTGCACCAGCAGTACCACGGCCACAACCGGCGGCAGTGCCTACTGACAAGCCTGCCGACCAGGAGAAGACCAGATACCCACCTATAGTGGCTGCCTACCGGATTGGACGAGGCATTTTAAGGAGCTCAACAGAATGTTGGGCCACCCTTTAAATGCCCGTCCGTTCGGGAAAGGCGTACGGTTCACGCCGCAAAGCGCCAATGAATTCCGTACAGTTCAGCGCTATATGGTGGAACTAACTAAGGAAACACCAACGCTGTCATGGTACTGCTATACCCCGGAGGAGGACAAGCCCACTAAAGTGGGCATCCGGGGTCTACCAATGGGCACGGATACCAAAACGATAGAGGAGGCCATAAGGGCAAAAGGCTTCCCCATCAAATACGTTAAGGCAATCCCACCGCGTAGAGGCAGACCTGGCTGCATCTACTTTGCCCAACTAGACCACCTGAGCCTGGAGCAGCTCCAGAATTTATACAATGTCGACGAACTCCTCTTTATGAGAGGGGTTTTCATCGAGGCCTGGCAGAGAAAAGCAGGACCGGCTCAATGCCACCGATGCCAGGCCTTCGGGCACGCCTCCGCCAACTGCTTCAGGCCAGTGAGGTGTGTGCGCTGTGCCGTGGAGCACATTGCGAGCCTTTGCCCTCGGGGTAGGGAGGAGGAACCCAAGTGTGCCAACTGTGGCAAAAACCACACGGCAAACTACCGCCGCTGCCCAGTCCTGAGGAGGACTGCTAGGAGGCAGGGGATTACTTTGCCGGGGCTACTTCCGGAGGACCCTAAAAAGATCCCCCAGAGTCGCCCAAAAGCTGTCACCATCCAGCAAGACGGGTGGGTTACCATCACGGGGAAGGGCAGGCAATCAGACCCCCCCCCCCACCCGTAACACCTAAGGAAACGGTGGAACCCACAGAGACAAGGGCAACCATCGGGGCGACTCTACAGCCCCCCCGCCAACCCTGCCACAGAACGGCAACCCACCAAGAAGAGGAGGCGGGAGAGGAGCAGGAAGAAGTCGCAGCCTCCTCAGGCTGTCACCTCTACCCCGACACCATCTGGACCAGTAGCCTCACAGGCGCAGATTACTCGGGAGTCGACCAAGAGCGTGGGTAGAGTGCCAGAAAGGGCTCTACCAGAACGTATAGCTCGCTCTACAGCTAGAGCGCGCTCTACCCATAAGCCAAGAGGGCAGGACCAGGAACATCCACACCCGAGACAATTGCCAACTCCTTCATACAGGAAAACACCTACCACCGGCCTCGAGACAGCAGACGCAATACAACGTTTAGTTGGTATTGCCATCGAGGTCGGAACACAAGTCATGAAGGCGCTGGCAAACTTATTAGCCCGGCATTACGGAGGAGAGTAATCTGCGCCTCCTCTATTGGAACCCGGGCGGAATACAGCAGAAGCTGCATGAACTCCGCACAGTCGCCCAGCAACAGGACTTACACATCATATTGCTGGGAGAGACAAAATTAAATCCAAAGACGCATATCAAGCTGCCAAATTACCACCTATACAGAAGGGACGAGGTCACCCCTCAAGGGGCCGCCTACAGAGGGACGGCGGTTCTAGTGAGGAGGGACATCGTCCACCAAGAGCTGGAACTACCACCTTACCAGACTATGTGCTCTATCGGCATAAGAATGGAGGCGGCGGGCGAGGAACTAAGGATCTACGCAGCATACCGCCCGCCAGGGACTCCATTTTGCTCCTCAGACATCCGGACGGTGATGGAAGGCGAAACACCTACTATAATCGCCGGGGACCTAAACGCCAAACACCCGGCGTGGGGGTCCAGGGTGATCACCCCGCCGGGTCATGCACTATACGAAGACGCTGAGAAAAACAACTATGACGTTTTAGGTCCCGAAGAACTAACCAACGTTCCGACAGACCCGAGGCAACATCCGGATGTATTAGACATCGTGCTCTCCAGGATCGTCAACTACCCAGTAGTGGTAGAGGTGCTATACGACCTGAGCTCACAGCACCTCCCGATTCTGATAACCCTTGGCACTAAGGCGGTGACTACGCCGCCCAGAGCATTTAAGACACGCATCGACTGGTGGCTCTACTCACAACATCTGCAGGCGAGACCTCCAGTCCATCAACTTATAAGTACAGCGGACGACGTAGAGGCCGCTGCTACTAGAATTACCAAAAACATCCAGGAGGCCCTCCACGCGGCCTCTACGATCGTTCCGATTACACAAAGACGTGACGATCTGCCGCGAGAGATAAGCGTGCAGATCAGGCGCAAAAGAGCGCTAAAGAAGCTCTGGGCACGTACTCGCTGCCCAAGACTGAAAACACAGTTAAACACCTTATCGGAGGAACTGTCGGTTGCAGTCCAGGCCTACAGAGGAGAGGCCTGGGAGCGGCGCATATGGAAGGCGGATGAGCAAAATGCGTCGCTCTACAAACTGAACCGGCAGTTAACCAAAACCAGACCTCCCGTTTGCCCGCTGACCAACAGTGCGGGCGAACGTTGCTACGATGCCAAGGGCAGAGCGGATATCCTAGGAGAGCACTTCAAGGAGCAATTTATACCGAATCCTGCAAGTGCGGAGTTCATCGAGCTTCATGCCATAAAGGAGAGTCGCGTACAGGAGTTCCTGTCGTCACCTGTGCCGCCTCTTGCAGGAGAGTGGTTCATTTCCCCCGCCAAACTGCGGAGGACAGTAACCTGCCTGCAACCGAGGAATTCGCCCGAACACGGGCTTTACCAACGGGATTACCAACGCTGCACTCCGACAGCTGCTCTATAAAGTCCTAGTAGAGATTGGTCGACTCTACAATGGGATACTGCGGACATCCCACTTCCCGGAGGAATGGAAGAAAGGCAAAATTACCGTCTTGCCGAAACCCGGGAAGGACAAGCGTAGAGCTGCCAGCTACAGGCCGATTACGCTATTACCGCACATAGCTAAACTGTTTGAAAGATTGCTGCTGAGACGTCTCCGTCCGTGCATCCAACTGCGGGCGGAGCAGCACGGATTCAGGAGGGGTCACTCTACAGTCACACAGTTGACTAGAGTGCTGCACCTGCTTGCGGCAGAGTACAATCGTGGCCGCATATCGTTGGGCGTCTTTCTCGATATCGAGAAAGCGTTCGACCGGGTGTGGCACTCAGGATTACTATATAAACTACACGAGCAGACCAGTGTCCCCCCTGCTATGTTGCGGTTAATGGCGTCTTTCCTGGAAGACAGGAAGTTCTACGTCTGCGTAGAGGACGCCGAGTCCGCAACAAGAACCATCAGTGCCGGCGGCTCATAGGGCAGTTGTCTGTCTCCAGTCCTGTACGCGGCTTACACTAACGACATACCAACATTGGCAGGCAGGCTGCAAGAATGGGAGGACGATGTTGAGCTGGCGCTATATGCGGACGATAGCGCCTATTTCACCTCGTCCAGAAGAGCCCATATAGCCACTGCCAAAATGCAGCGTCTGCTGGACCTGTTGCCACCATGGCTGAACGAGTGGAGGATGGTCGTCAACGTTGGTAAGACGACCGCTCTGCTCACGCGTCGTCTCAGAAACTTACCACCACCGCTAATTCTCGACGGCCAGAAGATCGCGTACGAGAAGGCCGTGACATACCTCGGGTGCCGGATCGACCGGGCGCTACGCATGACTGCGCACGTCGACTTCGTCGTCCGCAAAGCCAGATGTGCGCGGGCGATGCTTCGTCCGGTCCTGACATCCAAGCTGCCGATAAAGACCAAGCTCCGGATATACAAGATGTATATCCGGACCATTACCACCTACGCTGCTCCGGCCTGGTACGCGCTTCCGAGCGACCCTCTGAGGCGGCGACTACAGGCTCAGCAGAACCTGTCATTAAGGACGATTGTCGGAGCAGGTCGTTACGTCCGGAATGACGTCATAGCGGCCGATCTGAAAGTCGAGACCATCACCGACTTCGTGGCCCGGCTAGCGCGCGGCATGTTCGACCGCGCCGACAACGGGCCACATGAACACCTCAACGGCTTTGCGCCGTTGCACACTCGGCCACCGGACGGGCGACCTCTTCCAAGAGAACTCCTCTCTATATGTGATTAGAGAGTTGAGTAACAACCCACAATGCCGCTGAAAGGCCAACTTAGACATACCTAGAAAACCTCCATAGATAACCTCCTTTTCTCGTAGTCGGTGAACTACGGGAACAAATTCTTATCCGGCTACGTTACAAAACGTAGCGCCACCCACGCCAAGAATAGGCTAAAATGACTACCCCATAGTTATGGGGCATGAGGAGTATCCGGCCAATGGGGTATACCCCGAGGCCCGATACCTGCATGTGCCTAGGTACATGTAGACGACAATCAACGTCAACCGATTTTTGTATTCATTTCATTCTACACGGTCGGGTGGTTGACTAAACTTGTCAGTTGTTTCTGGTATTTAAAGAGTAAATACGTAAGGAATACCTATGAGAGGCGGCAAGTGAGAAAAACCTTAATGGATTATTTTAGTACAACTGGCAAAGTATGCTTTCAACACAAAATTGTTGAAATAGTCATGGAAAGAAGAGAATATAATTGTTTATGGTATTTCTTTTTAAATTTGGGCATTATTGGTGGGGGAGGGCAGGGGGAAGAGGGGAGGGATGAGAAACTCACCCTTAAGGGTAAACCTCCCCCCTTGTTTATACTCAAATAGAAACATTTAAGTTTAACTTTTTTGCTTTAAAAATTGGTAAAGACCAATTTTTGATTTATAGCACCCAACTGACAAGTAGGAATCAATTTTGTTTTACTTACTTACTTACTTACTTACTTATCGTCACGCACAATCCCTAACGGGGTAGCCAGAGAGAACAGATCGCCAAGTGTCACGATCCCTACATACCTCTTTCGCCTCTTTCAGGTTCATTAACTTCTTCATACATGCATGTCTAGGTATCCGAGTACTCTTGACCCTCCCCTCTTCGAGCAATTTGCTCACATGGTCTTCGAAAGTTAGTCTCGGTCTACCTCGACACCTTTTAATATTTACTTTCGCTCTATATATTTTCTTCACCATTCGGTCTTCACTCATTCGTTCAACGTGCCCAAACCATTGGAGTACGCCCCTATCAATTTTTGTGATAAGGTCATCTTTCAATCCTGCCATATTGCGAATCTCTTCGTTTCGCTTTCGGTCGGCTATGGTAACGCCACACATTTTACGAAGAGATCGCATCTCCACTGCATTCAACTTGCTTTTATGCTTCTTCTGGCATACCCAGGTTTCGCTGCCATATAACAAAGTCGGTACCAACACTGCGTTATGTATTGCAAGGCGTGCACTTTTCACCACGCCTTGCCTTTTTACTAATGCATTCAGGGCACCATTGACTTTGTTCCGGCAGCGACACGCCTATCCACATCTAAATCACATCTTCCATCCCGGCTGAAAGCACTCCCCAAGTATACAATTTCATTTACCTGTTCTAGACATTCCTGATTTACCCATATTTCACATTTCGTTCTCTCTTCGTCCTTTTCAAATACCAGAACCTTAGTTTTATTAGCATTCAAACGGAGACCTTTAATTTCACATTCCTCTTTCATACACGTGACTAATGCCTGCAGTTCTGCTTCTGATGGTGCAATTAGCACTGCATCATCAGCATACAGCAGACAATTAACTTTTATGTCACCCAATTTCACACCCAAACAGCTATCTTTCAGCTTCTGTAAACAGCTGTCGAGATACAGTATGAACAGCCAGGAAGACATGACACAACCCTGTTTTACGCCCGCTTGGACGCTAAACATGGGTGACAGGTCATGCCCTACCCGCACACAGGCTTTACAGTCATAGTAAAGTGACTGCACAGCCCTTAACAATCGACCATCCACACCATATCCCGGCAACAGTTCCCACATTTTCTTCCTTATAACCTTATCAAATGCTTTCTCCAGATCCACAAAAGCACAGAAAATCCTCTGGTTAACACTCAGAAGCTTCTCCGTGATCATGCGGAGAGAAAACATTTGATCCGTGCATCCTCTTCCAGGTCTAAATCCGCATTGTGCCTCCCATAAGAATCTTTCCGATTTCTCTTGCATCCTGCGTGTCAAAACCTTCGAATAAACTTTACTTGCTAAACTGGTCAAGCTGATCGCCCGATAGCACCCGCAGTCAAGATGTGAACCTTTACCTTTATATAAAGGCACAATGACCGCGGATCGCCAATCATCCGGGACATCTCCCGTCCGCCAGCACAAATTGCACAGCAGATGAAAGCTGTCCCAGACGCGAGGCCCACCGTACTTGACCATTTCAGCAGTAACTCTGTCTAGTCCCGCAGCCTTACCACATTTCAAACTTCGAATCGCACGTTCAATCTCTTTCATGCTGATGACCTCAGTGTCATCGAGGTCCGTGTCTGGCGTGCCAGTCACGGCGTCACCCCCGGATCCTTCACTAAGATCACACACAGTTCTCTATAAAATTCACTCCATCGCTGCATGACGTCCGATTTTTCTGAGAGGACGTCATTGGTTCTCGAAAGCACTTTGTTCATTCTTAAAGCTGTCGCACCACTCCGGGACCTTCCAACCTCTTTCCAGAAGAGTTTGGAGTTTTCCCTAAAGTTGTGCGACAACCTCTCGTCCGCTTCTATTCTACACCTTTCACGTACTTCCTCAATCAATGTTTTCGCATGAACTTTCTGCAGCTTATATCTTTCTTTCATCTTCTCTCTCATGTGCTCATCGTTACTAGAGGCCAAGTAGTCTAACCATGCTTTTTTCTTCTTTTTTACAGCTTCTTTCACTTCATCATTCCACCATGCATCTCTTCTTTTACTACTACCTCTTTTTGTCGTACCACATACTTCTTCCGCTGCACTTACCATTCCATCCCTAAGGTTCTGCCATGTTCTCTCCACACATTCTTTCCTGCCATCGATGGTATCAAGCTTTTCGGCTACCCTCGTGTGATATTTGTCCCTAGTATCCGCTTCCTGAAGCTTCCAGCTTCGGATGCGACAGACCGACTGTGGTTCTGTTACTGCTGTCCGGTGGCGCCAACCCGCGAACAAACCCCTAAATCTAGTAATTACTAGATAATGATCCGTTCCCAGGTCAGCACCCCTGAACACTCGTGTATCCATCACCTGTTTTCGCAGTCGGTCATCCACCAGGAACAAATCAATCATACTTCTCTCATTCTTTCTTTCTCTAGTGTACATATGGATCTTCCTGTGATTAAACATAGTGTTTGTCACAAGAAGACCCTTTTCCTTGCATACAGCCAGTATAAGCTTGCCAGCATCATTAACCCTTTTATCGCCAAACTTTCCAAGCACCGACTCGTATCCTGGTCGAGCGATACCTACCCATCCATTCAAATCACCGCATACTACAGTTCTTTCGTTTCCCTTAACCAAATCTAGAACTTCTCTTACATTCTCCCAAAACTTCTCCAGCTCAGCCCTGGACGACGAAGCTACCGGCGCATAAACAGCCAAAAGGAATAACTTCGTCAGTCCCATTTTGAAGCGAACCCAGAGAAGTCTTGAGTTCACAACCTTGTATTCAGTCATAAGATCGACCAACCGGGACGACAACAGCACTCCCACTCCCTGGCAGGCGTTCTCGCTTTCCGGGACTCCGGACCATATAGCTAACGTCCCGCCAGGGAGCTCTTCAATACCACTGCCTTTCCGTTTGGTCTCCGACATACACACGACATCTAATTCTCTTTCTTTCATTATTTCGATCAACTCATTCGTCTTATCTCTCATGCCCCCTCTAACATTCCACGTGCCAACTCTGCACTCCGTCCTCCACCTTCCGCCGTGTCGGGCTGTGCGTGACGGGTGGCGGTCCCCATCGCCGCTTTGCGCGCTGCATTTCACACCAACGGGGACGAGCTGGTGTGCGTCGCCTTGGGGGGACGCCCTAACCCTCGTTCGCATGGGTGCGCAGCTGTGTAGAATTGCAGCCCTGAAAAGGGCTGGCAGGGGTCGCGACGAGCACGCTTCTACAATGACCCCATTCCGATGACCGAATTTTGTTTTCATTTAAGTAACCCAATTTTATTTTAAAATAAAATATTCATTGACTTACGGTCTATTTACTAAAAATCATCAATCACCTATCTATTGGATAATAGAAACTAGACGAAAATATGAATCTTAGAATTTTGTAATTTCGTAAGATAGTTTTGTAATTTGGTTTTATGATTTTGTAATTAAACACTATACCATACGAAATCTGACTTTTGTCTTCTTTTATTTGAGAAAATATAGCGCCTTTATCTATTTTAGGAGCAAAGTATGTCAAAGTAAAATTTGCCTTAAAAATTTGTTTAAGCAATTTTTCAAAATATTAAAATAAGGTACTCACTTCATCACTGGACAGCGTGTCCAACCCACAGCTCGATTGCTCATCTTTTTTGTCAAGGATAGGCAGCAGCAAATTAAAATACCAAAGGTCAGGAACATGGACATCATGGGCTCGTGCTCCCGTTCGTTTTGATTCTTTAACCTAAAAAATAACAAGACAAAGATAGGCTTAGTTATCGTGCAGCCCTTTTGTTTTTATCATAAGTGTTTAAAGATTATTTAATTACAGTTAATGATGAATAGAAAAATTTTGTATTTTTCGTTTAAAAGTAATGTTAGAAGTTTATCTACTAAAATCATTACCTACATTAAAATGGAAGTAAACTAATGCTTTATTTGTCTGTGAAATTAAGTAAAGACTAAAATAATTGGCATTAATTACTATAATGTCATCGGGAAAAAAATTGTTATAACGTCATCGGGATAAACTTCTTTATTTGAAACAAATAGTACAGTAGGTACTTATTATAAAAAATCACCTTTTTGTACTCTCTCTTAAAAGCCGATCGCATATGCTCAATCTTTTACTTTGTTGCAGCGAAGTTTGCCTCGGGTTCAATTTCTTGTCTGTTTTTAAATTTGTGTCTTTATATGACTCCGATCCAATATCCCAAAGACATGGTAAATCACAGTACAATGACGAGAATTCGGTCAGGACCTCACGTTCTTTGCTTCCGTTCGTATCCATAGTGCCGTAAACATTCGCCTGCGACGACTGCCAAGGTGCCAAGTAGAGTGAGTGTGAGGGACATGACAAACAACGGCAAGTAAAAAAAAAATAAACATAAATTGGTAATTATAAAATATTTTACACATAACACATTAAATTACTTACATTCTTTAAGAAATGTAAGCGTCTTTGTCACATAATCCCATCCCCCATCGTAATTATTTCTGATCCCCTCCTCCCTGTTTCCCATTCGAACCTCACGTGATTTAAAGATCACCCCTAAGGAGTTTACAATATGTAGCCACGACGTAGCTTACATACGTTCGTACCCAGCTGTCCTCTGGTTTACAGCTAAGTAATTGACACCATTATTAATAATATTTACACCATGCAAACTTAAATTTGCAAATTTTATTATAGCTGCAGAGTGACTTTACCACGTAGGCGTATTCAGCAGTTGATTAAAATAGTATCAAAATTGCTCATGGTACTACGGTTGCCAATGCAATTAAGGGAAATCCCCTAAAGTGGAATAAGTTGACCTCTAGCAGTCGACTGTTACCTTCTGTTAAAGAAGATGAAGTAATATACCAGTACAAATCAGGTTGACCGCTACTGCCCCATATCGTGCCGTGGGTGTCGCAAGAGCTGCTGAAGCCAACAGAGGGAAACTGAAGCTGAAGATGGACAGCGGCAGCATCTTCCTGACAACACCTCAAAATCAAAATTATAAAAAGTTTGACTGCCAATCTGTCTGCCAAGCGTGTAAGCGGTGACTATGACAAAATCACTGCTATATAGTCTATGGGGGAGGCATAGGTTCAGCATTAAACTTTTATAAGCTGTAATGGAGGAGAGGAAAACAGGCATGTGTCAATCATGCATGATTCGTTCATTTGAGCTGGTACACATAAAAGTATCGATGGTTCATTCATTTGTTTTTGAATGTTACAACCAATCACAAATAATTGACGGTACCTTTTTTACTCGAGATTTGTACGAATTGTGAATGAGCCGAAAACCGACCGAATCCCGAATGATCTGAACAAACGGAATTAATTAACAATAACGGCGATACGTAGGCAAAAAATACCGCGAAATTTTGTTTTCGGATGAAAATTTTTTTAACATCGGAGATAATTATAAGAAAAAAATGATAAGATGTATGCCCACAGCCTAGTATGAAGAAGCCAGCACGCGTATTCCGAGGTTCAACGAGCACATTATCCTTCGACACTCATGGTGTCATGGTTTGGCTTGGAGTTTCATATTCAGGCTTAATTGAGGTGTTTTTCGGTGAAAAAGGTTAAAACCAGAGTCGATGTGTACCAAAATACTGTCCTAATAAACATAGTGGAACCTCCTTCTCAAACAATGTTCAAAAATTGAAATTGGATTCCAACAGGACTATGCACTAGCTCATATGGCACGAAGCACGCAAAACTGGTTGACCGCCCATGGAATTGACTTTATCGGATATGAACATGGACACTACGCTCATAGTTGTTGACGAAAATGATTAAGTAGCGTAAATTGTCCATCTAGGTAAGTTCAACTTCGAACAAGTCTAACAATCAAATCAATCGACGGACCCAACTCATCTGGTCAAGTTTGGGAAGTTACAAAACATCTTCTCGTCACATATACCTCAAAACTTGAAAACAGTGGTTGTAAACAACCCAACGGATCAGTAAGCTGAATTAGTGATGGGCCGCCAATTAGATAGAAGAACCAACAATCAATTGGGCAGAAAGATTCTGGAGTGGCTCCCCCTTAATGGTGAGTGAAATGTAACGACCTGATAAGATATGAAAGAAGTCAATGGATGGAAGCTCAAGTAAGCAAGGCAAGCCATTGTTCAGCAATTTACTTGTGATAGGCTGTAATGATGGTGATGATGACGTGTCTTTAACCACAAGAGAAAGTGTTCGCTATTTTGACGAATGTTATTCTGTTTAAGATCCTGTCATGAGAATAGAACGCCTCGACCGGACCATTGCTAGGGCGATGCGTTCGGTGCAGCTCACTCGTATCTGTGTGCTGTATGTTACAGGTTACAGTTTATAAAGGCAAATATGTGTGCGTGCCGCTTCGTTGTAGACCTGTTGGTCAAGCTATGAGAGGTTAAGATATCAATGCGATAAAACGATTAGTATTGCTAAGATCTTGCTTGAAATAAGTACAATATAAATTTTAAAATCGATGTACTTACGAGTACATATAAGTTTTTTTTCTTCACTTCCTTTAACAAAGAAAATTTTCTACATCTACCCTCAATTAAGAATGAAAATGCAGATGTGTTGTCACCACTGAGGATTAAGATGGAATGCCTCACAGTTACCATACAAAACGCAGCAGCATTAACCTGCTATTTTATGCTGGTATTCTGAGAGCTTTTTCCATCCCCATTCGAGCCCACTGTCCATTCGTGCGCCAAAAGATAATATATTTACACCATAAATATATTCATCATCTTCATTACAACCCTTCACAAGTCCACTGCTGAACATAGAGCTCCCCCAAGTAATGCCATAAAGCACGGTCCTGAGCCACCTGCATCCATCGACTTCCAGCATGTCTTACCAGGTCGTCACTCCATCTAGTGGGGGGTCGCCCTACACTACGCCTACCGGTACGAGGCTGCCACTCGAGAACCTTTCTTCTCCATCGGTTATCGGTTCTTCGAGCTATATGGCCGGCCCATTGCCACTTCAGCTTACTAATCCGTTGGGCTATGTCGGTCACTCTGGTTTTACTGCGGTTATCCTCATTTCTGAGTCTATCACGCAGAGAAACTCCGAGCATAGCCCTCCAAAAAGCTCGCTGAGCGACCTTGAGTGTCTTCATACGACCAGCAGTGAAGGACCACGTCTCAGATCCGTAAGTCATCACTGGCAACATGCACTGGTTGTACACTTTAGTTTTCAGAGATTGAGGTATACCTGACGAGAAGATGTGTCGTAATTTCCCGAACGCTGCCCATCCGAGTTGAATCCGTCGATTGACCTCTCGGTCGAAGTTGGACTTACCTAGTCGGACTATTTGTCCCAGGTAAACGTACTCGTCAATAACTTCGAGCATAGTGCTCCCAACGACTACCGGCTTGGGTGTGACATGGACATTAAACATGATCTTTGTTTTTTCCATGTTCATATTAAGACCTCTTCGATGGGAGACACCATTGAGCTCATTGAGCATAGTGCTAAGGTCCTCCAGCGATTCTGCCATAAGGACTATATCGTCAGTAAATCGAAGGTGAGTGATGTACTCGCCATTGATGCTAATACCGTATCCTTTCCAGTCCAGTAGCTTGAAAACGTCTTCCAACGCGGCGGTGAAGAGTTTCGGGGATATAATATCACCCTGTCTTACACCTCTCTGCAGTTGGATAGGTTTCGAACTCTGGTTCTGTACTTGGATAGCTATCGTTCGTAAAAAGTTCGTAAAAATCCATTGTCTTGAGAAGAACCAGCAAGAAACGCAGCGGTTCCACCCATCTGAAATACACGGTTGTTAATAATATTTTTTTATAGCACGGTATGGTTTTTAATACTATTTCATAGTACTACAATCATATTTTATGTACTGTGTAAATATTGGTACTTTTATTTTTTTTAAATTCCTTATTAAGGGATTATGCTTACAATTCTCGAAACCCTTATGAACTTTATCAAAATACGAAGCGGACTTACATAATTTAATTGCTGCAAAGTCTGCCCTGGAAGCTGTGTGAATTAAGGGGAGGTGGGTTTGGGTGAGCGCGGTTGCTAGAAGCTGGATTTGCAACGGGAAATGCAAGTAAAATAGAAACGAGGAAATACCTCATGTTCCATGTTGATTTGATTTTACTCTTTTATTAAGTGAAAACAGCCTTAATTTAATATTTCAAAGCAAAAGCGAAGACGTCACCATAAAATGATGCTTGCTCTTAATGTTTATAGATATATAAACATTAAACAATCATTCAACGCAGCTTTAAATTTTCTTATTTTTAGAGATAGGAAAACAAACCAGGATCTGGGCGGCAGCGACTTTCTTATAACAAATAAAAAAAAAAAAACTAAGTTTGTCAACCAAGAGTGGCAACTATATATGTATGGGTAGGCCTATGTCCAGCAGTGGACTTCTTATACACTGTAACGGTAATGGTAAAATGTAAAAGCCACTTTCAAACGTGAAGTTATTTTATTCTATTTAGTTTTTATAAACCACTCTTACTCTTTATTAAAAGTTATTTTTAACTCTATTGATTGGACTAAGGAGTATCACAATCTCAATGCCGTCTGAATAGTTATATTAAAAACTTCGTCCCCTATTTCGCCACCCTAAGTTGTGGAATTTTTCTCCAAATTTATATAGAGCAACCCCTCAAGAATGGACATTTTTAATAAAAAAGAATCATCAAAATCAGTAACAATTGATAAAGATATCGTGTAACATACATTGAAAATAGTCTCCTTCTGTTATAAAGTTGGCTAAAAATCCTCTTTAAAAATAGTAAATTAAGCTTTATAAATGTAAATGTAAATGTAAAGTACTAAAGTAAATGCTTTAAGACGGTTCCCCTAGCGAGAGACCTTGAGCATTCGGTCCCATACAATCCACGCGCTATCGCTACAATATATCACGGAAAAATACGCCCGAATATTTGGAATTATTTAAATTAAAAGAGATAAGCGAACTTAAGAAATTAAATAAAACGTGTAGAATATAGATTTTTAAATTATCTATCCATTAGTGTAATTCTCAAATGATTAGAGCATTTCCTTTAGCAACAGATGCATGTAATCAATAATTTTAGTCATTTTTTAAAAGTAGATTTTAAATGTATTCATAACACACAAAAACAAATTAGAACGTGGAATGTGATGATAGGATATCGAACATTAATAATGTGCTTTTAGATGTAGCTTATTTCTCATAACTAATGAGATAGTCTTTGAAAAACGCACTATTGCCAGGTTTGGTCAGGGTACCACCTGCAGAGACTACATAGTAGTGCGTCCAGTCTTCAATAATTGTTTGGATTATGCTATAACCTGAGAAGGGATTAAATCCACAGGAGCGTCAACACACCCATTTCACAAATTCACCTTCACGTCTATACGTAGAACGAAAATAAATAGACTTTACAAAATATGATTGTAACATCGTGTCGAGTATCGGTTTATTTAAAATATTTAGTTATTTTATCAAACACAATACAAAAAAAGAAAATTGAAATAAAAAGAAAATTGAATGAAATATAATATAAATATTTATTTTATATTTATATTTACTTTTTTTTTTATAAAATATGAGTGTATGTTGAGGCCTATAGACATCTAAATTTATCTTCGATTAAGATTCAACCAAGATAGAATGCCTCGTTTTAAGTAAAAAAGGGTCTCCGGATCTCTATACTCACCATACAAAACACGGTAGCAACAACGCCGGTATTCTGTGAGAGCGTGGTCTTTCTCCCGTCGAGCCTCTCCACCCGTGCTACAACCATTATTTAGCAGCAGCGTGGTTCTACCACATGAAACTTCTACCGCGTGTGATTAGTAATTAATGTTATTCGAGCCATCGCAACCTCTGGAGAAATCCTAACAACTTTCTGATATCGCCAATATCCCGGGGAGCGACTCCAGTACTTCGATGTACGTAGCCCTGTAGTTAGCAATCGCAGACCACATGATGATAAGTGGCTACTGCTGTCAGCAGAAACCTGCAGTCCAGTTCAAACAAAGCAGGCTACAGATGCTATGTCACCTCTAAGGACTAAGACGGAATGCCTTACAGCTTCAAATTATTCTAGATCTCTATTTCCCCATTGCCACTCCAGCTAACTAATCTATTCTTCATTTGATGACTTTTAAAAGAGGTTAAGCAATAAGTAAAATATCATATTCTTATTATATGAGTCTCTAATTTGCTAGTCTTCTCTGCATTATTGATAACTTTAAAAAAATCTTTCATTAATATTTATACTTTTAAAATTAAAAGTTGAATAATGATTACCTATATTACCGTTTTTGTCAATATTGACAAAAAAAGAAAACAGGTTTTGTTTTTCTTCCATTACTTTATCATACCGCTAAAGTGCACTGGACATTGGTTTCTCTCATCGTTGTAAGGATTTGCCTTTGATATGCGGATTGACGATCGCATGACCAGACGGCGGCCCCCGGGCGCAGTGGATTTGTGTGGGGATAAGGTTTGAAAAACAACATTTGCCTAGAGGTCTTGTACCTAATCGACCCTAGCGGAAATTGTGGCAGTTATTTGTTTAAATAAAATCACACGCCGAGTTTATTCAGAAAGTTCATTTTCATCTGAGTTCCATGGTCATCAAGCTTACGTTGCGTTAGCTTCCCTGCAATTACTTTCTTCTTGGTAGTCTTGAGTTAAACGCCTAGACTCATCGTTTGTGTCATTTACAAATTTCTTAAGAAGTGTTTCGTTGGTTTGTTTCACTGTTTGTTATTGTTCACTTGTTTCAACTTCAATTTTTTCAATTTTTATAGAATAGTATGCAATCAAGCGGCTTATCTGATGGTAAGTAATCATGGAAATGAACTTCCAACACTCCAAAGAAATTGAAAGCAGCTTTAAAAAATATATGTTCCATTATTGGAGGTCCTTACGACATATCACTTCATTCATTGATTCATTCATTTATTTATATATAGCGAAGGCTCAAAAATTTACTGCTGAACTTAGACACGTTCCATAGCCCTCATAGGGGAGATATTTGAAAACTTGTCACGCTTGGCAGACGAGTTGGCAGATGCCTTATTTTAATATTTCAGAAAGGTGATGATCACGTGATTAAATTTTCCCCCGTCGCCTCTTACGAGTACCACGGTTCATACCATAGGAGGTGGTAGATTCTCTTACGCCGCAAAATGAGTCACCCATTTTATCAAAGTCAGAGGTATTTCAAACCGGTTCTTTATAGTGTTGTAATAGATTTACATTCATTAAAAATGTTTATTTATTACTATTATTATTTATTTTACAGAATAGCGTAAAACTTCCACGCAGATCACCTAATGGTAATATGTAAATGCTGGGGCCCTTAGACATCTATATATATCCTCAAGTGAGAATCAAAATTTAGATGTTTGTCACTCCTAAGGACGAAGATAGAATGCCTCGCTTCCAGTGAAAAAGTTTTTTAGTTCTCTTCACTTATCATACGAGTGAGAGCGTGTTCCTACCCCGGTCGAGCCGACCCTTTCATGCTACAACGTATTAAAAAAATTAAGTTAGTAAATTTTCAAATAGATTATAATTTAAATTGGGAACGTTATAAATTTAACACATTAATATATGAAAGGGAATACTTTTTGAAAGGTGATATAATGATTTGTGGTGTACTGGGCGTCAGTCTTCATAAATATTCAGGCAAACGTTCGCTCTTACGTTACGTTCTCTGCCACTGACAGCATACATAATTTACGCTCTTTAATTTAAGGTAATGTAAATTAAGTTTACTAGCGAAAAGGTTTTGAAAATTAGAGTTTTTATCATTCGCCGGATTTAACTTTTATACGCGTATTTGGCTCATGAAATCCGACTGCATTAGTCTAACATTCTGCTTTTCGTATTACTTCGTAAATGCAACGTTTTTATTTTTTAAATATAAACTCGAAGCGTTACACAAAAACGTTAGGTATTTCAAAAATACTACTAATTTATTTTTTAAGAATAGGGTTGATAAGCGAGCGCCCGGCCATATGATGGTACCTAACTGCTGTAGCCCGTGGACACCTGCATCCATCCACAATTATGAATCAAAATGCGGATGCCTTGTCACTCCTGAGGCCTCACTTGGAATGCTTAATTTCCAGTATATTTACCTGTGTGACTCTATCTCACCATAAAAACACAGCAGCATTAAGCTACTACTTTACGCTGGTAGTTGGTAAGAGCGTTGTCCAACCTCACACGAGGCAACCCATTCGTGCTACAATTATAGTTAATACTCTACGTACATAGCCATTGCTTAACAGCAATGGGTGTGTTCGCCGGAGGAAGGACCACGCGCGCACAGGATACTAGCGTAAAATAGTAAGATGAGGAATAAAAACCAAACAACCTTTCTCATGGCAACTAGGAACTCCATCTTACTCCTATCGAGTGTCAAAGCTTCAGCTCTGGTATTCTTCTTCATCTGTCTATTCATCGTATAGTGGCGTTGTAAGAATATTCACTACCACATATCGCCCCATGTCGTAAGCAGAGAAAGAAAGAAACAAATCGGTAGATAGACAGCAGTACCTTCCTGATGTGAACTCAAAACAATAGACGTTTTTTACGTAGTAGAGCCACGCTGCAGACATGTTATGGTTGTAGCAAAAATGGGTGGGATCGACCGGGCAGGACCACGCTCTCACAGAGTACCAGCGTAAAACAGCAGCTTTGTGCTATTATGTTTTGTATGGTGAGCGTAGAGAACCGGATACTCTTTTTACTGGAAACGAGGCATTCCATCTCAGTTCTCTGAGGTGACAACACATTCGCATTTTGATTTTTAATTGAAGATAAATGTGCATGTCTATGGACCACAGCTTCCTGTTACCATCAGGTGGACCGTGTGCTCGTGTGTCACCCCTCCTAATCTTTTAAAAAGTATGGTGAAATTCTCTATGAGGTAATCTATGGGGAAGGCCTATTTCTGCAGAATTTTACAGGCTGTAATGTAGTTGTAGCATTAACTTACCAGACGGAGCGTGTGCTCCTTTGTTATCCAGAATTTCATAAAAAAATAAAAAAGATAAAAAAGACATTATATAAAATACGTGATGTATTTAAAGTAATATCGTTATTCAAATCTAAAAATTTTGTAAGACTGAAAGATAGTATAAAATGACCGCAATTTTTACAACTGCTCTCTCGCTTTAAGCCTCGTCAGTCCCTAGCATTACCTTATATATCACCGACAATATAAGACTGTAACTAGAATGAGAAGGTGGTGGCAAGATATGAACAAAATTCTCATTGTGTAAAATATAGCACAAGTTGTAAAAACGTCGCTCAGCAGTACGAGTACAAATTAAACTTTGCAATCTTGTCAGTTTAATCAGCCTAAGGAAAACAGTGTTATTCAATTGGTATAAAAATACGTAATTCAGCAAATTTTTGATTCAGTTAGCTAGTTATAAAAAACAGTAAGTTGTTGCACAGAAAACACACATCATGAACATTTCATGTGTTTATTCTAAAGAAAAACGTTTAAACGTTTTTCTTTAGAATAAAACATTCTAAAGAAAAACGTTTAAACGTTTTTCTAGGTAGGCACCAACCAGTTATGTTTCCACCAAACAACAGTGTATGCACTGCTATGTTCAGGTCTGAAAGGCAAAGAGAGCCAGTATAATTACGGGTTGTGAAGCATTCCATCTCATTCTTTGTTTGAAGATAGATGCAGGTTCATGTTCAATGATGCAGCTTTATAGGATCAAGTGGATTATGAGTTCGTTTGTCACATCATTTTCATTAAAAATTTCCATTTAAATGGTGTATTGTTTAAAGTTATTAGGGAAAACAATTATTAACGACATAACAACACCTACCTACGAGTACACACACAAACGTGCCTCTAGAATAATTTGTAACCAAGAGCAATTTTATTCGACTTTTGTTGAAAGAATGAAGGAAATAAGTGGTTTTGGTGTATGTTTCTTCAAGTATTCAAGTAGATTTTACGTGGTAGAGCCAGGCTGCAGCTATATTATAGTCGTAGCACGAGTGGGTCGGTTCGGCGGGGGCAGGACCACGCTCTCACAGAATACCAGCGCAAAATAGCAGCGTAATGCGTTTCGTATGGTGAGCTTAGAGAACCGTAGAATCTTTTTAATGGAATCGAGGCATTCCATATTAGTTCTCAGGGGTGACGACGCATTTGCATTTTTATTCTCAATAAATGTGGATGTCTATGGGCCACAGCATTCACTTACCATCAGGTAGACTGTGAGCTCGTTTGTCACCCAGTTATATAAAAAAGCATATGGTCCAGGTAAATCACGCAACTCTAAGTTACTTAGATTACTATCTATATTTTGGTCGGACTAAGATGTTAACGTTTTATTTTAATACAGTAATATTTTATACCTATATAAATAACAACTCGCAGTCGCCTATCACAAAGCGCTAACCTTAAACACGATCCTAATGCTTATCCCGTCAAAACCGGGATGAGTAGACAAGAAACAGATTGTTTCCCCAAAGAATTGTCGATGGTTTCCACAAAAAAAAATTGCTCTTAATCGCTCCCACTTTGTTGTTTTATCCTTATCGGGTAATCTTCCAAATTCGTTCTGTTTTGCCTTGAACTTTCGATATAAAGTTGAACTTTTGTAATATACTGTTGTTTCAAATTATTTACAACAATTTATTCTATTATTATCTTTTGTAGATACTTTACCTCGTTCGAATATCTTTAAATTATTTCATTTTCATCTAATATTATTAATAATTTTTCAACTGTTTACTAGAATCCCTTTATCACCACAATCGACATAAACTAGACATATAAGAAATTTCGGACCTTACGTATGGTCTACGGTGTCGTAAGTGGGGATAGAGGGAAACTGAAACAGGATATAGGCAGCAGCATTGTTCTTTCGCCATCCCGCCTTGCCAGCGTGGCAACTATAGCAAAAGCCTACAAGACAATCTAAAGGGGAGGCCAATTAAGGTGCTACTCCTAGCGAACGACCTGCAGCATTCGTTTCTATACATTCCACGCGCTCTCTCTACAATAATATATCGCGTAAGAAATTCGCCCAAATTTTAAAATATTTTCTTTATAAAGTCGAATATTTATCTTTTGACAAAAATTAAACAGATCAAAATGTTCTTTAATAAATTGCCTATGCATTAGTGGCAATCGTAAAATAAAAAAGTTTGGAAAATCCAAAAGTGCACGCCTTATAATCTCATTTTATTATATAAAAGAAAAATGTCTCTTTTTCTATATTTGAGACGAACGAAGAGATCCATGAGAATATTTTTTTGTAGAAAAGTACCAGTTGTTTTTTACATTTTCATTAATTACAATTAAACGAGAACAAATTAGTGATTTTTTAAAGGAACCTGTGCGTTGAGATCCTAAACCTATAAAAAAAGGAATTATTTTGATACATTAATTCTAACGACTACGATTAATACAGACTTCCGGGCACCCTCAATAATTTTTTTAATCAGTTTGTTTTTACACTAAATACAAAAAATTACTTTTAAAAATAATAGAAACATGAAAACGAGTGATTTCATGAAAACGAGTGATTTTTCTCGATAAATGTGTATTTTTATTATTCTTAAAGTGCGGTAGTTAAAAAATGAAGACATTTTTAGCTCAGTAAATTACTGGATTTCCATTGTTAGCGTATATAATTTATATTGTAACTAACATGGTGGGTAATTAATTATTTTTATCCTATAAAGTCTGCGGGTACATTAATGCATTAGATTATGTCTAGTTATTTATTTTTGCTTATATTTATAACTAGAATGTAAAACCGTTTAAGATAAGTATAAGAAATATAAATAATGTTTTATAATGTAAAAACTTACGGCTTAATATCCAATTTTATAAAAACTTCTAACGGAAACCACACAAGCAACGCCATCTGTAGTTTAGCACTGTTAAATTACAAGCCTATAAAAGACAGATGTCGTCGGTATAAGCGGCAGCGGATAAGCGGCAGCGGCAGTCTTACTAAAACCGTTGAGTAGAGAATACGTACGCGGAAGATAAATTGTGAGTAATAATAATTATTGATATACCTTGTTATTTGTGTGTCTAAAATGTACATTGTTATTACTATCAATATCTATAACCTAGTTTAGATTTATGATATTTTATGCAGTTAATAAAATACATGATGTTACTTACGTATTAAGCGACTTTACTTAACACCATTAGGTGAGAGTAGAGCACAACCTCAACCCTTCGCTTATGAGACGTGTAATAATGTTTACTTTATGAGGAGATGTATGTCATCAATAATTTTTATATAATAATTTTTTATTAGTAATAATTAATTCGCATTTCTGTGGTTTAGTTGTAGGAAGATTCATCAAGTATTTACTCCTTAAAAAAAACCTGGAATTGGCTATTATGGAATCAAGATTGTGTAGAGATGTAGTAGGTTTTTTATTAGTTGATATATCATTTTAATAAGAAGTAGATAGCTCCTAAAAACGTCAGAAATAACGACCAGCGCTGCATTTTGCACAAACACGCAACTTAAGGGAATTGATAATTAATACTAAATGTATCAATGCCATTAATTGTTCATTCAATAAAGACTATCGAAGACCACTGCTGAACATACCCGGGGGGGGGGGGGTCATTCCATAGGTTACCTGATAAGGGGGATATTTGCCACAGTTGCCACGCTTGGTGGGTAGGTTGGTAACCGCAGTTTATTTTATTTTCTAGTCGTTATTAGGAAGACGCTGTTGCCTTTGTATTTCTCTGTCTCATCTCTTGCGACACCCACGGGACGATATGGGGTACTGGATATTCTTATACGCTACTACACGTTCTATTACTCAAACTTACTAATCAAAATACACAGGAACCAGCGAACTAAGAGTTCTCCTACAAAGTGAGCGAGCGACTACGAGAGCGGAAGTGACTTTGGCCACGGGGAAAACCGGCAGGACGATAAAGCAGAGGGACGTACTTTGTCGTACTTCCTGATGGAACCAAACAGGTACGTTGAAATCATCTTCATCAGCTCTACTGCTTTGGAACCCGAGTAAATTCCACCTATTTATTTCTGCAAACACAAATGCGAATACTATTGTATTTTAGTGTAGTAAGACACACTGAAATACAATATATAAGTTTTCACAGTACGCGAGAAATTTTAAGCGTTGATTTACCACGTGCTCCACGGTGAAGGAAAACATCGTAAGGAAACCTACATTTCTGAGAAACAAAAAAATATTTCGAAGACGTGTAGAGTTCTCTCATTTCTCTTACAGCCTATATACGTCTCACCACGTAGGACGTATGTAGGCTGTAACTTTAACTTTATAGTAAGACAGTCAGCATTGTAAGAGGTTGTGAATGTTAAGTCTTTCTTTACTGGTAACAAGACATTCCATCTTAGACCATAGGAGTGACAATGCATCTGCATTATGATTCATCATCGGCTACAGATGTATATGTCTTTGGCTGCAGCACCCACTTGCCATCAGGTGGAACGTGTGCTCGTTTGTCACCGTTCTTCTATAAAAAATTGAATTGAAAAACAAACTTACAGTCCACCTGATGGAACGTTGCAGGAATCGGTTGTTCACCTGCAACCACCATAAATAAAGAATTGGCCTCAATGAGGACTAACATCGAATACCTCATGGCCTGTTATTATACTGGGTTTCTTCTAAATTTCTCTACATCTCTTATACACTTCAGATGTGGATGATAATAATGACCGGGTAGGGTGATCGCTACCAAGCTGATTCTAATTTATTGTGTGTTAATTGTAACATATATGATAGTAAGCTGTTATTTAAAAAAAATCCCGCTGGGTTTCTTGCTGCTTCTTCCCAGGATAGAGGTTTTTTTCCAAATCAGTGGTAAATTAAAAAAAGTGACTTTCAATAAGTATTATTTATAATTTTAAGTTTTTGATCTCTTACTTTTTATCCTTGGACTACAGTAGCTAGTTGCTATAATTTTTCAACAAACGAAAGTGTACAAACAAGTATATTTTTTAAACTTTGGCCTAAGAAATTAATATACCACGTTTTTAACTTACAATTTCTGATTCTGAGCTATGATCAAAATTTCAAGTCCCTAGCCCATCGGGAAGTGTTCGAAATTTGAATTGCAAGATTCCACTCGGAACGGCAGAAAAACTAGAAAGTGACATGATGAAAACGTGGTAAAATTAACACATTTTCATGGCATGTATTCTGTTCTTTCCAGGTGGTAGAGTACGAGGCTGATGAAGATGGATTCAAGCCAAGGATCTCGGTAATACCAGCCTACACTGCATCTAGCCGCGCAGGTGACCGGTCTTATTGACACAACTCCATAATCCTATAGAAAAGACAACACACTTTTGTAAAATTTAATATCTATATAATTTAAAACCGGCAATATGAAATAATGAAATAAAAAATAAATAAATTAGAAATGTGTTTTATTCGTAATTGGTTCTATAATAAAAGAATATATTATTATAATCACAACATTTTCAAATAGTCTTTAAAGTTACAGCCTGTTCTTTTCTCTGAGAAGGTTACGTAGATAAGCATGTTTTAACCCAGTTACTTTATTATGATATATGAGATGTTTAGACATACTTAGTAATCAACTAAAACATATTAAAACAAAGTCTTGACACTCCTCCTGTCTGTCCATCTCAATCGATCATCAAAGTTCAAAAACTTTATTAAACTAAGTTTGTATATATATTATAAGGAATTTATGGATCATAATACCCCTGGGTTAGGTGATCGCTACCAAGCTATTTCCAATTTGTTATGTGTTATTAATTGTAATATACATGATTGTGAGGTATTATTAAAAAAAAATTCCCCTGAGTTTCTTGCTGGTTCTCCCCAAGACAGTGGTTTTTCCGTACCAGTAGTAAATAAAAAAAAGTGGTTTTCAATAAGTATTATTTATAATCTATATTGAATAAAAAGTTTCTCTTTCTGTACCACTATTAATAGAATACTTTAGAAATTATGGGTTACAGTAATAAATAGAGTTCCACTATATTTTGTTTTTTGTAATACAACTTTAAAACATATTTCTTACCGTGTGTTGGTAATATTATAAATAATATAAATGGACATACTATCCCTTATAGTCATTTTGCCGGAATTAGTAAAAAGAATTTCGATCGATCTTAAAGTACATATAAATGCTAAATATACCTACAACTTAGTTTTATATGTACTATAATTAATCAACAGTGTTCTATTTTAATTTATAATACCGGTGAAAACTACTAGAAAATCGCTTTCAGTTTGTTTTTAGGATGTTGTTAGATTCATAATTTAATTGTTAATTTCTCAGGACTCCGTTTAGATGCATTAAAACTAATAACACTATTGTAATCTATTGATTATAAGGACCAAATCAACATGCATTTCTTTAAAAATTCTTTAAATTTGTGCTGGGCCCATTCTCCAAACAAAAATAGACGTGTGTCAATCACGTATGATTCGTTCGTTTGAGCTGGTACACTTAAAAGTATTGATGGTTCCTTCATTTGTTTTTGAATGTAACCAGTACAACCAATCACAAACAATTGATGGTACCCTTTTAACCCGCGATTTGTATGGATCGTGAATGAGCCAAAAACCGACCGAATCCCGAATGATCTGAATAAACAGGCCAATCGAATAAACAATACAGACTGCAGAGTATCAGGAGTATTTATTATTTAAGGATTTGGATTAATGATCGATCGGAATATACGATCGATCATTCAAATGGATACGCGTGACAAAATGTACTAGAATGATTCCGTCAATAGAAATGAATGATTAACACATGTCTAAAGGAAAAATTATGTGCGTTTCACTGTATTAACAAAACTTTTTTTGTTAACTTATGACAATAGTTTTCACTTGATCATTTTGGGTGAGCCTTTTTTACTTTATTAGTATATCTCGATTTAGGTCTTACATGGAATGGCGTTGGTGGTGTGACTATACGCATTGGTTTTTCTGTTAAACTATCGAATATCTCCAGAACCGGATCTTTAGCATCAACATCATAGCATCGGTAGCATCGCACTTCTATCAGTTCAGTTGTAATTATTTCCTTAATGATGCCGGCTGCTTTCATTATATCATTGACATTTGGGGCCCAAAAATGGTATTTACCGTAAACATGAGCATAGTTTACTACCAAGTTACCAAGTAGTTAAGTTAGAGGATTGTTTTGGTTCCTTTTAATCTCGTCGTTACTCGTTGCCCAGACTGAATATTTATAAAACCATCCTTTGAAACGCCAAATGATTGAGATGCGTTTTCTAAATAATCCTTTCTCCATCGATTATGGTACGATACTGCTCGTCCGTTGAAGTTATAATCGATATCAAAGAAAATTTCATCTTCGGGCAAACCTTCTTCGGACCAAAATGAAGATATTGTGTTTTCTATTGTTTCAAATATCGAAACTTTTGATTGAATTGTGTTTGTGTTGTTTATATGTTCGTGTGTTTTTATGGTAGTATTCACATTTAGTACATCAACTATTTCTGCAGTTTTTACTTGTAAGCTTCTTTCGATTTGCTTTCATTTGTATTTTTGATATAAATTGCTGTAGGACGTGGGATCATTCATAAATATATTATCAGGTTCCTTACCAAGTTTTATTTTCAAACCTCTCCTTAAATTATCATCTGTAATATTAAACAACTTCACTTCCATATCGGTTATTAATTTTCTATCGACACCATAGTAGTGTACAAAAACATCGTCCTTGTTTGAGGCTGTTTTTACAAAGATCTGTACTTTAGTATTACACAAAACACACTGATAAACTATTATAACAATGAAAACACGAAACATTTTTGTTCAGAAAAACTGTTTCCATAAAAATACATTTATTACCAATAGCTAGGTAATCATTACTGATGTGTAGTAGAATGTAGTGATTATAGGATAGTATGCATAAATTTATACATATAAATAAAATTTATGTGTCTGTATGTAAAATTTAAACTAGCTGCTGTTAAGCTCGAGGGTTTATTTATTACGGGGTTGATTGTGTGCTATGGGAACATGAATAACTTTAGAAACATTTTGTCTGTCTGTATGTTTGTTCAGGCTAATCCGCGGTATGACTTAACCGGTTGTGATGAAATTTCACGAACGGATAGAGAGCAACGCCATCTATGCTATATTTTATCCGAAAACTATGCAGGATTTATTTTGTGTAATCGTAAAACTTAAAATGAATGGGTTTTGATGATTATCTCAAACATTTTAAGAGATATGAAAATAGTTTCGAACAAAAGTTTTATGGTTTACAATTTTAAGCACAAAATAAGAAACACTTTTCAGGTAGTACAGCCATGCTGCAATTATATTAGTGGTGTAGTTGTAGCACGAATGGGTCGGCTTGACCGGGGAAGGACCACGCTCTCACAGAATACCACCGTGAAATAGTAGCTTAATGCTACTGTGTTTCGTATGGCGAGTGTAGGGAACCGGAGACCCTTTTTACTGAAAACGAGGCATTCCGTCTTAGTCCTCACGGATGACAACGCATCTGCACCTTGATTCGTAATCGAGGATAGATGTGCTTTGTAGTATTCCTTGTGGAAGGCCTATGTTCACTAGTGTACTTGTGAAGGACTGTAATGATGATGGTGACGAAGGTATGGGTAAAACCGCTTGTGGAAAAGTCGTAAAACATGAGATTCACTTACCACCAGGTGGACTGTGTGCTCGTTGGTCCCCCTATACTATAAAAACCTCTGAGAAATTTAAATAGTTGACGCAATGTATTAAAATAAAACAAACGCAAAAGAAATATTGCGAATGTAAAACAGAGTAACATGGGCATGGCATTGTTTCGCACGAACCAAAAAGAACGACGGCTTATGTGAGACAGAGTGACAAGTTAGCTTTGTGAAAGTTATGCGTTTTCCCTTTTAGAATAATCCGTTTTTGCAAGGTAATTTTTCAATGTTTGTATTTTTTGACTGCCCTTTATGAAAATCAATGATTGTCAAAAAATCGGGTAGTTATTGTCTTCACCCCGGTTTTTTAAATCGAGTTCTTATCAGATCTCGACGTTTCGAAGACCTAGGCAGCTATTCTGGCTATTTTTGCGATGATATCCATATGTCTGTGTACATATGTGTATGTGTGTATGTATATATGTATGTAAACAGGTAAACATATCATTACTTTGTAATGTACACTCTGTCCCATCGAAAAGCAGTTTTCGGCATCTCGAGAGAAGTTTTCGGCCAAAAATAAGAAAATTTTTGTGCATTTATGGTCTTGGAAAAGACTTATGAAAGAGTGGACAGGGTTGCTTTATGGCAAATACGGGTATCGTTTGGGTTAAGCACGGGGCTGCTACAGGTATTATATATCTCTTTATAGAGATTCAAGAGATACTGTAAGGATTAACGTGGCCTAAAGTAAAGGGGTCAGACAGGGTTGTGAGCTTCCCTGTGACTGTTTAGTCTTTCTATGAATAGTTATTTGGAAACTTTGCAATTTGAATAATGTGGGTTAAGAATTGGTGAACGTCACGGCGTGTGTCTTCGTACATCACCGATCAAGTTCCATTTGCATCGTTGGCGGGTAAGTGATTTTAACATTAATAAACAGGCCGTTAAAAGAAAGGGAATGAATGTGAACGGAAGTAAGACGAAAGTAATATTTATTTTTAAGAGAAGAAAGTAAAACGAAGTGTGAACTATAATTGAGGGAGAATAAGATTTTGTATTTAAGTTATGTGTTTGACAGGTATGCTAGACGTGACAGATATATATATCTGTCACGTCTAGCATGCCGGTCAAACACATGTATTCAATCTTCGTTGTAACGAAGATTGAATACAAGACATAGTGTAAATAGTGCTCTAAATTCTATTGGGGGAAGTCAGAACGTATAAAAAAGCACGTATGGCAATTTGCAATGTTGTGTTAGTCTGTAAGGCAGTTAAATTTAGATGTAGCAAAAGAGTTGTGAGAGTAAAATGAATGCTGTAGAAATTCTGTCAGTAAGAAGTATGTTAGGGTTGGCTCAGAACGATAAGCTAACTAACTATGTGATAAGGGAAAAGTGTGGTTTGTAAGATGTTTGCGACCCGGATTTAAAAAGAGGATGCTTCGGTAGTTTGGACACGTAAAAAGAATACAAGTACATTTATTCTACACAAGTGAGTTGTAGAATCCGTAAAGGACGCCCTATTCACAGAAGTTTATCAAACAAAATTGGCTCTGTATGAAAGACGACCCAAATTAAGGGTACCCTGTTATCATGAAACAAATTGACCGCCGAGAGAATATATAGAGGGTGTAAGAATATCCCATGTCTCATATCGTCTGTGTCGTACAAAGCGACAGAAGTAAACAAACCGGGAGATGGACAGCACCCTCTTCGTGATTGCCAAACTACCTGCCAGGCATGGTAAATGTGGCAAACATCAATTGAGGGGATGAATAAGTAACCTACATAGACTGTAATGGATGAATGCATGAATATATTTCATGTTAGCGGATTTAAGTTCACAAAACAAACATGCAGCTAGTTTCTCGTACCTATATATCTAGATACGCGTATTTGGCTCATGAAATCCGACTGCATTAGTCTAACATTCTGCTTTTCGTATTACTTCGTAAATGCAACGTTTTTTTTTTTTTAAATATAAACTCGAACCGCTACACAAAAACGTTAGGTATTTCAATAATACTACTAATTTATTTTTTAAGAATAGGGTTGATAAGCGAGCGCCCGGCCATCTGATGGTACCTAACTGCTGTAGCCCGTGGACACCTGCATCCATCCACAATTATGAATCAAAATGCGGATGCCTTGTCACTCCTGAGGCCTCAGTTGGAATGCTTAATTTCCGGTATATTTACCTGTGTGACTCTATCTCACCATAAAAACACAGCAGCATTAAGCTATTACTTTACGCTGGTAGTTGGTAAGAGCGTTGTCCAACCTCACACGAGGCAACCCATTCGTGCTACAATTATAGTTAATACTCTACGTACATAGCCATTGCTTAACAGCAATGGGTGTGTTCGCCAGAGGAAGGACCACGCGCGCACAGGATACTAGCGTAAAATAGTAAGATGAGGAATAAAAACCAAACAACCTTTCTCATGGCAACTAGGAACTCCATCTTACTCCTATCGAGTGTCAAAGCTTCAGCTCTGGTATTCTTCTTCATCTGTCTATTCATCGTATAGTGGCGTTGTAAGAATATTCACTACCACATATCGCCCCATGTCGTAAGCAGAGAAAGAAAGAAACAAATCGGTAGATAGACAGCAGTACCTTCCTGATGTGAACTCAAAACAATAGACGTTTTTTACGTAGTAGAGCCACGCTGCAGACATGTTATGGTTGTAGCAAAAATGGGTGGGATCGACCGGGCAGGACCACGCTCTCACAGAGTACCAGCGTAAAACAGCAGCTTTGTGCTATTATGTTTTGTATGGTGAGCGTAGAGAACCGGATACTCTTTTTACTGGAAACGAGGCATTCCATCTCAGTTCTCTGAGGTGACAACACATTCGCATTTTGATTTTTAATTGAAGATAAATGTGCATGTCTATGGACCACAGCTTCCTGTTACCATCAGGTGGACCGTGTGCTCGTGTGTCACCCCTCCTAATCTTTTAAAAAGTATGGTGAAATTCTCTATGAGGTAATCTATGGGGAAGGCCTATTTCTGCAGAATTTTACAGGCTGTAATGTAGTTGTAGCATTAACTTACCAGACGGAGCGTGTGCTCCTTTGTTATCCAGAATTTCATAAAAAATAAAAAAGATAAAAAAGACATTATATAAAATACGTGATGTATTTAAAGTAATATCGTTATTCAAATCTAAAAATTTTGTAAGACTGAAAGATAGTATAAAATGACCGCAATTTTTACAACTGCTCTCTCGCTTTAAGCCTCGTCAGTCCCTAGCATTACCTTATATATCACCGACAATATAAGACTGTAACTAGAATGAGAAGGTGGTGGCAAGATATGAACAAAATTCTCATTGTGTAAAATATAGCACAAGTTGTAAAAACGTCGCTCAGCAGTACGAGTACAAATTAAACTTTGCAATCTTGTCAGTTTAATCAGCCTAAGGAAAACAGTGTTATTCAATTGGTATAAAAATACGTAATTCAGCAAATTTTTGATTCAGTTAGCTAGTTATAAAAAACAGTAAGTTGTTGCACAGAAAACACACATGAACATTTCATGTGTGTTTTATTCTAAAGAAAAACGTTTAAACGTTTTTCTAGGTAGGCACCAACCAGTTATGTTTCCACCAAACAACAGTGTATGCACTGCTATGTTCAGGTCTGAAAGGCAAAGAGAGCCAGTATAATTACGGGTTGTGAGGCATTCCATCTCATTCTTTGTTTGAAGATAGATGCAGGTTCATGTTCAATGATGCAGCTTTATAGGATCAAGTGGATTATGAGTTCGTTTGTCACATCATTTTCATTAAAAATTTCCATTTAAATGGTGTATTGTTTAAAGTTATTAGGGAAAACAATTATTAACGACATAACAACACCTACCTACGAGTACACACACAAACGTGCCTCTAGAATAATTTGTAACCAAGAGCAATTTTATTCGACTTTTGTTGAAAGAATGAAGGAAATAAGTGGTTTTGGTGTATGTTTCTTCAAGTATTCAAGTAGATTTTACGTGGTAGAGCCAGGCTGCAGCTATATTATAGTCGTAGCACGAGTGGGTCGGTTCGGCGGGGGCAGGACCACGCTCTCACAGAATACCAGCGCAAAATAGCAGCGTAATGCGTTTCGTATGGTGAGCTTAGAGAACCGTAGAATCTTTTTAATGGAATCGAGGCATTCCATATTAGTTCTCAGGGGTGACGACGCATTTGCATTTTTATTCTCAATAAATGTGGATGTCTATGGGCCACAGCATTCACTTACCATCAGGTAGACTGTGAGCTCGTTTGTCACCCAGTTATATAAAAAAGCATATGGTCCAGGTAAATCACGCAACTCTAAGTTACTTAGATTACTATCTATATTTTGGTCGGACTAAGATGTTAACGTTTTATTTTAATACAGTAATATTTTATACCTATATAAATAACAACTCGCAGTCGCCTATCACAAAGCGCTAACCTTAAACACGATCCTAATGCTTATCCCGTCAAAACCGGGATGAGTAGACAAGAAACAGATTGTTTCCCCAAAGAATTGTCGATGGTTTCCACAAAAAAAAATTGCTCTTAATCGCTCCCACTTTGTTGTTTTATCCTTATCGGGTAATCTTCCAAATTCGTTCTGTTTTGCCTTGAACTTTCGATATAAAGTTGAACTTTTGTAATATACTGTTGTTTCAAATTATTTACAACAATTTATTCTATTATTATCTTTTGTAGATACTTTACCTCGTTCGAATATCTTTAAATTATTTCATTTTCATCTAATATTATTAATAATTTTTCAACTGTTTACTAGAATCCCTTTATCACCACAATCGACATAAACTAGACATATAAGAAATTTCGGACCTTACGTATGGTCTACGGTGTCGTAAGTGGGGATAGAGGGAAACTGAAACAGGATATAGGCAGCAGCATTGTTCTTTCGCCATCCCGCCTTGCCAGCGTGGCAACTATAGCAAAAGCCTACAAGACAATCTAAAGGGGAGGCCAATTAAGGTGCTACTCCTAGCGAACGACCTGCAGCATTCGTTTCTATACATTCCACGCGCTCTCTCTACAATAATATATCGCGTAAGAAATTCGCCCAAATTTTAAAATATTTTCTTTATAAAGTCGAATATTTATCTTTTGACAAAAATTAAACAGATCAAAATGTTCTTTAATAAATTGCCTATGCATTAGTGGCAATCGTAAAATAAAAAAGTTTGGAAAATCCAAAAGTGCACGCCTTATAATCTCATTTTATTATATAAAAGAAAAATGTCTCTTTTTCTATATTTGAGACGAACGAAGAGATCCATGAGAATATTTTTTTGTAGAAAAGTACCAGTTGTTTTTTACATTTTCATTAATTACAATTAAACGAGAACAAATTAGTGATTTTTTAAAGGAACCTGTGCGTTGAGATCCTAAACCTATAAAAAAAGGAATTATTTTGATACATTAATTCTAACGACTACGATTAATACAGACTTCCGGGCACCCTCAATAATTTTTTTAATCAGTTTGTTTTTACACTAAATACAAAAAATTACTTTTAAAAATAATAGAAACATGAAAACGAGTGATTTCATGAAAACGAGTGATTTTTCTCGATAAATGTGTATTTTTATTATTCTTAAAGTGCGGTAGTTAAAAAATGAAGACATTTTTAGCTCAGTAAATTACTGGATTTCCATTGTTAGCGTATATAATTTATATTGTAACTAACATGGTGGGTAATTAATTATTTTTATCCTATAAAGTCTGCGGGTACATTAATGCATTAGATTATGTCTAGTTATTTATTTTTGCTTATATTTATAACTAGAATGTAAAACCGTTTAAGATAAGTATAAGAAATATAAATAATGTTTTATAATGTAAAAACTTACGGCTTAATATCCAATTTTATAAAAACTTCTAACGGAAACCACACAAGCAACGCCATCTGTAGTTTAGCACTGTTAAATTACAAGCCTATAAAAGACAGATGTCGTCGGTATAAGCGGCAGCGGATAAGCGGCAGCGGCAGCCTTACTAAAACCGTTGAGTAGAGAATACGTACGCGGAAGATAAATTGTGAGTAATAATAATTATTGATATACCTTGTTATTTGTGTGTCTAAAATGTACATTGTTATTACTATCAATATCTATAACCTAGTTTAGATTTATGATATTTTATGCAGTTAATAAAATACATGATGTTACTTACGTATTAAGCGACTTTACTTAACACCATTAGGTGAGAGTAGAGCACAACCTCAACACTTCGCTTATGAGACGTGTAATAATGTTTACTTTATGAGGAGATGTATGTCATCAATAATTTTTATATAATAATTTTTTATTAGTAATAATTAATTCGCATTTCTGTGGTTTAGTTGTAGGAAGATTCATCAAGTATTTACTCCTTAAAAAAAACCTGGAATTGGCTATTATGGAATCAAGATTGTGTAGAGATGTAGTAGGTTTTTTATTAGTTGATATATCATTTTAATAAGAAGTAGATAGCTCCTAAAAACGTCAGAAATAACGACCAGCGCTGCATTTTGCACAAACACGCAACTTAAGGGAATTGATAATTAATACTAAATGTATCAATGCCATTAATTGTTCATTCAATAAAGACTATCGAAGACCACTGCTGAACATACCCGGGGGGGGGGGGGGGGTCATTCCATAGGTTACCTGATAAGGGGGATATTTGCCACAGTTGCCACGCTTGGTGGGTAGGTTGGTAACCGCAGTTTATTTTATTTTCTAGTCGTTATTAGGAAGACGCTGTTGCCTTTGTATTTCTCTGTCTCATCTCTTGCGACACCCACGGGACGATATGGGGTACTGGATATTCTTATACGCTACTACACGTTCTATTACTCAAACTTACTAATCAAAATACACAGGAACCAGCGAACTAAGAGTTCTCCTACAAAGTGAGCGAGCGACTACGAGAGCGGAAGTGACTTTAGCCACGGGGAAAACCGGCAGGACGATAAAGCAGAGGGACGTACTTTGTCGTACTTCCTGATGGAACCAAACAGGTACGTTGAAATCATCTTCATCAGCTCTACTGCTTTGGAACCCGAGTAAATTCCACCTATTTATTTCTGCAAACACAAATGCGAATACTATTGTATTTTAGTGTAGTAAGACACACTGAAATACAATATATAAGTTTTCATAGTACGCGAGAAATTTTAAGCGTTGATTTACCACGTGCTCCACGGTGAAGGAAAACATCGTGAGGAAACCTACATTTCTGAGAAACAAAAAAATATTTCGAAGACGTGTAGAGTTCTCTCATTTCTCTTACAGCCTATATACGTCTCACCACGTAGGACGTATGTAGGCTGTAACTTTAACTTTATAGTAAGACAGTCAGCATTGTAAGAGGTTGTGAATGTTAATTCTTTCTTTACTGGTAACAAGACATTCCATCTTAGACCATAGGAGTGACAATGCATCTGCATTATGATTCATCATCGGCTACAGATGTATATGTCTTTGGCTGCAGCACCCACTTGTCATCAGGTGGAACGTGTGCTCGTTTGTCACCGTTCTTCTATAAAAAATTGAATTGAAAAACAAACTTACAGTCCACCTGATGGAACGTTGCAGGAATCGGTTGTTCACCTGCAACCACCATAAATAAAGAATTGGCCTCAATGAGGACTAACATCGAATACCTCATGGCCTGTTATTATACTGGGTTTCTTCTAAATTTCTCTACATCTCTTATACACTTCAGATGTGGATGATAATAATGACCGGGTAGGGTGATCGCTACCAAGCTGATTCTAATTTATTGTGTGTTAATTGTAACATATATGATAGTAAGCTGTTATTTAAAAAAAATCCCGCTGGGTTTCTTGCTGCTTCTTCCCAGGATAGAGGTTTTTTTCCAAATCAGTGGTAAATTAAAAAAAGTGACTTTCAATAAGTATTATTTATAATTTTAAGTTTTTGATCTCTTACTTTTTATCCTTGGACTACAGTAGCTAGTTGCTATAATTTTTCAACAAACGAAAGTGTACAAACAAGTATATTTTTTAAACTTTGGCCTAAGAAATTAATATACCACGTTTTTAACTTACAATTTCTGATTCTGAGCTATGATCAAAATTTCAAGTCCCTAGCCCATCGGGAAGTGTTCGAAATTTGAATTGCAAGATTCCACTCGGAACGGCAGAAAAACTAGAAAGTGACATGATGAAAACGTGGTAAAATTAACACATTTTCATGGCATGTATTCTGTTCTTTCCAGGTGGTAGAGTACGAGGCTGATGAAGATGGATTCAAGCCAAGGATCTCGGTAATACCAGCCTACACTGCATCTAGCCGCGCAGGTGACCGGTCTTATTGACACAACTCCATAATCCTATAGAAAAGACAACACACTTTTGTAAAATTTAATATCTATATAATTTAAAACCGGCAATATGAAATAATGAAATAAAAAATAAATAAATTAGAAATGTGTTTTATTCGTAATTGGTTCTATAATAAAAGAATATATTATTATAATCACAACATTTTCAAATAGTCTTTAAAGTTACAGCCTGTTCTTTTCTCTGAGAAGGTTACGTAGATAAGCATGTTTTAACCCAGTTACTTTATTATGATATATGAGATGTTTAGACATACTTAGTAATCAACTAAAACATATTAAAACAAAGTCTTGACACTCCTCCTGTCTGTCCATCTCAATCGATCATCAAAGTTCAAAAACTTTATTAAACTAAGTTTGTATATATATTATAAGGAATTTATGGATCATAATACCCCTGGGTTAGGTGATCGCTACCAAGCTATTTCCAATTTGTTATGTGTTATTAATTGTAATATACATGATTGTGAGGTATTATTAAAAAAAAATTCCCCTGAGTTTCTTGCTGGTTCTCCCCAAGACAGTGGTTTTTCCGTACCAGTAGTAAATAAAAAAAAGTGGTTTTCAATAAGTATTATTTATAATCTATATTGAATAAAAAGTTTCTCTTTCTGTACCACTATTAATAGAATACTTTAGAAATTATGGGTTACAGTAATAAATAGAGTTCCACTATATTTTGTTTTTTGTAATACAACTTTAAAACATATTTCTTACCGTGTGTTGGTAATATTATAAATAATATAAATGGACATACTATCCCTTATAGTCATTTTGCCGGAATTAGTAAAAAGAATTTCGATCGATCTTAAAGTACATATAAATGCTAAATATACCTACAACTTAGTTTTATATGTACTATAATTAATCAACAGTGTTCTATTTTAATTTATAATACCGGTGAAAACTACTAGAAAATCGCTTTCAGTTTGTTTTTAGGATGTTGTTAGATTCATAATTTAATTGTTAATTTCTCAGGACTCCGTTTAGATGCATTAAAACTAATAACACTATTGTAATCTATTGATTATAAGGACCAAATCAACATGCATTTCTTTAAAAATTCTTTAAATTTGTGCTGGGCCCATTCTCCAAACAAAAATAGACGTGTGTCAATCACGTATGATTCGTTCGTTTGAGCTGGTACACTTAAAAGTATTGATGGTTCCTTCATTTGTTTTTGAATGTAACCAGTACAACCAATCACAAACAATTGATGGTACCCTTTTAACCCGCGATTTGTATGGATCGTGAATGAGCCAAAAACCGACCGAATCCCGAATGATCTGAATAAACAGGCCAATCGAATAAACAATACAGACTGCAGAGTATCAGGAGTATTTATTATTTAAGGATTTGGATTAATGATCGATCGGAATATACGATCGATCATTCAAATGGATACGCGTGACAAAATGTACTAGAATGATTCCGTCAATAGAAATGAATGATTAACACATGTCTAAAGGAAAAATTATGTGCGTTTCACTGTATTAACAAAACTTTTTTTGTTAACTTATGACAATAGTTTTCACTTGATCATTTTGGGTGAGCCTTTTTTACTTTATTAGTAGTACCCGGTTGACCGAGCTTTGCTCGGTAATTTTCGCTCGGTTTTTTTTTGATTCGTGTGTTTTGGAAATTATATTTAGATACAAATTACATACTGATGAAATACGAATAATATTTATTGATCGTAGCGACATAATAGAAAAAAACTGAACTGTTTATTTGATTAAAAAATCATGAGTGCAATTAGTTTAATTTAAATTTTCGTGTTTTTAAAAAATACTAAAAAAAGGGCTCGAAAAAATAGATTTTCACAAAAAAGAAAGGAATTTAAAAAAAAATAAAAAAAAGTCGGTCGGCCGGTCTGGGCTCGAACCATGGTATTACGATTTTGTGACCGCCCAATATACCATTAAGCTATTTGTAATCATTAATAAGCCGTCAAAATTTACCTTCTTATTCTAACGATATTATAGCAGTTTTTCATTGCCTAAAAACACGGACAAAAAGACATTTTCTAAAAATAAATCCTAGCTAGATCGATTTATTGCCCCCGAAACTCCCTGCACACAAAATTTTATGAAAATCGTTGGAGCCGTTTCCGAGATCGCGATTATATAGATATATATATATATACAAGAATTGCTCGTTTAATAGTATAGGATATATCTCGATTTAGGTCTTACATGGAATGGCGTTGGTGGTGTGACTATACGCATTGGTTTTTCTGTTAAACTATCGAATATCTCCAGAACCGGATCTTTAGCATCAACATCATAGCATCGGTAGCATCGCACTTCTATCAGTTCAGTTGTAATTATTTCCTTAATGATGCCGGCTGCTTTCATTATATCATTGACATTTAGGGCCCAAAAATGGTATTTACCGTAAACATGAGCATAGTTTACTACCAAGTTACCAAGTAGTTAAGTTAGAGGATTGTTTTGGTTCCTTTTAATCTCGTCGTTACTCGTTGCCCAGACTGAATATTTATAAAACCATCCTTTGAAACGCCAAATGATTGAGATGCGTTTTCTAAATAATCCTTTCTCCATCGATTATGGTACGATACTGCTCGTCCGTTGAAGTTATAATCGATATCAAAGAAAATTTCATCTTCGGGCAAACCTTCTTCGGACCAAAATGAAGATATTGTGTTTTCTATTGTTTCAAATATCGAAACTTTTGATTGAATTGTGTTTGTGTTGTTTATATGTTCGTGTGTTTTTATGGTAGTATTCACATTTAGTACATCAACTATTTCTGCAGTTTTTACTTGTAAGCTTCTTTCGATTTGCTTTCATTTGTATTTTTGATATAAATTGCTGTAGGACGTGGGATCATTCATAAATATATTATCAGGTTCCTTACCAAGTTCTATTTTCAAACCTCTCCTTAAATTATCATCTGTAATATTAAACAACTTCACTTCCATATCGGTTATTAATTTTCTATCGACACCATAGTAGTGTACAAAAACATCGTCCTTGTTTGAGGCTGTTTTTACAAAGATCTGTACTTTAGTATTACACAAAACACACTGATAAACTATTATAACAATGAAAACACGAAACATTTTTGTTCAGAAAAACTGTTTCCATAAAAATACATTTATTACCAATAGCTAGGTAATCATTACTGATGTGTAGTAGAATGTAGTGATTATAGGATAGTATGCATAAATTTATACATATAAATAAAATTTATGTGTCTGTATGTAAAATTTAAACTAGCTGCTGTTAAGCTCGAGGGTTTATTTATTACGGGGTTGATTGTGTGCTATGGGAACATGAATAACTTTAGAAACATTTTGTCTGTCTGTATGTTTGTTCAGACTAATCCGCGGTATGACTTAACCGGTTGTGATGAAATTTCACGAACGGATAGAGAGCAACGCCATCTATGCTATATTTTATCCGAAAACTATGCAGGATTTATTTTGTGTAATCGTAAAACTTAAAATGAATGGGTTTTGATGATTATCTCAAACATTTTAAGAGATATGAAAATAGTTTCGAACAAAAGTTTTATGGTTTACAATTTTAAGCACAAAATAAGAAACACTTTTCAGGTAGTACAGCCATGCTGCAATTATATTAGTGGTGTAGTTGTAGCACGAATGGGTCGGCTTGACCGGGGAAGGACCACGCTCTCACAGAATACCACCGTGAAATAGTAGCTTAATGCTACTGTGTTTCGTATGGCGAGTGTAGGGAACCGGAGACCCTTTTTACTGAAAACGAGGCATTCCGTCTTAGTCCTCACGGATGACAACGCATCTGCACCTTGATTCGTAATCGAGGATAGATGTGCTTTGTAGTATTCCTTGTGGAAGGCCTATGTTCACTAGTGTACTTGTGAAGGACTGTAATGATGATGGTGACGAAGGTATGGGTAAAACCGCTTGTGGAAAAGTCGTAAAACATGAGATTCACTTACCACCAGGTGGACTGTGTGCTCGTTGGTCCCCCTATACTATAAAAACCTCTGAGAAATTTAAATAGTTGACGCAATGTATTAAAATAAAACAAACGCAAAAGAAATATTGCGAATGTAAAACAGAGTAACATGGGCATGGCATTGTTTCGCACGAACCAAAAAGAACGACGGCTTATGTGAGACAGAGTGACAAGTTAGCTTTGTGAAAGTTATGCGTTTTCCCTTTTAGAATAATCCGTTTTTGCAAGGTAATTTTTCAATGTTTGTATTTTTTGACTGCCCTTTATGAAAATCAATGATTGTCAAAAAATCGGGTAGTTATTGTCTTCACCCCGGTTTTTTAAATCGAGTTCTTATCAGATCTCGACGTTTCGAAGACCTAGGCAGCTATTCTGGCTATTTTTGCGATGATATCCATATGTCTGTGTACATATGTGTATGTGTGTATGTATATATGTATGTAAACAGGTAAACATATCATTACTTTGTAATGTACACTCTGTCCCATCGAAAAGCAGTTTTCGGCATCTCGAGAGAAGTTTTCGGCCAAAAATAAGAACATTTTTGTGCATTTATGGTCTTGGAAAAGACTTATGAAAGAGTGGACAGGGTTGCTTTATGGCAAATACGGGTATCGTTTGGGTTAAGCACGGGGCTGCTACAGGTATTATATATCTCTTTATAGAGATTCAAGAGATACTGTAAGGATTAACGTGGCCTAAAGTAAAGGGGTCAGACAGGGTTGTGAGCTTCCCTGTGACTGTTTAGTCTTTCTATGAATAGTTATTTGGAAACTTTGCAATTTGAATAATGTGGGTTAAGAATTGGTGAACGTCACGGCGTGTGTCTTCGTACATCACCGATCAAGTTCCATTTGCATCGTTGGCGGGTAAGTGATTTTAACATTAATAAACAGGCCGTTAAAAGAAAGGGAATGAATGTGAACGGAAGTAAGACGAAAGTAATATTTATTTTTAAGAGAAGAAAGTAAAACGAAGTGTGAACTATAATTGAGGGAGAATAAGATTTTGTATTTAAGTTATGTGTTTGACAGGTATGCTAGACGTGACAGATATATATATCTGTCACGTCTAGCATGCCGGTCAAACACATGTATTCAATCTTCGTTGTAACGAAGATTGAATACAAGACATAGTGTAAATAGTGCTCTAAATTCTATTGGGGGAAGTCAGAACGTATAAAAAAGCACGTATGGCAATTTGCAATGTTGTGTTAGTCTGTAAGGCAGTTAAATTTAGATGTAGCAAAAGAGTTGTGAGAGTAAAATGAATGCTGTAGAAATTCTGTCAGTAAGAAGTATGTTAGGGTTGGCTCAGAACGATAAGCTAACTAACTATGTGATAAGGGAAAAGTGTGGTTTGTAAGATGTTTGCGACCCGGATTTAAAAAGAGGATGCTTCGGTAGTTTGGACACGTAAAAAGAATACAAGTACATTTATTCTACACAAGTGAGTTGTAGAATCGGTAAAGGACGCCCTATTCACAGAAGTTTATCAAACAAAATTGGCTCTGTATGAAAGACGACCCAAATTAAGGGTACCCTGTTATCATGAAACAAATTGACCGCCGAGAGAATAACGGAGAACTTTTTTTTTTCAAATAAAACTCGAAGCGTTACACAAAAACGTTAGGTATTTCAATAATACTACTAATTTATTTTTTAAGAATAGGGTTGATAAGCGAGCGCCCGGCCATATGATGGTACCTAACTGCTGTAGCCCGTGGACACCTACATCCATCCACAATTATGAATCAAAATGCGGATGCCTTGTCACTCCTGAGGCCTCAGTTGGAATGCTTAATTTCCAGTATATTTACCTGTGTGACTCTATCTCACCATAAAAACACAGCAGCATTAAGCTACTACTTTACGCTGGTAGTTGGTAAGAGCGTTGTCCAACCTCACACGAGGCAACCCATTCGTGCTACAATTATAGTTAATACTCTACGTACATAGCCATTGCTTAACAGCAATGGGTGTGTTCGCCGGAGGAAGGACCACGCTCGCACAGGATACTAGCGTAAAATAGTAAGATGAGGAATAAAAACCAAACAACCTTTCTCATGGCAACTAGGAACTCCATCTTACTCCTATCGAGTGTCAAAGCTTCAGCTCTGGTATTCTTCTTCATCTGTCTATTCATCGTATAGTGGCGTTGTAAGAATATTCACTACCACATATCGCCCCATGTCGTAAGCAGAGAAAGAAAGAAACAAATCGGTAGATAGACAGCAGTACCTTCCTGATGTGAACTCAAAACAATAGACGTTTTTTACGTAGTAGAGCCACGCTGCAGACATGTTATGGTTGTAGCAAAAATGGGTGGGATCGACCGGGCAGGACCACGCTCTCACAGAGTACCAGCGTAAAACAGCAGCTTTGTGCTATTATGTTTTGTATGGTGAGCGTAGAGAACCGGATACTCTTTTTACTGGAAACGAGGCATTCCATCTCAGTTCTCTGAGGTGACAACACATTCGCATTTTGATTTTTAATTGAAGATAAATGTGCATGTCTATGGACCACAGCTTCCTGTTACCATCAGGTGGACCGTGTGCTCGTGTGTCACCCCTCCTAATCTTTTAAAAAGTATGGTGAAATTCTCTATGAAGTAATCTATGGGGAAGGCCTATTTCAGCAGAATTTTACAGGCTGTAATGTAGTTGTAGCATTAACTTACCAGACGGAGCGTGTGCTCCTTTGTTATCCAGAATTTCATAAAAAAATAAAAAAGATAAAAAAGACATTATATATAATACGTGATGTATTTAAAGTAATATCGTTATTCAAATCTAAAAATTTTGTAAGACTGAAAGATAGTATAAAATGACCGCAATTTTTACAACTGCTCTCTCGCTTTAAGCCTCGTCAGTCCCTAGCATTACCTTATATATCACCGACGATATAAGACTGTAACTAGAATGAGAAGGTGGTGGCAAGATATGAACAAAATTCTCATTGTGTAAAATATAGCACAAGTTGTAAAAACGTCGCTCAGCAGTACGAGTACAAATTAAACTTTGCAATCTTGTCAGTTTAATCAGCTTAAGGAAAACAGTGTTATTTAATTGGTATAAAAAATACGTAATTCAGAAAATTTTTGATTCAGTTAGCTAGTTATAAAAAACAGTAAGTTGTTGCACAGAAAACACACATGAACATTTCATGTGTGATTTATTTTAAATAAAAACGTTTAAACGTTTTTCTAGGTAGGCACCAACCAGTTATGTTTCCACCAAACAACAGTGTGTGCACTGCTATGTTCAGGTCTGAAAGGCAAAGAGAGCCAGTATAATTACGGGTTGTGAGGCATTCCATCTCATTCTTTGTTTGAAGATAGATGCAGGTTCATGTTCAATAATGCAGCTTTATAGGATCAAGTGGATTTTGAGTTCGTTTGTCACATCATTTTCATTAAAAATTTCCATTTAAATGGTGTATTGTTTAAAGTTATTAGGGAAAACAATTATTAACGACATAACAACACCTACCTACGAGTACACACACAAACGTGCCTCTAGAATAATTTGTAACCAAGAGCAATTTTATTCGACTTTTGTTGAAAGAATGAAGGAAATAAGTGGTTTTGGTGTATGTTTCTTCAAGTATTCAAGTAGATTTTACGTGGTGGAGCCAGGCTGCAGCTATAATATAGTCGTAGCACGAGTGGGTCGGTTCGGCGGGGGCAGGACCACGCTCTCACAGAATACCAGCGCAAAATAGCAGCGTAATGCGTTTCGTATGGTGAGCTTAGAGAACCGTAGAATTAATTGATTCCATTAAAAAGATTAATGGAATCGAGGCATTCCATATTAGTTCTCAGGGGTGACGACGCATTTGCATTTTTATTCTTAATAAATGTGGATGTCTATGGGCCACAGCATTCACTTACCATCAGGTAGACTGTGAGCTCGTTTGTCACCCAGTTATATAAAAAAGCATATGGTCCAGGTAAATCATGCAACTCTAAGTTACTTAGATTACTATCTATATTTTTGTCGGTCTAAGATGTTAACGTTTTATTTTAATATAGTAATATTTTATGCCTATATAAATAACAACTCGCAGTCGCCTATCACAAAGCGCTAACCTTAAACACGATCCTAATGCTTATCCCGTCAAAACCGGGATGAGTAGACAAGAAACAGATTGTTTCCCCAAAGAATTGTCGATGGTTTCCACAAAAAAAAAAATTGCTCTTAATCGCTCCCACTTTGTTGTTTTATCCTTATCGGGTAATCTTCCATATTCGTTCTGTTTTGCCTTGAACTTTCGATATAAGGTTGAACTTGTGTAATATACTGTTGTTTCAAATTATTTACAACAATTTATTCTATTATTATCTTTTGTAGATACTTTACCTCGTTCGTATATCTTTAAATTATTTCATTTTCATCTAATATTATTAATAATTTTTTAACTGTTTACTAGAATCCCTTTATCACCACAATCGACATAAACTAGACATATAAGAAATTTTGGACCTTACGTATGGTCTACGGTGTCGTAAGTGGGGATAGAGGGAAACTGAGGCAGGATATAGGCAGCAGCATTGTTCTTTCGCCATCCCGCCTTGCCAGCGTGGCAACTATAGCAAAAGCCTACAAGACAATCTAAAGGGGAGGCCAATTAAGGCGCTACTCCTACCGAACGACCTGCAGCATTCGGTTCTATACATTCCACGCGCTCTCTCCACAATAATATATCGCGTAAGAAATTCGCCCAAATTTTAAAATATTTTCTTTATAAAATCGAATATTTATCTTTTGACAAAAATTAAACAGATCAAAATGTTCTTTAATAAATTGCCTATCCATTAGTGGCAATCGTAAAATAAAAAAGTTTGGAAAATCCAAAAGTGCACGCCTTATAATCTCATTTGATTATATAAAAGAAAAATGTCTCTTTTTCTATATTTGAGACGAACGAAGAGATCCATGAGAATATTTTTTTGTAGAAAAGTACCAGTTGTTTTTTACATTTTCATTAATTACAATTAAACGAGAACAAATTAGTGATTTTTTAAAGGAACCTGTGCGTTGAGATCCTAAACCTATAAAAAAAGGAATTATTTTGATACATTAATTCTAACGACTACGATTAATACAGACTTCCGGGCACCCTCGATAATTTTTTTAATCAGTTTGTTTTTACACTAAATACAAAAAATTACTTTTAAAAGTAATAGAAACATGAAAACGAGTGATTTTTCTTGATAAGTGTGTATTTTTATTATTCTTAAAGTGCGGTAGTTAAAAAATGAAGACATTTTTAGCTCAGTAAATTACTGGATTTCCATTGTTAGCGTATATAATTTATATTGTAACTAACATGGTGGGTAATTAATTATTTTTATCCTATAAAGTCTGCGGGTACATTAATGTATTAGATTATGTCTAGTTATTTATTTTTGCTTATATTTATAACTAGAATGTAAAACTGTTTAAGATAATTATAAGAAATATAAATAATGTTTTATAATGTAAAAACATACGGCTTAATATCCAATTTTATAAAAACTTCTAACGGAAACCACACAAGCAACGTCATCTGTACTTTAGCACTGTTAAATTACAAGCCTATAAAAGACAGATGTCGTCGGTATAAGCGGCAGCGGCAGTCTTACTAAAACCGTTGAGTAGAGAATACGTACGCGGAAGATAAATTGTGAGTAATAATAATTATTAATATACCTTGTTATTTGTGTGTCTAAAATGTACATTGTTATTACTATGAAAATCTATAACCTTGTTTAGATTTATGATACTTTATGCAGTTAATAAAATACATGATGTTACTTACGTATTAAGCGACTTTACTTAACACCATTAGGTGAGAGTAGAGCACAACCTCAACGCTTCGCTTATGAGACGTGTAATAATGTTTACTTTTATGAGGAGATGTATGTCATCAATAATTTTTACATAATAATTTTTATTAGTAATAATTAATTCGCATTTCTGTGGTTTAGTTGTAGGAAGATTCATCAAGTATTTACTCCTTAAAAAAAACCTGGAATTGGCTATTATGGAATCAAGATTGTGTAGAGATGTAGTAGGTTTTTTATTAGTTGATATATCATTTTAATAAGAAGTAGATAGCTCCTAAAAACGTCAGAAATAACGACCAGCGCTGCATTTTGCACAAACACGCAACTTAAGGGAATTGATAATTAATACTAAATGTATCAATGCCATTAATTGTTCATTCAATAAAGACTATCGAAGACCACTGCTGAACATACCCGGGGGGGGGGGGGTCATTCCATAGGTTACCTGATAAGGGGGATATTTGCCACAGTTGCCACGCTTGGTGGGTAGGTTGGTAACCGCAGTTTATTTTATTTTCTAGTCGTTATTAGGAAGACGCTGTTGCCTTTGTATTTCTCTGTCTCATCTCTTGCGACACCCACGGGACGATATGGGGTACTGGATATTCTTATACGCTACTACACGTTCTATTACTCAAACTTCCTAATCAAAATACACAGGAACCAGCGAACTAAGAGTTCTCCTACAAAGTGAGCGAGCGACTACGAGAGCGGAAGTGACTTTGGCCACGGGGAAAACTGGCAGGACGATAAAGCAGAGGGACGTACTTTGTCGTACTTCCTGATGGAACCAAACAGGTACGTTGAAATCATCTTCATCAGCTCTACTGCTTTGGAACCCGAGTAAATTCCACCTATCTATTTCTGCAAACACAAATGCGAATACTATTGTATTTTAGTGTAGTAAGACACACTGAAATACAATATATAAGTTTTCACAGTACGCGAGCAATTTTAAGCGATTTACCACGTGCTCCACGGTGAAGGAAAACATCGTGAGGAAACCTACATTTCTGAGAAACAAAAAAAATATTTCGAACACGTGTAGAGTTCTCTCATTTCTCTTACAGCCTACATACGTCCCACTACGTAGGACGTATGTAGGCTGTAACTTTAACTTAATAGTAAGACAGTCAGCATTGTAAGAGGTTGTGAATGTTAATTCTTTCTTTACTGGTAACGAGACATTCCATCTTAGACCATAGGAGTGACAATGCATCTGCATTATGATTCATCATCGGCTACAGATGTATATGTCTATGTAGGCTGTAACTTTAACTTTATAGTAAGACAGTCAGCATTGTAAGAGGTTGTGAATGTTAATTCTTTCTTTACTGGTGGTAACAAGACATTCCATCGTAGACCATAGGAGTGACAATGCATCTGCATTATGATTCATCATCGGCTACAGATGTATATGTCTATGGGCTACAGCACCCACTAGCTATCAGGTGGAACGTGTGCTCGTTTGTCACCATTCTTCTATAAAAAATTGAATTGAAAAACAAACTTACAGTCCACCTGATGGAACGTTGCAGGAATCGGTTGTTCACCTGCAACCACCATAAATAAAGAATTGGCCTCAATGAGGACTAACATCGAATACCTCATGGCCTGTTATTATACTGGGTTTCTTCTAAATTTCTCTACATCTCTTATACACTTCAGATGTGGATGATAATAATGACCGGGTAGGGTGATCGCTACCAAGCTGATTCTAATTTATTGTGTGTTAATTGTAACATATATGATAGTAAGCTGTTATTTAAAAATAACCCCGCTGGGTTTCTTGCTGCTTCTTCCCAGGATAGAGGTTTTTTTCCAAATCAGTGGTAAATTAAAAAAAGTGACTTTCAATAAGTATTATTTATAATTTTAAGTTTTTGATCTCTTACTTTTTATCCTTGGACTACAGTAGCTAGTTGCTATAATTTTTCAACAAACGAAAGTGTACAAACAAGTATATTTTTTAAACTTTGGCCTAAGAAATTAATATACCACGTTTTTAACTTACAATTTCTGATTCTGAGCTATGATCAAAATTTCAAGTCCCTAGCCCGTCGGGAAGTGTTCGAAATTTGAATTGCAAGATTCCACTCGGAACGGCAGAAAAACTAGAAAGTGACATGATGAAAACGTGGTAAAATTAACACATTTTCATGGCATGTATTCTGTTCTTTCCAGGTGGTAGAGTACGAGGCTGATGAAGATGGATTCAAGCCAAGGATCTCGGTAATACCAGCCTACACTGCATCTAGCCGCGCAGGTGACCGGTCTTATTGACACAACTCCATAATCCTATAGAAAAGACAACACACTTTTGTAAAATTTAATATCTATATAATTTACTTACTTACTTACTTACTTATCGTCACGCACAATCCCTAACGGGGTAGCCAGAGAGAACAGATTGCCAAGTGTCACGATCCTTACATACCTCTTTCGCTTCTTTCAGGTTCATTAACTTCTTCATACATGCACGTCTAGGTATCCGAGTACTTTTGACCCTCCCCTCTTCGAGCAATTTGCTCACATGGTCTTCGAAAGTTCTACCTCGGTCTCGGTCTACCTCGACACCTTTTAATATTTACTTTCGCTCTATATATTTTCTTCACCATTCGGTCTTCACTCATTCGTTCAACGTGCCCAAACCATTGGAGTACGCCCCTATCAATTTTTGTGATAAGGTCATCTTTCAATCCTGCAATATGGCAGGATCTATATAATTTAAAACCGGCAATTTGAAATAATGAAATAAAAAATAAATAAATTAGAAATGTGTTTTATTCGTAATTGGTTCTATAATAAAAGAATATATTATTATAATCACAACATTTTCAAATAGTCTTTAAAGTTACAGCCTGTTCTTTTCTCTGAGAAGGTTACGTAGATAAGCATGTTTTAACCCAGTTACTTTATTATGATATATGAGATGTTTAGACATACTTAGTAATCAACCAAAACATATTAAAACAAAGTCTTGACACTCCTCCTGTCTGTCCATCTCAATCGATCATCAAAGTTCAAAAACTTTATTAAACTAAGTTTGTATATATATTATAAGGAATTTATGGATCATAATACCCCTGGGTAAGGTGATCGCTACCAAGCTATTTCCAATTTGTTATGTGTTATTAATTGTAATATACATGATTGTAAGGTATTATTAAAAAAAAATCCCCTGAGTTTCTTGCTGGTTCTCCCCAAGACAGTGGTTTTTCCGTACCAGTAGTAAATTAAAAAAAAGTGGTTTTCAATAAGTATTATTTATAATCTATATTGAATAAAAAGTTTCTCTTTCTGTACCACTATTAATAGAATACTTTAGAAATTATGGGTTACAGTAATAAATAGAGTTCCACTATATTTTGTTTTTTGTAATACAACTTTAAAACATATTTCTTACCGTGTGTTGGTAATATTATAAATAATATAAATGGACATACTATCCCTTATAGTCATTTTGCCGGAATTAGTAAAAAGAATTTCGATCGATCTTAAGGTACATATAAATGCTAAATATACCTACAACTTAGTTTTATATGTAATATAATTAATCAACAGTGTTCTATTTTAATTTATAATACCGGTGAAAACTACTAGAAAATCGCTTTCAGTTTGTTTTTAGGATGTTGTTAGATTCATAATTTAATTGTTAATTTCTCAGGACTCCGTTTAGATGCAGTAAAACTAATAACACTATTGTAATCTATAGATTATAAGGACCAAATCAACATGCATTTCTTTAAAAATTCTTTAAATTTGTGCTGGGCCCATTCTCCAAACAAAAATAGACGTGTGTCAATCACGTATGATTCGTTCGTTTGAGCTGGTACACTTAAAAGTATTGATGGTTCCTTCATTTGTTTTTGAATGTAACCAGTACGACCAATCACAAACAATTGATGGTACCCTTTTAACCCGCGATTTGTATGGATTGTGAATGAGCCAAAAACCGACCGAATCCCGAATGATCTGAATAAACAGGCCAATCGAATAAACAATACAGACTGCAGAGTATCAGGAGTATTTATTAAGGATTTGGATTAATGATCGATCGGAATAAACGATCGATCATTCAAATGGATACGCGTGACAAAATGTACTAGAATGATTCCGTCAATAGAAATGAATGATTAACACATGTCTAAAGGAAAAATTTTGTGCGTTTCACTGTATTAACAAAACTTTTTTTTTAACTTATGACAATAGTTTTCACTTGATCATTTTGGGTGAGCCTTTTTTACTTTATTAGTATATCTCGATTTAGGTCTTACATGGAATGGCGTTGGTGGTGTGACTACACGCATTGGTTTTTCTGTTAAACTATCGAATATCTCCAGAACCGGATCTTTAGCATCAACATCATAGCATCGGTAGCATCGCACTTCTATCAGTTCAGTTGTAATTATTTCATTAATGATGCCGGCTGCTTTCATTATATCATTGACATTTGGGGCCCAAAAATGGTATTTACCGTAAACATGAGCATAGTTTACTACCAAGTTACCAAGTAGTTAAGTTAGAGGATTGTTTTGGTTCCTTTTAATCTCGTCGTTACTCGTTGCCCAGACTGAATATTTATAAAACCATCCTTTGAAACGCCAAATGATTGAGATGCGTTTTCTAAATAATCCTTTCTCCATCGATTATGGTACAATACTGCTCGTCCGTTGAAGTTATAATCGATATCAAAGAAAATTTCATCTTCGGGCAAACCTTCTTCGGACCAAAATGAAGATATTGTGTTTTCTATTGTTTCAAATATCGAAACTTTTGATTGAATTGTGTTTGTGTTGTTTATATGTTCGTGTGTTTTTATGGTAGTATTCACATTTAGTACATCAACTATTTCTGCAGTTTTTACTTGTAAGCTTCTTTCGATTTGCTTTCATTTGTATTTTTGATATAAATTGCTGTAGGACGTGGGATCATTCATAAATATATTATCAGGTTCCTTACCAAGTTCTATTTTCAAACCTCTCCTTAAATTATCATCTGTAATATTAAACAACTTCACTTCCATATCGGTTATTAATTTTCTATCGACACCATAGTAGTGTACAAAAACATCGTCCTTGTTTGAGGCTGTTTTTACAAAGGATAGTATGCATAAATTTATACATATAAATAAAATTTATGTGTCTGTATGTAAAATTTAAACTAGCTGCTGTTAAGCTCGAGGGTTTATTTATTACGGGGTTGATTGTGTGCTATGGGAACATGAATAACTTTAGAAACATTTTGTCTGTCTGTATGTTTGTTCAGGCTAATCCGCGGTATGACTTAACCGGTTGTGACGAAATTTCACGAACGGATAGAGAGCAACGCCATCTATGCTATATTTTATCCGAAAACTATGCAGGATTTATTTTGTGTAATCGTAAAACTTAAAATGAATGGGTTTTGATGATTATCTCAAACATTTTAAGAGATATGAAAATAGTTTCGAACAAAAGTTTTATGGTTTACAATTTTAAGCACAAAATAAGAAACACTTTTCAGGTAGTACAGCCATGCCATTATAGCCATGCAATTATATTAGTGGTGCAGTTGTAGCACGAATGGGTCGGCTCAACCGGGGAAGGACCACGCTCTCACAGAATACCACCGTGAAATAGTAGCTTAATGCTACTGTGTTTCGTATGGCGAATGTAGGGAACCGGAGACCCTTTTTACTGAAAACGAGGCATTCCGTCTTAGTCCTCACGGATGACAACGCATCTGCACCTTGATTCGTAATCGAGGATAGATGTGCTTTGTAATATTCCTTGTGGAAGGCCTATGTTCACTAGTGTACTTGTGAAGGACTGTAATGATGATGGTGACGAAGGTATGGGTAAAACCGCTTGTGGAAAAGTCGTAAAACATGAGATTCACTTACCACCAGGTGGACTGTGTGCTCGTTGGTCCCCCTATACTATAAAAACCTCTGAGAAATTTAAATAGTTGACGCAATGTATTAAAATAAAACAAACGCAAAAGAAATATTGCGAATGTAAAACAGAGTAACATGGGCATGGCATTGTTTCGCACGAACCAAAAAGAACGACGGCTTATGTGAGACAGAGTGACAAGTTAGCTTTGTGAAAGTTATGCGTTTTCCCTTTTAGAATAATCCGTTTTTGCAAGGTAATTTTTCAATGTTTATATTTTTTGACTGCCCTTTATGAAAATCAATGATTTTCAAAAAATCGGGTAGTTATTGTCTTCACCCCGGTTTTTTAAATCGAGTTCTTATCAGATCTCGACGTTTCGAAGACCTAGGCAGCTATTCTGGCTATTTTTGCGATGATATCCATATGTCTGTGTACATATGTGTATGTGTGTATGTATATATGTATGTAAACAGGTAAACATATCATTACTTTGTAATGTACACTCTGTCCCATCGAAAAGCAGTTTTCGGCATCTCGAGAGAAGTTTTCGGCCAAAAATAAGAAAATTTTTGTGCATTTATGGTCTTGGAAAAGACTTATGAAAGAGTGGACAGGGTTGCTTCATGGCAAATACGGGTATCGTTTGGGTTAAGCACGGGGCTGCTACAGGTATTATAATCTCTTTATAGAGATTCAAGAGATACTGTAAGGATTAACGTGGCCTAAAGTAAAGGGGTCAGACAGGGTTGTGAGCTTCCCTGTGACTGTTTAGTCTTTCTATGAACAGTTATTTGGAAACTTTGCAATTTGAATAATGTGGGTTAAGAATTGGTGAACGTCACGGCGTGTGTCTTCGTACATCACTGATCAAGTTCCATTTGCATCGTTGACGGGTAAGTGATTTTAACATTAATAAACAGGCATTGATCACTAATAAAGAACTAGTGATCGATGTAAACAGACCGTTAAAACAAAGGGAATGAATGTGAACGGAAGTAAGACGAAAGTAATATTTATTTTTAAGAGAAGAAAGTAAAACGAAGTGTGAACTATAATTGAGGGAGAATAAGATTTTGTATTTAAGTTATGTGTTTGACAGGTATGCTAGACGTGACAGATATATAACGAAGATTGAATACAAGACATAGTGTAAATAGTGCTCTAAATTCTATTGGGGAAAGTCAGAACGTATAAAAAAGCACGTATGGCAATTTGCAATGTTGTGTTAGTCTGTAAGGCAGTTAAATTTAGATGTAGCAAAAGAGTTGTGAGAGTAAAATGAATGCTGTAGAAATTCTGTCAGTAAGAAGTATGTTAGGGTTGGCTCAGAACGATAAGCTAACTAACTATGTGATAAGGGAAAAGTGTGGTTTGTAAGATGTTTGCGACCCGGATTTAAAAAGAGGATGCTTCGGTAGTTTGGACACGTAAAAAGAATACAAGTACATTTATTCTACACAAGTGAGTTGTAGAATCCGTAAAGGACGCCCTATTCACAGAAGTTTATCAAACAAAATTGGCTCTGTATGAAAGACGACCCAAATTAAGGGTACCCTGTTATCATGAAACAAATTGACCGCCGAGAGAATATATAGAGGGTGTAAGAATATCCCATGTCTCATATCGTCTGTGTCGTACAAAGCGACAGAAGTAAACAAACCGGGAGATGGACAGCACCCTCTTCGTGATTGCCAAACTACCTGCCAGGCATGGTAAATGTGGCAAACATCAATTGAGGGGATGAATAAGTAACCTACATAGACTGTAATGGATGAATGCATGAATATATTTCATGTTAGCGGATTTAAGTTCACAAAACAAACATGCAGCTAGTTTCTCGTACCTCCATATCTAGATACGCGTATTTGGCTCATGAAATCCGACTGCATTAGTCTAACATTCTGCTTTTCGTATTACTTCGTAAATGCAACGTTTTTTTTTTAAATATAAACTCGAACCGTTACACAAAAACGTTAGGTATTTCAATAATACTACTAATTTATTTTTTAAGAATAGGGTTGATAAGCGAGCGCCCGGCCATCTGATGGTACCTAACTGCTGTAGCCCGTGGACACCTACATCCATCCACAATTATGAATCAAAATGCGGATGCCTTGTCACTCCTGAGGCCTCAGTTGGAATGCTTAATTTCCGGTATATTTACCTGTGTGACTCTATCTCACCATAAAAACACAGCAGCATTAAGCTATTACTTTACGCTGGTAGTTGGTAAGAGCGTTGTCCAACCTCACACGAGGCAACCCATTCGTGCTACAATTATAGTTAATACTCTACGTACATAGCCATTGCTTAACAGCAATGGGTGTGTTCGCCGGAGGAAGGACCACGCTCGCACAGGATACTAGCGTAAAATAGTAAGATGAGGAATAAAAACCAAACAACCTTTCTCATGGCAACTAGGAACTCCATCTTACTCCTATCGAGTGTCAAAGCTTCAGCTCTGGTATTCTTCTTCATCTGTCTATTCATCGTATAGTGGCGTTGTAAGAATATTCACTACCACATATCGCCCCATGTCGTAAGCAGAGAAAGAAAGAAACAAATCGGTAGATAGACAGCAGTACCTTCCTGATGTGAACTCAAAACAATAGACGTTTTTTACGTAGTAGAGCCACGCTGCAGACATGTTATGGTTGTAGCAAAAATGGGTCGAATCGACCGGGCTCTCACAGAGTACCAGCGTAAAACAGCAGCTTTGTGCTATTATGTTTTGTATGGTGAGCGTAGAGAACCGGATACTCTTTTTACTGGAAACGAGGCATTCCATCTCAGTTCTCTGAGGTGACAACACATTCGCATTTTGATTTTTAATTGAAGATAAATGTGCATGTCTATGGACCACAGCTTCCTGTTACCATCAGGTGGACCGTGTGCTCGTGTGTCACCCCTCCTAATCTTTTAAAAAGTATGGTGAAATTCTCTATGAGGTAATCTATGGGGAAGGCCTATTTCAGCAGAATTTTACAGGCTGTAATGTAGTTGTAGCAATAACTTACCAGACGGAGCGTGTGCTCCTTTGTTATCCAGAATTTCATAAAAAAATAAAAAAGATAAAAAAGACATTATATAAAATACATGATGTATTTAAGTAATATCGTTATTCAAATCTAAAAATTTTGTAAGACTGAAAGATAGTATAAAATGACCGCAATTTTTACAACTGCTCTCTCGCTTTAAGCCTTGTCAGTCCCTAGCATTACCTTATACATCACCGACAATATAAGACTGTAACTAGAATGAGAAGGTGGTGGCAAGATATGAACAAAATTCTCATTGTGTAAAATATAGCACAAGTTGTAAAAACGTCGCTCAGCAGTACGAGTACAAATTAAACTTTGCAATCTTGTCAGTTTAATCAGCCTAAGGAAAACAGTGTTATTCAATTGGTATAAAAATACGTAATTCAGCAAATTTTTGATTCAGTTAGCTAGTTATAAAAAACAGTAAGTTGTTGCACAGAAAACACACATGAACATTTCATGTGTGTTTTATTCTAAAGAAAAACGTTTAAACGTTTTTCTAGGTAGACACCAACCAGTTATGTTTCCACCAAACAACAGTGTGTGCACTGCTATGTTCAGTTCTGAAAGGCAAAGAGAGCCAGTATAATTACGAGTTGTGAGGCATTCCATCTCATTCTTTGTTTGAAGATAGATGCAGGTTCATGTTCAATGATGCAGCTTTATAGGATCAAGTGGATTATGAGTTCGTTTGTCACATCATTTTCATTAAAAATTTCCATTTAAATGGTGTATTGTTTAAAGTTATTACGGAAAACAATTATTAACGACATAACAACACCTACCTACGAGTACACACACAAACGTGCCTCTAGAATAATTTGTAACCAAGAGCAATTTTATTCGACTTTTGTTGAAAGAATGAAGGAAATAAGTGGTTTTGGTGTATGTTTCTTCAAGTATTCAAGTAGATTTTACGTGGTAGAGCCAGGCTGCAGCTATATTATAGTCGTAGCACGAGTGGGTCGGTTCGGCGGGGGCAGGACCACGCTCTCACAGAATACCAGCGCAAAATAGCAGCGTAATGCGTTTCGTATGGTGAGCTTAGAGAACCGTAGAATCTTTTTAATGGAATCGAGGCATTCCATATTAGTTCTCAGGGGTGACGACGCATTTGCATTTTTATTCTCAATAAATGTGGATGTCTATGGGCCACAGCATTCACTTACCATCAGGTAGACTGTGAGCTCGTTTGTCACCCAGTTATATAAAAAAGCATATGGTCCAGGTAAATCACGCAACTCTAAGTTACTTAGATTACTATCTATATTTTTGTCGGTCTAAGATGTTAACGTTTTATTTTAATACAGTAATATTTTATACCTATATAAATAACAACTCGCAGTCGCCTATCACAAAGCGCTAACCTTAAACACGATCCTAATGCTTATCCCGTCAAAACCGGGATGAGTAGACAAGAAACAGATTGTTTCCCCAAAGAATTGTCGATGGTTTCCACAAAAAAAAATTGCTCTTAATCGCTCCCACTTTGTTGTTTTATCCTTATCGGGTAATCTTCCAAATTCGTTCTGTTTTGCCTTGAACTTTCGATATAAAGTTGAACTTTTGTAATATACTGTTGTTTCAAATTATTTACAACAATTTATTCTATTATTATCTTTTGTAGATACTTTACCTCGTTCGAATATCTTTAAATTATTTCATTTTCATCTAATATTATTAATAATTTTCAACTGTTTACTAGAATCCCTTTATCACCACAATCGACATAAACTAGACATATAAGAAATTTCGGACCTTACGTATGGTCTACGGTGTCGTAAGTGGGGATAGAGGGAAACTGAAACAGGATATAGGCAGCAGCATCGTTCTTTCGCCATCCCGCCTTGCCAGCGTGGCAACTATAGCAAAAGCCTACAAGACAATCTAAAGGGGAGGCCAATTAAGGCGCTACTCCTAGCGAACGATCTGCAGCATTCGTTTCTATACATTCCACGCGCTCTCTCTACAATAATATATCGCGTAAGAAATTCGCCCAAATTTTAAAATATTTTCTTTATAAAGTCGAATATTTATCTTTTGACAAAAATTAAACAGATCAAAATGTTCTTTAATAAATTGCCTATGCATTAGTGGCAATCGTAAAATAAAAAAGTTTGGAAAATCCAAAAGTGTACGCCTTATAATCTCATTTGATTATATAAAAGAAAAATGTCTCTTTTTCTATATTTGAGACGAACGAAGAGATCCATGAGAATATTTTTTTGTAGAAAAGTACCAGTTGTTTTTTACATTTTCATTAATTACAATTAAACGAGAACAAATTAGTGATTTTTTAAAGGAACCTGTGCGTTGAGATCCTAAACCTATAAAAAAAGGAATTATTTTGATACATTAATTCTAACGACTACGATTAATACAGACTTCCGGGCACCCTCAATAATTTTTTTAATCAGTTTGTTTTTACACTAAATACAAAAAATTTACTTTTAAAAATAATAGAAACATGAAAACGAGTGATTTTTCTCGATAAGTGTGTATTTTTATTATTCTTAAAGTGCGGTAGTTAAAAAATGAAGACATTTTTAGCTCAGTAAATTACTGGATTTCCATTGTTAGCGTATATAATTTATATTGTAACTAACATGGTGGGTAATTAATTATTTTTATCCTATAAAGTCTGCGGGTACATTAATGTATTAGATTATGTCTAGTTATTTATTTTTGCTTATATTTATAACTAGAATGTAAAACCGTTTAAGATAAGTATAAGAAATATAAATAATGTTTTATAATGTAAAAACTTACGCCTTAATATCCAATTTTATAAAAACTTCTAACGGAAACCACACAAGCAACGCCATCTGTAGTTTAGCACTGTTAAATTACAAGCCTATAAAAGACAGATGTCGTCGGTATAAGCGGCAGCGGCAATCTTACAAAAACCGTTGAGTAGAGAATACGTACGCGGAAGATAAATTGTGAGTAATAATAATTATTGTTATACCTTGTTATTTGTGTGTCTAAAATGTACATTGTTATTACTATGAATATCTATAACCTTGTTTAGATTTATGATACTTTATGCAGTTAATAAAATACATGATGTTACTTACGTATTAAGCGACTTTACTTAACACCATTAGGTGAGAGTAGAGCACAACCTCAACCCTTCGCTTATGAGACGTGTAATAATGTTTACTTTATGAGGAGATGTATGTCATCAATAATTTTTATATAATAATTTTTTATTAGTAATAATTAATTCGCATTTTTGTGGTTTAGTTGTATGAAGATTCATCAAGTATTTACTCCTTTAAAAAAAACTGGAATTGGCTATTATGGAGTCAAGATTGTGTAGAGATGTAATAGGTTTTTTTATTAGTTGATATATCATTTTGATAAGAAGTAGATAGCTCCTAAAAACGTCACAAATAACGACTAGCGCTGCATTTTGCACAAACACGCAAATTAAGGGAATTGATAATTAATACTAAATGTATCAGTGCCATTAATTATTCATTCAATGAAGACTATCGAAGACCACTGCTGAACATTTCCAGGGGGGGGGGGTCACTCCATAGGTTACCTGATAAGGGGGATATTTGCCACAGTTTCCACGCTTGGTGGGTAGGTTGGTAACCGCAGTTTATTTTATTTTCTAGTCGTTATTAGGAAGACGTCGTTGCCTTTGTATTTCTCTGTCTCACCTCCTGCGACACCCACGGGACGATATGGGGTACTGGATATTCTTACACGCTACTACACGTTCTATTGCTCAAACTTACTAATCAAAATACACAGGAACCAGCGAACTATGAGTTCTCCTACAAAGTGAGCGAGTAACCGGCAGGACGATAAAGCAGAGGGACGTACTTTGTCGTACTTCCTGATGGAACCAAACAGGTACGTTGAAATCATCTTCATCAGCTCTACTGCTTTGGAACCCGAGTAAATTCCACCTATTTATTTCTGCAAACACAAATGCGAATACTATTGTATTTTAGTGTAGTAAGACACACTGAAATACAATATATAAGTTTTCATAGTACGCGAGAAATTTTAAGCGTTGATTTACCACGTGCTCCACGGTGAAGGAAAACATCGTGAGGAAACCTACATTTCTGAGAAACAAAAAAATATTTCGAAGACGTGTAGAGTTCTCTCATTTCTCTTACAGCCTATATACGTCTCACCACGTAGGACGTATGTAGGCTGTAACTTTAACTTTATAGTAAGACAGTCAGCATTGTAAGAGGTTGTGAATGTTAATTCTTTCTTTACTGGTAACAAGACATTCCATCTTAGACCATAGGAGTGACAATGCATCTGCATTATGATTCATCATCGGCTACAGATGTATATGTCTTTGGCTGCAGCACCCACTTGCCATCAGGTGGAACGTGTGCTCGTTTGTCACCGTTCTTCTATAAAAAATTGAATTGAAAAACAAACTTACAGTCCACCTGATGGAACGTTGCAGGAATCGGTTGTTCACCTGCAACCACCATAAATAAAGAATTGGCCTCAATGAGGACTAACATCGAATACCTCATGGCCTGTTATTATACTGGGTTTCTTCTAAATTTCTCTACATCTCTTATACACTTCAGATGTGGATGATAATAATGACCGGGTAGGGTGATCGCTACCAAGCTGATTCTAATTTATTGTGTGTTAATTGTAACATATATGATAGTAAGCTGTTATTTAAAAAAAATCCCGCTGGGTTTCTTGCTGCTTCTTCCCAGGATAGAGGTTTTTTTCCAAATCAGTGGTAAATTAAAAAAAGTGACTTTCAATAAGTATTATTTATAATTTTAAGTTTTTGATCTCTTACTTTTTATCCTTGGACTACAGTAGCTAGTTGCTATAATTTTTCAACAAACGAAAGTGTACAAACAAGTATATTTTTTAAACTTTGGCCTAAGAAATTAATATACCACGTTTTTAACTTACAATTTCTGATTCTGAGCTATGATCAAAATTTCAAGTCCCTAGCCCGTCGGGAAGTGTTCGAAATTTGAATTGCAAGATTCCACTCGGAACGGCAGAAAAACTAGAAAGTGACATGATGAAAACGTGGTAAAATTAACACATTTTCATGGCATGTATTCTGTTCTTTCCAGGTGGTAGAGTACGAGGCTGATGAAGATGGATTCAAGCCAAGGATCTCGGTAATACCAGCCTACACTGCATCTAGCCGCGCAGGTGACCGGTCTTATTGACACAACTCCATAATCCTATAGAAAAGACAACACACTTTTGTAAAATTTAATATCTATATAATTTACTTACTTACTTACTTACTTATCGTCACGCACAATCCCTAACGGGGTAGCCAGAGAGAACAGATTGCCAAGTGTCACGATCCTTACATACCTCTTTCGCTTCTTTCAGGTTCATTAACTTCTTCATACATGCACGTCTAGGTATCCGAGTACTTTTGACCCTCCCCTCTTCGAGCAATTTGCTCACATGGTCTTCGAAAGTTAGTCTCGGTCTACCTCGACACCTTTTAATATTTACTTTCGCTCTATATATTTTCTTCACCATTCGGTCTTCACTCATTCGTTCAACGTGCTTAAACCATTGGAGTACGCCCCTATCAATTTTTGTGATAAGGTCATCTTTCAATCCTGCAATATGGCAGGATCTATATAATTTAAAACCGGCAATATGAAATAATGAAATAAAAAATAAATAAATTAGAAATGTGTTTTATTCGTAATTGGTTCTATAATAAAAGAATATATTATTATAATCACAACATTTTCAAATAGTCTTTAAAGTTACAGCCTGTTCTTTTCTCTGAGAAGGTTACGTAGATAAGCATGTTTTAACCCAGTTACTTTATTATGATATATGAGATGTTTAGACATACTTAGTAATCAACCAAAACATATTAAAACAAAGTCTTGACACTCCTCCTGTCTGTCCATCTCAATCGATCATCAAAGTTCAAAAACTTTATTAAACTAAGTTTGTATATATATTATAAGGAATTTATGGATCATAATACCCCTGGGTAAGGTGATCGCTACCAAGCTATTTCCAATTTGTTATGTGTTATTAATTGTAATATACATGATTGTAAGGTATTATTAAAAAAAAATCCCCTGAGTTTCTTGCTGGTTCTCCCCAAGACAGTGGTTTTTCCGTACCAGTAGTAAATTAAAAAAAAGTGGTTTTCAATAAGTATTATTTATAATCTATATTGAATAAAAAGTTTCTCTTTCTGTACCACTATTAATAGAATACTTTAGAAATTATGGGTTACAGTAATAAATAGAGTTCCACTATATTTTGTTTTTTGTAATACAACTTTAAAACATATTTCTTACCGTGTGTTGGTAATATTATAAATAATATAAATGGACATACTATCCCTTATAGTCATTTTGCCGGAATTAGTAAAAAGAATTTCGATCGATCTTAAGGTACATATAAATGCTAAATATACCTACAACTTAGTTTTATATGTAATATAATTAATCAACAGTGTTCTATTTTAATTTATAATACCGGTGAAAACTACTAGAAAATCGCTTTCAGTTTGTTTTTAGGATGTTGTTAGATTCATAATTTAATTGTTAATTTCTCAGGACTCCGTTTAGATGCAGTAAAACTAATAACACTATTGTAATCTATAGATTATAAGGACCAAATCAACATGCATTTCTTTAAAAATTCTTTAAATTTGTGCTGGGCCCATTCTCCAAACAAAAATAGACGTGTGTCAATCACGTATGATTCGTTCGTTTGAGCTGGTACACTTAAAAGTATTGATGGTTCCTTCATTTGTTTTTGAATGTAACCAGTACGACCAATCACAAACAATTGATGGTACCCTTTTAACCCGCGATTTGTATGGATTGTGAATGAGCCAAAAACCGACCGAATCCCGAATGATCTGAATAAACAGGCCAATCGAATAAACAATACAGACTGCAGAGTATCAGGAGTATTTATTAAGGATTTGGATTAATGATCGATCGGAATAAACGATCGATCATTCAAATGGATACGCGTGACAAAATGTACTAGAATGATTCCGTCAATAGAAATGAATGATTAACACATGTCTAAAGGAAAAATTTTGTGCGTTTCACTGTATTAACAAAACTTTTTTTTTAACTTATGACAATAGTTTTCACTTGATCATTTTGGGTGAGCCTTTTTTACTTTATTAGTATATCTCGATTTAGGTCTTACATGGAATGGCGTTGGTGGTGTGACTACACGCATTGGTTTTTCTGTTAAACTATCGAATATCTCCAGAACCGGATCTTTAGCATCAACATCATAGCATCGGTAGCATCGCACTTCTATCAGTTCAGTTGTAATTATTTCATTAATGATGCCGGCTGCTTTCATTATATCATTGACATTTGGGGCCCAAAAATGGTATTTACCGTAAACATGAGCATAGTTTACTACCAAGTTACCAAGTAGTTAAGTTAGAGGATTGTTTTGGTTCCTTTTAATCTCGTCGTTACTCGTTGCCCAGACTGAATATTTATAAAACCATCCTTTGAAACGCCAAATGATTGAGATGCGTTTTCTAAATAATCCTTTCTCCATCGATTATGGTACAATACTGCTCGTCCGTTGAAGTTATAATCGATATCAAAGAAAATTTCATCTTCGGGCAAACCTTCTTCGGACCAAAATGAAGATATTGTGTTTTCTATTGTTTCAAATATCGAAACTTTTGATTGAATTGTGTTTGTGTTGTTTATATGTTCGTGTGTTTTTATGGTAGTATTCACATTTAGTACATCAACTATTTCTGCAGTTTTTACTTGTAAGCTTCTTTCGATTTGCTTTCATTTGTATTTTTGATATAAATTGCTGTAGGACGTGGGATCATTCATAAATATATTATCAGGTTCCTTACCAAGTTCTATTTTCAAACCTCTCCTTAAATTATCATCTGTAATATTAAACAACTTCACTTCCATATCGGTTATTAATTTTCTATCGACACCATAGTAGTGTACAAAAACATCGTCCTTGTTTGAGGCTGTTTTTACAAAGGATAGTATGCATAAATTTATACATATAAATAAAATTTATGTGTCTGTATGTAAAATTTAAACTAGCTGCTGTTAAGCTCGAGGGTTTATTTATTACGGGGTTGATTGTGTGCTATGGGAACATGAATAACTTTAGAAACATTTTGTCTGTCTGTATGTTTGTTCAGGCTAATCCGCGGTATGACTTAACCGGTTGTGACGAAATTTCACGAACGGATAGAGAGCAACGCCATCTATGCTATATTTTATCCGAAAACTATGCAGGATTTATTTTGTGTAATCGTAAAACTTAAAATGAATGGGTTTTGATGATTATCTCAAACATTTTAAGAGATATGAAAATAGTTTCGAACAAAAGTTTTATGGTTTACAATTTTAAGCACAAAATAAGAAACACTTTTCAGGTAGTACAGCCATGCCATTATAGCCATGCAATTATATTAGTGGTGCAGTTGTAGCACGAATGGGTCGGCTCAACCGGGGAAGGACCACGCTCTCACAGAATACCACCGTGAAATAGTAGCTTAATGCTACTGTGTTTCGTATGGCGAGTGTAGGGAACCGGAGACCCTTTTTACTGAAAACGAGGCATTCCGTCTTAGTCCTCACGGATGACAACGCATCTGCACCTTGATTCGTAATCGAGGATAGATGTGCTTTGTAGTATTCCTTGTGGAAGGCCTATGTTCACTAGTGTACTTGTGAAGGACTGTAATGATGATGGTGACGAAGGTATGGGTAAAACCGCTTGTGGAAAAGTCGTAAAACATGAGATTCACTTACCACCAGGTGGACTGTGTGCTCGTTGGTCCCCCTATACTATAAAAACCTCTGAGAAATTTAAATAGTTGACGCAATGTATTAAAATAAAACAAACGCAAAAGAAATATTGCGAATGTAAAACAGAGTAACATGGGCATGGCATTGTTTCGCACGAATCAAAAAGAACGACGGCTTATGTGAGACAGAGTGACAAGTTAGCTTTGTGAAAGTTATGCGTTTTCCCTTTTAGAATAATCCGTTTTTGCAAGGTAATTTTTCAATGTTTATATTTTTTGACTGCCCTTTATGAAAATCAATGATTTTCAAAAAATCGGGTAGTTATTGTCTTCACCCCGGTTTTTTAAATCGAGTTCTTATCAGATCTCGACGTTTCGAAGACCTAGGCAGCTATTCTGGCTATTTTTGCGATGATATCCATATGTCTGTGTACATATGTATATGTGTGTATGTATATATGTATGTAAACAGGTAAACATATCATTACTTTGTAATGTACACTCTGTCCCATCGAAAAGCAGTTTTCGGCATCTCGAGAGAAGTTTTCGGCCAAAAATAAGAAAATTTTTGTGCATTTATGGTCTTGGAAAAGACTTATGAAAGAGTGGACAGGGTTGCTTCATGGCAAATACGGGTATCGTTTGGGTTAAGCACGGGGCTGCTACAGGTATTATAATCTCTTTATAGAGATTCAAGAGATACTGTAAGGATTAACGTGGCCTAAAGTAAAGGGGTCAGACAGGGTTGTGAGCTTCCCTGTGACTGTTTAGTCTTTCTATGAACAGTTATTTGGAAACTTTGCAATTTGAATAATGTGGGTTAAGAATTGGTGAACGTCACGGCGTGTGTCTTCGTACATCACTGATCAAGTTCCATTTGCATCGTTGACGGGTAAGTGATTTTAACATTAATAAACAGGCATTGATCACTAATAAAGAACTAGTGATCGATGTAAACAGACCGTTAAAACAAAGGGAATGAATGTGAACGGAAGTAAGACGAAAGTAATATTTATTTTTAAGAGAAGAAAGTAAAACGAAGTGTGAACTATAATTGAGGGAGAATAAGATTTTGTATTTAAGTTATGTGTTTGACAGGTATGCTAGACGTGACAGATATATAACGAAGATTGAATACAAGACATAGTGTAAATAGTGCTCTAAATTCTATTGGGGAAAGTCAGAACGTATAAAAAAGCACGTATGGCAATTTGCAATGTTGTGTTAGTCTGTAAGGCAGTTAAATTTAGATGTAGCAAAAGAGTTGTGAGAGTAAAATGAATGCTGTAGAAATTCTGTCAGTAAGAAGTATGTTAGGGTTGGCTCAGAACGATAAGCTAACTAACTATGTGATAAGGGAAAAGTGTGGTTTGTAAGATGTTTGCGACCCGGATTTAAAAAGAGGATGCTTCGGTAGTTTGGACACGTAAAAAGAATACAAGTACATTTATTCTACACAAGTGAGTTGTAGAATCCGTAAAGGACGCCCTATTCACAGAAGTTTATCAAACAAAATTGGCTCTGTATGAAAGACGACCCAAATTAAGGGTACCCTGTTATCATGAAACAAATTGACCGCCGAGAGAATATATAGAGGGTGTAAGAATATCCCATGTCTCATATCGTCTGTGTCGTACAAAGCGACAGAAGTAAACAAACCGGGAGATGGACAGCACCCTCTTCGTGATTGCCAAACTACCTGCCAGGCATGGTAAATGTGGCAAACATCAATTGAGGGGATGAATAAGTAACCTACATAGACTGTAATGGATGAATGCATGAATATATTTCATGTTAGCGGATTTAAGTTCACAAAACAAACATGCAGCTAGTTTCTCGTACCTCCATATCTAGATACGCGTATTTGGCTCATGAAATCCGACTGCATTAGTCTAACATTCTGCTTTTCGTATTACTTCGTAAATGCAACGTTTTTTTTTTTAAATATAAACTCGAACCGTTACACAAAAACGTTAGGTATTTCAATAATACTACTAATTTATTTTTTAAGAATAGGGTTGATAAGCGAGCGCCCGGCCATCTGATGGTACCTAACTGCTGTAGCCCGTGGACACCTACATCCATCCACAATTATGAATCAAAATGCGGATGCCTTGTCACTCCTGAGGCCTCAGTTGGAATGCTTAATTTCCGGTATATTTACCTGTGTGACTCTATCTCACCATAAAAACACAGCAGCATTAAGCTATTACTTTACGCTGGTAGTTGGTAAGAGCGTTGTCCAACCTCACACGAGGCAACCCATTCGTGCTACAATTATAGTTAATACTCTACGTACATAGCCATTGCTTAACAGCAATGGGTGTGTTCGCCAGAGGAAGGACCACGCGCGCACAGGATACTAGCGTAAAATAGTAAGATGAGGAATAAAAACCAAACAACCTTTCTCATGGCAACTAGGAATTCCATCTTACTCCTATCGAGTGTCAAAGCTTCAGCTCTGGTATTCTTCTTCATCTGTCTATTCATCGTATAGTGGCGTTGTAAGAATATTCACTACCACATATCGCCCCATGTCGTAAGCAGAGAAAGAAAGAAACAAATCGGTAGATAGACAGCAGTACCTTCCTGATGTGAACTCAAAACAATAGACGTTTTTTACGTAGTAGAGCCACGCTGCAGACATGTTATGGTTGTAGCAAAAATGGGTGGGATCGACCGGGCAGGACCACGCTCTCACAGAGTACCAGCGTAAAACAGCAGCTTTGTGCTATTATGTTTTGTATGGTGAGCGTAGAGAACCGGATACTCTTTTTACTGGAAACGAGGCGTTCCATCTCAGTTCTCTGAGGTGACAACACATTCGCATTTTGATTTTTAATTGAAGATAAATGTGCATGTCTATGGACCACAGCTTCCTGTTACCATCAGGTGGACCGTGTGCTCGTGTGTCACCCCTCCTAATCTTTTAAAAAGTATGGTGAAATTCTCTATGAGGTAATCTATGGGGAAGGCCTATTTCTGCAGAATTTTACAGGCTGTAATGTAGTTGTAGCATTAACTTACCAGACGGAGCGTGTGCTCCTTTGTTATCCAGAATTTCATAAAAAATAAAAAAGATAAAAAAGACATTATATAAAATACGTGATGTATTTAAAGTAATATCGTTATTCAAATCTAAAAATTTTGTAAGACTGAAAGATAGTATAAAATGACCGCAATTTTTACAACTGCTCTCTCGCTTTAAGCCTCGTCAGTCCCTAGCATTACCTTATATATCACCGACAATATAAGACTGTAACTAGAATGAGAAGGTGGTGGCAAGATATGAACAAAATTCTCATTGTGTAAAATATAGCACAAGTTGTAAAAACGTCGCTCAGCAGTACGAGTACAAATTAAACTTTGCAATCTTGTCAGTTTAATCAGCCTAAGGAAAACAGTGTTATTCAATTGGTATAAAAATACGTAATTCAGCAAATTTTTGATTCAGTTAGCTAGTTATAAAAAACAGTAAGTTGTTGCACAGAAAACACACATGAACATTTCATGTGTGTTTTATTCTAAAGAAAAACGTTTAAACGTTTTTCTAGGTAGGCACCAACCAGTTATGTTTCCACCAAACAACAGTGTGTGCACTGCTATGTTCAGGTCTGAAAGGCAAAGAGAGCCAGTATAATTACGGGTTGTGAGGCATTCCATCTCATTCTTTGTTTGAAGATAGATGCAGGTTCATGTTCAATGATGCAGCTTTATAGGATCAAGTGGATTATGAGTTCGTTTGTCACATCATTTTCATTAAAAATTTCCATTTAAATGGTGTATTGTTTAAAGTTATTAGGGAAAACAATTATTAACGACATAACAACACCTACCTACGAGTACACACACAAACGTGCTTCTAGAATAATTTGTAACCAAGAGCAATTTTATTCGACTTTTGTTGAAAGAATGAAGGAAATAAGTGGTTTTGGTGTATGTTTCTTCAAATATTCAAGTAGATTTTACGTGGTGGAGCCAGGCTGCAGCTATATTATAGTCGTAGCACGAGTGGGTTGGTTCGGCGGGGGCAGGACCACGCTCTCACAGAATACCAGCGCAAAATAGCAGCGTAATGCGTTTCGTATGGTGAGCTTAGAGAACCGTAGAATCTTTTTAATGGAATCGAGGCATTCCATATTAGTTCTCAGGGGTGACGACGCATTTGCATTTTTATTCTCAATAAATGTGGATGTCTATGGGCCACAGCATTCACTTACCATCAGGTAGACTGTGAGCTCGTTTGTCACCCAGTTATATAAAAAAGCATATGGTCCAGGTAAATCACGCAACTCTAAGTTACTTAGATTACTATCTATATTTTTGTCGGTCTAAGATGTTAACGTTTTATTTTAATACAGTAATATTTTATACCTATATAAATAACAACTCGCAGTCGCCTATCACAAAGCGCTAACCTTAAACACGATCCTAATGCTTATCCCGTCAAAACCGGGATGAGTAGACAAGAAACAGATTGTTTCCCCAAAGAATTGTCGATGGTTTCCACAAAAAAAAAATTGCTCTTAATCGCTCCCACTTTGTTGTTTTATCCTTATCGGGTAATCTTCCAAATTCGTTCTGTTTTGCCTTGAACTTTCGATATAAAGTTGAACTTTTGTAATATACTGTTGTTTCAAATTATTTACAACAATTTATTCTATTATTATCTTTTGTAGATACTTTACCTCGTTCGAATATCTTTAAATTATTTCATTTTCATCTAATATTATTAATAATTTTTCAACTGTTTACTAGAATCCCTTTATCACCACAATCGACATAAACTAGACATATAAGAAATTTCGGACCTTACGTATGGTCTACGGTGTCGTAAGTGGGGATAGAGGGAAACTGAAACAGGATATAGGCAGCAGCATCGTTCTTTCGCCATCCCGCCTTGCCAGCGTGGCAACTATAGCAAAAGCCTACAAGACAATCTAAAGGGGAGGCCAATTAAGGCGCTACTCCTAGCGAACGATCTGCAGCATTCGTTTCTATACATTCCACGCGCTCTCTCTACAATAATATATCGCGTAAGAAATTCGCCCAAATTTTAAAATATTTTCTTTATAAAGTCGAATATTTATCTTTTGACAAAAATTAAACAGATCAAAATGTTCTTTAATAAATTGCCTATGCATTAGTGGCAATCGTAAAATAAAAAAGTTTGGATAATCCAAAAGTGTACGCCTTATAATCTCATTTGATTATATAAAAGAAAAATATCTCTTTTTCTATATTTGAGACGAACGAAGAGATCCATGAGAATATTTTTTTGTAGAAAAGTACCAGTTGTTTTTTACATTTTCATTAATTACAATTAAACGAGAACAAATTAGTGATTTTTTAAAGGAACCTGTGCGTTGAGATCCTAAACCTATAAAAAAAGGAATTATTTTGATACATTAATTCTAACGACTACGATTAATACAGACTTCCGGGCACCCTCAATAATTTTTTTAATCAGTTTGTTTTTACACTAAATACAAAAAATTTACTTTTAAAAATAATAGAAACATGAAAACGAGTGATTTTTCTCGATAAATGTGTATTTTTATTATTCTTAAAGTGCGGTAGTTAAAAAATGAAGACATTTTTAGCTCAGTAAATTACTGGATTTCCATTGTTAGCGTATATAATTTATATTGTAACTAACATGGTGGGTAATTAATTATTTTTATCCTATAAAGTCTGCGGGTACATTAATGTATTAGATTATGTCTAGTTATTTATTTTTGCTTATATTTATAACTAGAATGTAAAACCGTTTAAGATAAGTATAAGAAATATAAATAATGTTTTATAATGTAAAAACTTACGCCTTAATATCCAATTTTATAAAAACTTCTAACGGAAACCACACAAGCAACGCCATCTGTAGTTTAGCACTGTTAAATTACAAGCCTATAAAAGACAGATGTCGTCGGTATAAGCGGCAGCGGCAATCTTACTAAAACCGTTGAGTAGAGAATACGTACCCGGAAGATAAATTGTGAGTAATAATAATTATTGTTATACCTTGTTATTTGTGTGTCTAAAATGTACATTGTTATTACTATGAATATCTATAACCTTGTTTAGATTTATGATACTTTATGCAGTTAATAAAATACATGATGTTACTTACGTATTAAGCGACTTTACTTAACACCATTAGGTGAGAGTAGAGCACAACCTCAACCCTTCGCTTATGAGACGTGTAATAATGTTTACTTTATGAGGAGATGTATGTCATCAATAATTTTTATATAATAATTTTTTATTAGTAATAATTAATTCGCATTTCTGTGGTTTAGTTGTATGAAGATTCATCAAGTATTTACTCCTTTAAAAAAAACTGGAATTGGCTATTATGGAGTCAAGATTGTGTAGAGATGTAATAGGTTTTTTTATTAGTTGATATATCATTTTGATAAGAAGTAGATAGCTCCTAAAAACGTCACAAATAACGACTAGCGCTGCATTTTGCACAAACACGCAAATTAAGGGAATTGATAATTAATACTAAATGTATCAGTGCTATTAATTATTCATTCAATGAAGACTATCGAAGACCACTGCTGAACATTTCCAGGGGGGGGGGGGGTCACTCCATAGGTTACCTGATAAGGGGGATATTTGCCACAGTTTCCACGCTTGGTGGGTAGGTTGGTAACCGCAGTTTATTTTATTTTCTAGTCGTTATTAGGAAGACGTCGTTGCCTTTGTATTTCTCTGTCTCACCTCCTGCGACACCCACGGGACGATATGGGGTACTGGATATTCTTACACGCTACTACACGTTCTATTGCTCAAACTTACTAATCAAAATACACAGGAACCAGCGAACTATGAGTTCTCCTACAAAGTGAGCGAGTAACCGGCAGGACGATAAAGCAGAGGGACGTACTTTGTCGTACTTCCTGATGGAACCAAACAGGTACGTTGAAATCATCTTCATCAGCTCTACTGCTTTGGAACCCGAGTAAATTCCACCTATTTATTTCTGCAAACACAAATGCGAATACTATTGTATTTTAGTGTAGTAAGACACACTGAAATACAATATATAAGTTTTCACAGTACGCGAGAAATTTTAAGCGTTGATTTACCACGTGCTCCACGGTGAAGGAAAACATCGTGAGGAAACCTACATTTCTGAGAAACAAAAAAATATTTCGAAGACGTGTAGAGTTCTCTCATTTCTCTTACAGCCTATATACGTCCCACCACGTAGGACGTATGTAGGCTGTAACTTTAACTTTATAGTAAGACAGTCAGCATTGTAAGAGGTTGTGAATGTTAATTCTTTCTTTACTGGTAACAAGACATTCCATCTTAGACCATAGGAGTGACAATGCATCTGCATTATGATTCATCATCGGCTACAGATGTATATGTCTTTGGCTGCAGCACCCACTTGCCATCAGGTGGAACGTGTGCTCGTTTGTCACCGTTCTTCTATAAAAAATTGAATTGAAAAACAAACTTACAGTCCACCTGATGGAACGTTGCAGGAATCGGTTGTTCACCTGCAACCACCATAAATAAAGAATTGGCCTCAATGAGGACTAACATCGAATACCTCATGGCCTGTTATTATACTGGGTTTCTTCTAAATTTCTCTACATCTCTTATACACTTCAGATGTGGATGATAATAATGACCGGGTAGGGTGATCGCTACCAAGCTGATTCTAATTTATTGTGTGTTAATTGTAACATATATGATAGTAAGCTGTTATTTAAAAAAAATCCCGCTGGGTTTCTTGCTGCTTCTTCCCAGGATAGAGGTTTTTTTCCAAATCAGTGGTAAATTTAAAAAAGTGACTTTCAATAAGTATTATTTATAATTTTAAGTTTTTGATCTCTTACTTTTTATCCTTGGACTACAGTAGCTAGTTGCTATAATTTTTCAACAAACGAAAGTGTACAAACAAGTATATTTTTTAAACTTTGGCCTAAGAAATTAATATACCACGTTTTTAACTTACAATTTCTGATTCTGAGCTATGATCAAAATTTCAAGTCCCTAGCCCATCGGGAAGTGTTCGAAATTTGAATTGCAAGATTCCACTCGGAACGGCAGAAAAACTAGAAAGTGACATGATGAAAACGTGGTAAAATTAACACATTTTCATGGCATGTATTCTGTTCTTTCCAGGTGGTAGAGTACGAGGCTGATGAAGATGGATTCAAGCCAAGGATCTCTGTAATACCAGCCTACACTGCATCTAGCCGCGCAGGTGACCGGTCTTATTGACACAACTCCATAATCCTATAGAAAAGACAACACACTTTTGTAAAATTTAATATCTATATAATTTAAAACCGGCAATATGAAATAATGAAATAAAAAATAAATAAATTAGAAATGTGTTTTATTCGTAATTGGTTCTATAATAAAAGAATATAATATTATAATCACAACATTTTCAAATAGTCTTTAAAGTTACAGCCTGTTCTTTTCTCTGAGAAGGTTACGTAGATAAGCATGTTTTAACCCAGTTACTTTATTATGATATATGAGATGTTTAGACATACTTAGTAATCAACCAAAACATATTAAAACAAAGTCTTGACACTCCTCCTGTCTGTCCATCTCAATCGATCATCAAAGTTCAAAAACTTTATTAAACTAAGTTTGTATATATATTATAAGGAATTTATGGATCATAATACCCCTGGGTAAGGTGATCGCTACCAAGCTATTTCCAATTTGTTATGTGTTATTAATTGTAATATACATGATTGCAAGGTATTATTAAAAAAAATCCCCTGAGTTTCTTGCTGGTTCTCCCCAAGACAGAGGTTTTTCCGTACCAGTAGTAAATTAAAAAAAAGTGGTTTTCAATAAGTATTATTTATAATCTATATTGAATAAAAAGTTTCTCTTTCTGTACCACTATTAATAGAATACTTTAGAAATTATGGGTTACAGTAATAAATAGAGTTCCACTATATTTTGTTTTTTGTAATACAACTTTAAAACATATTTCTTACCGTGTGTTGGTAATATTATAAATAATATAAATGGACATACTATCCCTTATAGTCATTTTGCCGGAATTAGTAAAAAGAATTTCGATCGATCTTAAGGTACATATAAATGCTAAATATACCTACAACTTAGTTTTATATGTAATATAATTAATCAACAGTGTTCTATTTTAATTTATAATACCGGTGAAAACTACTAGAAAATCGCTTTCAGTTTGTTTTTAGGATGTTGTTAGATTCATAATTTAATTGTTAATTTCTCAGGAATCCGTTTAGATGCAGTAAAACTAATAACACTATTGTAATCTATAGATTATAAGGACCAAATCAACATGCATTTCTTTAAAAATTCTTTAAATTTGTGCTGGGCCCATTCTCCAAACAAAAATAGACGTGTGTCAATCACGTATGATTCGTTCGTTTGAGCTGGTACACTTAAAAGTATTGATGGTTCCTTCATTTGTTTTTGAATGTAACCAGTACGACCAATCACAAACAATTGATGGTACCCTTTTAACCCGCGATTTGTATGGATTGTGAATGAGCCAAAAACCGACCGAATCCCGAATGATCTGAATAAACAGGCCAATCGAATAAACAATACAGACTGCAGAGTATCAGGAGTATTTATTAAGGATTTGGATTAATGATCGATCGGAATAAACGATCGATCATTCAAATGGATACGCGTGACAAAATGTACTAGAATGATTCCGTCAATAGAAATGAATGATTAACACATGTCTAAAGGAAAAATTATGTGCGTTTCACTGTATTAACAAAACTTTTTTTTTAACTTATGACAATAGTTTTCACTTGATCATTTTGGGTGAGCCTTTTTTACTTTATTAGTATATCTCGATTTAGGTCTTACATGGAATGGCGTTGGTGGTGTGACTATACGCATTGGTTTTTCTGTTAAACTATCGAATATCTCCAGAACCGGATCTTTAGCATCAACATCATAGCATCGGTAGCATCGCACTTCTATCAGTTCAGTTGTAATTATTTCATTAATGATGCCGGCTGCTTTCATTATATCATTGACATTTGGGGCCCAAAAATGGTATTTACCGTAAACATGAGCATAGTTTACTACCAAGTTACCAAGTAGTTAAGTTAGAGGATTGTTTTGGTTCCTTTTAATCTCGTCGTTACTCGTTGCCCAGACTGAATATTTATAAAACCATCCTTTGAAACGCCAAATGATTGAGATGCGTTTTCTAAATAATCCTTTCTCCATCGATTATGGTACAATACTGCTCGTCCGTTGAAGTTATAATCGATATCAAAGAAAATTTCATCTTCGGGCAAACCTTCTTCGGACCAAAATGAAGATATTGTGTTTTCTATTGTTTCAAATATCGAAACTTTTGATTGAATTGTGTTTGTGTTGTTTATATGTTCGTGTGTTTTTATGGTAGTATTCACATTTAGTACATCAACTATTTCTGCAGTTTTTACTTGTAAGCTTCTTTCGATTTGCTTTCATTTGTATTTTTGATATAAATTGCTGTAGGACGTGGGATCATTCATAAATATATTATCAGGTTCCTTACCAAGTTCTATTTTCAAACCTCTCCTTAAATTATCATCTGTAATATTAAACAACTTCACTTCCATATCGGTTATTAATTTTCTATCGACACCATAGTAGTGTACAAAAACATCGTCCTTGTTTGAGGCTGTTTTTACAAAGGATAGTATGCATAAATTTATACATATAAATAAAATTTATGTGTCTGTATGTAAAATTTAAACTAGCTGCTGTTAAGCTCGAGGGTTTATTTATTACGGGGTTGATTGTGTGCTATGGGAACATGAATAACTTTAGAAACATTTTGTCTGTCTGTATGTTTGTTCAGGCTAATCCGCGGTATGACTTAACCGGTTGTGACGAAATTTCACGAACGGATAGAGAGCAACGCCATCTATGCTATATTTTATCCGAAAACTATGCAGGATTTATTTTGTGTAATCGTAAAACTTAAAATGAATGGGTTTTGATGATTATCTCAAACATTTTAAGAGATATGAAAATAGTTTCGAACAAAAGTTTTATGGTTTACAATTTTAAGCACAAAATAAGAAAAACTTTTCAGGTAGTACAGCCATGCCATTATAGCCATGCAATTATATTAGTGGTGCAGTTGTAGCACGAATGGGTCGGCTCAACCGGGGAAGGACCACGCTCTCACAGAATACCACCGTGAAATAGTAGCTTAATGCTACTGTGTTTCGTATGGCGAGTGTAGGGAACCGGAGACCCTTTTTACTGAAAACGAGGCATTCCGTCTTAGTCCTCACGGATGACAACGCATCTGCACCTTGATTCGTAATCGAGGGTAGATGTGCTTTGTAGTATTCCTTGTGGAAGGCCTATGTTCACTAGTGTACTTGTGAAGGACTGTAATGATGATGGTGACGAAGGTATGGGTAAAACCGCTTGTGGAAAAGTCGTAAAACATGAGATTCACTTACCACCAGGTGGACTGTGTGCTCGTTGGTCCCCCTATACTATAAAAACCTCTGAGAAATTTAAATAGTTGACGCAATGTATTAAAATAAAACAAACGCAAAAGAAATATTGCGAATGTAAAACAGAGTAACATGGGCATGGCATTGTTTCGCACGAACCAAAAAGAACGACGGCTTATGTGAGACAGAGTGACAAGTTAGCTTTGTGAAAGTTATGCGTTTTCCCTTTTAGAATAATCCGTTTTTGCAAGGTAATTTTTCAATGTTTATATTTTTTGACTGCCCTTTATGAAAATCAATGATTTTCAAAAAATCGGGTAGTTATTGTCTTCACCCCGGTTTTTTAAATCGAGTTCTTATCAGATCTCGACGTTTCGAAGACCTAGGCAGCTATTCTGGCTATTTTTGCGATGATATCCATATGTCTGTGTACATATGTGTATGTGTGTATGTATATATGTATGTAAACAGGTAAACATATCATTACTTTGTAATGTACACTCTGTCCCATCGAAAAGCAGTTTTCGGCATCTCGAGAGAAGTTTTCGGCCAAAAATAAGAAAATTTTTGTGCATTTATGGTCTTGGAAAAGACTTATGAAAGAGTGGACAGGGTTGCTTCATGGCAAATACGGGTATCGTTTGGGTTAAGCACGGGGCTGCTACAGGTATTATAATCTCTTTATAGAGATTCAAGAGATACTGTAAGGATTAACGTGGCCTAAAGTAAAGGGGTCAGACAGGGTTGTGAGCTTCCCTGTGACTGTTTAGTCTTTCTATGAACAGTTATTTGGAAACTTTGCAATTTGAATAATGTGGGTTAAGAATTGGTGAACGTCACGGCGTGTGTCTTCGTACATCACTGATCAAGTTCCATTTGCATCGTTGACGGGTAAGTGATTTTAACATTAATAAACAGGCATTGATCACTAATAAAGAACTAGTGATCGATGTAAACAGACCGTTAAAACAAAGGGAATGAATGTGAACGGAAGTAAGACGAAAGTAATATTTATTTTTAAGAGAAGAAAGTAAAACGAAGTGTGAACTATAATTGAGGGAGAATAAGATTTTGTATTTAAGTTATGTGTTTGACAGGTATGCTAGACGTGACAGATATATAACGAAGATTGAATACAAGACATAGTGTAAATAGTGCTCTAAATTCTATTGGGGGAAGTCAGAACGTATAAAAAAGCACGTATGGCAATTTGCAATGTTGTGTTAGTCTGTAAGGCAGTTAAATTTAGATGTAGCAAAAGAGTTGTGAGAGTAAAATGAATGCTGTAGAAATTCTGTCAGTAAGAAGTATGTTAGGGTTGGCTCAGAACGATAAGCTAACTAACTATGTGATAAGGGAAAAGTGTGGTTTGTAAGATGTTTGCGACCCGGATTTAAAAAGAGGATGCTTCGGTAGTTTGGACACGTAAAAAGAATACAAGTACATTTATTCTACACAAGTGAGTTGTAGAATCGGTAAAGGACGCCCTATTCACAGAAGTTTATCAAACAAAATTGGCTCTGTATGAAAGACGACCCAAATTAAGGGTACCCTGTTATCATGAAACAAATTGACCGCCGAGAGAATATATAGAGGGTGTAAGAATATCCCATGTCTCATATCGTCTGTGTCGTACAAAGCGACAGAAGTAAACAAACCGGGAGATGGACAGCACCCTCTTCGTGATTGCCAAACTACCTGCCAGGCATGGTAAATGTGGCAAACATCAATTGAGGGGATGAATAAGTAACCTACATAGACTGTAATGGATGAATGCATGAATATATTTCATGTTAGCGGATTTAAGTTCACAAAACAAACATGCAGCTAGTTTCTCGTACCTCCATATCTAGATACGCGTATTTGGCTCATGAAATCCGACTGCATTAGTCTAACATTCTGCTTTTCGTATTACTTCGTAAATGCAACGTTTTTTTTTTAAATATAAACTCGAACCGTTACACAAAAACGTTAGGTATTTCAATAATACTACTAATTTATTTTTTAAGAATAGGGTTGATAAGCGAGCGCCCGGCCATCTGATGGTACCTAACTGCTGTAGCCCGTGGACACCTGCATCCATCCACAATTATGAATCAAAATGCGGATGCCTTGTCACTCCTGAGGCCTCATTTGGAATGCTTAATTTCCAGTATATTTACCTGTGTGACTCTATCTCACCATAAAAACACAGCAGCATTAAGCTACTACTTTACGCTGGTAGTTGGTAAGAGCGTTGTTCAACCTCACACGAGCCAACCCATTCGTGCTACAATTATAGTTAATACTCTACGTACATAGCCATTGCTTAACAGCAATGGGTGTGTTCCCCAGAGGAAGGACCACGCGCGCACAGGATACTAGCGTAAAATAGTAAGATGAGGAATAAAAACCAAACAACCTTTCTCATGGCAACTAGGAACTCCATCTTACTCCTATCGAGTGTCAAAGCTTCAGCTCTGGTATTCTTCTTCATCTGTCTATTCATCGTATAGTGGCGTTGTAAGAATATTCACTACCACATATCGCCCCATGTCGTAAGCAGAGAAAGAAAGAAACAAATCGGTAGATAGACAGCAGTACCTTCCTGATGTGAACTCAAAACAATAGACGTTTTTTACGTAGTAGAGCCACGCTGCAGACATGTTATGGTTGTAGCAAAAATGGGTCGAATCGACCGGGCTCTCACAGAGTACCAGCGTAAAACAGCAGCTTTGTGCTATTATGTTTTGTATGGTGAGCGTAGAGAACCGGATACTCTTTTTACTGGAAACGAGGCATTCCATCTCAGTTCTCTGAGGTGACAACACATTCGCATTTTGATTTTTAATTGAAGATAAATGTGCATGTCTATGGACCACAGCTTCCTGTTACCATCAGGTGGACCGTGTGCTCGTGTGTCACCCCTCCTAATCTTTTAAAAAGTATGGTGAAATTCTCTATGAGGTAATCTATGGGGAAGGCCTATTTCAGCAGAATTTTACAGGCTGTAATGTAGTTGTAGCAATAACTTACCAGACGGAGCGTGTGCTCCTTTGTTATCCAGAATTTCATAAAAAAATAAAAAAGATAAAAAAGACATTATATAAAATACATGATGTATTTAAGTAATATCGTTATTCAAATCTAAAAATTTTGTAAGACTGAAAGATAGTATAAAATGACCGCAATTTTTACAACTGCTCTCTCGCTTTAAGCCTTGTCAGTCCCTAGCATTACCTTATACATCACCGACAATATAAGACTGTAACTAGAATGAGATGGTGGTGGCAAGATATGAACAAAATTCTCATTGTGTAAAATATAGCACAAGTTGTAAAAACGTCGCTCAGCAGTACGAGTACAAATTAAACTTTGCAATCTTGTCAGTTTAATCAGCCTAAGGAAAACAGTGTTATTCAATTGGTATAAAAATACGTAATTCAGCAAATTTTTGATTCAGTTAGCTAGTTATAAAAAACAGTAAGTTGTTGCACAGAAAACACACATGAACATTTCATGTGTGTTTTATTCTAAAGAAAAACGTTTAAACGTTTTTCTAGGTAGGCACCAACCAGTTATGTTTCCACCAAACAACAGTGTGTGCACTGCTATGTTCAGGTCTGAAAGGCAAAGAGAGCCAGTATAATTACGGGTTGTGAGGCATTCCATCTCATTCTTTGTTTGAAGATAGATGCAGGTTCATGTTCAATGATGCAGCTTTATAGGATCAAGTGGATTATGAGTTCGTTTGTCACATCATTTTCATTAAAAATTTCCATTTAAATGGTGTATTGTTTAAAGTTATTAGGGAAAACAATTATTAACGACATAACAACACCTACCTACGAGTACACACACAAACGTGCCTCTAGAATAATTTGTAACCAAGAGCAATTTTATTCGACTTTTGTTGAAAGAATGAATGAAATAAGTGGTTTTGGTGTATGTTTCTTCAAGTATTCAAGTAGATTTTACGTGGTGGAGCCAGGCTGCAGCTATATTATAGTCGTAGCACGAGTGGGTTGGTTCGGCGGGGGCAGGACCACGCTCTCACAGAATACCAGCGCAAAATAGCAGCGTAATGCGTTTCGTATGGTGAGCTTAGAGAACCGTAGAATCTTTTTAATGGAATCGAGGCATTCCATATTAGTTCTCAGGGGTGACGACGCATTTGCATTTTTATTCTCAATAAATGTGGATGTCTATGGGCCACAGCATTCACTTACCATCAGGTAGACTGTGAGCTCGTTTGTCACCCAGTTATATAAAAAAGCATATGGTCCAGGTAAATCACGCAACTCTAAGTTACTTAGATTACTATCTATATTTTTGTCGGTCTAAGATGTTAACGTTTTATTTTAATACAGTAATATTTTATACCTATATAAATAACAACTCGCAGTCGCCTATCACAAAGCGCTAACCTTAAACACGATCCTAATGCTTATCCCGTCAAAACCAGGATGAGTAGACAAGAAACAGATTGTTTCCCCAAAGAATTGTCGATGGTTTCCACAAAAAAAAATTGCTCTTAATCGCTCCCACTTTGTTGTTTTATCCTTATCGGGTAATCTTCCAAATTCGTTCTGTTTTGCCTTGAACTTTCGATATAAAGTTGAACTTTTGTAATATACTGTTGTTTCAAATTATTTACAACAATTTATTCTATTATTATCTTTTGTAGATACTTTACCTCGTTCGAATATCTTTAAATTATTTCATTTTCATCTAATATTATTAATAATTTTTCAACTGTTTACTAGAATCCCTTTATCACCACAATCGACATAAACTAGACATATAAGAAATTTCGGACCTTACGTATGGTCTACGGTGTCGTAAGTGGGGATAGAGGGAAACTGAAACAGGATATAGGCAGCAGCATCGTTCTTTCGCCATCCCGCCTTGCCAGCGTGGCAACTATAGCAAAAGCCTACAAGACAATCTAAAGGGGAGGCCAATTAAGGCGCTACTCCTAGCGAACGATCTGCAGCATTCGTTTCTATACATTCCACGCGCTCTCTCTACAATAATATATCGCGTAAGAAATTCGCCCAAATTTTAAAATATTTTCTTTATAAAGTCGAATATTTATCTTTTGACAAAAATTAAACAGATCAAAATGTTCTTTAATAAATTGCCTATGCATTAGTGGCAATCGTAAAATAAAAAAGTTTGGAAAATCCAAAAGTGTACGCCTTATAATCTCATTTGATTATATAAAAGAAAAATGTCTCTTTTTCTATATTTGAGACGAACGAAGAGATCCATGAGAATATTTTTTTGTAGAAAAGTACCAGTTGTTTTTTACATTTTCATTAATTACAATTAAACGAGAACAAATTAGTGATTTTTTAAAGGAACCTGTGCGTTGAGATCCTAAACCTATAAAAAAAGGAATTATTTTGATACATTAATTCTAACGACTACGATTAATACAGACTTCCGGGCACCCTCAATAATTTTTTTAATCAGTTTGTTTTTACACTAAATACAAAAAATTTACTTTTAAAAATAATAGAAACATGAAAACGAGTGATTTTTCTCGATAAATGTGTATTTTTATTATTCTTAAAGTGCGGTAGTTAAAAAATGAAGACATTTTTAGCTCAGTAAATTACTGGATTTCCATTGTTAGCGTATATAATTTATATTGTAACTAACATGGTGGGTAATTAATTATTTTTATCCTATAAAGTCTGCGGGTACATTAATGTATTAGATTATGTCTAGTTATTTATTTTTGCTTATATTTATAACTAGAATGTAAAACCGTTTAAGATAAGTATAAGAAATATAAATAATGTTTTATAATGTAAAAACTTACGGCTTAATATCCAATTTTATAAAAACTTCTAACGGAAACCACACAAGCAACGCCATCTGTAGTTTAGCACTGTTAAATTACAAGCCTATAAAAGACAGATGTCGTCGGTATAAGCGGCAGCGGAAGTCTTACTAAAACCGTTGAGTAGAGAATACGTACGCGGAAGATAAATTGTGAGTAATAATAATTATTGATATACCTTGTTATTTGTGTGTCTAAAATGTACATTGTTATTACTATCAATATCTATAACCTAGTTTAGATTTATGATATTTTATGCAGTTAATAAAATACATGATGTTACTTACGTATTAAGCGACTTTACTTAACACCATTAGGTGAGAGTAGAGCACAACCTCAACCCTTCGCTTATGAGACGTGTAATAATGTTTACTTTATGAGGAGATGTATGTCATCAATAATTTTTATATAATAATTTTTTATTAGTAATAATTAATTCGCATTTCTGTGGTTTAGTTGTAGGAAGATTCATCAAGTATTTACTCCTTTAAAAAAAACTGGAATTGGCTATTATGGAGTCAAGATTGTGTAGAGATGTAAAAGGTTTTTTTATTAGTTGATATATCATTTTGATAAGAAGTAGATAGCTCCTAAAAACGTCACAAATAACGACTAGCGCTGCATTTTGCACAAACACGCAAATTAAGAGAATTGATAATTAATACTAAATGTATCAATGCCATTAATTATTCATTCAATGAAGACTATCGAAGACCACTGCTGAACATTTCCAGGGGGGGGTCACTCCATAGGTAACCTGATAAGGGGGATATTTGCCACAGTTGCCACGCTTGGTGGGTAGGTTGGTAACCGCAGCATTTTCTAGTCGTTATTAGGAAGACGCTGTTGCCTTTGTATTTCTCTGTCTCACCTCCTGCGACACCCACGGGACGATATGGGGTACTGGATATTCTTACACGCTACTACACGTTCTATTGCTCAAACTTACTAATCAAAATACACAGGAACCAGCGAACTATGAGTTCTCCTACAAAGTGAGCGTGTAACCGGCAGGACGATAAAGCAGAGGGACGTACTTTGTCGTACTTCCTGATGGAACCAAACAGGTACGTTGAAATCATCTTCATCAGCTCTACTGCTTTGGAACCCGAGTAAATTCCACCTATCTATTTCTGCAAACACAAATGCGAATACTATTGTATTTTAGTGTAGTAAGACACACTGAAATACAATATATAAGTTTTCACAGTACGCGAGCAATTTTAAGCGATTTACCACGTGCTCCACGGTGAAGGAAAACATCGTGAGGAAACCTACATTTCTGAGAAACAAAAAAAATATTTCGAACACGTGTAGAGTTCTCTCATTTCTCTTACAGCCTACATACGTCCCACTACGTAGGACGTATGTAGGCTGTAACTTTAACTTAATAGTAAGACAGTCAGCATTGTAAGAGGTTGTGAATGTTAATTCTTTCTTTACTGGTAACGAGACATTCCATCTTAGACCATAGGAGTGACAATGCATCTGCATTATGATTCATCATCGGCTACAGATGTATATGTCTATGTAGGCTGTAACTTTAACTTTATAGTAAGACAGTCAGCATTGTAAGAGGTTGTGAATGTTAATTCTTTCTTTACTGGTGGTAACAAGACATTCCATCGTAGACCATAGGAGTGACAATGCATCTGCATTATGATTCATCATCGGCTACAGATGTATATGTCTATGGGCTACAGCACCCACTAGCTATCAGGTGGAACGTGTGCTCGTTTGTCACCATTCTTCTATAAAAAATTGAATTGAAAAACAAACTTACAGTCCACCTGATGGAACGTTGCAGGAATCGGTTGTTCACCTGCAACCACCATAAATAAAGAATTGGCCTCAATGAGGACTAACATCGAATACCTCATGGCCTGTTATTATACTGGGTTTCTTCTAAATTTCTCTACATCTCTTATACACTTCAGATGTGGATGATAATAATGACCGGGTAGGGTGATCGCTACCAAGCTGATTCTAATTTATTGTGTGTTAATTGTAACATTTATGATAGTAAGCTGTTATTTAAAAAAATACCGCTGGGTTTCTTGCTGCTTCTTCCCAGGATAGAGGTTTTTTTCCGAATCAGTGGTAAATCAAAAAAGTGACTTTCAATAAGTATTATTCATAATTTTAAGTTTTTGATCTCTTACTTTTATCCTTGGACTACAGTAGCTAGTTTCTATAATTTTTCAACAAACGAAAGTGTACAAACAAGTATATTTTTTTAAACTTTGGCCTAAGAAATTAATATACCACGTTTTTAACTTACAATTTCTGATTCTGAGCTATGATCAAAATTTCAAGTCCCTAGCCCGTCGGGAAGTGTTCGAAATTTGAATTGCAAGATTCCACTCGGAACGGCAGAAAAACTAGAAAGTGACATGATGAAAACGTGGTAAAATTAACACATTTTCATGGCATGTATTCTGTTCTTTCCAGGTGGTAGAGTACGAGGCTGATGAAGATGGATTCAAGCCAAGGATCTCGGTAATACCAGCCGAAACTGCATCTAGCCGCGCAGGTGACCGGTCTTATTGACACAACTCCATAATCCTATAGAAAAGACAACACACTTTTGTAAAATTTAATATTTATATAATTTAAAACCCGCAATATGAAATAATGAAATAAAAAATAAATAAATTAGAAATGTGTTTTATTCGTAATTGGTTCTATAATAAAAGAATATATTATTATAATCACAACATTTTCAAATAGTCTTTAAAGTTACAGCCTGTTCTTTTCTCTGAGAAGGTTACGTAGATAAGCATGTTTTAACCCAGTTACTTTATTATGATATATGAGATGTTTAGACATACTTAGTAGTCAACCAAAACATATTAAAACAAAGTCTTGACACTCCTCCTGTCTGTCCATCTCAATCGATCATCAAAGTTCAAAAACTTTATTAAACCAAGTTTCTATATATATTATAAGGAATTTATGGATCATAATACCCCTGGGTAAGGTGATCGCTACCAAGCTATTTTCAATTTGTTATGTGTTATTAATTGTAATATACATGATTGTAAGGTATTATTAAAAAAAATTCCCCTGAGTTTCTTGCTGGTTCTCCCCAAGACAGTGGTTTTTCCGTACCAGTAGTAAATTAAAAAAAAGTGGTTTTCAATAAGTATTATTTGTAATCTATATTGAATAAAAAGTTTCTCTTTCTGTACCACTATTAATAGAATACTTTAGAAATTATGAGTTACAGTAATAAATAGAGTTCCACTATATATTGTTTTTTGTAATACAACTTTAAAACATATTTCTTACCGTGTGTTGGTAATATTATAAGTAATATAAATGGACATACTATCCCTTATAGTCATCTTGGCTTTAATCATAATACTTTAATGGTATTTGGAATTTACACAACACACTCAATCAAGACATGTCAAAAGTAGAATCCACACGACATTTATGCACAGACAGGCACTATATTTTGCCGGAATTAGTAAAAAGAATTTCGATCGATCTTAAAGTACATATAAATGCTAAATATACCTACAACTTAGTTTTATATGTACTATAATTAATCAACAGTGTTCTATTTTAATTTACAATACCGGTGAAAACTACTAGAAAATCGCTTTCAGTTTGTTTTTAGGATGTTGTTAGATTCATAATTTAATTGTTAATTTCTCAGGACTCCGTTTAGATGCAGTAAAACTAATAACACTATTGTAATATATAGATTATAAGGACCAAATCAACATGCATTTCATTAAAAATTCTTTAAATTTGTGCTGGGCCCATTCTCCAAACAAAAATAGACATGTGTCAATCACGTATGATTCGTTCGTTTGAGCTGGTACACTTAAAAGTATTGATGGTTCATTCATTTGTTTTTGAATGTAACCAGTACAACCAATCACAAACAATTGATGGTACCTTTTTAACCCGCGATTTGTATGGATTATGAATGAGCCAAAAACCGACCGAATCCCAAATTATCTGAATAAACAGGCCAATCGAATAAACAATACAGACTGCAGAGTATCAGGAGTATTTATTATTTAAGGATTTGGATTAATGATCGATCGGAATATACGATTGATCATTAATCCAAATCCTTTTTAACGGTTTTAACGGCTTATGGTGCAGATTTATTTTATTATATTGACATTCTTTAGTTTTCGTTACATCCATTCATCCAATACAACCTATAAAAGTTCACGGTTGAATATAAGCCTCCCCCATAAATTGTATCATAGAGGAGATTTTGCCATAACTGCCACGCTTGGCAAACGGATAGACAACCACAGTTTCTTTTTTAATTTTAAGTTGTTATTGGAAAGATAGTTCTGCTCATCTCCTGTTTCAGTTGTTCTCTGTCACCTCTTCCGACACCCACGGGACAGTAATATGGAGTCGAGAATATTCTTTCATCACCACTAACTAATGGTGGTTGTTATTGGAAAGATGGTTCTGCTCATCTCCTGTTTCAGTTGTTCTCTGTCGCCTCTTCCGACACCCACGGGACTGTAATATGGGGTCGAGAATATTCTTACATCACCACTAACTAATGGTGGTTGTTATTGGAAAGATGGTTCTGCTCATCTCCTGTTTCAGTTGTTCTCTGTCGCCTCTTCCGACACCCACGGGACTGTAATATGGGGTCGAGAATATTCTTACATCACCACTAACTAATGGTGGTTGTTATTGGAAAGATGGTTCTGCTCGTCTCCTGTTTCAGTTGTTCTCTGTCGCCTCTTCCGACACCCACGGGACAGTAATATGGAGTCGAGAATATTCTTACATCACCACTAACTAATGGTGGTTGTTATTGGAAAGATGGTTCTGCTCATCTCCTTCTTCAGTTGTTCTCTGTCGCCTCTTCCGACACCCACGGGACAGTAATATGGAGTCGAGAATATTCTTACATCACCACTAACTAATGGTGGTTGTTATTGGAAAGATGGTTCTGCTCATCTCCTGTTTCAGTTGTTCTCTGTCGCCTCTTCCGACACCCACGGGACAGTAATATGGAGTCGAGAATATTCTTACATCACCACTAACTAATGGTGGTTGTTATTGGAAAGATGGTTCTGCTCGTCTCCTGCTTCAGTTGTTCTCTGTCGCCTCTTCCGACACCCACGGGACAGTAATATGGAGTCGAGAATATTCTTACATCACCGATAACTAATGGTGGTTATTATTGGAAAGATGGTTCTGCTCATCTCCTGTTTCAGTTGTTCTCTGTCGCCTCTTCCGACACCCACGGGACAGTAATATGGAGTCGAGAATATTCTTACATCACCACTAACTAATGGTGGTTGTTATTGGAAAGATGGTTCTGCTCATCTCCTGCTTCAGTTGTTCTCTATCGCCTCTTCCGACACCCACGGGACAGTAATATGGAGTCGAGAATATTCTTACATCACCACTAACTAATGGTGGTTGTTATTGGAAAGATGGTTCTGCTCATCTCCTGTTTCAGTTGTTCTCTGTCGCCTCTTCCGACACCCACGGGCCCACGGGACAGTAATATGGAGTCGAGAATATTCTTACATCACCACTAACTAATGGTGGTTGTTATTGGAAAGATGGTTCTGCTCATCTCCTGTTTCAGTTGTTCTCTGTCGCCTCTTCCGACACCCACGGGACAGTAGTATGGAGTCGGGAATATTCTTACATCACCACTAACTAATGGTGGTTGTTATTGGAAAGATGGTTCTGCTCATCTCCTGCTTCAGTTGTTCTCTGTCGCCTCTTCCGACACCCACGGGACAGTAATATGGAGTCGAGAATATTCTTACATCACCACTAACTAATGGTGGTTGTTATTGAAAAGATGGTTCTGCTCATATCCTGCTTCAGTTGTTCTCTGTCGCCTCTTCCGACACCCACGGGACAGTAATATGGAGTCGAAAATATTCTTACATCACCACTAACTAATGGTGGTTGTTATTGGAAAGATGGTTCTGCTCATTTCCTGCTTCAGTTGTTCTCTGTCGCCTCTTCCGACACCCACGGGACAGTAATATGGAGTCGAGAATATTCTTATATCACCACTAACTAATGGTGGTTGTTATTGGAAAGATGGTTCTGCTCATCTCCTGCTTCAGTTGTTCTCTGTCGCCTCTTCCGACACCCACGGGACAGTAATATGGAGTCGAGAATATTCTTACATCACCACTAACTAATGGTGGTTGTTATTGGAAAGATGGTTCTGCTCATCTCCTGTTTCAGTTGTTCTCTGTCGCCTCTTCCGACACCCACGGGACAGTAATATGGAGTCGGGAATATTCTTACATCACCACTAACTAATGGTGGTTGTTATTGGAAAGATGGTTCTGCTCATCTCCTGCTTCAGTTGTTCTCTGTCGCCTCTTCCGACACCCACGGGACAGTAATATGGAGTCGGGAATATTCTTACATCACCACTAACTAATGGTGGTTGTTATTGGAAAGATGGTTCTGCTCATCTCCTGCTTCAGTTGTTCTCTGTCGCCTCTTCCGACACCCACGGGACAGTAATATGGAGTCGAGAATATTCTTACATCACCACTAACTAAAGGTGGTTGTTATTGGAAAGATGGTTCTGCTCATCTCCTGCTTCAGTTGTTCTCTGTCGCCTCCTCCGACACCCACGGGACAGTAATATGGAGTCGAGAATATTCTTATATCACCACTAACTAATGGTGGTTGTTATTGGAAAGATGGTTCTGCTCATCTCCTGCTTCAGTTGTTCTCTGTCGCCTCTTCCGACACCCACGGGACAGTAATATGGAGTCGAGAATATTCTTACATCACCACTAACTAATGGTGGTTGTTATTGGAAAGATGGTTCTGCTCATCTCCTGTTTCAGTTGTTCTCTGTCGCCTCTTCCGACACCCACGGGACAGTAATATGGAGTCGGGAATATTCTTACATCACCACTAACTAATGGTGGTTGTTATTGGAAAGATGGTTCTGCTCATCTCCTGCTTCAGTTGTTCTCTGTCGCCTCTTCCGACACCCACGGGACAGTAATATGGAGTCGAGAATATTCTTACATCACCACTAACTAAAGGTGGTTGTTATTGGAAAGATGGTTCTGCTCATCTCCTGCTTCAGTTATTCTCTGTCGCCTCCTCCGACACCCACGGGACAGTAATATGGAGTCGAGAATATTCTTACATCACCACTAACTAATGGTGGTTGTTATTGGAAAGATGGTTCTGCTCATCTCCTGCTTCAGTTGTTCTTTGTCGCCTCTTCCGACACCCACGGGACAGTAATATGGAGTCGGGAATATTCTTACATGACCACTAACTAATGGTGATTGTTATTGGAAAGATGGTTCTGCTCATTTCCTGCTTCAGTTGTTCTCTGTCGCCTCTTCCGACACCCACGGGACAGTAATATGGAGTCGAGAATATTCTTACATCACCACTAACTAATGGTGGTTGTTATTGGAAAGATGGTTCTGCTCATCTCTTGCTTCAGTTGTTCTCTGTCGCCTCTTCCGACACCCACGGGACAGTAATATGGAGTCGGGAATATTCTTACATCACCACTAACTAATGGTGGTTGTTATTGGAAAGATGGTTCTGCTCATCTCCTGCTTCAGTTGTTCTCTGTCGCCTCTTCCGACACCCACGGGACAGTAATATGGAGTCGAGAATATTCTTACATCACCACTAACTAATGCTGGTTGTTATTGGAAAGATGGTTCTGCTCATCTCCTGCTTCATTTGTTCTCTGTCGCCTCTTCCGACACCCACGGGACAGTAATATGGAGTCGGGAATATTCTTACATCACCACTAACTAATGGTGGTTGTTATTGGAAAGATGGTTCTGCTCATCTCCTGCTTCAGTTGTTCTCTGTCGCCTCTTCCGACACCCACGGGACAGTAATATGGAGTCGGGAATATTCTTACATCACCACTAACTAATGGTGGTTGTTATTGGAAAGATGGTTCTGCTCATCTCCTGCTTCAGTTGTTCTCTGTCGCCTCTTCCGACACCCACGGGACAGTAATATGGAGTCGAAAATATTCTTACATCACCACTAACTAATGGCGGTTGTTATTGGAAAGATGGTTCTGCTCATTTCCTGCTTCAGTTGTTCTCTGTCGCCTCTTCCGACACCCACGGGACAGTAATATGGAGTCGAGAATATTCTTACATCACCACTAACTAATGGTGGTTGTTATTGGAAAGATGGTTCTGCTCATCTCCTGCTTCAGTTGTTCTCTGTCGCCTCTTCCGACACCCACGGGACAGTAATATGGAGTCGGGAATATTCTTATATCACCACTAACTAATGGTGGTTGTTATTGGAAAGATGGTTCTGCTCATCTCCTGCTTCAGTTGTTCTCTGTCGCCTCTTCCGACACCCACGGGACAGTAATATGGAGTCGGGAATATTCTTACATCACCACTAACTAATGGTGGTTGTTATTGGAAAGATGGTTCTGCTCATCTCCTGCTTCAGTTGTTCTCTGTCGCCTCTTCCGACACCCACGGGACAGTAATATGGAGTCGGGAATATTCTTACATCACCACTAACTAATGGTGGTTGTTATTGGAAAGATGGTTCTGCTCATCTCCTGCTTCAGTTGTTCTCTGTCGCCTGTTCCGACACCCACGGGACAGTAATATGGAGTCGGGAATATTCTTACATCACCACTAACTAATGGTGGTTGTTATTGTAAAGATGGTTCTGCTCATCTCCTGCTTCAGTTGTTCTCTGTCACCTCTTCCGACACCCACGGGACAGTAATATGGAGTCGAGAATATTCTTACATCACCACTAACTAATGGTGGTTGTTATTGGAAAGATGGTTCTGCTCATCTCCTGCTTCAGTTGTTCTCTGTCGCCTCTTCCGACACCCACGGGACAGTAATATGGAGTCGGGAATATTCTTACATCACCACTAACTAATGGTGGTTGTTATTGGAAAGATGGTTCTGCTCATCTCCTGCTTCAGTTGTTCTCTGTCGCCTCTTCCGACACCCACGGGACAGTAATATGGAGTCGAGAATATTCTTACATCACCACTAACTAATGGTGATTGTTATTGGAAAGATGGTTCTGCTCATCTCCTGTTTCAGTTGTTCTCTGTCGCCTCTTCCGACACCCACGGGACAGTAATATGGAGTCGGGAATATTCTTACATGACCACTAACTAATGGTGGTTGTTATTGGAAAGATGGTTCTGCTCATCTCCTGCTTCAGTTGTTCTCTGTTTCCTCTTCCGACACCCACGGGACAGTAATATGGAGTCGAGAATATTCTTACATCACCACTAACTAATGGTGGTTGTTATTGGAAAGATGGTTCTGCTCATCTCCTGCTTCAGTTGTTCTCTGTCGCCTCTTCCGACACCCACGGGACAGTAATATGGAGTCGGGAATATTCTTACATCACCACTAACTAATGCTGGTTGTTATTGGAAAGATGGTTCTGCTCATCTCCTGATTCAGTTGTTCTCTGTCGCCTCTTCCGACACCCACGGGACAGTAATATGGAGTCGGGAATATTCTTACATCACCACTAACTAATGGTGGTTGTTATTGGAAAGATGGTTCTGCTCATCTCCTGCTTCAGTTGTTCTCTGTTTCCTCTTCCGACACCCACGGGACAGTAATATGGAGTCGAGAATATTCTTACATCACCACTAACTAATGGTGGTTGTTATTGGAAAGATGGTTCTGCTCATCTCCTGCTTCAGTTGTTCTCTGTCGCCTCTTCCGACACCCACGGGACAGTAATATGGAGTCGGGAATATTCTTACATCACCACTAACTAATGGTGGTTGTTATTGGAAAGATGGTTCTGCTCATCTCCTGCTTCAGTTGTTCTCTGTCGCCTCTTCCGACACCCACGGGACAGTAATATGGAGTCGGGAATATTCTTACATCACCACTAACTAATGGTGGTTGTTATTGGAAAGATGGTTCTGCTCATCTCCTGCTTCAGTTGTTCTCTGTCGCCTCTTCCGACACCCACGGGACAGTAATATGGAGTCGAGAATATTCTTACATCACCACTAACTAATGGTGGTTGTTATTGGAAAGATGGTTCTGCTCATCTCCTGCTTCAGTTGTTCTCTGTCGCCTCTTCCGACACCCACGGGACAGTAATATGGAGTCGGGAATATTCTTACATCACCACTAACTAATGGTGGTTGTTATTGGAAAGATGGTTCTGCTCATCTCCTGCTTCAGTTGTTCTCTGTTTCCTCTTCCGACACCCACGGGACAGTAATATGGAGTCGAGAATATTCTTACATCACCACTAACTAATGGTGGTTGTTATTGGAAAGATGGTTCTGCTCATCTCCTGCTTCAGTTGTTCTCTGTCGCCTCTTCCGACACCCACGGGACAGTAATATGGAGTCGGGAATATTCTTACATCACCACTAACTAATGGTGGTTGTTATTGGAAAGATGGTTCTGCTCATCTCCTGCTTCAGTTGTTCTCTGTCGCCTCTTCCGACACCCACGGGACAGTAATATGGAGTCGGGAATATTCTTACATCACCACTAACTAATGGTGGTTGTTATTGGAAAGATGGTTCTGCTCATCTCCTGCTTCAGTTGTTCTCTGTCGCCTCTTCCGACACCCACGGGACAGTAATATGGAGTCGGGAATATTCTTACATCACCACTAACTAATGGTGGTTGTTATTGGAAAGATGGTTCTGCTCATCTCCTGCTTCAGTTGTTCTCTGTCGCCTCTTCCGACACCCACGGGACAGTAATATGGAGTCGGGAATATTCTTACATCACCACTAACTAATGGTGGTTGTTATTGTAAAGATGGTTCTGCTCATCTCCTGCTTCAGTTGTTCTCTGTCGCCTCTTCCGACACCCACGGGACAGTAATATGGAGTCGAGAATATTCTTACATCACCACTAACTAATTGTGGTTGTTATTGGAAAGATGGTTCTGCTCATCTCCTGCTTCAGTTGTTCTCTGTTGCCTCTTCCGACACCCACGGGACAGTAATATGGAGTCGGGAATACTCTTACATCGCCACTAAAGACATATCTGATTAATAGTAAAAACATGAACCATTATAATTCCACATAAATCCGCTATTCAGCTTTCAGCAGTTTTAGTGCTTTAGGGTCAACAATAGCAATTTTTAAGTAGTAAAATGATGCCTAATGCTGCTTAATAGCATAAACTTGTACCATTATCATACACCGTAAATCCCTTATACAGCTTTGAGCTGTTTTAGTGACCTTAAATGGCATTTAAGTGGTAATTAAAATCCTGGTACTTCTGAACAATATAACTGTGATCAACTTACATTTTTAAGGATCAACTGAGTTCTATTGTACAGCCAACAGTTCTGTAATAAAATACACGTGAGTTATTTTAATGCATAGAACTGTGTTATTCATTTTACTATATTCGTAAAACCATTTGTCGGCCATATTGCAGGGGAAAGCAACATATGCACATGTTTTGTTGATAATATAGTTTTTTATCGTAGCGTTCAAGCAATGGCACTATTTCAGTCTACATCAAGTCTACTAGTATACCGGTGAATCCATATCATCATCATCATTTTCGTTACAGACCTTTACAATCCCACTGCTGAACATAGGCCTCCCCCAAGGAATGCCACAAAAAACGGTCTTGAGCCACCTGCATACATCGACTTCTGCATGTCTTGCCAGGTTGTCAATCCATATAGTGGGGTTCGCCCTACACTCCGCCTACCTATATCACACTGCCACTCGGGAAACCTTTTTTCCATCGGTTGTCGTTTCTTCGAGCTATATGGCCGGCCCATTGGCACTTCAGCTTATTAATCCGTTGGACTAAGTCAGTCACTTTGATTTTACGGCGGATATCTTCATTTCTAACTTTATAAAGCAGAGTAACCCTGAGCATAGCCTTCTCCATAGCTCACTGACCGACCTTGGGCGTCCTAATACGGCCAGCAGTGAAGGACAATGTCTGAGATCCATAAGTCGTCACCGACAACACGTACTGGTTGTATGATCTTGTTTTAAGGTTTTGAGGTATACCTGACGAGAAGATATTATGTCGTAATTTACCGAACGCTGCCCGGCCGAGTTGAATCCGTCGATCGGCCTCTCGGTCGAAGTTGTACTTACTTAGTCGGACCATTTGTCCCAGGTTAACGTATTCGTCAACAACTTAATGCTTCCAACAACTACCGGCATAGGTGTGGCATGGACGTTACACAAGATCTTTGTTTTATCCATGTTCATCTTTTTGGGAGACACTATTGAGGTTATTGAACATAGTGCTTAGGTCCTCCAGCGATTTTGCCATAAGGACTATATCGTCGGCAAATCAAAGGTGAGTGATGTAATCGCCATTGATGTTAATACTGTATCGTTTCCAGTTCACTAGCTTGAAAACGTCTTCCAATACAACGGTGGAGAGTATCGGGTATATAACCTCACCCTGTCTCACTCTATATACCGCAGAGAAGTCTCACACTTCTCTGCGGTAGAACTAGAGTAAGAAACCTATCCAACGTTTCGTACTCTGGTTCTGTACTCGGATAGCCATCGTAGCCCTACTGTATAAATACTTCAGCACTTCGATATACCACCAGTAAACTTGGCACCGCTAAACAAACTGTAGCACCGCCCAACTTTCGACGGAATCAAAGGCCTTTTCGTAGTCCACATACGCAAGAAAAAGCGGCAGATTGTATTCTTCGATCTTCTGTACAATACGTGGTCTATGGTACTGAAGCCTTTTCGGCCTACATATTACAAACAATAGTAGGTTATTGCAGCAGTTGCCTCGTCAGTAAACGACCAGGAGGCTGCTGTGCTCATATAATGACGATAGTGTGGTTTTTGAGCTGGGGGCGGTATAATGACGTAACTGCGCCAGCAACGGCTTTAGATTTTTTTTCAGGAGTATGATGAATGATTCAAGTAAATGTATTTTAAATAAATATTTTTGACTTTAAATCGCAATTACAAAACCCAAATGGACCTGTTTGTTTTATTTTTTCTATCACTTACCTAATTGATTCACAACCACATGAGCTTGAGCAATAGTGTCTGTCAACACCAGGAGAATTGCGGGTGCGTTGCCGGCCCTTTAGAAAGGAGTAAGCTCTTTTCTTGAAGGTCCCCAGGTCGTATCGGTGCGGAAAAATCGCCGGTGGTAAACTATTCCACAGAGAGGTTGTACGTGGAAGAAAACTCCTTGTGAAACGTACAGTGGTGGACCGCCAAGCATCCAGATGGTGTGGATGGTATCGGGAGGTTTGCCGTGTAGTGCGTTCACGAAATTTGGCGGCTGGGATTAATCCGAACAATTCCTCAGAGCACTCCCCGTGATAGATGCGATAAAATACGCAAAGAGATGCAACATCTCTTCGCAGCGCCGGTGAACCGAGCCGATCGGAAAGCACTCGGTCGTCGACGATTCGAGCCGCTCTGCGCTGGATGCGGTCAAGTGGAAGGAGCTGGTACTGGGGAGCCCCAGCCCAGAGATGGGAACAGTATCCCATGTGCGGCCGAACCTGCGCCTTGTAAAGTTGCAGGCGGTGTGCCGGCATGAAATACTGTCCCGCTCTGCTGAGCACGCCAAGCTTTTTAGAGGCCAATTTGGCCTTCCCTTCCAAGTGACCACGAAACTGCACGTCACTCGATATGTCGACGCCGAGGATTCCGATACTGGCTGAGGCAACAAGGGGAGTGCCTTGAAACTGAGGGGATACGACAAAGGGGTTCCTTTTAGCGGTTAACGCGCAAATTTGTATCTTCTGGAGGTTAAACTGGACTAGATTTAGTCGTCCCCAATCCGAGACTCTGTTCAGCAAAGACTCGACTTCAGACACAAGTTTGTCCCGGCACTCGGAGACGTTTTCCCGAGAAATATTGGCTCGGCCGGTGTAAAGAGCATCACCAGTGCTGTCATCTGCATAGCAATGAATGTTACGGGTATGCAACATATCATTGATATACAGAAGAAACAGCGTTGGCGATAGCACGCAGCCCTGTGGAACACCAGCTTTAATAGGCTTGCAATCGGAGCTTGCACCGTCTACAACGACCTTGATGCTCCGATGTGCAAGAAAGCTGGTGAACAATTGTTGGCAGGTGCGACTATTATACGGAAAATAATTACATAAAAATATATACATATATTAATATATATATATATATAATATATATACATGCTTATAAACTTCGTAAATAAATATCTAAATGAATGATATATATAATATGATGTTTGAATAATATATAATGAAATAAATATTTGAAGTAAAAAACAAGATAAGAAAGACAAAAATTAAGGAAAATAATGTTAATTAGTAGTTTCCTTCAGGTTATGTTCTCGGAGAAGAACTTTGAAAACTTTTTTATTAGTGGCATTCTTAATATCGTTGGGGAGGGTGTTCCAAAGTTGTATAGCTTGTATCGTAAAAGACGACCTAAAAAAATTTGACTTACCTATGCTGTGGAAACCTTAACCTCCGACGGTTTGACTGTCGGGATGTTCGACCGTCGATCGGATGAAAAAAATGAAAATTATCCTTAAGATAAGAAGGCGACCTTGGATCGTTTAAAATTGAATAAAGTATAAGTAAAATTCTAGAGCATCGCCTTTGACGTATAGGTAGCCATTTAAGCTTTGAACGATAGGATGATATGTGGTCATACTTACGTAAACCAAAAATAAATCTTATGGAATTATTAAGAAGGCGCTCCAACTTGTTTAGAAGATTTTCTGATAGATCTGGGTAACATACATCGGCATAGTCGATAATAGGTAGAATAAGGGAATAAACCAGCGTAAGCTTGGTTTTGAAAGGTAGGAAATTTTTAAGGCGATAAAGGGAACGCAAGGTAGCAACAACTTTACGACTAACTTCAGAGATCTGCAATTTCCAGGTCATAGTTTTATCCATGTACAGGCCAAGATTTTTTATGGAATCACAATATGGAATCAAACTTCCATTATAAATTACACGAGAGAGAGATTTCCATAATCAACCTTAGCCAATAATTGCGAACTTCCGAATATTATAACTTTGCATTTGGCAGGATTAATAGAAACGCCATATTTACATGCCAATTCTCTTATGGCTTCCAGGTTATCATTTCGTTTGTGTATTACAAAGTTAATATTATTTAAGCTTGACTGTACATAGAGCTGGAGATCATCCGCATACAGATGGTACGAACAATCTAGAACTGAGGAGATAGAATTTATAAATAAGGAAAACATAATAGGAGAAAGTATTCCGCCTTGCGGCACACCAGATTCTATTTCAGCCCATGCAGAAAACCGCTGACCCGAGCGAACCGATTGCTGGCGACCGCGACTATAAGAAGAAAACCATTCCAAGGCTGGGGATGAAAATTTAAGGTGTTTAAGGATGGATAAGAGGATACCATGATCCACTGTGTTGAAAGCGTTTGAAAAGTCAATAAGCACCACCACTGTTAATTTTTGCTCATCTAAGCCCTTTCTTATATCGTCTGTGACTTTGATAAGCGAAGTGGTAGTACTGTGACCTGAGCGAAACGCCGATTGAAATTCATGCAGCAGGTTATGTTTTGCAGTGAATACAGATATTTGCTTAAAAACACAGGCTTCCAGAACTTTAGAGAGGTATGGGAGAATTGAAATAGGACGAAAATGGTTGGGGAAAACAGGATTTGGTATTTTAGGAAGAGGTCTTACAAAAGCCTTTTTCCATGCAGAAGGGTATTGACCTGAGTCCAGAGAATAATTTATAATGTGTGTTATAGCTGGAATAAGGTACTCAAGAATCATAGACACCATTTGCTTACTAATTTCATCAAAACCCACAGCCTTGGATTTAATGGCTAACAGAGCTTTTCTAATTTCATCCTGAGTAACAGGGGAGAAACAAAAGTCAGGGATCCGGAGAGGCTGCATTGATTCTATAGAAGCAATAGTTTGAGAACGGACTTGAGGCTCCAATGAAGTAATAGAAAGAAAGTGACGATTAATGTCATCCAAATTGAGAGAGGCGCCATATTCCGGAGAATTAGATTTATTAATTCCGATAGACTTCAGGAATTTCCACAAATCAGTGGGCGAAGAATTAGTTATTTTGTCATGAATGTAGCGGCGTTTAGCATTTCGTGCCACCTGATTGCATCTGTTTCTTAGCGTTTTAAAGCTAGACCAATTTTTTTCTGAGCGATTATTTTTAAACTTCTGGAAAGCCCGATCTCGCCGCGCCATTGCCACTTGTACACCTTTATTCATCCAGGGAGTAGGAGGACGCTTAACTTTTACATAATGTACCGGAGCATGAATATTTTACAGATTCAGAATGCTATTATTTAGAAAGGATATTTTATCATCGACGTTAGAAGCTGCCACCAAAGGGCCAAAATCAATTGAAGATGCGTCTCTCCTGAGACTCTCAATATTTATTCTTGAAAAATTGCGTAACTGCAGAAAAATAGGTTTCTGTTTTGGAGGTTTAAGTTTATATGAAAAATAAATCAAGTCGTGACGTGAGAAACAAGGGGCAGAGAGCTGCCCAAACTGAATCACGCGATCAGAAGAGGAAGTAATGATGAGGTCAATCAACGAATCATCAGTGTCAGTATTTCTATGAGTTGCCGCCAATGGGAGAACGCAGAGTTCGACTGATTCAATGATTGATCGAAGTTTTTGGGAGCGAGAAGTATTTTTTAACAAATCAGTGTTGAAATCACCCATTATCATTCAATGTATGTACTCAGATCTAATGGTGTCAAGAGCCGTCTCAAGTGAGGTAAAATAATCCACAGAAGGAGGACAATATACAACACCTAAAACTACCCTAGCACCCATAATGTTTATTTCTAGAAATAAAAACTCAGCAGTGGCAGAAAATGGGGAGGGGGAAGATAGAACAACTTTATAAGGAATATTTTTTCGTAGGTATATAGAGACACCACCTCCCCCATTCTCAGTCCGATCATTGCGTATAAGAATGAAATTGGGTAATGGGTACAAACTCGACATAATAGATGGTTTGAGCCAACTCTCAGATATTAAGATAGCATCCACACAGTCTAGTGAGAATGCTTCTTCTAAGTAGGAAAAATGACTTGGAATGCTCTGTGCATTAATATGACAAACATTAAAAAAAAATTTATGAGGCAGAAAAATATTACTTAACTGATCACGTAAGGGAAGTAAATTATCTGTAAGATCATTACCAGAGACGTATGAGGAATCTGAACTATAAATGGAATAAAAAGATTCATCATCAGACATTATTAACTTCTAAATAGATTTATATAATATGTGTATTAGATAATAATGAATAATAAAATATTAAATATATGTACATATTAAGAGATAAAACAAAGTCTAAGTATAAAATATCTACAACGCTATACATATAAACCAGAAAATCAACTACTCCACTATCACTGCTCTATCCCATCAGTTGACTTTTAAAAATAAACTTAAATTAATAGAACACATACACTATTATACAAGTAAATACTACTAGCCTTCCCGACCCCAGCGGCGGATCTGGTCTATGGCTCCGCCGCCAACCAAGATTCGGCTGCGGATAGAGGATAGGGAGAGCGGCGCCTCGCAATACCGACAATCCTCTCCCCCCGCAGCCCCATCCCCACCGCATCAACGGTGCGGCCCCGTTTGAGTTGCGGAGGATAAGGCGAGTGGCGCATCGCCATACCAACACTTCTCTTCCACCGCGACTCCACCTCGGCTGCAGCGGTAGAGGGTGCGGCCACCCCTCTCGCCGCATTCCACCAACACACATCCGAAGTGGGCTTCCCAAGCTCACTCGGAGTGGCCACCTCGGGCCGGCCCTTCACCTCGGGCCAGCCACGTGGGTTCCTCTTTGTTCACCGCGGACGACCAAGCCACGGCTACTAAGCCCCCCCGCCATGACAAGGCGGGAAGCCGTTCGGGGGGGGGGGGAGGAGAACACCCTGGCGAGTACTTGGTGACAAGATTATTGAAGTCTTCCTTTGAAGTTTCTTTTGCCCGACTACTATCAAGCAGTTTAATATAGACTGTGCCATCAAGCGTCCACACATTCCTCATGCCAAAGTACTTCCTGGCCTGCTTGTGAATATTTTGACGCGTCTTTGTGAGGAACTCAAACAATGTGAAAGACGTACCTTTTAACTTAGCCTTAGACTTCCAAACTAATGATTTTGTATGGTGATCATGGAACTGGACGAGGACTGCTCTAACTTGATCTTTACCTTGTGAGCCCAATCTGTGACACCGTTTGATCGAGGTTCTGCTCACATCAGAAAGGCCCATTTTGCTATGTATTAAGCTTAGAACCTTATCAATTAAGCTTACTTCAGAGTCCTCGGGGATGCCATTGAATAGCAATACATTTTGCCGTTGCCGCATGTCAAGTCCATCAATTGTGTTTATACAACTTCTAACTTGCAGTTGCAGTAGACTAAACATTTGTGTGACCATATCCCTGAATGCATAAAATTCTTGACTTAGGTGTACTAACGTTGGATTGAATGGGACCATTGCAGCCTTCAAACGATCTTCGAATTCTGCCATCTTTTGCATCCAGCTGACTTCCAGTTCTTTCTGTATTTTGTCTACATTATTGATGCTTGCCATATTGTAATCCTAATGTAACAGTGCTTAATGGTGGTAAATACTAGTGTTGCTGATGGGTGATGCAGTAAGTTATTAAAAGCTTGTTTACATAGATAAATTATTATTTGAGTACATTAAGATCTCTTTTCTCAATATAATTTTTACGTGGTAGAGCCATGCTGCAGTTATATTAGTAGTATAGTTGTAGCACGAATGGGTCGGCTCGACCGGGGAAGGACCACGCTCTCACAGAATACCAGCGTGAAATAGTAGCTTAATGCTGCTGTATTTCGTATGGTGAGTGTAGAGAACCGGAGATCCTTTTTACTGGAAACGAGGCATTCCATCTTAGTCCTCACGGGTGACAACGCATCTGCATTTTGATTCGTAATCGAGGATAGATGTAGATGTCTATGGACCACAGCAACCACTTACCATCAGGTGGACTGTGTGCTCGTTTGTCACCCTATCCTATAAAAAAAATAATCGTATAATTTACACTTATCTATTGTGGAAATTAATAAAATTTGAAATTATAAATAGGAGCACTTAAAAACAGCTGTTGACTGTAACACTAAAACTACCCGCAGAAAAAAAACTTATCTTAGATCATTAAAAGGTTCGAGACAATCTCTAGACTCAACGAGCGTTTTTTAGGTCTGATTGGTTACCCTTATGATGAATTATTGATATTGTTGTGGTAGTATGATCGCGGTGACATCCTATTATGTATTACCTTTAGATACGCTACCCACTCATAGTATTGGCAATATGTATAAACATGGAGCAAATATCCGAGTTTCATATCCGCATCCAATGGCGCGGATATATGTAGCTATAATCGTAATTCTTACTAATATTAGTAGATTACTGTTTTTAGAGGAATAATGTTCGTCCATTTTTAAGGTGTCTGTTTAAAATAGATCGTTGGTAGCGTCGAAAAAAAAGACCAACATCAGATGTTTCAGATCTTCGATTTTGACGACCCTGTTGTCGCTGGCATAAGCAACAGGATCCGCATACGAAGTCGCGGGCAGAAGCTAGTATATACATAAATTGGAAGTGTCTGTCTGTTAATATTGAAATAACAACCTTTTATTGAGCTTGGGTTATTCGCATACTATTAAGATAACAATAAACTTATCCATATATATATATATATATATATAGTACCCGGTTGACCGAGCTTTGCTCGGTATTTTTCGCTCGATTTTTTTTAATTCGTGTGTCTTGGAAATTTTTAGATACAAATTACATACCGATGAAATATAAATAATATTTTTCGATCTTAGCGACATAACAGAAAAAACGGAACTGGTTATTTGAATAAAAAATCATGAGTGCAATTATTTTAATTTAAATTTTCGTGTTTTTAAAAAATACTAAAAAAAGGGCTCGAAAAAATAGATTTTCTCAAAAAAGAAAGGAACTTGAAAAAAATATTAAAAAAATCGGTCGGTCGGTCTGGGCTCGAACCGGGGTTTTACGATTCTGTGACCGCCCATTATACCAATTAAGCTATTTATAACCATTAACAGTCTGCCAAAATTTACCTTCTTATTCTAACGATATTGTAGCAGTTTTTCATTGCCTAAAAACACGGACAAAAAGACATTTTCTAAAAATCCTAGCTAGATCGATTTATTATCCCCGAAACTCCCTGGACACTAAATTTTATGAAAATCGTTGGAGCCGTTTATATAATCGATATATAATCGGAATCTCGGAAACGGCTCCAACGATTTTCATAAAATTTTGTATGCAGGGAGTATCGGGGGCAATAAATCGATCTAGATAGGATTTATTTTTAGAAAATGTCTTTTTGTCCGTGTTTTAGGCAATGAAAAACTGCTACAATATCGTTAGAATAAGAAGGTAAATTTTGACGGTTTATTAATGATTACAAATAGCTTAAGGCCGAATACGACGCGAATGACCTTGCTCATTTCGCAGCAAACCATGCGCCGGCAGTACGCTTTGTTTTTATAGACATGTATAATACCTATAATCAAAGCCGTACGGGCTTTGATTATATTATATTTAACTGAGCTAACTCAGTATGCAGAGTAATGAACAACACAGAGAGCATTGCTTACTTCTTAAATAAATTTTTCTTATTTATAATATTAGTTCCTATAGATTATAAATTCTGTACTTTATTCTTTATAAAATATTGTTCGAAAAGTTATTGAATTGATAACGATTTTTTTTCTTAATTGGTGCATCGTACGTAAAGAACCTCATATAACTGAAAATGTTTGTTCTTGTGAGTCTTACAAGATGCCGTAATGCAAATTGCATAAATAATAAAGAAAAAAAACTAAAAAGTCGATGATTGCCCCATAGTGGGGTTACTGTGTATGTAAATTCTCACAAGACTACTCCGACTGGTCAATCACTTCACATCCGAAGTATTTCGGTTTTTCTTAATTATGTACTTACCCCATGCTTTCGGACAATACATTGACTATGACATTATTTGCGGCCTGTGCTTGCACTACTTTGTACATTCTTTTCCGACTGGGTCTTGATATTTACATTTTTAGTGTTTCTCGCTTGAAACTAGAAAAGTATAAATGATCAGTTTGGCTAATGTAAATGAGTAAAAATGCAACCTATTAGGCAGCCTCAAACAAAAAATTACCTTACAAAAATATAAGTATTAACCTCAAAATACAACATTCGAGCAGCGTTCATGCGATAAACTCTCTTTGTTTTACCACTTAGGTAACATTTATTTCTTTTCCCACCCGTATTCACATTTATAGTCACTTAAACGCGTATAAAACACTAAATTAACGATTTTCGCTACAGACACATCGACTGTTGTTACCTTACGTCACACGTCGAAGCGCCTGGTAATTTATTGCGGCAAACTTTTATCTCGCAATATACGATATTATTAGGTGTTTTTAATTAAAACGAATTATGTTAATAAATAATGTTTTGTAGCGAAAATAAAGATAACATTTTTACGTAAAAGAATTTTTCCTAAATTAAAATTCACAGAGTTTTGGAATAACAATAATTTTATATATCATTTCTTAAATTGTTCTTATTTGTTGGTATATTCATTTATTTTAAAATTTTAAAATGACGGTCACCTTGTGAAGGACCCGAACAAACCTACAAAAATGTTTTAAAGCTTAGAATTACTTCAGGTCAAAGTTCTAGTCAAGAGAAATACATTAATTTTCGCCAGTTCTCTTCGTATTCAGCCTTAATTGCTATATTGGGCGGTCACAAAATCGTAATACCATGGTTCGGGCCCAGAACGACTTTTTTTAGAAAATCTATTTTTTCGAGCCCTTTTTTAGTATTTTTTTAAAACACGAAAATTTAAATTAAACTTATTGCACTCATGATTTTTTATTCAAATAACCAGTTCAGTCTTTTCTATTATGTCGCTAAGATCAAAAAATATTATTCGTATGTCATCAGTATGTAATTTGTATCTAAATATAATTTCCAAAACACACGAATTAAAAAAAAAAACGGAACGAAAAGTACCGGTCAACCGGGTATTATATTATATTTATATATATATATATATATATATATATATATATATATATATATATATATATATATATATATATATATATATATATATATATACATACCGTCATATACATGTACCCGTAAAATTTATGTGTCTGTCTGTAAATATAGAAATAACGACCTTTTATTTAGCTTAGGTGATTCGCATGCTATTAAGATAGCAATAGTCATTTTTGAAATGTTTGTCTGTCTGTCTGTCCGGGCTATCTATATAATCTTCAAAATGGCTCAACCGATTGTAATTAAACTTGACAAAGATATGGATAGCAACGCCAGAAGTTATCTATATTTTATCCCAAAAACTTGTAAGATTTTTTTGGAAATTGTAAAATTGATAAATGTTTTTGATGATTATCATAAATCTAAATAACGCCACATGTATAGATCAGGCGAAGTCGGGACGGTTCGCTAGTCAAGAATAATTGATTCAGCATACTTACAGCTACAGCGCTGAAAACAAAAAAAATAAAGTAACAGCATTTTTTCGTTTTATTTTAGTTACATTTTTTATTTTCTCTAACCTTTCTATCATATGATATTATTATCATTTATTAGAAACTCGTTAAAGAAGTACTACGTAAACATTGTACTAGGCAAGAGAGTAAAGAACTGGTATCCGTGAGGACGTTCAGGGCAGACCACCTCAGCAACGAGTGGAACGTGCACAGCAGGAAGATCCGGACATCAAGCCGACTCTGGAATGGATGAAGGCCAGTGCTCTCAAGCCCAAGTGGAGCGACGTCTCAGCGATGACTTCGACCACTAAAAGCTATTGGGCCTATATTGGGCATATATTGGGTGGAGTTCTGTGCCGTAAATGGGAAAATGTTCGGGGAGACAGCTGTCATTTGCAAATGGTTGTCCCTAAAGCTAAAGTACTGGATGTTCTGCAGAAAAAACAGAAGCAAGAAAACACTACGAGGAGCAGATCCTGAGTCTAATTGAGAAGGGATACGCAGAGATAGCTCCAGAAACCTCCAACAAAGGAAGAACATTCTACTTACCCCACTTTGCTGTTGTGCACCCAGTTAAGAAGAAGCTGAGAATAGTGTTCGACGCAGCTGCCAAGTATGAAGGGAAGAGCCTCAACGACGCCTTGCTCTCGGTTCACACACTTTTTAGGTTATTTTTGATTTTATAAAATAACTCCAAAACCTAGGTTTTTTTTCAAAAAGGAGTTAATATGATCAGTGTAGTCTATAAAAAAATTCTATTTTGATGCAGCATGGTACGGGATCCCATACATCTATGAGCATCATAATGTTAAGAAACAATAAAAGATTTAGTGAGATGTTTATCTTGCGTCGCCAACAAATATAATTTTTGGTTACAGAACAAATTAAAACACATTTCTTATTTATTTTTTATTTCATTATTCCATACTGCCAGTTTTGAATTATATAAATATTAAATTTTACAGTAATTTGTCGTCTTTTCTATAAGGATTATGAAGTTGTGTGAATAAGGCCAGTCACCTGCATCCACCTACATCCTTGGCTTGAATCCATCTTCTTCAGCCTCGTACTCTACCACCTGGAAAGAACAAAATACATGTCATGAAAATATATTCATATTACCACGTTTTCATCATGTCACTTTCTAGTTTTTCTGCCGTTCCGGGTGGAATCTTGCAATTCAAATTTCAAACAATTCCTGATGGCCTAGGGACTTGAAATTTTGATCATAGTTCATAATCAGAAATTCTAGGTGAAAAACGTGGTAAAATAATTTTTAAGACACATTAAAAAAATACACTTGTTTGTACACTTTCGTTTGTTGACAAATTATAGCAACTAGCTACTGTAGTCCAAGGATAAAAAGTAAAAGATCAAAAACAGAAACAGAAACTTTTTTATTCAATATACTCGTAGATTATAAATAATACTTATTGAAAGTCACTTTTTTTAATTTACCACTGAATCGGAAAAAAACCTCTATCCTAGGAAGAACCAGCAAGAAACCCAGCGGTTTTTTTTAAATAACAGCTTACAATCATGTATGTTACAATTAACACACAATAAATTTGAATCAGCTTGGTAGCAATCACCCTACCCAGCGGTTATTATCATCCATATCTAAAGTGTATAAGAGATGTAGATAAATGCAGAAAAAACTAGTATAATAATAGGCCATAAGGTATTCCATCTTTTGCACGTGGTAGAGCCATGCTGCAGTTATATTAGTACTATAGTTGTAGCACGAATGGGTCGGCTCGACCGGGGAAGGACCACGCTCTCACAGAATACCAGCGTGAAATAGTAGCTTAATGCTGCTGTATTTCGTATGGTGAGTGTAGAGAACCGGAGACCCTTTTTACTGGAAGCGAGGCATTCCATCTTGGTCCTCACGGGTGACAACGCATCTGCATTTTGATTCGTAGTCGAGGATAGATGTAGATGTCTATGGGCCACAGCAACCACTTACCATCAGGTGGACTGTGTGCTCGTTAGTCACCCTATCCTATATAAAAAAAAGTCCTCATTGATGCCAACTCTTTATTTATGTTGGTTGCAGGTGAACACCCGACTGCTGCCACGTTTCCAGGTGGAATGTAAGTTTGTTTTTCAATTCATTTGTTTTATAGATTAATGCTGACAAACGAACACACGTTCCACCTGATGGCAAGGGGTGCTATTTACTCGGGTCCCAAAGCAGTAGAGCTGATGAAGATGATTTCAACGTACCTGTTTGGTTCCATCAGGAAGTACGACAAAGTACGCCCCTTCTGCTTTATAGTCCTGCCGGTTTTCCGCGTGGCCAAAGCCACTTCCGCTCTCGTAGTCGCTCACTTTGTAGGAGAACTCGTAGTTCGCTGGTTCCTGTGTATTTTGATCAGTAAGTTTGAGCAATAGAACGTGTAGTAGCGCGTAAGAATATCCAGTACCCCATATCGTCCCGTGGGAGTCGCAGGAGGTAAGACAGAGAAATACAAAGGCAACAGCGTCTTCCTAATAACGACTAGAAAATAAAACAAACTGCGGTTACCAACCTGCCCACCAAGCGTGGCAACTGTGGCAAATATTCCCCTAATCAGGTAACCTATGGAGCGACCCCCCGGGTATGTTCAGCAGTGGTCTTCGATAGTCTTTATTGAACGAATAATTAATGGCATTGATACATTTAGCAGTATTTATCAATTCCCTTAATTTGCGTGTTTGTGCAAAACGCAGCGCTAGTCGTTATTTGTGACGTTTTTAGGAGCTATCTACTTCTTATTAAAATGATATATCTACTAATAAAAAACCTATTACATCTCTACACAATCTTGATTCCATAATAGCCAATTCCAGTTTTTAGGGTTCCGTACTAAACTAGGAACCCTTATAGTTTCGCCATGTCTGTCTGTCCGTCTGTCCGTCCTGGCTTAATTTCTGTGACCGCTAGCACTAGAAAGCTGAAATTTGGTACCAATATGTGTATCAATCACGCCGACAAAGTGGTATCATAAAAATTGGAAAGAAATGTTTTATTAGGGTAGCCCCCCTATATGTAAAGTGGGAAGTGATTTTTTTTTAATTTCAACCCTAACGTGTGATATATTGTTGGAAAGGTATTTAAAAATGAATAGGGGTTTACTAAAATCATTTTGTGATAATGTCAATAATTTCGGAAATAATCGCTCCAAAAGTAAAAAACAATGTGCCCCCCCCCCTCTAACTTTTGAACCATAAGTTTAGAAAATATGAAAAAAATCTGAAAAGTAGAACTTTATAAGGACTTTATAGGAAAATCATTTTGAACTCTGATGGAAACAACAGTACCCACTACCGGGAGCAGTTGCAGGAGCGCGGAGCGCTGCTGGAGCGCGAACATAATGGATACCCTTTAAACTCATAAGTGGGAACACTTATTGTGACGGGTAACTACGGAACGCTACACTGACCGTGGCCCGACACGCTTTTGGCCGGTTTTTTTTAAAGGAGTAAATACTTGACGAATCTTCCTATAATTAAACCACAGAAATGCGAATTAATTACTAATAATAAAATATTATTATATAAAAATTATTGATGACATACATCTCCTCATAAAGTAAAACGGGTAACTACGGAACGCTACACTGACCGTGGCCCGACACGCTTTTGGCCGGTTTTTTTTAAAGGAGTAAATACTTGACGAATCTTCCTATAATTAAACCACAGAAATGCGAATTAATTACTAATAATAAAATATTATTATATAAAAATTATTGATGACATACATCTCCTCATAAAGTAAACATTATTACACGTCTCATAAGCGAAGCGTTGAGGTCGTGCTCTACTCTCACCTAATGGTGTTAAGTAAAGTCGCTTAATACGTAAGTAACATCATGTATTTTATTAACTGCATAAAATATCATAAATCTAAACAAGGTTATAGATATTCATAGTAATAACAATGTACATTTTAGACACACAAATAACAAGGTATAACAACAATAATTATTACTCACAATTTATCTTCCGTGTACGTGTTCTCCACCACAGAGTACTTTTTCTCCACTCAACAGTTTCAGTAGGACTGCCGCTCGTCGCTGCCGCTTGTCGCTGCCGCTCAAACCGACGACATCTGTCTTTTATAGGCTCGTAATTTAACAGTGCTAAAGTACAGATGGCGTTGCTTGTGTGGTTTCCGTTACAAGTTTTTATAAAATTGGATATTAAGCCGTATGTTTTTACATCATAAAACATTATTTTATTTCTTATAATTATCTTAAACAGTTTTATATTCTAGTTATCAATATAAGCAAAAATAAATAACTAGACATAATCTAATACATTAATGTTTCCGCAGACTTTATGGGATGAAAATAATTAATTACCCACCATGTTAGTTACAACAATATAAATTATTAAAATACGCTAACAATGGAAATCCAGTAATTTACCGAGCTAAAAATGTCTTCATTTTTTAACTACCGCACTTTAAGAATAATGAAAATACACATATATCGAGAAAAATCATTCGTTTTCATGTTTCTATTATTTTTAAAAGTAATTTTCTGTAATTCGTGTAAAAACAAACTGATTGAAAAAAAATATCGAGGGTGCCCGGAAGTCTGTATTAATCGTAGTCGTTAGAATTAATGTATCAAAATAATTCCTTTTTTATTAGGTTTAGAATTACAACGCACAGGTTTCTTTAAGAAAATCACTGAGTAATTTGTTCTCGTTTAATTGTAATTAATGAAAATGTAAAAAAACAACTGGTACTTTTCTACAAAAAAATATTCTCTTGGATCTCTTCTTTCGTCTCAAATATAGAATAATATTTCTTTTTCTTTTATATAATCAAATGGGATTATAAGGCGTGCACTTTTGGATTTTCAAAACTTTTTTATTTTACGATTGCCAAACATTTTGATCTATTTAATTTTTTTAAAAGATAAATATTCGATTTTATAAAGAAAATATTTTAAAATTTGGGCGAATTTCTTACGCGATATATTATTGTAGAGAGAGCGCGTGGAATGTGAGTGTAGAGACCGGAGACCCTTTTTACTGGAAACGAGGCATTCCATCTTAGTCCTCACGGGTGACAACGCATCTGCATTTTGATTAGTAATCGAGGATAGATGTACTCGTAGATGTCTATGGACCGCAGCAACTACTTACCATCAGGTGGATTGTGTGCTCGTTTGTCACTCTATCCTATAAAAAAATGATTCGTTCATTTGAGCTGGTACACTTAAAAGTATTGACGGTTCATACGTCTGTTTTTGAATGTTCTGGTACAAACAATCACAAACAATTGACGGAAACTTTTTAACTCGTAATTGGTGTGAATTTTGAACGAGTCTCCCGAATGATCTTATTGAATTGTTTTTGGTGTAGGATACAGGAGCCCGAAATGATCCATTTGAATGATCTATCCGAATGTACCGGTACGCGTTACAAAATGTACTGTAATAATTCGGTCACGAGAAATGAATGATTAACACATGTCTACTAGATAGCATAGTTTTGACTTTCATTATTTTTCATATCAGTGTTGTGAATGAGGATTTCTTTTAAGTAAATAAATACTTGTGTTAGAAATCCCCCCTCTCTGTAACATTATTTAACGAATACTAATGTGATACCTACCTACTTCAATACTTAATCTAAAAACACATTTTTAATAACAAACTACTTTAAGATATGAATGAATGTATTTTATTGTACACCACAAATAAATTTACAAAGAACGTAACAAAGAGCATGTACAATTTCGCGGCCTTATAGCTACATAGCGATCTCTTCCATGCAACCAAAGGTGTAAAATATGATCAGTCAACGACTTGGCCACGTATTATACATACATATTTTATATAAATACACATGTCATGTAAAAATCTCTTTGATCAAACTACAGGGATATTGAAGTTTGCAATAATTGCAGGCAGTCCAGTTTACATATACTACTAGAACTAAAAACCAGTACCTGGTTGACCGAGCTTTGCTCGGTATTTTTCGCTCGGTTTTTTTTTAATTCGTGTGTTTTGGAAATTATATTTAGATACAAATTACATACTGATGAAATACGTATAAATAATATTTTTTGATCTTAGCGACATAACAGAAAAAACTGAACTGGTTATTTGAATAAAAAATCATGAGTGCAATTATTTTAATTTAAATTTTCGTGTTTTAAAAAATACTAAAAAAAGGGCTCGAAAAAATAGATTTTCTAAAAAAAGAAAGGAACTTGAAAAAAAAATTTAAAAAAGTCGGTCGGTTGGTCTGGGCTCGAACCGCGTATTACGACTCTGTGACCGCCCATTATACCAATTAGGCTATTTATAATCATTAACGAGCTGTCAAAATTTACCTTCTTATTCTAACGATATTGTAGCAGTTTTTCATTGCCTAAAAATACGGACAAAAAGACATTTTCTAAAAATAAATCCTAGCTAGATCGATTTTTTATCCCCGAAACTCCCTGGACACTAAATTTTATGAAAATCGTTGGAGCCGTTTCCGAGATCCCGATTATATATATATATATATATATATATATATATATATATATATATATATATATATATATATATATATATATATATATACAAGAATTGCTCGTTTAATAGTATAGGATATCCATTCTCATATTCTTCATAGACGTCACTACTTATATTGTCTATTTGAATAATAATTAAACTTTTAAAATGAAATGACTAAAAAGGCTTTAATAGTAATACGACTATAAACGTGCGTATTTATAAATAATTTTACAAATCTCATTATTTTAATATAAATATAAGTTATTTAATTATATTTTATATTATTTAATATTTAATAATATTATTAAGTGAAGGCAAAATGTACTTCTTCTATTTGATAACAGATGGTGGGGTTTTGAATATTAAAATGTAGATCGTCGGCGTCGTTTCAAATTATTAAAAAAGGGTTAACACTATTAGAAACTTTATTTATAAATTATTTATAAACATGGTATTTATCAGAAAAACATCAGTCATCCTAACGTCTAAAGGAAGGAAAACACTTTTTTTCGAAGTTCCGTAATCGGATAAAAGAAGTCTATGAGTTGCCCCGAGTTACTTACTACCTACATAGAAAATTTCTTGAATATCGGTGCAATAGTTTTTGCGTGAATCTTGAAAACACAGACAGACAGACGGACAAAAATTCTAAAAACCTCTAATTTGGCTTCAGTACCTTTTACTTAATCCCTGGACTGGTTTTTTCAAGAATATGGTAGAACTACAGATACGACTTTTCTACAGATTTATTAAATGTATAGATAATCTGAATTTTACTAACGTTTCAAAATGAGGTTCTTCTCTCTGGAGAGGACACGACGAAATAAACTACGCAGGTTTAATGAACGATGTATCTGTATGTATGACAGCAATATTATAATTTTTGCGATGACATTATTATTAGTTATAATAAAAACAGTAAGTAATTTTAATGTGTTTTCATTGTCTTTGTCTTGAACAAATAATCATAATTTAAAACAGTTATTTAGTGCAGTGAAGGCTTAGACTGTAAGTGAAGGGGAGTATGAACCACACTAGTAAAATATAAATTACGAAATGCCTTGACTAAGATCATTAGCTAGCGTCTGATTATAAAAGAGAACGTAATATAATCCTGTACTATAATCACTACGTACTACGTTTCCTGATTGTTAACCAATGGTTTTTTGTTTTATGTCAATAAAGAATATTATTATTATTATTTGGGGTATCTATATAGTTTTCTCATCTGGTTAGGTTATATAAATATACAATTATAAATTAAAATGAAACGATAAATATACGTAAATATCAATAAAATAAAATAAATACGAAAATACATAAATAAATAAAAGCCCAACCAAATGGAAGCCCTCGGCAGGGGAGACCAAACGGCCGAGGGTTAGGAGGAAAGGGAAAGAAACCGGCGGACGATGCGGGCGGTATCGAGGAGCACCGCCTTTTGCATTTGAGCCCGGAGCGGTCCGTCACGGAGTCCCAGTCGCCTCAGATGACCCGAGAGGCTGACTGAGATTAGCCCATTCGCAGAGACGACTACAGGAATAATTTCGGCCGGCAGACCACCCCACATATCGGTCACCTCGTGAGCCAGGTCCAGATATTTTGTTCGTTTATCTGTTTCGGCTTTCACGAGGTTCTCGTCATACGTACAAAAATATCCTTGACTGTGCCCGGTCCATCAGCACAATATCAGGCTTATTCGCAAGAATAGTCCTGTCTGTGATGATGGCCCGGTGCCAGTAGAGCCTGGCGTGGTCATTTTCCAGCACGGCTTCCGGTAAGTACTTGTAATACGGCAATTTACGGTCCACGAGACGGTATTTCAGAGCGAGCTCCTGGTGTAGAATTCTGGCTACTAGGTTGTGCCTGTGCAAGTACTCAGAGTTAGAAAGCGCCGAACAACCAGAGATGACATGCCTAAGTGACTCACCGGGATGGCGACAAGCTCGACAGACGTCGACGGTGCCATCCTTTAGGATGTATCTCCGATAGTTGTTGGTCTTAATAACCTGATCCTGTATTGCACAGACAAAACCCTCGGTTTCCCCAAAAAGGTCACCGAAACGTAGCCAGTTGAGGGAGGCGACTGTATCTACGAAGGGCTCATGTAGAACCCGTGCCTCCCGTGGAGCTCCTTCTCCATCCATACGGCCTCCCGGTCGGAAATGCTTTGTACTGCCGGGTCCTGCCATTGCTCGTTGGCTAAGGATAGAGGGGAAAGTCCTTTATCACTAGAAATGACGTCATTATAAAATGGATCATCCGATCTCACCAGGAAGTAATTACGGAGGCTCCACACTTCGCGATTATGCATGGTGAGCGCACTCAGGAAGCCACGCCCACCATGCTTTCGCGGCAAGTACAGCCTCATTACCGACGATCTCGGATGATGCATCCTATGGGACGTCATGGTAGTGCGCACTTTTCTATCCAGGGCGTTAAGTTCGGTCTGAGTCCACCTGAGTATGACAAAGGTATACATGAGGACAGGCATGACCCAGCCGTTATATGAGTGTGCCTTATTCACACCGGACAAAAGGCTGTTAAGCACTTTGGTCAAGCGTGCACAAAACGTGTCGCAAACTGACTGTTTCATACCAGCCTCATCGATACCGATGTTCTGTGATATACCCAGGTATCGGTATGTTTCAGCCTCGGAAAGGGTCCTTAAGTTGACGGGCATAGATAAGTCTACGCCCTTAGAGTTAGCAACCCTTCGCCTTTCACTATGGAGGACTGCACACTTATCCGTCCCCAGCTCCATTCCAATAGAATTGCTAAATTCACAAGTTTTGTTTAGCAACTCCATAAGATGGGAGCGACTGGAGGCGAATAATTTGAGATCATCCATATAGAAGAGGTGGGTCACTTTTGTCCCTCCTTTCCGAAGCTGAAATCCCCTCCCGGAACCCTCCAGTAAAGTACTGAGAGGGTTCAAAGAGAGGCAGAACCAGATTGGACTCAGACAGTCGCCCTGGAATATACCCCTTCTTATCCTTATGCGGCTTTCCGCAGCCGTCATCCGCTCGCCTAGATGACAGAGGATCGTACTCCACTGCCCCATACACTGCTCGAGGAAGTCTCGAACTGTACAGTCAATCTTGTACAGCTCGAGGATCCTCTTTAGCCACGCCCATACATGGCTAAAGAGGATCCTCGAGAGAGAGCACCGAGTCAAATGCCTTTCTGTAGTCTATCCAGGCGGCGGAGAAGTTCCGACGGTTGCATTTCACCACTTTGCCAATGACCGCGTCAATGAGGAGTGGTTCCTTGGTTCCACGACCGCCGCCCGCATATGCGAAATAGCATGTTTCATTGCTACGGAGTCTATTATGAGTTGCTCTTTACACCCCTGACTACTTTTTCGACATCCTTTTTGTTCTTCAGTCAGGATGTTGTTTGTGGCTATATGTTGATGTAAGAGTTCGGCTATACATGCTGTAAGTAGTTTATAAATGGTTTGGAGACATGTGATAGGTCTGAATTTGGCAGGATTTTGATGATCTGCGTCTTTCGGAATCATGTATGTGAGGCCTTGTGTAATGTATCGGGGCATTATGTCTGGCTTTTGTATAAAATCATTGATATGGTTATGAAGTAGAGGGTGAATTGTTGAAAGTTTCTTATACCAGTAGTTATGTATACGGTCACTTCCGGGTGCTTTCCAGCTACGGGTTTTTTTTAATATATGCACAAATACTTCCAGAGGTATTTGTTCAAATGTCATTGGTGTGATAGAATCAGTTACTTCGGAATCTGATTTCAGCCATTCTGCCTCAGTGTTGTGGTGAACCGGTATAGACCAAATACCAGACCAGAAGCTATGTAATTCATTGGTGGGTGGTAATGGTGCATCTTGCCTATTTCTATGTGTGTCGTGTTGTATGTCTGAAGTCAGGCTCCTATAAAATTGTTTTTCATTATTGATAAACTGGCTATTTTGTGACTTCCTAAGTGTGTAATTAAGGTATCTTTTTAATCTGCTGGATGCCGCATTCAGTTTTTGTTTAAGTGTGTCAAGGAATTGTTCATCGCTTAAATTGGGTTCTTCATGCTGGGAATGTATTCGGTATTTATTTTTTATTGCTCTCACTGAAGTGGTGAGTCTATTGCTTCTATTGCCTTTGGTATATTCTGTTAGCCTTCCAATGTCTCTTCTGAAATCCAATATCTTTCTTTTTAACCTTTTCTGCCAAGCAGGTTCTTTATTTCGACTTTGGGTAGGTGTTGTGTTTATGTCCCTGATTTTGGTTCCGTTAATTATAGCTACTGTGTACGCCACGCAGTAAAATACGGTCTGAGTGGTCTCAAAATCCTGCTCTCTCGATATGTGATTTGGTAATATTTTAGTGTTTACAAAATCTACAATTTGTGCCAGCCTTTTAGAAGTTTTTTGTTCTGGTATATAAGGTCGTTTAGTTGGGTTGGTATTCCGAAATTTGTCTATTGCTATTCTAAACAGTTCCTGGATTTTTTTCGCGTCATTATTTTCTTTTGCTTGGTTTTTTTGAGGTTCAGGGGCTTGAGTGGATATCACTGATTCGTCAAGTTGAGGTTGTAGGGTTAAGTTAAGTGTATGCACGGGAGTGTTACTTTCTATAATGAATGGATGAACGTCGACTTCTTGTGAGTTTTCTGTTTCGGGTGATGAATGTGATGAATTATTTTCCATATTATTGTCTCGTCGGGAATTCAGGTTGCTTGCTATATTTTCACGTATCTTCTGAAGTCTTTGGTCATTAATAATTTTATTGTTCAATATTACTCTGAGCTGATCTGATATTCGTTGTTCACTTACACCTTTTAACTCAGGGTGTTCTTCTATGACTGCTTGATGGAGGGGTCTACGGTAAGCTGATTTTATTATTATTATTATTAATGGTTATAGAATAGCAAATCGCGACAAAGTCCCGATACCAACCATACAACATCCATCTAGATGATAGCGATCTACCACTGTGCGATTTTACAGAAGTTTTCTTCCTCGTATGATTTCTTTGTGGGATTCGTACGCATAATTCTTTTTAAAAGGCCTGCAACTTCCTGGTGTTACAGTTGTTCATAAGTGGTGGTAGTCACTTATCCTTAGGTGCATCGCATGCTTGTTTACCCACACTCTTCTTAACTTATTCTGTTGTTGTTGGCGTTTTATAGATACCAAAATATATCATAGTGCATTTTTGTAAATCATATTATTAAATAAATAATTGAATGGCAAAGTCAGTATTTTATTAAAAATTCCATGATGTGTCATTGATTTGGTATATTTATTGATATAATTAGAAATTTAAAACTATCTTCCAGCTTGCATTCCTTCTAGTTTTTATTTTGATGAGAGCAAGTTTAATGTTGGGGCTGTTGTCGAAGTCTATGGTTGTCATACTTTACTTTTTTACTCTGGATTACGAAATGTCAAAGAGCTGTAAGCTAAGCATTTATGGCGCTTTATTTTTAATATAATTGAATATAATTCACGTCTCAGTAGCGCGTAGTAATAGAGCTTAAAATCGTAACACTTATAAGAAATATGTTGTGTAGTTTTTTAACCGGCGGTAAGCGGAACGCGGCCTTAGCGTAGCGTCAGTCAGATTGAATTGAATGGATCTTGTATTCTCTTATAAAAATAAAAGCGAGTATAACCTTTTATTCTTACGTTTCACTTTTATTTTTCCCAACAAACGTTATAAATCGAGTTAAAATAAATTCTGTTGTGTGTTTTTGTATTGTAATTAGTGTTTTGTGTCTATTTATGCGTTAAAAGGTACGTTGTTCAGTCAAAACATTGAACTTTAAAGTTAACTTAATTAGAGTAAATGATGTATTTGTGTGTAACTTTTTACTGGCATGTGCAGTTATTTCATGAGACGGCTCTAATTGTTTCGTTACATTTATAAATTAATACGCCATTTTGTCAGCAGAACCGTGCTTTTGTATAGTTTTTTGTTTATTTGTCATTGTTTGTTTCGTTGTACGGTATAAATTCTAAAATTAAAAAATGCAATCGTAAGTAATATTATTATTGCAATCTATAAAGAATGGTCTATATTCCACGTGTCCAAAATTCAGGAAATAATATGAATTACGTGCCTCATTTATATAAAACTAATCTGAGTTATCTTTATACCTAATATCATTATATTTTTACATAATCAATATTTTATGCATGTAATATGTTGTATGGTATTGATAGTGACGCGATGGGGTAGGACGAAACAGCATCAAGTTTGTATATATTTTATTAAAGTTTATATTTTTGTAACAAAATTTGTAGAAAAATTTTATATGAATTACATTATCAACATAACACATGCTGTTCCATTCGATGATTTTATTCTATCTCATAAGTAGCTGTACAGTCATGAACATAAAGATTTTGAGGTTTTTATCAAGTAAGTGAATGCACTGGCTTACAGAAACCTACATTTATACTTGATTAAGAATCAACATAAAGATGTATTTTCACCCAGAATATAGAAAGTCTCATTATCAGTAAAATGGGTCTCCTGTACTCTACACCCACTATATAATACACAGCAGTATTGAGCTGCTATTTTATGCTGGTATACTGTGAAAGTGTGTTTCTTTCCTAGTCAAGAAAACCTGTTCTTGCTGCAATTTTGTTTTTAAAGAAGAGTGGCAAATGAGCTTGCAGTTTTCACCAGATGGTTAGTGACTACCACCACCCATGAACAATTGCAATACCAGGAGAATTGCAGGTGCATTGCCGGCCTTTAAAGGAAGTCAAAAAGGAGTAAGCTCTTTTCTTGAAGGTGCCTAAGTCATATTGGTCCGGAAAATCTCCCATTGTAAACAATTCCACAGAGAAGTTGTTGAAGGAAGAAAATGCACAGTGGTGGACTTCCAAGCGTACAGATAGCGAGGATGTTATCTTGAATTTTGACGCAATGTGCATTCATGAAATTTGGCAGCTGGGATTAATCTGAAAGATTACAATATAGCATTGATTTCTATGATTTCCATGAAAGTTAACAACTTTATGGTTTTGCGATTGTACTACAATGTAGAATGTTATTAAAATTAATTAATAGTCCAGCTACACCCTATCTTAAGTCTCCTGCTGAACATAGGCCTCTGACAAGGAACACCACAAAACTCTGAGCTACCTGCATCCATCATCTTCCTGCATGTTTAGTCAGGTCATCTTACCATCTAGTAGTGGGTCACCCTATACTTTGAAAAACAATATGGAAGAAATTCTCATGTGTTTCGCCCATACCAGTAAACAGTTCTTCAAGCTATATGGCCCATGGCCACTTAGTTTACTGATCTTTTGGGATATGTCAGTTACACTAGTTCTACAGATATCCTCTTTTCTAATTCTATACCATCTAAACTCTGAGTATGGCCATCTCCATAGTATGCTGAGTGATGTTGAGTCAGTAACAAGAAGATCATAAAAGTAAGCTGTAGATAATTACTATGTTAGTTATTAGTTAATATGTAGTAATAGTTAGTATGCCTACACTCAGATGTGGACTATTAGTACATAAGTATGACTATTTTGTCATTGAAAAGTATACAATGTTACTATATTCTAAACCTGTGGTAAAACGAAAAAAGAAGAAATGTGAGGAAAAATTGTTAAGTGTAGTAATAACTACTAATCAATATGCTATAAAATATAGAATGGCAACATTTAACGATGGTTTTGTCTTTTTCAGATGTTTTGTATACAAGAAACAGAACCACCACATACCGATCCATTCGGTAACAATGATAAAGATCCTTTAGGCGCCACAAGCACACAGTCTGAGTCCAGTGATGAAGAACCTGATGCAAAACGTCTCAAAACAACGTACACAAGCCCTTCTCTTAATCTTAAAGTCTACCAAATACCGGCTTTCAACCCACCGAAATCTCTCTCAATATACCCAACGACACCCACTTCGGTTCTTCCTAAATTTGTTAATAACCCTCTTAACTTAGCCAATCCTTTAGCATATGCCACAAGCAATTTTCAGGCTAGTAATATGGTTAAGAGTCTTCATAGCAGGTATTCTCTGCCAGCAAAACTGACCATCACACCTGTGCAAAAACCTCCCACTGACGGTGAAATTATCAGGTATAAAAAGAATGGGGAAATAGCAAAGAAGAGAGGGCCTCCAAAAGGATATAAGAGGAAACCAAAAGGGGATCAACTCTCACAGAGTTTTAGCAACTCAGCTTTACTACAGGTACTTATTGTTCCTATTTAAAATTAGTAGCTATGTACAAAATACAGTACTCTCTCGCTAATCCACTGCTTGATTATGTGACAAGTACTATAATCCGCTGACACTGAAAGTCTTCGACTCGATAATCTGCTATCTTACCTCTCTTTCATGCGGAAGATGAACAGAATTGTGTACTCTGCCGCACGGTGCTAAGCAACCGCTCTTTAATCCTCCCGGACTAAAGAGCGGTTGCTGACCGGAGTGGTCAGGTTTCATGCTGTTAGCACTGTCAAATCTGAAGATGCCCTGAATAGCGTAGATACTATTTGTATTAAATGGGCCCAAGAAAATAGAAAATCATAATATAATTGCAAATTTACATAAAATTCACGATGAAGTTATGAAGAATATTTATTTTGGTAAAAAACAAGCAAAATTAGACTCATTTTGTTCCAAATATGAGTAAATAGTTAAAATATTCATGTTTATTGATTTCTTAAATACAATATATAATAATGGTTAATATAGCGCATAGCGGCCATATTATAGCCCGCTATCTTTTCATAAAGCATGGCGCGTGCTATGTAAGTAGTCGCCATAGCGCTATGACGCTTTGGCGCTATTGTTATCAAGCGGCAATTAGTCCTAGCAGCAGCGCTGTTCGGAGCATACGTGTGACGCAAATTTAATCTAGCAGCACGCTATTCATCGCGCACGAACTAAGAGAACGAGTTAGACGTTATTTAGTTAGTGTATACCGTATATGTATAAGTGATCGAAGGACACAGTTGTCTGCTACAAAAGAAGCATAACTAATGTTTTTAAATGTAAATAAAATATAGATATAAAGTGTATATAATAGTGTTTGTAAATAGTTGATTTTGTATATACAATTAATAAACTTATAAATACACCTTTGATCAATAATTTATAATAAGGTTAAAATAACGTTACATCTATTATAATAAAAAATTATTAATTTTATTTTGTTTTAAAAAGTACAGTCCTTAAAAATATTTTTAGGATTATAAAAAGTCTGAAAAGTATGAAAGAGCGTTGTTTAATTTTTCTTTACCACTTTATTTTATTTTAATTTAAAATGCGACTTATTACGAAACAATGTTCTTATATAGCACGCGGTCTATCCAATGAAAGACATGTAATGTAACGTGCTCCAAGATATAGCGTGCTGCTAAACTTAAAACACTAACCGGCCTCCTACACACTTTTTTATAAATAGCGCGCTATAATATAGCGTATTTAATAGCGTGCTAGAAATTTCTAGTTTATAGTCTGTAGCGTGCTATAGATTTATAGTCCTTTTTGAACAACTTTAATATATAAATAAATCAAACATTTTTTTTTTTCAATTTATTGTTTCTGTACATTATAACCAGCCGTTTTCAGTAATACTCTCATGGTTAGGATTTTATGGTGGCAGATTAGCGAGAGACATTTCATAAGAATTTCACAAGGGGTCACTCGACAACTGATACTGGTGTTTACCTGATGAAACATAATTTCAATTCTTAATGCATTGAGAAAATTCACAGGATGTTTTCGGTATATTTTGTAACCTATCAAAGCCAACATGTTCACCATGTCATTATCAGGAAACCACTAACTATGTTGTAAAAAGGTCCCACTTGGTTTCTTGCTGGTTCTTCCCAGGACTGGGGTATTTTCCGAAGCAGTGGTAAATTAAACATAATAATGACTTTCAATAAATATTATTTATAATCTATATTGTGAAATTTTGTAATTCTAGTGAGATTATAATTTCTGTGTTATAGTCTATGGCACTACAGTAGTAACTTAATGCTGCTGTGTTTCTTATGGTGAGTGTAGGGAACCGGAGACCCTTTTAACTGGAAATGAGACATTCCATCTTAGTCCTCATGGGTGGCAGCGCATTTGCATTTTGATTCGAAATCCAGGATAGATGTAGATGTCTGTGGGCAGCAGCAACCACTTAACATCAGGTGGACTGTGTGCTCGTTTGTCACCCTATCCTATAAAATAAAGACTGGAGACTATAATCTTTGTCTTGCTCAGATGGCTAGTCTCCGTTGAGGTTAGCCGTCGTGACCACAACTGGGTCTGGAGGACATTATTACTATTCTTGTAGTTATCAATTTGCACAATGATAGGTCTTAGAATGTACAATTTTTTTTAAGTCAATTTATGAATTTTACTATAGCGTAATTTATTTGTGCAAACTATTTATCTTATAGTTTTCTGATATTATAAATGTGAAAGTTTGTTCGAATGTTTGTGTGTTCGTGGCACAATCATGTTAAAACTAATGAACTGATTTTGATGAAACTTGGCATCCCAAACTGGACTTTACTTGGGCTATATTTTAGTTCAAAACAGCTTAGTCTAACCCAAATTATAGTCTTTTAAATTTGGTCGAATTTGATGTAAGAAAAATTTGGTCGTTTTTTAATTGAACATGGGTTGAGCCAGGGGTAAAAGCTAGTAAATTATATATGTACCCAAACCGTCTTTGTGAATCAGCCTATTGGTGAAAACTGAATGACAATTCGGAGAGGGGGTTTCGGAGGAAGTGAGAGATACAAGTGTCGTGCCTTTTTTGCTTAAAATTTATTGTTTTATTAAGTGTTATTGATTTACTATAGTAAACTTTTCTGTCTTGGTGGAATATCTGTAAATTAGTAAGTGTTTGTAGTTGTGCCGTTTTTATGTAATTTTTTGTTGTAGTAATATAATGGAGGACGAACCTCCCGATCCCGGAAGGGTTCGCAATGATTCCTTTTCCTTACCCATTAACATTGATAATGTAGAACTAATTAACCGTAAACGTGCCCAAGTAAGTAACGAGTCTGCCCATCCACAAAAAATAGTTATTACTGATCCAAATCAACAGTTTCCTTCAATACAATCCTCATATACCCATCCTGATTTTATTAATAAAAAAGTTAAGTACTCTCAAGATGATGCCGCTCCTTTTCTAGTTCACGTAAGTAAAATCTCAAATGATCAGCTGTCTGGAGTAACTCTTAAACCAATTAAATTCGGTCACTTTCTGTATCATAACAATATTAAAAATATAGTCCATGATGGAGTCAAAAAAGTTGGACGAAATAGAATATCAGTGGAGTTTAAAACAGCTGCAGATGCAAACACCTTTATCGATCACCCAGCTCTCCAAATTTCTAAATATAAAGCAACCATCCCCTCATATAGTATCACTCGTATGGGGCTAGTTAGACAAGTTCCCATAGAGTGGACACTAGAAGAATTAATAGCAGCTATAGAAATTCCCTCTGGCTACGGTTCTATAATTAAAGCACGGCGACTTAATAGACGATCAGTGAGTGACAGCAAAAGCGTTTCATGGGTTCCAACTCAGACGGTTGTTCTAACTTTTTCTGGACAAAAACTTCCTCCCCATATTTACTGTTTTTACACCTCAATGCCAGTGGAAAAATATGTTTTGCCACTAATTCAATGTCATAAATATTGTAGATTTGGCCATGTTACTTCCCAGTGCCGATCATCCCCTCGCTGCTTTGTATGTGCACAGAATCATGAAGGTTTATCTTGTACTTGACAAACTCCTACTTGCCTATTCTGCTCTGGTCCCCACACCGCAAAAGACCCTACATGTCCTGAACATCTAAGGCAAAAATCTATTAAACTTGTTATGTCACAAGAAAATATTTCGTATTTAGAAGCTTCAGCTAGATTCCCTCAGACAAAAAGATCCTTTGCTGATACAAGAATCCAGCCTCGTAATTGTTCTCAACAGACTCCTTATACTTTAACTGACAGTCTTTCAACCCCTTCGGTTCAGATCTCACAAACTGCATCATATAAAAAAACAATTTTTATCCCTCAACGTACCTGCAGCCAATCATTAAATTCTGGATATGATATGGCAGCCCATCAGGCAATTGTTGAGAATCCTAATTCTTCCCTTCCTAATGGGTGTGCTCTACTGGGAAATGACAACAACTCCTCTAGTAATGATAATTTCTGCGAACTTATCAATTCTAATTAACATGATCTCCCGTTTTAGTGACACGGAACTTCCTCTCAGCTTACACCAAAAACTTACTCAGCTTTCCTCCTTAGCCCGTAACATTCGCAGTCCCGCAAATTCTTCAATGGAATTGTCGGAGCATTAGAAATAAAAAAATGATCTCATTTACCTCATTAATAAATTTCACCCCTTCATTCTTGCCATCCAGGAGACATGGCTTAGGCCTGAGTCTCATTTTAGGGTTTCAGGCTACGCATGCCTCCGGGATGATAGGAGTGATGGTCGTGCTGGCACCTCTATTTTAATTTCAAGAACAGTTACATTTTCACAAATTCCTCTCCCTTCTCATAGTCCAGCAGTAAATGCTGTTGCTATTAAGGCCCTTGATGTCTCTATTCTCTCTGTTTACATTCCTAATCCTGATGTAAATGTTTTAACAGAACTTGCAACACTTATTTCTTCTCTGTCACCTCCTATGGTTATTTTGGGAGTTTTTAATATGCATCATACTGTTTGGGGCTCCCATCTGTGTGATTCACTGGCTCCCTTATTTTTAGATCTTATTGATAATTTTAATCTCTGTATTCTAAATGACGGGTCTCCTACCCGTCGAGTATCCCCATTACAAAATGTTAGAAGTGCCGTTGACCTAACTCTCTGCTCCCCAGATATTGCTTCCCTTCTTTTGTGGCAAATATTACCTTTTAGCTATGGAAGCGACCATTTTCCTATATACATCACTCCTCCTACTTCACCTAGAATAAATTTTACATTTTGCCCAAGACTAAAGTATAATCTATCCAAAGCTAATTGGCAATTATATCCTACAGTTTTGGAACAAGTGGTTTCAATTCTTCCCCCAATTAACAATGATAATATTGCTCCTGTATATATAGAGTTCAGAAATGCATTTATTTCTGCTGCTAATAAGTCAATCCCCTTAAAAAAACCTTTCAAAAATAATTATCCTTCCCCTCCTTGGTGGGACCAAGATTGTTCAGCAGCTTGTAGGAGAAGAAAAGAGGCTGAATTAATATACTCCCATTCTATGACTGCATAGAATTATATCTCCTATAAAAAAATTGCTGCAGAAACCTTAAAATTACTGTCAGACAAAAAGCGAACTGGTTGGTTTAAATTCTGTGAGTCAGTCACCTAGGACTCCCCCATCTTTGGTCTGGAGAAATGTTAAAAAATATCGCTGTGCAGTTTCTAGTGAAAATATAATTTCTAATGATCCTTCCCCGTGGATAGATGAATTCTCTAATAAACTTGCACCACAATCAGTCCCATCTTATGATGAATGCCTAGTTTTTAATTCTGCTTTTTTAAAAACAAATGATAAATTTGATTCCCCCTTTTCTTCTCAGGAATTGTTTACTGTACTCAATGACCTTAAAGACTCCTCACCAGGTATTGATGGGATTCCTTATTCGTTTATAATTAATAGTAGTGAGAACACTAAAACTGTCTTACTATCCATTTTAAATTTTATAAATAAAATTTAAAATGGATAGTAAGACAGTACTAGTAGTATTACTGGTGATCCTCCTGCTGAATGGAAAACCCAAATTATTTTGCCCATTCTCAAACCAGGTAAGTCTAGCAATGGCCCTTCCAGTTACCGACCTATTGCCCTTTCTTGTACTTTGGCAAAAATCTTGGAACATTTAATAAAAAATCGCTTGGAGTGGTTTTTGGAAAGGAATAATCTCTTACCTAAAAGCCAATTCGGTTTCCGAAAAGGTTTAAGTACCATGGATAGCCAAAGTACTTTGGTCACAGATATTCATATTGCTTTTTCGAAACATGAATTTCTCATAGGAGTTTTCTTGGATATTTCTTCTGCATATGATAATGTGCTTCTTCCTGTGCTCAGGCAGAAAATGCTTAATCTGAGCATTCCAGTGAGGATAGTCAATTACGTCTCTAACTTTCTCTCTTCTAGATCAATATCTATAAATGTTAAAAATCTCCTGCTTCCCCCAAAAACTATATGGAAAGGACTTCCACAAGGCTCAGTTCTTAGTCCTCTCCTTTATTCTATATATACTCACGATTTAGAACTTTCAGTAAATTCTTTTTGTAATGTTCTTCAATATGCAGACGATTTAGCTCTATACATCTCCTCAAACAACTTCACAGTGGCATGTTCCCGTCTAAACTCATCCATGGATTATTTACAAGAATGGTTAACTAATCATGGCCTCTCTTTATCTGTGGCCAAGAGTAGTGTGGTGATCTTTTCCCGCCAAAGGCGAGTTCCCGATATATCTGTTGTATATGATAAGCAACCTATTCCAGTTAGAGGCAATGTTAAATTTTTGGGAGTTATCCTTGATTCGAAATTGGCCTTCGGTCCATACATTGAATATATGTATAACACAAAAATGCGAAAAAAACATAAATATACTTCTGTCTTTGTCAGGTGTTTGGTGGGGGTCCCATCCTTTTTCTCAGAAATTACTGTACAATGCTTTAATACGAAGCCACCTTGACTATGGATGTTTTCTGTTGGAGCCTTGCAATAAATCATCCCTGAAAGTAATGGACAAAATTCAATCGAAATGCCTTCGCATTATTACAGGGGCAATGAAATCCTCACCAATAAATGTTCTTCAGGTTGAGTGCGTAGACCCTCCTTTAAGATTAAGAAGGCAATACCTTTCAGACAGATTCTTATTTAAGATCTGCCAGCTTTCAGATCATCCCCTAATTCCTAAATTGCACCTTCTTTCAGAGTATATCTCATCTGACCGATACTGGACCCATAAGGACTCTCCCTGCTTGTTTAAAAGTTTTGTAATTTTTCTTCAGCTTCCTTACCGAATCTTTCAATGTAAAATAAATCCAATCTTTGATGTTCCTTACGAGGCTATTGTTTACCAACCCGACATTCATCTAGATCTAGGAATAGAAAAGGATTCTCCAATGGCAAATTTGAAATTAAAAGAAATTATAGAAAACACCTTTAAAGATTGGCTTGTCATGTACACAGACGCTTCAAAACAGTCTGATGAAGACTATACTGGAGCTGCTGTTTGGATTCCTATGTTCAAAATCATTCTTAACTTTAAATGTCCCTCACTATCCTCCACTTTTACCGGTGAAGCAACTGCAATCAGTGAAGCTTTGTTATATGTAGAGTCACATAATCTTAATAAAACAGTTATTTTCAGAGATTCAAAAAGTTGTTTGTTAGCTATTTTGTCCAATCGATTCCATAACAAACATAAATTTCCACTAATTTTTAAAATAAAAAATACCCTATTCAGATGCCATCTTAAAGGATTCCATGTTTCAGTGGCCTGGATTCCAGGCCACAGTGGTATCCATGGTAACGAAACAGCTGATGTACTCGCTAAAAATGCAATTGCTAATGGCATTCTACAAAATTTTATTTACTCACATGACCTAATTTTGCTAGCTAAAAGGAAACTGAATGAAAATTGGAATAAATTATGGGAAGTTTCCAAAAATGTTAAAGGTAAGCACTATGCTGCCATCCAAGAGGTTATTCCTGCCAAGCCTTGGTTCTTCAAATTTAACAAAGCAAATAAACATGCAACTTCAATCATTTGTAGATTAAGAATTGGACACGCTTGTACACATGCACATCTGGCAAAAATCAGAGTAAGGGATAGCTCATTGTGTGAATGTGGCTTAGATGAAGGTTCCACAAACCATATTTTTTTCAACTGTCCCAAATTATCCTCCTCCCTTTATGATTACCTTCCTCCATATATTCCTCGACCTATAGATTTTAATTCTCTTTTAACATATACCAGTACTCCTTTTGTGTATATTTTATGTGATTTTTTAATACTAATAATATGAAACTTTAAATCCTTGTCACTTTTAACATACGGGTAAGAGTCTAACACCTGTGTTTGTCATATGTATTTGTTCTAGGTAATTCAACAAATAGATTTGTCAAAATTCTCGGAGGAAAACTGAATCCTTGTATTATCACAGACTCTTATTTTAATTAAACTCAAAGCTTTCATTTTCTACTCAATACGTCATTGGCGAATTTTATCAAACCGCCACAAAGAAAGAAGAAGAAGAAGAATGACAATTCCCACTATAGTTACTATGGTTAGCATGAACATACATACATCATCATTATAGCCCTTCACAGGTCCACTGCTGAACATAGGCCTCCCCCAAAGAATGTCACAAAGCACGGCATTGAACCACCTGCACCCATCGACTTCTTGCATGTATTACCATGTCATTACCCCATCTAGTCGCCCTACACTACGCCTAGCGGTATGAGGCTGCCACTCGAGTACCTTTGTTCCCCATCGGTTGTCGGTTCTTCGAGCGATATGGCCGGCCCATTAAAACTTCAGTTTTCTAAACCGTTGGGCTATGTTGGTCACTCTCGTTCTACTGCGGATATCTCCATTTTTTTAGTTTATTTCGTTGAGAAACCTCGAGCATAGCCCTCTCCATAGCTCGCAGCAACCTTGAGCGTCCTTATACGGCCAGCAGTGAAGGACCGCATCTCAGGTTCATAAGTCATTGGCAACACGCACTGGTTGTAAAATCTAGTTATCTGGGTTTTAGGTATACCTGAAGATGTGTCGTAATTTCCCGAACGTTGCCCAGTGTTGAATCCGTCGATTGACCTCTAGGTTGTCGAAGTTGGACTTACCTAGTTGGACTATTTGTCCGCCAGGTAAACATACTTGTCAACAACTTCGAGCTTAGTGCTCCCAACAACTAATGGCATAGGTGTAATATGGACATTAAACATGATCTTTGTTTTGTCCATGTTCATCTTAAGACCTATCCGTTGGGAAACACTATTGAGGTCATTGATCATAGTGCTTAGGTCCTCCAGCGATTCTGCCATAAGGGCTATATCTTCCTCAAATAAAGGTGAGTTATCTACGCGCCATTGATGTTAATATCGTATCCTTTCCAGTTCAGTACCTTGAAAACGTATTCCAATGCGTCCGTGAAGAGTTTCGACGATATAATGTCACCCTGTCTTACACCTCTCCGTTGGATAGGTTTGTACTCTGGTTCTGTACTCGGATAGCCATTGTAGCCCTACTGTACAAACACTTTAGTAGTTTTGTAAAATCTGCCACAGGGTATGGCTCTTCGGAAACCGGCTTGTTCGGGAGGCTGCAAGCCGTCGAGTTTGCGTGCGAGACGATTCGTAATGACTCTCGAAAACAGCACGTAGACGCGGCTATGAAGGGAAATCGGTCTGGAGTTCTGCAAGAGAGCGTTGTCGCCCTTCTTGAAGAACAAGACCACCGCACTTCTGCTCCACGCCTCCGAGTAGTGCCACCATAGAGGACGGAATTGAAGAGCTTCTGAAAGGACGTTTAGTACGAGTTTTTCACCCGCTTTTAGAAGCTCCGCTGTATTTCCACCCTCGCCTGGGGCATTGTCTAGCCTTTATTTGATTGAGCTTTTATTTCACATTTATAATATTAGAAAAGTATAAGATATATAGTTTGCCCAAATTAATTATACTATATTAATTCATCAATTAAGTAAAAAAAAAGTTGTGCATTCTTAGACCTATCATTGTGTGAATAGTCACGACCTCACGGAACCTCAACGGAGACTAGCCATCGGAGCAAGACAAGGATTGTAGTCCCCAGTTTTTTTTTAAAGAACAGCATGAAAACGAGCACACAGTCCACCTGATGCTAAGTGGTTGTTGCGGCCCGTGGACATCTACATCTATCCTCCTCCTTGTCTATCCTTGTCGTTTTTATGATGCTGGAGAGCCATTCTAATCTCGTTCAGACTAATCAACGAATACAGTGCACATCAAATCTACTTCTTTTTGTATTGTATAGTATCCGCCCGGCTATAACCCTTTCGGACCCGCGCTTAAACTACTAAGAAATTTGTAATTTTTTACTTGAATCTTAGGTAATTTCGGGCCGCAGAATACGAATACGCTATAATTTTCTAGATTTTCAGCCGCCATCTTGGAAAATTCATATACCAACAATTGTATCAAACTAGGCCCTTCATTTCCTACGTACAATTGTGAAGGTCACAATTGTATCATACTGGGCCCTTCATTTCCTACGTACAATTGTGAGTGTCACAGTTGTATCAAGTTGGGCCTAATGCCTCCTTTTTTACGTTTTTCTTAAAATAGACCATGAATGAAATGAACATGAAAGTTACAAAAATATTTATTATAAATCACAAACACAACTTTGTACTAGTTTTACAGTAATAATAATCAACAAATGCTTTAAATGAGATCAACTTAACATGAAATGCGATCAATTTTCTCAAAGTTTAATAAAAGTACTAATTAAATTCAGTCTTTGTTGTGAAAATCAAAAAAACAATTGCGGTCTTTATTAAGGCACAAGTAAATATCACACTTTGAGCAACGACAACGACTACGACTAGTGCAGCCAGGAGCACGACAGCAACGAGGCTGCTTCAGAGTGTCGAAGACCGGCCAATGATTAAAACCGTCGTACTGTCGGTCGACTGTGGGAAGAGACTTCACTCTGTATTTAGAAGAGGTAGGCATATCAGCGAATTCCAAATCTTCCCTTGGTCTCTTTTTTGGAGGACCATTTAGAAGGTGGTCACTAATAGATAACCTGAACGCCAGCAAATCCATGATGTCCTTAGATTTTCGATTCTGGGCTTTGCAGTCAGCACGATACTCGAACCAAGAATTTACTATAGCCAGGTCAAACATGTGGATGATCACCTTCACAGGCCACTTTCTGGTTTTACGCCATGTTCGATAAGCCTCCATCATCTGGTCGCAAACATCAACACCACCCATGAAAGTGTTGTAATTTTTAACTATGGCTGGACATGAGACTTCGATGTACCGTTTCCTCTTTTTATCCCATCTTGACACCTGGGTTCGCGGCTCTGCTCCAAAAGCAGTTGAGACCATGAGTACCCCTTTGTTGTCCTTCCATTTTACGACGCTCAAGGTGTTTTCCCTGTTGACAACCTCCTCATCTTCTCCTCTAGCCATCCTATTATCCTTCTTGAATTCATAGAGCGTTTTCTTTTTAGTATTAAATCGATTGGCCATCAAAGTTCCTGTTCCTTCTATTTTTCTTTTAACTAACTCTTTCATCAACGGCAGTGAGGAAAAATACCTATCGAAATAAATAAAACTGCCTTCTGGGAGTGTATTGGCCAAGCGTAATACAACAGCAGCACCAACTCCGAAATGCTCCGAATCGGGTAAATTTGTAGTAGAGCCTTGATAAATTTCGAAGTCTAGAACTTGTCCCTTGGAGGTAGTTAAAACGAAATTCTTCAATCCTGCTGGACGAGGTTTGTTTTTTACGACTACTTTCAAATCGCATCGACCTTCAAAAGGTATCATTTGTTCATCGATTGAATAGTTACCAGCATCTCTTGGCAACTGCAGGCACCTTTTTCGGACGGCATCAATGACAGGCTGCACCCTCCATAATCTATTTTTGGTTTGTTCCTCAGTCTGATTCACCGCTGTCACGTCTACACAATGCAAGTTTGTCCTGAGAAGGAAAAACCGTTCCCTAGACATTGCATTTGCAATCGGGTCATACCTGTATTTTTCGTTCCAAATCATCTTCAGTCTTGGAAATTTTATACACCCAACAATGGCATGTATTCCGAAAAACTTCTTTATATCTAGTAAAGAACAAATAGGTTTCATTTGTATACCAGTATTGGCCATATAATATTGATTTGTGGTCAAAGCCATCTGTTCCATGAGCTCGTCAGTAAAATAGCGCTCGAAATATTCGTATGGGGTTTTAATATCTCCTGGGTCACGAACAGCATCTTCTGGAAGAGGTTTGCCATTGAAGGGCTTCTTCTGCCATCCTGCTAGCATACTCAAAGGTATGTTATCATCATCATTTTCTTCGCCTTCATCAGAAGAAGAGGAACTTGAATGTTCGGGGTTTTCTTCAATAAAGTAGTCCGTATCGATTTCGTCATTGTCATCGAACTCGTCCCCAGAGTCATAAAGCATCTCTTCGATAGCAGCGTCGTTTAAAAGTGGAAACATAGTGCGGAAACTGCGAAAAATGAATAATCATTAGAAACTTAAAATACGCATGAGGTTATGTAGGGCCCACGTTGAAACAATTGTGTCAATAAAGTTCGTTAATCCGTTAAGCCAAAGCGTTTGCTTGCCATTAGTCACTGTTATCACAAAAACATCCTATGTTTAACTATTTTTCTAATCAATAACTCGTATATTACTACACTTTCAAAATAAAACAACAGTAGGTACTTACTTTTGCCAAGTCGGAGAGCGCAATCAGTCACGAAGTGTACAGGTTGAAACCTGCTCACAGACTGCGCGTCGGACAAAATTTGCGCGGGAGGTGAAAGTTCGCTTCACGCATAATCGTACAAGACTGGGCCCGTCCACTGCCAACGTAAAACTAATGAGCTATACTCGACTTTGTGACCCGCACAATTGTATTGGAGCGGTCCGAAAGGGATAAAAAATTACAATATGAAATAAACAGTGCTTATGTACAAAAATCTAAAATCAATTTATCAATTGGGAAAAAATCTTTTTACCCCACTGCGCAACAGCAAAGACAGGTAAAGCATAATGCTCTACACGAAACATCCAAACGACTGGATCGATTTTTATCGTTGAGATGTCTATAGTTTTGTATAAAGGTCTAAACTGTATAATGATTATAGGTTAGGTTTGGTCACTTAATTATTTTTCATGCAATCAGGTTTTGTTTTTAATAATTTTGGTTATAGTTCTGTTTTACGTTGTTTATCATTGAGCTAATATGTACTACGTACTAGAGGCGACACTGCATTCAGCTACTATGTTCCATTCAACTGCGGTGCATACACCGCACTTTAATCAGTCACTCGCTAGGCGCTTGTAGAGTTGACACGTGTTGTGTTGATTTAAAAAAAATCTCGTGATAAAAATATGCCGTCGTGCGTACTTAGATATTGCACAAATAATTCAAGAAATGTCAGTAAAAACCAAGGAATTACTTTTCATTGGTTAATAAAATACTTAATCAATAAAAAAGTATTATAAATTAGTAATAAAACAAATTATTCCTAAGACGCCATCTTGTGTCACGTAATATAGATTATGAAATTAATTTGTTCAGATGCGACATTTCTGTGGGTACTTAAATATAGGACGAATATATTATTATACACATTTTTTTTGTAGAAACATATATGAGTTATCATAATTAGGCCAATTTTTTTATATTTAAATGTGATAATTATTCTTATATTTTATTTTTAGGTTTCCACATCAAAGTCAAAGTGGAATAAATTCGTCAATTTTTAACTCTCGCGTGCCCAGTATTTATGAACGGCTCTTAATCTAATTTAAATAAATATATTTGTAATTTAAATGTTATATTAACAAGTTTTGTTAAACATACATGTTGTATGTTTATTTGAGATAGATACCTTTTAAAATATTGAGATAAAAATATCATTAAAATGTAATGGTGATATAATATTATATTAAATAAGCAAATATAATATACAAAATTTAATTCGTAGGGCTACCTAACCACTCAGCTTATCCCCAATTGCAATCTCTCACCCTTTTACTTATAATTTTTAGAGAATTATGTAACAGGCATGCTAGCATACGCTCACACACACACACACACACACACACACACACACACACACACACACACACACACACACACACACACACACACACACACACACACACACACACATACACACACATATATTCATACACATTCACCCACAAGTACACGCGCGCCCCTTTTAATTAGAATCTGTTTGTTATGTCTGTAATTTTTCATAAATTTTTAAGTCATTTTTGCTTTGCTGCACGTAATTGTTTTACGTAATTTCGACAAATAGCCACTTTGATCAATTGTAAAATCTTTTGCTTGACCCCCACGAGACAGGCCATGCCTAGTGTGGGAGTCACAGAACTTATTGTATTTTGGCTACGTGTTTTCTGGTAAATAAATAAATTTATTATTATTTATTAAATAAATGACAAAATTTAAAAAAAAATCTCGATATAATTTACCTATTTAACAGTACAATCTTTTATTACCTACTGATCATTCTACCTATGTTTATTCTATGATAAGAAAACAAACCGCGCGAACACAGAGTAGCGCACATTTTTTGTTTGAAATAGCTGTTCTAGTACGTTACTTCAATGTTGTTTATACATAAATTCATAAATAAATGAAATGAATGATTCTTATTCAATGTAGATTATTGCATAATACTTATTGAAAGTCATTTTTTATTTACCATTAGTTCAGAAAAAACCTCTATCCTGGGAAGAACCAGCAAGAAACCCAGCGGGACTTTTTTTGAACATGAAATATGTTTATTACTTTACAATAATCTGTTTTGTATACAATTTTTGAACCAGCATGGTGGCAATCACCTCGTTTCCAGGAGTTATTTTCATTTATGTATATAGTATATCTTTAACTGCCTCGTCAGTCTAGTGGTTGTAGTAGTGCGACTGCTGATCATGAGGTCCTGGGTTCGAATCCAGGGTCAGGTCCAAAAATTAATTATTGAGTTTTTCCGTTAAAAAATTCTCGGTAGTTGCCCGGAGTCAGGAAGTTGGCGGTGTCTCACCCCCGTGCCTCGGAAAGCACGTAAATCCGTTGGTCCGGCGCCTGATCTCTCTCCAGTCGTGTCGGTTTACCGTCCCATCGGATTATGAGAGTGAAGGAATAGGGAGTGCACCTGTGCTTCCGCATACTTGGGCACTATAATCCTGTCCTGCGCCGATGGCTAGCCTCCGTTGAGGCAGGCCGCCGTGGCCGAAATTCTGATCTATGAAATTGATATCATACTAACCCTTTTTGTACAATTTTTCTTTAATAAAAATCTTTGAAATTGCCAAAATACCTTCTATATTTTAGTAATATGTTACAGGCACAAAATACGATTCTGACAAGCTTACTAGCGGCAACAAACGCCACGCTCGCTGGTGTTATGACACCACCAGCAACATTGCCACAGCCACAACCCGAGGTTATACCGCAAGTTGTAATACCACCAGGTCAGTATACCAACAGTGACCACCTGTTTCTCTTACTAGCAGTGCCCGCACTGCTGTGCTCTACTCGAAAGGATATGGGAAGCAAGTGTGGTTACGGGCTGTGAGACATTTCATCTTAATCTTCACAGTGACCAGTCGTATGTAGCTTTTGTTGTTTGAAAATGGTTCCATTTGACCATACAGTGCAGTGGATTCTTACTAGCAGGTGAACCATTATTTTTTTAACTCATTATAAGTCAGGGCTTTTAAACTGGTGGTAAGTTGTGAGCAAGGCTTAAATGGTAAATCGCACAGTTTTAGCATAACAAAAGCTTATTCAATTTTGCCTTGAAGACAGACCAGATTGTAATCGGACGGTAAGACAGATACCGGCAAATAACTCCATTCCTTTGCTGTATCCTGTACTAAGTCCCTTTTTACTGGAGTCGAGGCATTACATCTTATTCCTCAGGGATGACAATGCATCTGCATTTTGATTCTTACTCGAGGATAAATGTAGATGTCTATGGGCCACAGTATCCACTTACTATCAGGTGGACTGTGTGCTATTTTGTCACCCAAAAAAAATCATCCGGTACAAATGATAAAGCAAACAGCTTAGTTCGAATGCTCGGAATAACGATAAATAAGGGATGGAGACTAGGTGAGCATCTGGTAAAAAGGGAGAAATCAAAAGAAACAATATCTTAAAAGTAGCTATTTCCAGCTTAAATACTTTTTGCATAACAACATCCAATTTTAGTTGCATCTTTGCTATTTTCAGGTGTCGAAGTGGTAGAACTCCACTTGGACCCTGCCGATTGGTTCCCAACGGAGCCCTACAAGATGGTGTTCAGCAGAAAGAAGAATCCGAAATGGAAGAACTTTCCTTACAGATGCGAACATTGCTTTAAGGTATGATGAACTTAGAACGCTGTGGTAGCAGCGTAAGAGAACCCATCACTTCATTTTGTCCCATGGGTGTCTTAAGAGGCAACTATGGGATATGCCAAAAAGATCTTTTTTTTTATAGGTAAGGGTGACAAACGAGCACACAGTCCACCTGATGGTAAGTGCATGCTGTGGCCCATAGACATCTACATCTATCCTTGATTACTAATAAAAATTCTATGCATTGTCACCCGTGAGGACTAAGATGGAATTCCTCATTTCTAGTAAGCAGTGTTAAGCTGCTATTTTATGCTGGTATTCCGAGAGCCGTGGTAGCTCAGATGGTTAATGCTCGCTGTAAATATACCAGAACGCGAGTGACCCGGGTTCGATTCCCGTCGGCACCAATGAAATTGTTAATTGCAATTTTAAGTGCTGATATACCACGTGCTCGGCGGTGAAAGAAAACATCGTGAGGAAACCTGCATGCCTGAGTAATAAGAAAAAAAAACTATTTCGAAGACATGTGAAGTTCGCCAACACGCATTGTTGCAGCGCGGTGGACACTTCCTTGCTCTAAAACCCTCTCAGAAATGAGAGGAGGCCTGTGCCTAGGAGTGGGATGTATATAGGCTGTAACTTTACTTTTTAACTTTATTCTGTGAGAGCGTGGTCCTTCCCTGGTCGAGCCGACCCATTCGTGCTACAACTAAACTACTAATATAACTGCAGCATGGCTCTACCACGTAGAAATCTTATGGCCTTCGCCATGTGCGTTCATAACCACCTTAAATAAGCCAGACGTCAATGGGCAGCATCAAAAATGCTCACGTCTGGAACTATGATCCTCAATTCGCCTGCCAAGCTTGAAAATTAATGAGTAAATGTCTAGCTAGATATGCATTACCCACAGTGAACTTTATGGGCTGATGAGGAAGAATTTTTTTAAATGAATACTGGTAACGCATTACTAATATTCCCATTAACCACAGTAGTCGAATGACCGATTCGAATCCGCGACTCTGTACATACACATTAGAGATGTTACAGACGTATAATTGTATGTGGTAGCTATATTATGGTTGTAGCACGAATGGTTTGGCTCGACCGGGGAAGGACCGCGCTCTCACAGAATACGAGCATAAAATAGTAGCTTAATACTACTGTGTTTCGTATGGTGAGTGTAGAGATCCGGAGAACCTTTTTTACGGGAAATAAGGCATTCCATCTTAGTCCTCAGGGGTGACAACGCATCTGCATATTGATTCTTATATATAATAGTAATAATAATAATAGCCTTTATTTCAGACATTATTTCATTTACAGTATCTATCTGGATTAAACTATATATATCTAACACTGGATTATATATTATATATATATTTACACTCTCAGCATATGGACGAGAACTGCTAAGGATAGAGAAGAATTGGAAAGGTTGGAGGAGGCCTTTGCCAATAAGTGGCATACAGACAGGGTTGTCGATGTACAATAGTTAAGCGTTGAGAGTGTAAATATATATTGATTCTTAATCGAGGATAAACGTAGATGTCTATGGGCCGCAGTATCCATTTACCATCAGGTGGACTGTGTGCTCGTTAGTCACTCTTATTTCATAAAAATGTAGGTACTGTGTAATAGCGGTTGCAATACGGAAAAAAAATTTTAAGGCTCACATCCACGAATGCCAGTCTAGATGCAGATGTAAAGTTTTTATTGAGATATAACTACATAAACAAATGAAATAGATGGTATATTTTGATATTATTACTTTATTTAATAATAATATAAATAGTATGAGAATTTAAAAATTGGTGCGCTGTCGCGAAGGTACGTATCACTCTCTGACCCCTGCCCAATATTTTGTTGCAACATGTAACGACATCCAAAAGCTCCTCATTAATTATAGCGTGTGCGGATGTTTAAATCTATCCAGAAGTGCCGCGTTGTAAAAGGAAAATCATATATACAGACTTCTATAAACTGTAGCATCCGACTATAGATAGCGATGGTCAAGGGTCTCCAGGTTCTCATGGCTCGCATGCAGCGGATATACGCGGAGCTTTAGGACTTTGTGCAGTTGTTCCTCGCGAGAACTTGCAGAAGGCCATTGAAAACAGGAAGGTTTACAGACATGGAGATACAATAACTAGAGATGGGCCGAATATGGATTTCACCGAATACGAAAGTTCGGTAAAACTTTTACCGAACCGAATAGTCGGCCGAACATTATTCGGCAGGATCACCTCGGCAACTAACTAATCTATGTCGAAACTTGTTACCGTAAAACGTGTAGGATTAGCGCCGGACCCTGTCCTTCGCTCATCATCTACTCGTAGTACTGGGCAAAATGCCGGTACATGCTTATGTTTTGACTATTTTTGTGGGAAAAAAGTATTTCGTTGTATTATTTTTGGTGAAAATTGATATATGATTATGTGTTGTGTGTTGTTAATGTGTGGCAGGAGATCTACTATTGGACTTATTTTGGAAAAACTGACAAAATAAATTAAATGTACTAATGTAATGCAATGTTTTTTTTTCGATTCCAAAAACATTTTATTAAGCTTTCTATTTGCTATAATTGCAAATAAATCTACAGTGCCTCAAAAACATAACGCTATACAAGTACATTTAACCCATAAATCTACACTTATAATATTATAAAGAGGAAAGATTTGTTTGTTTGTTTGTTTGAATTGAATAGGCTCTGAAACTACTGAACCGATTTGAAAAATTCTTTCACCGTTAGAATCCTACATTATTCCCGATGAACATAGGCGATAGAACGTTTTCAAAAAAAACCTTATATCGCGTACGCTGCGGAAACTATTGACAATAGAGCAAAGTGATGTGCTACAGTTTTATGGAGGACATCAATATCTACATAACAGTCTGCAATACCATATGTCTAACTATTATAGTTATCTCACAATAACTACTTTTCATCATACTTATATATATATATATATATATATATATATATATATATATATATATATATATATATATATATATATATAATATTATAAAGAGAAAAGACGTTTTTGTTAGTTTCTTTGTACCAAATAAGTCCGAAACTACTGGACCGATTTTAATCAATTTTTACCAATAGAAAGCTAAATTATAGGGGGGGGGGGGGGAGAGTGAGTGGATAAAATTTCAATTTTCTGTATAACGTGTATATACGCGAGTGAAACCGCGGGGTATAGCTAGTAAATGTATATTATATAATTTATTTTTTTAATGGTGATTTAGCCAAATATTCGGCCGAATACGAATATTCGGTAAAGCTGCCGAATACCGAATATAAAACGAATATTCGGCCCATTTCTAACTATTACTTCATACTGCCTTTATCTAACCAGGGTTACCGGGTTGTGTCAACGCTACTGACCCACGCAGCGGAGAGGCACGGCTCGGTGCCCAAGGACCTGGCGATCCCGTGTCCCTGCTGCCCGCACGTGTCCACTCGCCGCAAGCAGCATAAGAAGCACCTGGAGACGCATGAGGGCAAACGCCACAGGATATTCTGCCCCTACTGTTTACCACCATGTGAGTTTATTTTTGGTAAATTTTTTTTAGCTGTGCTAGACCAGAGGCTAAGTGTTTAGAATACTTTCAATATACGCGAGAAGAGTTCGAGGACGCTAGTTCCATCCCCGCGAGCACCAATAGGATAAAATACTTTTTTCTTCAATTAAATTACAAGTTATTCTAATTTTAAGTAATTTTTTTTTTTACTTTTACTTTCTTACTGGTTCTAGAAAGTATCAGTAAGACACCCTGCGGGAGATTTTTTGGTGAAATGTTGAATGAATTTGTAATTTATATTTTAAATACTGTAAAGAATTCTGCCTCGTTGGTCTAGTGGTTGTAGTAGTGCGACTGCTGATCATGAGTTCCTGTGTTCGAATCCCGGGTCGGGCCAAAAAATCAATTACTGAGTTTTTCTGTCAAGAAATTGTCAGTAGCTGCCCGAAGTCAGGAAGATGGCGGTGTTTCACCCCCGTGCCCCAGAAGTACGTGAAGCCGTTGGACCTACGCCCAATCTCTGGTCGTGTCGGTTTACCGTCCCGCGGATTATGAGAGTGAGCGAATAGAGAATGCACCTGTGCTTGCGCATACACTTGGGTACTATAATCCTGCCCTGCACCGATGTCTAGTATCCGTTGAGGCAGGCCGCCGTGACCGGATTTCGGTCTGGAGGACTGTAAAAAAAATAATACATGGTAAAGAAACTTGCATGTTTGAAAAATTGTTATTCTTAAGTATGCACCAGGTTGGATCCCAGACGACATAAATAGAATAGATTAGGATATTTTTTTAGTCAATATACATTTCAAGTGATTTTTATTGAAAGTATTTTTTTTTTTACTTATACCATTGGAAAAAATCTCTGTCCCCTAGGACTCTAAGAACCAGCAAGAGACCTACAACACGTACGAATTAACTTGAGACTCCGCTGGAATGCGACCGCCTTCCCGACTCCCAGCATCGCGTCCCGCGCTGGCCGTGCGCGCTCAGTACCGATAGCATTTTTGTTACGGATACGCGTCTCGACTCTAGTTCGATATTTTTGATCTGTGTGCGCTAAGAAACCTTGTCAACAGTTTCTATACAGTACGGAAAGAAATTCCAACATTGAAAAAGATTTTAACGGCTGCAAAAGCAGATCTAAATTTTCCAGGTACGTACCCATATTTATTGACATTTTTTATATGTATTATATATCACACTTTAGGTCATATCATATACAAGGTGACATTTAATTCAAGCATAATCTTGTTAGGGGTGCTAGAACTGGTAATTTGCAACAATTTTATGTATGGACACCCATATGCAAAAGTGAACCATTTCTGAGATATTTAATTTTAAATTATTTTTTGAAAAAATACCACGCGATAACTAAAAATTAAAAATAAAATCTTTATTTTACAGGTGAAAAAACCACGTTACAACGAATACTCGTTGACTACTTGGGGTACAAATTTAAAAAATGTAAGAACGCAAGGCAAGTCTTAATACAAAAGCCAGACATTGCTGCCTGGAGAGCCCGTTATTTACGAAGGAAGAAAGAAAACAATGAACTTGGGGTGGACAAAAAACCCGTAACTTAGTTAGACGAAACATGGATTCACTCCCACTATACCGTGCGCGAATGCTGGCAAAATAACAATGACACAAGCATTAGAAAAAATGATAATCCAGGACAGCGGTGGATATTGGTGCACGCTGGCGGTGAAAACGGCTTTATCCCTGGTGCCGAATTGCTTTACAAATGCAAAAGTAATGCCGGGGACTACCATCACGAAATGGATAGTAAAAACTTTAAAAAGTGGTTGACAGAAAAACTAATCCCAAACTTACCTGAAAACAGTCTCGTCGTTATAGACAATGCTCTACCACTCAACGCAGTCTGAAAAACCACCCGTGAGCTCGTCCCTGAAAGGTGAGATGCAGAGTTGGCTTCAGAAAAACAACATTCCTTTTGATGAAAAAATGACGAAACCGGAACTGTACCATATAATACTGCTCAATAAACCACCGAAAAAATATATAGTGGACGAACTCATGAGGGAGCATGGACACGAGGTATTACGGCTGCCACCCTACCATTGTGATTAGAACCCTATCGAATATATATGGAACTTAATAAAACAAAGGGTGGCAGCTAAAAATGTTAACCAGTTTGAAAGGAAAATAGAGGGTTTGACAAGAGACGCAATACAGTCTATAACGGCTTCCGATTGGAAGAAAGAAATTAACCATATCGAAAGATTAGAAAATGAATACTGGGAGAGTGATAGACTTGGAGAAATCCAACAGAGAGAATTAATTATATCCCTCGGAGGGGAAGAATCCAGCTCAGAGAGTGAACGTGAGGACGATCTAATGGACGGAATAGAACCGATCGTATACAGTGACAATGAATAATAAATATTATAATAAATCCTTATTAATATTCCTTACTTCTATTCCTTGATTTTACATAGTTTGTGCTGTTCCGCTTATCCAAGATTGATTCACTTTCACCCTAAGGTTGCCTGGGAGAGATTGCTTTTTAGCAATAAGGTCGCCTGTTATTCTTTGTATTTTTATTGTGTACGAATCTGTAACACTTTTTATAGTGCAATAAAGTGTATAAATAAATTAATAATATTATAAATGAGAAAGTGTGTATGTTTATTTCTTTGTCCTTCCTTGACGCGTTAACTAAAAATAATATTATATATATTATAAAAAATAAATATTTAAAATATATAAAAATGGCAACAGTATATCACTTATTACTTCACCCCTTGCCGGAACACTTTATTTTGTTTTTATTAATAATCTCATGCAAATCTCAAAAATTTCAAATAAATAAATATTACGACGCATTATTTTGCACACCGTACATTGACAATTACGTCATTGGCCCAGGTCTCAAGTTAATTCGTACGAGTTATAGCTGCAATTTCGGTTGAATGAATTTGTAATAGCAATTCTAAATGCTTTGAAGATGTATATAGTGAAGAAACTTGCATGTTTGGCTCAATCCCTGCCGGCTCCGATAAAATTTAATAGTATATATATATATATATTTTTTAATCAATATATTGAAATGTATATTGAATAAAAAAATATTCTATTCTATTGTGATTCTTATTCAAAGTATTTTTTCACATCCAAATGATTTAACATGTTATATTATGTTAAATGAATTTGTAATTGCCATTTTTAAATACTGTAAAGAAAATAACAGTGAAGAAACTTGCATGTTTGAGAATATTTTATTCTTTTAATTTATTTTTAAAATTTGAAAGTTGAAGAATGCGGGTTAAGAATGGGTGAGTTAACCATCAAATGCCTTTTGTACGCCGATGATCAAGTCATACTTGCGTCGTCGGCGGCCGAGTTGCAAATGATGGTTATTATTATTATTATTATTATTTATTTATTTGTCAGAATAAGGTATTACATAATGGTCTTAAATCTAATACAGAAGTTCACTTATTCTGCCTCTTTTATAGGCGTACAAATATTAAATCGTCTTAATTTAATTTCGACATAAAATTTTAATACAAAACTATAAATGATTAATTACGGATAAATGTTATACAAATTGTCATAAATATGTCAATGTGAAAATCAATAATAATACATGTCATCGTCAAATTGCTATATATGTCACCTATATTTACTATTATAATTATATTAATTAAATAATAATTTTAAAAACAAAATTAGTTGTTGAAATATTCAGAAAGACTATAAAAACACTTGCTGAGAAGCCATTCTATCAACTTTCGTTTAAACGTTTGACTTGTTTCATTCTTTATTGTGTCTGGCAGATGATTGTATACACGGATTGCCATGTAGGAAGCATTCCTGTTAAAGAATGAGGTGCCTGATTTAGGCAAGAATAATTTATTTTTGTTCCTAGTATGCCTCTGTGTTACATCAGACTGTTTTATAAATAAATTTAAATTTTGTCTTACAAACAAACAGATATCCCTCACATACATACATGGTAAGGGAAGAATGTTTAATTTCTTAAAATGTGGTCTACAACTCTCACAGTACCCCAAATTGCATACAGCACGAATACATTTTTTTTGTACTACAAATGCTTTCTGGCTATCGGTAGAGTTACCCCATAACAATAACCCGTAGCTTAGAACTGAGGAAACATAACCATGATATGCACATAGAGCTGCCTCTCGCGACACTGTTCTCCGTAATCGTCTTAGAGCATAAACAAATCGGTCTAATTTTTTACAAATTTTAAAAATGTGCTCCTTCCAATTGCATTGTTCATCAAGTGTGATACCCAAAAATACTGCAGATTGTACCTTTTCTATCGATTTATTATGAAATTTAATGTTAATGTCTATTTTTTTTGATTTGTGTGTCGTAAATTGTATTATTTTTGTTTTGTCAAAATTAATATTAAGGTTATTTAATTCAAGCCATTTAACTACGTCACGAATAGAGTTATTGATTTGATTATTAAAATTATTTATGTCATTAGCCTTTATTATGAGGGTTGTATCATCGGCGAAAAGAATGCATTTTTCTTTCGTAGCTTGAGGTAGGTCATTGATATAAATTAAAAATAAAAGCGGGCCCAAAATACTACCTTGTGGAACACCATATTTAATAATTTTATAATCTGATCTATATGATGATTTTTGTATTTGTTTGTTTTTAGGCACCATCTTACAGATTTCAGTACATTGCCTTCTGTCTTTCAAATAACTAGCTATCCAATTATTTGCTTCACCACGAATACCATATTTTTCTAATTTTTGAAGCAAAATGTCATGTTCTATGTGATCAAAGGCCTGAGTCATGTCTAATAGTACTGCTACTACAGGTATCCCTTGAGATATGCTTTCGGTGACAAATTTAATAAGATGAAAGCATGCAAGTGTAGTTGAACTTTTCTTTACAAATCCAAACTGCTGCCGATTTAATATATTATGCTTTGTAAAGAATAAGTTTAATCTATTACACATAGCTTTTTCAAATATTTTCGATAACACCGGCACGAGAGTAACTGGTCTATAATTATTTACTGTTGCCTTGTCACCTTTCTTAAAAAGTGGTTTTACAATTACTTGTTTTAACTTCGATGGAAAGATGCCTTTACAAAACGATAAATTTATCAAAAAGCTTAAAATTTCAGATATGCTATTTGCACACGCTTTTAATATTTTCGTTAAAATTTCGTCGTATCCGACAGATTTACTATTATTAAGATTCATTATTATTTTACGAACCTCATAACAATCCGTAGGATATAGAAAAATTGTTTTGTCATTCGTTACAATCTGTTTAAGAAGATTATGATTTTTGTCGCGTTTTGTAATATTACCTATAAAGTGGTTATTAAAAACTTCCGCAATTTTTTGTGCATCAGTGTACTTAATGTTATTATACGTTATGTAATCTACGCCCTGAGAGTGTAGTTTACACATTATATTGTTTTTAATAACATCCCAAGTTGCTTTGCATTTATTAGCAACTGTTGCCTATATATTTATTATTTACATTTTTTCTGGCAGTGTGGATACATTTTTTCAATATGCGACTATAAGCATTGTATTTTTGTTTATTTAGATTTTTATTAGCATTGCCATGAATATATTTTAAATACAGATTTCTTTTTGTGATTGTTGCCTTTTTTATCCCTTTAGTAATCCACCGCGCTCTCATATTTGTATTTACTATTTTTATTCTAATGTTTGGAAAGCACAAATTATAAAAAACTAAAAATAGATCATGAAAATAGTCAAAAGCTACGTCAATATCTTCTATTGTATATATGTCAGACCAGGATAATGCCCGCATGCAATGATTAAACTTAATTATATTACTTTGACAATAATCTTTTCTATATTCAAACCAGTACGTAGTTATATGTTTTTCAGACATATTTACGCTGAGGGTCTGCGCTGTTTCGTGATCTGACAAACCCAGAAAATGAATGCCCGAATCAGCTTGTATTATGTTGCTAGCAATATGATCAATACACGCTTTATTTCTAGTAGGTATTCTTATGTGAAAGTCAATATTATGATTATTTAATATACTTGTTAATTCAACTGTTGGTTTAGTCTGTTTTAATATATCTATATTCCAATCACCCGTTAATACTAATTTAGTGCTCTCTTTTTTATTAGTCAGTTTTTGTAATAATATATTAAGTTTTTCAAAAAATGCTGGCAATGTTTCAGGTTTAGGTATTCTATATATGCAAATAATAATCATGTTTAATTGACTTAATTTAATTCCACAACATTCAAAACAATACTCACAGCCTAATTCGTTTGTTATCACAATTGATTTATATTTAATCCCTTTCTTAACAAAAATACAACTACCACCTCTTTTTTCATTAAGACGTGAAAAGCTTGCGGCTAGTTTAAAGTTATTAATGGAAATAATGTTCTCCGTTCCTTTTTTAATAAAAGTTTCACTTAAACATATTATGTCTACATCAATTTTTGATGTCTTTAATTGATCCAATACTATTTCCAAAGAATCAATTTTGCTGAAAAGTCCTGCAATGTTCTGATGTAATATATTCAATTTAGATTTGTTCACGAAAAAAATTATTTGTTGACTGTACACTTTTATTCTGTGGCTTAAAATAATAGGGTATCGTACCTTTTAAAGGTTGTTTTTTACTAGCTGTGGCAAGGTCAATGTGAATATGTGTTTCTTGTTTTTTTAATTGTTGTTCAAATAAATATGGAATTGTACCTTTTTTGAATTCGTATGGCCGATTTGTGTAAGATTTTTTAAATCCTTTATTTGTTTTAAAGTAATTTATACTATTTGAATTAAGTTTATGTTTACTAACTATAAATTTTTTATCGTAATCTTCAGAGTCAATGTGAAAGTTTATTATTTTTGCTCTATTAATATTACCATGAAGTCTTAAAAATTTACAATTTTGATATAACCGAGTAACACAGTACATATGATTATTCAGAGATTTTTCTTTTAGATAATTATTTTTTAAAGTCTCTAAAACGAACCGAAAGTTACATTAATAAACAGGTCATTAAAAGAAAGAGGAATGAAAGTGAACGCAAGTAAGACGAAAGTGATGGTTTTTGAAAGAGAAGAAAGCAAAACGGTATGTGAAATAAGAATAGAAGGAGAGTTAATTGAGCAAGTGGATGAGTTCGTATATTTGGGATGAGTATTCAGCAGGGATGGGAGATATGATAAGGATATTGAACGACGAGTGTATGCAGGAAATAAAGTAAATGGGGCTCTACACTCTATTGTGAAAAGTCAATGTGTCAAAAAAGGCACGTATGGCAATTCACGTAAGTTAGTTTAACGTATGGTAGTGAAAGTTGGGTGTGGCAGAAGAAGCACGAGAGTAGAATAAATGCAGTAGAAATGCGGTCGCTGAGGAGTATGTTAGGGCTGAATCTGAGTGACAGGGTGAGAAACTGTGTGATAAAAGAAGAGTGTGGTTTGCAAGATGATGCGGTGACCAGTATTAAGAAAGGAATGCTTCGGTGGTTTGGTCATGTAGAAAGAATGAATGCGGAAAGACTGACAAAGCAAATATATGTTGCAGAAGTGAATGGAAGAGTCGAAAAGGGACGTCCTGGGCGGAAGTTTGTCGACCAAATTGGCGATATACTAAAAATGTGCCAAATTAAGAGTACCCTTAACTGACGAGCATGTATGCGTAGGTATATGGATGTGGAAGATTCGAGAAAGGTATGTCAGGATCATGGAAAATGGAAATCTGTAGTCTCTGCCTACCCCTCTGGGTACAGGCGTGAGTGTTTATGTATGTTTATGTTTTTATTTATTATACAACTAGCTTCTTATACTATATTAACGTAGGTTTATAAAATAATCGTTATCTTTTTTAAATTTCAGCGAATGCCTCTGAACCATACGTGAAAGAGTCAGAAAAGTACCCATTCGACAAGTTTCCTCAATTCTGGTACGCGTCGGAGGAATCCTTACGTCTACACAAAAAGCGGAAACACCCTTACGCTGCCATGTTCAACTATAATTGGTTCTGTGCATGGGGTGATGGTATCCCTAATAGTTAATTCCCACCCTGGTACTTCGGTAGGTATTTTGTATCAATGCTGACAGAAATCGCATTAAAATTAGTAACTTTAATTTTAGGTAGAATTTTTAAGCTTGAAGCAGGCAACACTGTTGTGATTGGAAATCATGATTTTTAGTGAAGGAAAGGATGCTTACTGACAGCAATAAAATCAAGTTTTAAAATTTTTTTTTTTTGAGTAATATTTGTAAGGTAAAGGCCAGTACAAATAATTTTTGAATTGTCGTTTTCGAGACACTTTTCTTTTAAATTTATAATTTATTTAGTTTAATTCAATAATGTACTTACAATAATGAACAACAGTTATTATTTTTATATTTGACGTAAGCTAGTGTTGCTAGGTATTTAAAATTTTAACTATTTGGTAGAAACATCACATTATTTTTGTATATATTTGTGCTATGATAAATCAGTAATTGTAAATTTTAATGAAGTAATGCCTGAATTCATCAATAATCGAATCGTGCCTTGTTCGCTGTGGATATGTTTTGGACATTATTTTTTATAAATAACATTCCATATTTTAAAATTCAATAACAATATCCGAATTAAAAAATTCTAATTGTTGCCATTTAATAATGTGAGAGCAATAATGCGTTAAAAAATTCAAAATCAAAATCTTTATTATTACGTATTAATTTTTTATAATATTGATTCCATGTAAAATTTAAAATAACTAAAGTAACGGTATACACAAGTTAATTCGGATGGTGAATAAAATTAGCACACAGAGAATAACATACAGATTTTACTAAATTTAACAGATAATAAATGGTAAGTCAGTTTAGGCAGTGGCCAATTTGTTTTTTTTTATATTTATTATCAAAGACAATGGAGTAGGCTCAGCCACTAGTGAGAGAAATTTATGTATGTAAGTGCCTAAACTATTTCAGAAAACTGTTATGCCTCGCGTTGTTAAGTGAGAAATGTTGAGACATAGTGGCTGTATGATCAATAGGCCTTTGTCTATTCAAAAGTATAAAATAATAATAGATGCAATAAACTAATTTTTCGCGCCTATTTTGCAGTTGGTTTTATTTACAATCATCAGTAATTGTTTAATTTACGTGAATCTGTATGTTATTTACAGTCGCTTAACAAGGCTAGAATAACAATATACTATATAGTTTTATATGCCATTTTAGCTGTGTACCTACGAGATTAAATTAGACATAAGTGTATATATAGATAGTTTAGTTCTAGAGACCAATCGTACAAAAACGAGTATACCAGTATTTTTATATGAATTTTTAAAATGCATTTACTAGGGTATTTGAATATAAAATGATACAATAGACCAAATGGATACAGTATTAATGTTTAGCGGTAAATATGTGTAAGTTTACTGAATAGTTTCCGACATTAATGATTAATAATGTTGCATACACCACACAAATAAGTTTATACGTCTTTCAATACTCAGATAACTTGGTAGCCACCTATCCTGAAGTAAAAAATGAATTTTATAAGGTCATCACCACCACACTACAGTATGTTAAAAATCCTTGTCCGATCCGTGGGGGTGCTTTTAGGTAACGTGATATTGGCTGTTCATAAATCTTTTTCAGAGAATAAATAAAAAAATATCCCGCAAAAAATAGAATTAAATTCAATTAAATAGGGATTTACGTGGCAGTTCATGTAGTGTGGATATAATTAATACGGCACTTTCAAAAGTAACAGTCGCAGACAATGGTGCTGCCAGATTTAAAAAAAATGCCGACTGTTAACCATAATGTAGTGATGATTAGACATCTTAAATAACAATTACGTTTTTATATTCAGTTTTTATATGTTTTAGTTTTTTTGTCGGATAAGGTGTTTTTACATATTGCATATACTATTTTATATATTTCATATGGTTTTATTTCAAAAAGCGGGTAAATTCACTTATTTGTATATAGACTATGGCAGCTTGTAGTATTATGACGAAAAATTTGTCGACTCTGCTTAACAAGCTAATCAAATATTTAAAATAAACAATTTAAGTTATATCAATTTGTAATATATAAATCATATTGGTTTTTAATCTAAATCATGTGCTAATTAAAAAAATACTGCTGATAGAAAATAAAAGCTTTTATTGAAATCTATTTTCCGTAGTCTCAGAAACAATAACGGCATTATAAAAATACTTAACAATAATTTTTTTAACATTCATTTCTTTTACTTTGAAAAAAAAAACGTTCACAGAATAAGCAAACGTTTGTTATTACGATATGGCAGTTGAGGCGGGTAAAGGTGTTAGACCATACATCTTGGTAATTCAAGTTTCATCTAGGGCTACGAAAAGAGCGCAAAAATAATCTGCAGCTTATTTAATTATTGCTAAATTTTGTTTTGAAAATTCAACTCTTGCTTTCCTTTGGGCGTCAGTTAACATTCGACCTTTTTGAATTTTGAGGTAAGAGTTAAACTGAATTGTCTCAATTTGGTTTGGAAATTGGCTTTATAATCTCAGTTAATAACAGATGGTCACAAGTCGGTCACCTTAAGGGGATATAGTAAGTCAGCTCAAATTCTGATTTCGCCCTCACTTCCCCGCGCGTTGTATGCTATGTACCGACATGTTTGTAATCACTAATACTGTGAGTAGATAGGTCGTTAGATACTTATTTCATTCGGTTTATCATATGTATGCATGTTTCTTTACGCCAACCCAGTCGCTTCTTATTTTTATTACGGTTATTTCCCATTTTAATTTTACGTCGTCCTGCTGCGTAATGTGTGTTCTGATCATAAGCGACACAACTACCCCGTTCAAATGTCGAAGCGAGAGTAACCGGTCGGCAGGAAACAAGCTTCAAGACGCCGACAGTTTAGGTAATTTATTTTTACAGTGAAAGTAACGGTAATTTAAAAGAAATAAAAAACATAAGCCCCGCTTTGTAGTTAGTTCAGTTAGTATGCAAAGTTTCATGATCTAATTTGAAGTATTTTATGAATACCAGCTGTTTATTGTTCAGTTTTGAGGTAACTTTGGATTTTTTTTTCTATCGAGAAAATTTTACGGAATCATGTTTTCGTCTAACATAGTACTTAATATTAATCCTCAACTTTACCATCTATTTATTTCAAAATTAATGCTGCAATATTTTCGGCATAACGGAGGATCTTGCTAAGCCATTTGAGGTAGTATTTGAAATATTTCTCCTTAACAATTTCTTCGATCTTTTTATGTTTTCTTGTGTAGCAGCTGTTGTTAGCGGATGTAATCATTGCAGGCAGTTCTGACGCATTTAAAATTCAGCGCACCATTATGCCACTGTAAAATAGGATGGAACATTATCTGTCATAGTAGATTGCAGTTTTTCAAAAACAATTTTGTAGAAAAAATTTTCGCATTCGCATGAATTTCAAAAAAAATCAAATAAATACCTAGCCTTGATTGACCGTAAGGCAGCGTATTCGAAATTACTGAACTAATGTAGAGTAGAGACGAGTAGAGATGTTTAAATTTAGTGCCTTTTCCTGCCACTGTAGCGCTAATAGTAATTTAGAAGATGGCGTCAATAATTTGACTGCACGATATTTTTTTAAATTTTAAACGATATTAATGTTTTTTTTTCTCAAAATAGGCTATATTTAAAGGGTGGACCTATCCAAATTTGAGAAATAATTCACACCTATGGAGGAAGAAATAATACTTTTTTAATGTTACTTAAGACTTGGTGTGTCGAAGAATTAACCTCAACTTCTAAAGCTATTATGTGGAAATGATTTAATCCTTATTAGTTCCTTGTAGTCGGATTTTACCGTTTTAAACTTTAAAACGGTAAAAGCTGACTATAAGGAACAAGTAAGAATAAAATAATTTCCACATAATAGCTTTAGAAGTTGAGGTTAATTCTTCGACAAACTAAGTCTTAGCATCGAGCTAAGAAATATGTGGAAATTATCTTGTTATTTTCATGTTTTTGAAGTCGTCTTTTAGCTGTTATTGATATTTCAAATTCACCCATGATGTTTTAAGTATTAGTAACATAATTTTATAATATAACAGCGGAATTTAATTTGAAAAATATCTTGAAACTCATGACAACACTCACAAACTGTAAAAATTTTGTTCCATCGGTAGACTATGTAGTGGCTAAGGAGCTTCAGTTAATTTAACTAGTCTATTGTTAATTGCTATTTTTAAAAATTACTCAGCGCTGAAAGAAAGCATTCTTAAGAAACCTGCATGTCTGAGCAATAAAATATTAGTAAATAATTATTTTATTTTTTCGTGAGTTTTTTTGTTATTTTACAAAATACAATGGATCAAATAAATCAACATTTTATAGAGTTTGAATATTGACTTTTTGCAATTAAGATCATAATTAATGTTTTAAATTATTATACCTATATTAATATCACAGAATAATCGTTCATTAAAATGGGATATATAAATAAAACAATTGTGTTTGTGATTTTTAAGAACATAATTTTAAATCTATGAATTTTTTTAAATTTGTTTTTAGGCATTGACCTCAAATAACATCAAGTGTATGGGTATGTTCCGAAATGATCCCAGTAAACTGGCGAATGCCAATGACGTCATTAATTGGCGCCATAAAGTACTGGCGCGCCGCCGCCATATTGTGTGGGATATCCCGCCATATTAAAACAATTTTTAATTCCATGTACGCTGAATAAAGTATGCCGGAAATTGTTTTTATTTATTTAAATACAAAAAATTATAGAATAATTGCTGGTAATCCCCATTCTTCACAAATTAATTGAAACAGGATGTAATGACTTTTGGAGCACAAAATGACAAAATATTCGACAACACTTTTCTAATATGACGCAAATGTATGATGTCATATACTGTCCAATGCTTTAAAACAAATCACCAGTATGGCGTCGATTAATGACGTCATTTGCATTGGCCAGTTACAATGGGGTTCTATTCTAATAAACTAATATTTCCACTCTATATTTTACATAAGTAGGTATTTGACTATAAATAACCTGTGAACAATAAGACTTAAATAAAATACTCCAGTGATTGTAGTATTGCAATGTAACCCTCCAAGAAAACTATTAAGTGTATTTTGTACGAGAATTGTGTAAATAAATTTTTTTGTAATGAATTATCGTTTAATTTTATACCTTTTCCTGCGACATCATCTAGTAAGTTATTGGGGAATATAGATGTGCCCAAGACTGCCTTTGTGGCACGTGGATACTATTATAGTATGTATGCATAACTTAAAAGCCGTGAAGGCGCCAAAAAATTAACTTATCATGAATCTATATTATTGATAACTAAATATGTTTTATTTAGTCTAGCAACATTATTAATTAGCATTACTATCGCGGGGAATCCCCGCCGCGTGCCAGCAAAAGCTAAGGATACCCCATTCTGTTTGTTCGGACATAGATTACTGACTTAAGACGGTTCCCCTAGCGAGAGACTTTGAGCGTTCGGTCCCATACAATCCACGCGCTCTCGCTACAATATATCACGGAAAAATACGCCCGAATATTTGGAATTATTTCAATTAAAAGAGATAAGCGAACTTAAGAAATTAAATAAAACGTGTAGAATATAGATTTTTAAATTATCTATCCGTTAGTGTAACTCTCAAATGATTAGAGCATTTCCTTTAGCAACAGATGCATGTAATCAATAATTTTAGTCATTTTTTTAAAGTAGATTTTAAATGTATTCATAACACAAAAACAAATTAGAACGTGGAATGTGATGATAGGATATCGAACATTAATAATGTGCTTTTAGATGTAGCTTATTTCTCATAACTAGCTGTATTGCGAAACGTTCCATCCGCTCGTGTTGAGCGATGGGAAAGTAACTGTGAAGATTTATGGGTATCGGTACAAATAAAAATTGGCAATATTATCTCGGATATTGCCATTTGCGCGGTATATTTACCTCCACCAGTTAAATCAGATACTTTAACATATTTCCTTGACAAAGTTGATAACGTAACGAACCAACCCAATAACGTTCTAATTATGGGCGATTTTAATCTAGGATTCATTAACTGGAGTAGAGATCATGATCATATTGCTCAAATGGTTCCATCTAATTACAATAGTACCCTCGGATGCGGTCTTATTGATTTCATGTCTCTTAACAACTTTAGTCAATTTAACAACATACCAAACAGTGACGGCAGATACTTAGATCTCATTATGAGCAACTTTCCCGGTGTTGATGTCTCGGAGCCTCTAGAACTCTTGAGTAGGCTGGACTGTAAACATCCTAATCTTTTAGTAACGTTGCAAAAAGCAAATTTTACTTATCTCCAGCCTAAGAAACGAACTGACCACAATTTCTATAGGGCAAATTACGAGGAAATTGCCTCGGACCTGGAGTGTATAGATTGGGTGGAGAGGTTTTCGAGCTGTAGCAACGTCAATGAAATGGTTACAAAATTCTATGATGAGCTAAGATTAATTATTGATAGATCTGTCCCCAAGCGCCGTCCTTCCAAGAGTAAATACCCCAAATGGTTTAGCCGCACCCTGATTAAACTTCTATCTGAGAAAAATAAGCTACGCAACAGATATCGGAAATATGGTAATCCACGTGACAAATTTGAACATGACCTCTTACGGAGCCGCTGTCACAAGCTTATTGACAAGTGCTATAGTGACTATAAGACAAATATTGAGAATAGAATATCGCGTAATGTCAAATCTTTTTGGCAATACATAAAAGACAAAAATAGCAACCGGTCAACTCTTCCCTCAAAAATGCAATTAAACGATTTCATTGCAGAATCTGGTTCCGAAGTAGCCACTCTTTTCGCCAGACATTTTGCTTCCACGTTCAGTTCAAATTTTGAAAAAACAAATCACATCTTCGAGGATTTATCGCCACTTATTTTATCGAATATTCAATTTTCTGAAAATGATACCTTAAGAGCAATTAAACGATTAGACATACAGAAAGGAGCCGGTCCTGATAAAATACCTCCTCTATTTATAAAGACCTGTGGATCTCTTTTGTCTCAACCATTAACTATGATCTTCAATTGTTCGCTCAGAGATGGTGTGTTCCCCGAGGAATGGAAAAAAGCAAAAATAGTACCTGTATACAAAAAAGGTGAAACAAGCAACGTTAAAAACTACCGGCCGATTTCCATTTTATCCACATTTTCGAAATTGTTCGAGTCTCTGATTAATCCACTAACTATTAGCCACATAGATACTTCACTAACTGAGTACCAGCATGGGTTCCGCAGGGGCCGCTCAACACAGACTAATTTGGTCTCATTTATTTCTGAAATTGCACTGGAGGTCGATAGTGGAAGTCAAATTGATGCTGTATACACAGATTTTACCAGTGCTTTTGACAAAGTAAATCACGCACTACTTTTAACAAAATTGCAAATGAAAGGGATACATGGTAGTTTGCTTCACTGGTTTAGATCTTACCTTAGTATGAGACCCCAGGTTGTTGCTGTTGGGGGTTTTGAGTCAGATATATATTTTGCATCGTCAGGAGTCCCACAGGGATCTCACTTAGGCCCACTCCTATTTCTTATATTTATTGACGATATAGCGGTGCACATAAAAAACTGTAAATTCAGCTTATTTGCAGATGATTTAAAAATTTACAGAGCAATAAATTCTTCCCATGACACAAAACTTATCCAGGAGGATTTAGACAGTATTCACACATGGTGTGAATCAAATGATATGACCCTAAACGTTGATAAATGCTACCATATCAAGTTCACAAAAAAGAAAAATCATTTCCCATCAACTTATGAAATTAACGGCTCAACATTAACTGAAGTAGAAGAAATAAGAGATTTAGGTGTAACAGTAGACAAGCACCTTAAATTCACTTCACATATTAACAATATTGTGCATAAATCCTCGAAAATGCTTGGTTTTCTCAGGCGAAGTACTGCGGGTTTCCGTTTAAATTACAACCGAAAAATATTATATAATGCTTTGGTTCGGAGTAACTTGGAATACGCTAGCGTGGCATGGAACCCTGTATATGCTGTTCACTCTCAACGCTTGGAGGGTATTCAGCGTAGATTCACTAGGCATTTGGCATTTATTACGCAGGGCGTGTCTCACCGGTCACCATATGAGCATCGTCTTGTCTTTTTTAAAATGAAATCGTTGCGTAGCCGTCGAAGGAATCAGGATTTGGTGTTTTTGCACGGACTTGTCAACGGCAAAATAAAATGTAATGAGCTCCTAGAACGTGTTAAATTGACGGTGCCTGCTCGCATACCCCGACATCCTATCAAAAAAACTTTTGCCTTGCCTTCTGTGAGGACTAACCTTGGACGCCATTCTCCTCTCGTCAGATGTTGCGCACAGTACAACGAGATGAATATCGAAACATTTGACATTTTCCACGACTCGTTGATTAAATTTAAACGAAAACTGGTCGGCCCTTTGTGAAGAGGCAATTGTTCTTAGTTAAGTTTTTAGTATTTTTTGGTGAATTTTACTATTTTATTGTTTTAAAATTTTCAGATATGTATATATAATGTTGTTACTTAATATAATCTGTCAATGTTGTGTGCACCTATAATAGGTATATGTATAAGAAATTATACTATAAAAATGTAACTTATAATATGTATACATGTACTGTTGGTGTACCTTTTAAATAAAAATAAAAAAATAAAATAAAATAAAATAAATAAAATAACTAATGAGATAATAGTCTCTGAAAAACGCACTTTTGCCAGGTTTTGGTCAGGGTAGCGCCTTAAAAAGTCGGCTCGTGGCAACCGCTTAAATAATGCGCTGCAACGGCCGTTGTTTACAGATTACGGATACGAAATTTAACATTCATATCGTAATATGTCAAGTCAATTATATATATATATATATAGTTCAATGCGGCTTAGCCCAATTTTGAAAAACGGTGACCCAGATTATCCCGAACATGACAATCATAAACATTTTTCCAATTTTTTGGAAAACTTAATAACGGTGTGTAGCGGTGTATGGGCTGTGGTAGCTCAGATGGTTAGTGTTCCCCGCTTGCCAAGCGTGGCAACCATAGCACATAGACTGACCCATGGGCTGGGGATCGATCTATGGGGAAGGCTGTAACAGAACTACAAGAAGAATTGGCATAATCGTCACACTTGGCTAAGAGCCGTGGTAGCTCATATGGTTAACGCTCGCTGTAAATATAATAGAACGCGAGTAACCCGTGTTCGATCCCCTCCGGCACCAATGAAACTGTTCATTGCAATTTTAAGTGTTGATTTACCACGTGCTCTGCGGTGAAGGAAAACATCGTGAGGAAACTTGCATGTCTGAGAAATAAAATATTTCGAAGACTTGTGAAGTTCACAGCGCAGCGCGGTGGACACTTCCTTGCCCCAAAACCCTCTCAGAAATGAGGGGAAGCCTGTGCCCAGCCGTGGGACGTATATAGGCTGTAACTTTAACTTTTTTTAAATATTTTTTATAGAAGAGGGGGCAAACGAGCATACTACCGCACATACATGACTACCGCAGCCGGGAAATTGCAGGTGCGTTGCCGGCCCTTTAGAAAGGAGTAAGCTCTTTTCTTGAAGGTCCCCAGGTCGTATCGGTCCGGAAAAATCGCCGGTGGTAAATTATTCCACAGAGAGGTCGTACGCGGAAGAAAACTCCCAGTGAAACGTACAGTGGTGGACCGCCAAACATCCAAATGGTGTGGATGGTATCGGGAGATTTGTCGCGTAGTATGTTCATGAAATTTGGCAGCTGGGATTAATCCGAACAATTCCTTAGAGTACTCCCGGTGATGAAAATACGCAGAGAGATGTAATATCTCTTCGCAGCGCCAGTGAATCGAGCCGATCGGAAAGCACTCGGTCGTCGATGATTCGAGCCGCTCTGCGCTGGATGCGGTCAAGTGGAACGAGCTGGTACTGGGGAGCCAAGCTCAGAGATGGGAACAGTATTCCATATGCGGCCGAACCTGCGCCTTGTAAAGTTGCAGGAGGTGTGCCGGCATGAAATACTGTCTCGCTCTGCTGAGCACGCCAAGCTTTTTAGATGCCAATTTGGCCTTTTATTCCAAGTGACCACGAAACTGCACGTTACTCAATATGTCGACGCCGAGGATTCCGATACTGGCTGAGGCAACAAGGGGAGTGCCTTGAAACTGAGGAGATACGACAAAGGGGTTCTTTTTAGCGGTTAACGCGCAAGCTTGTATCTTCCAAGGGTTAAACTGGACTAGATTTATTAGTCGCCTCCAATCCGAGACTTTGTTTAGCAAAGACTTTACTTCAGACACAAGTTTGTCCCGGTACTCGGAGACGTTTTCCCGAGAAATTTTGTGTACAGAGCATCACCAGTGTTGTCATCCGCATAGCAATGAATGATACGGGCTTGCAACATATCATTGATATGCAGAAGAAACAGCGTTGGCGATAGCATGCAGCCTTGTGGAACACCAGCATTAATAGGCTTGTGATCGGAGCATGCACCGTCTACAACGACTTTGATACTCCGATCTGCAAGAACGCTGGTGATCCAATTGCGCAATTTCTCGGGAAGCCCATAGGAAGGGAGCTTCGAAAGAAGTGCTTTGTGCCAAATCCGATCGAAGGCCTTCGCAATGTCCAAACTAATGGCCAATGCCTCCTCCTTGAACTCTACTGCCTCCGCCCATCTATGAGTTAGGTAGACCAGAAGATCACCAGCTGATCGGCCACGGCGAAAACCGTTTTGGCGATCACTAATCAGCTGGTGATCCTCAAGGTACCTCATGAGCTGGCAATTAACAATGGACTCCATTGTTTTGGAGAACAAGGAGGTGATGGCGATAGGCCGGCAGTTGAGCGGTCGCCTTTTGTAGGGATCGGGTGGACGAAAGCCGTCTTCCGTGATTTTGGAACTACGCCTAGGGCGTAGGAGTACCAGAAAAACGCGTTAAAACCGTTGCCAACTCTGGAGCACACGTCCTCAGTTTTTCACTTCCGTCACAATTGGGGGGATTCCGTCAGGCCCACTGGACTTGTGGATGTCCAGGGAGAGGAGTGCTTTGCGAACCGAGCGCTGTGTGAACTGTACTTCCGGCATGGAGCACTCACACCGCGGGATGGTCGGTGGCGTACTCCCCCCGTCATCGAGAGTCGAGTTGGACGCAAAGAAAGTGCCTAGCAGATCGGCTTTCTCCTTTGCGGTATGGGCCAGTGAGTCGTCCTCCCTGTGCAGAGATTGAAGAGATGGCTGACAGAAATTCCCCTGGACAGCCTTGGCGAGAGACCAGAATACACGGGTTCCAGAAGGAAGGTGAACTAGTTTCTCGCCAATTCTATCTATGTGCTCTGACTTTGCCTTGGCAATGACTCCTTTGAAGGACCTGGAGGCGGAATTTTACTTCTTTTTTAGAGCGCTGGTGTTTACATCCTGGGACGTTGATACGTCAGCCCAGGCTTGGTAGCACTCCTGCTTATAGCATGATGCTATTTTACAGGGGCGACCAAACCATGGCTGAGATTTGCATCCGATGGGCACCACAGAGGAAGGAATGAAAAGTTCCTTATCCTGAAGTACCACATCAGCGACAGAATCCGCAACAACGTTGGGATCGTCCGGCGAGAAGCAAACCCACCCCCAAGGGTAGGATGCAAAGAAAGACCGCATCCCATCCCAATCGGCTTACCTATAGTGCCAAACACGGTGGCAGCCTGCTGAATGCAACTGCGATTTCAGCGCGAGTAGCACCACACTCCGGACAAGACAAAGGCCCGAGGAGCCTAAAGGGGCGTCGACGGAAATCTGATATCCGTCCGGGTGAGAGGTCAGCAGAAGGTTCAACAGGGAAGGTGCATGACCTGGAATCCGCGTAGGCGAAATAACCAGTTGTGTCAGACCATATGCTAAGTCAAAATCATGGACAGATCTCCCCGCATGATCGGTTAAACGTGAATCAAGCCATTCGGCGTGATGGGCGTTAAAGTCGCCGAGGATCACTATCTCTGCGGGGGGGATCTGCTGTAGCAACGAATCTGTAGCCATTTGGACGTGGTCGAAGAGTCGGTCTGTTTCGGCATTACCACTATGGGACCTATAGAGGCACTCAAAGACGCGCGGATGGTCGTCGCTGTCTACACGTAGCCAAAGGATGGACAGGTCCGAACCTTCAAGACTGTCGAGGCGTCGAAAACAGTTGTCTTCTCTGACGTAAACGCAAACTCCAGCCCAAGACTTTAAGGAGTGTTCCAGTTTGTACCCCGGGTAGGAGAGATATGAGACATCAGCCGGAGAAGACACCTGCGTCTCGGTCAGAAAGAGCAGAGCCGGCCTCGCCGTCTCGAGATGGTAGTGGACGGCGTTTAGGTTAGAGTGAAGTCCCCCTGATATTGCAAAAAGTCACGGAAAGCGTGGCAGGGGTCGCCTTGGTCTTGTTGCTCCGTTTGCCCCGAGCAGTTGTAGTCTTGAGCGGAATTTTGTATTTATAAAATCTTACCCAACTATTAACGGTCCACCATTACATCGGTGCAGCAGTTCATCGGAGCCATCCACGCAGTCCCTGTTATGGTCACACAATCCGTAAATGGGGATACAGGCGCCAGCACCTGAATTGCATTTTATAACATCTGGAATAAATGAAAAAATTCTCAAATAAAGTAAAAAAGGTAGATTACTTATTACTTGCACCTGGAATAAGAAACTGCAACCAATTTTATAACTTTGTGTGAGTCAGAGAAGTGTTGCCACTTTTTTAAAAAGTCCTTGAAAATTGAGATAAAATACTACAAATATAAGAGTACTATGCGATGCGAAAGCGAAAGTACATCTGTATGTTTTAATAAAATTAAACAATTTGATAATTCAAAAAAAGATGATGAACGTAGGAGGCGTCTGTAGATCATTTAAAAGTCTTCTTGGTAGATCGCTCTGGTTTAGGATGAGTTTGATGCATGTGAGTGCATAAACGCGTGTGTTTATTTAAAAGAGTGGAGTTTTTTTGGCTTCACCAATAACAAAGGCTGCGCTGTATCTACCTTTGTTTACTTAATCTGAGACAAAGATGTTAAAAATTAATTTGTTAAGAACTTAGTAATAAAATAAAATGATATTATCTAGCTTGAAGAGTTCGCAGAGTCTACCTAACCTGAAGATGCCTTGTTTGGCGGTGAAACCCATGTCGTATCATCGACGACGATGTGTCTTTTCTAGTGCAGTGGTGTTGGGAGTCGTGGTGATGAGGTTAGTGCACGCAATTGAGTGAAGGGAGGTGCTCTTCAAACTAGGTAAGACACATCATTTTATTTTATTACACAGATCTAATCCAATAAAATCTATTGGCTTAAAATCCCTATCTAAGCCAATAAAGTTTATTGGCTTAGATAGGGATTTCCCTGTATGATAAGTTTATTATAGTAATAATAATATATTTTTTAATTTACTCTCACAATTTAAATTAACAAGGTAGAGTATAAACCGTGTAATGTACACTATGGGCTGAGAGTCTGATGTCTATACTAATCGGAAGCCTTTGTTACGGATCACCAGGGTCACCACCTCAGGATATTATAAAAATAACTAAACAAGCTACTTGCATGATTAACAAATGAGAGACATGATATTGTATTATTAGTTACTTTTGCGTTGTGTGTGTGAGTGTGAGTGTGTATGTATGTATGATCCATCCTTACTTAGAAATCATGATATGCGCAGAAAAACCAGAGTAACTGACATAGCTTAACGGATTACTAAGCTGAGGTGGCAATGGGCCGGCCATATAGCTAGAATAACCAAGAACCGATGGGGAAGAAAGGTACTTGAGTGGCAGCCTCGTACCAGTAGGTGAAGTATAGGGTGGCTGGCCCCGCACTAGATGGAGTGACGGCCTGGTAAGACATGCAAGACGTCAAAGGATGCGGGTATCTCAGGACCATGCTTTGTTGCATTTTTTGGGGGATGCCTACGTACAGCAGTGGACTTGTGAAGTGATTACATTAGTTGAGAAGGAGAACTTACTTTCTCTTCTCTCTGCACAGTGCAAAATCTTCGTCAATGCCATCTGAGCAATCGTACACCCTATCGCAATCATTGTTGCCGCGCTGTACACAAAAGTTCCGTCATTGCGTTGGAATTCATTTTTACTGAAAGAAATATAATATTGATCACTAACAATATAAGTGTTTAAAAAACTTAACACGCATCGATCGAGCTGCGATGATCCCGATAATTATTTTATTTTATCCTGGAAAAAAGAGGATAAAATAAGGAGGAAGGATAAAATAAATAAAGTAATAGTAAAAAAATAAGTGATAGAATCAGGCGGAAATCCATTATAATAAAAATATTAATTACTTCGCAACCTTCCGCCAACTAAATACAATAATGTGTCTTACCTGGATTGAAGAGCACCTCCCGCCCTCCCTCAATTGCATGCACTAACTCCGTCACCACTAGTCCCACCACCACTACTCCCGGCACCACTGCACTGGTGGCACTGGCACCACGGCAGCTGACCGCTAAGATTACTAAGATGACTTAGCGGTCAGCTGCCGTAGAGTCTACATCACCGGAGGATGCCGCGTGTAGAGGCGAAACACGTGTCGTATTATCGTCGATGGTCTTACCTGGAATAGTGGTGTTGGAAGTAGTGGTACCGGGAGCAGTGGTGTTGGGAGTAGTGGTGACGGAGTTAGTGTGGTTAGTTAAATACTGTGGCCGGCTTCACTCGGTCACTGTGACATAGCCGCGGGACCCGAAGCTTGTTGTCGTGCAGAGTCGAGCGTGTGCCTGCTGTACTACCATATGTCAGAGGTGTCATAGACAAGATTGGCTACATCTTGAAGCGAGCTTCTATTAGAACATTCTACAAGCCGCCGAAGAAGATTAGTCAGTTCCTACCATCAGTCAAGTGTCATATTCCTCTACAAGATGCAGGAGTGTACAAGCTTGATTGTGAATGTGGTCTCTCTTATATAGGACAAACAAAAAGATCAATTAGAACCCGCGTAAAAGAACATATAGCTGATGTGAAGCATCAACGTTCCGGGAAGTCTGCAGTTTGCGATCATATTTTACGGCCCCACCATTACATCAGATTTGATAGACCACAAATCCTCGCGAAAGAACACCGATTCCTACCAAGGATGATACGTGAGGCTATTGAAATTAAAAAACATCCTAATTTCAATAGAGAAGGAGGCTGGGTATCACCTGCTTGGGATCCTATAATCAATAAAATTAAAACTAAAACCAAGCATACCACTGCAAGACCTCAGGACATAGTCAGTTCATTTTGCATAGATCGGACCATAAACAATAATTAAAAAATCTGAAAGTACTCCGGGTTTAACAATGACATCGGGACGTCAGTCATCTCAGTCCCACGTGACCATGGGTGCTGGAAAGCGCCCGAAACGTCGGGAATTTAAAATAAAAGTAATTAAAAGTAAAATAAACGCGATAAAATCCGCGTTTGGCTGCCATAGCGGTCGGCCGCTTTTCCAACCGCGTCATGCGGCAGGCCGCTCATACGAACCGTCTCGGCGGCCAACTGCAAGTGCGTTAGCCCCCTTACGTACCCCTTTTATTAGCTTCGCGTATAGATAGATCTACACGGGAAGCTCATAAAAGCGTATTAAAAATGGCGCGTTTAGCTCCGACGCGTGACTGGAGTTTACTACTTAGAGCGATTTTCCACCGCCGCCGTCACCGGCACCTCAACGAGAACGAGATGATAGCGCCGAAATAGTGACACATACATTTACTAACAGCCGCCTGTCCACCGCAAGCGCGCCGCTCGAGCGCCGTCATCCCGGCCGACGAAGTTTAGAGTAGATCGGCGCGACCGCTAGAACTCGGCCCAAGGTACCGGCAATACATAACAAATTTAAACTTGTCCATCCACTCCGCCCCCGTAAACACAGGTGCACTTTCTATTCCCTCACTCTCATAGTCCTATGGGACTTCCGAGGCACGGAGGTGAGACACCGCCAACTTCCTGACTCCAGGCAATTTCTTGCCGCGGGCCTGTGGACGGCGAGCAATGGGTAGCTCGCCGTCCTTCCGTCTAACGACGACAGGCCGTGTCGACGGCGCGTTTTGTTCCACGCGCGCCTCAAAAAGCTGTCAGCAGCGTGAAGGGGCCCGCAAGGGCCGACGCCTGCCGGGGCTGCGGGCTGTTCGAAAGAGATACCGCGGCTCCGGAACGTAAGGGCACTGAAGGAACACGGATGGTTTTTAGTTAGTAAAAGTCTGACACTCCGAGCCAGAGCGAAAGGCGTCATTAGATGATTTTCCATCCGCAAAAAACGGATCATGATTTTTCAATCAATAAATTTCTTGCAAATTTATTGATTGAAAAATCATGACCCGACCCGGAATTCAAACATGGGGCGCATGCGACCACGAGACCAACAAGGCAATCAACTTTTTACTGTACCCATGATGAGGTATGGGGTACTAATAAATTTTCTCTCGCCGTCATTACACAGCAATGGCCTCCGATAGACAGCCGTATAGCCACAGAAATCGTAACAATAAGACAATAGAAGCCGCATAGACGCGTGACCTTGTTTCCACTATGATGTGTTGACGAAGATCATCCACTATTTTGTGATTTAATTGCGCGGGGAACGTCGTGCGTGAATTTGTACTATTATGAATTTATAATGGAGAACTGCAGCATAATCAGTTGTAAAAACTCATCAAGGACGTGTGATTCAACTAATAAAGGCATTGCATTTCATCGGTAAGTTGATTATTTACTAATTATCATTATTTTTAGCTAATTTACATCTAGATGTATACTTTACTATAATATTTACCTTTGTAAACTCATTTATTACTTTTCATATTGTACAATTATTATATAATATTATATATATATATATATATATATATATATATATATATATATATATATATATATATATATATATATATATATATATATATATATATATATATATATATATGAGATGGGCCGAATATTCGTATCATTCGTTAAAGTGGTACTCAAAGTGTCCACTGTACTGAAATGTACGAGTTGAATAATGCCATGCCTTTCATAATTTTACTATTGAAAGTATATTTTATTTATGGGTTAAATCTACTTGTATAGCGTTATGATTTTGAGGCACTGTAGATTCATTTCCAATTATAGCAGATGGAAAGCTTGATAATTTTTTTTATATACTCGAACAAATATAGGCAAATATAAGCATGTACAGGTAATTTGCTCAGTACTAAATAATGCAATAACATATCAGTTGTGGCGGGGGAGCTAGAGGCAGGGTTTAGCGCTAATCCCGCGCACTTTACGGTAACAAGTTTCCACATAAATTGGTTATGTACCAAGGCGATTCTGCCGAATAAAGTTCGGCCGAATATTCGGTTCGGTAAAAGTTTTACCGAACTTTTGGCCGAATATTCATATTCGGTGAAATCCATATTCGGCCCATCTCTAATGTATATATATATATATATATATATATATATATATATATATATATATATATATATATATATATATATATATATATATATATATAATGAAATTGTTAATTGCTATTTTAAGTGCTGATTTACAACGTGCTCGGCGGTGAAGGAAAACATCGTGAGGAAACCTGCATGTCAAAAATATTTCGAAGAAATGTGAAGTTCGCCAACACGCATTGGGGTAGCGCGGCGGACAATTCCTTGCCCTAAAACTCTCTTAGAAATGAGCGGAGGCCTGCGCCTAGCAGTGAGACGTATATAGGCTGTAACTTTTTTTTAACTTTATTTATACTCTAAGGTTTACCCTTTCCGAACATTAGTTCGGACAGGCAAACAGACAGATAGCCAAAAATTTCAAAAATAGTTATTCACGTCGTAGTAGCATGCAAGTAACCCCTCTGAAGTTTATCCCAGCAGTGGGGCATATATAGGCTGTAACTTTTTTTTTGTCGTAAATTCCGTTCTTAGTGAGCATCTATCTACATTACAAAATGAGTAACTATACTAAATTTCTAGACATTCGGGTGTATAGTTTTAGAGACCTCGTCATACTATATTAGAGAATACTGGTGCTGACAGATATGATATTTTAAAGCCAAATATTCATTATTTACGCTTCTGTATACAAATGAAAATATTTCAAATATAATCCAACCAAATTGTATTATTGATGAAGCTCACTCTTCTTTCGACTCGATAGGTCAATAAAATACCGAAGTAAAAAGCAGTCTAGCGAGTCGAAAGCTCCACACGACTAACTTCCCTGATGAAAGAATAAAAAAAACATATATTTTAATATTTTATACAATTTTACATTCGGCACAAAAAACGACTTGACCGAGTTTGCTCAAAATTTAATGAGGTCTAAGTTACATAATTATGCGTTAAATGAAACTGGTCCCACGTCAATATCACTTTTTGTTCTCGAGATACATGAGGCGAAAGCTGAATCCGAACATACATCCATACATAGCATGTGCACACGGACATCCTTATAAAAACCATACTATTCGAATCAAAACACCTTGAAACTTGGAGATATGTTAAAATTCCCAATTTGCAAAATCGGACCCATTACAATAACATCCCACTGGGAACTTCAGCGTAATGCTGTTGTTTTTTGTATGGTGAGTTTAGAGAACCGGAGATCCTTTTTTAAAGGTAATGAGGCATTGAATTTTAGCCCTAAGGACTGACAACGTAAAATAGATATGGGCCTTAGCATCCACTTACCATCAGATGGAATGTGTGCTCGTTTGTCATTCTAAAAAAAATACAATTGTCTATACTATAACCTTCTATTTATTTTTGTTGTGATGATATTGTGATTTCAAATAAATAGATTTTCTTTATTTATCTCTTCTTATATTGTTAACTATCTATCTCAGAGATTATCTAACTTATTTCTTTTACTGCTCACTTTGAAAATCAATTATTTTTCAGCGCCTCCAATTTTTTATACGCTCCTGAAACGTATTTTAAAATATATAGTATCTAAATGAAATTACAAATTAACCAACCACCCAACCACCACGCCAACACCCCCCATTTTTTTTGAGCCCCTTAACGCGCTCTAGGTTTTCAACGACCACAAGAGGCTATTATCGCCCACTTTGAGAAAGACTGATCTATCTAGTCAAGTACTTTATCTATTACTCACTTATAAATAATTTAAGCGTTACTCGCTTTTAAATAATGATTTAATAATTGAATATTGGAATATCTCTTAGATTAATAAACTTCGATGGCGTTTAACCAATCACCATGAAGTTGAAACATATTTTATAGGTTTATATATGCTTTCCACTTTTTGTATTTACTTACTAGATGGCGCTAAAGCACAACAACTTGTATACTGTTTCAAAATTTGTAAAATTTGTACTGGACCTCAGTCGGTCAGAACACTAAAACCTGGTTAGTCTGGTTTTACTATCACTAGTATGAACTACAAATCAAGTTTTTGTATGAAAACTACAAAAAAATGATTTACCTGCCATAGCCATGACGATAAAAGGCCGAGGATTCAACGGTTAACAATGACCCTGAAAAAGTACATAACGATGGCCCTGATTATCAGTTACGGTTTCAAACATCAACATCACCAGGTAAATGCCCATTGCTGGGTATTAGGTACTCTTCAACAGCAAAAATTTTCTTCGTCACTCTTTCCTCAGTCATTATTTCTAAATGTTTAAACCACCAAATCATTACACAACATCTCCTTCAAAGCACGCATTTCTCATATCACACAATTCCTCACCCTATCATTCAAAGTCATCCCTTACATACTTCTTAATGACCGCATCGCTCTAAAGCACTATTTATGCTTTTCTGCTACACCTGACTTTTACTGCTTTAAATTAAATAACACAGCATTGTAAATTACATACTTGCTTTTTTTGACACATTCTGAACTCCTAAAATGAAGCAAAGAGAAAGAGCCCCATTTACTTCGTGAGTTACATTCACTCTTCGTTCTAAATATTATCATGAGCACGCAAGCACAGGTGCACTCTCTATTCCCTCACTCTCATAATCTGATGGGACGGTAAACCGACACGACCGGAGAGAGATCAGGCGCAGGACTAACGGCTTTACGTGCTTTCCGAGGCACGGGGGTGAGACACCGCCAACTTCTTGACTCCGGGCAACTACTGAGAATTTCTTGAAGGAAAAACTCAATAATAAACTTTTTGGCCCGACCCGGGATTCGAACTCAGCACCTCATGATCGGCAGTCGCACTACTACAACCACTAGACCAACGAGGCAGTTAATTAAAAAAAATATATATACTGCAACTTACCTAAGAACACTAAACAAAAGTATTTTGCCAACATATTCAATCTGCCATTGAGTTATACAAATAAATCAATGCAATCTGCCATTACCACTTCAGAAACTAATTTAATAACACATTTATTATAGAAATAAGAAAAAGAGAGATTGATCTAATTTTCTAAATAAAGTGATTCTCTGGAATTTACAAGGAAGACATACAGTCGTTCATATATTCATTTTAACGAACAATGATAAATCCAATCATATTTGAAAAGGAATGTTAAACAAATCATGCATTTCAAACAAACACAAATCCGACAAGCCGTTTTTATCTAACGAAGGCAAATCCTTCTTAACCAATCAGCGTGGTGCATTCGTTCAATACGGCTGTCAGTGGTCGCTACATCATCAAAGGTCAAAGGTTAGTCGTCGGAACAAAAGCTACAGGAAAAAGTAAAAAAACTGTAAGTTAAGTTATGGCAAGACTGCCACGATCCTGGGGTTGTACACAAAGACATCTAAGTATGTAGTAATAGTATATATATCTTTGGTTATATTACATCAACACATTTTTGTTATATTTGCATTTTACGCTAGTTTATTCTGCATTAATTTTTATTATCTACTAACTGCCCTACATTTTCTGATTACATAATAATCACCATCATCATCAGCTTTTGGACATAGGCATTATAATATTTAGTATAAAGTCAAATATAGAGATATAGTTTGATAGATAGATTTTATTCTAAATTTTGCTTTCTAAAATTATGTGTGTATAAATTCCATGTGTGGCTATTTTAGATGATGTTTTTCGTTTGTGTGACAGTGTGACTAATATCATTACAGAAAGGGTTCCATCAACTGTATATCAAAATAGTCTGTGAATGCAAAACATACATAAAAAATGGTAAGAAATCATTGTTTTTATACATATTTTTTTTTATTTATCGCTTATATCTTTTAGGTATTTTAAATAACCAGCCACGGAAAAAACCGACATGTGGACACAAAAGTAAAACTTACCAATTTGGAACGCTCAATTCAAACGATGTTCTTTTATTCCATCGTTCATTTCATAGATCAGATAATTTTTTGGTCGTCCTTCGGAAATGTCTGAAGATGAAGATGATACCGAAGAAGTATTGAATTTTGTCTAAGTAAAACTTCTCTTTTCTTGTTTTTTTTTTAAATAATAGTACCACTTAAAATTTTATAGAAGGTTAAGTAAACTGTTTAATTTGAACTGTTAGTTTAATTTATTTCAGCGGTCCTCGTATTTATAAAATCATTAGTTGCTTTGGTGACAACCCTTGCATGTGAGTATCGGGGAGTACTTTTTATCAAATCGTGGTAAGTCCAGTTAAATTTTATCATATATAAGTAAATCCATGCCATCATCCATCCATACCATTCAATAACGGTAAATTTTTAACCTTGCGATGACGTAATCTTGATATTGGAAATATATCCTACATCATATTTCATAGCAGGCAAGTGTATAAAAACTAAAAACACGAGCCCACAAGTTTTGTTCATCGTATATAACGTATGATTTAATTTAATTTAAAAGTATAATTTCAAATTAAATCAGAAATATCATTATTTAATTCACTCGGCCACCAATCTAATCAGATTGTACAATACCTACCTTACGTCGGCTCGGGTACGGGGCTAATCAGATCAGATAAGATCAGAAGTACTGCCTTATGAAAAAACTACTTTTTCCTTTAAAACAAAACCAAAGACAATATGCAATAGATAATAGTATCAAAGACAAAGATATGCTCTTTTATTTTAAACCATAACCTGGCAATGTTTCTTAGAAAAAAAAAAAAGAAATCACTCTGAACTTTCGGCGTTCCACGTGTCAATTTGATGAAGGTGCTCTGTCTTTTTTATAGAATTTTATATTTGTGTCTGGACTAAAAACGAAAGTATTATACTTTTTTATATTCCTTGTAATATAGTAAACACGTAGATATGTAATTTGTGGTATAAAAAGTGAAAAGTAAATTGCCAAAAGTACTTCAAATTCCGAAAGGCCCGTTTTGGCGGGCGGGTTATAAATGTGTTATTTTTCAAATTCTCATTTATTTTTAGTGTAAAATGTAAGTAAAAATAGTTTTCCTACATATTTTGAAATAACATGACGTTGTATTTATTTCAAATTCACACAAACATATTTTAGAAATATTGTTCGAAATGTCATACAGATAATATATTATTATTTTTTTTTTATTTTTTAATATTTTAATATTTTGGTATGAGTAACGAATGGAAACACATAAAACATAAAATATACATATTTCCAAACAATTTCATATAAATTTCTCCAAAAACAAAGGTGTAGAATTCAAATTAGTAGTAATTTTGTCACTAAAATTGAAGTTTATACTACTATTATGCTATACAGTGTAATTTATATACTTTATTACAATTTCTAGCAACCAAAAATAATTTTATTCGATAGTTTATACATTCAACAAGACTTCCTGTAAGTTTTATCCATAAATATTGTCTCAAAGTGAAAATATAGCAAAATTTGCAATATTGCAAAAAATTTCCTAACCTAGAAATTTTCCCGCCATTAAGGTCCAGAGGGAACGGTAGTATAACATGTCGCGCGCTGTCAGAGCTAACGGGTAACAGAGGTAACGACTGCGGAGCAGGAGGACAATATTCTTACGGGATTTATAAGTATACACGGCATATGCATACTTATAAAAGTCCGTTCCTAGCCCGAAATTCCTAATTTACTCATCGGATTTCGAAAAATGCAAAGAATTTGTTTTACTATCAATTTATCTTAATTGCACTTGATAATGTCAGCAGCGTTAGCATTAAAATAAATATGGCGGTCGTGAATGAATAACAGATGGATAATACTGTTACGCCGCGCTCAAATCAGCGCACTAGCGCCATCTAGTGTCAGGAACGAGAGCGAGGGGAGCTTCGCAGTAAATGACATCACAAATCTTTCGACCGACAGCGCCACCCGAAGAACTAAGTTTCTGGAAAATCTACACTCGAATACTCGTTGCCTGGCGCGCATTTACCTGAATGTTCGGGACGCTTCTTTGCTAATTATATAAATAGGCGCTGCAAGATGCGATGGGGAGTAGAATTGAAGCGAAGCTTCGGAGCGGATTTAAGTGAATTAGGGTGTTTAATTATTAGTGTTTTAAGTTTTAATTTGTGTAAAGTAAATTAAAGTGTTAATTTAGGTAATTCTATCGGCAATTTTTATTGTCACGAACCTCAAGCTCGTAACAATACCATTGAAGTAATATTTACTTACGTACTAGAACAGCTATCTCAAACAAAAAATGTGCGCTACTCTGTGTTCGAGCAGTTGTTTTTTTATCATAGAATAAAAATAAGTAGAATGATCCGTAGGTAATATACTATAGATTGTATTGTTAAATAGGTAAATTATATCGAGAACAATATTTAAATTTTGTCATTTATTTTGTATATTATATTTGCTTATATTTTATTATAATATGACATAATAGTATATCACAATTACATTTTAATGATATTTTTATCCGAATATTTTAAAAGGTATCTAATGTCAAATATAAAAAAACATACTAAATGTATGTTTATCAAAACTTATTAACATAACATTTAAATTACAAATATATTTATTTAAATTAGAATAAGAGTCGTTCATAAATGCTGGGCACGCGAGAGTTAAAAATGAACGAATTTATTGCACTTTGACTTTGAAGTGGAAACCTAAAAATAAAATAAAAGATTAATATGCGGATTTAAACATGAAAAATTTAGCCTAATTATAATAACTTATATATTATGTTTCTACAAAAAAAATGTGTATAATAATATATTCGTCCTATACTTAAGCACCCACAGAAATGTCGCATCTAAACATTAATTTCATAATCTATATTCCATGACACGAGATGTCGTCTTAGGAATAATTTGTTTTATTATTAATCTACAATACTCTTTTTTATTGATTAAGTATCTTATTAACCAATGAAAAGTAATTCCTTGGTTTTTACTGACATTTCTTGAATTATTTGTGCAATATCTAAGTACACACGACGGCATATTTTTATCACGAGATTTTTTTTAAAATCAACACAACACGTGACAACTCTACAAGCGCCTAGCGAGTGACTGATTAAAGTGCGGTGTATGCACCGCAGTTGAGTGGAACAGAGTAGCTGAATGCAGTGTCGCCTCGAGTACGTACTACGCGTTCATTTCGAGTTTGCCGTCGTAGACCGTTACGACGTCACAGCTGACGGTACCGTAGACGAAAAAAGTCATCATGTTTATGTTTTTAGTATTCATATTTTCAATAAAGTTAAATAATAACGTGTTCGATGAAATAAAATATTTTTGAATGATGATGATGATGAAATATATGTCCGATAAAATAAAATATTTTTTTATAGTTTTATTTTACATTTTAAATATATCAAATTAAAGATTTTCGAAATTTACTCATTGTAACAGAACAAATTAACGAATATCAACAGAAACAAAAACAAAAAAATCAACAGTAACAAAAACAACAGCAAAAACAGTAACAAACTAGAGAACGTACGGGAGCATAAAAAACGGACGTAAATACACTTCGACGTTGCTATCGGTACTAAAAGGGCGACGCTTGAGGCGCGGAATGAGGGGGCGCGGCGGGAGGTAACGGCATTCTTGAAGTGAACGACTAGTAGTACATAATAGCTCAATGGATAATACCGATATTTGTCAGTATTACCTAATTTAAATATATTCCTCAAATAATAATAGGTCCTTACATATGAAATTGGCGTTTTGTATGCAAGGAATATAAAGTATTTTTTTTAAAAATATATTTAATTAATCAAAGTATACACCGTTGTTATCTTTGCACTTTTGCCATCTCATAGGTAGGTCATTGATCCCTTTACTAAAAAAACCGTCGGGGCGAGAATCAATAAGCTCTTTGAAGGCGGTTTGGACTGCCGCATCAGAGTTGAATTTATTTCCTTGTAAGAAGTTGTCCGAATTCCGGAAAAAATGGTAATCTGTTGGAGCAAGGTCCGGGGAGTACGGTGGATGTCGCAGACATACCAATTGTAGCTCATCTAACTTAGTGGTTATTTGTTGTGCAGTGTGTGGTCTTGCGTTGTCGTGAAGCAGCAGTGACCTAGAGCGATTGACCAATCTCTGTTGTTTAGCATCTAGTACTTCTTTCATGATTTGCAGTTGCTGACAATGGATATCTGCCGTAATCGTTTGGCCAGATTTTAGAAAGCTGTATCAAACGACACCGGCGCTAGTTCACCAAACACTCACAAGTAACATTTTCTGAGTCTATTTTCGTTTAGGGCAGGATTTGGCTGGATCTCCAGGGTTCGGCCATTGCAACGAACGCTTCCGATTATCGTAAAGTGTCCACTTTTCATCACAAGTAATGATTAGATTTAAAACAACTTCATTTTTGTGTCGGTTGAGCAACGTGACACTCACTAATAAATAATAACGATTCACTCAAATCATGAGGTACCCATCGTTCAAGTTTTTTTTTACTTTCCCGATTTGCTTCAAGTGGATTAATAGTTTTACCACTTACTCCGAAGCCTGCAGCTATCTCTGAAGTGCTTTGTGATGGATCCGCATCCACAATAGCCTTTAATTCTTCATTTTCCTCTTTGGTTTCCGGCCGTCCACGGGGTTGGTTCTGAAGGTCGAAATTTCTAGAACGAAAACGTTGAAACCAAAAACGTACCGTACTTTATTTTGCGACACCAGCGCCGAACAAATCATTAATTGTACGAGCTGTTTCTGCAGCACTGGTGCCACGGAACAAGAACTCGTACTCGTAAATATACCGATATTTTATGTTTTCCATTGTGCGGTAATAAACAAAAGTATTTATAAGCGACGCCAAAGATAAAAAATAATGAGGAGAAAATAAATGAATGACTGTTTTCAAAACTCAAATGTACCAGCTAAATGAATTTATAAATTTAAATTAGGAATTTTTCACCAAAGAGGAGTAATTTCAGATCAAAATAGTCATCACCTATTATTATCATATTTTAACATATATATGAATATCAATATCAAATATTATCGTGTAGTGACTGTTAAGAATATCCACTACCCCATATCTTCCCGTGGGTGTCGTAAAAGGCGACAGAGGGAAACAGACAGGAGATGGGCAGCAGCATCTTCCTGATAACAGCAATTGTACAACAAAAAACTGTGGTTGCCAACCCGCTCGCCAAGCTTGGCAACTACGGCAATATATCACCAACGAGAAATAAACGGCTCCAAGTCTCCGACAGCCCTGCTATTCCTGACTACGATGGTGACGGCGGGGCAAGAGTTGCTAAGAATCTCCGGTGGAGGTTCGGTTGCCACCTAAGATGACTCGAGCTGACAACATACAACGCACGCACCCTGAGGACTGACGAGAAGATCCTGGAGCTGGAAGAAGAGATAGACAAGCTGCTCTGGAATACTATAGGGTTTTCAGAGGTCCGAAGATAGGTGGAGGACATGATGATTCTCGGATCCGGCAAATTGTTCAATCACCGGGAGAGCGACTATCTGTCCCAAGGAGGTGTCTGTTGGATTTATCGTGCACAAGTCTCTCGTTAACAACGTTGTAAAGATTGAGAGTGTGTCGATGAGGGTTGCGTATCTTATACTCAGAATCACCAAATGGTGTTCGCTGAAGATCATACAGGTTTATGTACCAACCTCAGCAAACCCCGATGAGGAGGTGGAGTTTCTAGAGCCATGCATTCGTCTAAAACCCACGATAAGGTGTTAATGGGAGACTTCAACGCGAAACTAGGCACAAGAAAGAACGGTAGAGAAATTTGGGATAGGGCAACGGAACCCAAGGGGCCAGATGCTGGCTAACTATTGTCGTGAAGCGACAATAAAAACTAAAGAACCTAACTTAACTACAACGAAAACAACCAAAATAAAATAAATTATTTAAAAATTTGAAAAAATTTACAGTTTCTTTTATAAAAAAAAGGTATGAAGGTGATGATGGGTTGTAATGAAGATGGTGATTTACAATATTATTAAAAAAAATAACAAAGATAAAGATACTGCAACGAAGTATGCACAGGCTATGCCTATGATAGGTGCACAGCTCCTGCTCTAGGTACACGCAGAATCTGGAGAAAGCACACGCAGCGTCTGGAGAAGGTACACGCAGCGCTTGGAGTAGACACACACAGCGTCTTGAGCAGGTACGCAGCGTCTGGAGTAGGTCCACGAAACGTCTGGAGTAGGCACGCAGCGTTTAAAGTAGGTACACGCGGCGCTTGAAGTAGGCAAACACAACTTCCGGAGTAGACACACACAGCGTCCGGAATAGACACGCAGCGTCTGGAGTAGGTCCACGCAACGTCTGGAGAAGGCACGCAGCGTTTGAAGTAGGTACACGCGGCGCACTAGTAGGCGGAGGCGTAGGCGTGGCTAGGCGACGACTTAAGGAGCGGGCAGAGGCTTGCAGGATCCCGAGGCGGTGCGGAAAAGGCCTTTAGGAGATGCTTCAAGTATCAAAGCTCAAGTCCAAGCCAGACTCCCTCATTCGCCGATTGTTCGGCTATCTTTCTTTTTGACGGATCTCGCATAAGAACGGAAAATTATTCTCATTAAATTTGAAATTATTTAAATTAAAAGCAAATTCTTGTAAATGGCCAAGAAGAAAGGAGTATTTTGAAGTAAAAACATCAGGCCGGTAACGATATTTGAATAAAAATTGCCATGACAACCTGATAAACAACGATGTCAAAACATGTCAAATTTTGGTTTTAGGCTCGTAATACAGAAACGGCAAGATTTAAGTGAAAAATGAGATATTATTTATATAGGAAAAAAAAGTAGCGCAACAGCGCGCACGAAACCCGAAATTGCAGAGTTATGGAGAACTAAATAAAAGACCGAAAAAGGTAGACTCCATTGACACCAATTTAAAAAGTGCTGATAACGTGAAAATACGAAGTAAAATGATTTGTTATTGTGTTCTTATGGTTTAAAAATGTTACAGGTTCCTATGGAAATAAAGGTGATGCAAAATATCCAGTTTTGAGATTAATGCAGAACATCAAAAACAGAATGGAAAAATAAATTTAAAATAGTGTAAAATGATATGTAAGTATGTATAAGCATAACACTACATTTTCAAATGTAGAAAGAGAAGCTCTTTAAGGTGAACCCTGCTTCATGACGCTGCCCCACAGAAAGTTGACCTGGTCGAGCCCCGACGGTTCCACAAAAATGAGATTGACTTCATTATGAGACTACTAGACGACAACTGTTCAGTGATGTCTCAGTGATCGCAGGGGTGAAAACTAGCAGCGATCACTGAATGGTTAGAGTCACACTGAACCTAAACATTAAGATGGAGAGGTCTCGTCTAATAAAGTCAACGCTCCGTCACCTTCGTGTTCTAATCCAAAGTCCCGAAACCATTCAGGTCAAGTTACAAAACCGATTTCAGTGCCTAAAAGACGGTTTTATTCTTCAAAAAAATGGACAACGCTCTTTTGGAGAACTACAGACCGATTTCCTTTCTGAACCGCATCTACGTGCTGTTTTCGAGAGTTATTACGAATCGTCTCGACGACTTCCAGCCTTCTGAAAAAGCCGGTTTCCGAAAAGGCTCTAGTAACATAAACTACATACAAGAAAGAAGACCGAAGAGTACAATCTGCCACTTTGCCTTGCGTATTGTTACGAGCTTGAGGTTCGTGACAATAAAAATTGCCGATAGAATTACCTAAATTTACACTAATTAAAGTTAAAACACTAACAATTAATCACACTGATTCACTTTATTCCGCTCCGAAGCTTTGCTTGTCTCGCCAACTTCAATACTTCCCCGATCGCATCTTGCAGCGCCTATTTATATAAATTAGCACGGAAATATCCAGAATATTCAAGTAAACACGCGCAAGGTACCGAGAGTTCGAGTTTCAACTAGGCGCTAGTGCCGTCACAGCCATAGCACCTAGGGCTGTATCCTTTATTGTGGTCGCGAACCGTAACTGCTGCAACCTCCCTGACGCGATGGGAACGATGGTCCTGCCGCACGGCTTCCACCTCCAGTGCATGGGCCAAGGCGTCCTTAAGCGTCTCGTGGTGCCAGAGCCTTACAGCAGCTCTGACTTCCAGGTCGCGGATGCCGTCGATGAATGTCTGCACCAGGTTCCCTTCAATGAGCGCAGGTACAGACCGGTATGCTTTTCGCACCAGCTTCTCCACCTCTAGAGCCCACTGCTGCAGGTTTTCGTTGATGAGCTGCACGCGATCATTAAGCTGCGCGCGAAAGACGTGTTCCAGGTGAGCGTCGCCATATCTCGCCTCCAAGGCCTCAAGAAGCTGCTCGTAGGTCAATTTCTTACCGAGAGCTTCCAACACAGTTAAGGCTTGGTCGCGCAGGCCTAGGGTGAGTGCAGTCACGGCTTGGCTTTTATTCCAGCCATTCGCCTCCATGACGGGCTCGAACTGGATTTTGTAGGCCGACCAGAAAGAGGTCCCGTCGAACGGCGGCACTTTGAATCCACGTAGCGAAGGTGTTGTAGCTACTACGGGAGCTGTTGTTCCACCCCAAGTTTGAGGTCGTCCAGCGTTTTCTTCACGTCAGCCATTACGTTGTCAACCCGATTGTTTACTTGGTCGATTCGGGTTTCGGCCTCCGACAGGCGGTTGTCATGTTGAGCAACCCTATCCTTCACCTCCCGTATCTCTTTTCCGAAGATAGCGTGAATGTACTTCATGAGGAGCATCTGCTCTTCCTTATCACGTTGGAGTTGCTCTTCTAAACGACGGGCCTGTTCCTCCTGCCAGCGGGCCTGTTCCTCCTGTCCGCCCCGCAGCTGCTCTTCCAATCGGCGGGCCTGTTCCTCCTGTCCACCTCGCAGCTGCTCTTCCAAACGACGGACCTGTTCCTCCTATCGGCGAGCCTGCTCCTGCAGCATCACCATCAGAGCACCTAAGTCAGGTGCTGCAGATGTACGAGCTACTGACGGGCCTGCAGCCGGCGGCTGGCCCTCCGACGTCTGCGGCGTTGCACCACCAAATCTTCTTTGGTCCGTCTCCTGCTGGCGTTGACTTCGGGTACGGACACCCTCCGTTTCCTCCTTAGGTAAAATCGGCATGATTTTATCCCACTTCTGACACCAATTGTTACGAGCTTGAGGTTCGTGACAATAAAAATTGCCGATAGAATTACCTAAATTAACACTTTAATTCACTTTACACTAATTAAAGTTAAAACACTAATAATTAATCACACTGATTCACTTTATTCCGCTCCGAAGCTTCGCTTGTCTCGCCAACTTCAATACTTCCCCGATCGCATCTTGCAGCGCCTATTTATACAAATTAGCACGGAAATATCCAGAACATTCAAGTAAACACGCGCAAGGTACCGAGAGTTCGAGTTTCAACTAGGCACTAGTGCCGTCGACTAAGGCGCGTAACAGTATGTAAACTATGGAAACGCTTTTGATTCCACAGAAATTTAGGCGGTGCTACAGTCCCTTCAGCGGTGCCAGGTTGACTGTTGGTATATCGAAGTGCTCGTACAGAACTAGAGTACGAAACCTATCCAACTACAGAGAGGTGTAAGACAGGGTGACGTTATATTCCCGAAACTCTTCACCGGTGCATTGGAAGATCTTTTCTAGTTACTGAACTGGAAAGGATACGGTATCAACATCAATAGCGAGTAGTACATTAATCCCCTTCGTCACGATATAGTCCTTATTGCAGAATTGCTGGAGGACCTAGGCACTATTCTCAATGACCTCAATAGACACTCAATAGACACCCAACGGATATGTCTAAAAATGAGCATGGAAAAACAAATATCATTTGTAATGTCCATGTCAGACCCTTTGATTATATATAATCAAAGGTCACACCTATGCCGGTAGTTGTTGGGAGCACTAAGCTCGAAGTTGTTGACGAGCATGTTTACCTGGGACAAGTAGCCCGACTAGGTAAGTCCAACTTCGACCGAGAGGTCAATCGACGGATTTAATTCTGTTGGGCAGCTTTCGAGAGATAGCGACACGTCTTCTTGTTAAGCATAATTCAAAATGTCAAAACTAGATTGTACAACCAGTGCGTGTTGCGACCTATTGATCTGAAATGTGCTCCTTCACTGCTGGCCTTATGAGGACGCTCAAAATCACTTAGCACGCTATGGAGAGGGCTATGCTCGAGGTTTCTCTGCTTGATAAACTTAGATATGAGGACATCCGCAGCAGAAGCAGAGTAACCCTACAAAAAAGCCTACCTCAAGCCTACGGATTAGTAAGCTGAAGTTGCAATGGGCCGGCCATTTAGCTCGGAGAACCGACAACCGATAGGGAAAAGAGTTTCTGGAGTGGCAGCCTCGTACAGGTAGGCGTATTTTAGGATGACCACCACTAGGTGAAGTGGCGACCTGGTAAGACATGCAGGAACTCGATGGATGTAGGTGGACCAGGACCGTGCTTTGTGGCATTCCTTGCCTAGGTTCTGCAGTGGACTTGAGAAGAGCTGTAATGGTGATGATGATGAATAATGATTAAAATATTACCGTTATTCATAAAACTACATTTGGGGAAATTAATATCAAATACTTACTAAGTTTTAAGGGATCTCTTGGAGGTATAAGTAATTTATAGTTTAAGTCAAAACATTCAAAACTTTTAGCACTTACGTTGATACTTGAAAATAATCTTTAACATACTTTCCGTTGATATAGAATCATGAAGTTGGCAAAAGCAAAGTCTAACAGCACAAGATAAGCCAAAATTCCAGAAATTTATTGTTAATTAGTAATTATATGATACTAGCTGATACCTACCTGGTCGCTTCGCTGGGCGCACTTTTACGCACATTTAAAAAAAAATTGATAGGTCTATCGTAAAATTCGTTCTTAGTGAGAGAATATTTTGTATTTCTATAGCGATCGATATTTTTCATCACGAGACGCTGTAAACAAACGACGCAGTAACCCACTCACGATGGCGGCTGAGCCCGGAGTAAGTCAGTGTATCTGTTTTTGGTAAAATATATTATTAAAACGCTGATCAAACACCGAAAATTTCGGAATTTAACAGTCGAAAAAATGAATTAAACTAAATAAAACAAAAATTAACAGCCATTTACATTCTATGGCTTCCCACATAATAAATGATCTGAACTCTTTAATTCCGTCCTCCATGGTGGCACTCCTCCGGAGGCGTGAAGCAGAAGTGCGATGGTCTTGTTCTTCAAGAAAGGTGACAACGCCCTCTTCGCTGGAGGACTTAAGCACTATGCTCAATGACCTCAATAGTATCTCCCAACGGATAGGTCTTAAGATGAACATGGACAAAACAAAGATCATGCACTAAGCTCGAAGTTGTTGACGAGTACGTTTACCTGGGACAAATAGTCCGGCTAGGTAAGCCCAACTTCGACCGAGAGGTCGAATCGACGGATTCAACTCGGCTGGGCAGCGTTCGGGAAATTACAACATATCTTCTCGTCAGGTACACCTCAAAACCTGAAAACTAAGTTGTACCACCAGTGCATGTTGCCATTGATGACATATGGAACTGAGACGTGGTCCTTCACTGCTGGCCGTATGAGGACGCTCAAAGTCGCTCAGCGAGATATGGAGAGGGCTATGCTTGGAGTTTCTTTGCGTGATAAACTTAGAAATGAGGATATCCGCAGTAGATCCAGAGTGACCGACATAGCCCAACGGATTAGTAAGCTGAAGTCCCAATGGGCCGGCCATATAGCTCGAAGAACAGACAACCGTTGGGGAAAAAAAGGTTCTCGAGTGGCAGCCTCGTACCGGTAGACGAAGTGTAGGGCGACCCCCCACTGGATGGAGTGACGACCTGTTAAGACATGTAGGAAGTCGATGGAAGCAGGTGGCTCAGGATCGTGCTTTGTGGCATACCTTGGGGGAGGCCTATGTTCAACGGTGAACTTGTAAAGGGCTGTAATGATGATGATGATGACCAATTAAATGGAAGCAATGGTGTTAAACTGTCGCTTTTGCGACATCGAAGAAGAGGGCACCGGTGTTCGTGGTCCTGCGACCTATTTTGGTGAGGTTGGAGCATTTCAGAATTTATTTTGTGAGGCGATGCAACTGGTTAGTGCACGACTGCACGAGTGTTCGGTTCTGAAGCCAAACTGCTTGTCTGAAGAAGCTTATTAGCAAAGACAAATTTTTAGAGGCGCTTTAGTATGAAAATGAGACCCTCGTATATTTTCCCCAGAGTGCTGAGGAAACTAATTGGTCTGTAGCTGGAGGTTACGTTGCACATTTTCCCTGTTTTCGGGGATTCCTATAACGTCCGCTTCTTTCCAGGCGTCCGGGAAGGAGCAGCAAAATGCCCATTATGAGGCAAACACGTGGCTCTGAGAGTGATTTAAGTACCATGTTGCTAATGCCATCGGGGCCGGGTGCCGATTTCTATTTGAAGTTTTTGATTAACTTATGTGACTTCATTAACAGGCTCTAGGGGGTTGCCCGAGGATGGTAGCGCAGACCTACGCTCGGCCTCCGCTTCGACCTATGCGAGGTGAGCGGGATCTATGGGTTCGCTAGAAGGAGTGCATAGCCAACGCTATAATCTAAACTGTCCGCGAGGCATTCTGCTTTTTCTGAGTCGTCAAAGGCGAGAACGGAGTTTTCTGGCCTAATGACAGGCGGCAGGAGTGAGGATTGTTCTGCTTTCAGAGAACGAATCAACTATCAGAAGGCAGTTTGGGATGGCTCGATATCCTTCAGCAGATTATCCCACTTATCATTTCTAAATTCGGCTATTTTATATATATATATATATATATATATATATATATATATATATATATATATATATATATATATATATATGTATATTATATTCTAGTTCTTTTACCTCGTATTGGAGGTTGCGCAGGCTAAATTTGTTATCTATTGTGCGGTGGTGATCGTATTGTCTTAGGGCCACGTTTTTTTCTCTGATCAGTTGTCGAAAATACTCGGAAGCTTCAGGTGCCGATTGCTCGACATGCGAACCTTTCAAGAGCATTCTTCGACCGCTGAGGTGAGGTGAACCGACAGGGCGCTACTCATCGTATTGGCTTCCTCTTGTGAGTCTATTTTGTTGGGAATCGTGTCTATGTGCTAGGAGATCGTAGACTCGAGTTTGATCTTGAGCTTACGCCAGTCCACGATGGTTTTGGACTGTAGGACCTCACGTACGGGCTGGCCCAGCTGCATTTGGGCTGGTCTATGGTTAAGTTCTAAGACTGTTTCGATGGATGTTATCTACAAACGGACATCTTTGAGTATCACTACGTTAAGGATGTCCGGTTAATGACTGGTAGTGAATGTGTGGCGGGTTGGAGTGTCAGGTGCGATAAAATCGTAGTTAAGTCGCTCCGTGAGACCGAACAATAGATTTCCATTACGGTTGCGTAAGTGAATTCCAGGAATAATACTTACTGTTGAGGTCTCCAGCTATTATGACGTTGGAGCCTAGGTTTAGTAATTCTAAAATGTCTGAATCAATAATACATTTAAAGGCAGTTAATACGCCGAAACGATGATAGTGATAGATGGCCAGACGAAAAACGATGTTATTTATCAGGGGAACATCGATCGGTACGCGGTACGCAAGGACGTTTTATAGTAGATCAAATTGGCGACTTTTGGGCTGGTCAACCTATCATTTCTAACTAAGGTGTAATTTGCGATCTTGGGATTGCGGTGGCTAGGCTTCAAGAAGGTCTCTTGAACTACCTTATCTTATAAAAAAAACTGGCATATCTTCTACATCGTGGTTGTGCAGGAAGAGCGTGATCTCTTTTTGAGGCGCAGAAGAGCACCTATGTTGGTGTGGGTTTGGGGGAAGGCAGCCAAGAGCGTAATACACTGGCTTAGTCAACTCGTCTGGGATGGCTTTTACCTCCGCGCCGTTTCCGTCGCGTCGCTTTGCAGCACCCGCTATAGTTCGCTGGGTGTCCCTCTTCACGGCAAATAATACAGCTCGGAGGATCTGCCGTTCTCAGGCGTACGAGTGCGGTCGGTATTGCCGTGGTCTCCTAGACACTTGACGCAACTAGGCTTGGCATAGCAATTTTTAGCCGAATGGCCGTAGAGTAGGCATCGGTGGCACTGGCCAACGATGCCCCTGTTTCGGGAGCTTCAATTACAATCCCAGTTAGGTTGCAGATGCGCCGGACGTTAAATATCTCCTTGCCTTCCAGAGACAGGTCCAGAATGACAAGGCACAGATTTAGGAATCGCTTTTTGTCGGTCTGTTGGTACATTCTTCACTTTCCGAACCGGGAGATTTTGGACCTTGAGCTCGTCTAGGACGTCTACGGTCTCGAGCACCTTGGGGAGTATTCGAACGACCACACAAAGGCTACACTCCTCTGGTAGGGCGCGATTGTAGAAACTGATTTCCTGGGCGCGCAGGTAAGTAGTCACGCTGCGGAATTCCTCGGTTGAGTTGACAAAATTCGGATGCCCAGACCGGCGTTTTGTACTTTTGGACAGTAAATCTGTTTAGAGTTCAACCAATTGGACAGATTGTTCCACTTGGTTTTGTCTTTAACAACGATGGGTGGCAGCGGCTTTTCCTTACGTTCAGCAGATGACCCTTTCGCTGCTGGCCTAGCCACGGGCTTGAGGGGTTGAGCGCTCGCCGCGAGGGCTGGATTTGTTGCCGGCGTGGTGGTGGGGGACGAGTTATAGCTGCCTTTTTGGGATTGCGCGTTCGCGCTTTTTGCCCTGAAGTGAAGTTTTCGTCTCCAGGCTTGGACGGAGCACGTATCTCACTCTCCATGTTGGAGTCTAAGTCGGCGTCCGATAAGACCGGGGAGGGGCCGGGTGTAGACATCGCAGACGGCGCGGGGGATGCAGTGTCGTTCACCGACGCTAACGAAACCGATGATATTGAAGCGGAATGAAGGGAGAGGGGGTTTTCCTCATGAAATATTTGCTTATCATTGCGCTATTTTAAAAACGCAGACCAAATGTCGGGGAAGGCGAAGGTGTGTGCCTCAAATAAACAGCTACAAACCTAGCGCGCTGGTACGCTAGGGTGTGAACCTAGCTGTTGCAACAAGCAACAAAAATAGATGGCCGCCTCTGAGGCAGCGGGTGTGTTTCACTCTACTTAAGGGTGCCGGTTACCAGAAAGCCAGGAAGGAGAGTTACGCACAAAACACTATTTGCATCACAAGAAGCATCCGATAAACTTTACTATAAGACTGCTATTCTTCAGAACAGCGTGTTTCGCGCGCGATAATGAGAGCACCAGTGCAGTCACCAAATACAGAAATCAGGAACTTAGAAATAGTATATATACCAGGTGAGCCATGAAAGTTAATATCACTGCGCGCATGAGCTAAGATATTGGAGTGACGGGAGTGAACTCAATCGACTCTTCCGGAATCTACTGAGACCAAGCGCAGAATGACTGAAATGTGAATTCTCGTCTGCCAAGCGTCATCCACGCCATTATGGACTCTCTCGGGGGGTTCATGCATTGTCGGAAGCTTACAGCTTCTGCCGCAAACTTACAGTCTGTAATATACTACTTTATTGAGTCAAAATGAGAAAGGGATTAAGTTGAATATAGTAGGAGAGTGACCAGTCACATCCATTTCAAATACACTTGTAAAGAATGAAATGTATTTTTGTAAACTATGTAATGCTTAATGATAATGGCCGATTTGTTACAAAAGTTTTGATTATTTATTTGTTTCAGACACATGGTACAATAAGTTTCTGCATTATAACTTTTAGGATCATTCACATGTCTAATCGGAATCTGCGTAGAAACAGCACAATTATAAATTATTAGTTTTTTTACAATGTCATTAAAGCAATAAGGTGTCAATATAATAATATTATGTCAATCCAGTAACATTTATTACGGCACCTATTAACAAATTGTGAAGTATAACTTAATTGTAATGTTAAATAATTAAATTCAATTCAATTATTCCGAATAATAATTGCATAAATTCGAATTTGGTAAAAAATTGTCATTTTTGTATTAACAGGCGTTTTATTTTATTAAATAATATGTTTGAGCACCTCATTGTTGTAAGCGTTTACAGACCCCCATGTTCTTTATATGATACTTTCGAAAAAGTTATAGAGGAAGTTTTCGCTAAGCTTAATAAACATAATAAATCTGTTGTAATATGTGGAGACTTTAATATCAATCTCCTAGAAGCTTCCTCCACCAATATTAAATTTAGATCATTGTTTAAATCTCATGGTCTTTTTAATTTATTTTTGGAGCCAACACGCATTGTTGAATCTAGTGCAACATGTATAGATAACATTTTTACAAATGTTAAGCCGTTTAATAAATGTATAATTCAAAAATTGAGCTCTGATCACAAAATTATGTTCACAAAAAGCAAATAGATAAAAAAGTAGTGTTTGTTCCAGTAAATGCACATCGCTTGGAGAAGTTTAGAAGTAACATAGTAAAAAAACTTCCATTACTTTCATACCAAAATAATCCAAATTTTTGTATGGAATATTATTTAAGCTTATATGCAATGAATTTAATAATACTTTTACTTCTAAAACATTCTCCTTGAACAATCACAAAGCATTTAATGAATGGGCGACAGTAGGAGTCCATAAGAGTAGACAAAGGTTATATGAACATTACAATGAAAGGTCATATAATCCTAGCGTCAAATTTAGGGAATACGTAAAAAATATTCCAAAATATTTAAAAGAGTGTGCTCCTTAGCCAAGTCATTGTATTTGAGCAACAAAATAAAGACTGCTTCTAATAAAATTAAAATAACATGGAGTATTTACAACAATAATTAATAGTGAAACTGGTAAGGTCAACTCTCGCAATTCAAACTACCAGTTAAGTTTTAACAATAAATTAACTAAATCAGATCAGGACGTTGCAATGGTTTTAGAGAAATATTTTACTGATATTCCGATCTTAACCACTAAGTCACTGAATTCTTCTCCTGCCGTCACCGAATCATTACTTAAACAAAATGTAAATGTGTGTACAAAGAATTTTACATTTCATAAAGTGTCATCAAAAGATATTGTAAAATATTTTAAGACTATTGATATTAAGAGAACCGCCGATCTGTGGGGGATTTCTGTTAAAGTTATTGCGTCTATAATAGATGCGATCGCACCTCAACTATCTATTATTTTTAATACTAGTATTGAATCTGGTGTGTTTCCTGATTTAATAAAGCATAGTAAAGTAATACCTTTATTTAAATCTGGTAGTACATTGGACTTAGTAAAATTTTAGAAAAAATTATTCTTGATCAATGAGAATTCACAGGATGCTTTGGATGTATTCTGTGACATATCCAAAGCCTTCGAATGTGTTCACCATGAAACGATGCTCTTAAATTAATTATTTCATATTTAAGTGACAGAACGCAAAATGTTGTTATTAATAGTATGAGTCCTTCAGGATCGATTGTACAAATGGGCGTGCCTCAGGGCTCAATTCTCGGCCCTTTTCTATTTCTAGTATATATTAATGACGTACCTTACTTAGTAGGGGATAACCATGATATAGTATTATTTGCTGATGATACTTCATTAATTATCAAATTAAAACGACAGTTATTAAATTACGACGAAGTAAATAATGCTATAGCTAAGTTAGTCAATTGGTTTAATGTTAATAATTTGCATTTGAATGGAACTAAAACTAAATGTATGAAATTCGTAACTCCTAATGTTAAACATGTCAATACTAATGTAATTTTAAATGGGGGGGGGGGCAACTGAGTCTTGTTGATACCACCATTTTTCTTGGAATCACACTGGACGCAAAGCTTCAATGGCTCCCCCATATATCAAAACTAGCTGGCAGACTTAGTTCTGCAGCATATGCTGTGAAAAAGATTAGAACTCTTACCAGTGTTGAAACAGTTAGAATAGTTTACTTTAGTTATTTCCATAGCATTATGTCGTATGGTATTTTGCTATGGGGACACGCGACTGACACTGAAATTATATTTATTTTACAGAAGAGGGTCATTAGAGCAGTATATAATTTAAAACCAACAAAAAAATGTAGTTTTGCGAAAATAAGTGATATTCATTCTGTACATAATAGGAACAGACAGAAGCTGGTAGTACCAGTTACTCGACTCCACCGAATCAGTAATTCATTCTTGGGGCGATGTATACGCTTTTACAACAAAATCCCAGAAAATATACAAAATTTGTCATACACGAAGTTAAAGAAAAATGTTATTAAACTAAGTTTGTATAAAAAGGGTTATTATAATATTAAGGAATTTATGGATGATAATAACCCCTGGGAAGGGTGATCGCTACCAAGCTATTTCTAATTTGTCTTGTGTTGTTTATTGTAAACATTATTGTAAGCTATTATTGGAAAAAAATAGTCCCGCTGGGTTTCTTGCAGGTTCTTCCCAGGACAGAGGTTTTTTTTTGCGAACCGGTGGTAAATGAAAAATGTGACTTTCAATAAGTATTGTTATAATCTACATTGAATAAAAAAGTTTCTGTTTCTGTTTCTGTTCAACTCTATTGTAACTTGTTGAAAGAAAAGTATGTAGTGATAATAAATTTACTTACAGTAACTTATATTTGATTTACTTTCCCGCATGATTTACCTTTAAAAACTTCTAGCTTTGCCTGTTATGCATTATAATGGCTTTTTGTCGGGAACCTTCATGGACGCGCATCGCGCACACATAATCTCTCCAAAATTTCACAGTAATCGAATGAATGGTACAGAAACACATAAGGAACAAATTGTAAGTGTGTATGGGGTCTAATAAATTAATAATCTATTCTTACACTTATATTTTTTATTGCGCTGGGTACACATTAATGACAGTCTAACAACAGCACAATACAGAAGGTACGAATGCGAAGATAGGAACCCAGTAAAATACGGAAAGAAGAATTTAACAATACAAACTTCGTAAGCGTGGATCTTAGGCTAACAACAGGTATAGGACACATGCGACGTGCAAAGCGGAAGCGGACGAACTGGTGATCTCGTTGTCCCGAAGGCGCGCCCCAGCGACCGAACCAGTTTTACATTCTTCATATAAGTACAAAAAAGTGCATGGCGCGTGTCTGGTTGTACATAAATTAGTTTATCAATAGGTAATATTATACAAAATTTAGACATTTTTATTAACATTTGTATCATTAACAATTAACAAAACATACATTAATGATAGCTTAAAAGTTATGTATAAAATACGAATATATTTGAATTTTCAACATTTAAATACAATATATAAAACTCGCCACAAAATCAATGAGAAGTGAAAGAATTAAAAAGAATAAAATAATTTCCACATAATAGCTCTTGTAGTTCGTGCTGAGACGACGAAGAAGACTTAAGACCTCGACTTCAGAAACATTTATGTAGAAATTATTTTAGTATTTTATGATCTTTAGTCATTTTTTTACTTTTTGTTAAAACTTTACTATTTTGACACTTGTGAGTGGAATTAGAAATGTTGTAAGTTAGCAACATTAAAACTTAATCACCTATGAGAAAAAGTTAACAAATATCTAGAAGAAAAAGTAATATTCCTAAGGGTTTTCCCACTCTTGGAATGAAATTATATGGAACCACTACCTAAGTATAAACTATCTTTCAGGCTAAACAGCTTGGCGTGCTCAGCAGAGCGGTAGAGTATTTCACGACGGCACACCGCCTGCAACTTTACAAGGCGCAGGTTAGGCCACATATGGAATACTGTTCCCATCTCTGAGCTGGGCTGGGGCTCCCCAGTGCCAGCTCCTTCCACTTGACCGCATCCAGCGCATAGCACACTTTTTATTGGTCAATATGACGTTGACCAGGCTGACGCTCAACGTGATTGGTTCGTCAGCCGATTCTCGCCGTCTATTGGGTTCGCACGTATCATTCGACTACCGTACACTTGAGAGCAATTTTAGTGACAACTTTTTATTGAATAAAACTATTATTTACGGATTTTATCGCGTTTAATTACTTTAATTTATTTTTATTATGCCGACGTTTCGGGTGCTTTACAGCACCCATGGTCACGGGGGGGACACGTCGGGGGAAACGTCGGGATAATAAAAATAAACTAAAGTAATTAAACGCGATAAAATCCGTAAATAATAGTTTTATTGAATGTGTAGTGTTTGCGTTAATTAAGAAATCATTATGACAACTTGTTAATTATATTATTTTTGTTAATTGTAGTGTTACCTCGTTTGTTAATTGTTGTTTGTGTATTTCTTGTTTTTAACTGTTTTTGATGATCTGATTTTGGTCTAAATATGCAGAGAAGAAAGAATTCGGTGTTAAATAAACAATCCCTACAAATGGTCTATTCAGTGTTTTGTTACATGAAATAATTAGGTATTGCGAAAAACATCATAGACGTTTATAAACAGACTGCTGAGGCGACTAATGTCTACGTAGCTAACTGTACGACGTATAGTTACAGGAGTTGACGACTCAGAATTTCGAATAAAAGTCATCGCAAATATTCAATTACGAATCGAAATAACAAAGGTACAAAGGTGGCCGACAGTGTACCTACGCTGGCTCAACCCCCACCATAGTTCATCTGTGCTCACGTTTCGTGTCGTTTAAAAAAATGTTTAATTGCATCGAAAAAAACGATAACTTCTGAGAGCCGGGTACAACATCGACCATAAAAACATCGTCGTCAATTATAAAGTAATAAACCAGGCATCCTTTTAGTTTAATTAGCTAAAATACCCATTCGTTATCACCATAGATTACTAAATATGTAGTTATCAGGTTCGTACGTGGAATACGCAAAAGTAAAAAATAAGGAAAGTACATTGAAGTTCGTTCTTACATACGTGCTGGCTCATAATCTGGTTTAGCAGGTTTTCTGATAAATGAACAACTGAGAACCTGAGGATAATATTAAAACACCAAACTGTCTCGTTACAAGCAACTGGAATAATGGTTGTAGGTAATGGTGCTAGTGTTTTTTTTTAATAAAATAAAGGGCGACAAACGAGCACACAGTCTACCTGATGGTAAGGATGATGTAGCCCATAGAAATCTACATTTATCCTCGATTAAGAATCAAAATGCGGATGCGTTTGCAGCTATAATTGAGGTAACACTTATCAAGAGCTTTTAAGAGTTTTGATTACACTAAAGAACGTTGTGGTGTATGATTCGTTGGTGCTACGAAATGGGATTCGATATTCATTACGTGGTCGAGCCAAGCTGGAGCTATATTATCATTCTAGCAGAAATAGGTCGACCGGGGAAGGACCACGCTTTCATGGAATACCAGCGTAAAAAAGAAGATAATTACTACTACTACTTTAGTAGAAACAAGATAATTAGTGTGTTTGCGGTAAGACTGCCGGCCACAGCGTTTTATCAAAAATGGCTTAAGATAGCTGCTTGACGTGATGGTTCCCTCCATTTAGACTTAGATATTATTATAATATAGTTATTTTTCAATTTTTAGTAATTCTGTACTGTATTGTCTGTTTTTGTTGGTAATTTATATGGGTGCAATGTGCCTGAAATAAAGAGAACAGAAAGAAAGAAAGAAAAAAGCAGCTTAGTGCTGCTGTGTTTCGTATGGTGAGTGTAGAGAACCGGAGACACTTTTTACTGGAAACAATGCATTCCATCTCAGTCCTTCAGGGCTTTTTCATTCAGGATCCGTAATTGAAGATAATTTTAGATGTCTATGGGCCACGGCGTCCACTTACCCTCAGGTCACTTTATTTTATAAAAAACACCTACACTACACATACCACAGTTGAAGAAGATAATTTCACGTACATTATAAAAAAAAACTCGAATACAAAAAATTGAGTTGTCAATCTCCGCCTATTTGAAATCTGCTAAAACATTTACTAACATTATAAATTATCCTATTTATTATTCCCATTTGTTTTCTATATCTCGACAGCAGCGCCACCTACCGGGTCGAAGTGAATTTTTAAACCATTCAGGGACCCACTCGAATAAGCACAAAAATTAATTAAAGTCTGAGACAAACCTAAAAGAGCTTACAATAGTATGTTCTGAGATTTATCTTATAAATATTGACCTTGAGGTCATTACACTTAACAAATTCCTAACTTGCTATCGGTTAGTCATATCCCCACTACCTAATTATAGAATTAAACATCTCATTTTATGCATCATTCTGCTATTCAGTTTAAGTTGTTATATTCTGTTGTCATATTCATGTTAAATGTTTCTGATGAATAATATATCCTGAGAAATTTAGTTTGTTTATAGTGATGCTGTGTGCAAATATGTGGTCGAGGTTATTTTTACTGTTAATTTTTGGTAAGTTAGCAAAGTCAAGTTTAAATATCTATTTAATATCTACTACAAGTAGGTAGTATGACTCATTGTCTACTTCCGTCCGTTTAGGTAGGTTATCTTTTTCTGGCGCCAAATGGAAGTGTTTGTGTAGTTGCGCCGGTCTGAAGAGGTTATTCGGTTTATCCACCCTAAGAAATCCACCCTAGGGTGGATACTCGGAATCGCGTGTTCATTTATCCACCCCAGACGGGTTGGATGATCGGTCATCATCATCATCATCATTACAGCCCTTCACAAGTCCACTGCTGAACACAGGCCTCCCCCAAGGTATGCCACGAAGCACGGTCCTGAGCCACCTGCATACATCGATTTCCTGCATGTCTTACCAGGTCGTCACTCCATTTAGTGGAGGGTCGCCCTACACTTCGCCTACCGGTACGAGGCTGCTACTCGAGAACCATTCTTCCCCAACGGTTGTCAGTTCTTCGAGCTATATGGCCAGCCCATTGCCACTTCAGCTTACTAATCCGTTGGGCTATGTCGGTCATTCTGGTTCTACTACGGATATCTTCATTTCTAAGTTTATCACGTAGAGAAACTTCGAGCATAGCCCTTTCCATAGCTCACTGAGCGACATTGAGCGTCCTTATACGGCCAGCAGTGAAGGACCACGTCTCGGTTCTGTAGGTCATCACTGGCAACACGCACGGATGATCGGTGTGCGAATATTATTTTTCTTCCGATTTTCATCATCGGCAGTCGTTTATAAGAACATGATAGAAACTTGCCCAAAATTACTTAGTAGACATTAGCGTACTTATAAAAATACATACATACTTATTGTTTTAAGTTCAAAACTGAAATACTTTTATTCAATTACATATCATTATGTGTGACATAATTTACGTCATTTTGGAGATATCTTACGATGACAGAAAAGTTTTACTGCAAGTAGTATAATAAGTCTATGACTGCTATTAATTTCAATTATATTTTGTTGACATAGGTATTTAAATTTAATAAAAATATTGCTATTATATAAACACAGTATTAGAAATAGTACGGTACTTAACAAATATTAAAATGTCTTTTATTGAGAGACGAATTTATACTTAATATACAATAATTAAGTATACTCAATAATGAAATAAGTGTTGATCATTTCCTGGATATATTACAGAATGTATTAATTACTAATTATTATTTAAGACAAGGCAGTTTAATTTGGTTTAATATGATTTTGAAGTGTGTGGTTATTACAAATTTATCAATAATATGTCTAATTATGAACATATTTTTTGTTGTACTGTACTTGGGGTGGAAAGGCGAAACAATAATCAAAAAGTAAATTCTGATTATCCACACCGTCTGGGGTGCATCAACGAACACGCGATTCCAAGTATCCACCATAGGGTGGATTTCTTAGGGTGCATAAACGGTATAATCCGTCTGAAGAGTACAGCGAGCCAATGTAATTACAGACTGAGGTTTTCCACCTTAGTTCTCCGTAGTGCCAACATCCAAGCCAAACATATGTAGCCTTTTTTGTATAAAGTTGGCAGCAGATGTCCACAGACTACTGGTGCACTGTAATTTTGTTTGTTACTTCAGCTTCACAAACAAATGTCGTAACGCTGCAGTATGCATTGAGATATTGTATATTGAAGGTTTATAATGAAACGTCTGTGGAATGACAGCGTAAAAGAATCCTCCCATATCACTCATTGGGTATCGTAAGAAACGACATTATCTTTTCTCTATATTAAATGATCCGACGTCTCCTTCTTGTCTAATATAGGATAAGGTCACAAACGAGCACACAGTCCACCTGATGGTAAGTGATTGCTGTGTCCCGTCTGACCGATCTTCGTTTACGAATGAAAATGCAGATGCGTTGATACCCGTGAGGACTATATGGAATGCCTCGTTTCCAGTAAAAAGGGTCTCCGGTTCTCTACGCTCACCATACGAAACACAGTAGCGTTAAGCTGCTATTTCACGCTGGTATTCTGTGAGAGCGTGGTCGTTCCCCGGTCTAGCTGAGCGATTCGTGCTACAACTATACTACTAATGTAATTGCACAACGCATCTGCATTTGAATTCGTAATCGAGAATAGATGTAGATGTCTATGGGCCACTACCATGCACTTACCATCAGGTGGACTGTGAACTAATAATATATAATCATCAATACTGAGTGACATTGTAGAGAATTATTCGCCAATATGTCGTGCAGATGTCTTTGCAAAGAAGTGTTTGATGATTATGGATCCCATCATCTAACCTTGACATATGATTTCATTACGGTTTGTAATGTCAAAATAAGAGCTTACTTCTATATACAGATGAAAGTGTATACGGTACTTTTTTTAAAAACTTTAAAAAAATTCTGTCTGTTTGTTCCGGCTAATCTGCGAAATGGCTGAATCGATTTTGAAGAGACTTTAACTGGCAGGTATCTGATTATATAAGGAGTAACTAAAGCTACTTTTAGTTTAGTAAAATAAATAGGATTTCGCGGAAATTATTGAATTATAAAAATGACAAATTTAAATCATTAAATAAAAGTCTATAGAGACGCTGGAAGCTGGGGAGAGCAGAAAAGTTTTGACAGGCTGTGAATAAATAACTTAATGAGTAAATAACCGACAGATTTTAGGTTACTTATATGCTATTTAATAACTTTTTCGTTTAAGCTACGTTGCTGCTGGAGGTCAACGCTCTTCATTTACTATCAAGCAGGTACTAATTCATCGTCATATAATTTTGTTAAGTAACAGAATTTGTCTCTATCTTCTTCATCAGCTCTGTAACAATCTACTATATAATATACAATCTACTATCTTGCCTCGTTGGTCTAGCGGTTGCAGTAGTGCGACTGCTGATCATGAGGTCCTGGGTTCGAAACCCAGGTCGGGCCAAAAAATCAATTATTGACTTTTTCTGTCAAGGCAATTCTTAGTAACCGCCCGGAGTCGAGAAGTTGGCGGTGTCTCACCCCCGTGTCTCAAAAAGCACGTAAAGCCGTTAGTCCTGCGCCTGATCTCTCTCCGGTCGTGTCGGTTTACCGTCCCATCGGATTGTGAGAGTGAGGGAATAGAGAGTGCACCTGTGCTTGCGCATACACTTGGGCACTATAATCCTGTCCTGCGCCGTTGTCTAGCCTTCGTTGAGGCGGCCCGCCGTGGCCGAAATTCGGTCTGGAGGACATTATAACAGTCTACAGCTGAGCATTCGCATCTCCCGCGGCAAGAAGCTTACCGTGTAGTGGTGGTGTGAGGATATCCACTATCCCATATCATCCCGTGGGTGTGGTTAGAGGCGACAGGGGGAAACTAATCGGGAGATGGGCAGCAGCGTCTTCCTGACAACAATTAAAACCTGATGTCGCCAACCCGCTTGCCAAGCGTGGCCACCATAGCACATATACTGACCCATAGGCTGGGGTCAATCTATGGGGAAGGCTGTAACCGTAGACAGAGAAACCTATAGACCAATGATTAGCGTGGCCTTGAGTGGGAAAGGACGATAACGTAATTTTAAGTTATACAATAATCTTTATGACTTTTAAACATATTTAGATAAAAAATTTAATTGTTCTAGGAACTGAACTGAACAAGATTCCAATATTAAGCTCACAAAACACTTTTTTTCTCACTTAAACCAACTTGTAAACTCCTTAGATCGCTACGAACTGTCAAAGTTGTTTAGCAAAGTGTAGTTTGCTAAACAAATAAAAACCGGCACGGAGAAAGGGACAAACAATCACACCGCTCTGTCTGATTTCTATGCAAGACGTATGCATAAATCTATCTTTTTCGTGTGCGAATGCGAAAGAAGGCATCAATTTGTCTATAGGTTTCTCTGTCTACGGCTGTAACAGAACTACAAGAAGAGTTTGGCATAATCGTCACACTTGGCTAAGAGCCGTGGTAGCTCAGATGGTTAACGCTCGTTGTAAATATAACAGAACGCGAGTAACCCGTGTTCGATCCTCGCCGCCACCAATGAAATTGTTCATTGCAATTTTAAGTGCTGATTTATCATGTGCTCTGCGGTGAAGGAAAACATCGTGAGGAACTTGCATGTCTGAGGAATAAAAAAATATTTCGAAGACATGTGAAGTTCGCCAACACGCATTGGGGCAGCGCGGCGGACACTTCCTTGCCCTAAAACCCTCTTAGAAATGATGGGAGGCTTGTGGCCAGCAGTTGGACGTAAGTATATAGGCTGTAACTTTACTTTACTTTTTCACACTTGGCTGGCAAATTATCACATGTATTTTTTATAGGTGGGTGGCACACTATTATCCTAGATGTTAGGACTGATCGTTGTGCGTCCGTTTCATCTGGGTGCGTACTCCCCACTTAACTAGGTACATATATCTGTCGCCAAAAAGCAGTGAGTGCACTGATGTATTCCGGATTAACGGGCATATGAACACGGTCTTATTATAGGCTTTAAGTATTCAGTCTTGGTCATCGAAGCTGGCAGTGCATCTGTGGGTTATTTTGTTTAAAGTTCGTTGCTGGTAGCCAGGCACCATCAGGTGGACTATAGTTCGTTTCAAACTATATTTTTTTTAAAAAGCACACAGACAATACCAGACATCTAACGCATTGCTTGGCAACAAGATCTTCCTAACTTCCTTTACTTGAATCTTGTAACACCTACGGGATAAGATAGACAAACAATACGCTAACGATAACGAAGATTATAAATTTGGCGTTCAAACATTATAATTCATGGAAATTTTCAGATACCATGCGACGCAACTAAGAACCGGACTAAGAAATAGATCACGACGTAGTGCAGAACTAAAGTAAGTCGCAAAGCAGATGTTTCAAAATGGGCCAGGTCTATGTACACTACCTCAAAAAAAAGAAAAAGAAAAAATCTGTAAAATTTGAAAAAAAATACAATTAATTTAAATGTATCCAGTCGTGGTGAACAATAAATGTTTATAAAATATTTTTATCGACTTTCAACACGGCGTGTCACTCTCACCGATTAGTTACTCTGTGTTTATAGACAATGACAGTAAACCATAAAGCGACCAATGAAACGATCGCCGTAGAAAATAGTGTCCCAGAAATATAGACACCATAAGTGAGGCGCTGCGATCGCTAAGTGTGTCAATAGTCTTTTTCAGTCTATTTTTCCGATCAGATGGTCAACCACTTGCACATCCACGCACAATAAAATATTTCTCCATTTTTTAATGTTTCTTTTTGTCAAAAATCACAAAATTACAGAGCATGAAAATTTTCTCATTAAAAATGAAATGAAAAGGAGACGGGCGAAAGTTCATAGAAAGCTGGGCCTGATGTTACAGTAACAATTACTGCACTATTTTATTTATATAACAATACCATTTAAAAAAAAAACTGAAATGTTTACGACTGCTTCATGGGAGAGAACAAAATATAGGATGTTATTGGTTTTTATAAAAACAATGTTATTGCTTACACCAGGCTCTCACAGAAAATAATTATTAGATTTATTGTAAACTAGACTTTACCACAATTTAATATATTGTAGGACATTCACACATAGAAGATTCTGACGCCACCTCCAACTGAATTCTAGAGGTTTGAAATAGTTATAAAAAAGCAGAGGGAGTATGAATTAAAGACACTTTCTCTTTTAATGATTTATTAATCGTCCACTTCATCATAAACAAATAAAATATCGTCTAAAAATTGTATTATTGTGGTGCATGCGGTATTAAATTCTTAGGTACCATATTATGGACATAACATGATAACAGCAACCTAGAGTTTTTTTCCTACTAAGCAATTAAAATGATACTGTTTGATAGTCTACCATTAAGAGTACTGTCAACTAAAATATATGTAAAATATGTTTTTGAGCTTAAGTATATGTCTCGATTTTATTCAACCTCTTAATAGCCAGCTAGAATGGTAAGATCAGTAATCTATGGGTTAGATATTGACAGTTCTCTTAGTAGGTTGCTGTCCGTTTCTCGACACACTTCCACTTCAAATCTCCCATCTTGTATGTTCTCAATAATGGTACCTAGCCTACTTAATTTGATAAATACCTAAAGATATTTTTATTAAATCACTGTGTGAGCTGCGGAAAATTATTTAAGTTATCATTTTGCACGTGTATTCTTGTAAAAACAGAAAAGAAACCGTCAGAATCCTTTATACGTAGCCAGAGTCGTTAAAGATCAGAATATTATTACAGCACACAAAAACAACAGAAAATATTCACTACCACTGCAAGCTCAGAGCCAAACAAACGTAACAAATGATTTGAGTGACGTTTTTGTTTTTGAACTAACTTTGACATTTCCGCTTTGTGGCCTATATAAAACATTGATAACCGATTATGAAATCGATTCATTAATATAGATTAAAAATAAACCGTAAAAATAATTTGACTGAATAATCAGTCAATTTATTTTTACGACTTTTTTGAAACGTTGAAGTGTCACGAGGAAACCATTATTTAAATAATAATTTTTTTAAACTTACCTAAAGAAGAAAAGACTGAATCACTTTTTATTGTCTTTTTTTCTATTGCCCTGCGTCATGCTGTACTATGTAGGTACCTACGATAGGATTTAATATCCAAAGAAGAAACAATTTGTTTTTATTGTCTTATGAAATTTTATCTGTGACTACTTATTTTGTTTATTGCTACACACAGCTTTTAAGTTTAAGTAATTTGCAAGGAGACTCTCCAAAATATGATATTTATAAAATTCAATAATGATATCCTTTCAGGTGTGTTTTGCCGCCACAACCTGCGAACGGAGAGTACAAAGTGACAAAAGGGAGTGTCGTCAACGGGAAATCGGCGTTTGTCAACCTTCTATACTCTTGCAATCCAACATTCGCGCTGGTTGGTGGTCCCAGCGCCTTTTGCTGGAATGGAGAATGGAATTATGTAGATCGACCCCGTTGTGTTCGTAAGTAAAATTTTCTGGTACCTTCTCCTTAGAGCCGTGGTAGCTCAGACGGTTAACACTCGCTGCAAATATAACAGAACACGAGTAACCCGGGTTCGACCCCGCCGGCACCAATGAATTTGTTAATTGCAATTTTAAGTGCTTGTTTACACCATGTGCTCGGCGGTGAAGGAAAAGATCGTTAGGAAATCTGCATGTCTGAGGAATAAGAAAAAAAATATTTCGAAGACATGTGAAGTTCGCCAACACGCATTGGAGCAAGGCGGCGGATACTTCCTTGCCCTAAAACTCTCTCAGAAATGAGGGGAGGCCTGTGCCCAGCAGTGGGATGTATATAGGCTGTAACTTTACTTTACTTTACGTTTTCCTTAGATCTTGTCAATTCCGGAATTGACGTCTAAAATAGAATTATATTAGTATTAGATTATAGGCAAAGCTCAATTTTAGAGGGCTTTTATTTTTTATCATTGGTGCGTCTGTTAGTTCGCGTAGCTTCTTAATGGCTTGGCCGATTGAAATCCTATTCACTCAATTCATTAGTATTCTATGACAACATCTATCTATGTTCATAGGATGACTCACAATAACCATTTTTATATAAAAAAAACTCGCACAACAAAATTATTATGGTGACAGTCAACGCTGCGGTAGAGATGTTATCGGCGCGTGTCGGGCTATTGTATGCGTAGGTGAAGTCAATGGACAAATATTACAAAGTACACATTTAAATAAAACTAGTTTTCACGGATTTTATTGCGTATATTAATTTTTTTTTAATTTTTTTATAGGATAGACAAACGAGCACACAGTCCACCTGATGGTAAGTGGATGCTGTGGCCCATAGACTTCTACATCACTTCTACTTCTACATCATCTACATCTATCCTCGATTACGATTCAAAATGCAGATGCGTTGTCACCCCTGAGGTCTAAGATGGAATGCCTCGTTTCCAGTAAAAAGGGTCTCCGGTTATCTACACTCACCATACGAAACACCTGGTTGTCGCGCGTGGTCCTTCCCCGGTCAAGCCGACCCATTCGGGCTACAAATATACTACTAATATAACTGCAGCATGGCTCTACCACTTATAAATATTCCCGACGTTTCGTGCACTTTAGAGCACCCATGTTCACGGGAGGGGACTGAGATGTTCAACGTCCCAATGTCATAGTTAACCACGGCTACCTCAAGATTATTTAGATATTTTCGCTCGGAAAATCAAGAATATAAAGGAAGTTAATACGCGATAAAATCCGTAAAAACTGGTTTTATTTAAACATATGAGAAAGAATACGAGGTGATCAAAAATATATAAATCCGTAGATATCTTATTGGATACAGAACGGTGTACTTTATCCACAGGAATTCCTTAATACCCATAACCCTTCAGGACTTCCCCCATATAGTCTAAGAGTTAAATTCGGTGTTGATTAAAACTACTTTTACGGATTTTATCGCGTTTTATTTATTTTATTTTTAATACCCGACGTTTCGGGTGCTTTCCAGCACCCATGGTCACGGGGGACTGAGGTGAATGACGTCCCGATGTCAAAGTTAACACGGAGTACCTTCAGCTTTAGATCGGACCAAAGACAATAATTAAAAAAGCTGAAGGTACTCCGTGTTAACTTTGACATTGGGACGTCAGTCATCTCAGTCCCCCGTGACCACAGAACACATATACCCCTAAAGGGGCCCGTGACCATGGGTGCTGAAAAGCACCCGAAACGTCGGGTATTAAAAATCAAATAAATAAAACGCGATAAAATCCGTAAAAGTAGTTTTAATCAATGTATAGTGTTCGTGTAAATATAAGAAATCATTAAATTCGGTGTTCCAATTATTTTATTGCGGAACCTAAACCCACCTAATCTGTGTCATTTTGTCTTTTATTTAGAAACGTTACATGGAAGCAGTTTACAAACATAAATTGCATAAGGAGTAACATTCAAACCGGCAGCAATTGTTTGTATGGCCTGCAAATACCTGACCCATGCGGGATTCGAACCCTCGATCTTCAGCGCCTCAACTCAATTATAAGCTACATTTTTACAGGACCAGCGGTAGGTCAGTTGGTACATATTTCTCGAAATCCTATGATCTCGATATCAATTGTTTGTATGGCCTGCAAATACCTGACCCATGCGGGATTCGAACCCTAGATCTTCAACGCCTCAACTCAATTATAAGCTACATTTTTACAGGACCAGCGGTAGGTCAGTTGGTACATATTTCTCGAAATCCTATGATCTCTACGGATTTATCTTTCCAATCTTAATGATAACAAGTTTTAATAAACATTTCTTTCACCATCACCATCAACAAATCCAAAGGTCAAAAATGTAAATATATATTTGACGTTAAGGGAAGATTACTTCACTCAGGGATAATAATATTAGGTCAAGAAATGCGGAGTAACTGCCCCGGCTTCGCACGGGCGATATCTGGATTCTACAACGGCGCCATCTACCGGGTCCAACTACGCCTATAACCTTTACGGAAGTGCAAGCAATATGTTGATAAAGTTTTACCGCAATCTGCTTAACGGTATGACTGCGCATTAAATAGGAACAAACGAAAATTAATTTTTATATTATTATAGCCGCTCTCTATTTAGAAGGAAGCGTCGAACTATGCTCATGAAATTTGACATTAGGCCCACTTTACATTTTGAGAAGTGACAAGTGCGAGTGGCAAGTGAGAAGTGATAAGTGCGTATTTTATTCCCACCTATCATTTGTCATTGCCTGTACACACGCACCAAGCACTTGCCATTTGTCAGTTGCACTTGCCACTTGCACTTGTCACTTCTCAAAATGTAAATCGGGCCTTATACACTCGGCATGGCCGGCCTCATTATAATTTGATTTACAATCTATCCAAGTGGCCTAGCGTAATTTCGTTTATGTTTTGTGTAGACGATAAGATAAAGAATAACGTAGCGTTTGTTATTTTGACAAAAAATGTGTAACATCATATAACAATTTATATGAGACTGAAGTCAAGGCCAAACGTACTTTGGCGGTTTCAGACGAACAACGTGAAATTGTGAAAAAAATTACGCAGAAATAGAATATAGCTAGAATAGTTATTTGTACTATTAAACAAGAAACAATAATAATTATGGTAGAAAATCTTCATAAAAAAAATAAAAGAATATAACCGCCGTTGTACAATTTAGCCACTAAAAATGGCAACTTCAAACTTCACTCCATAATCGTAAAAAAATTCGTTGTAATGAAGTTGCAAACTTGCGTCCAGATATTAAATATATAATCTTCTAAACTATCGTTTAAAAACGTTTTGATAGGACTTTACGGTCTTTAAATTCGTATTGCAAACGATCATTGCCATAAGCAAGCGTGCGGTTAGATTTAAAATCAAGATATATTTCTAATATCTAGCAACAACTAGATATTACTAGCGCGGGCGAAGCCGGGGTGGGCCGGTAGTTAAGTAATAAAATCTTGTCGGACTTTTTCAAAGGAAACTTTATTTTCATTTTTCAGAGACGTGCAATTTATTAAAACACCGTAGTATGCAGTACAACTGCATCATAAGCGGTTCCGATGCGACCAGACCCTGTAATAACAACGAAGTGGAGGGCACGGTTATACAGCCAGCTTGCAGGAAACCGCACTACTATACCCCAGTGGAACTGCCATATATGGTCTGCCGACAGGGGAACTGGAATGTCTTGCCAACTTGTATTCCAGGTAAGTGTCTTGTGTTGGATGCCTGAAAGAATCAAGTACCTGAAATCATATCGTGCATGTCGTACTAGATGACAGAGGGAAACTGAATCAGGAGATAGGCAGTTCCATCCTAGTCCTCAGGGGTGAAAACGCATCTGCATTTTCATTCTTAATCCGGGATAGATGTAGATGTCTATGGGCCACAGCATCCACTTAAGAGGCCCAAATCCCTCCCCCCCCCCCATCAACATGGTAGCGGAATTAAATAAAGATAGACTACCCCAGGAGGGTACCAGCACCCCTGGAGAATCCCTCGCTGAGCATCCACGACCATGTTTCTCCACTTCTGAGCGTGGGTGCTCAGGCTGCCCCACGTATTCTGGGGGGGGCGAAATTCCGCTCAAGACTACAACTGCTCGGGGCAAACGGAGCAACAAGACCAAGGCGACCCCTGCCACGCTGTCCGTGAATTTCTGCAATATCAGGGGACTTCACTCTAACCTAAACGCCGTCCACTACCATCTCGAGACGGCGAGGCCGGCTCTGCTCTTTCTGACCGAGACGCAGGTGTCCTCTCCGGCTGATGTCTCGTATCTCTCCTACCCGGGGTACAAACTGGAACACTCCTTTGTGCCTCGGGCTGGAGTTTGCGTTTACGTCAGAGAGGACATCTGTTCTCGACGCCTCGGCAGACTTGAAGGTTCGGACCTGTCCATCCTTTGGCTACGCGTAGACAGCGACGACCATCCGCGCGTCTACGGGTGCCTCTATAGGTCCCATAGCGGTAATGCCGAAACAGACCGACTCTTCGACCACGTCCAAATGGCTGCAGATTCGTTGCTACAGCAGATCCCCTCCGCAGAGATCGTGATCCTCGGCGACTTTAACGCCCATCACGCCGAATGGCTTGGTTCACGTTTAACCGATCATGCGGGGAGATCTGTTCATGATTTTGCCTTGGCATATGGTCTGACACAACTGGTTACTTCGCCTACGCGGATTCCAGATGTGGAGGATCATACACCTTCCCTGTTGGACCCTCTGCTGACCTCTCACCCGGACGGATATCAGATTTCCGTCGACGCCCCTTTAGGCTCCTCGGACCATTGTCTGGTCCGGAGTGTTGTGCCACTCACGCTGAAATCGCGGTTGCATTCTGCAGGCTGCCGCCGTGTTTGGCACTATAGGTCAGCCGATTGGGATGGGATGCGGTCTTTCTTTGCATCCTACCCATGGGGGCGGGTTTGCTTCTCGCCGGATGATCCCAACGTTGTTGCGAATTCTGTTACTGATGTGGTACTTCAGGGTATGGAACTTTTTATTCCTTCCTCTGTGGTGCCCATTGGAGGCAAATCTCAGCCATGGTTTGGTCGCTCCTGTAAAATAGCATCATGCTATAAGCAGGAGTGCTATCAAGCCTGGGTTGATGCATCAGCGTCCCGGGATGTAAACACCAGCGCTCTAAAAAAGAAGTATAATTCCGCCTCTAGGTCCTTCAAAAGAGTCATTGCCAAGGCAAAGTCAGAGCACATAGGCAGAATTGGCGAGAGACTAGTTCGCCTTCCTTCTGGAACTCGTGCATTCTGGTCTCTCGCCAAGGCTGTCCAGGGGAATTTCTGTCAGCCATCTCTTCCATCTCCGCACAGGGAGGACGACTCACTGGCCCATACTGCAAAGGAGAAAGCCGATCTTCTAGGCTCCTTCTTTGCGTCTAACTCGACTCTCGATGACGGGGGGAGTACGCCGCCGACCATCCCGCGGTGTGAGTGCTCCATGCCGGAAGTGCAGTTCACACAGCGCTCGGTTCGCAAAGCACTCCTCTCCCTGGACATCCACAAGTCGAGTGGGCCTGACGGAATCCCCCCAATTGTGCTGAGGACGTGTGCTCCAGAGTTGGCACCGGTTTTAACGCGTCTTTTCCGGTACTCCTACTCCCTAGGCGTAGTCCCAAAATCATGGAAGACGGCTTTCGTCCACCCGATCCCTAAAAAAGGCGACCGCTCAGACCCGTCCAACTACCGGCCAATCGCCATCACCTCCTTGTTCTCCAAAACAATGGAGTCCATTGTAAACTGCCAGCTCATGAGGTACCTTGAGGATCACCAGCTGATTAGTGACCGCCAATACGGTTTTCGCCGTGGTCGGTCAGCTGGTGATCTTCTGGTCTACCTCACTCACAGATGGGCGGCGGCAGTAGAGTTCAAGGTGGAGGCATTGGCCGTTAGTTTGGACATTGCGAAGGCCTTCGATCGGGTTTGGCACAAAGCGCTTCTTTCGAAGCTCCCTTCCTATGGGCTTCCCGAGAAATTGTGCGATTGGATCACCAGCTTTCTTGCAGGTCGGAGCATCAAGGTCGTTGTAGACGGTGCAAGCTCCGATTGCAAGCCTATTAATGCTGGTGTTCCACAGGGCTGCGTGCTATCGCCAACGCTGTTTCTTCTGCATATCAATGATATGTTGCATACCCGTAACATTCATTGCTATGCAGATGACAGCACTGGTGATGCTCTTTACACCGGCCGAGCCAATATTTCTCGGGAAAACGTCTCCGAGTGCCGGGACAAACTTGTGTCTGAAGTCGAGTCTTTGCTGAACAGAGTCTCGGATTGGGGACGACTAAATCTAGTCCAGTTTAACCCCCAGAAGACACAAGTTTGCGCGTTAACCGCTAAAAAGAACCCCTTTGTCGTATCCCCTCAGTTTCAAGGCACTCCCCTTGTTGCCTCAGCCAGTATCGGAGTCCTCGGCGTCGACATATCGAGTGACGTGCAGTTTCGTGGTCACTTGGAAGGGCAGGCCAAATTGGCCTCTAAAAAGCTTGGCGTGCTCAGCAGAGCGGGACAGTATTTCATGCCGGCACTCCGCCTGCAACTTTACAAGGCGCAGGTTCGGCCGCACATGGAATACTGTTCCCATCTCTGGGCTGGGGCTCCCCAGTACCAGCTCCTTCCACTTGACCGCATCCAGCGCAGAGCGGCTCGAATCGTCGACGACCGAGTGCTTTCCGATCGGCTCGATTCACAGGCGTTGCGAAGAGATGTTGCATCTCTTTGCGTATTTTATCGCATCTATCACGGGGAGTGCTCTGAGGAATTGTTCGGATTAATCCCAGCCGCCAAATTTCGTGAACGCACGACACGGCAAACGTCCCGATACCATCCACACCATCTGGATGCTTGGCGGTCCACCACTGTACGTTTCACAAGGAGTTTTCTTCCACGTACAACCTCTCTGTGGAATAGTTTATCACCGGCGATTTTTCCGGACCGATACGACCTGGGGACCTTCAAGAAAAGAGCTTACTCCTTTCTAAAGGGCCGGCAACGCACCCGCAATTCTCCTGGTGTTGCGGTTGATCATGGGCGGCGGTAGTCACTTAACATCAGGTGAGCCGCATGCTCGTTTGCCCCCTCTTCTATAAAAAAAAAACTTACCATCAGGTGGTCTGTGTGCTCGTTTGTCACCCTTATTCAGAAGAAAAAAACGCCACAGAGCACGGTCCTGAGCCACCTGCATCCATCGACTTCCTGCATATCTTACCAGGTCGTCACTCCATCTAGTGAGAGGTCGCCCTACACTACGCCTACCGGTACGAGGCTGCCACTCAAGAACCTTTCGTCCCCATCGGTTATCGGTTCTTCGAGCTATATGGCCGACCCATTGCCACTTCAGCTTACTAATCCGTTGGGCTATGTCGGTCACTCTGGTTTTACTGCGGATATCCTCATTTATGAGTCTATCACGCAGAGAAACTCCGAGCATAGCCCTCTCCATAGCTCGCTGAGCTCAGCTCCGTAAGTCATCACTGGCAACACGCACTGGTTGTACAATCTAGTTTTTAGAGATTGAGGTATACTCGTACCTGACGAGAATATATGTCGTAATTTCCCGAACGCTGCCCAGCTGAGTTGAATCCGTCGATTGACCTCTCGGTCGAAGTTGGACTTACCTACTCGGACTATTTGTCCCTGGTAAACGTACTCGTCAACAACTTCGAGCTTAGTGCTCCCAACAACTACCGGCATAGGTGTGACATGGACATTGAACATGATCTTTGTTTTGTCCATGTTCATCTTAAGACCTATCCGTTGGGAGGCACTATTGAGGTCATTGAGCATAGTACTTAAGTCCTCCATCGATTCTGCCATAAGGACTATATCGTCGGCAAATCGAAGGTGAGTGATTGTTGGCGACGCGCCTATAAGAATATTTCAGTTTATTAAGTCAACCGATGACGAATAACTTTTCAAAGACTTATTGTCCAATACAGATGTTCTGATAAGAAAATGCTTAGTTAAATCTTAAAGAAATGTCGAATTAATGGTATGAAGGTCTTGGGTTCGACTCCCAGGCCGGACTAGTTTACTGTTTTCTAAGTAATATTTTTCAATAAATCCATATAGGGAATTTTATGTTATAAATTATGTTACCGGATTTGTTCCCCGGTTGAAATCGTCTTTCCAATGATGTAAATTCAAAGGAATATTAAAGTGAAGTTAGAGATCGGATTGGTTCCCCGGTCGAGATGATCACTCTGTGCACAAACAGAATTAACGGAAATTAATTGCATAAGTATTGTCTTGTATAAGTATGATATGTTTGTACGAAAACAAATGCCTATTTGTTATGATTGATTAATTTGAAAACATTCATTTGTATTGTTATCTGATAAGAAGCATGATAACGAATAAGAGTCTTATCAGAAATAGTTTCCTACAGTTTGAAAATTGTGTAGAAGCACTTGTTTACATAATATTGTTAAAATTAAGTGTATTTCAGACTTTCATTTTTTCTGATAGTCGAGAGCCGTGCAAAGTTAGTTGTTCAAATAGTGTGAGTTCACGGAAGCACGCTGGCCACGCCCTTAGGAGGCCGAATATGTAAAAATTTAAAATGTTTGTAATTTCAGCAATTTATGTAAAAATGACTTGTAAAACATTTCAGGTTGATTGTACGTGCTAAAAAGGTGAATTCTGTGTTATTTTTATGTGAAAATTCCTGTGTATAAGTGAAATAATGATAGTTTTGTATAAGAAATTTAAAAGTGTTTTAAATAGTGAAATAAATAGAGAAAATGTAAATTAAACTATTGTATTAGTTAACATATGTATAAATTCAAGTGGGAAACATTGTTTTAACTTTCTGTGTTAAATATTTAAGAAGTTTGGATTTTGGATTTGTGAGTAAAGTAGGCATATTTTGTTTTATAAATTAGGCAGGCGCAGGCACGCGAATGGCGCGGCTCACTTTCGCGTATAGCTCTGGGAGTAGCTTAGTGAACGGGTTTTATTGCAATTGGTTCGGGAAAATAGTTCGAGAAATAGTTCGGAAAAACAAGAAAATCCTTCGGGAAAAGTGAAAACCAGCAGTCAAGAAGAAAAAGTGTAGGGAAGTGATAGGGAAAGGTGATTACTCTCTCACGGAACGGTTTGAAGATAATTGCTGTTTTATTCCCAAGTAATTCATCCCTAAAGTTATACAGTCCACATCGAAGAATTAAGGCGTCGGGACCGGGACGACTTCGGAAGACCCGTAATCCCCGTCTGAACCTACTTGCTGAAAAGGAACGAGGTTATCGCCCTAGTGTGTTACTCCGTTGCGGAGATCACATACGTTGTTCCCGAACCCAACGTAGGCGTTATAGGAGGCCGGAACGAGAGAAGCCTCGATTCCTCCCTTCTGTTTCTTAATCGAAAGTCGAGTTCCGAACCTGTGTCCTTTTCAATTGGTCCTTGCGAGCCGAATTCCTTTTCAGTGATGTACTCGCCATTGATGTCAATACCGTATCTTTTCCAGTCCAGTAGCTTGAAAAGGTCTTCCAATGCAGCGGTGAAGAGTTTCGGTGAAATAACGTCACCCTGTCTTACACCTCTCTGCAGTTGGATAGGTTTCAAGCTCTGGTTCTGTACTCGGATAGCCATCGTAGCCCTACTGTACAAACACTTCAGCACTTCCAACAGTGCCAAGTTGACCGACAGTCAACTTGGCACTGTTGGAGGGACTGTAGCACCGCCCAAATTTCGACGGAATCAAAGGCTTTCTCATAGTCCACATACGCCAGGCACGGTGGCAGATTGTACTCTTCAGTTTTCTGTACAATCTGCCGCAGGGTATGTATGTGGTCTATGGTACTGAATCCTTTTCGGAAACCGGCTTGTTCGGGAGGCTGGAAGTCGTCGAGTCTGCGTGCGAGACGATTCGTAATGACTCTCGAAAACAGCATATAGACGCGGCTCAGAAGGGAAATCGATCTGTAGTTCTTTAAGAGAGCGTTGTCGCCTTTCTTAAAGAACAAGACCACCGCACTTCTGCTCCACGCCTCTGGAGTAGTGCCGCCATGGAGGACGGAATTGAAGAGCTTCTGAAGGACTTCAAGTATCGGCGTTCCACCCGCTTTCAGAAGCTCCGCTGTAATTCCATCCTCGCCTGGGGCCCTGCCGTTTTTAAGGTGCTGGAGAGCCATTCTAATCTCGTTTAGACTGACGTCCGGGATATCATCGGAATAGTATCGGATAAGACTTGCTCTTGGATCGTTACTCACACTTGCGTGTGGCTCCAACGATGATGTGTACAGCTGCCCATAGAACCTCTCAATCTCATTCAAAATCCGGAAATGATGCTGCCAACCTCAGTCTTGAGCTTTGACAGCTGACTCTTACTGGCAGACAGATCTCTGGCAAAGACTTTGGAGCCCTGGTTCCGCTCGATCGCTTCTTTAATACGAGCAGTATTAAAGTTGCGTAAGTCTCGCCGCATGCATTTGGAGATCTGTCTGTTCAGTTGCCTGTATGCTGTCAAATCTGTTGACGATTGTAGCCTCATCTCCCGTCTAACAGCCATGAGATTAAGAGTGTGATCGGAGAGTTTTTGTGTTCTTCTGCGGCGGGTCTTGCAGAACTTAGCTCCGACCGCATGGACAGTTTCTACGAGCTTGTCATTCATATCGTCCACTGAATTGCAATCTTGTAGGCACTGAAAGCGGTTACGTAACTCGAGCTGAAAGTTTTCGGGATTCTGGATTAGAGCACGAGGGGGACGGAGCGTTGACTTCATTAGACGAGACCTCTCCAACTTAACGTTTAGGTTCAGTGTGCCTCTAACCATTCGGTGATCGCTGCCAGTTTTCACCCTTGCGATCACTGAGACATCACTGAACAGTTGGCGTCTGGTCGTCATAATGAAGTCAATCTCATTTTTTGCCGAACCGTCGTGGCTCGACCAGGTCCACTTCCTGTGGGGCCGCTTCTGGAAGAAAGAGTTCATCATAAAGAGTCCCTCTTTCTCCATAAAGTCGGCCAGCTGCTGGCCCCTTCGGTTCCGTTGCCCTACTCCAAATTTCCCTAACTTCAGCTCACCGTTTTCTCTTGTGCCTAGTTTTGCATTGAAGTCTCCCATCAACACCGTGTAGTGAGTTTTGGAGGAATGCATGGCTTTGGAAATATTCTCATACATTTCCTTCACCTCCTCATCGGGATGTGCCGAGGTTGGTGCGTAAACCTGTATGACCTTTAGCGAATACCGTTTGGTGATTTTGAGTATCAGGTACGCGACCCTCGTCGACACACTCCCAATCTTTACAACGTTGTTGACGAGAGACTTGTGGACGATAAATCCGACACCTCCTTGGGACAAATGGTCGCCCTCCCGGTGATAGAACAAGTTGCCGGATTCGAGAATCACCGTGTCCTCCCCCTCTCTTCGGACCTCGGATAATCCTATAATACTCCAGCGCAACTTGTCTATCTCTTCTTCCAGCTCCAGGATCTTCTCGTCAGTCCTCAGAGTGCGTGCGTTAAATGTTGCCAGGTCGAGTCGTCGTAGGTGGCAACCGAACCTCCACCGGAGATTCTTAGCACCCCCTGCCCCGCCGTTGCCATGGACGCCACCGTAGCCAGGAATAGCGGGGCCGCCGGGGACTGGGGGCCGTCTATTTGTGTAATTGTTCATGGGGGGTATATTGCCATAGTTGCCACGCTTGGCGAGCGGGTTGGAAACCGCAGTTTTTTTTTTGTTGTACAGTTGCTGTTATCAGGAAGATGCTGCTGCCCATCTCCTGCCTGTGTCCCTCTATCGCCTTTTACGACACCCATAGGAAGATATGGGGTAGTGGATATTCTTAACCGCCACTACACGGCATATATATATATATATATATATATATATATATATATATATATATATATATATATATATATATATATACATATATTAAATATATACATATATTAATTTTCTACAAATATTTAAATTTATTTTCGAAATCCTTCTATGATTTGTTATTCACACGAAAACTCACAAAACATGCACTTTAAAAAGTATAAACAATTTTGTTTACTTTAAACGTAGAACGTTTAATGTATTGAACAAAATATTAATTCATAAATTCTTTCAAAACTAAATAAAACTACGAAAAATAACTGGCTATGAGAGAAAGAGAGAAAGAAAATGCGCGCGCGCACTGCACTCTCTTGCTTACGTCCGCCACTCAACTCTCGTTCGCCTCGCTCGATCACACTTTTCATAACGCTTTCGTCACGCGTTCGCCAGCTTACTCCCCAAGTAAAAAGTAAAAAGTCTAGTGTGCGTAAAGAAGTTTTACTTCAAAAATCGTCTTCCTGACAACAACTCATTAAGAGTAAAGAAATTCCGTTGCTAATGTGCCTGCGGTCGTGGTTGATGTCCTCCAGACCGTACTTTAGCCGCGGCGGCTCAACAGAGACTAGCCCTCTGCGCAATTAACAACTTTTGTGGGTTATGGTGTCCGAGTGTATGCGCAAGCACAAGTGCACTCTCTATTCCCTCACTCTCAAAGCCTGATGAGAGGGCAAACTGACACCACCGGAGACAGATAAGGCACAGGACCAACGGCTTTGCGTGCTTTCCGAGGCACGAGGAAGGGGGGGGGGGGGGAAATACGCCAACTTTCAGATTCCGGGCTGCTACTTAGACAAAGAAAAGGGGAGATCTAATATCAGATAAGGTGTTCGGAGGGTGGTAGGTTATGGATTATGGTACTTGTAAAACAATATAACGACAGAATGAAAACTTACTACCTAACGATTTCTTATATTTACGGCCTTACCGTTACAGACTATTAAAGTATACTTCTGAACATATAATTGCCGGCACAAGTCGTGAGTTTTTATTGGTCGATATGACGTTGACAACGCTGACGCTCAACGCGATTGGTTCGTCAGCTGATTCGACTACCGTACACTTGGGAGCAATATTAGTGACAACTATTTAATTAGTTTATTTTTGTTAATTGTAGTGTTACCTCGTTGTTAATTGTTGTTTGTGTATTTCTTGTTTTCAATATTTACTGTTGTTATATATATTTTTTGTCATAATTTGAGCATTCAGATTTTGCTCTAATTATGCAGAGAAGAAAGAATTCGGTGTTAAATAGACCATCCCGACAAATGGTCTATTCAGTGTTTTGTAACATGAAAAAATTAGTTATTGCGAAAAACATGATAGACGTTTAGAAACAGACTGCTGAGGTGACTAATGTCTACGTAGCTACTGTACGGCGTGTATTTAAAAGAGTTAACGACTCAGAATTTCGAAAAAAAGTCATCGAAAATATTCAATTACGAATTGAAATAACAAAGGTACAAATAATTTTGGCCGACAGTGTACCTAAGCTGGCTCAACCCCCACCATAGTTCATGTGCTCACGACTCGTGGCGTCAACTATCATACTATAAGTGATCTAATAACACTAATAAACAAAAGATATACAGTGTTAAAGTGCTTAAATAATTACTTTTCTATCTAAAAAACAGTGCAGTGAGTGTAAATTAGCTGGTGAATCATCGATCAGGTCGATTGTTCTAATAACCAACTAGAGAAGATTACCTTATATGACAATATAAGTTGCATGATCGACGTCTGACATTATTGTCGGATCGCTTGACAAATTTCATCGTCTAAACTTAATCTCCGGACTAAACGGATAAGGATTACGAATACCGTTTCACCGGACTCGGGATCGTATTCCTACAAACGCAATTTCAATTTCTTCGCAACACAAATTTTTAAAATTCGAAATTTTTGATTTGAAATATTTCATTAAAAATTATAAATAGTATAAACATAATCAGAATGGCAGACTCAAATAAATGTAATGCCTGTTTGAATGAAATAGCAAACATTCCCTCAATAAACTGCACATGATGTAAGGCGGGTTGTCATCACTCCTGCATGAACTATACTACTGAGTATAAGGCGCTATCAGTTGAGTTAAAATCTAAGTGGATCTGCGCGCAATGTCAAAGTAAAGAATGCAAAGGAGGCGATAATTCAAACACTCCGATTCATAACAAAACTGGCAACGCCCCGACATCACCTCAGCTGGAGTTTGTTACGAAGCGAACGAAGTCACGCACAGGCAGCAATTGTTCTTGTTTAACGGCCAACAACATACGAAACATAATCTGGTAAGAACTACAATTTCATTTCACTCAGAAAGCGTTGGTGGCTCACTTCAATGTTGAACTTGAGAAAGTGAAGGCTGATTATGTGGAGCAAACGAAAATAATTGATGTTTTAAAATCAGAGACTGAGCTACTGAAAACTACCAATGAAACGCTTTCATATCGCCTATCTCAATTGGACCAGCATGCGCGTTCTTCTAACGTGGAAATACAATGCGTCGCTGAGAATAAACAGGAAAATTTGATAAATACCGTAGTGCAGCTAGGAAAAGTAATCAAGTGCCCAATCAACGACACACAAATTCATTATTGCTCATGACTAGCTAAGTTGAGTAACTCTTAGTTAGTCCTCCTCCTCGCTCGATACTGGTCAAATTCAACAGCCCGCGACCACGCGACGAATTCCTTGCGGCATCTAGTAAGTTTAACAGAAACAATCGAGAAGACATGTTGAACACCAGCCACTTAGGCATCGGTGGGACTAAGAAAACAGCTGTATATGTAGTGGAACATCTTACACGCGAGAACAAGCATCTGCATGCTGCAACACGTTCCAAAGCCAAACTTGGGTATAAATTCGTTTGGGTGCGGGATTCTAAGATATACATGCGAAAGGATGAGCACTCAGAACATGTATATTTAAAAGACATAGCTTTATTAAATAAGTTGTCATAATGCCGCTAAATTTGAATTTGTTTGTACTCAGGGGCCCCTTAAACTGTATCGATCAAAATGTAAGATGTTTAAAAACCAAAACAATTGAGCTATTTAATAAGGTTGTGTGCAGCAATAATGATGTTATAGTTTTACAGAGACATGGCTAAATAGTAGTGTTTCGGATACGGAATTATTCGACGATCGTTATATAGTTTACAGACGAGATAGGGAAGGTAGTGGGTTTCACAGTAATAAATTGGGGGGTGGAGTTTTGATAGCTGTCTCTAAGCGTTTTATATCCTACCGAGTGTATGATGGTCAGTCGGACTGTGAGGACATCTGCGTTAAAATTGAAATATTCGATAAGAAGGGTGTAATTGAATATTTGTATATATGTGGCGTTTATATTCCTTCCCCTATACAGAAGCATATTTTGGAACACTTTGTTACAAACACCAACTGTATGATACAAAAGCTCAGTTCTAATATTATTGTTCTTGGGGATTTTAATTAGATCAGTCTTTGTTGGAACAAGACGAAAAGGACGTCGACGTAACTTGCACTAACACCTATAACTACAAATAGTTTGTTAAACAATGTGATAGTGGATTTCATGTCATTAAATAATTTATTACAATATAACTCGTGCCTAAATATAAAAAATCGAATTTTGGACGTAATAATAAGCTCTTTGACAATCTCACACATTTGTAAAAGTACTGACCCTCTATCCAAAATTGACCCGCTGCATCCTCCCATTGAATTTTGTGTTGAAATCGACCATAAAAAAAATTTAAAATCCCAACATGTAGCCAAATACCGCTTCCACAAAGCAGACTATGAAAGGATAATAAGCGAACTAAATAACATCCAATAGGTAAAAGAATTATCTAACTGTACTAGCGTTGACGACATGGTGACATATTTCTATAAAATCCTTGGGCTCTTCATTATCAAACATGATCCAAAATATAAACTGCGCTCTGATAAATATCCAATGTGGTTTTCCACTGCATTAGTTAAAGTAATCAACGAGAAGCTGAAATATCCAATTAAATACCGCAAATATGGCAACCCCCGAGATTTAATCACCTTTGAAGTACTAAGGGACAGATGTAAAACTTTACAACATAAACTACAGATTATACATAAAGTGCCTAGAGTCATCGTTGTGTTCTAACCCTAAACTTATGTTGAGCTTTATTAAACATAAACGAGGTGGGACCAACTCTTACCCTGCACAAATGTCTTTCGGCATAAAGATCGCTTCATCGGGGACAGGCATTTGCGATCTATTTGCATCTCAGTTTTCCTCGGTTTACAACACAGAAAGGGCGGGTGGGTACCCCAGGGCAATCTCATTTGCCACTAGGTGCTAATTACTTAACTACAATATCGGTAACTATAGACCAAGTTTTCAGAGTTTTAAAAAGACTTGACCCTAATAATGGTGCCGGCTTCGATGGAATACCTTCTATCTGTGCCATAAGATGTGCTGGAACACTTGCTCTGCCACTTAATATTATTATTAATAGCTCCTTAAGTTCTGGCATATTTCCAACAGCTTGGAAAAGTGCTCTTGTAATACCAAGACAGGTGACACGAGTGTAGTAAAAAATTATAGACCTATATCTATACTTCCAACATTTGCGAAAGTTTTTGAATCCCTTTTGTGCCCTATAGTATCATGTCACTTGAAACAGGTTATCGCACCCCAACAGCATGGCTTCGTATAGTCACGTTCCACTTCAACTAATTTAGTTTCATTCGTCAAGGATCTTGCTGAGGGGGTTGATCACGGGAAATCATACGATGCAATATACACCGACTTCAGTAAGGCCTTCGACAAAGTAAATCATGAAACACTGTTGCACAAACTTTCCTCCATCGAAATAGCCGGTATGTTTTTAAACTAGTGTAGATCATACCTTTCAGATAGACAATCAACAGTTGTAGCCGGAGGGTAAAAATCCAAAGCATTTACAGCTATATGCGGAGTACCTCAAGGGTCTCACTTAGTTCCTTTATTTTTCAACATTTTCATCAACGACATTGGATAATGTTTCCAGGACTCTAAATTCTCAATTTTCGCTGACGACTTAAAATTATATAGAATAGTTAACTCATCTCATGATGCATTATTACTGCAGAGGGATTTAAATAATTTAGCGATGATGTGTGCTGAGAACGGAATGGGTATGAATCCTGATAAATGCCAAGTAGTGTGATTCAGCAGAAAGAGACATGTACCAACCAGACTCTATCATATCAATGATATGCCACTAAGAGAGGTTAGCCACATTCGAGACCTAGGAGTCGTTATTGACAGCAAACTACGCTTCAATACTCATATTGACTATATCATAAATAAGGCTCTTAGAATTTTGGGCTTTGTCCTTCGAAACTGTAAAGAATTTATGAATCCCATGACAAAAATTACAGTAAGATAATTGATAGAATCAGGCGTTACTTTGCAGAAATCCATTATAATAAAGATATTGATTAATTTACAACCTTCCGCTAACTAAATACAATGATGTGTCTTACCTGGATTGAAGAGTACCTCCCGCCCTCTCTCAATTGCTTGCACTAATTCCGTCACCACTAGTCCTAGCACCACTACTCCCAACATCACTACTCTCGGCACCACTACTTCCAACACCACTATTCCAGGAGAGACACACCATCGACGATCATACGACACGTGTTTCGCCTCTACACGAGGCATCCCCAGGTGATGTCGACTCTACGGCGGCTGACCGCAAAGACTTAGCACTTATCTTTATTAAAAATTACAGTATATAACTGCCTTGTACGTAGTATGTTACAATATGGCAGTACTGTGTGGAATTCGCACTACGGTACGTATATTAAACGATTAGAGAGTGTACAAAAGCGATTTTTATGACAACCTGGAGTTGCAACTTAACCAAGAAACTTCCAAGCCACAACGACATTACATACATTTTCGCCTCAAATCACTCCGACACCGTAAGGAACTACTTGACGTCATGTTTCTGTAAGCTAATAAATGGAAATTTTGACACCCCTGATCTTTTGTTTAGAGTAAATATTGCTGTAACTAGAAAGCCATACAGACTTAAGAAACCTCCTTTTAAAAGTTATCCAGCTACGTCATTATGCTCCATTAATTTTATACGTGCTAGAGCCATGCTGCAGTTATATTAGTAGTATGGTTGTAGCAGGAATGGGTCGGCTCGACCGGGGAAGGACCACGCTCTCACAGAATACCAGCGTGAAATAGTAGCATAATGTTGCTGTGTTTCGTATGGTGAGTGTAGAAAACCGGATACCCTTTTTACTGGAAACGAGGCATTCCATCTTAGTCCTCACGGGTGACAACGTATCTGCATTTTGATTCGTAATCGAGGATAGATGTAGATGTCTATGAGCCACAGCATCCACTTACCATCAGGTGGACTGTGTGCTCGTTTGTCTCCCTTATTCCATAAAAAAACTTTAAAACTCCTATTAAGCAAAAAGTAATTCGGATCTCTACACTCACTATACGAAATACAGCAGTATTATGCTACTATTTCACACTGGTATTCTGTGAGAGCGTGGTCCTTCCCCGGTCGAGCTGACCCATTCGTGCTACTATAACATAGCTGTAGCGTGGCTCTACCAGGTATTGTATACCACGTATTATCTTATTATGGTTCGTATAAATATACACATTGCTGTACTTACACAAGAAAGTAGAAATTTCTTACTCAATAACATGTAACGTATCTTCACAGAATGCGGCTTACTTACTTCAAAGGATGCATCAACTGGTGCAGTCGTACCCTGGCATGCTGGCATCTACTACAAAAATACGGCAGCCGCAACACACGAGCGCATTTGCAGCGGTTCCCTGATCAGTAACTCTGTTGTAGTGACTGGTATGTGAAATATACGAGTAACTTAGATATTATTTGGATATAATCGGAGACTAAGAAGCTTGTCATCTACCAAGTTCATTTGCGGGATTTTCTACTTTGATAATATTACACTTGAGCACATGTTGCGGGATAATTAAATTAAAAATGAGAAAATACATTTATTTTTCAATATTACTTTTTCATAAATAAGCACCCAGAGAGTAATTCAATTCTAATAATACTCGTAAAATTCACTATAAGATGCGTAAGTTGAGAATCATTTTAAGATTTAGTTCAAATAGGTAGAGAACATTTTGAACAAAAGCCAATTATAGGCCGTTTTATGTCCAATTTTATCATCTTTAGTTGGGTACTTATATATAAAAAGTCACAACTGTAGAAATATGCAAAATAAATTGAAACATGAAGATCAATAAATAAACAAATATTCCACATTGGACAAACACATGTAGTCTTAAGAATAGATTTAAAACATCTGTGCGTGCGTGCGTGTGTGTTTGTGTGGTTTGACTTTGAAGCTTCCGGTCAATGATGTATAAACTTATACGTCATTGCTTCCGGTACTCAAAAACGCTGAACCCAAACAGGTGATATGGGGCAACGTTGGGGCAAAAATAGTACAGTGATGTTACTAATTATTAATATTGTTGGACCATGCTCTGAGTATACCATTGTGCAGTAGTTACTTAATGCTGCTGTATTTCGTATGGTGAATGTAGCGAGCCGGAGATCCTTTTTACTGGAAACGCGGCATTTAATCTCAGTCCTCAGGGATGACAAGGTATCTGCATTTTGATTCTAAATTGAGGATAAATGTAGATGTCTATGGGTCACAGCATCCACTTACTAGAACCAAAATTGAAACCATAGCGCTTCTTCTTTGTAACAAATGAAGTCCTGGACTGATTTTCATAAAAGATTGGAAAATAAAAAAGTGAACGCCTCATAATCTCATTAGATTATATAAAAAGAAAAATATCTCTTTTTCCATATTTGAGACGAAAGAAGAGACCCATGAGAATATTTTTTTGTAGAAAAGCACCAGTTTTTTTTTAAATATTTTCATTAATTACAACTATACGAGGCCAAATTACTCAGAACCTGTGCGTTGGAATTTTAAAAACCTAATAAAATAATTATTATTTTGATACATTAATTTTAACGAAAGTGCGCATTCCACACATACAAACAAGCGGACACCCTCAAAAAAATTTTCAATCAGTTTTTTAACACTAGAGAACTGTGTGTTCGCTTGTAACCTTATTCTAAAGTAAAGTTTTAGTTTCACGTATTAATATGCAGTACCTGGCTGACCGAGCTTTGCTCGGTATTTTTCGCTCGATTTTTTTTAATTCGTGTGTTTTGGAAATTATATTTAGATACAAATTACACACTGATGAAATATAAAAAATATATTTTGATCTTAGCGACATAACAGAAAAAACGGAACTGGTTATTTGAATAAAAAATCATGAGTGCAATTATTTTAATTTAAATTTTCGTGTCTTTAAAAATACTAAAAAAGGGCTCGAAATAATAGATTTTCTCAAAAAAGAAAGGAACATGAAAAAAAAATTTAAAAAATTCGGTCAGTCGGTCTGGGCTCGAACCGGGGTTTTAAGATTCTGTGACCGACCATTATACCAATTAAGCTATTCATAATCACTAACATGCTGTCAAAATTTACCTTCTTATTCTAACGATGTTGTAGCACATTTTCTAAAAATAAATCCTAGCTAGATCGATTTATTATCCCCGAATCTCCCTGGACACTAAATTTTATGAAAATCGTTGGAGCCGTTTCCGAGATCCCGATTATATATATATATATATATATATATATATATATATATATATATATATATATATATATATATATATATATATATATATATATAAATATATATATATATATATATATATATATATATATATATATATACAAGAATTGCTCGTTTAATATATTAATATGCATATAGATATTAAATAAGTCGCGTGAGGGTAATATCGTCACCATAAGCTTAGCCACCCTATAAAACCAAAGCTAGGAGAATGACAGAGAAAAAAGCACAAAGTTGTATACTATGACTAATATATTAAGAAAAAAAAGCAAACAAGCTTTGGCATTAATAAGAAAAACTTCGAAAATTCTACTTAAAAAAATTAACTATACTACACCGTACTTAAACCGATTAAAATATTTACTATAATGTCAACTGTTAAAATAACGTCGATAAAGCATCGCCCTTTTGACCCTTTAGTATTTTATTGTTGTATGAAGAACGATTGTATCACAAAGCCATCTATGCAAACAGGGCTGTAGTTTTTTAGTTACAAGAAAGGGACCATATTAACCGGATGACCAATACCCTCACGTACTATACAAAGTTATATTTTTCTATTCTGATTAGCTTTACACAATTTCAGCGGCTCACTGTTTTTGGGATGAAAACATTAAGGCGATCAGAGACGAAAAAAACTACGCAGTAGCTGTTGGAAAACTATACAGTGATTGGGGTAACGCTGCTGATGAAGAGTACGCTCAGAAGTCTGATGTAAGCTTTGTAGATATTTTTTTAAACTGAAATGATAAATCAACTGACAGTCCACCTGGTGGTAGGTGGCTACTGCAGTCCATGACGCCATGAACACCTGCTGCCAACTTCAAATGACGAAGTCTTCTGATGCGTTGTCACCTCCAAAGACTAAGATGGAATGCCTGACCTGCAATTCAACTGGATCTCTGTACCCTTCAGATCGGACCACGTAAGTGCAAGTATATCTCTTTGGCAGCAGAAATAAGTTCTATAATGGTGACAAATGGGCGCACAGTCCACCTGGTGATAAGTGGATGCTATGGCCCTTAGGCATCTACATATAAGCTCGATTAGGAGTCAAAGTACATATGCGTTGTCACCCCTTATGACTAAGATGGTATGCGTCGTTTCTCTCAAAGAGTCTCCGGTTCTCTACACTCACTATACGAAACACAGCCACAATAAATTAACAATATAATATGTTGGTTTAGTGCAAATGAAGAAAATTACAAAATTAGGACCCAGTAGATCAAAACTATATCATACATAATTGAACACAATTTAAAAATAGAGGCAGGTGTTGAGTGGTAAAGCACTAAACTGTGAATGACATATCGAGGGTAGAATCTACGGATGGTCCCCGGGATTGGGGTTATCCACACAGGGAAATGGAAGAGATTTGAAAAATTTTAATTCTCAATTATAGTACGAGTGGTGAATCCTAGATGTAATACTACCTGTGTTTAATCAGTTCCAGCTACTAATCTAGAAGGAAGAAGCACGAAGTATAATGAATTTTATTTTTACGAGGTAACTACGACTGTACTAAGACCGAAGTGACACTCATAGCGACATCTATCGGAAAGGGTAGATCAATGTCTGTAAGCGTATATAAGGATAATAAATTATTGCCTGGAAGAGCTACGCTAAAAGCAAATTATGCTGCAGCATGAATATATCGGCTAGACCGGGAAAGGACCACGCTCGCACGAATTTTCTGGTTAGTTTCTGGTAGGCCCAGAGGCGATTGTCTCCTTTACTTACTACTTACTAAATTTGCATAGCACACATGAATAAACATTTTAGTCTATTCTTTAGTTGTATTACGTCAATGCCAAAATTAGGTTAATATACTGTGTTTTTAAAATAGTCGGCTGTGGCAGAATACCAGCGGTGACCTAAAATCACCACATAGCTGAGTCACAGGCCGGTTTGTCTCATTACTGTTATGTTACTGTATGTTTCTAAGTTAAGTTTGTGATGATTTCTATTTGTATTTTTTTAATAACATGTGTAAACTGAGACAAATAAAAAGCTTTATTATTATTATAATTGCCTTCGTGAATGGCAGCATCATTCAAGAGAATTATCTTACGTATATAATATTATCTTACGTATGATGCATTCCATTTCAGTCCGCAGAGGTAACAACACATCTAGGTTCTTAATCGAGGATTGATGTAGCAGTCAGTAGGTGCCAACATCAAATCACCATCAGGTGAACTCTGTCCTCATTTGTCACCCATACTTAGATGAAAAATCCAAAAACTAGTAATAATCTAACGATTTCACGTGGTTAGAGTATTGTTGCAGATAAATTATGGTTGTAGCACGAATGGGTCGGCTCGACCGGGGAAGGACCACGCTCTCACAGAATACCAGCGTGAAATAGTAGCTTAATGCTGCTGTATTTCGTATGGTGAGTGTAGAGAACCGGAGACCCTTTTTACTGGAAATGAGGCATTCCATCTTAGTCCTCACGGGTGACAACGCATCTGCATTTTGATTTGTAATGGAAGATAGATGTAGATGTCTATGGGCCGCAGCAACCACTTACCATCAGGTGGACTGTGTGCTCGTTTGTCAGCCTATTCTATAAAAAAAAAATATAATTATAGTGTATATTTACTAAATTGTAAACAAAGTGCTCCAATTTAATTCTCAGATAAAGAAAATCGCCGTGCCGAAGCAGTTCCGTGGCGCAGAGACAAACTACCAGGATGACATCGCCGTGGTGGTGGTGTCGCGTTCCTTCGAATACCAGTTCCACGTGCGGCCAGTGTGCCTCAATTTCAAATACGAATTGTACGAAGAGCAATTGAAAAGCGGAAGCGTTGGCAAGGTTTCTGTCAGAATTTGAGTCCACTTATTGTTCACTTTAAGATTAAAAGATTAGAACTATATCCATTCTCGATACTTCTTACGTGGTAGAGCCATGCTGCAGCAATATTGTGGTTGCAGCACGAATTGGTCGGCTCGACAGGGGTAGGACCACGCTCACACAGAATACCAACGTAAAATAGAAGCTTAATGTTGCTATGTTTCGTATGGTGAGTGCAGAGAACTGGAGACCCTTTTTACTGGAAACGAAGCATTCCATCTCAGTCCTCAGGACTGGCAACGCATCTGCATTTTGATTCTTAATTGAAGATAAATGTAGATGTCTATGGCAGCACCTAATTACCATTAGGTGAACTGTGTGCTCGTTTGTCACCCTTATTATATAAAAAATATGGAAACAATAAATATCCCTGATCTCTTTATCTGTCTCATGAACTCATTAGGCAATAGATGGGTAGTCCCGATGACAATGCGGAGTCAACGGGATACCGCCATCTATCGGTCCCAATAAGAATTTTATTACTGTACTTCCCATTGTTGCTAATTTTGAAACCCTTAACACGTAATTGTCTTATGAATTGTCTTAAGCTTTTACGAAACGGCCCAACAGGATTTCATCATACTTCTATCGTTTTCGGATGGAGTACCAGATACGTGTACACTTGGTACTGGTGTCTGTGTCCGATATATATATATATATATATATATATATATATATATATATATATATATATATATATATATATATATATATATAGTTTTAGACTTTTTTCATTTGTGATTTCTTACGTACACTCAAAGAATAAGTTAAGAGGATTGGCTGACTTGTGTATAATGTAAATAATGTAATTGAATAAGTATGGCTCAAAATAGGTCATCATCATTATAGGCCTTCATAAGTCAAAGCAACAAAACGCTGCCCTGAGCCACGTGCAACGTGCGTTGATTGACTTCCTGCATGTCTTACCGGACTGCCACCCGAAACCCGTTGTTTCCCATCGATTGTCGGTTTGGTGACCAAAATGTTTAAAATAACCACAATAAAAGTTAAAGTTACAGCCTATATACGTCCTACAGCTGGGCACAGGCCTCCGCTCATTCCTGAGATGGTTCAGGGCAAGGAAAGGTCCGTCGCGCTGCCCCAATGCGTTTGGCGAACTTCACATGTCTTCGAAATATTTTTTTCTTATTTCTCAGACAAGCAGGTTCCCTCACGATGTTTTCCTTCACCGCCGAGCACATCGTAAATCAGCAATTAAAATTGCAATTGAAAATTTCATTGGTGCCAGCGGAGATCGAACTCGGTTTGCTCGCGTACCGTGAAATTTACAGCGACCATCTGAGCTACCAATGGTAGAAAGAAAAAACAGTCTGAAAATCAAATATCGTTAACTATGTCTTTATTTTACAATTTTTTTGTATATCTGTCGCATAATGATTTCTTAAATTTACGCGAACACTACACATTGAATAAAACTACTACTACTAAATTTACGGAATTTATCGCGTTTAATTACTTTAATTTATTTTTATTATTATCACGACGTTTCGGGTGCTTTACAGTACCCATGGTCACGGTGGGGACTGAGATGTTTGACGTCCCAATGTCATAGTTAGTCCGGCTACCTTCAGTTTTTTTTAATATTAATTTTTGATCCGATTTACGCAAAACGAGCTTATAGTATCATGAAATCTTGCAGTGGTATGCTTGGGTTTGGGTTTAATTTTGTTAATTATAGGATCCCAAGCAGATGGTAGCACCCAACCATCTTCTCTATTGAAATTTGGATGTTTTTTAATTTCAATAGCCTCGCGTATCATCCTTGGTAGGAATCGGTGTTCTTTTGCGAGAATTTGTTTTCTTTTGCTGAAGAAGATTAGTCAATTTTTATCATCCATCAAATGTAATATTCCTCTACAAGATGCAGGTGTGTACAATAAATGCTAGATTGTGAATGTGGTCTCTCTTACATAGGTCAAACAAAGAGATCTATAAAAACCCGCGTGAAGGAACATATAGCTGATGTGAAGCACCGACGCTCCGGGAAGTCTGCAGTCTGCGAACATGTTCAAGATCGTCCCCACCATTACATTAGATTTGATAAACCACAAATTCTAATGGTAATAAATTAAACCCAAACTCAAATATACCACTGCAAGATTTCATGATACTATAAGCTCTGATGTAATGGTTGGGGCCGTCTAGGATATGATCGCAAACTGCAGACTTCCCGGAACGTTGATGCTTCACATCAGCTATATGTTCTTTTACGCGGGTTCTAAATGATATTTTTGTTTGTACTATATAAGAGAGACCACATTCGCGACCACATCCTAGACGGCCCCAACCGTTACATCAGATTTGATAGACCACAAATCCTCGCGAAAGAACACCGATTCCTACCAAGGATAACACGTGAGGCTATTGAAATTAAAAAACATCCTAATTTCAATAGAGAAGGAGGCTGGGTACTACCACCTGCTTGGGATCCTATAATCAACAAAATTAAAACTAAACCCAAGCATACCACTGCAAGACCTCAGGACATAGTTCATTTTGCATAGATCGGACCATAAACAATAATTAAAAAAGCTGAAGGTACTCCGGGTTTAACAATGACATCGGGACGTCAGTCATCTCAGTCCCCCGTGACCATGGGTGCTGGAAATCGCCCGAAACGTCGGGAATTAAAAATAATAGTAAAATAAACGCGATCAAATCCGTAAAAGTAGTTTTAATCAAGATTTCCCTACACTCACCATAAGAAACACAGAGCGTGGTCTGTCGAAGGTCGAGGCGATCGTATATTAGAAATACCACGTAATTATTAGAAATATTTCATTCATACATTAATTCATCATAATCATCATTACAGCCCTTTACAAGTCCACTGCTGAACATAGGCCTCCCCCAAGGTATGCCACAAAGCACGGTCCTGAGCCACCTGCATCCATCGACTTCCCGCATGTCTTGTCAGGTCGTGACTCTATCTAGTGGTGGGTTGCCCTACATACACTTCGCCTACCGGTACGAGGCTGCCACTCGGGAACCTTTTTTCCCCACCGGTTTTTGGCTGTCGGTTATATGATCGGCCCATTGCCACTTCAGCTTACTAATGCATTGGGCTATGTTGGTCACTCTGGATCTACTGCGGATATCCTCATTTCTAAGTTTATCACGCAGAGAAACCCCGAGCATAGCCCTCTCCACAGCTCGCGTGAGCGACCTTCAGTTTCCCCATATTGCCAACAGTGAAAGACCACGTTTCTAATCCATAATTCGTTACTGGTAACACGCACTGGTGTTACAATCTCGTTTTTTAAGTTTTGAAGTATACCTGACGAGTAAATACCCAACCGCTGCCCAGCCAAGTTGAATCCGTCGATCGTATTCTTTAATTACAGCCGAACAAAGTCCACAGCTGATCATTGGCTCCCCAGGTTGCCAAGCCAGGCGGGATGGCGACCGTAGTTTTTATTATTTGGAGTTTGTTATCAGGTAGATGCTGTTGCTCTTATCCTCCTCTATTCCCCTTTGTCAGAGCTGACAAAAAGCTTACGACACAAGATATGGGTTGTGGATGTTGTTACGCCGGCACTACATGCCAAGGTTTTTAATGTATTTTTAGGAATATAAAAGGCCGGCAACGCACCTGCAATTCCCCTGGTGTGGCGGTTGTTCATGGACGGCGGTAGTTTCTTACCATCAGGTGAGCCGCGTGCTCGTTTGCCCTCGCTTATATAAAAAAATATAAAAAGTAATGAAATAGTCCTCAGAGGTGGCTGCAGGTATCCTTGGACCGCAGTAGCCACCTGCAACCTGATGGGATGTAAATTTGTTTGTCACATCATTTATATAAAAAATTTAAGTATTTTAAAGTGGGTTTTGTACGGATATAAATATTAAAATGTGAGTAATGATTTCAGTCTGCTGCATGGGATGTTTCTTCTGACATTGAAGTATCCAACTCAAATAAGCTGCAAGTGATCGATATGCCTTTCCGTTCTCATGACGACTGCACTATGACTTCAGCCGAGGGCAAGTTCTGCGCTGGGGATGCAAATGGTAGTATTTTTTATTCTATACTATAACCACTGCATACGTCGTAGAGTCACGCTGCAGCTATATTATAGTTGTAGCACGAATGGGTCGGCTGGACCGGGGTAGGATCACGCTCTCACGGAATACCTGCGTAAAATAGCAGTTTAATACTGCTGTGTTTCGTATAATGAATGTGAAATGAATCTTAGTCCTCAAGACAATAACATCTGCGTTTTGATTCTTAATCGAGAATAGATGAAGATGTCTATGGGCCACAGCATCCACTTACCATCAGGTGGACTATGTGTTCCTTTGTCACTCTTATTCTATGAGTCCTGTCACCTAATTAACTGGCAACTAGCAAACGTAATCACCTTACTTTCGTTCTAGGTCTAGCGTTGTGCGGAACAAATGGCGGCAGTGGTATCACATTCCCCGCTACCATCCAGAACACCACCAGGTACTACCTTCGCGGGGTAGCATCCATCAGGCCGACAAACGACGGGAAGCGGTGTAGCACTTTCACCACGTTCACGTCGATCGCTAAATACCAGAACTTGATCAAAACGTACTGGTTCTTGTAGCCGAGATACCGGAATTCTAGTTCCATACAGCACGAACAGAAGTCACACACGAAACGCAATTTGTAATAAATGACTATTTAAACAATTGCTTTTTTATTTTATTTTTTTGGTAGATTAAAAAGGAGATTTACAATTTATTTATTTTTTCATTTATCCTATACCTTTAAACGAGCAATTCTTGTATATATATATAATCGGAATCTCGAAAACGGCTCCAACGATTTTCATAAAATTTTGTGTGCAGGGAGTTTTGGCGGCAATAAATCGATCTAACTAGGATTTATTTTTAGAAAATGTATTTTTTTCCGTGTTTTTAGGCAATGAAAAACTGCTACAATATCGTTAGAATAAGAAGGTAAATTTTGACAGTTTATTAATGATTACAAATAGCTTAATTTATATTGTGCGGTCACATAATCGTAATACCATGGTTCGAGCCCAGACCGACCAACCGACTTTTTTTAATATTTTTTTCAAGTTCCTTTCTTTTTGAGAAAATCTTTTTTTTTCGTGCCCTTTTTTAGTATTTTTTAAAAAAAAACGAAAATTTAAATAAAACTAATTGCAATCATAATTTTTTATTCAAATAACCAGTTCAGTTTTTTCTATTATGTCGCTACGATCAAAAAATATTATTCGTATTTCATCAGTATGTAATTTGTATCTAAATATAATTTCCAAAACACACGAATTAAAAAAAAACGAGCGAAAAATACCGAGCAAAGCTCGGTCAACCGGGTACTTTCATTTATTTAAGCAACCAAGGCTCATATTTTGTTAGTATTACTTATAACTAAACACTATGTTAGTAGGCATAATATTATTATTATTATTTGTGAAGTACAAAAAAATAAATACATTTATATTTATATGTACCCGATATGGCACTACAATGGCATATGTATAGGCAGTCCAGTCTGCTAGCAATCACTTTCAGGATACTATTGTTGCTCCCCCGCACCCTGCGCTCCGGAGACGCGCACCTCTTGCGCATAGTCGCGTAAAATCAGTCCACTCGCGCTTCCGTGAACATCCCTGATGTACAGAAGCGAGGCAGTCCCAGCAGCACCCTAAATGCGTTGTTGTATTGTACTCGGAGGCCGTTGAGTATATCTAGCCCACAGGCTGCGCGTGTAAAATGACGCGCAGTAAGCTCTATATCTCTATAGGGCTATTTTAAATGCCTTTGAACAGCGTGCAAACCTGCGAGCTATCAGTTCCCTCTCAATGTCATCATCATCCCTGAGACGAGGAGTCAGAACATGGCCAAGATATTTATACCTAAACGCTCTTTGTAAAATATTACCATTAATTGAAATAGACCATCTATTTCAATTAATGGTAATAATGACTATGTAATGTCTCTTACTCCCGGTCTCAAAGACCATTACATGGCTCTTTTTTACATCGTAAGCCAAACCATGTGCGAGGGCGTAAGCTTTACAAATCTTCACCAGTCTTCGTAGGCCGCATACAGATGCACTCAACAACACCATATCATCTCCGTAACTGATGTTGTTGATGCAGACATCGTCTATGTGACAGCCGAGTTTACCTATCAGCTCATTCACATACAGGTTGAAGAGCGTGGGCGAACTCAAATCCCCCTGTCTCACCACGCACTCCAAACTGTATGATAGAGCGCCTTCCCATCTCACATTATTGACCTGGTTCCCGTGCCAATACTTGAAAATATTTATGAGTTCCGAAAGTAGTTGGATCTTCTCCAGTTTATCCCACTGTAAGTCGTAGGACACAAGGTCAAAAGCCTTTGAGAGGTCTAAGAAACAAGCGAAGACTGGCGTTTTGTGTGCCGTGTAGTAAGGGACAGTGTGCTTAAGATACAACACCGCGCTTTCTGTTGACAATTTCGGTCTGAACCCAAATTGACTATCATATGGTTTTACGTATTTATTTACTTGCGAATTCAGCACACTACCAAATACTTTTGAAATGACAGTTGCTAACGTTATAGGTCTATAGTTGTTTTTATCCGCTAGATCGCCTGTTTTATTTTTCACTATAGGCACTATAACCGTACGTATCATGTCAGGCGGCATGTATCCATGTCCTAGTCCGAGATTTAATAATAAATATAGAAGTACCCTAGGTAGGTGTGGGCCAGCAAACTTGAGATGTTCGATACGGAGCCCATCATGGCCAGGGGATTTACCTCTAGACATAGATTTAACTACCTGATCTATTTCTTTCATTGTAAAATTTCGACTGTATGTTTTTTTTTGTATCTGTTACCCGGTATCTTCGTCAATGAGGACTAATAATATTCCGCTAATTTGATATCGCTAGATGACACTGAGGTGAAGTTTTTGTTACAAAATATCATTTAAATGAGAAGTTAGCTTTAAATAAAAGTCCGTTAGTTTTTAGAATATTACACTATTTTTCCTTGTGGAATCGACTATCATCAGAGATTTTGCCGGACCGATACGACTTACGGAACTTCAAGAAAAGAGCCTAATCCTTTTTAAAAGGCGCCAACGCATCTGTAATTCCCCTGTAATCACTTACTATCAGGTGAGCCGTATGCTCGTTTACCCCCTCTCATAAATACTAATACACAAAACAGTGCCTCACTGGTTTGTCCTCCAATTTTTAGCACGTTTTGAACTCATTTTTTAAATTTCTACTTTACCGATATCTGTGGGTAGGTTTATTTTTAATCTAATTAATATAAACTATAACTAATATTACAGAAAAAAACTTCAACCTATACATTTTTCGAACAATCGAGTTCCCCGCTAAAAACTCTGTCAAATGTTACACCTCATGTTTACGTGGCGCCGCCCTTATGGCAGAATAAGTAATCGATGCCTTCATTGTGAACTGATTCTGATGATGCTTTTTCCATTATATAGGTTATACTTCAGGGCTTGTGGCTTTGTTACTCTATAGACGAAATTGAGTCCTAAATACACTCAAATATCGCACATTTTTACCCTTACCCTTTGGGTGAATCAAACAAATAATATTTTATAAAAATTTTCTTTTTCAGAAGAAGACTTCAGAATATGAAATTATTTTATTCTTTCTAGTTCTTTAGGACGACTTTTACTTTTTATTAAAAGATTTTTTTTCTTTCAACACGGAAAAAAACGTACACACGAATTGACAACCTCTTCCTTTTTGAAGTCGGTTATAAATTGAAGTGCCTTATAAACTTTACCTGAACTCTTACAATTAGTGTTTATAGCTATTTAATATAATACGATGGCCAAATTCTACCTGTGTATTCTAAAAAGCTTCGAACTTACGCGTTATAAGAACTTTTAATGCTACTATAGTTTATGTCCGAAAAATGTTTACAAATGCGAAGTCAAATCCTAGTATTTATAAGCTTTTCATACTATTATATCTACCTTCCTAGCACAGCGCTCGGCGCAGGCTTTCAAGTCCAAGGGGGAGGCCTTGGCGGTTAGTTTGGACATAGCAAAGGCCTTCAATCGGGTTTGGCACAATGCTCTTCTTTCGAAGCTAAGAAATTATGCATTTGGATCACAATTTTTTCTCAGATCGGAGCATTAAGATCGTAGTCGACGGTGAATGCCCTGACTCCAAGCCTGTAAATGTTGGTCTTCCACAAGGCTGCATACTATAGCCTACCCTGTTCCTTCTGCATATCAACGGTATGTCACAAACCAGTAAAATTTATTGTTATGCATATAATAGCACTGGCAAACTGGCGATGCCTTATACGCCGGGCGTACTAATATTTCTCGAAAAACGTCGTCGAGTGCCGCAAAAAGTAGTGTCTGAAGTCGAGTCTTTGTTGAACGAACGAATCTAATCCAGTTCAATCCCAAGAAGACACAAGTTCGCGCGTTTACCACTAAAAAGAACCCCTCTGTCATATCTACTTTGTTTGAGGAACTTCCCTCGTTACTTTAGCTAGCATCGATATCCGGGGCGTCAACATGTCGAACAACGTTTAGTTCCGCGGTCACTTGGAAGGGTAGGCCAAATTTGCCTCTTATAAGCTTGGCGTGCCCTGTAAAGCAGGACAGTAGTTCATGCCAGCTATCGCTTGCAACTTTACAAGGCGCAAGATTGGCTTTACATGGAATACTGTTCTCATCTCTGAGCAGGGGCACCCCAGTGTCAGCTCCTTTCACTTGATCGCATCCAGAGCAGAGCGGCTCGAATCATCGGCGAAAAGCCGTTCCTCATCGGATTGACTCACCGGCGCTACGAAAAGATTTTGCATCTCTTTGCATATATTATTGCATCTACAAAGTAAGTAAAGTAAGAAAAGTGGTCAGAGGAATTGTTCAGATTAACTCCAGCCGCTCAATTTCACTATCGCACATTGCGACATAACTCGCGATACCATCCACATGGCGGCGTCCAACACTTCACGATTTAAAAGAAGTTTTCTACCCCGTACAGTTTCCTTTTGGAATGGACTATCCAGCGATTTTACCACTACGACCGATACGACTTAGAGACTTTCAAGAAAAGAGCCTACTCTTTTTTAAAAGGCCGGCAATGCTTCTGCAGTTTCCCTGGTACTGTCACTTACCATAGGGTAAGTGTACGTAGGGTGACCCGCATGCTCGTTAGCACCCCCCCCCCCGTTTATTTTATCAGTGTCCTACCTACATGTTTTTATACAATAAGGATGACAAACCAGCACATAGTCCATCTGATAGTAAGTAGACGCTGAGGCCCATAGACATCTTCATATATCCGCGATTAAAAATCTAAAGTGGCAGCTGGCAATTCCTCCTATGTAAAATCTAAATGAAGATGGTTTGTCATCCCCGAGCACTAAGATAAAATGCCTTCTTTCCAGCAATAAAGGGTCTCCGGTTCTTTACACTCACCATACGAAACACAACATCATTAAGCTGCTATTTTACGCCAGTTTTCAGTGAGTCCGTCCCCGGTCTTAACCCTTGAGCTACCACACCTTTGGAAATGGAATGACTATCATCATCATCTAATAGAGAGGATGAGATAAGATGAGGAAGTCATCTTGTCTCATTCTCCCGAAGTTTAGTTTTCTGGAGGTTTCACTTCTAACGCGTGTGAACTGCACATAATATGTTTTTTTATTAGATAGGATATATCTATATTTAAATTATGTACCGTACCCTATTATTTACCAGGTACCAGACATTGAAAACTAACGAATTGGAAAGAATAAAATAATTTCATATTCTGAAGTCTTCTTCATCTCAAGAAAATTTTTATAAAATTTTATTTTTTCCCCCTGATTCACCCAAAGGGTAAGGGTAAAAATGTAAGATATTTGAGTGTATTTAGGACTCAATTTCGTCTATAGAGTCACAAAGCCACAAGCCCTGAAGTATAACCTACATAATGGAAAAAGCATCATCAGAATCAGTTCACAATGAAGGCATCGATTACTTATTCTGCCACCAGGGCGGCGCCACGTAAACATGAGGAGTAATGTTTGACAGATTTTATAGCGGGGTAGTCCATTGTTCGAAAAATGTAAAGGTTGAAGTTTTTTCTCTAATGTTAGTTATTTTTTATATTAATTGGATTTAAAATAAATAAACCTACCCGCAGATATCGATAAAGTAGAAAATTTAAAAAATGAGTTCAATACGTGCTAAAAATTGAAGGACAAAACATTGAGGCACTGTTTCGTGTGTTAAGAGGATAGAGTAAGTCAGCTCAAATTCTAATTTCGTCCCCACTTCCCCGCGCGTCGTATGCTATGTACCGACATGTTTGTAATCACTAATACTGTAAGTAGAAAGGTCGTTAGACACTTATTTCGCTAGGTTTATCATATTTATGCCTGTTTCTTAACGCTAAGCCAGCCGCTTCTTATTTTTATCACGGTTATTTCCCATTTTAATTTTACGTCGTACTGTTGCGTAATGTATATTCTGATCGTAAGCGACACAACTTCTCCCTTCAAAAGCCTAAGCGATACTAAAGGGGCGCCAGGACAGGAATCAAGCTCAAGACGCCGATAGTTTAGGTAATTTCTTTTTACGGTGAAAATAATGGTATTTAAAAAAAAGTAAATAACATAATCACTGCTTTATAGTTAGTTCAGTTAGTATGCAAAGTTTCATGATCTTATTTAAAGTACTTTATGAATAACAGCGGTTTATTGTTTATTTTGGAGGTAACTTTGGATTTTTTTTCTATCGAGAAAATTTTACGAAATCGTGTTTTCGTCTAACATAATCATTAGCATTAATCCTCAACTTTACCATATATTTATTTCAAAATTAATGCTGCAATATTTTCGGCATAACGAAGGATCTTGCTAAGCCATTTGACATTATATTTCCCCTTAATGTAATATACGTACGTGTACGTGTAGGTAATATGTGTAAGTACATGAGGGTAATGCGGCCATCCGGTTAATATGGTCACTTTATTATAACTCAAAAACTAGAGCCTTGTTTGCATAGATGGCTTTGTGATACGATACGCTCTTCATCAGTCTATCAAATACTAAGGGGCCGAAATGGCGTTGCTTTGTCAACGCCATTTTGACAGTGGAAATTATGGTTGATATTTTAATCGATTTTAGTATTGTGTAGTGTAGTTAGTTCCTTTTAAACTCATTTTTCGAAGTGTTCCTAATTATTTCCAAAGCTTGTTTGCTATTTTTTCTTAAAATATTAGTTATAACATACGACTCTGTGTTTTGTCCATGTCCTGCCCCTGGTTTTGGTTCTACAGGACGAACTTAACATAAGGGTACACTAGTCATTTATTCTTTCATACAAACGTAGTCTGGCGATTACTCTACTGTTTGATGGTGTACGTTCAAAATAAAAATGCTTTCAAATTGTCTCATCATTATCTAGCCCTGTATGGAAATAAAAAAGTAAAAAAAAATATATTTGAAAGTACTAATTTTAACACATCTTTGGGCGGATATAAATACCATAAGAAGAACGAAAATTGCAAAACAGTTACCATACAGAGATAGATTAGGTATTCAAAAGTGCAAATAATATTATTTTGAACAGATACATTCAATAGATTTCTCATGATATCCAGATTCCCAAAGGTCTGTTTACAGAATTTCGCGCGCTTGTTTTGTTGTACGTAAATCATCATGCCTCTCGCTTTCGCACGTGATGTCGACAGAGATGGCATGCACTTTAACCCCGCCCACCACTTAGTTCGCGCCATCGACTAGGGCCACCTTAAGGTGACCATATTATCCTCACGTACCTTACTCTAAAAACTGACTGTCTTGATCAATTTCCGATATTCAGCGATCGACGTGAACGTGGTGAAAGTGCTACACTGCTTCCCGTCGTTTGTCGGCCTGATGGATGCTACCCCGCGAAGGTAGTACCTGGTGGTGTTCTGGATGGTAGCGGGGAATGTGATACCACTACCGCCATTTGTTCCGCACAACGCTAGACCTAGAACGAAAGTAAGGTGATAATGTTTGCTAGTTGCCAGTAAATTAGGTGACAGGACTCCTTTTTTTATAGAATAAGGGTGGCGAACCAGCACACCATATGAAACACAGCAGTATTAAATTGCTATATCACGCTGGTATTATGTGAGAGCGTGATCCTACCCCGGCCGAGCCGACCCATTCGTGCTACAACCATAATATAGCTGCAGCGAGGCTCTGCGACGTATGCAGTGGTTATAGTATAGAATAAAAAATACTACCATTTGCATCCCCAGCGCACAACTTGTCCTCGGCTGAAGTCATAGTGTAGTCGTCATGTGAACGGAAGATTGAAGTATCTAATTCAAATAATATATTATTTGAATTAGATACTTCAATGTCAGAGGAAATATCCCATTCAGAAGACTGTAACCATTACTCACATGTTAATATATTCGTACAAAGCCCACTTTAATTTCACATTTACATTTTTTGTATAAATGATGTGACAAACAAACCTACATCCCACCAGACGGTGGACTGCAATAGTCGCTAAAATACTAAAAAAGGACTCGAAATAATAGATTTTCTCACAAAAGAAGGGAACTTGAAAAAAAAGAAAAAAGTCGGACCTAAGACTGGACGCGAACCAAGGCATTAGGATTTCGCGACCGCTCGATATCCACTTCAGCTATTACGACCATTAACGCAGTGTCAAAATTTACCTTATTATATTATAGCAATTTTTCATTGCCTGAAAACGCGGACAAAAAGACATTTTCTAAAAGTAAATCCTAGCTGGATCAATTTATTGCCCCCGAAACTCCCTGGACACTAAATTTTATGAAAATCGTTGGATCCGTTTCCGAGATTCCGATTATATATATATATATATATATATATATATATATATATATATATATATATATATATATATATATACACACACACATTCGCAACGTAATTAACGCACACCCTCAGACACCCCAATTAGTATATTATGTTATAATCAATAATATATACCTACACTGAATTTTTAGTTAAATATTTTCTTGCACTGATTATTTATCAAATAAGTTATACTAATTCCGGAAGAATGTTGTGGTCACAGTACAAATCCACGAACGCAATCACTTTAATGTGTTTCAAATAAAGTTCATTTTTCTTTATTTTTATTGAATGACAGAATTAGTAATAACACAAATAAAACTGCACTCTTAAAAGTCTTATTGCCTTAAGTGACTGTCCATTTCTGTTTGCTTTGACTGTACAGATTTAGTGTGACTGTATTTTACGTTGTTTTAATCATTTTTGGGATAAAAAATTACCTATATTAAAAATGATAGAAATCGATTCAGTAAACGATTCTAAACAAACTACTTTCTCAAAGTGCGTTAATTACGTTACATGTTGTATATATATATATATATATATATATATATATATATATATATATATATACAAGAATTGCTCATTTAAGGTATAGGATAAAGGAAAGGAAATATTACTCTAACGAAAGAGACCCATGTCTAGGGCCGTACCATAATGTAGGGTTTAATGGGTTCGGATGGATATCTGCTAGCCACGGGACACGGGCACTCCGCCAGTGCTAAGTATGCACTAACGCGTGAAAGCGGGACTATATCGTGGATCGGTCCGAGCTTCGATCAACAATACCAAGATGTCGGGTCGGCGCAAGAAATCCGTCTCAGTAAATAAGAGCGCACATGAGACGTGAGCTCTTGCACGTGAGGGTGTAGCTCGCAAGGCAATAACGGAAAAAAGAACTTTATTCGTTATATTTTAGGGTTGATTTCACACTAAATGTTATTTAATGTATGTCTTTTCATAGTTTATTTTCATGCGCACAGTATTTAGCTATGATTTTGTACGTGACCCGTTATCTAGTTGGTATTGTTGATCGAAGGGTCTGAGACATCCTGGTAGTTGGTCTCTGCGCCAGGGAACTGCTTCGGCACGGTGATTTTCTTTACCTGAGAATTAAATTGGAAGACTTTGTTTACAATTATCGTATGGTAAAAGGTAAATCCAAATGTGCATGCCTTGAGCTCATGTTATATACGTCAATTTGTTAAAGTATTTTAAATATACACAAGTTATCACCAATAACCTGATCTTCGTAGTACGATTCGATTTTTATTTCGTTTAAAAACTTCCGTGCGCGCCTCTTTTTAACCTTGCGTACCTCGGCACTTGCCTAGTTTGTTTTAAGAATAATTCGGTATAATAAGGTCTCATCATCACAAACAAAACGAACCCAAACTACGCCCACTACTCTTCGAGGAGTTCCAGTTGCATTCACCGAAGACCTCCAGGTCATTTCGTCAAGTAAGGGGTAAGGTCTCATTATAACTAACATACCGAGAACAATCTCGGCACACTGAGTTCTAATCATCGAGAATTTCAAATAGCAGATAGCGAAGTATACCTTCAGATCACTCCATAAAGTCCCAGACGTGTAAGTATAAAAAGTAAAGTTACAGCCTCTATACGTCCCACAAAGGGCTGGGCTGGGCACAGGCCTCCCTTCATTTCTGAGAGGGTTTTAGGGCAAGGAAGAGTCCGCCGCGCTGCCCCAATGCGTGTTGGCGGAAAAGAAAAAATATTTCGAAGACATGTGAAGTGTTTTCGAAATATTTTTTCTTATTCCTCAGACATGCAGGTTTCCTCACGATATTTTCCTTCACCGCCGAGCACGTGAAAAATCAGCACTTAAAATTGCAATTAACAGTTTTATTGGTGCCGGCGGGGATCGAACCCGGGATACTCGCGTTCTGTTATGTTTACAGCGAGCGTTAACCATCTGAGCTACCACGGCTTACGTATAAGTATATTTATATACAGTGTGTCTGGTTACGTACTAGCGATATTCCAGGTACTAATAATACAACTATTTTAATACAAAAATACACTACACACTAAGGTCTAATCCCCTCCCCCGCTATGTGGCGGCCATTTTGTTTTTTTCTACAAATATTCTCTACATGTTTACAAAAAAAATCTTAACTTGAAATAAATATCAAAAAATTATGCTAATCGGCTAATTATTGCAAATTATTAGCCCTAAAAAGCCTTTGAGAAGGAGGCTTTTTGTGTTTGCGCGTACGCTATGTTCAAACAACAATAATTCTTAAAATACTTAATAAACATACAGCTAAAAACTTTATGTTGTATTGTAGCTTAACTCAAAATCTGTCGATCTAGTATAAATATAAACAGGGAAAACGGGGTTCTTTTTGCAGTAATTTGCAATAATTAGCCGATTAGCATATTTTTTGATATTTATTTGAAGTAATTTTTTTTTTCTTTAAAGATACGAGTATGTGAACAATTATTTTGGTATCGTAAACGATAGACAATATTGTTGCCCTCCGAATGAGCCAATTTTTATCTCAGTAAGACCAAAACTTTGAGAGATATGAATTTTTTTGTAAACACGTAAAGAATATTTGTAGAAAAAAACAAACAAAAATATTTGTAAAAAATATAAGAATAAGACTATATATATAAGAATAAGACTTTGTTTTTTTTACAAGAATATTTGTAAAAAAAAACAAAGTGGCCGCCACATAGAGGAGGAGGGGATTATACCTCAGTGTGTAGTGTATTTTTGTATTAAAATAGCTGAACTATTAGTACCTAGAATATCGCTAGTCCGTGACCGGACGTACTGTATAAATCCTACGTACTTTTATGTAATGATACAGAAAAACGTGTTTGCTTAAAAGTTTCAATTCTTGTATTTAACTGTTGTATTGTATAAGATATGTGAAATTAGTAATAAACATTGAATTATAATGTTTATATTCTACATTTTAAGGTTTATGACTTTAGGAAATTTCTTGTAAAATTGCGATATTCATGTTAGGTATTTTATTAGTTCTTTTTATAATTTTGAAATTTTATATTGGAAAAATTTGGGATGTGCAAGCGGGTTTTAGAAAGGGAATGGGGTGTACAGATCAAGTCTTTTCCATGCGCATGATTGCGGAGAAGTTTTTGGCCAAAAACCAGAAAGTTTTTTGTGCGTTCATGAACTTGGAAAAGGCTTATGACAGAGTGGACAGGAATGTGTTATGGCAAACACTGAACTCATATGGGTTGAGCGCTGGTTTGATACAGGCATTAAGGTCTCTTTATAGGGACTCTAGTGCTTGTGTCAGGATCAATGGGGTCTACTCGGACTGGTTTGGCATCCAAAAAGGTGTCAGACAGGGCTGTGTGGCTTCCCCTTGGCTGTTCAACCTATTTATGGACCGGTGTTTGCAAACTTTGAAAGATGAAGAATGTGGGTTAAGAATGGGCGAGTTAACCGTCAAATGCCTTTTGTATGCCGATGATCAAGTCATACTTGCGTCATCGGCGGCAGAGTTGCAAATGATGGTTACATTAATGAACTGGGAATTGAAAGAAAGGGGAATGAAAGTGAACGCAAGTAAGACGAAAGTGTTGGTTTTTGAAAGAGAAGAAAGCAAAACGGTATGTGAAATAAGAATAGAAGGAGAGTTAATTGAGCAAGTGGATGAGTTTGTGTATTTGGGATGTGTATTTAGCAGGGATGGTAGATATGATAGGGAAATAGAACGACGAGTAAATGCAGGGAATAGAGTGAATGGGGCACTACACTCTATTATGAAGAACCAGAATGTGTCAAAACAGGCACGTATGGTAATTCATAATGCTGTGTTAGTCCCTACTTTAATGTATGGTAGTGAAAGCTGGGTGTGGCAGAAGAAGCACGAAAGTAGAATAAATGCTGTAGAAATGCGGTCTTTAAGGAATATGCTAGGGTTTAATCTGAATGACAGGGTGAGAAATTGTGTGATAAGAGATAAATGTGGTATGCAAGATGATGTTGTGACCAGGATTAAGAAAGGAATGCTTCGGTGGTTTGGTCACGTAGAAAGAATGAATGAGGAAAGAGTGACAAAGCAAATTTATATGGCAGATGTGAATGGCCGAGTCGGAAAGGGACGCCCTAGAAAAAAGTTTATCGACCAAATTGGCGATATTTTGAAAATGGGCCACGTTAGAAGTACCCTTAACCGACGAGCATGTATGCGTAGATATATGGATGTAAAGGAGGCGAAAGAGGTATGTCAGAATCGTGCCAAATGGAAGTCCGTAGTCTCTGCCTACCCCTCTGGGTGACAGGCGTGAGTGTTTATGTATATGTATTATGTTTATAATGTGAATATTTTAAGTGTATCTACAATGCGTTTAATTTTTACTTTGTGATAAATACAATTGTTTTAAGATGTCATGGGAAATAAAGTTACGGGATAACATACGGGAATGGTAATGTGAAAATTGTAGATCAAATTAATTCAATATGGCAGGCTACAGTTTCCAGTTTTAAATCAAGAAAGAAAACGAAATTATGGAAAAAAATTGAAAACGAATGCAAGTGAACAGCTCAGTATCACATTTCCAAGGAGCATTTATAAACAGTTATTCAGTGTCCACCCTAAAATTAGGGAAGTAAGAAGATAGACAGTCCACTAAATGCATGACCGACGTCAGGACCGGGACCATACCTTTTCCAACGTGGTAGAGCCACACTACAGCTGCTATGGTTGTAGCACGAATGGGTCGGCTCGACCGGGGAAGGACCACGCTTTCACAGAATACCAGCGTAGAATAGCAGCTTAATGCTGCTGTGTTTGGTATGGTGAGTGTAGAGAACCGGAGACCCGTTTTACTGGAATCGAGGCACTCCATCTTAGTCCTCAAGGGTGACAACGCATCTGCATTTTGATTCTTAAGCGAGGTTAAAAATGTAGATGTCTCCGGGCCACAGCATCCACTTACCATCAGATGGACTGTGTGCTCGTTTGTCACCCTTATACTATAAAAAAAACATTCCTTGGGATCCGTAATCTTAGTCGCCAACCACTTTCTTTAAAAAAACGGGGTCGCACGGAGTTGAACGTCGAGGGTCAGGCCCATCTGGTTGTCTGGACCCCAGCGTAGTGGTGTAGGTTGTCCCTGATATTCGCAAGCTCTGTGAATCATAAGTGCGTTGTGGTAGGCATCTCGCGGCTGGTTTAAGAAGCCAGCCTAAGGAAGAAGCGCGAATGCTGTTTCTTTGCTGGTTGTTATGAACCAAGTCAAGGCCAGCATCGACATAGAAAGACGACCATCTGTTTTAATAGTTTTAACACCAACTTTGTTTAAATATTCCATGATTCATATACCCAGATTTAAAATGTCTGCATTTAAAAGATCAACTAAGCAGATTCCGTGGAGTCGCCGCCCACGGCATCCATTAACAAAAGTGTTAACAAACAATGAATAATCTTTATGTTCGTATTTTTCCAGAATCGATGTTTGGTCTACTACATAAAAATACAAACAGCTTATATACTTACGTTTATATATATATTTTTATAGAATATGGGTGACAAACGAGCACACAGTCCACCTGATGGTAAATGGATGCTGTGGCTCATAGACATCTACATTTATCATCGATTAAGAATGAAAACGCAGATGTTATTGTATTGAGGACTAAGATGGAATGCCTCGTTTCCAGTAGAAAAAGGTTAACAGATCGCTACATTTATTATACGAAACACAGCAGTATTAAGTTGCTATTTTACGCTGGTATTATGTGAAAGCGTGATCCTACCCCGGTCGAGCCGACCCATTCGTGCTACAACCGTAATATACTGCGGCAGCGTGGCTCTACGACGTATGCAGTGGTTATAGTATAGAATAAAAAATACTACCATTTGCATCCCCAGCGCAGAACCTGTCCTCGGCTGAAGTCATAGTGCAGTCGTCATGAGAACGGAAAGGCATATCGATCACTTGCAGCTTATTTGAATCGGATACTTTTGATTGGATATTTCGATTAATGATCAAAATGCAGATGCGTTGTCCAGCTGTTGGTTGTCCAGTCCTCTATACTCACCAATCACCATACTAAACACAGCTGCATTAAACTGTTATATTGCGTTGGTATTCCGTGAGAGCGTGGTCTTTTCCCGATAGGACTGACCAATTATGCTACAAGAATATTATAGCTGCAACATGGCTCTACAACGTACCACCTGTTTGAGGCTCAAAAATAGCATCTTTATTTCACTGGAAACATTAACCATTCTATTTTATTCTATTCTTGCCCTTAAATCTCCCAGTACTGACATTAGACTTGTGCTGAGGAGCACGGAGGCATATAAACTTTAAATATATATTTATAAAGTATAACTGATACTTAAATCTTAAATATAAACCCTAAATCTCTCAGTACTGAGATAAGACTTAGGGACCATCAAGAAAAAATTGTTTTCCTTTCTAAAAGGCCGGCAACGCTTTCACAATTACTCTCGTAATGAAGATATTTATGGGCAACGGAGATCACGTACCAACATGCATCATCTTCTGTAAAAATAAATATTACAGGCAGTTATAACAAACAGATTCCTTAAGTAGCGGATGTTCTACTGTCGGAGATACATAATAGATTTATTTTACGTCACTGGCGCTCATTCCACTCTCACACGTCTCAAAGTCCTTAGTTTAATATAACTACTGTAATATTTAGTCGAAAGTGGCGTCTAATTGCGAATTATTTCGTAAAAAAATATGTAAAATAACTTTAAGGGGTAAAAATTGAAAAAATAAACATGTGTATTAAAAAATAAATAAATTTGTAATATACACAGTACTCGTATACTATATGAATGCCGCAATTTGAAAGGTCCCGAAGTCTCGAAGAAGTCTTCAAGTCGAGGAAGAATTTTTCCCGCTAGTAACACAGGCCGATCGACGGTTTTTTTCTCTACCGATAGGTTTAAACGTTTTTTTGTTGTGAAATACCTAAGTGGGTTTTTAAAAATTAGAAAAATTCAAACTGACGTTTCTTTCAGTTCCATAAATACATAAGTCTTATAAATCCCTAAGCCCATAAGTTTTTGCCAAAAAAACACTTAAAATAATTTCAAGATCTTACAACAGTATGCCGCAGGTTTAAACTCGTGTTAAGTGTAAAGCTATAAAGTGAAACTACTAATATTAAGTTTGAAACTTTTAACCCTCTTTTCGTGTTTCAAAGTTATAGAAAACGTTACTTGGTGCCAAATTAATGTGTTACGAGTCATAGTGAAACATATAAAATTGTCCCGAAGACAAATTATGAAGGTAAGTTCGTTACGGGTAAAAACGTATTGATTTCTTTTTTCTTTTTCTGTTTGCAAATTTCCTACAATAAATAATGATATTTCAGACTTGTGCAAGAATCTGGATTGCTTAACAAGGTTTCGTCAGATGAACAATGGATTCCAGAAGACTTTGGAGTAAGTGAAGCGGACAAGAAATTTTTATTTCTTGTCCGCATAGCCACAAATTTAGATTTTTTTTTCTCTTGAAATAAGAACAAATTACCTATTTGCTTTGATTTTCAAAAATCGAAAAAAAAGAAAGAAGGCCATTGCCAGTCACCAATGTAACTGATGAATATTATCTAAGGCAATTATGGCCTCACATTTTTGGTATACACAATTTAAAAGAAAACTCGGCGACTATGTACATGTTTACGTAAAATTATTTTTTTTTTTATAGAATAGGCTGACAAACGAGCACACAGTCCACCTGATGGTAAGTGGTTGCTGCGGCCCATAGACATCTACATCTATCTTCCATTACAAATCAAAATGCAGATGCGTTGTCACCCGTGAGGACTGAGATGGAATGCCTCATTTCCAGTAAAAAGGGTCTCCGGTTCTCTACACTCACCATACGAAATACAGCAGCATTAAGCTACTATTTCACGCTGGTATTCTGTGAGAGCGTGGTCCTTCCCCGGTCGAGCCGACCCATTCGTGCTACAACTATACTACTAATATAACTGCAGCATGGCTCTACCAATTTAATTATGCCCATAAAGGACCGAACGAAGTAATAACTGTTTTAGATGATTTATTTTACAACATAAAATCCCAGTTAGAAATATTTTGTGATAATTGTTTTAGTCAGAATAGAAATAAATTTATTTTTACTTAAATGGATCAGTTGCGACTTGCGAGCGAAAGGCCTCCTTGAAACAGTTGCAATAAGTTATCCAATCCCTGGGCATTCAATGATGCCAGTAGATCGGGAATTTGCTCTTATAGAAAGGCAAAAATTAAATCTTGTAAAAATTTATGAACCTAAAAATTATGTTAATTTTGTATTAAACAGTAGAAAATCTGAGAAGAACAGAACAAGGGCGAAAAGAAAGCAGAGTAGGAAAACGAGAAGAACTGAGAAGTAACGAAAGAGTATTGAAAGTTGAAGATGATAAAAGTTACTATAATGAGAATATTAAGCAAACAATACCAGGAATTTTCAACTTGTCGAGTTGTATTTAAAAGACCGGCGATAACTTTAAGGTATTTACTTTATATAGAGTAGGTATATATAGGTATCTTTGGGATGGACCTGTTGATTGTTATCACGATATGATTAAATTTAAGGAAGCTAAAATTAATGAGATTAAATAACTTATTCAATTTGTACCAGAAGATAAAAGACAGTTCTACGAAAATATGTTTACATTACAGGCTGAATTAAATGAATGTCAAATTATTGAGGAATTGGATGACGAAATGGAATAACTATAATTGAACACATTATGTATATTTTATATATGCGATATACATAAAATATACATATAATATACATTATGTATATTATTGTATGGCCAGTGTGCGAATATTTTAACAAGCATACAACTCGTTGTGGTCTTCTCTCTTCTTAGTGAGCTTTCAAAGTTTCGAAGAACCACTTCGCCAAATCATTATTAGCCGTTGTCGATCAAATTTTTTTAGCAATTCGTTAATTATTGCCACATCTGTATGTAATGAAGCGTTTTGTCGACCTCAAGCTTCCACAGCTATCTTGACTGGCTGCAACAAATCAACAAGTGACTACGAAAGAAGATTGTCTTCATTCCAATTGTCTTACATGTTTAAATCAATAAACGCTTTGTTCCCGCAATTTTTCAGCTTTAAAAACCGTTCCGCCATCACAATGATGGAACTCTACCTTATTTTAACATCCTGTAGTAAACTAAGCTCAAAAGAAGCACCACACCACACTCATATCATAAATGAAATTGACGAATGAGTGACTCAACTGACACAGACACAATCATAATCCAAACGTTACAGAACAACTAATATGACAGCATGATGGCAGCGCGGCAAATGCACATTGTGTTGTGTGCTCAGTAGTTACGTAGTAGACCAAGTAATTATTCATTTAAACTAACAGATGGCTCTAGGCTCCTTCAATTATTTGAAAATAAAAATGATTACATAACAATTTTGACAATCTTGTCTCGTCTCGAGTCTCGAGCCGAAAGTCCCGGGACTCGAGACAACCAAAATTACGAAAAGTCCCGGGATCTCAAGACACGAGACATCCCGGGACCCAAACCCTAATTTTATGTTATGCAACATTAGGGGAATTGCAGGTACGTTGCCGGCCTTTTAGAAAAGAGTAAGCTCTTTTCTTGAAGGTTCCTAAATCATAAGTCCTGTTGAATTATGATAAGTCCTAAACTTTATATTTCCAATAATAGGTATTTTAATAACTTTATAGGTTTTGTATTTTAAATTGATACTAATTTTTCTCATTGCTCGAAAGTGAAAAATTTTCAAATTGGAATTGCATTTTTCAAATTGGAGCACCCATATATAGAATAGAGTGTACAATGTTTATTACTCATTCTCTCGCGGACTAAATCATATAGATGTATATGTTTGTCTCTTTTTAGTGTCGCTTTTTCGTTTCATCTAGTTTCAAAACACAACGATTCTAAAGAAATTTTCACTTCAAAATAGGCAACACTTTATACTGTATTCTATCTCATTCTCTCGCGGACTAAATCCCTTATATGTATATGTATGTCTCTTTTTAGTGTCGCTTTTACGTTTCACCTTGTTGCGAATTACAATGAGTCTAAAGAAGTTTTCACTTCAAAACCAGATTGCCTTTAAACGTTTACTAAAAAATATTGTCGTCCTTTTTTAATGTTTGCAGATACAATATATAAATATATAATCTTATCTCACTCCCACAATTAAGATGAATCTAAACCCGACCCTCGAACACTCTTCTATACTCGACACCCCCCCTTGTTTATTTTTTATAGAATAAGGGTGGCAAACGAGCACACAGTCCACCTGATGGTAAGTGGATGCTATGGCCCATAGAACTCTACCTTTATCCTCGATTAAGAATCAAAACGCATATGCGTTTTCACCCCCAAGGACTAAGATGGAATGCGTCGTTTCCAAGTAAAAAAGGGTCTTCGGATCTCTACACTGATCATACGAAACACAGCAGTATTAAGCTGCTATTTCACGCTGGTATTTGTGAGAGCGTGGTCCTACCCCGGCCGAGCCGACCCATTCGTGCTACAACCATAATATAGCTGCAACGTGGCTCTACCACGTTTAACCTCATATGTTAAAATCCATTCAAGCGTTTAGGCTACAGAGCAATTTAAAGTAAAAAATGTACATTCATACATACTTTTGAAAAACATACCCTCCTTCTCGGGCAGTCGGGTAAAAACACGGTCTCGATTAAACTTAGGTGGCTACAACATAATAGCAGCACTGCGGTAGTTCTGTTACTGTAGCATTATGCTGAGCCAGTGGCCCTTTTGTTGCTGCCCAGGACTAAAGCTTCTGACTTCTGACTGATCTAAAAGTTCACTTCGATGAATGGAACTGAAACTTCTCTAGAAATAGTATGGGTGTACTGTGTTTGGCCTCATTTTGTTAGTTATGATGAGACCTTCGGACAATAGCGATTATTCCTAAGGGAAACTAAGAACGTGCCGAGGGGCGCAAGGTTAAAAGGAGACGCGTGCGGATGTTTTTAAACGAGAAAATAAATCGAATCGAACTACGAAGATAAGGTAATTAGTGAAAACATGTGTATTTGAAATACTTTTAAAAAATGACGTATAACATGAGCTCTAAAGGCACGCACATTGGATTTACCAAGAATTATTTTTAAATATTTTGTTAAGATTTTTTTCTTTTTTAACACCAGACGAAAATAGAGGGGCGTTGTATGTTATAGTGTGTATCTGTGTCTGTCTGCGGTATCGTAGCTCTTGAACGGATGAATCGATTTTGATATAATTTTTATTGTCATTTGCAAGTTGTCTTAATCAAGAATGTTCTTAGTTAAGTTTAAAGAAAATCTGTTCAACCGCTTGAAGATCATTAGCTCTTTTTGTTTCGCGGGTTTTAGTTTTTTTTTTAATTTAAGATATTGTAAAAGTAAGTTGCAGTCACTGAATAAAATATAATAGAGTAATTTTTTTATTTCATATAGCAGCGGTTCGGATACACTTTTACCAGTGGTACGAAAAAAGGCGTTAATAAATATGTTCTTTCTTTCTTTCAGATTATATCATACCCGCAGTTTCACCCGCGCATATTACGTATCTGTGCCGCACGACATGAGACCTCGCTCTGTTCACTCCTGTTTTCTTTCGGTTTTCAATTCTCACCGGTTGTGGGTTATGCGTCGTTCGCGCGCCGAGCTTTGTGACCGTTCGCGCATTGAATTATTTTTTTATACCCGTGACACTGAATAAATAATAGTACTACGTAACCGTGATAACTTCGAAATCGAATGTCCGATTCGGATGCATTAAAAAGTATTTTACTGCTACATGAATACCCTTGATGATTAAACTATTTATTTGAATATAAATTAATACTACGATACGAATGTAACCAACTACTGTTTCTATCGGCGATCTAATTTTGATTTTTAAAGTTAATATATATATATATATATATATATATATATATATATATATATTGAAGAAAAATTGCTTTAGGTGCATTGGGCGACTTTTGTATGGGAGAAAACTTATGAGTTCACGTCACCGACATGCTAATGTTAACAGTATATCTGTAATTTTTCAGACATGCTGGTTTTCTCATGATGTTTACCAGTAACAGAAACAGCAACTTTATTACGCAATATAGATTATCAATAATACTCATTGAAAGTCACTTTTTTAATTTACCACTGGTTCGGAAAAAAACCTCTGTCCTGAGAAGAACCAGCAGGAAAGCCAGCGGTAACTATGATAGATTTACTACCTCTCGGACTTGTTTGTAGCTAATAATGAGTATTTTAATTGTGTAATAATAAATAATGAATTTTATAAGCAAAATTTTGCTACTTTGGTTTACGTTATTGGAATTTTCTTAAGGATCTCTATTTTTGAAAAATAAATTATAGCCTACGTTAACTTCTGATTAATTAGCTTTCTATTGCTGAAAAAATGGTTGAAATCGGTCCAGTAGTTTCAGCACTTATTCGGTAAAACAAACAAAATCTTTCCTCTTTATAATATTATAATATTAATATTAATAGTATAGATTTGTGTGTATTTTCATATGTTAGACTAACTGAGATCATAAGAATTGGACAGGATACTGCATTCGTGTTGGGATCGTACGAATATAAATAAACCCGCCCACCACGGATCACTTTTTAATCTGCAGACTCGACTCCCACATCGTCCATTAACGAGTTTGTATGCAAACAAATCGATTGTTTTGTGCCTAGCTATAGATTAATTATGTTGTATAGTCTGCGGTTTAAAAGTAAAAAAATAAACAAACATTCAAATGCATTCGGTACTAAGTCATTATAATCTTAGATTCTTAGATCATATAATGGCATGATCTAAGACTGAAGTTATTTTAATCTGTGGTTTAGTTTCATTTATCTTTTTTTTTTAAGTAAAAACTTCTTTTGGCACTTTTAAGATAGGAAAAAAGGACTGAACTCGCGTGACCGTCACGCTCAGTCTAATTATAAATGTATTTGTATTATATAAATAACAATTATTCTTTTTTACGTAAAACAGCACAGTAAATGAAAATTTTATTACTACACTAGCGATCTACCTCGGCATCGCACGGGTGATATCTGAATTCTACAACAGCGCTATCTACCGGGTCCAACTATGCATATAACATTAGCGCAAGTGCAAGCAATAAGTTGACAAAGTTTTACCACGATCTGAGGAACGGTATGGTAGCGCATAAAATACGAACAAACAAAAATTAATTTTTATATATAGTACGTGAGCGTAATATGGTCATTCGGTTAATATGTTCACTTTCTTGTAACTCAATAACTACAGCCCTGTTTGCACAGGCGTCTCTAATACGATAGCTCTTCATCAGTAAAGACTCAAAAAGGCGCTGCTTTATCGACGACTTTGACACTTGTAAAGTAAAGTAAAGTAAAGTTACAGCCTATATACGTCCCGCTGCTGGGCACAAGCCTCCCCTCTTTTCTGAGAGGGTTTTAGGGCAAGGAAGTGTCCGTCGCGCCGCCCCAATGCGTGTTGGCGAACTTCACATGTCTTCGAAATACTTTTTTTCCTATTCCTCCGACATGCAGGTTTCCTCACGATGTTTTGCTTCACCGCCGAGCACGTGGTAAATCAGCACTAAAAATTGCAATTGTTGTGTGAATAAGTCAACTAGCGCCATCTAGTGTCAGGAACGAGAGCGAGGGGAGCTTTGCAGAGAATGACATCACAGATCTCTCAACCGACAGCGCCATCCGAAGAACTAAGTTTCTGGAAAGTCTATACTCGCACACTCGTCCCTTTGCGCGCATTTACCTGAATATTCGGGATTTTTCTTTGCTAATTTAAATAAATAGGCGCTGCAAGATGCGATCGGGGCAGAGTTGAACTCGGCGACACAAGCGAAGCTTCGGAGCGGAATTAAGTGAATTAGTGTGTTTAATTATTAGTGTTTTTAACTTTAATTTGTGTAAAGTAAATTAAAGTGTTAATTTAGGTAATTCTATCGGCAATTTTTATTGTCACGAACCTCAAGCTCGTAACAATTGGTGTCAGAAGTGGGATAAAATAATGCCGATTTTACCTAAGGAGGAGACGGAGGGTGTCCGTACCCGAAGTCAACGCCAGCAGGAGACGGACCAGAGGAGATTTGGTGGTGCAACGCCGCAGATGTCTGAGGGCCAGCCGCCGGCCACGGAAGCCGGTCCGTCAGCAGCTTCTACGTCTGTGGCACCTGACTTAGGTGCTGTGATGGTGATGCTGCAGCAGCTGCGGAGCGGACAGGAGGAACAGGCCCGTCAGCAGGCGGAACAGGTCTGTACCTGCGCTCATTGAAGGGAACCTGGTGCAGACATTCATCAACTGCATCCGCGACCTGGAAGTCAGAGCTGCTGTGAGGCTCGGGCACCACGAGACGCTTAAGGACGCCTTGGCCCATGCACTGGAAGTGGAAGCCGTGTGGCAGGATCATCGTTCCCATCGCGTCAGGGAGGTTGCAGCAGCTACAGTTCGCGACCGCAGCAAAGGATACAGCCCAAGGTGCTATGGCTGTGGGGAAAAGGGCCATCTTCGATCCAGCTGCCCTAAGCGAACCCTAGAAAGGGAAGGTGAACGATCCCAGGAGGGTAGTGCGGCCAACAGCACCGCCCAGCAGCAGCAGGGAAACGAGTAAAAGCCAGAACTGCGGGGCGGGTGCTGGCTGATGTTAAAAGAGCCCCAAGGATCTCGATCTCACAAACCCATGATGGGAACAGTCTAATCATCAAGGGCGAGGTCAACGGAATGCCGTGTAAACTGACCATAGACACTGGAGCCTCTCGTACGGTTGTTAGTTCCCAACTTATAAGTCAGTTCCTTGGGGACTCCGCATACAACCGTGAACGCATTAATTTGGTAACAGCCATCGGTCAGCGTATACCCGTCCGTGGAGAGAAGGAGATGGAGTTGAAGCTTGGCAACGTGATCTACCTGCATAATGTCATCGTGGCTGATATAATGGACGACTGCATCCTAGGCCTAGACTTTATGAGGAATAATTGTTGTGAGATCGACGTTAAGCAAGGTGTTTTGAAATGTGGACAGGAGGAACTTTTTATGGAAGGTGCGTTACCAGGAAACGTGTACAGCATTAAGAAGATTGTTCTTCCGCCGGGATCGGAAACGATTGTTCCGGTTAGTCTTCCCCGAAACGCTGGGCAAGCTCACCGTTGTGTACTTGTGGAAAGGGTAAACAATGACCTTCAATGGAAAGTAGCTCGAACCTTGGTCAGAACCACTGACATCTCAAGAATACGTGTGCTGAACTTTTGCGACTGGGAACAGATTATAGAAAAAGGCACACTGGTTGGCACTTGTGAGGAAGTGGATTGGTTACGTCGGTGCCAATATATATCGAGTGGGACCCCCAGCAAGGATTCAGAAACGAGAGTGACCACACTTTTGGAAGACTGTCGCAGTGTTCTCTCCCCGAACGAATTGGTCAAGGCGACGAAGTTGTTACTCAAGTACGCCGATGTATTCTCGTCAAACGATGCTGACATAGGAAAGACTGGCTTAGTTCAACACAAAATAAACACAGGAGAGGAATTGCCTATCCGTCAGCGGCCAAGAAGATTGCCGGTAGCACGTGAAAAGGAAGTGGAAACCATGATTGAGGGAATGGTGAAGGATGGTGTTATTGAACCTTCATCTAGTCCATGGTGTTCACCCGTGGTGCTGGTAAAGAAGAAGGATGGCAGCATGCGGTTCTGTGTTGATTACCGCCGTCTGAACGACGTTACAAAGAAGGACAGCTACCCCTTGCCAAGAATTGATGACACGTTGGACATGCTTACAGGAGTAAAATGGTTTAGCACGCTGGATCTAAAAAGTGGCTACTGGCAAGTTGAAATTGACCCTAAGGACAAGGAGAAAACTGCGTTCTCGACGGGAAAGGGTCTGTGGCAATTCAAAGTAATGCCGTTTGGGTTGTGCAATGCTCCAGCAACGTTTGAAAGGCTGATGGAACTTGTACTTACCGGGCTAATTGGCGATGCCTGTCTGGTCTACTTGGATGACATCATCATCGTGGGCCGTACGTTTGAGGAACACCTTGAAAACCTGGGACGCGTGCTCATGAAGATTCAGAGTGCCAATCTCAAGCTGAGTCCGAAGAAATGTTCACTATTCAAACGGCAAGTCAACTTTTTGGGGTATGTAGTGTCGGAAGAAGGTATCCGCACGGATCCGGAGAAAATCGCAGCTGTCAAGGATTGGCCGGTTCCAAAAGACAAGACGCAGGTTAGAGCATTTTTGGGTTTGTGCTCCTATTACCGGCGATTTGTGAGGAACTTTGCAGATATAGCCAAACCTCTGCACAAGCTAACCGAGGAGAAGCGACATTTCTGCTGGGATGAAAGTTGCAATATCGCATTCCAGGAGCTCAAGGACCGTCTGTGCAAAACACCTATTTTGGGATACCCTGATTCAAGCAAAGAATTTATAGTTGACACAGACGCAAGTGATATAGGACTTGGCGGTGTGTTGTCTCAACGTAATGGTGACCAAGAAGTCGTGATAGCGTACTTCAGCAAGTCGTTGTCAAAACCGGAAAGGAACTACTGTGTCACAAGACGCGAATTGCTAGCTGTGGTAAAGTCGTTGCAGCATTTTAGCAAATATCTTCTGAGGTGAAAATTTCACTTACGAACTGACCATGCTGCACTAAAATGGCTATTGCAGTTTAAAAATCCAGAAGGACAAGTTTCGAGGTGTATTGAACTACTGCAGGAATACGACTTTGAGATCGAACATCGCAACGGGAAATCTCATGGCAACGCAGATGCATTGTAGAGAAGACCTTGTCCTGAAGATTGCAAACATTGTATTAGGCAAGAGAGTAAGGAAGTGGTATCCGTGAGGATGCTCAGGGCAGACTACCTCAGCAACGAGTGGAAGGACAGCTTACAACGTACACAGCAGGAAGATCCGGACGTCAAGCCGATCCTGGAATGGATGAAGGCCAGTGCTCCCAAGCCCAAGTGGAGCGACGTCTCAGCGATGAGTTCGACCACTAAAAGCTATTGGGCCCAGTGGGACAGCTTGCTGCTTCAGGATGGAGTTCTGTGCCGTAAATGGGAAAATGTTCGGGGAGACAGCTGTCATTTCCAAATGGTTGTCCCTAAAGCTAAAGTACCGGATGTTCTACAGCTGTACCATAATGATTATTCAGGAGGCCATCTGGGAGTTAAACGAACTCTACTGAAGATCCGAGAACGGTTTTACTGGGTCCACTGTCGAAACGATGTCGAGGACTGGTGTCGCAAATGTACAAGTTGTGCGGCTGTAAAGGGACCTCAGACTCGTAGTAGAGGTGCATTGAAGTTGTACAATGTTGGTGCACCATGGGAGAGAATAGCCATTGACGTGGCGGGGCCGTTTCCGGAGAGTGAAAGCGGTAACAAGTATTTCATGGTTGTGATGGATTACATCACTAAGTGGCCAGAAGTCTTCGCCATTCCAAATCAAGAAGCTTCAACAGTTGCAGATAAACTAGTTCATGAAGTCTTCTGTCGTTTTGGAGTACCTTTAGAGATTCACAGCGATCAAGGAAGGAATTTTGAGTCTCAAATATTCCAGGAAACTTGCCGAGTTATGGGTACTCATAAAACAAGAACGACTTCTTATCACCCGCAATCTGATGGAATGGTGGAACGATTTAATCAGACATTGGAGAGGTACCTAGCAAAAGTTGTAGACAATCGGCAACGAGATTGGGACAAGCACATACAACCGTTTTTGTTGTCATATCGAAGTTCGTTCACGAAAGTACAGCAGTGACACCAGCTTTCGCAAACTTTGGAAGAGAATTACGGCTGCCTGCAGACCTGATCACCGGGATACCACATGATGCCCCACGCAGTATAACCGATTATGCAAATGACTTGCGGAACAAAATGAATGACATTTATGAGCACGTCAGACAATCGGGCCAGCAAATGTCTGAGAAAATGAAAACCCGGTATGACCGCAAAATGAACAATAAAGGGTTCAACGAAGGTTCATTAGTGTGGTTGCACAATCCAGTCCGCAGCAAAGGGAAATCTCCTAAGCTTCAAGCTAAATGGGACGGCCCGTACCGGATTGTAACCAGGATCAACGATGTGACCTATCGGATACAGAAAGGCGCAAGAGGGACTCCTAAGATCGTCCATGTGGATCGCTTGGCGCGTTATTATGGGACCGATAATGCTCGGGACGAGCATGTCTTAGGAGGGGGCAGTGTTGTGTGAATAAGTCAACTAGCGCCATCTAGTGTCAGGAACGAGAGCGAGGGGAGCTTTGCAGAGAATGACATCACAGATCTCTCAACCGACAGCGCCATCCGAAGAACTAAGTTTCTGGAAAGTCTATACTCGCACACTCGTCCCTTTGCGCGCATTTACCTGAATATTCGGGATGTTTCTTTGCTAATTTAAATAAATAGGCGCTGCAAGATGCGATCGGGGCAGAGTTGAACTCGGCGACACAAGCGAAGCTTCGGAGCGGAATTAAGTGAATTAGTGTGTTTAATTATTAGTGTTTTTAACTTTAATTTGTGTAAAGTAAATTAAAGTGTAAGTTTAGGTAATTCTATCGGCAATTTTTATTGTCACGAACCTCAAGCTCGTAACACAATTAACAGTTTCATTGGTGCCGGCGAGGATCGAACGCAGGTTACTCGCGTTCTGTTATATTTACAGCGAGCGTTAACCATCTGAGCTACCACGGCTCTTGAGACTTGACATTATAGTAAATATTTTAGTCGATTTTAGTAATGTTTAGTGTAGTAATTTTAATTTTAATTAATTTTTCGAAGGGTTCCTAGTTATTTTAAAGTTTGTTTGATTTTTTCCTTATAATAGTCATAGTATACGACTTTATGTTTTTGTTTCTGTACTTCTCCTAGTTTTGGTTTTATGGGGCGGCAAAACTTCAGGTGACCGTATTACCCTCACGTATCTTATTAGATTAATACGTTGATAAAAATAATTTCCATTCCATATTTTCTATTTCCATTGAAAATATTTCTTAACAATCAAAAATAATGTTTACAAGTTTGTGAAGCTAAGTAGTTTTCACTTCTGACGGGCAGTGCTACGACTGAAAGTTTTTTTTCTTTTACTGTTCTATAAGCCAATGCTTGATCTAATTCCACCTGATTCTAAGTGGTGATGCGGATGAAAATAGTAAAACGATTTAACTTAGTCTTTATCTCATTTTATTCACCTTTATGGATCCTAATGGTGGCCACACACGGTCAGTTCAACTGATCATTCCAACTGATCAGTTCAAACTAAAAATGTTGATATTTTTTAAAATATCGGATTTTCGATATATCCATCAACAAATTTATATGTAAAACTACGATATTAATATATTTATAATGATCGATATATCGAAAATCCACTATTTTATAAAAATATCAACAGTTTTAGTTTGAACTGATCAGTTGGAATGATCAGTTGGAATGATCAGTTGAACTGACCGTGTGTGGCGACCATAAGACTCCACAGCTGGACAGACAGGGGAGTTTTGCTGGTTTTACTTAATCATAAGTTTTTATTTAAAACAATATAAAGTGCTGTTGCAAATATGTAAAATTTCCCTAATGAGGCAATTTATGGGGGAGGTCTATTTTCAGCTAGTTTACAGACTAATGCAGGTTTTTTTATTTTTTCGTTCTACGGGGAAGAAGTCTGCTTCTCGCCGGACGATCCCAACGTTGTTGCGGATTCTGTCGCTGATGTGGTACTTCAGGGTATGGAATTTTTATTCCTTCCTCTGTGGTGCCCATTGGAGGCAAATCTCAGCCATGGTTTGGTCACTCCTGTAAAATAGCATCATGCTATAAGCAGGAGTGCTACCAAGCCTGGGCTGACGCATCAGCGTCCCGGGATGTAAACACCAGCGTTCTAAAAAAGAAGTATAATTCCGCCTCTAGGTCCTTCAAAAGAGTCATTGCCAAGGCAAAGTCAGAGCACATAGGCAGAATTGACGAGAAACTAGTTCGCCTTCTTCTTTTTTCTGGAACCCGTGCGTTCTGGTCTCTCACCAAGGCTGTCCAGGGGAATCTCTGTCAGCAATCTCTTCCATCCCTGCACAGAGAGGACGACTCACTGGCCCATACCGCAAAGAACAAAACCGATCTGCTGTGGCCTCTTTGCGTCCAACTCGACTCTTGATAACGGGGGGAACACATCGCCGACCATCCCGCGGTGTGAGTGATCCATGCAGGATGTGCTGTTTACCCAACGCTCCGTCCTCAAAGCACTTTTCTCCCTGGATGTCAACAAGTCGAATGGGCCTGATGGCGTCCCTCCTATTGTGCTGAAGACGTGTATTCCGGAGCTGGCACCGGTTTTAACGCGTCTTTTCCGGTACTCCTACTCCCTAGGCGTAGTCCCAAAATCATGGAAGACGGCTTTCGTCCACCCGATCCCTAAAAAAGGAGACCGCTCAGACCCGTCCTATCCGTCAGGCCTATCGCCACCACCTCCTTTTTCTCCAAAACAATGGAGTCCATTGTAAACTGCCAGATCATGAGGTACCTTGAGGATCACCAGCTGATTAGTGACTGCCAATACACAATTTAAATGTCCACGACGCCCAGTTCGGGTTTCGATCCGGACTATCCACGGAAAGCGCCATCGTAAGTGTCAAGCATACCGTCCGTTATTACACTGCTCGCGGAACCCCGGTGTATGCCTGTTTCCTCGACCTCTCTAAGGCTTTGACCTTGTGTCATATGACTTGCTTTGGAGGAAGCTTGGTGATAGGGGTGTACCAGTTGGAGTTCTAAATATATTAAAGTATTGGTATGCCAATCAGACCAACCTTGTAAGATGGGCTTTTCTCTCGGAAAGCTCTTTCGGAATCGTATGTGTTGGAGTGCGGGGTGAGACAGGGGGGATTGACGTCTCCTGGGCTCTTCAACGTATATGTAAACGATCTCATCGTGAGGCTGAGTAACATGCGTGTTGGGTGTCGGATTGATGGCGTCAGTATAAACAGCATAAGCTACGCAGACGACATGGTACTGCTTAGCCCCACGGTGGGTGGTCTGAGGGAGATGCTGAATGCCTGTGAGACGTATGCTGCTGGGCACGGCCTTACATACAATGTGAAAAAGACGGAATACATGATCTTTGAGGCTGCTGGTAAATGTCCCAATAATACAACAAATATCACCCTTAATGGTGTGAACATCAAACGTGTGACTGAGTTTAAATATCTGGGGCATGTCATCACTAGCAGCCTCAAAGACGATGATGATATTGAAAGGGAGCGATGGGCTCTGGCGGTTAGAGGTAACATGTTGACTCGCAGATTTTCTCGCTGTACAGAAGAGGTTAAAGTGACGCTATTTAAGGCATACTGCCAAAGCATGTACACGGGAAATCTGTGGGTCAAACACACCAAGAAATCGCTAGACAGTCTTCGAATCCAGTATAACAATGTCTTCAGGATGAAATTGGGCCTGCCGCGGTTACGCAGTGCATCGGGAATGTTTGCGTAATACCAAACTGATGGCTTCGATGCCATCATTCGTAAAAAAACGAACTCCCTGATAAGCAGAGTGAGGAACAGTTCCAATAGCATCCTGAAGACATTAGCAAACCGATTTACTTCTCCAATTTGGAAATGCTTTGTGCGAAGAGTGACGATCACGGGAACATACCCTTTCCCCTGATGGTCACTCATAATAACAAATATAACTGTAGGTAATTAATTTATTATTATTATTGTAATGCGTATAATTTTCCATCTCAATTAATAAAATACTAACATATTTTGTAAGCCATTTTACTTACACAATATGGATGTGCAAGTTGTCCGAAATAAATGATTTATTATTATATTATTATTAATACGGTTTTCGCCGTGGTCGGTCAGCTGGTGATCTTCTGGTCTACCTAACTTACAGATGGGTGGAGGCAGTAGAGTCCAAGGGAGAGGCATTGGCCGTTAGTTTGAATATTACAAAGGCCTTCGATCGGGTTTGGCACAAAGCAGTTCTTTCGAAGCTCCCTTCCTATGGGCTTCCCGAGAAATTGTGCGATTGGATCACCAGCTTTCTTGCAGATCGGAGCATCAAGGTCGTTGTAGACGGTGCAAGATCCGATTGCAAGCCTATTAATGCTGGTGTTCCACAAGGTTGCGTGCTGTCGCCAACGCTGTTTCTTCTGCATGTCAATGATATGTTGCAAACCCGTAACATTCATTGCTATGCAGATGACAGCAATGGTGATGCTCTTTACACCGGCTGAGCCAATAATTCTCGGGAAAACGTGCCGGGATAAACTTGTATCTGAAGTCGAGTCTTTGCTGAACAGAGTCTCGGATTGGGGGCGACTAAATCTAGTCCAGTTTAACCCCCAGAAAACACAAGTTTGCGCATTAACTGCTAAAAAGAACCCCTTTGACGTATCTCCTCAGTTTCAAGGTACTCCCCTTGTTACCTCAGCCAGTATCGGAATCCTTGGCGTCGACATATCGAGTGACGTGCAGTTTCGTGGTCACTTGGAAGAGAAGGCCAAATTGGCCTCTAAAAAGCTTGGCGTGCTCAGCAAAGCGGGACAGTATTTCATGCCGGCACACCACCTGCAACTTTACAAGGCGCAGGTTCGGCCGCACATGGAATACTGTTCCCATCTCTTTATGACCGTGTGCACATGACCGAGTGACAGAGTGCCGAGTGCTTTCCGATCGGCTCGATTTACTGGCACTGCGAAGAGATGTTGCATCCCTTTGCATTTTCTTTCGCATACACCATGGAGAGTGCTCTGAGGAATTGTTCGGATTAATCCCAGCCGCCAAATTTCATGAACGCACCACGCGGCAAACGTCCCGACACCATCCACACCATCTGGATGCTTGGCGGTCCACCACTGTACGTTTCAAAAGGAGTTTTTTTTCCGCGTACAACCTCTCTGTGGAATAGTTTACCACCGGCGATTTTTCCGGACCGATACGACCCGAGGACCTTCAAGAAAAGAGCTTGCTCCTTTCTAAAGGGTCGGCAACGCACCTGCAATTCCCCTGGTGTTGCGGTTGATCATGGGCGGCGGTAGTCACTTAAAATCAGGTGAGCCGCATGCTCGTTTGTCCCCTCTTCTATAAAAAAAAGTCACGGGTAGAAGCTAGTCAGACACTGCAAACATGGAAGGATCACGCCCTCAAAGAATACCGGCGTGAAATGGCAGCTCTATACTGCTATGTTTCGTATGGTGAGAGTAGAGAACCGGAAAAAATTTTACTAGAAATGGGGCAATCCATCTTAGTTCTCAGGGGTGACAACGCATCTGCATTTTAATTCTCAATCGAGGGCAGATAAGTCTATGGGTCACCTGGTGATTTTTCAGTGGTGCTGTAGTCGAAGATGACAAAGCCATTTATTTTTTTATCCGAACCATTCAATACCATTATTTTCTTACTTTCTGATAGCGATGTACAATATTGAATTTTGACACGTCCATGTATTACTATACTAAATAGTTTATGTTATTATTTATTAGTAATAATTAGTTCAGTGAAATGATGCAACATTATCAAAAGGTTTTAATTAATTATAGAAAATGCTAGGGAACCTGAGCACCCACGCTCAAGAAGAGTAGGGTAGCTTGGGCGTGGATCCTCAGTGAGGGATTCTCCGTCACCAGGGGTGCTGGTACCCTCCTGCGGTGCTTTTCTTCTCGCAAGGAACATTTGTATGCATATATTTACAGAAAATGAAATAAATTACAGCCATTACGTCAAATAGTTATCGAGATATTTTGAAAACATACTATTTTATTACCACAGACTGAGCGACGGAGACGTTGAAAAAATTTCATTTCATTTTTTTATCAACACGTATTGCATAACTTAAATAAAAGACTCAGTTTTATTCGTTAGTATTTCTTCTTAATACTTGTTTATATGCTTTACACACGTTAGTGTGGTAAATAAATAATATCACCAAAAATGTAACTTGTAAAAAAACCAAGTCTCGCAACTCAATTATTCTACCGTAAAAAGTTGTGAGATCCATGTAATACCAAGTCGGTTAATTTATTCAGTCCCTACTTAAGGGTCCTTCTGTCTTAAGTTATTACGTAATTAGCAAACCTAACAACATCTTATAGTGACCATATTAATACTAAAAAATCTTTTATGTTTTAAATAAATAGATTTACTTAGTCATCGCATGAAAACACAATGTATCTCACAAGTAATATAAGTATATTATATTAAATTAGATTTTTGGTGTGTACTAAAACGTTGTTACCCATAAATCACATTCAATTTCGGATAATTTCAAATAAAAGTATAAGCCTTATTTACTAGCATTTTCAAAAATTACAATAACGGTATATCATTATTTACATATTTGAACTTAAACTTAAAATTTGACTACTTACCCTTTGAAAAATAAGCACTGCATAATAAATACCTATTTAACCTTTGTTTGTGCGTATCTTATGCGCTACCATACCGTTCATCAGACTGCGCTAAAGCATTGTTAACATATTGCTTGCACTTCCGCGAAGGTTATAGGCATAGTTGGACCCGGTAGGTACTAGGTAGTGATGTTATAAATAATCCAGATATCATCCGTGCGAAGCCGGTGCATACAGCTAGTGTTATTTGGATTTCTTAATTCTTTCTTCTCTGTTTGCAAGATGATGTTGTGACCAGGATTAAGAAAGGAATGCTTCGGTGGTTTAGTCATATGGAAAGAATGAATGAGGAAAGAGTGACAAAGAAAATTTATGTTGCAAAAGTGAACGGCAGAGTCGGAACGAGACGTCCTAGGCGAAAGTTTATCGAACAAATTACCGATATATTGAAAACGGGCCAAATTGGGAGTATCCTTAACCGATGAGCATGTATGCGTAGGTTTAAGGATGTGAAAGAGGCGAGAGAGGTGTGTCAGGATCGTGCCAAATGGAAGTCTGTAGTCTCTGCCTACCCCTCTGGGTGACAGGCGCGTGTTTATGTATATATGTATACGTGTGTGTTTATTTATATGTTCTTACGCATCAAATCGATATATTTAGCCTAGGCATTCTAAATAAAAATACACTTCACACCTGACCACGTGATGACGTCTGCCGTGATCATTAAAATATTCCTCAGAACAATTACTAAAGTATAATGTTCACATTTTATTTTATGACAATCTTTATTAACTCTAGTAATGTTCACAGAATCTGTTTACCTATGGCTATAAAATCGAGTAAACGAGGATTTAACTGTTCTATTGTGGTTTAGAGGTTATAAATGTAGATGTAAAGTTTTATTTGAAGTCCTAGTAAACAAAATAGAAAAAAAAAACATTTTTATCAGTATTTGAGAGGGACAGCTATTTTTGCTATTTATTTATAGTCAATTTAAAGCCAGTCGTAACAAAATCTTTGTAAAAAAATTGTATGAAAATAAAAAGTGACTCAATCTCGAATTAAAATAACTCTCGTTGTGAGACATATTTATATTGAGAATTGTTTAGTATATTTTAAGGTTGAAGCTTGATCCTGCGCAGACGCGGGAAAGCCGTTTAAATATAAGGCGATCGACTGACAAACAGTCTTGGCGGCATTCGGTAAATGGCACCGAATGATACATCACTCATCTTTGACTTATGACTGCGCTGTTGATCTAGCAGTTCTACGCGTGACTGTTGTATTTGGGGCGCCAGGTTCAAATGCCGGATTATTTTATAGAATAAGGTTGATAAATGAGCTCACAGTCCACCTGAAGGTAAGTGGAGGCTATGGCCCATAGACATCTACATTTACCCTCGACTAATAATCAAAACGCAGATGCGTTGTCACCCCTGAGGACTAAGATGGAATTCCACGTTTCCAGTAAAAAGGTCTCCGGTTCTCTACACTCACCATACAAAACACAATTTCATATAAAGCTGCTATTCTACGGTGGCATTCTGTGAGAACGTGGTCCTTCCCCGGTCGAGCCGACCCTTTCGTGCTACAACCATAATATAGCTGCAGCGTGGCTCTACCACGTGTAAAAAATTGGGGAAAAATCATCATCAATCATTCTCAATAACAGCCAGTAGCCGGAAATTGGCGGTGTTTCATCCTCGTGCCTCGGAAAGCAAGTAAAGACTGATTTCTTTCCGGTCATGTTGGATTTCTGTCCCAGCGGATTATTAGAGTGAGAGAGTCTACTATGCACAGCTGGAGCATCTGAGCCTGGAACGGCTACAGCAGCTATACCAACTCGACGAGCTCCTCTATATGAGAGGAGTCGTCATCGAAGCCTGGCAGAGGAAGACCGGACCGGCACAATGCCACCGTTGCCAGGCTTTCGGACATGCCTCCGCAAATTGTTTCAGGCCAGTGAAATGCGTTCGCTGTGCCGGTGAACATATAGCCAGCCTTTGCCCAAGGGGTAGAGAGGAGGAGCCAAAGTGCGCAAATTGCACCAAGAATCATACGGCCAACGATCGCCGCTGCCCGGTCCTGAGGAGGATTGTCAGGAAGCAGGGGATCGTTTTACCTGGGCTACTCCCGGAGAACCCAAAGAGGATCCCCCAGAGTCGCCCAAAGGCCGTCACTATACAGGAGGACGGGTGGCTACCATCACCAGAGGGAAGGGTAGGCAATCAGCCCCCCCCCCCCCCACCCTCCCCCCTGTAGTACCAATAGAAACGGTAGGTCCCACAGACCAAAGGGCAACCACCGGGGCTGTGTCCACCTCTACCCCCACAACCACAGGACCAATAGCCTCGCAGGCGCAGGTTGCTGTAAGAACACCAGCACCATCCACGGCAGGTAGAGCACCGGAAAGGGCCCTGCCTGAAAGCAGAGCTCGCTCCACACACAGAGCGCGCTCAACGCAAAGAAAGACCACAACTAATGCCCCGAGACCAGTGCCTTCACAGCGTAGTACAGAACGCAGACCACCAGCGTCCGGCTTCGAGACGGCTGATGCCATCCATAGATTGGAAGGCATAGCCATCGAAGTCGGTACACAAGTCCTGGCCGACATAAGGGCCGGGACTGACCCCGTTACCGCCGTCATGAAGGCACTGGCATCGCTACTGGCAAGGCACAACGGAGGATAGCAACCTGCGTCTGCTTTACTGGAACCCGGACGGGATTCGCCAAAGGATCCATGAACTCCGCACTGTCACCCAGCAACAGGACATCCAGATGATCTTGCTGGGTGAAACGAAATTAAGACCAACAACGCATCTAAAGCTGCCTAATTACCACATCTACAGGAGGGTCGCTTACAGAGGGACAGCGATCCTGATGAGGAGAGACATTGTCCACCAGGAGCTGGACCTGCCAGACTTCCAGACGATGCGTTCAATCGGCATAAAAATGGAGGCGGCGGGCGAGGAACTAAGGATCCGGACGGTAATGGAACCCACCCACCATCATCGCCGGGGACCTGAACGCCAAACACCCGGCGTGGGGGTCTAGAGTGATCACCCCGCCGGGTCGTGAACTCTACGAAGATGCTGAAAACAATGATTATGACGTTCTAGGTCCCGAGGACCCGACGCACATTCCTAGCGACCCTAGGAAGCGTCCGGATGTATTAGACATCGTGCTCACTAGGAACGTCAACTACCCAGTAGTGGTAGAAGTGCTGTACGACTTGAATACACAGCACCTCCCGATTCTGATAACCCTTGGCACTAAGGTAGTGACTTCACCACCCAGAGCCGTCAAGACCAAGATCGACTGGAGGCTCTACCACCAACACCTGCAGGAGAGACCTCCAGTCCATACACCGATCAACTCAGCGGACGACGTCGAGGCCGCTGCAACCAGAATATCCACGAGCATCAAGGAGGCCCTCAACGCGGCCTCTACGATCGTCCCTCTCTCGGGAAGGAAAGAGGAGTTGCCGCTAAAGATACGCGTGCAGCTAAACCATAAAAGAGCGCTGAGGAAGCTCTGGGCGCGTACTCGCTGCCCTAGAGTAAAGAGAAAACTTAACACCTTGTCAGACGAACTGTCGGTTGCAATACAGGCCCACAGAGGGGAGGCCTGGGAGCGGCGCATATGGAAAGCTGATGAACAGCACGCGTCGCTCTACACATTGAACCGGCAGTTAACGAAAACTCGACCACCTGTTTGCCCGCTGACCAACAACGTGGGCATTCAACGTTACGATGCCAAGGGCAGAGCGGATATCCTAGCTGAGCACTTCGAGGAACAGTTTATGCCGAACCCTGTAAGTGCGGAGTTCCTGGAATCCCATACACGGAAGGAGAGCCGCGTGTAGGAGCTCCTGTCGTCGCCCGCGCCACCGCTTGCAGGAGAGTGGTTCATCTCCCCCGCCGAACTGCGGAAGACGGTAACCCGCCTGCAACCGAGGAAGGCGCCGGGGCACGACGGGATTGCTAACGCTGCACTACGACAGCTGCCCAATAGAGTCCTTGTAGAGATAGGTCGGCTCTACAACGGAATATTGCTGACATCCCACTTCCCGGAGGACTGGAAGAAAGGCAAAGTCATCGTCTTGCCGAAACCCGGGAAGAACAAGCGTAGAGCTGCCAACTACAGGCCGATCACGCTGCTACCGCATATAGCTAAACTGTGCGAAAGATTACTGTTAAGACGTCTCCGCCCGTGCATCCAACTTCGGGCGGAGCAACATGGATTCAGGAGGGGTCACTCAACAGCAACACAGCTGACCAGAGTGCTGCACCTGCTTGCGGCCGAACACAGCCGTGGCCGCATATCGTTGGGCGTCTTTCTCGACATCGAGAAGGCGTTCGTCCGGGTGTGGCACACAGGATTACTCTACAAGTTAGACGTATAAACAAGTATCCCTCCTGCTATATTGCGGCTAGTGGCGTCTTTCCTGGAAGGCAGGAAGTTCTACGTCTGCGTAGAGGACGCCGAGTCCGCAATAAAGACCATATCAGCTGGTGTGCCACAAGGCAGCTGTCTATCTCCAGCCCTGTACGCGGCGTACACTAATGACATACCTACCCTGGCAGGACACTTGCAAGAATGGGAGGACGACGTCGAGCTAGCGCTGTTTGCGGATGACAGCGCATACTTCACGTCGTCCAGAAGAGCCCACATAGCAGCTGCCAGGATGCAACGTCTGCTGGACCTGCTGCCACCATGGTTGAATGGGTGGAGGATGGCCGTCAATGTTAGCAAGACGACCGCTCTACTCACTCGCCGCTACAGAAATCTACCACCACCGCTAACCCTCGGAGGAAAGGAGATCGCATATGAGAAGGCCGTGACCTACCTTGGATGTCGGATTGACAGGATGTTGCGTATGACTGCGCACGTCGACTCTGCTATACGCAAAGCTCGATGTGCGCGGGCAATGCTCCGCCCTGTCCTGACATCCAAGTTACCGACAAAGTCGAAGTTAACCATGTATAAAACTTACATAAGACCCCTGCTAACATACGCTGCTCCGGCCTGGTATGCACTTCTGAGCGATCGTCAGAAGCGGCGACTTCAGGCATAGCAGAGTTTGTCATTAAGAACCATAGTCGGAGCGGGTCGCTACGACCGTAACGACGTTATAGCGGCCAACTTGAAGATGGAGAGCCTGCATGAATTCGTGGTCCGGCTGGCGCGCGGTATGTTCGACCGTGCCGACAACGGACCACATGAACACCTCAACGGCTTCGCGCCGTTGCATGCAAGGCCGCCGGACGGGCGACCTTATCCAAGAGAACTCCTCCCTATATAGATTAGGGAGTTGAGTAAATTCCACAACGCCGCAGAAAGGCCAACTTTGACATAATAATTGTGTTATTTAAACACAATTATTAGATAACCACTTTTTATTATAATCTAACCGACTGCGACAATAGTCGTTATAACAACGCCTTCAACATCAAGGCGCCCAGGACCGGCACACTGTAGTGTGCCGTGAGGAACATCCGGGTAAAGGGGTACACCCCGAGGCCCGAGACCTGCACGGCTATATGCCTGCAGAAGACAACAATGACGTGAGGGAATAGAGTGCACCTGCTTGCGAAAACACTCGTGCACTATGATCCTGTCCTGCGCAGAGGGCTACCGTTCGTTGAGACTGACCGCCGTGACCAAAATTCGGTCTGGAGGACATTATTACTTGTATTTATGAACTTTGGATATTGAATTATAGTATATGATAGATTAAAATAGCCGTTTCTTTTTTTCTTTAAATTGGTATATGATGACATTTACGATACTTTACTACGAAATTGAGTTTTATAACATGCTCGAGGCTAAATAAATTGATGATTTTTCTTAAAATGTAGAGGTTTCAGTGTTTCGGTAACTTATTCTGATATAGAACGGTTAGCAACCGTTTTCAATATTTTAAGTTGTTATCAGTAAGATGCTATTGCTCGTTTCCTGTTCTTCTCCCATTTTGTATCCCTTTGTTACCTCTTTCGAGACCCACGGGATGTTATGAGGGTATTGGATTCACATACGCCCCACTACACGGCAATATACACGTGTACATGACAATATACATCATTTTGTTCGTGGTAAAGCCATGCACTAGCTATTTTACTCGGCTGCGCCGTGAATTCTTTGCTTTTCGATACTGACACTGCAAACGTGGAAAGACCACGCTCACACAGAATACCAGCATAAAATAGTAGCGTAATGCTGCTGTGTTTCGTATGGTTAGTATCGAGAACCGGAAACCCTTTTTACTGGGAATGAGGTTTTCTATCTTTGTCCACATAGGTGACGACTCATCTGCTTTGATTGTCAATGGAAGACCCATGGTCAATGGGCCAATGCATTCATACACCGGCTAGTTGACTGTGGACTCACCCTTATACTATAAGAAAACTTAACACACACTCACACAAACGTATAGTGGCGGTGTATCATCCCTTAGGTTTCGCAAGAGGCGACAGAGGATACCAACCAGGATATAGGCAGAAGCGTTTTCCTGATAACAACTAAAGAATAATAAACTAAGTTAGTCCACCCGTCTGCCAAGCGTGGCAGCTATGGCAAATCCTATGAATCCTATCTCCCCGGCCACACACTCTACGAGTGGCATGGGACGTAGCGAGGAAAAGAGGCATGGACGTAGTGTGGCCACTATACTTCGGATTGAGACAACCGGACAGATGGAGAGTCCAGGCATACAGACTCTTACTCCACGATTAATATTGAAGTCAGTGTTTTCTCCCGGAGAGAGATCAGGTGCAGGACCAACGGCTTTACGTGCTTTCCGAGGCACGTGAGACACCGCCAACTTCTAGACTACGGGCAGCTACTGAGAATTTCTTGACGGAAAAACTCAATAATTGATTTTTTGGCCTGACCCGGGATTCGAACCCAGGACCTCATGATCAGCAGTTGCACTACTACAAACACTAGGTCGACGAGACATACACACATAGAAATCGAGGCACACATAGAAATGTGTACATTAGTTGTATAACAAATTTGATTTATAAATACATAATATATACTTTACAGCCTATAAAATCCCACCTCTGAATATAGTAAGGGAATACTAAGGGAAACTCCGTGCCAAGTGGTGCAGCGGCTACAGTACTTTCCAATAAAACGCATCTCAATTAGTGGTATTTTATTCTTTCACTCATTGAATTATTACAGAATATACTGAGTATAGGTCTGCCCCGATAGCTGCCACGCTTGACTTCATTGCTTGACAACTGTAACCGTTTTTTTTTTTTCACATTTTAAGATGTTATCAGGAATACTCACAGCAGCTAATTTCGTTTTTCAGTTTCCCTCTGTCCTCTCTTACAATACCTATGTCCCTAGCTGAGCCACGCTGCAGCTATATTATGGTTGTAGCACGAATGGGTCGGCTCGACCGGGAAGGACCACGCTTTGACAGAATACCAGCGTAAGATAGCAGCTTAATACAGCTGTTGATATGGTGAGTGTAGAGATCCTTTTTTACTGGAAACGAGGCATTCCAACTTAGTCCTCGGGGATGACAACGCATCTGAGTTTTGATTATTAATCGAGGATAAATGTAAATGTCTATGGGCTACAGCATCCACTTACCATCAGGTGGACAGTGTGCTCGGTTGTCACCCTTATTCTATATAAAAAAACCTACTACATGATATGGGAAAATGATTTTCTTACACCACTTCACGGTGTCAAGCTTCTTAGTATTTGATTAAACCATAATTTCATCCAAATTTGATTTCGGTGAAAGCGGCCAGTCGCAGGACCAACGGCTTTACGTGCCTTCTGAGGCAGAGGGGTGAAAAAACGGCAACTTCCGGAATACAGACTGCTACTGAGCATTTATAGAGAAAGAAACCCAATAACTGAATAAATCATTGGATATATGGGAAAATACAACCTTTTTACAACTGCCAGACTGACTGCTTGGCGTCCGCTGAAGTCCCAATTCTTTAACTGGCGGAAGCCAAAAACAACGAACGTCGTTTATACTGAACTTGGCCCCGTTTTCACGTTTATGTTTCTGGTGGGATAGGTATGTTATGGTTTTGAATGTAGCGTTATTTTAAAAGTAAAGAAATATTGGTACTAAAACGCCAATATTTAAACCTATCCTATGTGCCAGTATATTCTAAGTCTATGATTCATAAATATAAAGAAAAATATAAAATGCCAGTTAAACGTCAGCCGTTACATTCAACAGGGAAATAAAATTTATGATCAACTTCACACTTCGTAATTTTATAAAAAATGATCAAAGGAAGTACAATAATCTTTCAATCAATGTTACTTTGAACATCCGATGATATGCCAAAATTCTATTCCACCATTTTGTTCTACGCAGTCGAATCCGTTAATATAGCTCTATCGATAAAATCTAAAAATAATCGCGTCTTGCAGTCTGTTACTTTACATTTCCAGTTGACTGGAGTCCGCCATTGAGCTTTGAGCTTTGAGAACTTATATTTCGCGCCATTTATTGACATTAAATTTTTTAATCTTTCGCGCGTAAATCACGCCAATTTTACTGAAAAATAACAAAAATAAAAATAATTACACATTCTTAAATATATATTTATTACAAAGTTTTGACATTTTTAATCTTCTTTAAACATGGCTTTTACAAAATCCAATAGAATTAAGTTTAATGTGTTGACATTCATAGTTTTTTTGTGCTTGAGCGAAGCAAAGACATCGGAGAACAAGACGCACACGCCAGAGACAAAAAGTGCACCAAAGGTAAAAAACACTTTACATGAAATTAATTTTTTTAGTTATATTTTTTTTTGCAAACCTTACCTATAAAATAGTACGAGTACATCAACTTCTATTACAAACTTTTTATTAATTCATTGTTGTCAATGTTACCTTAATATCTATAACACAAAATTTTCAGAGTTATGTCGTTCATGTAAAACATTTTAAATTGAGATTTGAGATATTATGTGCTACATACGTAGGCGGTCCCATAATGAATTGGCCTAACTATGAACCAATGAAGGAAATGAAACGAAACCAATTTTATTTTTCAATATAATCACCATGAATACTAACACACTTCTGACATTTGTGAAACAACATCTCTAAACCTTTATAAAAATAATCACATTTTTTATCCTCAAAATGACTGAAGACGGCCGCCTGCAACTCTTCATCGCTTGAAAATTTTCTTCCTCTTAAGTCCCGCTTTAAATTTGGAAATAAATAATAGTCGGACCGGGCCATGTCTGGACTGTAAGGAGGATGTTGAACTTCTGTGAACCCGCATTGACGAACTGCATCCTCTGAAACACCAGCGGTATGAACAGGGGCGTTGTCATGGAGCAACAGGACACCTTTAGACAGCTTGCCTCTTCGTTTTTCCTTTATCTTGTCTCGTAATTTATATATTAAAGAAGCATAATATTCGCCGTTCACGACTGTATTACGTTCTTTAAAATCCACCATCAAAATGCCTTGAAAATCCCAAAATATTGTGCACATCAGTTTTTTAGTCGATTGTTGCACCTTTGCCTTTCTAGGGGGCTTTTCACCCTTATAACGCCATTCCATTGACTCGCGCTTGCTTTGTGGATCATAATACAAGATCATAGTTTCATTACCAGTCACTAGCCGCTCGATCGCAGTCTTTGGATTTTCGCCACAAAGATCCAAAAACTCCGAAGCGCAGCGCACTCTTTCCTGTCTCTGTACCGCTGAAAGAAGTTTCGGTACCCATCTTGCACTCACTTTTTTCATGTGAAGATGTTCATGGATCGCGCGATGAACGGTACTCTTAGAGAGCCCAAGCCTTGCTGCAATTTCTCTAATTTTCAAACGGCGGTCACTCAGAACCTCCTCTTCGATAAGAGCAATCGTTTCGGGAGTGAGCACTTCCACAGGTCGACCGTCGTGGCCAAAGTCTTCGACGGGTTCTCTCCCGAGGCGAAACTCTTTCACCCAATTTTTCACCGTGCTATAGGAGGGGGCAGACTCCTTATATACGCCATCCAATCGTTCTTTTATTTGGGCAGGGGATAAACTTCTTTAAAACAGAAACTTTATGACACTTCGATACTCAGTTTTCGACATTTTGAAAAAATACGCGACTCTCGTTATTCAAAAGCCTGTTAAACTAAGACTAAGCATTTCATGCCGATGCATGTTTCTTATATTAAATGCACGATAAACGTACTATTTAATGCAACACAACATGTAGCGATATGTCGCGTTGAACTATATCAGGGCAGTTCATTATTGGACCGCCTGGTACATAATATTTTAATACTTTTTAGGATGAATCGTAGAATTCTTTAAACTCCGTAACATCAACCTGTAAATCCCAATCGATCCGGTCAGTGAGAAATAAAAATTTCGTTGAATAATTTTTTACATTTTCGCGAACACTACACATTAAATTAAAATAATTTTACAGATTTTTTTAATTTTTATTTTTCATTTCCCGAAGTTTCTCCCGCGACCATGTTGGGCGTTCTACAACTTGGGCCACGTCTACCGAGGTTTTGGCCACCTCCTATCGAAAGTAGACGACGATAATACAATAATAATGAACATAAACCACGTGTAGACTAAAGACCAGCTCTGTAGATTTTAATTTAATGCCTGTACGTCCAATTATTTAGTGCGACTTATAGCGGATCGGCACAGTAGCTGCGCTCTGGTGATAGTGCATTCCATCGCGTCTACCAAGGCTTTAGTAACATTGGATTCTTGGTAGACTGTCTTTTTTTGTTCTTTTACAAACGTAACTATTTGAAAAAAAAAATTGCAGCCTTGTAGAAATCAGTTCAAAAAGTTAACTTTTCAACACATATCGTGGGTTGGTAGACCTAAGATTGCAACGCTTCCGAGGCGGTAGACTTTCTTTATCCTGTATATTTAGGTATCCTTGGTCACTGTAAGAATTTTCAGTCTCGTAGGTATTAAATTTACGTATTACTTATTTACAGGTTGCAAAAATTGTTATCAATGTTCGCAACACTAAAAACTTGGTATACTTTCACTTTAATTATTTACACGGTATAAACATTGCTTGACAGAAAAATTAGCTTTGTAGGAATGGGTGCAAAACTTCGGTCGCTGCCTCGCGGACTATAAGGTTTTAGGGCAAGAAGGCATCCACCGCACTGCCCCAATGCGCGTTGACGGACTACTTATGTCTACGATATATTTCTTTTAAATTTCTCAGATATATAAGGTTTCACTGCCAAGCACGTGGCAAATTTGCACTTAAAAGTAAAATTTTAATTGAGTTATAACTAAATTATTTCATTGTTGCTGGCGCGGATTGGATCTGGGTTTTTCGCATGCTGTGAAATTCTGAAATAGTACCTATATGAAACTCTGCGGTACCCTTTTCTTTTGAAGGTAACATTTCACAATTAAATAACTTGTAAAAATTCAGAAGTCTAGAAAAAAAAACTAAGGCTTTGCGTATGACTAGAAATAAGAGGTCAATGAATAATCTATAATAATTTATATTCCCAAAACTAATATACCTAGAGCCGTGGTAGCTTAGGGGCTTACTTTAAATTTCACCGTACGTAATAAACCATGGTTCAATCCCAGTCGGTGCCAGTGATTTATCAGGTATCGGCGAAGATTTGAAACACTGTGAGGTAGCCTGTATGTCTAAGAATTTATTGTTTATTATATTTTTGCGCCTGATATCTCTCCGGTCGTGTCGGATTTCCGTTGAATCAGACTATGAGAGTGAGGGAATAGAGTGCACCTGTGCTTGCGCATACACTTGGGCACTATAATCGCGTCCTGTGCCGATGGCTAGTCTCCGTTAAGACAGACCGCCGTGATCTGAAATTCGGTCTGGAGGGCAAAATTTTTATCGTCGCCGTAGAATAAAACATTTCCAAAATAACTCGCGAACGACTGATGGGAAATTGCTTAATTTTCTGCACTATTCAGAATCATGCGGAATTAGTTCTCTTCTATTATTCCCACTGTGGTCCTTCTCATTTTTATATAATAAATATGTAATAAATTTTTAATAAACCCGGTCATTTACGTGTAAACTAATACTCATTCTCAAATAAGAATCAATGTTGCTAGTGAAACATAGAGTAGGTACTTTTTAATATACAACAATGGACCACAGAGTACCTCCTTTTAAATTAGTAGAATTTTTTATTAGTTCATCATCATCATCATCATTACAGGCCTTCACAAGTCCACCGCTGAACATAGGCCTCCCCCAAGTAATGACACAAAGCACGGTCCTGAGCCACCTGCATCCATCGACTTCCTGCATGTCTTACCAGTTCGTCACTCCATCTAGTGGGGGTCGCCCTACACTACGCCTACCGGTACGAGGCTGCCACTCGAGAACCTTTCTTCCCCATCGGTTATCGGTTCTTCGAGCTATATGGCCGGCCCATTGCCACTTCAGCTTACTAATCCGTTGGGCTATGTCGGTCACTCTGGTTTTACTGCGGATATCCTCATTTCTGAGTCTATCACGCAGTGAAACTCCGAGCATAGCCCTCTCCATAGCTCGCTGAGCGACCTTGAGCGTCCTCATACGGCCAGCAGTGAAGGACCACGTCTCAGATCCAATTAGTTACCATTTACTATATAAAAGTAACCTTAAATCTACAAAGAAAGAAATTCTGTACGATACTTCTGTTTCAGTGACGCAAAAACCGTGCTAAACTTCTTGACTCGCACTCACGCACACATCTTTTTTCTTTCTCTTTATTATAATATATATTTTTGTTTTCAAATGAGCATGAATAATAGATTTTCTCACAAAATAAGGGAACTTGAATAGAAGAAAAACCGCCAGATCAGAAACAGGACGCGACGGAACTCCGACATCACGCCCGACCGACATCCCACCTGAGCTATTACGATCGTTACGCTATGTCAAAATTTACCTTCTTATACTGTAGCAGTTTTTTATTGCCTGAAAACCCAGACAAAAGGACATTTTCTAAAAATAAATCCTAGCTAGATCGATTTATTGCCCCCGAAACACCCTGGACACTAAATATTATGAAAATTGTTGGAGCCGTTTCCGAGATTCCGATTATATATAATGTATGTACTAGAATTGCTCGTTTAAAGGTAAGGGATTGAAATTGATTATTTTATAGAAACTCAAACTAAAAACCTTAAAAGAATATATATTATAATAACTAAAATATATTATTAAAAAGGAGGCCTTTAGGCAAGGTTCCGAAGATACTGGCAGCGTTTCCCCGTTGAATAGCTAGACTGATTCTTTGTCCGAGGTAGCTGCCAGCTCTTCGGTCTCCTGTGACGTCGATTAACCTTTTTGCCATTTCCTTAAAAGCCTTATAACGCTAGGATCCCACGGACCAAGGGACACCGAATGGGACAAAAACATATTCGGAGCCTAGACCTATGTGTTTGCATGCTTTAGCTTTTTCAGCCGCTTCACAAGCCGCACCAGCTCTGTTGTTGGTTCCATCCCATACCAGCACCTGGCCCATCTTCCATGGAATCAAACTCATACCGTTCGATCTTTTGCCATCGTCTCTTGCAATACCAGACGGCTCAAGTAGACTTGGCACGTTGACGGTCGCAAGGCGGGTCCCTTGGGTATGATATCGTTAAGTACTGCATGTCTCGAGAAGCTGCTTGCACTTTTTGGCATGATAGTCCGTGATCTTGTCCACGTCACTGCCACACGGCCAATTATGAGGAACGCAGACCGGAACCCCAAGCCGTAGACAGGTTGCGATTCGGAGCGTGTCAGGCTTAAGAAATGTTCCTGTATTTGACGGGTACGCGTGAAGCCAGTAACCGGCTTCATGCGTACCCACGGCCAAAAGTCTAGCACGCGCCGAACCCGTACTAAAGCTCAAAAGATTGTCAAAAGGCAATTTGTAGTTTATGTCGTCCCAGCAGAATTTAGGGAAACTCGAAAATTCACAAAGAAGAAAAAATTCAGAGATAAGTACACGTGTATATATTTTATGTATATTTATATAATATTTTTAGTTATTATTCTCTGTGTTTAACACCTGCCAAATTAAATCTCTCTATTTTTTCCGCGGTTAAATAGCAGAGAATGCCAAGCACCCAGGGTTACGTCCTTACTTTATGGTTTCTTATAATAAATCATATCATAAACACTTATGCCTGTCACCCAGAGGGGTAGGCGTGACTACGCATTCATGCCTACTCCTCGGACTGGCTGTACACCGTGACATGATAAGCGAATATAAACGATGGCCAGAATTTGTAAATAAAAAATAAACTAACGGTGGGCCACTACGAAGTTAAAGCACAAATTAAATCTTGAGAATCGAGAAAGAATTAAATCTCTAGACTCGCACATTCTAAAACCCCATGGTGTTCTACCTCCGCCGCAAATTGACAGGGCCTCGCAAATGCTTTCATGCACATCTGCGACCCCTCCGGCGCTAGCCGCCCAGTGGCAGCCCCTCCTTAGTTGCTGACTTCTCCCCCCGTTTTTCTCCCTAGATAAGGCGCACCAGAAACACAAGATACACTGCCCTTCGTGGCCTCTGACTCCATCTGCACTACGGATTTCCCGAGCCCGATATGTGAATGGAGTCAGAAAAAAACGACCACTTGGAAGCATCAAGTGGTGCAGCCTCACCGAAGTTGCGTAGAACAGTCGAGTGGCATCGCATCGCCAATCGCCATACCAACACTTCCCTGACGACTCCACCTCGACTACAGCGGTACTAGGAGAGGAATCTCCCCTAGCTGCAGCCCACTAACGTACATCCAACGTGGCTCGACATCATCAGGCGACCTTTCGACACTTGGCTATGGCCCTTGAGTTTAGGGGAAATGAGGAAAGAAGAAATAAAAAAAACATTTGAAATAATAATCTAATACTCTTATACTTACTGGTACTACTAGAAAATATTGTCGAAATACTGCACTTTTTCAAAGTGGTGCAGTTCTCATGTCTAATAAAATAGTCGTCTGTGAAATGTTCAGAAAAGTATGATCATTTTGTTTCGGACGCCAATTCACAATATTTATGCTTTTAAGCCATAATTTTAGTCTAGGTTTAGTTGGAAACCTGTTAATTAATAAACATTTGATAATCATCTGTTGTTGGCGACTTTGTTTGTTGACAGATATGGGTAGGAAAGAACATCGATAAGTATTATAGACAAGGAACTCGACAACCCTATTGAATATTATTGTTTATCAAAACTCAGTAATATACAGCCAAACATGTTGTATATATGATATTAATATTAGTAACAAATTTTTAAGTACTTACATTATCAAATGGTTTCAATTTGTTTAATATTAGCTGCAAATTCACTTACTTGTGAAATGTTATACCACTTCCCTTTTGGTAACGAGTTTTACAGATTACGCACACTCTCATTGTTAAAATAATTCTTATTATGTAACTAATATTATACACAATCAAACAACATACAATACTTTCGTTTTTTAATTTAAAAGTTCAAAATACAGATTCTTAAAATAAGCCAATATAAATAAGACAACTGACTTTGGCATATTATGTCAATTTTAGTTTCCAAGACGACCGTTAGGGATGCTTCAAATTGGCACAGACATTTTGTATGGTATAGCCAGTCCAGCGTACCTACTTATATAAATAGAGGTTAGTGATCCTGACACACTTCTTCGCCTACTTTACGTCCATTTACTACACGCATACATGCTCATCAGTTAAGGGTGCTCTTAATTATAAGAGCACCCTGCATCTGTATTAACAGATTAAATAAATAATTTATTTGATTATTGCATAACATACGTAGTAAGTTTTTTATCTATAAATTTATTTACGTGGCATTCAAATATAAAATATTTTTAACCATAATAAAAAAAAACTTAAATTATGGTACAGTCGTACTGTGCGTATGGTGCCAAGAACAGAATTAGTTTATCTATGTATTTATATATGCATGTATAATCATCAGAATCATTTATTTTATCAGTTTTTTTTTGCTCTCTATATGTTCGTAAAGTTTCATCATCATCGGTTCAGTTCATCCGAAGATTAGCCCGGACGAATAATAAGACAAAAATTAAAAATATGTTTATTTGTGTGTTACTAGCGTGCAAATAGCGCCCTGAACCACAGAATTAATTATAGTACTACGTACCTGAACTTATGACAGACATTTTAATTATATGTACACTATATGGAGTGTAGAGGTAGGGAGAACAATCTCCCATAGGAGAATGGTTGAAAAAGTGTCCATCTGTAAGCAATAAATAACAGTTCAAAAAGTCTCCACAACAGCTGGACTAGCTACAGGAAACAGCTACATGAAATGAACTTAACAGTTATCGACAGTGTGAAGTGTGCTGCTAAACTGCTCAGTATAGCTTTAAAATCTAAAGTAATTTTATTTAGTTAATATAGCCTCGAAAAAGTCGTCTATAACACTTATATTTTTCGGCACGTTCTTTAAAATTTACCCCGTAGCTATAGTGGTGCCACCCTTATTTAACGGTTTTCTACGGACATTTTTAATACACAGTTTGTACTCCTTACCTCTACATTCCATAGTACACTAGTTGTTCCCCGCGACACCTCCCGCGTATAGATAATTTAGGGTTCTGAGTTGTTTGTGCGGAACGCTAAATATTTTTCTTAAATAGTAAAAGTAGCCTAAGTTGACAGTGAAAGTCCCGTTAGAATCGGTCCAGCCGTATCAGAGATTACCTGGAACATACAGACAGACATAAAATTTAAAAATTATGTTTTTGTTATAAGTATCGTATACCGTATATTATATTCATTTAGTATGAAGCTGTTATTTTGACATTACAAACAAACCCTTCAATGTTATTTATTTGTATAGATGTATAGCTAACACTGCTAATTATACATCATCATCATAATAACAGCCCTTCACAAGCCCACTGCTGAACATAGGAAGGAGGAGGAGGAATACCATTAATCAAAGTCCTGAGCTTCCTGCATCGATAGACTTCCTGCATCTCTTACTAGGTAGCCACTCCATCTAGAGGAGGCCGCCCTGGTCTTTTCTTACCGGTACGAGCCTGTCACTCGAGAAAGTTTTTTATAAAACGTTTGTTTAATGAAATATTATTCACGATTATAGGTATTTGTAATAAAAATTAACATTCAAAATTGCCGTACGTATTTTTTTAATGATTATGAAAGCAGGTGAATAAAACTCACCTCATTCGAAAAGCACAATATTTATAGAAAAATCAAGTGTGAATGTTACCAAAATAAAGTGAATATGCGTGATTTTTACATCTAATACTATTTAGTTTCCATCCGAGTATAATGCGAGTGGCTTCAACGTCATAGTAAATAAATAGGCTTTTGTTAAACTAAGTCAGTGAACTTCACATCTTAGGCTGCATCATCACTTGCCATCAGGCTTACAATAGTAAAAAAAACAATTACATGGTCGAATTTGGAACAGACGCGTCACTAGCAAAGATATATTATATTTAAAAAATTTCTTTACTTACTACTTATATTAATACAAATGAGAAGTAGACAGAATCAATTAATAAGACAGAAATGTACTCTACTAATAATTCATAAAGATTATTGTCAAAGGCCCAAAAACATAAATGACATTGTTCGCTTTCAAGCATTTTATTGCAGAGACGAAATCATACTCTCTGCAATAAATTAACAATGCTGCGTGACTTTATGATGGAGGAACGTTCCAATTTGTATACAGTTTGAGGTATAAAAGAGTTCTGTCATACGAGTGGTGCCAGAACGTGTCGATTATGAAAGTGGCGCGTTCACATAAACGGGGATTGTGGTACACGCATCACTTTTTTTTAAATTCATTCATTTAATGCAACGTGTCAAAAGTATTCTGTTAAACAAAGTCCTGTTCGAGTTTGCCTCTTGCGACGACATTTCTCATTTGCGTTTTTGCAATCGCATTTTTTCAATATTTTGATTTATTATCAAGAAGGTGCAGCTGCTCATCTCTTGATTCATTTAATTCTGTTGCCTCTTTCGACACCCATGGGATAATATTACATTTTATTTTATAATAATTAAAATCGTTTAAGTATGTTATAAGTGGACAGAGGCCTCCACTCATTACTAAGAATGTTTTTTTATAGAATAATGGTGACAAACGAGCACATAGTCCCCTGACCGTAAGTTAAAGCTGTGACCTATAGACATCTACATTTAACCTAGATTAAGAATCTAATGCAGATGCGTTGTCAAATGTGAGGACTAAGATGGAACGCCTCGATTCCAGTAAAAAGGTTTTCCAGTTCTCTACACTCCCCATACGAAACACAGCAGCATTAAGCTGCTATTTTACGCTGGTATTTTGTGAAAGCGTGGTCTTTCCCCGGTCGAGCCGACCCATTCGTGCTACAACCATAATATAGCTGCAAATTGGCTCTACCACGTAGGTAATGGAGTAATTACGTTAGAATAGAAATAGAAAAAGAAACTTCATTATAGATTACAAATAATACTTATTGGTAGTTACTTTTATGTTTAATTTACCACTGATTCATAAAATACCTCTATCCTGGGAAGAACAAGCAAGAATTCTAGCGGGACTTTTGGAACTTGGGAAAAAAAAACAATCATACTATTACAAAAATACACAATTAACAACACAAAACAAATTAGAAATAGCGATCACCTCATCCATACAGTCAAAGTTATGCAAAATCTCTTTAATGAATTTTCTGAACATTGCAGGGGTCAATTTTTGTTTATCTGGGATTTAGTTGTAAAAGCGTATACTTCGCCCAAGGAATGAATTACTGACTCGGTGGAGTCAAGGAACTGGTACTACTAACTTGTTCTATTCCTAGTTTTTAAATGCAAATGGTGTTTCTGATGATGTTAGCCTTTTGGCATTTGAAGCTACACAGGTCTCAGGGCCCGCGGCCTTTTAGGCTGTAAAACGGTAAATTTAAATCATTTCACATCATTACTTGCGTAACGATGACTCCTATAATAGTGTACAGTGCACGTGAGTGAGCTATCTAACGGCCGTCCGAGCGAGGGGTGACGGGCCCCGGCTTTGACGGCTAACTCGTATCGTTCGATACTCTGGGCGGTGAGAACGGGGCCTTCGGAGATATATAACCCCTTTTTTATACTTATATTTTTGCGTACATACATTACATTTTCGTAAATGTATTGAGAGGCCAAAGCTAATATATTAATTTCCTTAATTTTTTTTCTAAGGGACTCTTTAGATTTTAAATCATAGATTGCTCTTAAGGCCCTTTTCTGTATTTACACGTGAATACATTTAGAAACTGCATGGTAGCAATTATCTCATTCACAGAAATATTATCATTCATATATTATTTAGATAATATTATAAAAACTCCTATAAAACAACTTACTAAACTTAATAAAGGAGGCCCGTATACAGCAGTGACTTTTATGGACAGAAGAAAAATAAAATATTTACTTGATTGATTAAACAACGTCAAAGTAGTTTAAAAAGAATAAGAAATACCGATGCAATATTTATTTTGGCGGACTATTTCTTAGAGCTTTTCGTGAACAGATGGTACATAGATGTTTACAAGAATTTAAAATTAGCCAAACTTTTATTGGAAAATTTCGATAGTAAGTATACGTTTTCTACAAAGTTTTGACGTTAAATTTCTTTTACAATTTGACTGTTTTACAAACCGAGTATGTATAGACTATAATTAAGTTTTACTAACAAAAACAAGGTAGTCCTTGTAACGTAATATTAACGTAATATTAAAGGGTTTAAGGAAATAAAAATTTGGTTAATTTTAAGAATTTAATGTAGGTAGGTGTTTTAATCTTTCTGCAGAGAATTTCTTTATGTAAGATTTAGAATAAAAATATTTTTAATGCTACGTAATGGTTTCCAATATGGAACATCCAAATTACCTCACATTTTTTTATTTCCCCCGTTTATGTGAGTAAGCCACATGTCTTCATAAAATTGTCGAAATAATCATGTTCGAGCTAACACTCGATTATAACTTTTGCCAAATCTACTTGCGTCATTACATTTTTTTTTAAATAAAAATTATTTTCGAATTTGTATTCTAGTCTAGACATGTCCATGTCCTACTTACCTAATATTAAACAATTATTTATACTGTTTACCTATTATTGTTATCATTCTATTTCAAGGCCACATTTCAACGTTTTGAGCTAGATCATTAATCTTTTTTGTTTTTTAAAAGATGTCCGATGTCTGTATTTGTATTTACGTTGGTACGTTATAGTAGACAAAACTCGCGATACCGTACCAAACCATCCGAATGACTGGCGGTACACCACTGTGCGATTTAAAAGAAGTTTTCTTCCTCGCACAACTTCCTTGTGGAATCGACTACCACCAGCGATTTTTCCAGACCGATACGACTTATGGACCTTTAAGAAAAGAGCCTACTCCTTTTTCCGTCTACAACGCATCTGCGTTTCCCCTGGTGTTGCAGTTGTTCACGGACGGCGGTAGTCACTTACAATCAGGTGAGCATGTCCCGAAATGAAATTCTGATTGAATATAAAGTAAACAAACTTATTTTCTTTCTTTATTTTCTATATGCGCAAGCACAGATGCACTCTTTATTCCCGCACGATCTTAGTACAGTGGGATATCATTCTGACATGGCTTTACGTGATTTTCGAAGCACGGGGGTGAAACACCATCTTGATAAAATAACCGGGATTCGAACGTGGGACCTCATGATCAGCAGCCGCGTACCGCTAAGCCAAGCAATGGTCAAGAACTGTCTAGCAAATAAGTAATCTGAAATCTCCAAGATACCTTAAGGAACAATTTCACTATCGACATGAATTTCATAACCGTAATTTGCGTTCAGTGTATTATAGCTTGGCTTTAAATACTCCTTACAGCGTAACTTAATTTTATAATAAGTCATTTATAATAAGTCATTGGCGGCAGTAGTTACTTAACATCAGGTGAGCCGCATGCTCGTTAGCCCCCTCTTCTATAAAAAAAAAAGAAAAAAATTTACTTCACTAGCAACGAGACTTTGGAATTCATTACGACTTAACATTCAGAAAGCGTACTTACTTACTTACTTACTTAAGTAAGTAAGTAAGTACAAATCAAAATGCAGATGCGTTGTCACCCGTGAGGACTGAGATGGAATGCCTCATTTCCAGTAAAAAGGGTCTCCGGTTCTCTACACTCACCATACGAAATACAGCAGCATTAAGCTACTATTTCACGCTGGTATTCTGTGAGAGCGTGGTCCTTCCCCGGTCGAGCCGACCCATTCGTGCTACAACTATACTACTAATATAATTGCAGCATGGCTCTACCACGTATAAAATATAATATGTTTGAATATATTAAATTAAAATCATTGTACATATATATATATATATATATATATATATATATATATATATATATATATATATATATATATATACATATATATATACATATTAACATTAAATATTGTATATATTATTAATATATTTTTATAAATATTATTTTTACGACGAGCATGTATGCGTAGATATATGGATGTAAAGGAGGCGAAAGAGGTATGTCAGGATCGTGCCAAATGGAAGTCCGTAGTCTCTGCCTACCCCTCTGGGTGACAGGCGTGAGTGTTTATGTTTATGTTATGTTATATTATTTTTAAGTAATAATTAATTTTTCTGTATATTTCATATTGCACGTTGCACCTATCCGTCAAAAATCGCTTAAAGCGATATGATCACCGTTTGTAATCCTAAGTTTCCCGTTATTGTAATAACTTTGTTCAAGTGCAATAAAGAGTTATCTATCTATCTAAAGCAAATATCGTCTTCATTCCAAGTTTAAATATTTATCGAATACCTGATTAAATTTATTAAAAATTAACTTAGGTATGAAACATCCCCAATTTTTGATTTTCAATTTCAGTTAAATATTGACAAAGATTCAATGTTGATGGTCAAATAGCAACTACACCGTCTAATCGCCTGGTCCAAGAAAGTTAATCAATTAAAGAGATACGCGAGTGATTAGCTTTCTTATATGCTAGTAAAGTGGGTAATATCAGTCGCGTAATAAGTCACTAGTAACATGGATTTTGCCATCCGGTGCCCAATGAACTGAAAATATAGCCTCCCTCCCACCGCTTCATATTCGCTTAAGTACTTTTTATAGGCTAGGGTGACAAACGAGCACACAGTCCACCTGATGGTAAAGGGTTGCTGTGGCATCTATCCTCGATTACAAATCAAAATGCAGATGCGTTGTCACCCGTGAGGACTAAGATGGAATGCCTCGTTTCCAGTAAAAAAGGTCTCCGGTTCTCTACACTCACCATACGAAACACAGCAGCATCACGCTGGTATTCTGTGAGAGCATGATCCCTCCCCGGTCGAGCCGACCAATTCGTGCTACAACTATACTTTTGATAAAACTGCAGCATAAACCACGTATAAAACATATTGGCCTTATTCATAAAGACTATGTCAGTTTAAGAAATTTTTCATGTCGCTCTCTCCCATTTCACCTTTATCAATGTAATATCATTACAGAAGAGGCCTGAGTTTAACGCTGAATATAGAGGTCCTCCTCCATAGGTTACCACACAGGGAGAATATTTTTAACCGACTTCAAAAGGGGGGAGGTACTCAATTCAACTGTATGTTTTTTATGTGTGTCACCTCAGAGTAATTACCTCATTTTCTGGGGACAGTCTTCTGATAGGGAGCTTGTATTTAGGATGCAAAAACGATGTGTAAGGTCAAGGTCAAGCTAGTCTGAAAATAACAGATAATTGTTTTCCTTACTTTAAATCTTTAAAAATCCTAACACTGCCATCACTGTATATTCTGGAATCAGCAATTGTTGTAAAAAAGTATCCATTTCTTTTTCAAAAATTATCTACAATTAGAAAGAATCCAATATGCACCCACTACGTAAATAAGTTATGGTACATAAAATGTGAAACATCACTAATGAAAAAAAGCTTTTTTTGGTATTGCCCCACGAATTTATAATAAACTACCTGATACAGTAAAAAATATGAACTCATTTAAATTTAAGAAAGTGCTTAATGAATTATTAATTGAAAATTTTATTATAAAATTGACGAGTTCTTGAATGATAATTTTGACTAATTACATTAACTTTAAATTATATTGAATAATTATATTATTTTATTATTGTCATCTATTTAATTTTATCAATGTAGAATCATAATTAGTGTTACAATTTCATTAATTTTTATTCTATTTTATTTTTTTGGCATGATTCTCATAAGAACAAACACTTATATTTTTATGTCTTAAAGACAAAACAGCGTGCTAATAATTGTAACCCTCGCAAGACCTTAAATGTTTAAAACCTACCTATGTTTGACAAATAAACTATTCTGATTCTGATTATCAGGAATTTTCTAGGTAACCCCATTTGAACGATTATTTTTTTATTTGAAAGCTGGTGTTTCTCGTGTGGTCTCACATAAATTTCATCAAGACTCCACCAATAGTTTTGGAGTGATCCTTAATAATGCTTATTTTATTGACTTCGTATACATTGATGTTCTCATTTTATTTATACTGAAGTCGGTGGTACAATTTTTTTTTATTTTAGTAGTACGCTAACAAATATGGAAACCAATATGCGAGGCGAAAATAAATTACGAAAATATGTACACACACATACGCATATCCTTCTAAAAACCATAACTTCTGATTATAGAGTACGTGTAATCGGATTCATTACAATAACTTCCTATCGGGAATCCTAAAAGTATTATTTATGACACAATCTTGGATGAATCGTAACATAATACGTATCCTTGCCTTAAATCATGCGCATCACAAAATTAAATACTTAACAACAAGGAAACAGAGAGTCGTAAGTCGGCCATGTTGATAATAAACTTCTTGCGTGTTTAATGCGATCTTAAAAAGCAGTAATAAAAACGTTTTAACTAACTTCATTCGCGGACAGACAACGTAAGCATAATAAAACAGGCTCTGACAAACGCACAGCGGACCGAAGGCGTTGCAAAAGAGACGCATGAGTAAGTCGGAGCTTCGAACTAAGATGTTTAGGTGGTGGCCGAAGGGAATGGAGAAGTGATATGAAGAAGACACATAGCTCTAGTAGAGAAATGACGTTAAATTTTTTACGAAATATGAGTAACAAACGAGCACACAGTCCACCTGAAGGTAAATGGATACTGAGGCCTATAGACACACAAATGTCTTTGAACTTGTGGCTGGGCTGTTGTCGCGCCACAATCGAAACACACCGAAGCCTAAATCACTCCATAAAAGTTCCGAATCATAAACATTACATATAGAACACCCTTTTCCCTCTACGGCCACAGTGGTGACCATCCGACGTGATCTGAACACGTAACCAAACAACCTTCGGAAACTTCAACTTCAAGCCTTCGTCATTATCCTCAAGAACCCCTAAAATTCACTACTGGGAATCGTCTTCTGCAGTCTTCAGTTCCTGCAAGCCAGTCCAACTTGTCTTCATCTCGACTCACCGGAGATTTATAAGGCAGACTTCTGGCACTTGCTCCGGCACATCGTTCTCACCGGCATCACTTGTCCGTGCGTAGTACGGCATGCATTAAACATCGGCACCGGCACCATTCGCACTGGTGTCACTTGCCCTCACGCACACAGCACGCATTCTCCACCGGCATTAAGGACACACCGGCAATCGGACTGCACTGTCGACCTCCGGTCTGAGCAGGGGGGTAATGTGTCGTCACGCCACAAGCGAAAAACGCCGAAGCCTAAATCGTGCTATCAAAGTTCCGAATCATAAATAGTATATTATATAGAACAGCTCCGAACTATCACATGGAGCTTTGACCACTCCCCGGGCAGAACACCTTGCCCGGCGGGAGATCGCCCCTTTTCCCTCCACGGCCACGGACTTGTTAAAACCAATCTCACCAGTTTCGAGCAAAGGCGCAAAGTAACCAGCCTTTCATTTTTCTAGAGGATACATTTCAGAGAAGGTGTGCAGGAATATCATAACGTTCACGTGGTAGAGTCACGCTGCGGCTATATTACGGTTGCTTCACGAATGGCTCAACCCAGACACTCAACTCAACCTTACACTCAACTCAACTCGAGCACAGAAACTCGAGACACAACCAACGCACTGAAAATCACGAGGAGTGATTATTAGTGCGTCGGTTGGTTCCGATGATTATCAGTAGACACTTTAAATGCTGTAAGGCAAGGCAATTTATATTTTTTTAATTTTAAGTCTTAATTGCTTAATTCATGTAATTATTTAATCACAAATATTAAATATACTACGTATAATTTCATTATTTGATCGTCAAAGCAGCAGACCTTATTATCCTACCATAGTAAAATAAGACCTAACTAGTAAGGTTTTTAGAGATGTCTAATATGGACGACACGGTCAGTTCAACTGATCATTCCAATTGATCAGTTCAAACTAGGACTCTTGATATTTATTTAAATATCGAATTTTCGATATATCGATAAATAAACTTATATATAAACCTCCGATATTGATATATTTATAATTATCGATATAACGAAAATCCGATGTTTAAAAAATGTCAACGGTCCTTAGTTTGAACATGTCATTTGGAATGATTAGTTGAATTGACCGTGTGTGTCGTCCAATATTGTTTTTCTATATGGCAAATGCAAAGTTTTTTTTCATACTTTATTGAAACTGTTCTAAACCAATTATTTTTATTATAATCTGTAGACCAAATTGGATATCTCTCATTTTATTTCGGTTTTCCCTAAGCTAGGTCTCATTAACCGCAGGTACTTTATACACAGATACACAAATACACACTACAAACACAGTCAATACAAAATCAAAACAACGCCATCTTAATTCGCATCAGCTTGGAAATTCAGCTATCAACAACCAATGCTGTTTATTTATTACCAGAACTTATGATCAATCTGATATATTTTATAAAGCGTCTGTCGAGTAAACCGGCACTTATGAATCTATATATAAATAATAATCGTGGTATTGGCAAGGATCCAGACATCACTAAATGGCCGCTGAGATTATCGCAGATTTTACGCTGTATATCACCTGGTGAAATAAACACCTGATTTCCGAACGGATTTGGCTGCATGTTGTGCGTTGTTTTTGACTTAATCTTGAAACATTGATATTTTCATCGAATAGCTATGTATGTTTCCCACGCTTAGGTAAATTTAGAATTTGTTTTTGTTTATTATAGTAACATATGCAGCGTGGATTAAATGCATGATCACGTTGCTTTACACCGAAAATACAATATGGCAGTTCGACACAACGAGAATTAAAGGTAAAGAAGAATCTTCTCCAATTCTTCTCGTCAGGCATGGCGCACTGGAACACACGGCCTCGTTTTCTAATTATGCAACGAACCCCTCATTTAGTTACGCGTAGGCTATGAAGTAAAAAAAAAACGTGCACCAACAAGCACCAGTTTTCCCGGCCCCATCTAGCTCATAGCTTATATAATAACTCAGCTTATAGTATAGAAATATATAACTTCTTAAATGTATTTAGCCTTTCTTGATTAATTTTTTACTGCGCCATAAACAGTTGCATATTAATGTCAAGACAGTTCATTTATATTAGAAGTACTTAAGAGGGGCGATGAGGCAAATTGCTAATCTTAGATTCGATTTTACACGGCTACTCACCAATAAAGTTCAAAGCCACAAAACATTATTAAAATTGCGAGCGGCTATATTAATTAAAATCATAATAGAATAAAATTATCTCGATAGAAAAAAATCACAAAGTTATCTATTATTTTCATCGAAAACCGATTGCTATGGTCGTTTTGCATATTATTAAGCCATAAATGTCATAAATTATAAATACCAACACTTTATTTAATACTCGTACATCACACAGATTTCGATTTTTCAAACTGATCGCAAACTATTTTTGAATTGTATATGTTGCCTAACGCTGACAAGTTACATTAGGGTAATATGGTCTACCTTAAGCTTTGCCGCCCTATAAAACCAAAACTAAGAGAAGGACAGAGACAAAAACCAAAGTTGTATACTATAACTAATATATTAAGAAGAAAATAGCAAACAAGCTCTGGCAATAATTAGGAACACTTCGAAAAATCGTTTGGCAGAAAAAAGCGCTAGTAAGCGCTTACAAGCGCTGAAATAGTTTTCGGCCAGGACACGATTGCTACTTCAGTAGCGCTGACACAATCCGCCATTTTGCTTATTTAATTTGTTTGTTTTGAAGTAGAGTTTATATGTAGTTTTGTGCAATATTAGTTTTAAGTAATGTATTGACATGCATAAACATATACATGTTATTAAAAATTCATGATTGGTAAGTTTTTAATATGAATACTTTACAAACATATATTTAAACTAGGTTAGGTTCCCCGGTTAAAACTAACTTCGTGTCCTAGAGGAAAATAGCTACTTACGATTTGACGGCGCTTACCGCTTACGATCGCCATTTTGCTTACAAGCGCTTGCTAGAGCTTTTTTCTGACAAACGCACCCACTAACGACACTACGCAATACTAAAAACAAAAAACGACTAAAATATTTATTACAATGTCAACTGTCAAAATGGCGTCGATGAAGCAGTGCCCTTTTGACTTTTAATATTTTAATTGATGAAGAGCTATCGTATCACAAAGCCATCTATGCAAACAAGGCTGTAGTTTTTAAGTTATAAGTAAGTGACCATATTAACCTCACGTACAACATGTAACATAATTAATGCACTTTGAGAAAGTAGTTTGTTCAGAATCGTTTACTGAATCGATTCCTATCATTTTTAATATAGGTAATTTTTTATCCCAAAAAAATTAAAACTACGTAAATTACAGTCACACTAAATCTGTACAGTCAAAACAAAGTCAAAACAGTCTTTGCGTTCGTAGATTTGTACTATGACCACAACATTCTTCCGGAATTAGTATAACTAATTTGATAAATAATCAGTGCATAAAAATGTTCAACTAAAAATTCAGTGTATGTATTATGATTATAACATAATATACTAATTGGGGTGTCTGAGGGTGTGCGTTAATTACGTTACATATTGTATAACATTTTTTTAAATTAATTACATTTTCTAACTCACACCAATGTCCACAAAGTAATATTATATTGCTTAGCCATATGTTTGAAACAACTGCGCGATTTCTGGAAGCGTAGGAAATTACACTGATTAAATTGTGTTGAGCAACCTTTGACTCAAACTATGAGGGTTGGGGAGGCAATGGATTTTGATTTTGGATTTTTCTAGGCATTAATGAATGACTTAATGATTGTATTATGAGTCCCCACTAATTAGTAAGACTATGTATGTAGTAGTAACAATTGGTTCTATTAAACCTCCACCAGTAAAATTATATTTCTTTGCACTCTCCTTGTGACTTTAAATTTAATGATTAAATCCATCCTTGCATTTCGCTGACTCAACTTGCCGGTTGCCAGTTTTCAAGTGCGTGAAGGCAGCTGGAACCAGTCCAAATAAATTATGTGAATGGAAGCAACGTAGTCCTAATTGATATTATTGTTTATTGGTTAGATATTATTAACCTTACTTTCAATATATAACTATTGCGTAAGTACTAGTGAACACAGTACTAAATGAACGTACATGATGGGATCTTAATTCGAGCTTGGTCGAAGTCGAAAATTGTATGTGATGAAATCTGGAGGCTCACTTAACACTTTTTTATACTGGTAGAGCCATGCTACAGATATATTAATAGTATAGTTGTAGCACGGATGTGTCGGCTCGACCGTGTAAGGATAACGCTCTCACAGAATACCAGCATAAAATAATAGCTTAATTCTGTTGTGTTTCGTATGGTGAGTGTAGAGAACCGGAGATGTAATGCCTCTTTTCCAGTGAAAAGAGGAAAAAGAGGCACGACAGCGCCGCTACAACTACCTTATGACGTCATCACTTCAGGTTATAGTCTAATAGACGACACACACGGTCAGTTCAACTGATCATCCCAACTGATCGATTCAAACTAAGACTGTGATATTTTTTGAAACATCGGAGTTTTGATATATCGATAAATAGACTTATATATAAAACTCCGATATTGATATATTTATAGTTATCGATATATCGAAAATCCGATATTTGAAAAAATATTAACAGCCCTAGTATGAACTTATCGGTTGGAATGATCAGTTGAACTGACCGTGTGTGTCGTCCATAAGCCATACAATTTCAATTACTTGCAGGGGTTGCTCAGCTGTGATTTTCACTTGCTCTGGGCTTAGTAAATATTCCCACAGTTGAACGTTACAGATGTAGGTATGTTTCACGCATTTGGGGTCTGCATTGTATTAGAATGTGCAGAAATTTCATCCGCCAAGGAACAGAATCTAAACATTTTGAATATTGAAGTATTTTCCTGCCGGTCCCGGAACCCTTTAATTTTTTTTAACTTAATTCGTTATATTAAAATTCTTCAACCTTTGTCAAAACTGTTTACCACTCGCTATGCGATTGAGGAACTCTGTTGAAAACCGTTTGCTGATGGTATCCAAGCCACGTTTGCGGTTTTTTTTTCGTAATTATCTTAATATAGGCTACCCACTTTGTTCAGCACTCTATGCCCTATATTATGTAAAAAGATTCCTGAAGGTAATATGGTCACCTTAAACTTTGCCGGCCTATAAAACCAAAACTAGGAGGAGGACAGTAATGATTTCAAAAGGAAGGATAGGCCCATCTAAACATTTTTCTCATAACTTTTTCATACAAGAAAAAGTTTCGCATCTGCCATAATACAAATGTCACAACACGACGTAACCAGGGTCGGATTTCGTAGTATAATTATCCTAATTGTATCATTATTCCATAGTTTGTAGTAGGTATATAGTATCGTAATAATACTAAACGAAAATACCATAATTTTACCTAAAGGTCGACCTATATTATTATTGGGTCCTTTTACTTTTTAATATTAACCCTACGATATCGAGAATTTCTGTATTGTACATAAGTACCGCGTTTTTTTAATAAAATTAGAATTAGCTTCATTTCTGGTCAATCGGTGCTCGATCGATGCATTTATGTTGCATCCTTTATACAGCTATAATGAAGGGCTACCATGATAAAAACTCTATGCTCCAGAAGCAATCGGTTTGAAAACAGAATTTTAAAATATTTTATGAATCAGATTTTCAAATTCAATTAAGCCGATATGGTTTCTTTTGTACTCTTTTCGTTTTACTGTTATTGAATATAAAATATATTAGGTATCAATATTCAAAATTTAACTTACCTACACTAAGTTTTTTAGACAAATATAAAACAGAAATAAAAATAAAACTGTCAAAAAAGAAAACATATAGATAAACTAGACGCTTGACGCCAAAATCCCAGCACGCGGGAACATGAAACGTGATATAATTTTTTTTAAATAGTATAATTTTATTTTCCACGTACAATATTTTTCAGGGTTTGAATCCAACCCTGGCCTAATCTTGGTAACGTAACTAAACTAACTGTAAAATAAAACTGTAAAAATGCGTTTATATAATTTTATTTAATTGTATTGTATTATATTTAATTGTAACAAAATGAACATTTTTAATGACCGATGATACGATATCCGATGTTCCTTTTTAATCTTTGTATCGTAATTTTTTACCACGCAATTCGTTTACCACGCAACTAGACATATTTATGACAGGCAAATCTGTCCTGCGCGCGCACCGCTGTTGACCAATTCGCGATGGCCCACTATGATGGGCCAGCGTGTGGAGGGCGTAGTTGTGTCGGATGGCTTTTGGCACGTACGATGTCGGTGTCGGTTTTACGCCGCATCGGGCGTACGCATCTACACGTGGCCCATTCCACAGTTGTTGTGCGCGCTCGACGGTTGCGTGTAGATGTTCGTGCTTTGTTTATTAATTAACGAATTAAAATTACGAACATGTGGCCAATTAATGAAGTTATAAAATTTTAATCATATATTTTATTTTTTATTTATTTATTTTTAATAATTAATTATAATTATTTATTAAATTATTAATAATTAATTCATCATCATCATTGCAGCCCTTCACAAGTCCACTGCTGAACGTAGGCCTCCCCCAAGTAACGCCACAAAGCACGGTCCTGAGCCACCTGCATCCATCGACTTCCTGCATGTCTTACCAGGTCGTCACTCCATCTAGTGGGGGGTCGCTCTACACTACGCCTACCGGTACGAGGCTGCCACTCGAGAACCTTTCTTCCCCATCGGTTATCGGTTCTTCGAGCTATATGGCCGGCCCATTGCCACTTCAGCTTACTAATCCGTTGGGCTATGTCGGTCACTCTGGTTTTACTGCGGATATCCTCATTTCTGAGTCTATCACCCAGAGAAACTCCGAGCATAGCCCTCTCCATAGCTCGCTGAGCGACCTGAGCGTCCTCATACGGCCAGCAGCGAAGGACCACGTCTCAGATCCGTAAGTCATCACTGGCAACACGCACTGGTTGTACACTTTAATTTATTATTTTTTTTTATATTTTTTTAGTAATTAATTACAACTATTTAATTATTTTTGTTTAAAGAAAACTAAATTGACTCAGGACATATTTAGTTCTATTGCGATATATAGAAGATAACATCCACCATTTTCTACGGCATTTCTTTTCGATAACTCTATTCATGTGCACATTAAAAAAAGACAATAAAAATGACATGTTGTATAAATATATTGCCGCAGCGGCTAATTCTTCCCCGTCCATCTCGGAAAACGTTTCGATCACAACTAAATCGTGTAGGCGTTTCAACCATCGCATGGCCATCTCGCTGGGCCAACGTTGACCCATCGTGTAGATGAGCTATAAACTGTAATTTTAGGGCCAGCGCGCTGGTCCGTTTTAGTTGTTCAGTCGACCCGGTCCTTACGCTAGTTATATATAAGGCAATGAAGGACAGAGACAAAAATAAAGTCGTATACTATAACTAGTATATTAAGAAAAATAAATAGCAAAAAAGCTTCGGCAATACAATAACAATACTAAAATCGACTAAAATATTTTTTATGATGTTTACTGTCAAAATGGCGTCGATAAAACAGCGAATTTTTGACTCTTTATTATTTGATTGACTGATGAAGAGCTATATTGTATCACAGGGTCATCCATGCAAATAAGCCTGTTGTTTTGAAGTTATAAGAGAGTGACCATTTTAACCAGATGATCATATTACCCTCACGTACTATAATTAAAATGGTTGAATTGATTTCACATTTAACCTTCAATTTTGCGTGTGGGAGGTAGGTACTATTATTTATTGTGTAGTGTGGGTAGGAATCTAAAATTATTAGAACCACCTGCACCTCGAGGAATATTAGTATTCAGTATTTAACAACAAGAGTTTACAATTCAAATTTTTGTTGACTGTACGAAACTATTTTATAAAGAGATCCATTGAATAAAAGAAAGAGCATCATCACGTGCTAGCTATGAAACTAACTAATGCCTGAGGATTCAGTCGCGTTCTTTTAATGTTTTAAAATGTACTATATATACCGTTGTTTCATGTGAACTGCGTTTGCACTCAAGGGAGAATCAACTAATCAAATTGCCATTTAACCAACTTAATCCATGCTTTTTTTTTTCTATATCACTGTACGTATTTTAACGAGACTTTACACATAAAAACTATATTTTGGTACGGTCTGCTTGTCTTTATTTAAAGAACTTCTACCACTGACTTGCTTATCTGGCCTAGATTGACAATGTTATGAAGAATTTACCGAGTCTCTTCAGTACAATCATGTCAAGTGTGGTTGGTATTTTAATGGGCATACTAGGGCCTACCCTTTCCATATTTGTCCCGTGGATAGTTTTATATCATTTTGTATAAGCGAGATTTTAAACAATTACACGGTGATATGAAGCAACGACTAAGGCAATTCCGTAGTGATGCCAACTTAGCAACTTCTTGGCAGCTTCTAACTGCCTTCTAGCTGTAAAGTCGCTAAAACAAATTAATAAAATTTGTAGCTAAACTTTTTAGCTACTTTTCTAGCAACTTTTCATTTCATCATAAGACGTGACATTTCATTAAAAAACTGTCCGTAGAAAAGCGCTAAATAAAGGTACTGTAGGCCACTGTAGCTACAGTGTAAAATTTAAATAACTTTTTATGATTTTTTTTATTGCACAGACTTTCACCATAATTCTTTTTATAATAATTATTTTTATTGTTTTCAAAATTTTTATTCGGAGTAGTGCCACCATGGAAGACGGAATCGAAGAGCTTCTGAAGGACTTCAAGTACCGGTGTTCCACCCGCTTTCAGAAGCTCCGCTGTAATTCCATCCTCGCCTGGGGACCTGCCGTTTTTAAGAGCCGTGCTGGAGAGCCATTCTAATCTCGCTCAGACTGACGTCCGGGATATCATCGGAATAGTGTCGGGTGAGACTTGCTCTTGGATCGTCGATCCAAAAGCAAGTCTTAAAACGGCAGGGCCCCAGGCGAGGATGGAATTACAGCGGAGCTTCTGAAAACGGGTGGAACACCGGTACTTGAAGTCCTTCAGAAGCTCTTCACTTCCGTCTTCCATGGTGGCACTACTCCGGAGGCGTGGGGCAGAAGTGCGGTGGTCTTGTTCTTTAAGAAAGGCGAAAACGCTCTCTTGAAGAGCTACAGACCGATTTCCCTTCTGAGCCGCGTCTACGTGATGTTTTCGAGAGTCATTACGAATCGTCTCGCACGCAGACTCGACGACTTCCAGCCTTCCGAACAAGCCGGTTTCCGAAAAGGCTTCAGTACCATAGACCACATACATACCCTGCGGCAGATTGTACAGAAGACCGAAGAGTACAATCTGCCACTGCCTGGCGTATGTGGACTATGCGAAAGCCTTTGATTCCGTCGAAATTTGGGCGGTTCTATAGTCCCTTCAGCGGTGCCAAGTTGACCGTCGGTATATCGAAGTGCTGAAGTGTTTGTACAGTAGGGCTACGATGGCTATCCGAGTACAGAACCAGAGTTCGAAACCTATCCAAATGCAGAGAGGTGTAAGACAGGGTGACGTTATATCCCCGAAACTCTTCACCGCTGCGTTGGAAGACGTTTTCAAGCTACTGGACTGGAAAGGATACGGTATTAACATCAATGGCGAGTACATCACTCACCTTCGATTTGCCGACGATATAATCCTTATGGCAGAATCGCTGGAGGACCTCAGCACTATGCTCAATGACCTCAATAGTGTCTCCCAACGGATAGGTCTTATGATGAACATGGACGAAACAAAGATCACACTATGCTCGAAGTTGTTGACGAGTACGTTTACCTGGGACAAATAGTCTGACTAGGTAAGTCCAACTTCGACCGAGAGGTCAATCGACGGATTCAACTCGGCTGGCACATCTTCTCGTCAGGTATACCTCAATCTCTGAAAACTAAAGTGTATAACCAGTGCGTGTTGCCAGTGATGACTTACGGATCTGAGACGGACGTGGTCCTTCACTGCTGGCCGTATGAGGACACTCAAGGTCGCGCAGCGAGCTATGGAGAGGGCTATGCTCGGAGTTTCTCTGCGTGATAGACTCAGAAATGAGGATATCCGCAGTAAAACCAGAGTGACCGACATAGCCCAACGGATTAGTAATCTGAAGTGGCAATGGGCCGGGCGTATAGCTCGAAGAACCGATAACCGATGGGGAAGAAAGGTTCTCGAGTGGCAGCCTCGTACCGGTAGGCGTAGTGTAGGGCGACCCCCCACTAGATGGAGTGATGACCTGGTAAGACATGCAGGAATTCGATGGATGCAGGTGGCTCAGGACCGTGCTTTGTGGCATTGCTTGGGGGAGGCCTGCGTTCAGCAGTGGACTTGTGAAGGGCTGTAATGATGATGAAATTTTTTTTAATCATTCTCAACGTATTTTACGGCGATTTTTCATACCCTGTACCCTGTACCCTGTACTCGAGCGCTGTTGTGGAGAGTTTTTGAACTGTTATTTACTGCTTACAGATGGGCACATTTTCAACTATTCTCCTATAGGAGATTGTACTCCTTACCTCTATACTCCATGACGTGAGGCTATCGAGATTCGTAAAGTAGAGTACCGAGTCTCGAAATAAAAATAAAAACAACGTAAATCTATGGTCATAGATGCTACGGTATCTTCTTTGACTGATTAATTTTTAACTTATTTTTTATTCAATAACGTACACGAGTAATAATATGTAAACAAAATAGAACTTTGTAATATTAAACATTACAAAACAAAACTATGTGTGCCACAAAAGTCGACAATAAATATAATATAGTCCTATTGTGTTTTCATATTATTGCTCATGACTGTACACAAGAAATTTTTAACTCTCTTGTTAGAAATAATGAAAATAAAAATGATTGTCAGAAATTGATATTTTATTGTAATCTACCTAGTACCTGTCTACTGTATCATTTAGCTACTTCTAGCAACTTTTTGGGGTAAAAAAACTGCCAATCTAGCAACATTTTGAAAAATATCTAGAAACTGGGTAAATTTAGTAGTTGGCAACACTGCAACGCCGACGTCTGACACGCAGTGCCATTTACTTAATTTGGCGGTAAAACATTTTGGTGCAATTAGACTCACCTAACCGTGCACCAACTTTATTCATCATCATCATTCATTGGGGCCATTCATGTTGTATTTGCCCGAATCGTTAAGTTTAGCAAGCGGATTGAGGATCGCAATACCAGACGTGAACATCTTTGATGTTGCTACTCGTCGCCAGTCTGAGTATTTTACGTCTGGCGTACACAGGATGATTAATTACCATCTATTTTTTTTTTTTTGGTATTTTCCGTAGTCAGTAGTTCTAAATTCCAAAATTATATCAGACTGTCTCAAGACTATCACTAAACAATTACGACAATACTCTAGAAAAAACAGTGACTTATGTAAGCAACAAAATCAGAAATAAATTCAGATGGCATACTAATAAGCATAGATCTACCAATATACGACCAACAGATCTACCAGTTATTTTTTTTATATATGATAGGGTGACAAACGAGCAACATAGTCCACCTGATGGTAAGTAGTTTCTGTGGCCCATAGACATCTACATCTATCCTCGATTACGAATCAAAATTCAGATGCGTTGTCACTCGTGAGGACTAAGATGGAATGCCTCGTATCCAGTAAAAAGGATCTCCGGTTCTCTACACTCACCATACGAAACACAGCAGCGTTAAGCTGCTATTTTACGCTGGTATTCTGTGAGAGCGTCGTCCTTTCCCGGTCGAGCCGACCCATTCGTGCTGCAACTATACTACTAATATAACTGCAGCATGGCTCTACCACTTAAAAAAATTATATCGTATAGTTATATCGTACCTTCGTTCCTATTGTCCAAAAAACAAATAATGATTTTACCTGTCCTTCCTTGCCTATTCGATAGTATCTAACTAACGACAAAACCATACTTGAAGCCAACAACTGCAACGAAGATTTCTGTGTAGCCCAACCAGCAGAAGAATGCCTACAACGATCGATCCAGACCCGAGCCTTATGCTGTTCATCATATAAGCTTTTACGACACCCATGGTACCACAGAAGACAGATATGTAGTATATTTAATTACCCATTCTTTGCTCTGATCACGGGACAAAATGGGGTGATGGATTGATTCTCTTACACTGCTACCACTTTATTGTTATAATAAAGTACCACATTTTCTTTTCAATTTCAAGATCAGAAACCGATAACGTAAAAAAAAAAACAAATATCCATCAATCACGAAACCAATAAAATAAAATAAAACAAACAAGCAATATTTCAAATGTTATCTCCGTAGAAACGAATTCTTTATTTATTTACGAGCGTCGAAAGAACATAATATGCAATCCATCGCCATTCGCCACCATTACAAACAAGCGCGCGAAAGTCGGCCATATTTCTTTTTAATTGCATTCCGTTTTAGTGCCGCCAAGTTCTGGAATAAAAATGATATAAACAAATGGTGTTTTCGTTAAAAATTACTTGCTTCTCTAATAATAAGGTTAACGTTGTATGGAAGAATCGATTTTAATCCGGTTAAACATTGCGGTTAATTTCTCCGCCTCGATGGATCGTTGTCGTCTGCATAGGCTTTCTGCCCAGCAGATTTCGGGCCTCGGGGCATTACTCATTACCCGGGTAATCCTCACGGCCCACTGCTATGGACCGGTCCTGAGAGACGTTCAGGAACGGCATTGTTGGCTATCTTAGCTTTGGCGTATTTCGCGCCCCTAAGAAGGATCTGCCGAATGGTCAGCGGTCTCGAAGCCCCACGGTGACTCGCAAAGAACGGGTCTTGACGTGGAGGCAATTCCACCGACAGGCGTGCGCTCCTAAATAGCAGCACGCCAGGCCTCAGGTGCTCCTACCTAGTGTATGGGTTATGGCCTAGTTCTAGGCAGTCTTGGCGTATCTCGCACATCTGGAAAGGGATCTGCCGATGGGTCAGCGACTTCAAGGTGCCATGGGGACGGATCTCGACGCAGGTCCGATGTCACCAATAGTGTGCGCTCTCCTGACATCAGCACACCGGGCCTCTGGGGCTCGCTTTCCAGCGCGTTAGGTTTAGCGTAGTGTTGGGATATATCATCCCAGGGGTTCAGGGGCGATCTCGAAGCTCAAGTTCGCTCCAACGGCACGTACACCCACAGCGAAGCGACGCGCTGTACTTCTCCTTCCCAGGCGGAATGCGGTCCGGACGCGACTTACTTTCACTGCCTTTCCTAATCCAATGTAATTCTAATTCCAGGCGTTACTTTGCGGAAATCAATTATATTAAAGATGTTAAGAATTAATAGGTTAAGATTCATGTTAAAGTATTAAAAATGATATGTCTCACCAATGTTGCCAGATACACTGTAATTACAGACTTACAGTTGATCTGCCGTATTTTCACGCGGTCTACTGGATATTGTATTTTTATAAATAATAATGATAATGTCCTCCAGACCGAATTTTGGCCACGGCGGCCTGCCTCAGCGGAGGCTAGCCATCGGCGCAGGAGAGGATTATAGTGCCCAAGTGTATGCGCAAGCACAGGTGCACTCTCTATTCCCCCACTCTCATAGTCCTATGGGACGGTAAACCGACACGACCGGAGAGAGATCAGGCGCAGGACCAACGGCTTTACGTGCTTTTCGAGGCCCGGGGGTGAGACACCGCCAACTTCCTGACTCCGGGCAACTACTGAGAATTTCTTGACGGAAAAACTCAATAATTAGTTTTTTTGGCCCGACCCGGGATTCGAACCCAAGACCTCATGATCAGCACTCGTACTACTACAACCATAGACCAAGGAGGCAGTAAAATTTTTTTTATATATACAATGTATTGAGACACAGTTTTTTTTCAACAACAAATAAAATTTCATTACATAATGAACGTTCTTATGAAAAATATCGTAAATTATGAATGACACACACAACACAATTGGAATAGGGTATTAATGTATTCCCGGTATTAACTGTACCATAGAGGTCAGTATTATTTAGGTAAATTAAGTTGGATATGTCATAGTGTAGTTTTAATTTTATATATTATGTTTAATTTAAATTGTTTTGTATTGGATTGGATTGACACCAACTCCTTTGGTCGAGCTAACAAATAGATAATCAATGGCGGAAATTGAAGAAACTAAAAGAGATTTAGATACAAGCCAACAATCCGTTGTATTTTGACAAAAGGTAAAAAGCATTTTTATCAATTACAAGTTTTGAACTTTTTATCTATATACATTTTTTCTTATTACTGTATGTAATACAGTTTTAGCAGTTTAAAAATTTTAGTTTTATTGCCCAGCTTATACTGAACATTTTGGCACTTCCGAATTCTAATGCGGAGTGCGAAAGAGTGTTCAGCCAAAAAAAAACAACACAAAAACTAGGAAGAGAAACAAATTCGTTACTGAAACAATTAAGGGCCAAATTATGTAGGCAAAACAGGCTAATGTCTGATCTGGCAACATTGGGTCTTACCTACTATGGAGATCACCACCCGCCCTCCCTCAATTGCGTGCACTATCCCCGTCACCACTAATAGCAACACCACTACTCCCAGTACCACTACACTACGAAAGACTCACCACCATCGATAATACGACACGTGTTTCGAATACGCGATTACTGACCGCTAACCTAATTAAAATGTTTTGCAATAAGTACAGCTAATTCATTTTTAACTAAATAATTGAATTATTTATTTACATACAATTGTAAAATACAATATTTATTACCGTAATAAAAAAAAACCAAAAAACAGTTATCATACATCCCATCCTGCTGCTGCTGCTGCACTGCTGGCCGTATGAGGACGCTCAAGGTCGCTCAGCGAGCTATGGAAAGGGCTATGCTCGGAGTTTCTCTGCGTGATAGACTCAGAAATGAGGATATTCGCAGTAAAACCAGAGTGACCGACATAGCCCAACGGATTAGTAAGCTGAAGTGGCAGTGGGCCGGCCATATAGCTCGAAGAACCGATAACCGATGGGGAAGAAAGGTTCTCGAGTGGCAGCCTCGTACCGGTAGGCGTAGTGTAGGGCGACCTCCCACTAGATGGAGTGACGACCTGGTAAGATGTGCAGGAAGTCGATGGATGCAGGTGGCTCAGGACCGTGCTTTGTGCCATTACTTGGGGGAGGCCTGTGTTCAGCAGTGGACTTGTGAAGAGCTGTAATGATGATGATGATGATACATCCCATCCTATAAAAAAAATACAATCATAGTCTCCGCGGTATAGTGCCAAGAATGCTTGCTGCGTTTCCTCGCTGAATGGATTTTGCTTGTGTAAGAACCAGCCCTTCTATCACTAATGGTGACGACGAGTCGCGAATACAGTTCCTTTGGGAACTTCATCTCCCATGATGAACTTAAATACGATGGGCCACGCAAAAAGTTTTTCGGAAAAAGTTTCTTACAATGAACTTAGAAAAAGCTATGAATATTAGAATTTAAATTGAGAGTAATGTCGTCCAGACCGAATTCCAGCCACGGCGGCCTGCCTCAACGGAGGCTAGCCATCGGCGCAGAACAGCATTATAGTCTCGGGCCTCGGGGTATACCCGGACATTCCTCACGGCACACTACAATGTGCCAGTCCTGGGCGCCTTGATGGTAAAAGGCGTATTATATTAGCGGCTTTTGTCGCAGTCGGGTAAATTTGTCGTTAAAAGAGATTGTCCTAATAATTGTGTTTAGGCACAATTATTTTGTCCAAGTTGGCCTTTCTGCGGCATTGTGGAGTTTACTCGACTCCCTAATCTATATAGGCAGGAGTTCTCTTGGATAGGGTCGCCCGTCCGGCGGCCGTGAGTGCAACGGCGCGAAGCCGTTGAGATGTTCATATGGCCCGTTGTCGGCGCGGTCAAACATACCGCGCGCCAGCCGAACCACGAATTCATGTAGGCTCTCTATCTTCAGGTTGGCCGCTATGACGTCGTTCCGAACGTAACGACCCGCACCGACTATGGTTCGTAATGATAAATTCTGCTGGGCCTGAAGTCGCCGCTTCTGATGATCGCTCAGGAGTGCATACCAGGCCGGAGCAGCGTATGTTAGCAGGGGTCTTATGTATGTTTTGTAAATGCTCAACTTCGACTTTGTCGGTAACTTGGATGTCAGGACAGGACGGAGCATCGCCCGCGCACATCGAGCCTTGCGGATAACAAGGTCGACGTGCGCAGTCATGCGCAACATCCTGTCGATCCGGCATCCAAGGTAGGTCACGGCCTTCTCATATGCGATCCCCTGGTCAGAGGCCAGTGTTAGCGGTGGTGGTAGATTTCTATAGCGGCGAGTGAGCAGAGCGGTCGTTTTGCTAACATTGACGGCCATCCTCCACTCATCCAACCATGGTGGCAGCAGGTCCAGCAGACGTTGCATCCTGGCAGCGGCGATATGGGCTCTTCTGGACGACGTGAAGTATGCGCTGTCATCCGCAAACAGCGCTAGCTCGACGTCGTCCTCCCATTCGTGCAGATGCCCTGCCAGGGTCTTCATCTAAGCATCTCCTAGGTGTGCGTTGTTTGTGTTTAGCAGTGAACACATACAACCGCCGGTACGACATACTCCGCCGATCGTTGAGTCCGCTGATTCCGTGAGGCGTCGAGGTCACCGGCCCCTAGGTAGATTCTTAGGCGCTCTAAAACGTTCGAGTTTTTTAGTGCCTAGTCGCGTTTTCGAGTGCCACCACCGCACTTCCCCCAACTCTTTTGTTGTAAAAGGGGTAGGCAATGCCCCACGTGAGGATAGTCAACTTTTTATCATCACCACCATCCGCGTCGCACATCACCATCTGCTACCGATCGGCTGGAATTTAGATAGGGCCTATAGTAGATTACCACTGACTGTTAGGTAGGGAAATATGTCAGGTAAAGATAAGGAGGAGCCTCCTCCTAAATCGAGGAACCACTAGACCGACCGGGCGTATTGGATAGGCCAATCGCCTATCGCGATATTTTTAACCCGGAGAGGATGAGAGTAGTATCATTCTTCTCCCAAATACCGACCCGCAAGCCATCGTCGCCGGGTAAGGAGCACGCATCGACGGCCGCACTCTCGCCCATCGTACCTGAGTGTACGACTGGGCGTGAACCGCTGCCCTCCCAACAACAGCGGCCTATGAAGACGCCACGAAGGCACACACCACCTGAGACCGAAGCCTCCCTCCACGAGAAGAGGCAGCGCATCGGTTCTCAGGACTCATCAGATCCATCATCAGCATCGTCGGATGATGAGGAGCCCTAAGCAGCGACCAGAAAGAAGGTCCGCACCTCACCTCCTAAGTCGCCATCACCGCCACAACAGCCACCATCCATGTCACCGGACCGACGCAGTCGGCCCAATACTAGCAAGGAGGTGAGGAGTCCTACAGCTGGGGCTCTACAACGTACGCAACCCTAGCTGCATCAGCCGGGAGATCATCCCCGGTGCAGACTACCAACCCGTCCGGGTTAGCTCTTGACGATGGACAGCGGCCGTCAACGAGCTATGCCCACATGGCTGCAGCCCATGCAATACCACGACCGCAATCGGCGGAGGAGCCTCAGAGAACCGAGAAAGAGAAGGAGAAAACTAGTACCCGCCGATTGTAGCAGAATGCGTCCCGGACTGGACCAGGCATTTCGAGGTGCTCAATAGGAAATTGGGCCATCCTCCTAATGCCCGTTCGTTCCGGAAGGGTGTAAGATTCGCACCCCAGAATCCGGAGGGGTTCCATACTATCCAAAAATATATGGTCGAGCTCTCTGAGAAAGTTCCAACCATGTCGTGGTATTGTTATACCCCGACAGAAGAGAAGCCCACTAAAGTGGGCATCCGGGACCTGCCAGTGGGCACCGACCCCAAAATGATTGAGGAGGCTATCCGGGCAAAAGGCTTCCCTATCAACTACGTGAAGGCCATACCACCACGTAGAGGCAGACCGGGCTGCCTCTACTACGCACAGCTGGAGCATCTGAGCCTGGAGCGGCTACAAGATCTCTACCGTATGGACGAGCTCCTCTACATGAGAGGAGTCGTCATCGAAGCCTGGCAGAGAAAGACGGTACCGGCACAATGCCACCGTTGCCAGGCTTTCGGACATGCCTCTGCAAACTGCTTCAGGCCAGTGAAATGCGTTCGCTGTGCTGGGGAGCATATTGCCAGCCTTTGCCCAAGGGGTAGAGAGGAAGAGCCAAAGTGCGCAAATTGCACAAAAAACCACACGGCCAACGATCACCCAGTCCTGAGGAGGATTTCCAGGAAGCAGGGGATCGTTTTACCTGGGCTACTCCCGGAGAACCCTAAGAGGATCCCCCAGAGTCGCCCAAAGGCTGTTACCATCAGGAGGATGGGTGGGCCACAATCACCAGAGGAAAGAGTAGGCAACCAGGCGCAGGACCAACGGCTTTACGTACTTTCCGAGGCACGGGGGTGAGACACCGCCAACTTCCTGACCCCGGGCAGCTACTGAGAATTTCTTGACAGAAAAACTCAATAACTGATTTTTTGCCCGACCCGGGATTCGAACCCAGGACCTCATGATTAGCAGTCGCACTACTACAACCATTAGAAACTGGAAGTAAAGGCAGACTGCAAAGAACTAAAAACAATAATATAATTTACACGTAATAGCTTCAGAAGTCAGTACTAAAATATAGTAGGTAGGTACATATGTGGTAGCCTAGTCCTATTAAAATTTCGTACCTCATTTTCCCAACCTTTTAGGCGAAATTTTTTCTTCATAAGAGTACCCCTAAAACCAGTTTTTTAAAAAGAATAATTTTAAATCAATTCACAATTATTGAAGAATCCCAGATAGAAAAGATTAATATGAAGTAATTGACGCATGAATTGAGGATGGATTTGAGACATATCACTCGTTACGGCTTAGAGGATTGTGAAGCTGTAAATTTTTATACAAATAGCAATAAAGTTTTGCCCCTCCCTCATAGCGTTTTACTTTTCATACATTTTGGGAATGTTGTAGATATAATAAAAAAATAGGTCTATACGTTTTTATTTTAAAGAAATTTTACGACATAAGCTATTAGGATCTAAATATCTATATTGTTAACATAAAACTTTCTCTCTTTTTCTGATGTAAATTACTTTATAAATAACAGTAAAATAGTTAATTGTTTAGTGTAATTGTAATATTTAATTTTAAATTATTTAATTACCGACATACCATTCTACAGAAATTATATATATATATATATATATATATATATATATATATATATATATATATATATATATATATATATGTTAAGTATTAGCAGTGGCTTGTTTAATGCAGCGGTCGGTGCAAGGGCGACTCAACAACAGCAAACCGGTTCACCGCTGGCTACCCTTGCTACGAGAGTTCGCACCATACCACCAGTACGTTAACGTATGCCATACTGTTCGTTTGTTGACTATTTACTTGTGATAAGAAACTGTTATTATAATTAATTCGTTCGTTTGAGACTCTTAGTTTCTGTGCTATCTTTCTATATAAATAACTATCACTCTAATCTCCTTCTGTGTGTTGTAAAGACTTGTAACTTGTCTAAAATATAATTATTTAAACTGAAAGACTATTGAATTTTATTTTACGTACACAAGCAGCATAGCATATATTAAATTGAACTATAAAGTGGTGACCCCGTAAAAGTGCACAATATAATTATGAGTGAGAAACAAAAGGCCGCCGAACAAAATCTCGCCTCATCATCCGATGTTTATCGAGTCGGTGTTCGAATACCGCCATTTTGGCCGGAAAAACCAGCACTTTGGTTCGCGCAAATCGAAGAACAGTTTGCGATTTCAAATATAACAGCAGATGCGACGAAATTCTATTAAATAGTTAGTCAACTCGAACCGCAATATGCATCCGAGGTCGAAGATATTGTTACGCCGCGCTCAAATCAGCGCACTAGCGCCATCTAGTGTCAGGAACGAGAGCGAGGGGAGCTTTGCAGTAAATGACATCACAAATCTTTCGACCGACAGCGCCACCCGAAGAACTAAGTTTCTGGAAAATCTACACTCGAATACTCGTTGCCTGGCGCGCATTTACCTGAATGTTCGGGACGCTTCTTTGCTAATTATATAAATAGGCGCTGCAAGATGCGATCGAGACAGAGTGGAACTCGGCGACACAAGCGAAGCTTCGGAGCGGAATTAAGTGAATTAGTGTGTTTAATTATTAGTGTTTTTAACTTTAATTTGTATAAAGTAAATTAAAGTGTTAATTTGGGTAATTCTATCGGCAATTTTTATTGTCACGAACCTCAAGCTCGTAACAATATAATTATCTCCCCTCCAAACACAGATAAGTACGAAAAGCTAAAAACAGAACTAATCAAACTGTCGGCTTAGGCTGTCGGCGTCTAGAGATAGGAAAGTAAAACAACTTCTAATGCATGAAGAACTAGCCGATAGAAAACCTTCACAATTCCTACGGCACTTACAACATTTGGCTGGACCAGGCATACCTGACGACTTTCTTCGAACTAACAGAAAAAACAGCACGTAAACTATAATAGTGTCACAAACGACCACTTTTCTTGAGGCACTAGCGGAGCTAGCCGGTAAGATTCACGACGTTATTCCTCCATATCCACATCCACAAGTAGCGTCTACATCAAGCCATGCACCAGAGGACAGAGTACAAAATAGAGTAGAAGAGTAGATCAAATAGCTGAGCTCACCAGGCAAGTGAAGACCCTAACGACTCAACTAAACAAGAGACGTCCTAGATTACGAAGCAGAAGCCGCCCAAGAAGCAACACCAGGTCGCCTTCTAGTCACAGGAGGTTCCCTATGTCCTGTTATCACAATAAATATGGCTATCGTGCAATTAAGTGCATTAAACCATGCGAATATACCCAGTCGGGAAATGTGCAAGGCAATCGGTAACGGCGACCTACGATTGCCCAAGTCGCTTATTCGTTACTGACCGCAACACGAAGATGCAGTTTCTCGTAGATACAGGCAGCGATCTCTGTGTTTTTCTACGAGCGGCAATGAAAGAGAATAGGCATAAGACTAATTATCAACTAAATGCAACAAATGGTTCGATAATAAATACTTATGGGTATGTTCATTTAATGTTAAATTTAGGCTTGCGCCGTGACTTTACTTGGCAGTTTGTTGTAGCAGATGTTACAAAAGCAATTATAGGTGTAGATTTTTTGTCATTTTACAATTTGGTTGTCGATTGTAGAAATCAGCGCCTCATAGACAGCGTCACTACACTCTCCACCACGGCTTTGCCTGCTAATTTAGATATATTTTCTGTTAAGATTACTACTGGTGATTCGGTTTATCATGATGTCTTAAAAGAGTTTCCTGATATTACACGCCCATCGGGGGTTCACCATGTGCCAAAACACAATACAGTGCACCATATTCGGACCACTCCGGGCCCGCCAGTAGCTAGTACACCTAGGCGACTATCGCCTGATAAATTAAAGATTGCAAAAGAGTTAAAGGTTGGTATTGCTAAGCCTTCAGAATCACCATGGTCATCACCATTGCATCTCACACCCATGAAGGATAATGGGTGGCGACCATGTGGTGACTATAGAGCACTGAATGCTAGAACAATTCCAGACCGCTACCCCATACGTCACATTCAGGATTTCGCTCAAAATATTTCCGGTTGCAAAGTATTTACAACGATCGATCTAGTCAAAGCCCACAATCAAATTCCGGTCAACGAAGCTGGAATCCCAAAAACTGCTATTACAACGCCTTTTGGCCTTTACGAATTCCCGTACATGACGTTTGGAGTTCGTAACAGTGCACAAACGTTCCAGCGCTTCGTAGATGAAATGACTCGTGGTCTAGATTTTTGCTTTGCTTATTTAGATGATTTTTTAGTGTACTCAAAGGACCACGAAACACATAAGGATCACCTTTGTCAGATTTTTACTAGACTAAAGAAGTTTGGGATGGTAATAAATACCGCCAAATGCGTATTTGGCTCTGACGGTAACCCCGTCAGAGCCAAATACGCATTTTTAGGCTATCATATTTCAGCAGAGGGTTCAAAGCCGCAACCATCCAAAGTAGAAGCAATTAATAACTTTCCAAAGCCAAAAACCGTCAAAGAGCTAAGAAGATTCTTGGGTATGCTTAACTTTTACAGAAGGTTCATCCTCGAGGCAGCTAAGTATCAACACCGCTGAACGAAATCTTGAAAGGTGCAGTTAAAGGTTCTCATCCGATTCAGATGTCCACTGAGCAGCTAGAAGCATTTGAATCATGCAAGCAGAGTCTATGCCAGGCTACGCTTTTAGAGCATCCTAACTGTTCTGCTAAAATAGCTTTAGTAACGGATGCTGCGGACACTGCTATTGGCGCAGTATTGCAGCAGCTTAAAGAAGGCTCGTGGCAGCTACTTGCTTTTTTTTCACAAAAGCTAAGTGTAGCACAAAAAAGTATTCGCCTTATGATCGTGAACTTCTAGCTGTCTATGAAGCTATCAAATACTTTAGGTATATGCTGGAAGCCAGAGAATTTACTATCTATACAGATCATAAGCCCCTTTGTTACGCATTTCACTCACGTAAAGAAAATTGCTCACCAAGACAGTTCAGACATCTCGATTTTATTTCTCAATTTAGTACTGACATAAGACATATCTCAGGAAAAAACAACGTGGTAGCTGATATTTTATCAAGGGTTGAAGACATTACTCAGCCCATTGATATGACAGTGTTAGCTAAAGCTCAAGCCTCCGACGAGGAATTACAGCTACTTCTGAAAGGTAAAATTTCCTTGTGTCTTCAAAAACTTAAAATACCAGGTACTCATACCGAACTGTACTGCGATGAAAGAAGCAATCCACCGAGATCATACGTAACAAAAGAACTTCGTAGGCAAGTTTTTGAAAGCCTTCATTCTCTGAGCCATCCCGGAGCGAACGCCACAGCCAAGCTGGTAGCGGAAAGATTTGTGTGGCCAGGAATTGAAAGAGACTGCCGAGAATGGATCAGAACGGGCTTGGCGTGTCAACGTGCAAAAATCACTAGGCATGTAAATTCACCCATAGGCAATTTCAAATTACCATGTGTCAGATTCATGCAGATTCACATAGATCTAATAGGACCATTACCATCAGCGCAAGGGTACCGATATTGTCTCACAGCAATCGATCGATTTACTCGATGGCCTGAGGCAGTACCGTTAGTTGACATTTCGGCAGAAACAGTAGCCAAAGCTTTAGTCTGCAGATGGATAGCTCGTTTCGGATGTCCAACGGATATTATATCGGATCGCGGAGGACAATTTGAGTCAGCGCTTAGTAGAGGATTTCAGAATAGAAAAACTACAGCCTACCATCCGGCTTGCAACGGATTAGTTGAACGGTTTCATAGACAGCTGAAGGCCGCCATTACCTGCCATGCAAAAGAAAACTGGGTCGAGGCCCTTCCTTTAGTATTGCTAGGAATACGTAGCGCATTTAAAGAAGATCTTCAAGCTTCGTCAGCAGAACTTGTATATGGGGAAACTATTAGACTTCCAGGCGAATTTTTTATACCACAAGCAGATGGGACAGCGGATGTGACTGAATATATAACACGATTGCGTACGTTTGCGAAAAACTTACATCTATCTCCAGCGTCAAGGCATAGTAATAGTCGTCCAGTCTTTGTCTTTAAGGATCTAGCAACCACCGACCATGTTTTCTTAAGGGATGACGCTCGCGGGTCTTTACGGCCTGCATACTCGGGACCCCATAAAGTATTAAGCAGAGGAGATAAACCTTTTAAAATTCTTTTTAATGGTAAACCAGTTACCGTATCAATAGATCGTATTAAACCTGCATACATATTACACGACATAGTCAAAGCCAAACACACTAGCAACACAAACAACCATAGCACCACCACCAACTTGTTTAATGCAGCGGTCGGTGCAAGGGCGACTCAACAACAGCAAACCGGTTCACCGCTGGCTACCCTTGCTACGAGAGTTCGCACCATACCACCAGTACGTTAACGTATGCCATACTGTTCGTTTGTTGACTATTTACTTGTGATAAGAAACTGTTATTATAATTAATTCGTTCGTTGGAGACTCTTAGTTTCTGTGCTATCTTTCTATATAAATAACTATCACTCTAATCTCCTTCTGTGTGTTGTAAAGACTTGTAACTTGTCTAAACTATAATTATTTAAACTGAAAGACTATTGAATTTTATTTTACGTACACAAACAGCATAGCATATATTAAATTGAACTATAAGGGTTCCTAAGTTGCCCGTCGCAATACGTAGCGTGATCTTTCTTGAAAACGATGACTTCGCGGTTTGATCGCTGTAACGGCTAAAATGGGTCTAAATATGACAATGGTAACTGAAGGACTTATTTTCCAATCAGACTTAGAGGGAAAGGTATTCAAAACAGATTTAAAAACTTTTTAATTTTGAAAATAATACAATCTACATCAAATCATTCACATACCAATGGTCATAGTTGGTCTGTCTTTCTATACTGGATGACCTTTTTTAACGTCCGCAAAAAAAAATAGGGTGTAACATGTGAACGGAGTAAAAGCCTATGGAACTTATATTTTACAAAGAATAAAAACAAAAATTTTGAATTAAATAAATAAATTCGTTAAAATCTATTGACATTCAAATCCTATCCATCCTACTTTACGAACGTCAATAAAACAATAAATTTAGTAGGCATCTTTGACCTTGTCACTTCGCAGGATCACAGGCTCAAGGACAAAGGGCAAAGTAATTGTACAAAAAAAATTCAAACGTTTCTTTCAATTTTTTTTTGTTAAATATCAGTGCCATAGGCTTCTACTGTGTTCACATGTTACACCCTATTTTTTTCCAGACGGTAAAAAAGGTCATCTAGTACCTATATTCCCAGCAGTGCAACCCTAAGATATATATATATATATATATATATATATATATATATATATATATATATATATATATATATATATATATATATATATATATATATAAATATATAACACGATTGCGTACGTTTGCAAAAAACTTACATTTATAGAAAAGAAAGGGGAATGAAAGTGAACGCATGTAAGACGAAAGTGATGGTTTTTGAAAGAGAAGAAAGCAAAACGGTATGTGAAATAAGAATAGAAGGAGAGTTAATTGAGCAAGTGGATGAGTTTGTGTATTTGGGATGTGTATTTAGCAGGGATGGTAGATATGATAGGGATATAGAACGACGAGTAAATGCAGGGAATAGAGTGAATGGGGCACTACACTCTATTATGAAGAACCAGAATGTGTCAAAACAGGCATGTATGGTAATTGATAATGCTGTGTTAGTCCCTACTTTAATGTATGGTAGTGAAAGCTGGGTGTGGCAGAAGAAGCACGAAAGTAGAATAAATGCTGTAGAAATGCGGTCTTTAAGGAATATGCTAGGGTTGAATCTGAATGACAGGGTGAGAAATTGCGTGATAAGAGATAAATGTGGTATGCAAGATGATGTTGTGACCAGGATTAAGAAAGGAATGCTTCGGTGGTTTGGTCATGTGGAAAGAATGAATGAGGAAAGAGTGACAAAGCAAATTTATATGGCAGATGTGAACGGCCGAGTCGGGAAGGGACGCCCTAGGAAAAAGTTTATCGACCAAATTGGCGATATTTTGAAAATGGGCCATGTTAGAAGTACCCTTAACCGACGAGCATGTATGCGTAGATATATGGATGTAAAAGAGGCGAAAGAGGTATGTCAGGATCGTGCCAAATGGAAGTCCGTAGTTTCTGCCTACCCCTCTGGGTGACAGGCGTGAGTGTTTATGTATTATTATGTATGTATGTATATATATATATATATATATATATATATATATATATATATATATATATATATATATATATAATTACCGCTCTAAGTTATTCCGAAGTTCACCTGCGTAAACCAAGAGTACCACGAATGAAACTCTATGAGGATATATATATATATGTATATATATATATATGTATATATATATATATATATATATATATATATATATAGTAGTTACGATGTACCAGTTCTGGCGCACTTGTAGAGAGGTTGTACCAGTTCTGGCGCACTGAGTCACAAGTACGACGTTCGTCGACTCACGATCCTAAAAAAAAAAAAAAAAAAAAAAAAAAAAAAAAAAAAAAAAAAAAAAAAAAAAAAATAAAAGGTTTTGGCATGCTCTGATCACGAATCTGCGGTCCATTTTTGCGTAGGATGCACGGTTCCGGAGACGTGCAGATCAATTAACTCTTATCTAATTGATATCCGCTTCGAGCCTCCACCGTCATTAGCGCTCCATTGTTCTTATCTACTTATCTATTGTTCATTCAATACCGTCATTATCTATTCTTCCTCAGCGTGGTGATATTGTTATATACTCCTTTGTTCCTATCTACACTAATCTGACTCATTAATAAAACACATTACCCAATTTTGTTAAAATTTTTATTTATAAAATACAAAATCTTATTACTTATTATCTATAAAATAGGAGCGAAACATCTCATCCACTAAAATATCGTTGTACAATGTGTTCCCTGTAAATATACTCGTAAAACTATGCATTGAACATCCCTGAAACTTATATAGCAAATACATTAAGCAATATTCGCCACAAACTGAAGTCCACTCATTCTGAATCCTATCAACATTCCAGTTCCATCTTTTACAATTTCTTTTAAAAAACTCTAGATGATATCGTACAGGTGCCCGTCCGAATGAATCAAAATATTGACCGACGTCATTCGTATCGATATATAAAGCTACCCAATGTGACCCTGGTTTATCATCTGTATCCAAATTGCATATTATATACGTTGGTACGTGGGTGTACATGGGTAGTTTATTGGCAGCATAAACATTATTTTCTAGAGTGGGATGAATCTTTTTCAGATGTTGTTGTACATCTAGTGTATCCATAATATTACTGCTATTAGTAGATTATTACAGTACCAATCTACTCAATGACTAATATAGGAGTGATCAATTATAGTGATTTCTAAATATTAAATTGCATTCTTTGTGTTATACAAATCGTATTTGAGTCACCAATACACTGAACAAGACACGACAGGAAGGACGTAGGAATGTAGAGATAAGCAACAGAATGTAAGGTAAGCTTGTTGACGCATAAAGATACTATCAATTCTACTGCAGAAATTCTTTAGATTAGAATTATTACTCACTGGTACTATATAAGACCAAGCAACTGCAGTCATGGAGTTAGTGTATGGTCGTTTGACCGCAGTGGATCTATCAATACTACGTTTGTGTTACTTCAACGCATCAAAGGCCATGGATGTAAGTGTTTATTCTATTGACAAACTTACTTTTCTTTCTGTTATTTTCTTACGTGTGTATGATTTAGTGTTAACAAATTATATTTAAATATTATGTGTGTGTATATGGTTAAGCCGTGGTAGCTCAGATGGTTAGCGCAAAATGTAAAATTCACAGTACGCGACCCGGATTCGATCCCCGCCGGCACCAATTAAATTGTTAATTTCAATTTTAAGTGCTGATTTACCACGTGCTCAGCGTAGCCCTAAAACCCTCTCAGAAATGAGAGGAGGCCTATGTTCAGCAGTGGACTTTAATAGGTTGTAACTTTAGCTTTTTTAACTTTTATGATTAAGTGTTAACAAATTGATATTAACATGATAACTGTGTTGTTGCAGAAATCATTGAGCTTCGATGAAAATACCTATAAACAGTATTACTACTCGCCACTCTCCCCTCAAGAAGAGAGTGATGACATCGTCATTAATAATAACACATGCGATGGTGGAAAAAGAAAATCGCAATCGATTGATCATTTTTTTGAAGCTGAATCAAAAATAAAAAAGAGGAAGCTGTTATCATCAACCGTAGCACGAGCCGCTAGAGATGGTGTATCATACATTTCTACTAATTCTGACGACGGAGACCAAGCGACGCATCTCATCAAAATTGAAATGTACGATATGAAGAAGCTATCCAAGATTCCAACTACTGATCATTGGAAACATGCTTCCACGAGGATTAAATATTACGTAAAGACTAATAAGGATAGCATCTACGACAACACAAACGCCCTCGTATACAATATTACAAAGACAATAGCAGAAAGTGAAAAAGTTAAAAAATACTTTTTTAACAATGACAGTCATTAGCTGATCATTAGTGAATGTGATTCTGTTTACTTAAATTACAGGAAGACAAGAGCAGAAGAAAGAGATGAGTGTGGCATACGTGTACAGAACACATCATTGAAGAACAAAACTACAACACTGAGTGGAGATGAAAACGAGAAGAATATGCAGTACTCAAGAGCTGAATATCCATTCTTCAGTTCAAAATCTAGCCGGTTGCTCAGTTTCGAAAACTGGCCTCTCGTTATGCGACAGAAACCTCAAGATCTTGCAGAAGCCGGTTTCTTTTATACTGGCCATGCAGACAGGACCAAGTGTTTCCATTGTGGTGGTGGCTTAAAAGATTGGGAAGATGATGATGATCCTTGGCAGCAGCATGTTCAGTGGTTTAGTCAGTGTGCTTATGTAAAATTTAAACTCGAACAGAGTTTTGTATTACATTAAGTAGAATATTTATGAAGAAATAAAAAAATAATATATTGCATACAATTTGTTTTATTTAATTTTATAATGTTTCACATAGTTACATACACACAAAATGCATTACACATAACTCATAAAATCTATCACACAACACATATTATAACCTTAACTACTATAGTCTACAGTAACATTTCTGTTTTTATCTATCTCAATAATATTATCAAACTCAGCATAAACTATACAGTTAATTGTTTGTATTAGTGAGGATTCAAATCGTACTTCTAATCTTACACTACCATGCTTTATGAGATTCCAATGAGCTGATGAGTTGGCTGATAAATCAGGAGTTAAGTCAAATGCTAATAGACAGTAACCTTTGGCATACTGTTCACAAGAGATTCCATTTCCTTCATTAAGAAAGTGAATACCAGTTCCCGAGAATAGAGTATGATATGCTGATGTAAATATGCTATTATTAAAGGATGGTTGCAAAGCTTTTGAAGGTATTTGTTGACCATCAATATATAAGCTGAAAGAATTAATACCATAGTTTTCAAAGTTAAATGGATTTTTAGTAAGGGAACCATTAAATGCAGAATTGTTCACAAATCCAATTATACATCTTTTGGGTACCTGCCCTAAAAATATATTATCAAGAGTTTTTCCTTGAACACCCGATGGAATTGTTAAAACTTTTACTTCAGCTCGAGTAATAGGATATTTAGCAGTGGTAGAAGCTAAAACTTTTTGATGTGCGAGTAATACACTTGGATTAATTCGTGCTCGTCGAACAATAAGAGTTGCATCCGTAATGCAAACTTTAAACTTTACATCGTTTGACCCAGCAATTAAATTAAAGCTCTCTCTAGATCGAACCAATTTAACACTCATTTCAACACCATTAATTAAAAATTTATCTTGGTTGAAAATGTCACCGTGAAGATGACCAATCATTTCTATTTCCTTACTTTCACTAATCAATTCCTGTCTTTTAACAAATCCTATGTTTTTACCATCCGTAGAATCCATTTTTCCTGCTGTATCATCATACCAAAGACTGCAAGTAAGATGAGATTGTTTAGCAGCAGGAGCATAGTTTAAAAGGGTTTCCATGTATGCTCGATATGCATAGGTATTATTAGGTGGTGATACAAGTTTTTGGTTTAAATAAACATCAAGTTGACTAAAAAGTGAATGCAGCCAATTATTTACAGGTGCTACTATTGTAGTAGATATCAAGTTAGTTGAATCTTGATTTAATACTTTTGCCTTTATGTGGAGTAATGTATGAGACAAATCTATGTAGTCATCGCCTGTCCCAGGAACTTGAAACTCGATAGGTCCATCATCACCAAGAGATGAAATTGGTTTATAATGAATCCACAATCCATTTTCAATGCTAGTTTGTGTAGACGGTAGTGCAAACAAATCCAATTCTGACTTAACGCACTCGCAAGAATGATTATGAAGGAAAGACATATTTAATTTGAAGATATATCTTTGTTATTTTTTGGTTTTAGACCAAGTTTTTTCGCAGCTTTCACTTTAGCAGTTAATGGTGGAATGAACGAGGTCAATCGTTTTCTTTTAGTTTTATACCCAGATCCTGTCATGTTAAATTGATCAATTTTCTCATCAGCCTTTCGTTTTAAATTCGTACTAACTTGCTTTAGACGATCTTTTATTGAGGCTTCCATAGGACGCGCTTGAACCATATCCGATAAAAGTCCTACTCCAGCGCTTAATGCCTCCTTACCAATCACTCGAGCACCACTTGAAAGTAAAGGTAAAATTGATCTAAATAACCCCCCTAAGAAGCTCCCAATACCATGACCGCGTTGGTATGGTGCACCCTTATAAATTACTCCAACTCCTGACCCAGCTTGATGTGTATAATAATTTTCATATGGACATTTATGATGATCACGAAGGGAATCCATTATTATAATTTTCGGAAATGTAGTTTAATACACACGGTTCCAAACTGGAATGGTATTTTTTGTCCTGTGCTCGATCTTATAACTATTTCCAGCGTATCGAACTCTCTTCGCATAACAGGTAAGTAGTGAGGTTGAGAGAAAACGTGCATTTTATTTGCACCATAAATGTATTTTGTAGGATCTAATGAAATGACTCTTAGTAAAGGAGTCATAACATCACCCACAATCTGAGGATCGATAATGTCACAATATAGAAAGAGTTGAGATGGTAACCCTAAGTGTAAATTAGCAGGACACTTTCCAAAATTTCTCTCTAGGAGATTTTTATTTGGTTCATAACCTAGTTGTAAACTTAATTTGGGTGATAATGTTACGGATGTTATATTTTTATCCAAAACAGAAATAGACACAAATTTTGTTATTTCATCATAGCGAAATTTCAAGTTCTCTCCGATACCATTTAACACTCTTAAAATATGCTCAACGTTATCATAGTTGGTAGCTGGAATATGTTTTTTGTAGTACACTGTGGATGGTTTATCTTCATTAGGCATTAACATAGATTTTGTAATGTATATAACATTTTCATGATCTTGAACAGTAAACATGGTACATGGATATTGAAACTCGACAACTCCAACCGACCATTCACCTTCTAATTTAATAGCTTTCGGTAATTTCGTTGAAAAATTTGTGGTCTTGTTATCAGGAAAATATTCCATTGAACTATTGCTGAGCAAAGTTAAATAAAAACTTTCTTTATTCATATTTCTTTTAAACTAGAAGCTAAAATCCAACTGTTAAATTTATCTGGATAACCTTTCCACTTCACTAATACTTCTTTTCTGTTACCTGAGTAACGAGTGTCAATTATTTTATCTATTTTATATTGTGAGGTGGGGTTGTAAGTGATTTTCTGTAATTCTCTTTCATAAAAAGTACCAACTATTGGTTCATTTTGTAAATCTGTTATTGTATAAACAACCCATGGAGATCTATCAATTATTGAAGATATAATAAATATTTCATCACTCCAATTTGATTCATATCCTTTTTGGAAAGCATGTTTATATTTAGTTATTCGAACATAATCACCCACATTGAAATTTGGTTTAGGATTTTCTAAAGAAAGTTTGTTTGACCGTCTATCATAAAGATTAGTCCAAACTGTCATAATATTGTTGGAATTTACATCACATGGGCACATCTTAATACTAGAGTGAAAGCTGTGATTGTAAGAGTATATTAAATCTTGTAAAACATCTATATATCTATAAGTATTATTATGAGTGAAATAACGCCACATTTTCATTTTTAGTGTTCTTTGAAATCGTTCAACAATACTGGCCTTAATGTCAGGATTGTTAGTGGTATAGTAATTAATCTTTTTGGATTTAAAGTATTTTTGTACATCTTTTGAAACAAATTCTGTACCTTTATCAGATTGTATGTGAGTAGGTGTTAAATTACTTTCAGTAAATATACTTTCAAAACATTCTTTAGTTGTTTCTGAGTTTTTCCTTTTCATTGGTCTTGCAAAAGCATATTTACTAAATACATCAATAACACAAAGTATATACTTGAAACCATCATTATATTGAGAATAAGTTCGCATATCACTTAAATCAGCTTGCCACAGTTCATTAATATTTGATAGAATGTACCTATTACGCGGGAATTTTTTTCGAATGGGTTTATGTAATGTGTATGTTTCTTGTGATTTTAACCATTCCTTTACTTGCTTTTTATTCATTTTACCCTTCATGGCTTTTGATAATTTATCAATACTACCAAACCCAGCGGGATTAGATGGATCATAATAAATCCTGTTAATTTCTTCTAGTACGGGGTCCATTTTTCCCACTCAAGCCTTTTACGTATTTTAGTTGTAGACTTTTTATCTCTACTGCTCGGTGTAGAAAACTCTTGAAATTCAATCTCAGAGGGTTTGTTCAGATCTTTTGCTTGAAGTTGGTTAATAAACTCACATCTCTTTGGATTTCCAATATAAGTAAGTGGTACTTTAATATCTTTTAATGCTTCAGCAAATCTATCCCAACCTACTGGATCACTTCTTTTTAAGGGTCTTAGTGAATCATTTATTAAATCAACAATATTACTTCCAGGAATTTTTTCATTATCAATTATGACTGTACCTTCATTATCCCAATGTATTTTACCTTTACTTGTTTCAACTAAGTTTAATAATAACTGTCCTTTTTTATTATAAGTTTTTGGTATTAAACTGAGTATTTGAGCTGGTGTGTAAAGTGGATTTTCAACATTTTCTTTACTTTTGATGGATCGATTCTCCTCCAACAAAGATTCAGCATCAACTGAAGTTTTTAGATCTCTATCTTTATTTTTAAAACCAATTTTAGACTCGTTTGAATCTTCATTAGATGTATCAGAATAAATTGGTAATCTGAGTGGTTGACGATTCTCTTCGGTAAAATGAAGGTATCTTTGCAGTGTTTGTAAATATAACATCCATTTCTTTCGGTCTTCCGTCTTACTATTCATAATATTTTGCATTTCAATATCTAATCGAGATAAACTACTACTCGTATTAACCTTATTTTCTTGTTTTAATTTTTCAATCAATCCAGGTTCGATAAGTATCATTTTCTTTGCATTTTCCATGTTAACTGGCTAGTCCACTCACTAATCCACTCAATATTGCACCTAATATTATTGGTAAGAAAGCCCCTCCTTTTTGTATAATTATATTTTTTCTTAGTTTATGTTTACACTTACGCACTAGTTGACGGAGTATATTTTTGTGTTTATTCAATTTTTGTTTATCTTGATCTTTAAGAGGTACTTTTCCTTGTAAAACGTTATGAATACACTCACAAATACAGTTAATTTCTTCTTCATCACACGTTTTAAGTATTGCTCTTTGATATTTTGGTTTAAGCGTATGCAAAGCGTTTAGCAAATGTTTATGCGTTGTGAGTCGACGATGCATCATTTAGCAATGATTTGAAATGTTTGATTCTTGGTGTATTTAAACTCTTTTGTGGGGACGTAGACTGTGCAGAAACCATTAAATGGGAAGACATTTGTCTTGATACGACAAAAATCATTGGTATTCTGTTTTAAATCTACCATTAAATATCCATGCGCCTCTAGAGTTGCATCCCTGTAGGCATCTTCAATAAATTTTGGGTTATCTGGTGACACTTGTCGTGCTAAATATCTTATTTGAGTTTTATCTCGAGGGTTTTTAAAATATATTATATAACTTGAGTTTAAGGATATGTCTCTTTGCCCTTTACCCTGATGAAATAAATTTTGTGTTAAATAAAATACACTAAGATTCCTGTGATGACTACCTTTTGTAAATATATCCACAATTCTTCCATCGGACTCTCTCATTAGATCATCAATAATAACAAGATGTGGGTTTTCACCGTCAAACATATTAACATTTGGAATTCCTTGATGGTAGTTAACATTTGGTAAATTATATAAAGGTTGCATTTCATCAAAGCACCATGTGATCTGATTAAAATCACAATTACATATTTCTGTAACTGATTTTATGAAATTTGTTACAAAATTTGACTTCCCACATCCACTTGGCCCCGCCACAATAGCAGTAAACGGATGGATAAAGTGAAACATTATACACGTCTAAAGTTCTAAGGGGTGAAATAAAAAATGAAAGTGTTGGTGTTAACAATTAATATATATTGCAAACATTATATAAAACAGAATCATCTGTATACTATTTCTAACACAATTAGTACATCATAATTTTACAATCAACTCAATCTCAAATAAATGCACACACACACACGCAAATATAAACAACAATTAAATTATTTACAATAAAACAACGATTAAATATGTAATAAACTCTACGTCATATTATACTATTATCATTATTTTACAATCAATACAAATTTTATTTACATGCAGACATAAAATTAAAAACTATCAACACTTACATAACGCAGTTTATAATGACCCCAAGCTAATGTTTCAATATTATTATCTAAAATATGCCTCTTTGTGTCATTATATGATAAACCAATCTTATTTAATTTTTGTGTAAAAATTGTGTGTTTAATTGATTTAAATCTAAGCATACTATAATATTGCACTTTTTTATTAAATAGAGAAGACTTATAATTATCCATGGTCATCTTTTTAGTGATACATTTATTTACGCCTTTTGCCTTGGCTATAGTCTTATTCTCTAAGTTAAAAGCGTACATTTTGGATCGTAAACCCACAAATTCTTTCATGATTTTACCATTATTTTCATCTTTAAAAAAACCTAATTTCTTTTTATTTAATTTTGGATATTCAAAAATATTATTTGCATCATAAGCTGAGGTATCAAAGTATGATGAAAGGTCAGGTTTTATATCAGAGTAAAAATCATCTGTAAATATATGATATATTAAACTATCCGTATCTGTATACAATAATTTGATTTTACTAAACTTTTTAACCATATAGTTATAATGAAAATCATACATTAATGTTTTTGAAATATCTAAAATGCAAAACCCTAAATAACTTGGTTTGTTATATATTAACTTTGTTTTTCGCAACTGAACCGCAACTAGGTTTTCCGAAAATACTGAAAGACTATGAAATTGTGGTTTAGCGATTAGATCTTGAGCACCTAAAGCTTTGCCCTGGTTCTCCCAGTGTGTAACTAATTTTATGTTAACCCTTTTTTCAATATTCTCCATAGTCTTTCCGAAGACTGAATTATTCATTAATTTATAAAAATCTTTTTCGAAATCTGATTTTGCTAACGTTCTTAATTTTGTGTTTAGATCTATGTACATCTTCAACCAGCGAGACTGTTTAAATTTTAAAACTCTATGAATTTTAGTTAATTTAACCCCCATTTCTATGCACTGCTTTAAATTTCTGTAATGAATTACATATTTATCTTTATTATTTAAATTTGGGACTAGTTTATTTTCATTAATATTGTCTGCACAAATGTTTTCGGGGCATAAAGGAAAGTCCGAATGTAAATCATGAAGTTCATCTGGATATTCCAAATCAACTTCTAAAATAAAACCGAAGTTCGATGTCTCAGACACATTAAATTCTGTATTCGGATTTACCCATTCGAATCCACCAGTAGGAAGACATTGAGACATAGCCCAACCATATAAATTGTTGGCATCAAAATATGTGATATATGAATTTGGTTTCCCTGCATCATAATCCCCCATATATTTGTTATTAGCTCTAGCATAACGATTACTACATTGAGATACACCACCCCTGATACCTGATCTAATAAATGCAATTTTCTCATAATCTGTTAAAAGTTCTAATTCTATTTTTGTATATTTTAACATTGCATCCCAACTTAAACCGGGTGCTGTGTAATAATGGGCAGGGTCTAAATCATAAGTATTAATACATAACTTTCTAAAGTTTTCAAATACATCGGTTAAAAGTAAAACGTCTGTTTTTAAATACAGGTTCGAATAATCTAGCATATTACAACACCCAAAGTGTTTCCAAACATCTTTAGCATGATTGTAATCATCATTTGAAATATGGGAATCTGTGAGCGAGCTATAAAAAAATTTTTGTTCGGGGAGCGATGTTAGGCTTAAACTATCATAATTAGTCATAAGTTCATATGGATAAACGCCTTTCCGTTTTAAACGAAAGAAATCTTCATCATTAGGATAATTTCTACGTAATTCTTGAAATTGATCATTACTGAGATTTTTGGCCAATTCTTCTAATTTACATGATAAAAACTTAAATGAATCTATGAATCTTAACATAATTTCGTGGTTATTCATTTTTAATTTTTTGGAAAAGGATATATATTTTTCTTTATTTTGAGGGATAACTTCGACTTCACCATCACAAAAGTTTAACGCGTGAACAATAAAATGAGCATCATAGTGACTAAGGTTGTGTAAAAATATTGGTATATAACGAGGTTTTCTGAACTTCGAGCTACATGATTCGTGAGCAACACCTATAAAACTACCGGTGTACCAATCAAAATCATAAAAATGTTCTGCTAACTCTGTTTCACAAATATGACAAATGGTTGCATTTGAAATTTGGTTTTTGTCTTCATTTGTTAGCGGAAGTGGAGGATATTTTTGAAGTCTATTTATTTCTTTGAGATTGTTAGATAAACTTTCCATAAACACTTGTGCACAGTTGGGTCCGCAATACGTTACATATTTTGATAATTTATCATCATATGAACATTTAATATAATAACCAAAACTATGTACTTCATGTTTCTGAATATTGTGTGTGAAAGGTTTGGAAGGATCGTTAGAACATGATTCTATTGGTTTTAAAAATGCTTCAAAATCAGCATAAACTACGAATGGTATCTTCAACTTTTTTTCATAACTATCAAATTTAATTTTATCATTTGAAATAGGTTGACCAAACCAATTCTTTTTTTTAAAAGTTTCACTGTTTGGTAATTCTGTACAAATCTGGGCACAATCGTATTGTTCATGGTTATTTAAACTTTCCTTAGATGGAAAGTGAAGTAGACATGCTTCGCAAATGTACATGATGTGACCGTCTTTTGAAATTTGTTTACTAACTAACCGCGATAAATTTTTTATGTAACAATAATGATTTTTTGTATCCTTGGAAAAAAATAATAAATTGATATGTCTATCTTTACGACACTTTGTTAAAAATAATGGACCTACTATAGAATTACATCGTTTTTCTTTATTATATTCTAACCCAAAAACATTAATACTAATATCATTTAATTTCTCTACTTTTGCTATGTCAGAAATTTTAACTGGAAAGGAAATACCATCAAATTTAAGTTTATTTGCATGTTTAACGTACGATGATACACGATCCGCGTCTTTGTTTACGGGATATAACGCCGAGAGTAACGCCCATTTAAAACAAAAATAATCCTTGCTTTTTACATTTATAACAGCCTTTTTTAATTTTATGTCACGAGGAAGATCTATGTATGAAGTACCGCGTAGGGGGTTAAATTTATTAACATTCATGTCTATAGATTTTATGTTTTTTAGACTCCATCCACTATCTTTTTTTTCAAATGCACTAATTTTAGTAGTAATTGTATCATTTAAAGATGAAAAAAAAATATTTAAGTCATCTCCTTGACAAATAATATAGTTAAGCGTTTGAAAATCGAACGTATCATGAATATCTTTAGTTTGTTGAACAAAATCAGCATGCAATATGAAGTTTACTTTAAAAATTATGTGTTGATGAATACACTCTTGTATTAAAAATAAAATATCATCTTTAATAGAATTTAAAAATAGTTCAGGAGTTTCAAAATTTACCAATGTCGAACTATCTACTCTACTCTTGATTTTATAAGTTAAAATCCTATTTCCAAAAGCAGATTCAATAACACTAACGTTTGATAAAGAATTATGTGAATTTAAAAGATTATTTTTGTGAACATTACTTTTAAAATGATTAGCTAAATACCGTTTCTTGATAAATATATGACACGTTAGACATTCCACTTGATCATCGTTACTGATACTGTTCCCTGCAGAGGTAGGCGCTTCTGCTTCCGTTGTTGGTTTTTTGATGATCTTGGGTTCTTTGCTGCTCGTTCGCTTCGTTCCTCTTCCAAGTTGTAGTGGTTGACTACTAAAATGTTTAAATTTATTAAAAACTGTACAAGACATTGTGTAAATTATGATCGAAATGAATGTTTATTTTACTTACTTAAACTGTGTTTCAACCATCGCACAGTGATTATACAACTCATCATCATACGATGAATCGAACAGTTGATCCTTCTCCATTTCATCACAAACTTTAGACAACTCCTGATTTAATTCGCTGTTGAATAGTTCCGTATTCTCTTCCATGGTTGTGGAGAAGAAAGCACTGGTGCACACTTCACTGAAGTTTGCCATCCTTATAGTAAAGAAGAAAATAGGTAGCAGAGTAAGTAACAGTTCCGTGTTGGTAGACCAACTGATACCCAAATTTCAAATAATGTCCGATATTTAAGTCTAACAAAGGATTAGAAATACAATATAATGAGTACACGGAAGTAATTTAAGTAAACAGAATCACATTCACTAATGATCAGCTAATGACTGTCATTGTTAAAAAAGTATTTTTTAACTTTTTCACTTTCTGCTATTGTCTTTGTAATATTGTATACGAGGGCGTTTGTGTTGTCGTAGATGCTATCCTTATTAGTCTTTACGTAATATTTAATCCTCGTGGAAGCATGTTTCCAATGATCAGTAGTTGGAATCTTGGATAGCTTCTTCATATCGTACATTTCAATTTTGATGAGATGCGTCGCTTGGTCTCCGTCGTCAGAATTAGTAGAAATGTATGATACACCATCTCTAGCGGCTCGTGCTACGGTTGATGATAACAGCTTCCTCTTTTTTATTTTTGATTCAGCTTCAAAAAAATGATCAATCGATTGCGATTTTCTTTTTCCACCATCGCATGTGTTATTATTAATGACGATGTCATCACTCTCTTCTTGAGGGGAGAGTGGCGAGTAGTAATACTGTTTATAGGTATTTTCATCGAAGCTCAATGATTTCTGCAACAACACAGTTATCATGTTAATATCAATTTGTTAACACTTAATCATAAAAGTTAAAAAAGCTAAAGTTACAACCTATTAAAGTCCACTGCTGAACATAGGCCTCCTCTCATTTCTGAGAGGGTTTTAGGGCTACGCTGAGCACGTGGTAAATCAGCACTTAAAATTGTAATTAACAATTTAATTGGTGCCGGCGGGGATCAAACCCGGGTCGCGTACTGTGAATTTTACATTTTGCGCTAACCATCTGAGCTACCACGGCTTAACCATATACACACACATAATATTTAAATATAATTTGTTAACACTAAATCATACACACGTAAGAAAATAACAGAAAGAAAAGTAAGTTTGTCAATAGAATAAACACTTACATCCATGGCCTTTGATGCGTTGAAGTAACACAAACGTAGTATTGATAGATCCACTGCGGTCAAACGACCATACACTAACTCCATGACTGCAGTTGCTTGGTCTTATATAGTACCAGTGAGTAATAATTCTAATCTAAAGAATTTCTGCAGTAGAATTGATAGTATCTTTATGCGTCAACAAGCTTACCTTACATTCTGTTGCTTATCTCTACATTCCTACGTCCTTCCTGTCGTGTCTTGTTCAGTGTATTGGTGACTCAAATACGATTTGTATAACACAAAGAATGCAATTTAATATTTAGAAATCACTATAATTGATCACTCCTATATTAGTCATTGAGTAGATTGGTACTGTAATAATCTACTAATAGCAGTAATATTATGGATACACTAGATGTACAACAACATCTGAAAAAGATTCATCCCACTCTAGAAAATAATGTTTATGCTGCCAATAAACTACCCATGTACACCCACGTACCAACGTATATAATATGCAATTTGGATACAGATGATAAACCAGGGTCACATTGTGTAGCTTTATATATCGATACGAATGACGTCGGTCAATATTTTGATTCATTCGGACGGGCACCTGTACGATATCATCTAGAGTTTTTTAAAAGAAATTGTAAAAGATGGAACTGGAATGTTGATAGGATTCAGAATGAGTGGACTTCAGTTTGTGGCGAATATTGCTTAATGTATTTGCTATATAAGTTTCAGGGATGTTCAATGCATAGTTTTACGAGTATATTTACAGGGAACACATTGTACAACGATATTTTAGTGGATGAGATGTTTCGCTCCTATTTTATAGATAATAAGTAATAAGATTTTGTATTTTATAAATAAAAATTTTAACAAAATTGGGTAATGTGTTTTATTAATGAGTCAGATTAGTGTAGATAGGAACAAAGGAGTATATAACAATATCACCACGCTGAGGAAGAATAGATAATGACGGTATTGAATGAACAATAGATAAGTAGATAAGAACAATGGAGCGCTAATGACGGTGGAGGCTCGAAGCGGATATCAATTAGATAAGAGTTAATTGATCTGCACGTCTCCGGAACCGTGCATCCTACGCAAAAATGGACCGCAGATTCGTGATCAGAGCATGCCAAAACCTTTTATTTTTTTTTTTTTTTTTTTTTTTTTTTTTTTTTTTTTTTTTTTTTTTTTTTAGGATCGTGAGTCGACGAACGTCGTACTTGTGACTCAGTGCGCCAGAACTGGTACAACCTCTCTACAAGTGCGCCAGAACTGGTACATCGTAACTACTATATATATATATATATATATATATATATATATATATATATATATATATATATATATATATATATATATATATGATTGTATGAATACTTTTAATGAGACCTACAATAACTACCAAATAAAAAATAAGCGAAAATAGTAAGTAAGAAAGATCTACCTTGCCTATCCCGCAGAGGAAAAGTTAATAATACATTTATTAAGTGTAGTAATTTTCTATGGAGTTGTAACGAAATTTTGTAAGTTAATTAAAACTCGTTAAGTTAATCGTTACTCGTTAAGTTATTAACTCTACTTAGCTGTGATAATTTTCCTTTTAAATAAAAACAGCGGTTTAGTTGGTAGAGTGGGGGGGACACATGTCTCTAATGAAAAATACCACTTTATGTATTATCAGAACGCATCTTGTCAATGTCAGAATAATCACCCCTTTACCTCGAAACCTAAAAACGAGACTGTGCCACCAGAGCGTGTGGCCAGTGATGACTTATGGAACTGAGACGTGGTCCTTCACTGCTGGCCGTGTGAGGACGCTCAAGGTCGCTCAGCGAGCTATGGAGAGGGCTATGCTCAGGGTTTCTCTGCGTGATAAACTTAGAAATGAGGATATTCGCAGTGAAACCAGAGTGACCGACATAGCCCAACGGATTAGTAAGCTGAAGTGGCAATGAGCCGGCCATATAGCTCGAAGAACCGATAACCGATGGGGAAGAAAGGTTCTCGAGTGGCAGCCTCGTACCAGTAGGCGTAGTGTAGGGCGACCCCCCACTAGATGGAGTGACGACCTGGTAAGACATGCTGGAAGTCGATGGATGCAGGTGGCTCAGAACCCTGCTTATTTTCATTCCCTGGCGGAGGCCTCTGTTCAGCAGTGGACTTGTGAAGAGCTGTAATGATGATGAATTAAAAGCACCTTTTCGTTAAATAAAAGTTAAAGTTTCGTGAAAATTTTCAAAGATTTCATATATGCCTTCCAGTTGAGCGACGGCGCGGCGTTGATGTTCGCCGATGAATTCAAGCTCACGTTCGAGAGGTACTTGTTTGGGATCTGCCCGCAGAGTTATAAGGTAATTATGAGACTTTGTTAATTGAATAGCAATGAGGGCTAATATTATTTCACTCAACAGATTTCGCAACAATGAAGTAAAGTTTTTTGTTACGCAATGTCATTTAATTGAGAAGTTAGTTCTGAATCAATGGGTGCGTTTGGCAGAAAAAAGCGCTAGCAAGCGCTTGTAAGCAAAATGGCGATCGTAAGCGGTAAGCGCTGTCAAATCGTAAGGGGCTATTTTCCTCCAGGACACGATGTTAATTTTAACCGGGGAACCTAACCTAATTTAAATATATGTTTGTAAAGTATTCATATTAAAAACTTACCAATGATGAATTTTTATTAACATGTATATGTTTATTCATGTCATTATATTACTTGAAACTAATATTGCACAAAACAACTTACAAGCTTTACTTCAAAACAAACAAATTAAATAAGCAAAATGGCGGATTATGTCAGCGCTACTGAAGTAGCAATCGTGTCCTGGCCGAAAACTATTTTAGCGCTTATAAGCGCTTGCTAGCGCTTTTTTCTGCCAAACGCACCCAATGTTTATCAGTTTCTAGAGTATTAAATTAACACACAAAACACTGACTCAGTGGTTTGATTTTTATTTTGTAGCACATTTAAGAGCGCATATTCAAATATGTCCAAGTCGAAATCTACGCGATCGCTTTGGAAGGGCGTAATATTGACGCACACTACAATGTTACCTCTGTGTGCGTGTCAGGGCGAGCGCGATGCTATAGTTGCATTGAGTTAAAATACCTATAGAGTCACAATCTCTAACTGACAATACTCAAAAAATGTCCGAGCGCCGTTCCATATACCTATATATTTTGATATTATATAGTTCAAAATGACATTTGCTCGAATTTAGACGTTAACCTGCTTGTACAATGTTCAAAGTCGCTCGTATGCAATGTCATCATCATTCACTCAAGGGCACGTTATCGCGGCGCCGCGCGGTCGGCGGTGAGTGATTTAGTTTGCTAATAAAATGAAAATTATTGAAATTTAAATGAAAACATGCACTGTGGATACATAAATACGTAAATTTGGTATGATACTTACCTAAAATATGAAACACCATCCTTTTTTCGCACGTGTCTGCTGTTATTTGGGCAGGAAATCACCGAACACTTTGGCATCGCGGACGTTGTACGAGGATTGTGGTCGCCTTACAACTAAACAAAAACTCTGCGCACTTCGCAGCGTGCGCCGAGTTTTGGCGCGGACATTTTATTTGTCTGTTTGTGACTCTATAGGTATTGTAACTCAATGTATAGTTGCCTAACGACGACTACGAATCACTTTGATCTTTGATTATATACCTGTCTTTGATACTATTGGAACTAAAATAATAAAAAAATAATTTCCATATAATGGCTTATATAGTGTATAAAAATCGGAGGCTAATATGTAAAAATTGTTTTATTCTTTTAGTAAATTGAAGTCGGCTTTACATTTTCACCCTATTGAGTATATTATAATATGTGTATATGTTCTAATTGAAAAATATGTATTGTATAAAATATATATCATTTGATAAACTTTTATTCCGTTTCATAAAGTAAACATAATTCATCAACCTAACAATTTCATTAGTGTCGGCGGGATTAGTGTTGCCAGGTCTAGCAAGTAAAATTTCGGGACGGAACGTAAAAATAATCGAGGATTTGGTTTTCATATCCGAACAACTAGAATGACTACAAAATATAGGTTTCTTTGTAGCCTTTTGTGCTTTATTGAGAGCCGTGGTAGCTCAGATGGTCAACGCTAACTGTAAATATCACAGTATGCGAGTAATGCGAGAAATTGTGACTGTAACTTTATTTTTGTGTTTTATAATTATTATTCGGGTCTGATCTCATGAATGAATTACTTTTCATCCAAACAACGTAAAAACTGATTTTTTTCATAATAGGCAAATTATAAAAAAAAACATTTAGATTAAAATTAAAAAAAAAACATTTTTGAACTATTTGTTATTTTTTTGCAGCCCATGAATTTTTCAAATCACTCATTTTAATATAATTCTGTTTAAAACTTTTGTGGTTTTTTTTCGACTGGTGAGACAATGTCGTAGTAAAAATATTTTAATGTGGTAGTAGCTAACAGATATAATTATTTTTGCTGTCAAAATTATGGATTAAGTATAGAATAACAAGGTTAGTGAAAATCGGGACATTTGGCGTCCCGATCAAGGGTGAATCGGTACGTGTCACTAGACCCTTGAAAATCGGGACGTCCGCGCAAATCGGGACACCTGGCAACACTAGCGGGGATCGAGCCCGGATTTTTCGCGTTTACGGCGAGCACTACGCCCTTGAGCTACTCAACTCAAGCACGGCTCATATGTTTTATATCTGGGGGCACGGTAGTGCCCCCGCCATGTCGACCAAAACAGCGGCACGGCCGTATCATCATTGCGAGACTTGGTTATTTTACAAGTTATGTTTTTGATGGCATGTCTTTGTTTAATCATAACTTTATCTCCACACTAGGAATTTTTCCTAAGTACATCGTTGGGGCAGTTTAAATACATTAATTTTACAAGGACAAACATCCAGACCTGGAACAATTACTTGTAGGTAATACAAATTTTTGTTCCATGTGGGATTCGAACCTGCGGCGCTCAGCGCTACAACTCATTACCAAGTCACTCCGGCACGGAGCCAAAGGTGAAAGCCAACGATTTTGTATTTTTACTTGATCCGAATTGCTTACTTTCATTACTCATTTCTAAAAAAATATATATGAAATGAAAATTTGCCACCATTACATCATTTAATATTTAAATATTACAATCATATACATATTTCAAAATTACTTACTACCAAAAATATCGCTTATAAAAGTCTGAATCGTTTAAAATGCTCGATGGTGCTATAGGTATCTAGTTATAGTATGGTGTAGTATAGCCCTATCGGTGTATCAACGCGATCGCGCGGTGTCGGTGAGAAAAAGTAATACGTCCTGTCGTTGGGATTACCCGGAGCTAGACGTGGGCGTTATTTCACGTCACTAGATACAGTAACTGGCTACGCGGCATGTAACCCAATCACTAGTTTCGAGTCATGTTACAAGTAGTGATTTTTGTAAATGCGTGATTATGATTACTGTTACCCGTGATTATTGCGGGAGTCGACTGTCGGTCGCTCGAGCGCAAAGCGCACATGTTGTGGCATACAACAATAAACAAACCATCGTAAGTAACAGTTTTATTGTACGTTTAATTTTCATACGTAAGACTATAAACATAAACAATAAAATAGAGTAATCTCTGTTTGTAGATATTTAACGGTTTGTGATTCCGGGAAGCGAGTCACATTGAATTTAACTAAAATAATTTTTAAAACATTTTTGACGGATTCATGAACTCGTTTATTCATAAAATTAAAATATAACTAAAAAATGAGTATAAAAAATTTAAAAATTTAAATGTTTATAATATTATAAAACTTAAATACTGTGTGTAAATAGCCAAACAAACAAACAAATTAATTGTACAGTGTAAATAAAAGTGCAAAAACAAATGACAGTGAAAACGTTGAAAAAGTGTAAATAAACTGTAAATATCAATAATCATTGTATATACAATCAAATTGACCTGTAAATATGCATGCATTAATAATTTTATGAAAATATTAGTGTCATAGTAAACGCAAATCAATCATAAATACATTTAATGCAGTCTGTCCTAAACCTGAATAAAGTATGAAGGGAAGTTAATTTATTGATTTAACAGAAAACAGTTACTGTATACTCGTAGCTACAAACACGGATTGTGATTTTCGTTTCGTGTGTAACTGTATAGTTGGTGGTGATATTTATGCAAACAATCACAGTAGCCGAATAAAAATAGCCAGTTACAAAAATCACTAGTTTCGAAACAGGTGACGCCGATCAAGTCACTGGTTTCGTTACGTTTCTTGAAAATGAGGTAACGACCCACGTCTACCCGGAGCGTACTGAATCGATCGGCGTCTGCACATGATGTTTTATAGTATTTTTAAAATAATTATATAAAATAATTGACAAAATAAAACGAGCTAAAAATTTTATTGGATATTTAACATAACATGTATTTTGATAAAATAATTAAAATAGATATGTTTATAAGCAAATACATGGAAAAAAATACATTGAAGTAGACAGTTTTGGTGATTTTATAATATTATTTTATAATATTAAATCGAAATATTTTCGTAGTTTAGGTTTTGCTATACACTAAAAGACTATATATTCCATTATAATAACGCTTAAAATAAAGTATTTTAGCTTATAATAACAGTTGTATTCAACGTGAAAGATAACTCTGATGCATATTTTCGTAAAACACTGTGAAGGGATTGTCTTTGCCCTAAAAAATCGTCATTAAAAACTATGATTTTGCATTGCTATGTACTAAATAAAGACTTCATCTTTCTAAAGCCTTAATTTTCAGCAAATAATCTTCTCACGTCGTTACGATATCGCCTTTGGAAAAACCATAAAACATGTAGTTTTCGACGCGAAACGCATATGCCCTCTTAATCTCTTTTTTTTTAATTTTTCTACATTTACATTTTACGTTATACGTGGTAGAGCCATGCTACAGTTATATTAGTAGTATAGTTGTAGCACGAATGGGTCGGCTCGACCGGGGAAGGACCACGCTCTCACAGAATACCAGCGTGAAATAGTAGCTTAATGCTGCTGTATTTCGTATGGTGAGTGCGGAGAACCGGAGACCCTTTTTACTGGAAACGAGGCATACCATCTTAGTCCTCACGGGTGACAACGCATCTGCATTTTGATTCGTAATCGAGGATAGATGTAGATGTCTATGGGCCACAGTAACCACTTACCATCAGGTGGACTGTGTGCTCGATTGTCACCCTATCCTATAAAAAAAAAACATTTGTGGTTTCGTTTTTTTTTAATCTAATTAATACAAAATATGTCTGCCTCGTTGGTCTAGTGGTTGTAGTAGTGCGACTGCTGATCATGAGGTCCTGGGTTCGAGTCCCGGGTCGGGCCAAAAAATTAATTATTGAGTTTTTCCGTCAAGAAATTCTCAGTAGTTGCTCGGAGTCAGGAAGTTGGCGGTGTCTCACCCCCGTGCCTGGGAAAGCACGTAAAGCCGTAGGTCCTGCGCCTGATCTCTCTCCGGCCGTATCGGTTTACCGTCCCTTTGGATTATGAGAGTGAGAGAATAGAGAGTGCACCTGTGCTTGCGCATACACTTGGGCACTATAATCCTGTCCTGCGCCGATGGCTAGCCTCCTTTGAGGCAGACCACCGTGGCCGAAATTCGGTCTGGAGAACATTATTAATACAAAATACAACGAATAGTACGGAAATAAACATTGACCTTTACATATTTCGTACAAATGAATTTCTCCGCTATGAAATCTGTCAAATATAACAGTAAAAGTCGTGGATGCCCTCATTACAGGCTATTAGGTATTCCATCTGAGTCCTCAGGGGTGACAACGCATCTATATCCATCTTTGTATGAAGTTGGCTGCAGGTGTCCATGAAATGAATCTGTCAAATATTACAGTGGCGCCGCTCTGGTAGCAGAAAAAGTCGTGGTTGGAGCCATTGATCACTAATCCATTTATCGGTTCATATTAGAACAAATGCGTTGTCGCCTCTGTGAATTAACATGGAATACCTCACGGGCACAGCATGTAATTATGATACTAGTTCTCAATACCAAAATACTCTTCAAACCGGAATCACAGAATAAATAATAGTACTACATACCGGAACACGGAAGTGCTGGCATAGCTATTTGGTGGTAGAAATACAGGAAATTTTACGTTTGCCGGTTATATGCTGAACATAAGCCGGCTATAGTTGCCACTAGGGATGCCAGTTTGTCGGGATTCGTCTGGATTTTCCCGACATTTTAAATGATCTCCAGACTCCCGACAAAATACAAAATCTCCAGACAAACACCTTCTCTTCACATCACAGCTGCCTTTGATTTAATAAAAGCTGAGTTAGTGATTAGACTGAACTTTGAAGTGCATTATTTATTATATATTTTATTATTCTAAAGGATCCAAATTGGTGGACTTAGTAAATTTTAATGCCAAATACATTTGGCAGCCTGAACAAGTGTACTTAAATTAGTTTTATGGCAACAACGTTCTTTTTCTAGCCTACTAATTTGAAAATTAAACTTTTTAGTTTACATTTTTTTATTCTTCCGACAACAATCCCACAATCCCAACATTTTCAAATTTCGTCTAAATATTTGCAAAATATCAACATACAAATATCACGCTTGGCAAGCGATTGACAACCGCAGTATTTTTTTTTTATAAAAGAATATTAACAATGCTATAAACAATACTAATATTCCCCTTAACCACTCGTGGTAAGCTTAAATTGCTTGTGTTACGATTGGTTCACGCCAGTAGTCGAATGGCGGAATCGAACTCACGACCTTTTTGATCGCGGTCCGTGCCCTACCATTAGGCTACTGTTGTTTTTTTACAAGTTATGTTTTAGTCGTTATTACTTATTACTAAGTAAAAAAAAGTAAAGTTACAGCCTATATACGTCCCACTGTTGGGCACAGGCCTCCGCTCATTTCTGAGAGGGTTTTATTATTAAGTAGGCACTCTTATCTCCTGAGTAGTCTCCCTCCTTCGTCTCTTACGACGCCCACGGGATGATATGAGTTAGTGAATATTCCTACACCGCCATTTATCGCGATTTAATTTTGCTGGTATTTCCTATAATCACTTTTTATGGCAACCATAACGTGAAATGGAATCATAGACATAAATTCTCTTACGTTACTACCACACAACCAATTTTTTTTTATATCACCGCAATGAACGATCAAATCGATGATTAAACCGGATAAATATTCTCAGTCTCGTTGGTCGCAGATGCCCATCACCGGCAAGGGCAAGAACACTACAACCCTCACATGCGACCTGGATGCCGATCAGGAGGACTTGGCTGGCAGGTAAGGCTTTAAAGAAGCAGTTTTACATATGAGATAGAAACAAGTTGCAGCGAATTATGACTGGGAAGAATGGGTCCCACGGGGACCACACTCACACCGAATACCAGTGTGAACATCACATAAAACTCCCACGCCTATTAACCAGAGGGGTTGACAGAGGCTACCGACTTCCATTTGGCATAATCCTGACATACAGAATGACGGAACCGTGCACGCTTTTTTCATTCTTTTGCTTGCGCCTTTGAGTATTGAACCAATTTGGTTTAATACTCAAAGGCACAAGGGCTTGCGCACACATTCGCGCAATACAATCCTGTGCCTCCCCCCCCCCCCCCGTAACTGAATTTTGGTTTGGATGACGTGATTATTTTTAACCTTTATTTTTCTTGCGATATATGACTATTCTACACACACACACACACACACATATATACATATATATAATCAAAACCAGCCAATTTGGAGCTCTTGACTACACGAGTACAGTGCAATTCAGGAACCTATCTCAATCCGAGAGCAAGCGACTACGACTTTTAACAATGACACCTACTTTGTCTAAACATCAAAGATAGAGCTTGCTCTAACGTTAACGGCTAAAGTTATAGGTATTCGTCCCACTGCTGGGCACAGACCTCTCATTTCTGAGAGGATTTTAGGGTAAAGACGTGTCCGCTGCACAGCCCCAATGCGTATTAGCGAACTTCACATGTCTTCGAAACATTTTTTTATTCTTATTTCTCAGCCCTGCAGGTATCCACACGGTGTTTTCCTTCACCGCCAAGCACGTGGTAAATTAGCACTTAAATTTGCAATAACCGATTTCATTGGTTCCGGTGGGGATCGAACCAGGGATGATCGCGTACTGTGATGCCAAGCCCGCACGTGTAGCAAATCAAAAGTGGATAGCCGCTTGTAACCGATCCGTCGAGTGTCGATTTATTGTCACAAATCAAAGGGAATTTGCCTCAAGCGCTTGCGACGCATCCACACGTTTATGGGCACTCTTGTTTGTATACTGGTGGCAAAAATAAAAACATAAAATAAAATAATTTTATAATAACCTGGTACGGTTTTTATGAATTTCAAATATCCACTATTTTTTCCGTAATTTTTGTTTTATTTCACCTGTTTTCTTATATTTAAAATAAAAGGAACTTAAGCTAAATGTTACGATGGACACAACAACCTCCGTCCGTCACGCTTTTCCTCTTCAAAATAATGTAAAAAAAAGATGGCGACGTTTGTTTCCCAAAATCAAGCCAAACGTTTGTAGGGAGAAATGTACAGCGAGCGCTAACCATCTGAGCTGCTACGGCTCCCGTTCACGGTTAGCATACTCGTAATTCATAATAATCATAAAAAAGTAAAATAGGTCGTACTGCGTGAACGAATATTATTTCCTAATAAATAATCACATTCTAAATACCTACGTGGGTTAAAATATGTGAACCAATGGATTTGAGAAGAATGTGATTTACACAATTTAATAAATTATTATAATTTTTTTTAATAGGATGGGGTGACCAACGAGCACACAGTTCACCTGATGGTAATTGGATGCTGTGGCCCATAGACATTTATCTGCGATTACGAATCAAAATGCAGATACGTTGTCACCCGTGAGGACTAAGATGGAATGCCTAATATCCAGTAAAAAGGGTCTCCGGTTCTCTACACTCACCATACGAAACACAGCAGCATCAAGCTACTATATCACGCTGGTATTCCGTGAGAGCGTGGTGCTTCACCGGTCGTGCCGACCCATTCGTGCTACAACTATACTACTAATATAACTGCAGCATGGCTCTACCCACGTACAAAAATATTAAAAGACTTAGAAACCTTTGCTTTTTAAATCTTTACATTAATAACTATGATGGTTTTTATTTCAAATGTAAATAATTTATTTTTCGATTTCTAGTATTCATCATTTATTATATGCCTATCGAAAATAAAGAGCCCACAGATTGCCTCATATCCCCCTATGTTCACTTGCCACACTTGCTACGCATGGCAAGCGGGTTGTTAACGACATTATTTTTTTATTATTTATCAGGAAGAGGCTGTTGCCAATATAGAGGCGGTAGAGGGGAAAACCTTGTTTTTCGCCTCTAACGCCTCTTACGTCAACTACAAGACAATGTAAAAGTTAGTTACAGCCTATATACGTCCCACTGCTGGGTACAGGCGTCCCCACATTTCTGAGAGGGTTTTAGGGCTAGGAAGTGTCCGCCGCGCTGCCCCAATGCGTGTTGGCGAACTTCACATTTCTTCGAAATATTTTTTTTCCTTATTCCTCAGACATGCAGGTTTCCGCACGATGTTTTCCTTTACCGCCGAGCACGTGGTAAATCAGCACTTAAAATTGCAATTAACAATTTCATTGGTGCCGGCGGGGATCGAACCCGGGTTACTCGCGTTATGTATTTACAGCGAGCGCTAACCATCTGAGCTACCACGACTCTCGAGACAATATGATATATATTATATACTAACCCTAGCATTCTCACACCGCCACTGAACCACTACACTGTGAACATCTTATGTTGCTAATATTGCATCATTTTAAAGGAAATTAAAATTCTCTACAATGTCGACTGACAGACTGGCCACCCTAGCGCTACGTGCACACTCTGCCTCTCGCGCAGACTGCTCGCGGCTCGGCGTGGCGCTCGCGAACATGCTCGGCGAACTTGCGCGCACCGCTGCCAACAGGCAGGCTTTCACAGCCGGTATGTTTCTAATTTAAATAATTTACACAGAATGAGTTGTGACGCATGAAGAACTTTATTCATACGCATGAAGGTCCAGATATTTTAATAGTTGACACCACGAAGGTATGTCACATGTCACATTCAGCGATGTAGCGTGGGTAGACGCCACCAGATTCCGGAAGAGCCAAAAAATGTTTCTATAGTCATATTTTTATACGTTATCGCTACCCTCGACAAATGCCTACATCTTCCCTTATAGCCTATAAAAGTTGACTATTGAACATAAGCCTATATCTGTACAGGGTTATTTTTCAAAAAATATCCCAAGTTCATGTTCAAATAAGTTCAAATATATAAATTATGATATACTGCATTCGATTCATTTTTAATCTTCGAAAGTATGACTATGGTCATGTGTCTACTTATCGCTCTCAACTCTGCACGTAACCCTTTACTCTATCTTGATGTCTCCTAATCCTCCATCTTATTTAACTCCTCATTTTCAGTATCTTAGCTCCAACCATGATAGAGTTCTCCGTTCTAAATAACCTTTTGCTTCAGTGCCCCCCTTTTAGTACTAATTTTGTACAATCATCGTTCTTTGTTCAATCTGTTCTTCTTTGGAACGCTCTTCCTTCCGAAATCAGGAGTGCTGAAAACCGGATTTCGTTCAAATCTAAAGTGCGAGAACTGCTCGTCAATAAAATGGCAGAATCAACTTAGCGTTCGTAGTTAGCCGTGTTTAATATTATATTTAGTATATATATGTATATGTATATGTATATGTATATGTATATGTATATGTATATGTATATGTATATGTATATGTATATGTATATGTATATGTATATGTATATGTGTATATATATATATATATACGCTTATATATGTATGAGTTTATATATATTGTACATACTTCTTATTACACCTACCTCTTTTATCTCTGCACTAATCTAAGGTAGACTGGTAGATAATGCCTCAGGCATTAAGTCCGCCTATGTACATCTAATGTGTATATGAAGTTAAATAAATAAATAAATATCGTTATTGCAGTTTTTGAAGAAAAAAAGACTAAATAATGCCTCTAATTTCAATTGAAATTATCCCAAATTGAATGTCATTTACGTCGATATTTGGTTGGTGCTACTGCCAAGTTGACTGTCGGTATATCGAAGTGCTAAAGTGTTTGTACAGTAGGGCTACGATGGCTATCCGAGTACAGAACCAGAGTTCAAAACCTATCCAACTGCAGAGAGGTGTAAGACAGGGTGACGTTATATCCCCTCTTCACCGCTGCATTGGAATACGTTTTCAAGCTACTGAAAGAAAGAAAGAAAAATTTTATTTAGTACATACATTATAATAAAAAGAATAAAAATAAAACATTTTTTTTATATAAGGAATAACACCAAAATGGTCTCCATTCAGCTTTATGTCACGAATTGAAAACGTTGATTTTCATTGGAGCTAGGAGTGTGAGGCAGATGACAAATAACAGCAAGAAAAAAAAGAACTAAACAATAATATAAAATAAAATAAGAAAAACTACTGTCAAAATTACACGTATCAGTGCAACAACTCTAGTGAACTCTAGTCAGTCTGCTGGACGGGAAAGCATATGGTATTAACATCAATGGCGAGTACATCACTCACCTTCGATATAGTTCTTATAGCAGAGTCGCTGGAAGACCTCAGTGACCTCAATAGTGCCTCCCAACGGATAGGTCTTAAGATGAACATGGAAAAAAAAAAGATCATTTTTAATGTCAATGTCACACCTATGTTGTAGTTGTTGGGAGCACTATGCTCGAAGTTGTTGACGAGTATGTTTACCTGGGACAAATAGTCTGACAAGGTAAGTCCAACTTCGGCCAAAAGCTCAATCGGCGGATTCAACTCGGCTGGGCAGCGTTCGGAAAATTACCACACATCTCTTCAGGCATACCTCAAAACTTTAAAAAACCGGCCAAGAGCGTGTCGGGCCACGCTCAGTGTAAGGTTCCGTAGTTTCCCGTCCGTCATAATAGTGTTCCCACTTATGAGTTTAAAGGTTCATAGGTCCATTATGTTCGCGCTCCAGCAGCGCTCCGCGCTCCTGTAACTGCTCCCGGTAGTGAGTACGTGCGCGAACATGGAGCGTGCAACATTGCACGCTCCGCGGCAGGCGCTCCGACTTTCCATCCTAGTTCAAAATGATTTTCCTAGAAAGTCCTTATAAAGTTCTACTTTTCAGATTTTTTTCATATTTTCTAAACTTATGGTTCAAAAGTTAGAGGGGGGGGGGGACACATTGTTTTTTACTTTTGAGCGATTATTTCCGAAATTATTGACATTATCAAAAAATGATCTTAGTAAACCCCTATTCATTTTTAAATACCTTTCCAACAATATATCACACGTTAGGTTTGAAATTAAAAAAAAATCACTTCCCACTTTACATATAGGGGGGCTACCCTAATAAAAAAAAATTCCAATTTTTATTTTACCACTTTGTCGGCGTGATTGATACACATATTGGTACCAAATTTCAGCTTTCTAGTGCTAACGGTCACGGAGATTAAGCGAGGACGGACAGACGGACAGACGGACATGGCGAAACTATAAGGGTTCCTAGTTGACTACGGAACCCTAATAAAAACGAGACTGTACAACCAGTGCATGTCGTCAGTGATGACTTATGGAACTGAGACGTGGTCCTTCACTGTTGGCCGTATGAGGACGCTCAAGGTCGCTCAGCAAGCTATAGAAAGGGTTATGCTCGGGATTTCTCTGCGTGATAAATTTAGGAATGAGGATATCCACAGTAGACCTAAAGTGACCGACATAGCCCAACGGATTAGTAAGCTGAATTGACAATGGACCGGCCATATAGCTCTAAGAACCGACAACCGATGGGGAAAAAAGGTTCTCGAGAAGCAACCTTGTATCGGTAGACGAAGTGTAGGGCGACCCCTCGCTAGGTGGAGTGACGACCTGGTAAGTCACGCAGGAAGTCGATGGATGCACACTCTCTCAGAATACCAGCGTAAATTAGCAGCGTGTTGCTGCTGTGTTTCGTATGGTGAGTGTAGAGAACCGGAGACCCTCTTTACTGGAATCGAGGCATTCCATCTTAGTCCTCATGGATGACAACCCATTTGCATTTTGATCCTTAGTTGATAATAAATGTGGATGTCTATGGGCCACAGCTTCCACTTACCATCAGGGGGACTGTGTGCTCGTTTGTCACCCAATGCTATAAAAATGCAGGTGGCTTAGGACCGTGCTTCTTGGCATTCTTTGGGGGAGGAATATGTTCAGCAGGGGACTTGTGGAATGATGATTATGATGACTTATCAAAAGTCATTTTTTTATTTATCACTGGTTCAGAAAATACCTCTGTCCTGGGAAGAACCAGCAAGACACCCAGCGGAACTTTTTTTAAATATATTTCACTTTACAATACTATAGTTGGCAACCCTAGTCATACATTTCATAATCATTTCACATTGTTACAGCTGCAGCGAATGAGGCGATTAAGAAACGAAAACTTTCAAAGAGCCAAAAGGCCAAGATCCAAGCAAAGCAACGGACAGCGCTGGCTGTAAAGAAGAAGGCAGCGGCTGCCGCTGCCGCCGCCGCCGCCAAGATGGCGTCTTAATGTAACGATATTATGTGAAAATGACTTTTTATTTTTTATTCTTAATTGTTGTAAGTAATACTGTGTATTAAAATCATTAATTTTCGTAACATGTATAATTATGTAAAAAACATATTTTATTTAAGTTGACAATATAAGGCGGTAATTTGGTAGCCTTTAAAGGTGAGAGCACATTTATCAGCACTGTAAACAAAGCACGCACCGTACGCACCGCATTTTGGAATTCGTTGTATGAAATCATATGAAAACTCGCACATTCCACCCGCACTGTACCATACACCGAATACCGCGCAGTATTTCATATAATGCGGTGAACGAAGAGGAATGCCGATGATCAAGTAATGCGGCGCATTTGGCGCGTGCTGTTACACAATATTGCCTAATGTTGCAACTCAATGGATTTTCCACTAAAACTGGGAGATTCAACTCCCCTTCTAGTGGATAAATATTGCTTTTTAGTGGCTGGTTGATGAGTTGATTGTCGTCTACATGCACCTAGGTGTAATGCAGGTATCGGGGCTCGGGGTATACCCCATTGCCCGGACTTTCCTCATGGCCCATCACTATGGGCCAGTCCTGGGTGCCTATATTAGGCTAGTTGCAGGGCGCGGAAACTTTCTGTAGTATGACAATTTTATTTTCCCGTAGTTAAACTAAGATTACGAGAACTAAGACTACGGGAAAAAGGAGGTTATCCGATAGAGAAGTTGTAGTTGGCCTATCAGCGGCACTGAGGGTTGTTACTCGACTCTCTAATCACTATAGAGAGGAGTTCTCTTGGAAGAAGTCGCCCGTCCGGGGACCGAGCGTGCTACGGCGCAAAGCCGTTGAGGTGTTCATGTGGCCCGTTGTCGGCGCGGTCGAACATGCCGCGCGCTAGCCGGGCCACGAAGTCGGTGATGGTCTCGACTTTCAGATCGGACGCTATGACGTCATTCCGGATGTAGCGACCTGCTCCGACGATCGTCCTTAATGTCAGATTCTGCAGGGCCTGCAGTCGCCGCCTCAGAGGGTCGCTCAGAAATACGTACCAGGCCGAATCAGCGTAGGTGATGATGGTCCGGATATACATCTTGTATATCCGGAGTTTGGTTTTAATCGGCAGTTTGGATGCCAGGACCGGCAAGAGCGTCGCCCGCGCACATCGGGCCCTGCGGACGACGAATTCGACGTGCGCGGTCATGCGCAGCGTCCTGTCGATCCTGCACCCAAGGTAGGTTACGGCCTTCTGGTACGCAATCTTCTGGCCGTTGAGGGTCATCGGACGTGGAAATTTCCTGAGACGGCGAGTGAGCAGAGCGGTCGTCTTACCAACGTTGACGACCATCCTCCACTCGTCCAGCCATGGTGGCAGCAGGTCCAGCGGATGCTGCATCCTGGCAGTGGCTATGTGGGCTCTTCTGGACGAGGTGAAATAGGCACTATCGTCCGCATATAGCGCCAGCTCAACGTCGTCCTACCACTCTTGAAGCCTGCCTGCCAGTGTTGGGATGTCGTTAGTATAAGCCGCGTACAGGACTGGAGACAAACAGCTGCCCTGTGGAACGCCGGCTCTGATGGATCTGGTTGCGGACTCGGCGTCCTCTACGCAGACGTAGAACTTACTGTCTTCGAGGAAAGACGCCACTAGCCGCAACATAGCAAGAGGGACACTGGTCTGTTCGTACAGCTTGTAAAGCAATCCTGAGTGCCACACCCTGTCGAACGCCTTCTCGATGTCGTGAAAGACGCCCAACGATATGCGGCCACGATTGTACTCTGCCGCAAGCAGGTGCAGCACTCTGGTCAGCTGTGTTGCTGTAGAGTGACCCCTCTTGAATCTGTGCTGCTCCGCCCGAAGTTGGATGCACGGGCGGAGGCGTCTTAACAACAATCTTTCAAGCAGTTTAGCTATTTGTGGTAGCAGCGTGATCGGCCTGTAGGCAGCTCTACGCCTGTCCTCCCCGGGTTTCGACAAGACGATGACTTTGCCTTTCTTCCAGTCCTCCGGGAAGTGGGATGTCCGCAATATCCCATTGTAGAATCGACCAAGCTCTACTAGGACTCTATTGGGCAGCTGTCGGAGTGCAGCGTTGGTAATCCCATCGTGCCCCGGCGCCTTCCTCGGTTGCAGGCGGGTTACTGTCCTCCGCAGTTCTGCGGAGGAGATGAACCACTCTCCTGCAAGAGGCGGCGCGGGCGACGACAGGAACTCCTGTACGCGACTTTCCTTACGGGCATGAAGCTCCATGAAATCCGCACTTGCTGGGTTCGACATAAATTGCTCCTCGAAGTGCTTGACTAGGATATCCGCTCTGCCCTTGGCATCGTAGCAACGTTCACCCGCGCTGTTTGTCAGCGGGCAAACGGGAGGTCTGGTTTTGGTCAACTGTCGGTTCAGTTTATAGAGCGACGCATTTTGCTCATCCACCTTTCAGATGCGCCGATCCCAGGCCTCTCCTCTGAAGGCCTGGACTGCAACCGACAGTTCCTCCGATACGGTGTTAAGTTGCTTTTTTATCCTGGGGCAGCGAGTACGCGCCCAGAGCTTTCTCAACGCTCTCTTGCGCCTGATCTGCACGCATATCTCTCGCGGCAGATCGTCTCGCCTTGCAGTGATCGGGACGACCGTAGAGGCCGCGTGGAGGGCCTCCTGGATGTTCCTGGTAATTCTAGTAGCAGCGGCCTCTACGTCGTCCGCTGTGCTTATGGGCTGGTGGACTGGAGGTCTCTCCTGCAGATGTTGGCAATAGAGCCTCCAGTCGACACGTGTCTTGAATGCTCTGGGCGGCGTTGTCACCGCCTTTAGGCCAAGGGGTATCAGAATCGTGAGGTGCTGTGAGGAGAGGTCGTACAGCACTTCTACCACTATCGGGTAGTTGACGTTCCTAGTGAGCACGATGTCTAATACATCCGGATGTCTCCGTGGGTCAGATGGAACGTGAGTCGGTTCTTCGGGACCTAATACGTCATAGTTGTTCTTTTCAGCATCTTCATAGAGTACAAGACCCGGCGGGGTGATCACTCTGGACCCCCACGCCGGGTGTTTGGCGTTTAGGTCCCCGGTGATGATAGTGGGTGTTTCGCCTTCCATCACCATCCGGATGTCTGAGGAGCTGAATGGAGTCCCTGGCGGGCGGTATGCTGCGTAGATCCTTAGTTCCTCGCCCGCCGCCTCCATTCTTATGCCGATAGAGCGCATAGTCTGGTATGGTGGTAATACCCCTTGGTGGACGATGTCCCTCCTCAATAGAACCACCGTCACTCTGTAGGCAGCCCCTTGAGGGGTGACCTCGTCCCTTTTGTATAAATGGTAATTTGGCAGCTTAATATGCGTCTTGGGGTTTAATTTTGTCTCTCCCAGCAATATGATGTGCAAGTCCTGTTGCTGGGCGACTGTGCGGAGTTCACGCAGCTTCTGCTGTATTCCGTCCGGGTTCCAATAGAGGAGGCGCAGATTACTCTCCTCCGTAATGCCGGGCTAGTAGGATTGCCAGCGCCTTCATTATCGCCATCACTGGATCTGTCCCGGCTCTGATGTCGGCCAGGACTTGTGTGCCGACCTCGATGGCAATACCAACCAAACGTTGTATTGCATCTGCTGTCTCGAGGCCGGCAGTAGGTGTTCTCCTATAAGAAGGCGTTGGCAATTGTCTCGGGTGTTGATGGTCCTGGTCCTGAACTCTTGGCTTGTGGGTAGAGCGCGCTCTACCTGTAGAGCGGACTCTATGTTCAGGTAGAGCCCTTTCTGGCACTCTACCCAGGCTTTTGGTCGTCTCCCGAGTAATCTGCGCCTGTGAGGCTACTGGTCCAGATGATGTCGGAGTAGAGGTAACAGCCTGAGGAGGCTGCGACTTCTTCCTGCTCCTCTCCCGCCTCCTCTTCTTGGAGGGTTGCCGTTCCGTGGCGGGGTTGGCGGGGGGCTGTAGAGTCGCCCCGGTGGTTGCCCTTGTCACTGTGGGTTCCACCGTTTCATTAGGTGTTACGGGTGGGGGGGCTGGTTGCCTGGCCTTCCCTGTGATGGTAACCCACCCGTCTTTTTGAATGGTCACGGTTTTTGGGCGACTCTGGGGGATCTTTTTTGGGTCCTCCGGGAGTAGCCCCGGCAAAGTTATCCCCTGCCTCCTAGCAGTCCTCCTCAGGACTGGGCAGCGACGGTCGTTTGCCGTGTGGTTTTTGACACAATTGGCACACTTGGGTTCTTCCCCTCTACCCCGAGGGCAAAGGCTCGCAATGTGCTCCCCGGCGCAGCGCACGCACCTCACTGGCCTGAAGCAGTTGGCGGAGGCGTGCCCGAAGGCCTGGCATCGGTGGCATTGAGCCGGTCCTGCTTTTCTCTGCCAGGCCTCGATGACGACCTCTCTCATATAGAGGAGTTCGTCGACTTTATAGAGATCCTGGAGCTGCTCCAGGCTCAGGTGGTCGAATTGGGCAAAGTAGATGCAGCCAGGTCTGCCCCTACGAGGTGGAATTGCTTTGACGTACTTAAAGGGGAAGCCTTTTGCCCTAATAGCCTCCTCTATTGTCTTAGTATCCGTGCCCATTGGTAGACCCCGGATGCCCACTTTAGTGGGCTTGTCCTCCTCCGGGGTGTAACAATACCACGATAGTGTTGGTATTTCTTTTGACAGTTCCACCATATATCGTTGAACTGTTCTAAATTCGTTGGCGCTCTGAGGTGTGAACCTTACGCCTTTCCCGAACGGACGGGCATTTAAAGGGTGGCCCAACATTCTGTTGAGCTCCTTAAAATGCCTCGTCCAATCCGGTAGGCATTCAGCCACTATGGGTGGATATCTGACTTTTTCCTGGTCGGCCGCCGGTTGTGGTCGTGGTACTGCCAGTGCAGCTACCATATGGGCGTAGTTGGTGGATGGTCGTTGGCCATCATCCTGCGGGAGCCCGGACGGGTTTGTTGTTTTCATCGGCGATGATCGTCCGGCGGATGCTGCGAGGGTTGCATAAGTGGTTGACCCCCAGCTGTAAGATTCCTCGCCCCCCTGCTTATACTGGGCCGAATCTTGGCTTCGCCGATATGGTGATATGGAGTGGGGGGGGGATGTGGTGGTGAGGGTGACTTCGGTGGTGATCTGAGCACCTTCTTCGTCGTCACCTGGTGGTATTGTTCGTCTTCCGATGTGGATGGTGGTTCATCGGAAGACAGCTGGGAGCCTATCCGTTGCCTCTTCTCATATAGGGAGGCTTCGGTTTCCGGTGGGGTATGGCGTCTGGCCGTTTGCTTAGCCCGCTGCTGCTGGGGCGACGGTTCCTGCCTGACCGTGTGCTCAGACACGGCCGGCGTGAGCGCGTCGCCCGATGCGGGCTACTTCCGTGGCGAAACAGGTTTTCTTTGGGGGATCTGCGAAAAGGATGACGCAACTCTCGTGCGCTCCGGGTTTGCCAGATCCCTCACAACCAGTGGTCGATCCAACACACCTTTTCGGTCCGGTGGTTTTCTTATCGAAGAGGACGGCTCCCCCTTGTCCCTACCTGACATGATGTTATGTTACCTAACACCGTCGGTTGTCTTCTAAAGGCCCTATCTGATAAAATGGTGATAAGATGATAAGTGGCTTTCCACACTTGGGGCACTGCCTACCCCTTTTGCAACAAAAGGGTTGGGGGAGTTGCTATAGTGGCACTTTAAAGTCGCGACTAGGCACTGTAAGCACGAAACGCTTTAAAGTGCCAAAAATCAACCTAGGGGCCGGTGACCTCGACGCCTCACGGAATCACGGGACTCAACGATCGGCGGAGTATGTCGTACCGGCGGTCATTTGCAGCCACTGATAACTACAAATAACGCACACCTAGGAGATCCTTAGTGGCTGGTATTTTTGCTATTAGTACCGTAGAAGTAAGCTATACGTGGTAGAGCCATGCTGCAGTTATATTAGTAGTATAGTTGTAGCACGAGTGGGAAGTAGTAGAAGTAGAAGGACCACGCTATCACAGAATACCAGCGTAAAATAATAGCTTAATGCTGCTGTGTTTCGTATGGTGAGTGTAGAGAACCGGAGACTCTTTTTACTGGAAACGAGGCATTCCATCTTAGTCCTCACGGATGACAACGCGTCTGCATTTTGATTTGTAATCGAGGATAGATGTAGATGTCTATGGGCCGCAGCAACCACTTACCATCGACACGTGGACTGTGTGCTCGTTTGTCACCCTATCCTCTAAAAAAAAGTTTCAATTAGTGGCAAGATGATTAAGTCACTTCCACGTTTCGAAATATATTTTTATTCAATTTCAGGAGTTTTTTTTTTTTTTTCAATGAATATTGTGAATCCAGAATCCTCTTTTTAGTCGTATTTTATTTTCTTTTAACTCTGCCAATAAGCAGACTATTGAAACATTTTTCCGTAGCTTAATCAATATCACTGTACTGTTTCACACTGTGATTAGAAAAACTGCAAAAGTTGTTGACAATATTAAATAATTGCGTACGATGCGTATGTGCTAGGTGAGAGGCACGTTTCTGAAGTACGTACGGCGCGTGCTGCATACACGGTGCTGAGAAAAATGCATTCACCTTTATATGGCAGCGGCCATTTTGACAGTTTTGGCGAAATATTCTTTTTTGTATGGATAAGTATACCTATGCATCCTTTCTCTAAGCTCTAAGAGTACATGTACCGGTCTATCGTCAGTGATTATTATTTCTTTAAGCCAATAAACTAAGCTAGCAAATAGGCTCGTAGTTTCTCGTCCTCAAATAAACAATTGTGCATTATTAAATATAAAAATCTAATCGAAAACATAAAAATTCATATTTGTTTGTTCGTATTTTGTGCGCTACCATAACGTTCATCAGATTGCGGTTAAACTTTGTCAACATATTGCTTGCATTTCCGCGAAGGTAGGCAGGTAGTTTGACCCTGTAGGTGGCGCTGTTGTAGCATCCAGGTACCACCCGTGTGAAGCTGGGGCAGATCGCTAGATTAATATAAAAGGATAAACCGAAAAAGTTGTGAGAAATTACTAAATTTAGGAAATACTAAAAAATTGTATCACCCATTTCCTTAGTTATAATAATTTGTAATTTTTTATTTATACGAGTATTTCATGTCACTTATAGATTTACGAAAAGGGATTATGTTTTCATACTTTTGTTAGTTATATTTAGGTACGCCATTATATAATGGTGTTTGTACTTTAGACCTCTTTTTACTCTCAGAAAAATCGGACGTCATGCAGCGATGGAGTGAATTTTATAGAGAATTGTATGCGTGTCATGATCTTAGTGAAGGATCCGGGGGTGACGCCGTGACTGGCACGCCAGACACGGACCTCGATGACACTGAGGTCATCAGCATGAAAGAGATTGAACGTGCGATTCGAAGTTTGAAATGTGGTAAGGCTGCGGGACTAGACAGAGTTACTGCTGAAATGGTCAAGTACGGTGGGCCTCGCGTCTGGGACAGCTTTCATCTGCTGTGCAATTTGTGCTGGCGGACGGGAGATGTCCCGGATGATTGGCGATCCGCGGTCATTGTGCCTTTATATAAAGGTAAAGGTTCACATTTTGACTGCGGGAGCTATCGGGCGATCAGCTTGACCAGTTTAGCAAGTAAAGTTTATTCGAAGGTTTTGACACGCAGGATGCAAGAGAAATCGGAAAGATTCTTATGGGAGGCACAATGCGGATTTAGACCTGGAAGAGGATGCACGGATCAAATGTTTTCTCTCCGCATGATCACGGAGAAGCTTCTGAGTGTTAACCAGAGGATTTTCTGTGCTTTTGTGGATCTGGAGAAAGCATTTGATAAGGTTATAAGGAAGAAAATGTGGGAACTGTTGCCGGGATATGGTGTGGATGGTCGATTGTTAAGGGCTGTGCAGTCACTCTACTATGACTGTAAAGCCTGTGTGCGGGTAGGGCATGACCTGTCACCCATGTTTAGCGTCCAAGCGGGCGTAAAACAGGGTTGTGTCATGTCTTCCTGGCTGTTCATACTGTATCTCGACAGCTGTTTACAGAAGCTGAAAGATAGCTGTTTGGGTGTGAAATTGGGTGACATAAAAGTTAATTGTCTGCTGTATGCTGATGATGCAGTGCTTATTGCACCATCAGAAGCAGAACTGCAGGCATTAGTCACGTGTATGAAAGAGGAATGTGAAATTAAAGGTCTCCGTTTGAATGCTAATAAAACTAAGGTTCTGGTATTTGAAAAGGACGAAGAGAGAACGAAATGTGAAATATGGGTAAATCAGGAATGTCTAGAACAGGTAAATGAAATTGTATACTTGGGGAGTGCTTTCAGCCGGGATGGAAGATGTGATTTAGATGTGGATAGGCGTGTCGCTGCCGGAAACAAAGTCAATGGTGCCCTGAATGCATTAGTCAAAAGGCAAGGCGTGGTGAAGAGTGCACGCCTTGCAATACATAACGCAGTGTTGGTACCGACTTTGTTATATGGCAGCGAAACCTGGGTATGCCAGAAGAAGCATAAAAGCAAGTTGAATGCAGTGGAGATGCGATCTCTTCGTAAAATGTGTGGCGTTACCATAGCCGACCGAAAGCGAAACGAAGAGATTCGCAATATGGCAGGATTGAAAGATGACCTTATCACAAAAACTGATAGGGGCGTACTCCAATGGTTTGGACACGTTGAACGAATGAGTGAAGACCGAATGGTGAAGAAAATATATAGAGCGAAAGTAAATATTAAAAGGTGTCGAGGTAGACCGAGACTAACTTTCGAAGACCATGTGAGCAAATTGCTCGAAGAGGGGAGGGTCAAGAGTACTCGGATACCTAGACGTGCATGTATGAAGAAGTTAATGAACCTGAAAGAAGCGAAAGAGGTATGTAAGGATCGTGACACTTGGCGATCTGTTCTCTCTGGCTACCCCGTTAGGGATTGTGCGTGACGATAAGTAAGTAAGTAAGTAAGTAAGTAAGTACTTTAGACCACAAGACAATTATACATTGGATCATTGCCAACTGTCAATTGCCTCATTGGTCTTGTGCTCGTACACGCCATTACTGATCATGAGGTCTCGGGGTTGAATCCCGGGTCAGGCGTAAATCAGTAATTGGGCTTTTCCATCAAGAAATTCTCAGTTGCAGCCCGGAGTCAGGACGTTGGCATTATTTCAACCCTGTATCTCGTAAAGCACGTACAACCACTTGATATTCCTACTGTCGTGTCGGATTGCCGTTCCATCGGAATTCGAAAGTGAGAAGATTGATAAGTGCATCTTCGCTCGCGCACATACTTGTGCACTGTAATCCTGTGCTGGGAAAACGGCTGACCTCTGCTTAGACCAGCCGCTGTGACCGAATTTCTAATGATTATATTACGGCTACAGCAAAAATGTAACGGCTAAGAACTTCTTTTTAGTTTGTGAGATCGGCTCGATCAGGGAATGGCCTCGTTTTCATAGAATACCCACCTAATTTAGCAACATAACACTGATGTATTTCATATGGTGAGTGACGGAAATTAAAATGGGAAGAAGTATGAGGATAATAACACATTTTTATAACAGGATTCAGAGGTGACAACACATTATATAAAATTATACAGGGTAGAACCAAACTGTAGTCATATTACGGTTGTAGCACGAGTAGGTCAGCTCGACTAGAGAAGGACCACGGTTCTACAGAATACCAGCGTGAAACAGGATATTAATGCTGCTGTGTTTCGTATGGTGAGTGCGGAACCGGGAACCCTTTTTACTGGAAATGACGCTTTCATCTTAGTCCTCAAGGGTGAGAATTTGTGAACGCATCTGCATTTTGATTTTTAATTGAGGTTGAATGTAGATGTATGTGGGCTACAGCATCCACTCATCATCGTATGGACTGTAACTACCTTACCAGTACTAAGGGTCTTCGGTTCTGTAAACTCACAATACGAAACTCAGCATTATTGTGAGAGAGTGTCGCATCTCCCCGGTCCTTCACGGTTTACCCACATAACTAGGTATAACATAGCTGAAGTGGTGACTGTAGAGAACCGGAAACCCTTTTTACTGAAAACGATGTTTTCTTAGTCTTAGTGAGAACGCATCTGCATTTTGATTTTTAATTGATGATGAATGTAGCTATGTATGTGGGCCAGCGCATCCACTTACCATCTTATGAACTGTAATATTCTTACCACTACTAAGAGTCGCTAACCGGTCCTTCACGGTCTACCCATACAACTATAACATAGCTGAAGTATGGTTCTGCCACATTAAACCCCTTTCATTGTTCCGCAACACGATTTTGTAATTTTAAAAATATGTATATGTAATATGTAAAAATATGGCTCTTGACTAATTACGAGTATTTTTAATATTTTAAATATAGGTTTACGCAAAGTAATGCTTGATCCTATTCATTACCCTTAATTTTTTAAGTTAATGTATAATGTGAAATATATTAAGTTTTATATTTACTAATTGTTAATAATTTAATGTGTATGTTATTAAAATATATTTTTTTTTATAAAAAAAACATAAATCAAATTCATTTGACCGTTATAAATGTAACCTTTTGTGTATGGAGTGTAGAAGTAAGGATTACAGACTGTGTATTAAAAAGTGTCCATAGAAAACCGTTAAGTAAGGGTGGCGCCACTATAACTACGGGGTAAATTTTAAAGAACGCACCGAAAAATATTAGTGGGATAGACGACTTTTTCGAGGTTATTTATATTTACTAAATAAAATTATTTTAGATTTTAGAGCTACTGAGCAGTTTAGCAGCACACTTAAACCAACGGCAATTGCTAAGTTCATTTCATCCCAGTAGCTACTCAAGCGCTGTAGTGAAGAGTTTTTGAACTGTTTTTACAGCTTACAGATGGACACTATTTCAACTATTCTACTATGGGAGTTGGTCCTCCTTACTTCTACACTCCATACTTTTGTGGTTGTAGCACAAAATGGTCGGCTCCACCGGGGAAGGACTACTTTCTCACCGGATACCAGCGTAAAATAGCAGCTTAATGCTGCTGTGGTTCGTATGGTCAGTGTAGAGACCCATTTTACCGGAAACGAGACATTCCGTCTTAGTATTCAGATGTGACAACGCATTCGCATTTAGATTCTCAATTGTGGATAGATGTAAAAGTCTATGGGCCACAGGCACAACTTACCATCAGGAACACTGTGTGCTCGTTTGTCACTCTAATTCTATAAAAAATAAACTGTTCAAAATATTTTAGACTGTATCTTTTGACTTTGAAAATACAGAGTCTTTCTCAAAGAGATTTAAATATATAACTACTTTAATGTCTTTGGCGTACCGCAGCATCCACTTACCATCAGGTGAGCTGTGTGTTCGTTTGTCATCTTTATTATATAAAAAAACTAATAAGATGACGTGTGACTGTTGCGTGTATTTACTCTATGGTGATAGCGTAAGAAAATTTATGTAAGAGGCACCTATGGTATAGAGTGTAGAGATAAGGAGAACAAACTCTGTATAAAAAAGTGTCCGTAGAAAAGCGCAAAATGAGGGTGGCACCACTGTACCTAGAGGGTATCATCTTCAGTCTATTTTTCCGATCAGATGCTAAACCACTTGCACATCCACGCACAATAAAATATTTCTCCATTTTTTAATGTTTCTTTTTATCATAAATTACAAAATTACGCAGCATGAAAATTTTCTCACCAATGCCGCGAAGAAAATTTGTACATTATTCAAGTAACTTCATCTCTATTTTCTATGCTCAAAGCTTCATTTACTTGTACTCATAAACAGCTAACTTCGCAGTCACTACACCGACGTCAGCGCCGCTATACATTTTACAATTTTCAAGGACAGGCGGGCTATGTTTTAGTAAGTAGCGATCGTTCTCCTGTTCTTTAACCTCCATGGCTATAATAACAAGAACAACGGCGAACTCCCAAATAAATATCTTTTTTTCATTACGTTTAGAAATGAAAAAAATTTAAATATATGGAGATTGGAATCCTAAACAATTTTGTCTTCAGTCATACTACTACAGGAAGTTAGAAATTAAAGATAATCCAGTTTGAACAAAATTATATTTAGTAGTTAATTATATAATAGTATGGTACAACACTACAGTGTCTGATAGTATAGTATACTGCGTTCCATTTTAAACAGTAACTAGTATCAACAAGTAACAGTAAGTAGTAGTATAGCAAACTAAAATTTACGAAGTAGGCCCACGCTGCAACTATATTGTGGTTGCAGCACTAATGGGTCGGCTCGACCGGGGAAGGACCACGCTCTCACATAATACCAGCGTAAAATAGCAGCTTAATGCTGCTGCGTTTATATGGTGAGTGTAAAGAACCGGAGATCCTTTTCACTGGAAACTAGGCATTCCATCACAGTCGTCAGGGCTGGTAACGCATCTGCATTTTGATCACTGACCTCTATATATACGATTATAAAGGTCACTGATTTTGATTTTTAATGAGAGATAAATGTAGATGTCTGTGGGCCACAGCATCCACTTACCATCAGGTGGACTGTGTGCCCGTTTGTCACCCTTATTCTATAAAAAAAATAAGGAACGGCTTCACAGTAAACTGAATTGACGTCACACCTTACAGTGGTCACAGTGTCTATCGGAACACGGCCGTAGTTCCAACTTATACAGGACCTCATTGCGCGCCCGGGCAGCAAAACTTGCTCAATTTAAAGAATCCTCCGTTCATTCCAAATTGAGGAAGCAATAATAAGTTGACCGACAAGCTGCTTTGAGAGCTGATGACTTACGGATCTGAGACGTGGTCCTTCACTACTGGCCGTATGAGGACGCTCAAGGTCGCTTAGCGAGCTATGGAGAGGGCTATGCTCGGAGTTTCTGTGCGTGATAGACTCAGAAATGAGGATATCCGCAGTAAAACCAGGGTGACCGATATAGCCCAACGGATTAGTAAGCTGAAGTGGCAATGGGCCGGCCATATAGCTCGAAGAACCGATAACCGATGGGGAAGAAAGGTTCTCGAGTGGCAGCCTCGTACCGGTAGGCGTAGTGTAGGGCGACCTCCCACTAGATGGAGTGACGACCTGTAAGACATGCAGGAAGTCGATGGATGCAGGAGGCTCAGGACCGTGCTTTGTGGCATTACTTGGGGGAGGCCTACGTTCAGCAGTGGACTTGTGAAGGGCTGTAATGATGATGATGATGATGATGAGACACCTTCTCAATGATTGGAAAGACTGGAGGATCCAGTCGCCAGTCTTCTATGAGCGGTTGAGTCACCCCTTCATACGCTATTGCGTTTGGAAGCACAAATTGAATGCCAGAAAGCATTGAGAGCGGCTGAGTTGCCTCTTAAACCCAATTGCGTTTGGAGGAACTAACTGAACGCCAAAGAGCTTGAAGAGCGACTAAAAGCCCCGTTTAAACGAACCAGCTCAACGGCAGACAGCTATTAGAGCAATAGAAATTCTAGAAGATGAGCAAGCGAAAAGGATCATTCATACAGAAACGCAAACCGAACGCTGGCGAACTTTTATGCGTAACAGTTGATCTGTGTGAACAGTGACGTAGCTATGCAACCAAGGGCCCCGGGGCGAAAAAGGAAATTGGGGCCCTATTTGAACTAAGCTAAATAATTTAAATGTGCGAAACTACTATGTAGTATGTGTAACGCAGTAGATACTATTTAATCGTACTTCCTAATATATATAATAAACTGTTATACGTAGAAATCTGAAAATGGGACAGTAGCTGCCTTTTGTAACGTAGGCATTCACTAAGAAAGGATCAAGAAAAATTCAACCTCTAAGGGGGTGAAATAGTGTGATAGAGTTTGTATGAAACTTATTATTTTGTTGGGTGATTGACTTGAATCTTACTAAAGGTAATCTATATATTAAGCGTTAGAGTCACGCTGCAGCTATATTATGATTGTTGAACGCATGCACGCATCTGCATTTTGATTCTTAAAGGTAAAGGTTACAGCCTATATACGTCCCACTGCTGGGCACAGGTCTCCCCTCATTTCTGAGAGGGTTTTAGGGCAAAGAAGTGTCCGCCGCGCTGCCCCAATGTGTGTTGGCGAACTTCACATGTATTCGAAATATTTTTTTCTTATTCCTCAGACATGCAGATTTCCTCACGATGTTTTCCTTCACCGCCGAACACGTGGTAAATCAACACTTAAAATTGCAATTAACAATTTCATTGGTGCCGGCGGGGATCGAACTCGGGTTACTCGCGTTCTGTTATATTTACCGCGAGCGTTAACCATCTGAACTACCACGGCTCATTTTGATTCTTAATTGAGGATAAATAGATGTCTATGGACCACAGCATCCACTTACCATCAGGTAAACTGTGTGCTAATTTGTCATACTTTTTTCTATAAAAAAGTGAATGAAATAGTAGTAAATAAATATGGATACGGACTTAGCGATTTTAAAAATAATCGATAACACAAGAAAAAAAAATAATTTACGTTTTTTTAGTATGCAAATCACACTCACGGAATAAAAAATAATAAATTTCACATTTTTAGTTTCTTAAAAAATCTATCCTCAGGGACTTAAAAAGTGGGTGCAAAGTTTGTATGAAAAATGTTATATCATGACGCACATCCCAAAAATACTAGACGTAGAAATCTGACAGTAGCTGCCTTTTGTGACGTAAGCATCCACTAAGAAAGAATTTCAACCTTTTTCAATTCAACCCTTAGTAAGAGAGGCGTTAGCGTGGAGTGGCGGTGCAGGCATACCTACTGCCTCACTACCTAGTATCACCCCGCGGGTGTCGTAAGAAACAATTCAGGAGATGAGCAGCGTCTTCCTAATAATGACTAAAAATAAAAAACCGCGGTTGTCAACCCACTTGCCAGGCGTGGTAACCATGGCAAGTGTCCACCCTGTGAGGCAATTTATGAGGGTGGCCTATGTTCATCAGTGGATTCTAATATAAGTTGTAACAGTATAAGGGGGAAATTTAGCACACCGTTTCACCGTTCCGATAAAAGGACCCTTTTAATAAAGGAAGGAATTTTCAATGTTGGTCCATACCAGGTGAACGAAGTCGCCGGCGGAAGCTGGTAAAATAAACATTGACGAAGTAGATTACAGTTACTTAGACCATAGAATACTATAATATACAATAGAATGGCTGTTAACTTTATTTCGTACAAGGATTGGCGTCGCTAAACCCGATTCACTGTGTTGACCGACTGAGTAAATTTACACATTATAGACTTTTGATTAATGTTCAAGATCATCATTAAAAAATCGTTTAAATTTTAATACATATTTATTTGTAAATAGGGTGCAATTTGATATTTTCTAAATAATTTGCATGCGAGATTTGGAAACGATTGTACTCGTAACGTCAAAACACATCTCGTGTTGACATTTATACGTGTGAATTGACGTGTTAGTGACATTTTAGTGGCTACGCGGGCTCCGCCCACTTCCCCATTCTATTATGTATGTATAATAGTATTCTATAATTTAGACAATAAAACTAAGTAGACGAATAATACAGATATTTAGACAATAAAACTAAGTGGACGATTTTATTTTAACAATGATGCTTTAACGTTCTGTGGAGGTGGAAGAAATTTTGAGGTTTCATCTCGAGCCATTCGAGGTTTGTTCCTCCCCTTGCCCGGGGGCTTGCTTGGGGGCCCCGTGGCACTGCCCCGCCTAGCCCCATGGTAGCTACGCCACTCTGTGTGAAATGGATTTGAAAACGATCCTTTAATTGATTGCAAAAATCATACTTTAATTGTTGTTCGTTGGATGAATAAAAAATGCCAGTTTATGATGCTTTTAAATTGAAAGATGAGACCGCAGGGATGTGTTGTTCCAATGTCAAAACTCTAAATGTATATAATGCAGGTTCAGGTTAATCATGGCGCTTTTAAAACAGTACAATTCATGTATAAATAATTCGTATCAATTAGAATTGGATGATATCTTTTGGAGTAGATAAGGAGATAAGAATGTTTGGGATTGCGGTAACATTTACAGTACAAGGTCAGATATATGTACCAACAAAGTTAACTTTTTCCAAGAGATAATGAACAGCGTAAAATTCACACATTCACAAATTCATTTAGGGGCACGTAAAGTAGGTGCTAGATAGCTTAAACGCTTTGTTTTTTGTTTGTTTTATTTGCTTTTAACATACAAGAAATTTCAAGAATTGAGCTAGGTACATAATATACTAAAATGATGTCTCTCTATGGAAAACTCAAGATTTAGAAGGCCAATTGAACCAGAGGAAAGACTAACATGTTGTATGTTTGAGGTATTTGTGGCCGTGGAAGGAAAAGGGGAGACCTCCCGCCGGGCAAGGTGTTCTGCCCGGGAAGCGGCCAACACTGACACTCCGAGTGGTACTTTGGAGCTATTTTATTTATACTGTTTTATGTTTTACTTATTAACTTTAATAGCAAGATTTAGACTTCAATGTGTTTCGCTTGTGGCGCAATAAAAGCGCCGCTACATATTTTTTATTAATAATTAAGTAATCAGGTATAATTGATATTTATTGATTGATAATCGATGAAAAAAATTATCAAATTATGTATAATTAATTACGTTTATTCTGTGGTATTAATTAAAAGTTATAAAGTCTTGTGTGACGACTCACTTTTGCCTACAAAGTGAAGGAAAATGCTCCTGAAACGAAGTAAAAATACATTTCGAAACGAACGAACGAACAACACTGAGTATTAGCACGTGCCGAACGCGCCGCGTCATCTACATGCGTCCTTCAACACAGGCGTACGGTGCTGACAAATGTGCGTTCAGCTTTAAGCTTTAGTGCTACCGCGCACTACGGTAGAATTCCGTGCCAATTTTTTTTTGAGACCCGATTTTTAATTTTATTAAATAGACTACGGATTTTATTAAATAGACGATGTCCATGGTGTTCATATATAAATTTGGAAAAAGAAATCCACCTTTACGGGTGGCCAAACAGGTGATGAAGATTTTAGTGTAAGTATTAAGGCGACATAGAAATTGTAATATTGCTTAGCCAACTCAAAGCGGTAAAAAAAATAACTTAGATCAAAAAGTGAAAGCCAAGAGAACAAAAAACAGTGTATTATTAAATTACTTTTTATCAATACAGTAGTTAAATAAAATAAAACTACGAATATTTTTTATTATCACCTATATTTCGTTAAATACATTAATTTAATAAATCGATGGAAATGTGACACCATTAAAAATATTTAACATTTTCAACACTGGCAGCATTTTTCAAGATGACGGTATCCACTGTGTACTTATAACTATAACTTTCTTCACAGCCTACTTCGTCCCGGCAATCATTTCTTCGAGCGCCTTCATCTCAGCTGAAAAAGACAAATTATTATGAATCTTGTATTTACGTTCGAGGCGTGGTCAGCAACATATACTCTGCTTTCACACAGCCCTCATAGATTACCTCATAGGAAGGTTTTGCAATAGTTGCCACGCAGGCATGTTGACAACCGCAGTGTATTTATTATATTCGGATGCTATCATGGTGATGCTGTTTCCCTCGGTCGCTTCTTAGGACACCCACGGGATGATATGATGTAGTGGATATTTTTACGCCGTCACTAGACAGCGACGCAAGCATTGGCGTTAAATCATAAGCGGCTGGGGTTGTAGAGACGGACGTGCTTAGTTTTTCTTTTATAAATTTTTAAAATTCTCATTTGCAGGTTATGTTTTCGTAATGTTTTTGACAATATAAACCTGATTTATGGTGGGAGAGAGTTGGGGTAAGGAAGCCCTACGTTACTCAACGTAGCGCAGTCGAGGGAAGCCCGGTTGCCGGAGCCCCACTTCGCGGGGCTCCTACTTCTGAGTGGTTTATATTAAAATTACCCTGAAGGGGATTGCGTTTATAATTACTTTAAATTATAAACATAATCTATAGCTACCACCATTTGTAAAAAAGGATCCAGAGGGGTAACGAGAGCGTTGAAAAACAGGTGGAGGCAGATAAAAACGTTAGGGAGCACATTCACGTAAACTCAGAAGCAACGGAATGACGTAAAGTATATCTGTCACTGTCAACAAAATGGCCGGCCTAGTGATTCATTATATACATTGTGAGATGACTTTGACAGATGCAACGTCAAAAACTATGAAGTGTAGTGTAAAAAGTGTCCATCTGTAAGCAGTAAATAAGAGTTCAAAAACTCTCTACAACACCGCTGGAGTAGCTACAGGGATGAAATGAAATTAACAGTTGTCGACGGTTTGAAGTGTGCTGCTAAACTGCTCAGCAGCTCTAAAATCTAAAATAATTTTGTTTAGTAAATATAATCTCGAAACATTCGTCTATCTTACTAATATTTTTCGGCACGTTCTTTAAAATTTAGCCCATAGCTATAGCGGCGCCACCCTTATTTAAGGGTTTTCTATGGACACTTTTTAACACACAGTCTGTACTCCTTACTTCTACACTCCACAGTCTAAAAAGTTAGAAATTAGTTAAATGTACATTCCATTTCATATTTAGTTAGTGATTTACCAATATTTTTAAAAAATAATTAAAAATACTTCTACCCGGCAGCAACAATCGCATGAGGGTGCTTCAGATAAACTCCCTTGACCCCCCAAACATGCATTTTGATTCTCAATTGAGGATATAAATTATGTAGATGCCTATGGGCTAAACTTGTTTATTACATATCTTTCAGTCATTTGAACTCTTTTTCTGTTTACTTGAATTTCAAATTATTGAGAGGTTACTGGTTTTTTTAACCTATTTTAAGCTGTAGGTGTCGGTAAAAAACAAGTTGAAGAAATACTTGACCAATCTTATGGCTACCAACAGACGGTGGTACAACCGTCATGTTTACACCAGACATAAAATACGCAGATATAATGATGGGGAGAGCCTCAAAACTGCAAGATGTCCGGTACTGCAAACATGTGACAATTAAGGTAAATCCTCTAACCGCACCTTACATACATAACACATTCACATACATTTTTCTTACGTGGTAGAGCCATGCTGAAGGTATATTACGTTTGTAGCCTGAATTGTTCTCACAGAATGAAATAGAATATTGCTTTGTTTTATGTGATAAGTGTAGATAATAGGAGAACTTTTTTTATTAGAAAGAAGGCAATCCATCTTAGACCTCAGAGATGATAAAGCATCTACATTTGGATTCTTAATAGACAACAGATGTAGGTCCAGTAGAAGTGGATGGATCCTGTTCTGTATGGACCACAAGATCCACTTACCATCAAGTGGACTGTGTGTTCATTTGTCACCTTTATTCTTTAAAAAAAAATTACATAAACTCTCATGCCTCTCACCCAGCGGGGTAGGCAGGAACTAGGATCTTCCATATGGCACGATCTTGACACACCCCTTTTGCCCCCTTCACATTCATATATCTTCACATACATCCCCATCAGTTAAAGATACTTATAACTTGGCACTTATAAAATATATCCTAATTTGGTCGATAAGCTGCCATTTAGTGGATCCCTTGCCAACTTTGCCACTCACTTCTGCCGCAATGTTTACTCAATCATTTATCCTACATTTCCAAACCACCGAAGCATCCTATCTTAATCCTGATCACAACATCTCTTTGTGTCTTTTATTGTGGTCCAAGTGGTCTTTTATTGCTGTTAAGAAAGAAGAAAAACAGAGACTACTATGTTTGTAAAATAGTATTAAAATTACACATACCAGCTGCTGCAATAGCTTTCTCTTCCTTGAGTTTTGCATCCCTGATAACCTTTTCTTTGGCTTCAATTTCACGGATCTTAGCCTCCTTCTTGGAGAGCCTGTTCTGGTGGAATGCTCCATATAGGATACCGGCTGTGAGGAACGACCAACGGCCAAACTGTAAAATAAGGTTAAGCACTCTTTATCTTTACATAAGTTTTATATAGTTCCATTTTTTTAATATGCGGATGATGTGCAAATGTGATGCAATTTTTTTATCAATCTTCTGTCTCAATGAAAACTATTTGTATTTTTGGTTGTAAAATTATTTATAAGCAATTATTCCAAATCCTGAAATTCAAATTTCACATGATTTACCACCTCCAACAGATGCTGCCTCATTGCATAGAGCACTTGGAATTTTTATTTTTCGAAATGGGTCAAATATTTTTCAGATAAGATATAAAGAATTATAAATAACAAAAGTTTTTCACTAAACGCTGAAACTGAGACAGCTTTTAAAAATTTGAAACAAGAAGTAATGATGAAATTTCTGTAACTCTGCCCCGAGAAGATAGAATGTGGCCTTCTTTTCGAGAACACTGACAAATTACGAATGTAAGCACTCAGCTATTCAAAGTGAAGAATAATATGCTATAGTGTAATAGTATATTTAAGTCGGACCATTTCCTAATTCGATGAGAATTTTGTTTAATAACTAATCAATTTACCATTTGCTTGATAATGAAGGAATACATAGTGAGGAAGCTGCATGTTTGAGAAATCAAAGACATGTGAAGTTTGCCAACACGCATTGAGGCAGCGTCACAGGATTTCCTTGCGGCGAAAACACTCTTAAAAATAAGAGGAGGCTTCTGCCCAGCAGTGGGACATATATAGGCTGTAACTTAACCAATCAAATGTCACTCTCTTTCATGTTTAATATTAAAACACAACAGCAAAATAAAGAATAATACAATACAAAGATGACTCTTAGAACTTCCTTTTTTTACTGTCTGGGAAAAAATAGTGATTAACATGTGAACAGAGTAGAAGCCTATGCCACTGATATTTTACAAAAAATAAAAACAGAAACAGAAAAAAAAACAAAGATTTACCCACAGTAGCTATCGGTTGGTATTGGTCTTTTTCCTATAGACGGTAAGACCAACCGAAATCTAAATGTTGAATCTCACCATCATCCTTCACAATTAGCTACCGTGGGTAATTCTTTGTTTCAGAGAGCACGAGGGATCTGTGACATAAAACACCTGGCCGCCGAGCTTCAGCATGTCAAGCAAGTATTGCAAGACAATAAGCTTCAGGTCCCGCGCCTACGTCACAGTGAACGAGTGAAGCCGGCCACAGTCGAGCGTGTGCATGCTGTACTATCGTATGTCAGAGGAGTCACAGACAAGATTGGCTACATCATGAAGCAAGCTTCCATTAAAACATACTACAAGCTGCCGAAGAAGATTAGTCAATTTTTACCATCCATCAAATGTAATATTCCTCTACAGGATGCAGGTGTGTACAAGCTAGATTGTGAATATGGTCTCTCTTACATAGGTCAAACAAAAAGATCTATAAAAACCCGTGTGAAGGAACATATAGTTGATGTGAAGCACTGACGCTCAGGGAAGTCTGCAGTCTGTGAACATGTTCAAGATCGTCCCCACCATTACATTTGATTTGATAAACCACAAATCCTCGCAAAAGAACACCAATTCCTACCAAGGATGATACACGAAGCTTGTGAAATAAAAAAATATCCAAATTTCAATAGAGAAGATGGATTGGTGCTGCCAGAAGCTTGGGATCCTTTAATTAACAAAATTAAACCCAAACCCAAGCATACCACTGCAAGACTTCATGATACTATAAGCTTGTTTTGCGTAAATCGGATCAAAAATTTATAAAAACTGAAGGTAGCCAGACTAACTATGACATTGGGACGTCAAACATCTCAGTCCCTCCTGTGACCATGGGTGCTGTAAAGCACCTGAAACGTCGGGACAATAAAAATAAATTAAAGTAATTAAATGCGATAAAATCCATAAACAATAGTTTTATTAAATTGCTTGTGTTACAAGTGGTTCACACCAGTAGTCGAATGGGGGATATGAACCCACAACCTTTTTGAGTTCGTGGTCCGCACCCTGCCAACCTGCCATTAGGCTACTGTTGCTTTAATCCAATCTATCATCTGAACTAATAGAAAGGACTATGCAAGGTAAGTCTAATACAAACTTATCAGGTTTTGAAAAATTACATAAAAAAGGATGGTTTATATATATAAATGGATGAGCAGTCTGCCCCAAGAGAAGCCTCTAAAAAGTAACCTGAATATTTAAAATATTATGTATGATTTTCTGGAAAGGATACTGACTATTCAATTTGAAGCAAGAATTTCATTCTATAAAAAAATACCATTTAAAACCATTTTTTACATAATATCACTATCTGTCTTGTGGGTGGCACATGCTACGAGCAATCGGTACAATTGTGCTGAACCATTCGTAAATAAAACATGTGTGCAAAATTGTACAGTTTTTACAATTATTTAAAACTGTACTGTCAAAAGAAGTAGTACTATACACAGTAAAAAAAGATGAGAGTATGACTATGGATTCCTAAAAAATTATGCCAGTCTCTTGTTAATGTCTTTAATTCCTTTAATAAATTTACATGAAAATGAGCTTCTATATTCATTAGCCAATCTTTATACCAGATCGTAATATTTTCTCCCTCCTGATATTTTATTGCCTCTTTTTTTTACCAATAATAATGCAACAGTACCTAATGTTTTGTTGGTCGATGCCATCGCAAAACAAAATTAATAATCTGCACAATTTTTCTTGAATATTTGTGTGGGCTAGAGGGACATACAATTTATCTTTATAGTTTGACTGCAGTATTTTTTTTTTGTTTTAAAAGAATATTAACAATGCTATAAACATTACTAATATTCCCCTTAACCACTTGTGGTAAGCTTAAATTGCCTGTGTTACGAGTAGTTCACATCAGTAGTCGAATGGCGGATTCGAACCCACAACCTTTTTGAGTTTGCGGTCCGCGCCCTGCCATTATGCTGCTGTCGCTTCAAATATTTAGTTTTATTGCATAAAAAAACTAAAGGCATATGGCCGCATTACACTTGTCTATACTTTAGCATGATAAAACCTTATACCTAGGTTTTTTTTATTTGTCAGCCCTCTGCTTACATACAACTTTTCTAGATTTTTTCTGATGTGATTTGGTGTTTCACTGGTCCATTTACAAATAATCGATTTTAATCAAAATGTGCAATCAAATGTGAATTTTAACAATATCTATTAATTTCTAAATTAGATATTATATAAAATCAACTATACTGCAAATATTGAAAATTGAATAATTTGTTTTACATATAGAATATGAGGCTTTACGTGGCCTTTGGTTTCTTTATATACAACTACAAGCAAAAAAAAAAAATTAAGGAAAGAAAAATCGAAGGATGACGTTAGATTTTTGTTTAGTCTACAAAGAAATAGTCAGTAATAATGATTCAATTTAAATCATTGAACCAAAATTGAGTCCGTACACTTGTTACATAATAAGAAATTTACTAATATGTTAATATTTACCCGAATCAAAGGGGATACTCTAACTGGTGGTCCGTAGGGAAGGTCAGACATTTTGTATTATTTTATTAGAAAACCCTTTTTATCCAAAAAGGAATTTTTGAGAAAATCTCTTGAAGATCTTGACGGCGGAGGTTAAAGGTTATAATTTTTTTTAATGTGACAGAGTTACTCAGTGTTGCCGTATGAATAAAAAGAGATGCACTAAACCCTTATCAAAATTGGCCTATATTTTACAATCCACCAAATTCCGCTAAGTTGTATCCTGTAAATGTATAAGGAAATAAAAAAATGCGATTATTTAAAGACATCTTCATTTACTTAAGTAATATTGGGTACTAAAATCAACTAAATTAGACGATTCAACTACGTATTCTTGGTCATCATCACCTCCAGATGCCGATGGTGGATCTAAATCTGCTTCCGTAATTTTTTCACGGTTTTAGTAACTTGTCGAGGACATTTTCAGGCACTTTATGTGTGGCAGCTTTGCTTAAGATTTTTTTATTGATAACGTAATATTTGATTTCACTGCTTCAGCTGACATCCGCTTACCTAGCTTACTTTTGACATTGTTCAAAACACCGAAAATCCGCTATACTTTGGCGTTTTAATGTTGAAGCGACTGGATACTGATAGCTAAGACCACTAAGTTCCAAAAGGCTTCATCCTAGCCACATTTTTCTATCTGGAGACTTGAGCCCAAAATTTCACTATATCATCACCATCACCTTCTTGTTTGACCAATTGAATCTATACCATTTGTTCCCACTCAGATCTATATTTCTGGCTACAAACCTTCTTTCTCGGTGGCACTTCCATTTAAAATGTTCATGAAACATACAAAACTAAGCGAAAAGACTAACACAAAACTCGAAAATGGTAAAAACCAGTTCTTCTCAGATATTAAAGCTTAGAGGATTAATATAATGAAAAGAAAAACAGCTACATAATACCATAATATTGCAAAAGGTATATAAAAGAGTTAATGCATCAGCAACATTTTGGTCGGAGAATACCCGAACGGTAGAATCGCAACTGTTTTTTATCACACCGTGCTTCCAAGTGCCAACCAATATCAAATTTTCCGCCAGATTCCACTAGATATTTTTAGCGTTTAGATTTTTGAAAAAAAAAACGCTATAGACCCTGGAATTGCACTAAATCTAGCGCCAAGTGAGCTAAAACGGCCACACTGGAGTTACCAGCTGCTACAACCTACGCAGTACTATAGAATTTTAAAATATTAGTTTTTGTAATACTTAAATTTTGAAAAAAAAACTACGAAAAATATTGTTATTGAAATGAACATTTTTCGCATCAAAGAAACTATCCGAAGGGCAACACCGATATCTATAACTATTTTCTTAAATTATTTTTATATTTTAGAAAAATATACTTTTATAATTGCAACTGGCAAGACTTATCTATTTGACAGTCAGTTCCGTCAGTTTATTCTTCCTATTTTCTATGCTCAAAGATTCTTCATCTTCATTAACATTGACTCTCTACCCTCCATGTTCATTCATAATGTGACGTCAATTAACACAATGAAGTCATGTCGGAACGTACATAGAATTAGAACGTACCCTACGTTAAAACGCTATTTTTAGTTTTAACGGTTGTTATAATTTTGCTGAGTTACTACTAAGAAAACATATCTATATTCCATGCTACTATAAAACTATCAAGGCAAACTACTCAAGTCAACATAATAGAAATGTCTCATATTAAGAATTTAACTAATTTTTCTATTAGATAGCTTACAGATGCGCTACCGCTACTAGGCTGCACTAAAAGTATCGGGAATGGAATATTTCCACTGTTCCTGTCATATTAAAATCTTTTTAATTGAAAACCCTTGGTTTTAAAAATCGAATACCATTTATTTATTTAAAAAAAGATTCTCGGTCTTGTCACAAGGTTTTGTCAAACTTGTTTAGTCGTTGAGAAAATGGAATTGACTCGAGAAAATTCAAGAGCGATGATTTATTATGACTTTCGAAGTGGTTTAACATAAAAACAGTGTGTTGACCGGATGATTTGGTGATGAAGCCCCATCCAAAACCACAATTTATCGCTGGTTTGCTGAATTTCAACGTGGACGTGTCAAGCTCAGTGATGATCCCCGTCAAGGTCGTCCAAAAACTGCAGTCACCCAAGAAAACGTTGATGCTGTGCGTAAGCTAATTTGAGGAAGATCGACATGTGACATACCACGAAATTCAGGCAACTTTAGACATTGGCATGAGTCAAATACAAATAATCTTGCGTGAACAATTAGGTGTAAAAAGTTGTTTTCCCGATGGATACCGCATTCGCTCTGTGAAGAGCAAAAAGCGGCTCGCGTTACTTGGTGCGTCAGAACTCTCGAAAGATTCCACGCAGGATCCTCAAATGCTGTATACAACATCGTATCAGGTGACGAATCCTTGATATATGCCGTACGAACCCGAAACAAAAAACCAGTTACGAGTTTGGGTGTTCAAAAATGAGTTAAAACCAACAAAAATTGTTCGTTCAAAAATCACGGAGTGTTGAAAAAAAATGGTGGCCACGTTTGTCTCCAAAACCGGCCATGTTACGACTATTCCTCTTGAGGGACAAAGAACGGTTAATGCAGAATGCTATTCTAGCATTTGTTTGCCACAGGTCGTTTCTGAACTCCGTGAAGAGAACTGCAACCACCACATCACTCCAACACGACAATGCGTGTTCTCACACCGCACACAGAACAAAAGAGTTTTTAGAGCAAGAAAACATAGAATTATTAGACCATCCTCCCTACAGCCCCGACCTAAGCCCTAATGATTTCTATACTTTCCCTAAAATAAAGAATAAAATGCGTGGACAGAGATTTTCGTCAACTGAAGAAGCTGTGGACGCCTACAAAACGGCCATTTTAGAGGCCCCAACTTCCGAATGGAATGGTTGCTTCAATGATTGGTTCCATCGTATGGAAAAATGTGTCAAATTTCGCGGAGAATACTTCGAAAAGCAATAAATACATTTTTAAATAGTAATGTTGTGTCATTTCCTTGATTCCCGAAATTTTCTGTGCCGCTCTCGTAACTCTATGTACTAGTACTATCAAAGCTTCAATGTTTTATAAACTATGATGACGCTAGTTCGGTCTAAGGTGAACTTATTTATCACGCAGATGGTCACATGTGGTCACATGGATGGCACATGGTGATCATTAAAAAGTTGTGTTTTAGATAATAGTTTATCCTACGATATATGTACACAAAATAACTCCTCGTTACAAAATGTACTTAGGAATGAATAAATTTATAGTGCTGCAGTTTGTGGTTATATAGGCTTTCGTGGCCACGAACACATTTAATTAATTTTTCTTCATCACACATCATGTCGCGGGCGCAGTTGGTTCGATTGTGACACTCGAAACGTCCGCGGACGCATCCCGTGTCCCATTCACAGGTTCACACTGTCCGCGGACGCACAAATATCCAGCCAGCTTCTGTTCTGTTCAGTTCGGACGTCCGAACGCTCAAGAGCGACGCAAGGTCATGTCCGGGTCTTACGGCTGATAGTTTGCACAGTGTAGTATTAAATATATTGGCTAGATTTCAATAAGCAGTTTCAGTCAGGTGTCAGCCGCGGCTGACGGACGCGTCCAAGAATTTGTTCTCAGCTTTATTGTTAATAAATCTTCAATAAATAACCTGTTTCCTAATTCTATAGCAGCCAGCTTCATTTTATTTATTTTGTGCCAGCGTTCTTGGCACTATACCACGAGCAAAGTTGTGTGTTAAATATTTTAGTTTTTCCTTATCTAAGTTTTTTTTTAAATATTGTGTGCAACCTAACAATAACAATCTAACTAAAAGTTAGATTTAATGTTATACTATGTTTTTTTTAAATAAGATAGGGTGGGAAACGAGCACCCAGACCACCTGATGATAAATAGTTGCTGTGGCCCATAGAAATCTACATCTATCCTTGTATGCAATTCATCAAATGCAGATGCGTTGTCACCCGTAAGGACCAAGATGGAATGCCTCGTTTCCAGCAAAAAGGGTCTCCGGTTCTCTACACTCACCATACGAAACACAGCAGCATTAAGCTACTATTTGACGCTGGTATTCTGTGAGAGCGTGATCCTTCCCCGATCGAGCCGACCCATTCGTGCTACGGCTATACTACTAAGCAGCATGGCTCTACCACGTAGAAAAATGTTTTAGTAATTGGTATTTTTTTTACTTTTCATAGACAAGACGACGATTTATCAAATAAAAAAACTTATGTCCGGAATATATTCAATATCAATATAGCTAAACAGGCATGATGCCTATGAATTTCATATTTTAGGCATCATGCCTTGGTTGTTACTGCCTGGGTTGTTACTTGTTACAGCTGTTTCCAATAACGAAATATAGTTATAACTTGTAACGGTATCTAATCAAAAGCTATAATTTGAAAATTTTCACTCAATCAGTCCGTCTCCGTCAGTCGGCAAGATGGCGTTGCTTATGCCATTTGTGTCTGTTGCGGTTTCTATACTTTACACACCGTTTTTGCTTTTAATATTGTGTATTATATTCTTAGCATCAATTGGAAAATCTCTAGGCGTTCGGAGATTATATGTGAACATACTTTTGAAGCTTTTTGAGGTAAGTGTAATTTATTACATTCATCTAATTTAGAATTTTTAATTATATATTATGTTAGGTTAGTGCCTCTATGTGTATTCTATTTGTTAAAGTACGTCGCAGTTGCAATCGGTTGTAGATCAACTGAATTTTGTATTAGTTTGTAGAAAATTCTATTTGCATAAACTAAGGTTATGTCAGTATCTAATCGTCAGAGTATTCCTGTGACTCATGTAATCTATAATCAAAATATCGATACATGTTGCAGTTAAAGGCTTAACGCTTTTATTATCAGAATTCTATCTTAATTAATGACATTGTTGAATATACAACAAAGGACAGAGGTACAGCTTGCGGAAGAATATAAACACAAGTGTGTTTTCAATCAAGACACTTCAAGACTATTCCAGTACAGTACAGTAAGTAACAGCTTTACAGATGTGAAGCTGTTACTTTCATCAGAAATGATAAATATACTAATGTCAAGGAAAACTTTTGGGTAGATAGTATTTGTGAAGAGCTTAATGTTTACATTTTGAAATATTATCATGAAAGTGATTTGCTTTTAAAATATGTTGCAGTCTGGCTTATCTGGCCAATAACAGTGAACTGCTAGATGTTTTCATTGCCCATAGTATGAAGAATTTGACTTAAACTTGCTAGACCATGAATACCATGATAGAACTCTCCATGCTATAGTATTGTAACATGTCTCATACCCTTGCTTCCTATGTGTTATATTATATTGTATATATTTATAATTTTTTTCACCACCTACTCCACATTACTTACGTAATTTATATTTACTATATAAATAATATATTTTACTATAATATTTGTTCCTTTTATTTGTTAGTGATGTTTGTATTTTTTTCTTTGTTACAAAAGATACTAAATATCTCTTATTATTATGTATGTATTTCTATATCCTTATTTAGTAAAGCCTTGTGGTGATATTAATGCTAATTACGGGTAATGCTTCCTTATATTTATGCGAACACTACACATTTATCAAAACTACTTTTATAGATTTTATCGCATTTAATTTTAATTATTTTTAATTCTCGATGCTGGAAAGCACCCAAAACGTCGGGAATTAAAAATAATTAAAATTAAACATGATAAAATCCGTAAAAGTAGTTTTAATCAATGCTAATTACGGGTGTTAATCAACTAAAATGCATATGAAAATTAGATTGTGTGTTCTAGGATATGAAAATTAGATAGTGTGTTCCAGGATATTGAGTGTTAGTTCATTTTCATCTATTTGTAAAATTATTATAACCTGGCTAAATTATTATACCTTATTTGTTTGACACATACAATATAATTAAAAAAAAACATCAATAAGCATCGATCACTAATAAAGAACTAGATACACAATCCCATACAAAAGTTCTCTAAAAACTGTCGCCAATTGTTGTGGTGTAATTCTAGTTGAAATAAATATACATTTGTGTAAATTCAACCTTAAATACATTGTCTACAGTTGTATTCACAAAGATACGTACGAAAAGCAATAAATTTTTATGACCGAGGCTCGTAGCTTGGGCAAGGAATCATTAGAGTCGAACTGCCCAATACTTTTGGTTACTGTTATTTTAATTTTAAAATGTTTCAAACTTGTTTTAAAAACTGGTGTACATAAATCATATTCTATTCTTTTCTGTGGTGTATTATATGTAATCATTATAATTTACCTGAATGTAAATACGTTTTTGGATAGGACATCACATTCATTTAGTAAATAAAGTACTTGAAACAGTCATATTTATTTGTTCTTCATCTTATGTCAATAATTTAAAAATATTACTTGACAAAGAACTTAAATTTTAATTCAATAGTTACTAAATGTAAAAAGTATGTACAGAAAGTTGTAAGTCGTAGTCACATATTCATCACTTTCTAAAACATGCTTCGAACATACAACGCTTCCTTGGGTCGGCTTGAAGAATTCTTCGGACCTTTGACATGACTGATATCCATTCCGCACACCTAACTGGGTCTCGAGGAAAGCTGAAAAATTAAAAATAAAATCTCACATCTTTAATTTTACTACATGCACATTTTCAAAATGAAGTCTATAAAATGTTCTATAATATTTAGAAAAACTATAGAAGTCTCATTAAACGAAAAAAAAAAAACAATCATACTTTAATAATAAAAAAATAATAACGTCTCCAACAAATGGAACAGAGTCAACGCACGTACCTCGAACAATTATGACTTACTTTATTAAGACTTAATTTAAAAAATGTTTTACGGAGATTTCTTGACAAATATAAGTATTTACAATACAGTGATAAGAATTAAATAATGATAATATTAATACGTACCGAAATTAGGAAATTCCATCCTTTTTTAGCGTCCTGGATGTGTGATTTTTACACTTTTTAAACGAGCAGAGGCATGTTTACCGTCGGAGCGTTCGAATGTAACTAGATTAAAAGCGCACCCAAATGTTCGAATGGGTGCTCATTCGGTGAGGTCGTTTTTCGTCACTGATTGTGTATCTAGTTTTTGTTAGTGATCGATGTCAATAAGACTAAAAAATGAGTTTAATCAATCTCAGTTTTTGTGAAATAGTATTCACTCATACATCATTGGGATATATACATACATATATTGTTTTTATTAATTACATTCAAACACACACACACATATATATATATATATATATATATTTTCAAGCCAAAATTGTCCGGATATTATAGGCGAAATAATTCTGAAATAGATGTGTGCAAAACTATCCAAGGTATATGAATTCTTTTGGTAAAATTTTATTTATCCTCTCAAATGGCAAGCGTCTAAATTTGACCGCTTTGATATTCCGTCAAAATTCAAGAGGTCAAATGTGACTGCACCCACCCACAGCACTTTAACCCATCAATACATATGTTTAGAGACTACTTTTCTATGAAGAAGTTTGGCATTATAGAATCAATATGAAATTGTCTATCCACTAGTGGAATAAAAAGTCAGTTAGTTTATGGATATTTATAATGACTTTTTATTCCACTAGTCAATCTACGTTCATTTCATACACGATTTTTGTGTGAATATTATTGTGTTGATTTTTGAATTTTTCTAGTGTTTTATTATAAAATTGTAATGAAAGTTTTTGTGTGAATATAATTTATCTTTTTACGTAAATAAATTCGAGTTATATATTACTCGATAATTGTGATTTTCACACTGCCAACATACACTTGGTACATATTGTTATCAAAATAAAATAAAATATTTTTGTAATGAAGTAAAACCTGACTTTTGTTTAGACCACAAGATAGAGAATTTTGTATAGATTTTATATTGCCATACTTCTTCATAAAAAAGTTTTCTCTAAATATAAGTTTTAATGCTTTCAAATGTGTGGGTGCGGTCGCATGCGACCGCTGGGGATATGCCGGATGCATGCAACTGCATGGGATTTTTATTGGGATTGAAGAGTAAATTTATTTTAGTTTTAACGAGTAAATACAACATTAACTCTCATGCCTTGTCCCCCACAAGGGTATGCAGTGACTGTGGACTTTCTTTTGACACAATCCTGACACTTCTTGTCTACTTTACACCTATATATCTAATACCAGTAATGGTTAAAAACTCCCATCTAGTGTACTTGGCGATTCACTAAATATGACACCATGGGAATTTTACATATGTTTTAAACTCTGGCTTGAAGATGGACCGAAGAGGAATTGCAAGTAAACTTTTCAATAAAATGTGTAAATTGCAATGATTCAGGTAGGAGGTGTTGTTTTTATTGACATGTGTTTGTGGCGTAAGATAACTAACTACTCGATATCATCCAGTGGCGAAGCTAGAGCTCCAAGCTAGGGCAAGCCCAAGATATAAATTGACAAAAATTTAGATTGTTGTTTTAGCAGTTTTATAAAAATACACCAATCTTGATCTGTCACCACGCTTCAGTTTCATATTCAGTGCTGTCAAGGATGTGTTTAACAAAGCACACAGAAGGCATACCACTGCTAGATAGATTGTATTACATATCAGCAATTTATTTTAGTTTGTTTAAGCGAAAGAAAAAAATATTTACATCCAATACAATACATGAACAATAGTAAAACATGAACAAAGTAAAAAAAAACTATGTACAAAATTAAAAAAAAAACAAATTGTTTACATTCTAATGGATAAGAGATAAGATAAGATAAGTGGAATCGTCTCGCTTTCTTATGGAAAAATTTAATTACGTCCACGTAAAATGTTGGTGAACGTTTTAATTGTACCAATAACTGTTGTCTAATTGCGATAATTGATAAGTCTGAAATACACTCTTAACCTCGTGTATTATCTCAACAAAGTTTAAAGATTTCCTCTCCGATTAGCACTTTAACACACTTCAATTCATCACAAGGAACACTATTATCCTCCATTTTCATTAAAATAAATTTTGAACTCGTAATATTAAATCGCTTAAGATTAGCACACAGAGTAAATAAACATTGAAATGTGAAATGAACTTGCAAACGTATTGCCCGCGCGCCTCCGCTTTTAACAAATTTATTCCCAAAAGCCTGGCTTTAAACCTCTATACTAATTGCTATATGTACAATCGTAGTTATATTTCATTATAGAATATTTTGCCATAGGTTAGAAAGAGAGCGATCGTCTTCTCGAAAACCCCGTAAAAAGCCCACGCGAGCGAGGGAGACAACTAATAACTATTAAAACTCATTTTTTATGACGGCAGCAGTATCGCTAAGCGCTAAGGCAATACGAGGTCATCGGTCGACATGTGTCGAACTGTGGAGTGCGCGGGAAATTTGAAATAGCTTGAAACATTTTACAAGTTATTTTATTAGTTGATATTATTGATTGATTCAGTTTTAATAAGGCAAGCCCGGCTTTTCGGCTTTTATGGAAGCTTCTGATATCATCCCATGAGTGTTGTAAAAAATGTCAGAGGGAAAGGAAACACAGGAGATGGGCAGCAGCATCCTTCTGATAACAACTAACGTATTATTAATAGCAGCATTTGCCATGCATGGCCACTATTGTTATTATCCACTACCATTATATACGCAATCGTGTTTTTATAGAATAAGGGTGACAAAGTAGCACACAGTGCACCTGATAGTAAGCGGATGCTGTGGCCCATTGACATCTACATTTATCTTCGATTATGAATCCAATTGCAGATGCTTTGTCATGCCTGAGGACAAAGATAGAGTGCCTCATTTCCAGTAAAAAGGGTCTTCGGATCTCTACACTCACCGTATAATGCACAACAGTATTAAGCTGCTATTTTACGCTAGCATTCTGTGAGAGCATGGTCCTTCCCCGGTCAAGCTGACCCATTCATGTTACAATGATAATATAGCTGCAGCGTTGCTCTACCATGTGTTAAATCTATGGGGAGTCTTATATTCAAAAGTGGACTTTATATAGGCTGTAAGGAAAGGAAAGTCACCCTGCATTTGCACAAAAACTAAAACAGTCTTTATAAATACATAACTATGACTATGGTAATGGGCTTGTTTGCATATAAACTTATAACCGGAATAATTTAACATAAGAATATATATAGATATAATTATGCTATGTTATCTGGGGAAGATTCATACACAAGATAAAATTTAAATTACTCTAAAAATAAGATAAATACAAATTACTAGCATAACAGAGTTATAATCTAATTAATTTGCACATATTTCACAAGAATTTAAGTTAACCTACTTTCTCCGTTCATTCCGTGTCTGTAAGATATAATCAGTCTTATTACATGTAGGTTATAATTAGTCACAGGCTTACATTAGAATAGATAAATATAGTCCTTATGGCATAATCGCTGGAGGACCTAAGCAGTATGCTCAATGACCTCAATAGTGTCTCCCAATCGTTAGGTCTTAAGATGAACATGGACAAAACAAAGACCATGTTTGAAGTCCATGTCACACCCATGCCAGTAGTTGTTGGGAGTACTAAGCTCGAAGTTGTTGACAAGTATGTTTACCTGGGACAAATAGTCTGACTAGGTAAGTCCAACTTCGACTGAGAGGTCAATTGACGGAGTCAACTGGCCAGCGTTTAGGAAGTTACGACACATCTTCTCGTCAGGTATACCTGACGTGAAGGTGTGTTATAATTATATATGGTTGTAGCACGAATAGGTCGGCTCGACTAGGGAAGGACCACACTCACAGGATATCAGCCTGGAATAGCAGCTTAATACTGCTGTGTTTCGTATGGTGAGTGTAGAGAAACAGAGACCCTTTTAATTGGAGACGAGGGATTCCATTTTAGTTCAAGTCTTACAACGCATCTGGCACTTTGATTCTTAATTAACGATAGATGTAGACATCTATGAACCACAGCATCCACTTAACATCATGTGAATTGTGTGCTCGTTTGCAATACTTATTATATTTATAAAATCCTTAAGTTAACGATACCGACTTTCCAAAGAAGCCACACATGTAGTAGCCGTGTAAGAGGTAACAGTAACATTAATCTTTATTGATAAAAATATTACATGCACAAAATTTACAGTGGTAATTAGCCCCTAAACTAGGATATAATACCTGTAATTGAGGCTACTTTCGTTCCTTATTATTAGTTCTATTACTATAATTTGTTTATCTATGAATTATATTTATAATGTTTATTTATTATGTAATATTAACAAGTATTATTTAAAACGTTAAATTTATGACAGTAAAAAAGGTGAATAAAAAAAGCAAATTCATGTTGTGTGCGTGCGTGCGTGCAGGCGTGTGTTCGTGCGTGCGTGCGCGTGTGTGTGCGCGTGTGCGTGTGTGCGAGTGTGTGTAAAGTAAGAATATCTACTATCCCATATCGTCCCGTACGTAATTTCGGACGCGGCGGCTGAAGTCCGAAGTTTCAACTCAGAGTCATGTGCACCGGACAGGATAAAGTGCACGAATGTCTGTGCAAGCACTCTCTATTTCCTTTCTTCAATAGTTTAAACCCTGTACCCTTGAGTTTTTGATAGATTTTGTCATTTTTATCGTACTTGTGTAAATGTAACATCAAGTCTGAATCTGCACGCCTTTTGTGTAGTGTTTTAGTAGATTTTAGCATATTTACTGTAATTACGATGATTGATCGTAATTAATTAAATCTTTAAGTTTGTTTATGCAACATTTTAAAATTCTTTGGCAACAATATCTGCTCTGTGCGATTGTTTGACCATAGACTATTATGTGTTTGACAAATAACATTGGCAGTATAGATGTAAACAATGATTTTTTATTATAATTAATTGAATATATTTGTAACAATTATTATATGTAGGTATATATTTTTTCGACAACCGATGGGAAAAATGGTTCTGCCACTCGTGGCAGCCTTGTACCGGTAGGCGAAGTGTATGGCGACCCCCCACTATATGGAGTGACGACCTGGTAAGACCATAAAAATGTTTACTGTGCAAAAACTTACACTCTGTGCGCGCAAAATTAAAATGGAGTACAAAGTTTTCCTTTCAAGTAATTATATACACCTAGATAACTTCTAGATTTATAGATATATTGTGTCAGTATTTTCTTGAAAATGTACTTCGATTCTTATTATCTCGTTGGTTGTGGGTTCATATCTAAGGAGGTGATCGTATATAACCTCTAGGTTAAAACAATTTATATTATCTGATATTAATACATTTGCACAATAGATTATGATACAATAATAACTTATTACAACAAACTCCAAAGTGAACACACTTTTACACATAAACACGCATAAACACTCACACCTGTCACCCAGAGGGGTAGATAGAGGGTAGAGACAGAGATTACTGACTTCATTGGGTACAATTCTGACACACCTCTCTCGCCTTATCCTCGTCAACATTACACATGCTCGTCGGTTAAGGGTCTACTCTTAATTTAAGGCGACAGCGTGAAAAAATGCACCTCCTTTCATCGAATAGTATAGGACTATGTGACACCACTAACGAAAGTGGGATTTTGATATAAGTAAATTCATGTCTTTATCTTGAATTTGACTGCTCAAAAACACGATTGTGTAATTTTGACTCGATAGTAATTATTTGCGAAAACACATCTAAAAATCATTACAGTTCAAATTACAACGAAATCATTTGATCTATATGCTTGGGAATCACTCAAATATATTCATAACACCAATATTCTTAATTTACTTGCTCATTATTTTGATAACTTAAATCAATAATTTTTTAAAAAAAATTTTAAGATTCTGACAATTTCTAAGCGCTTTTAATCGTCGCGGGTGCTACGCAATTTTAGACCTTATGACGGCGTTTCTTCAAATTTTTATAGAAATTATGTATTCACTCGGATCAGTACGGCGATAGCGTTTTCGATGTGTCGTCTTAACCCATTTTCAATATATCGCCAATTTCGTGGACAAACTTTATCCTAGGGCGTCCTTTCCCGAATCTGCCGTTCACTTCTGCAACAGAAATTCGCTTTGTCGTCACACTCTCCTCATTAATTCTTTCTGCATGACCAAACCACCGAAGTGTTTTTTTCTTAATCCTGGTCACATCATCTTGCAAACCACACTCTTTTCTTATCACACATATATACACTCGTGAGCAACTGAATCGACTCACCCTTTCAAAATTTGGAGCTTTTTATCAAAAATGGTTTTTATACAGTAAATAAAACGTTATGTTTTGGTAGTTTAATAGCTTAGCTTCAAAATGATACCATTATTATAAATATGTACCCAGTACTTTTTAAATTAATCAAGTTTGTATGGGAACGCAACAAAAGCGGAGTTAATTAAATATTGGGTTGAACAAAATTATAATAAAACAGAAAATGTTTGTTTAATACTCAAATTTATTGCCTCAATACTTGGTGCTGCCGCCCTTAGCTTTGATAACACAACTCGAAGATGGTTTTTCATCAACCTGATAAGTTTTTTAATCAGTTCCTGAGGAGGCATTTCCCGTTCTTCTTCCAGCGCTATCTTCAGTTCTGCGACGCTTGTAGGCGCGGGATTTCTGGCTCGTACCGCTTGCGCTCGTCTCATACATGGTCAATGGGATTAACATCAGGATTTAGTGCTGACCAGTCCATGGTCCGAATGCCAACTTCATCCATGAACTGACACGGTGACAAGTAATTCGTGCTGTATGACACCAGACATTGTCATGCATAAAAAGGAAGATGAATCCTTCATAAGAAAAGACATGGTCCAAAATATCTTCCACATATCATGCAGTAGTCAGACCGTCTCCTGGGGCTCCAGCAGGGTCGAAAACGAGTCCCGTTTTTCCTTCCAGCGAAATGCCTGCCCACATTATGCACGAGTCACTGCTGTAGAATATTGTTTCGGCAAGGCAGCACTGCGCAAACTGTTAGCCTGGATGTCTGTAGACACTAGCTCTCCTGTCATTGCCATGTAGACATACTGCATTCATCAGTAAACAGGACAGACCGCCATTGCTCAGAACTCCAATCAAGGAGCTCGAAAATAGAAGGCGCGCTTGTCGGTAAGCTGTGGAGAATTTTGGGCCTCTGGTAGGTCGTCTTGGTAAGAGTTTCGCTTCTCTCAATCGTCTTCTGACCGTCCATTGCATAGAATACTATATTAGTGGCTACACGGGCTCCGCCCACTCCCCCGTTCTATTATGTATGTGATTATAGTATTCTATGGTCCATTGACTGAGATAAAAAAAATAACTGAACGGAAAAAACCTTTGTCACTTAATAAATACAAAGACAAAATTGTAAATTGTTTGCTAAACCTTAATTACCTAGAAACAGTGTGCTACAACTATACTACTAATATAACTGCAGCATGGCTCTACCACGTATGTATATATAGAAAGAAGTTTCATAATCGTGTGCATAAAAATCTGGCAAACCTTTTTTTTATAGGATAGGGTGACAAACGAGCACACAGTCCACCTGATGGTAAATGAATGCTGTGGCCCATAGACATCCACTTCTTCAATCTTCAATTAAGAGTCAAAATGCAGATGTGTTGTCACTCCTGAGGACTAAGGTGGAATGCCTCGATTTCAGTAAAAAGGACCTCCGGTTCTGTAAACTCACCATACGAAGCACTGCAGTATTTAGCTGCTATTTTAAGCTGGACCAGGACAGGACCATGCTCTCACAGAATGTGAGAGCATGGTCCTGTCCTGGTCGAGCCGACCCATTCGTGCTACAAATGTAATATAGCTGCAACGTAGCTCTACTACGTATAAAAATCGTCTTCGACTGTTTTTCTACTTACCATCAGGTTAGATGGTTGTCAAGAGTATAATAGACTATCTCTTTGCATATTCTATCTCATCTACCACTGACAACTTTCATTAATTATTCTTGTAATTTATTTTGAATTAAGATGATTCTATTCTAAAGAAACACAGAAAAAAAAGTAAGAACAGGACTTATGACTGCTATAGGGGTTTGCACTTGCTTGTGGCTAAGTGCCACCACTAATTATGAAGTCGCGTGTAAGATTGCCGGGTCGGACAAAATGTAATCGGCCTGTACTGTCCCACTGATCTCTTGGACGTTCGTCGAGCAAGAGTGCTGTGTCCATCGGCGGATCTTTCCCTTGCCTTCGCTCGTTTTCGTTCGGTAAGTGTGTACACGGCATTAGTGGCGATGTTTGAAAGTAATTCGTGTTAAGACACGGAAAAATAAAACTGATGAATACCAACTATGCTCTATTCGTTGACCGGAATTGATTTGCTCCTTATTATCAGTTTTATATATATTTTAATAACCGTTTCAAGCTTGGTTCCAAATATTAGCTATTCTTCTGTCGATCTCTATTGTCATTTTATGTTATTACCTCAGAACAATGACAAACATATTATCATATTATGTTACTTACTCTGTGTTTATTACAGGTTATAAACTGACATAATATACTCAATTATGTATTCTCTAACCACATTTCCAAGCTGTATCGTGTACTTGGCATTATTTGACTGTCTCTGGTCTAGTGTTCGAAACTCGGGTCAGGTTTATGTGGTAGAGCCATGCTGCAGTAATACTGGTATGGTTGTAACACGAACGCTCTCACGGAATACCAACGTAAAATTACTTTGGTATTACGTAAATCACCATACGAAGTTTCGTATGGTGAGTGTAGAGAACCGAAGACCCTTTTTTAATGGAAACGAGGCATTCCATCTTAGTCCTCACGGATGACAACGCATCTGCATTTTGATTGATGTAGATGTCTATGGGCCACACCAACCACTTACCATTAGGTGGGCTGTGTGCTTGTTTGTCACTCTAAACCCTTATCCTGTATAATAGAGGACAAAATCAGTTATTGAGTTTTTCTGTCAAGAACTTTGGCGGTGTTACACGTCCGTGCCTGAAAAAGCACTTAAGGGGATATAGTAAGTCAGCTCAAATTCTAATTTCATCCCCACTTGCCCGCGCGTCGTATGCTATGTACCAACATGTTTGTAATCACTAATACTGTAAGTAGAAAGGTACCGTTAGACACTTATTTCATTAGGTTTATCATATTTATGCCTGCTTCTTAACGCCAACCCAGTCACTTCTTATTTTTATCACGGTTATTTCCCATTTTAATTTTACGTCGTCCTGTTGCGTAATGTGTATTCTGATCGTAAGCGACACAACTTCTCCCTTCAAAAGCCAGAGCGATACTAACGGGGCGACAGGAATCAAGCTTACGCGCCGATAGTTTAGGTAATTTCTTTTTACAGTGAAAATAATGGTATTTTAAAAAAAGTAAATAACATAAGCACTGCTTTATAGTTAGTTCAGTTAGTATGCAAAGTTTCATGATCTTTTTTAAAGTATTTTATGAATAACAGCGGTTTATTGTATGTTGCGGTATAACTTTGGATTTTTTTCTATCGAGAAAATTTTACGAAATCGTGTTTTCGTCTAACATAATCCTTAACATTAATCCTCAACTTTACCATATATTTATTTAAAAATGAATGCTGCAATATTTTCGGCATAACGAAGGATCTTGCTAAGCCATTTGAGATTATATTTCCCCTTAAAGGCGTTGATCTTACCCCTAATTCTTTCCGGTTTTGTCTCATTACCGTCCTTTCGGACTACGCGAGTGAGGGAATAGAGAGCTAAGTCTTCGGTACGTTTTAATTAATTATATTTAGACTCCAATACAGACGTCTGGTTCTTATATAAATTCAATAAATGGTTTTGTTTTTTCAATATTATTTTTTACACGTGGTAGAGCCACGGTTGACTCGACCGGGTAAGGACCACTTTCTCACAGAATACCAGCGTAAAATAGCAGCTTAATACTGCTGTGTTTCGAATGGTGAGTGTAGATATCCGGAGACCTTTTTTACTGGAAACGAGACAATCCATCTCGGTCCTCGGGAGTGACAACTCATCTGCGTTTTGATTCTTAATCGTGGATAAATGTTAATGTTTATGTGGCACAGCATCCTCTTACCATCAGGTGGACTGTGTACTCGTTTGTCACCCTTAGTCTATAAAAAAATATCCTTCTTCTTCTTCCAAGTTCAATATCCTTACTGTACTGTTCCGCGAAAATCGTTCGTCCAATACGCCGAACAAACTATTTGCCAAGTGGCCTATTTAATTCACAAGTCCCCGTCGCAGTCTGGAGCGTCCGACGAAATGCTGATTCACTTCACATTCACTGAGCAAGTCATTGTGATACTGCAGTTCCGAGAAGTCGTGCTGTAGTTGTAACAATATGCCGGGCTACTAAGTGTTATTAAAATGTTCCTATAAAGCTTCCGTTTTGAGAGCTTTAAGCTTTCAGTGGCTGTCGGAAGTGGCACCAGTACTTGCGCATAGACTCGGACACTTTGCACACTTATCACATGAGCTATAATTCTGTTGAGACTAGTCCGGCAAAGGACCCGGGTAAAATAGCAGCTTAATGCTGTTGTGTTTCTCATGGTGAGTGTAGAGAACCGGAGACCTTGTTTACTGGAAACGAGGCATTCCATCTTAGTCCTCACGGGTGACAATGCATCTGCATTTTGACTCTTAATTGAAGATAAATGTAGATGTCTATGGGTCACAGCATCCACTTACCATCAGGTGGACTGTGTGCTCGTTTGTCACTCTTATAAAAAAATAAGACAAAAAGAGACACACCTATTGAAAGATGTTGAGTGTAATTTATGTGTAGAGTTTAATATGACAGGTGGTCATATTTGGTCTCTTTTTACTATGCCAAATATGATAATAAGTATATTCATATCTTCTACTTTATTAGAAAAATGGCATCCCAATTTTAGCAGTATTATGTGTGACGCTATTTTTCAACACATATAGTCTTTAAGGTACACATTATGATTCCGTTCTCAATATTAGCAACAATCGACATCAATATACTCGTTGTACTTTATTTTTCTATATTTTATTTATTGGTTATATGGAAAAAATAGAACTAGACTTATTATTATTAGGATGAAGTAAATTGTTTTCGAAATCAAATAATGATGATCATAATACATTGCAAATATTTGTCTCGCCAACATCCAATACATTTTCAACTTTCAACAACTTTCAAAAATTACATTTTCAATTTGGTTACGTGTTTACAGTTAATATCTACCGTGAAACCCATATATTAAGGTTAGAGATAACTTGGCAGTAATATACCAGTTGAATTTAACTCGATTTCACAATGACCTTTTCAACGATATACGGGGTTATTTTCCAATAACTGTTCAGCAAAGAAGGTTCAGAATAAGTAATAGGTAAATAGTGAAGAAGAATAATTTAAAAAAAAACTCTAAAATTGTCCTTTTTATCTTTAGAATTAAAAATGCGTGGTATTACATTATTTTAACTGATTGCTACGCACGCACACATTCGTAAGGGTCGATCGGTAGGAAAACAAACCGGCCAAGAGCGTGTCGGGCCACGCTCAGTGTAGGGTTCCGTAGTTTCCCGTCCGTCACAATAAGTGTTCCCACTTATGAGTTTAAAGGTGGGTATCCATTATGTTCGCGCTCCTGCAACTGCTCCCGGTAGTGGGTACTGTTGTTTCCATCCAAGTTCAAAAGGATTTTCCTAGAAAGTCCTTATAAAGTTCTACTTTTCAGATTTTTTTCATATTTTCTAAACTTATGGTTCAAAAGTTAGAGGGGGGGGGGGCACATTGTTTTTTACTTTTGGAGCGATTATTTCCGAAATTATTGACATTATCAAAAAATGATTTTAGTGAACCCCTATTCATTTTTAAATACCTTTCCAACAATATATCACACGTTAGGGTTGAAATTAAAAAAAAAATCACTTCCCACTTTACATATAGGGGGGCTACCCTAATAAAACATTTTTTTTCCAATTTTAATTTTAGCACTTTGTCGGCGTGATTGATACACATATTGGTACCAAATTTCAGCTTTCTAGTGCTAACGGTCACAGAGATTAAGCGAGGACGGACAGACGGACAGACAGACATGGCGAAACTATAAGGGTTCCTAGTTGACTACGGAACCCTAAAAACGTTGTCCATAAATCACATTCAATTTGGGATAATTTCAAATAAAAGTAGAAGCCTTACTTACTCGTATTTTCAAAAATTGCAATAACGGTATATCATTATTCATATATTTGAACTTAAGTGTAAAATTTCGCTACTCTGAAAAATAATCCTGTATGTATTTTAACATAACACGATAGTGCGAAATTTCGCATTACTCAACTACGTTTTTGTTGTAATTTGTCGGATGAAGTTTGAACCTGATTAATTTAAATCCTTAATTTTACAAAGTTCCAGACGAAATAAAATTATCGATATCGTTTTTTGTTTCGCTAATGGCACATCAATTGTAGTGTCTATGGAATGTAAAAAACCGCAACAACCTTGTGAAAGAAAGAGGGTGAGAATAATATAGCTATCTTATTTTATCTTTGCTGTTAGTCTAATAAAGTCCACTGCTGAACATAGGCCTGCCCATAGAATACTATAATACATACATAATATAACGGGGGAGTGGGCGGAGCCCGTGTAACCACTAAAAAGTCACTAACACGTCAATTCACACGTATGAATGTCAACACGAGATGTGTTGTGACGTTACAATCGTTTCCAAATTTCGCATGCAAATTATTTAGAAAATGCCAAATTGCACGCTGTTAACAAATAAATATGTATGAAAATTTAGACGATTTTTAATGATGATCTTGAACATTAATAAAAAGTCTAAAATGTGTAAATTTACTCAGTCTGTCAACACAACGAATCGGGTTTGTAGTAGTGATAATACGACGTAATTGCTTGTATGTGTGCTCCCGGCAACGGCGATCCCCGTATAAAATAAGGTTTAGAGTCATTCTGTTGTGTATTATAGTATTCTATGGGCCTGCCGCATAGATTGGGGGAATATTCGCCATAGTCGCCACGCATGGAGTGTAAAGTTATAAGGAGAACCGTCTCTGTTTTAAAAAGTGTCCGTAGGAAAGCGCTAAATAAGGGTGGCGCCACTGTAGCTGGAGGGTAAATTTTAAAGAACATTTTATAACTTTTTATTGCACGGAATTTCACCATAATTCTTTTTAATAATAATTATTTTATTGTTTTAAAATTTTTTGTTTTCAAAATTACTCTCTAAGTGTTTCACGGTGACTTTTTCTAGGTTATGTTTACAAAATTATTAGACAACGTGAGTAGTTGAGGTTTTAAGTACTGCAGTTTCATCAACTACTTTAGTCACTACAAATATTAAATTCCTCAACTCAGCACACTTCACTCCGTCGACAACTGCTAAGTTCATTTCATACCCTCTAGCTACTCCAGCGCTGTTGTGGAGAGTTTTTGAACTGTTATTTACGCATACAGTTGGACACTTTTTCAATTATTCTCCTATGTGAGATGGTTTTCTTTACCTCTACACTCCATGTCGCCACAGTTGTGGGTTGGCAACCGCAGTTTTTTCTGGTCGTTATTAGGAAGATACCCATCTTTCTCCTCTGTCGCCAAAAGGCGACAGATCCCGTGGTATGGTATGGGGTATTAGATATAGTTAAATCGCCACTACACTGTCTTATTTTGTACCACGTAAAATTTTATATGCATAGGGTTCAACTCTAAGAATTTTGTTATTATTTGAAGTTAGCTTTATGCTATTTAGGGTCGCCAGATGGTCGGGATTCATCTGAATTCTACCGACATTCTAAATGATCTCCAGACTCCCGACAAAACTCAAAATCTCCAGACGAACAGCTTCTCTTCACATCACAGCTGCCTTTGATTTAATAAAAGCTGAGTTAGTAATTAGACTGAAATTTGAAGTGCGTTTTTTGAATTTTAAATCTTTACTGAATACTACTAAAAGATCTAAATTGGTGGACTTAGTAAATTCCAATGCGAAATACATGTGGGCAAGTTGAGTGAACTTAAGTTAGTTATGTGTCAACAATGTTGTGTTTTTCTGGCCTATTACTAAAAAAAATGAACTTTTAAATTTTTTTTAAATATTTGTTTCTCCCGACAACAAGCCCAAAATCCAGACCTTTTCAAATTTTGTCCAGATATTTTGGTCTTTCGATCTGGCATTCCTAATGCTATTACTTTGACCGGTGACATAATATATTGTGATACGTATAATCTAACTTAGTTTACTATCTATACTCGTATTACGTTCTAAGCTATTTATATGTAAGTTATTTGTCACTATTTTTGTATACCTTTAAAAGTATTTTTTTACTTGATAACTACAAATAAAGATTCTTTTTAGATTTTTTGACTGCCTCGTTGGTCTAGTGGTGGTAGTAGTGCGACTGCTGATCATTAGGTCCTGGGTTCGAATCCCGGGTCGGGCCAAAAAATCAATTATTGAGTTTTTCCGTCAAGAAATTCTCAGTAGCTGCCCGGAGTCAGGAAGTTGGCGGTGTCTCACCCCCGTGCCTCGGAAAGCACATAAAGCCGTTGGTCCTGCGCCTGTTCTCTCTCCGGTCGTGTCGGTTTACCGTCCCATCGGATTATGAGAGTGAGGGAATAGAGAGTGCACCTGTGCTTGCGCATACACTTGGGCACTATAATCCCGTCCTGCGCCAATGGCTAGCCTCCGTTCAGGCAGGCCGTGGCCGAAATTCGTTCTGGAGGTCATTATTTGTCACTATATTTGTATACCTTTAAAAGTATTTTTTCTTGATAACTACAAATAAAGGTCTTTTTAGATTTTTGCTTCACTTGTGCGGTAAGACTCCCAAATGATTCTAAGCCAACGGGTGTAGGCTTTTATAAGTGATTGAGGGTATCTGAATATTGTGACAATAATGGTGGTATATTTTTAAACCCCGACGAATAAGTTTGACCGCTATGTGTGTCCGTAGCTCGTAAACGGGTAAAGTGAAGGTAGAGCCATGCTGCAGTTATATTAGCAGTACAGTTGGAGCACGAATGGGTCGACTCGACCGGGGAAGGACCACGCTCTCACAGAATACTAGCGTGAAATAGTAACTTAATGCTGCTGTGTTTCGTAAGGTGAGTGTACGGATCTGGAGAGCCGTTTCACTGGAAACGAGGCGTTCCATCTTAGTCCTCAGGGATGACAACGCATCTGCGTTTTATTCTTAATCGAGGTTAAATGTATGTAGATGTCTATGGGCCACGGCATCCACTTACCATCAGGTGGACTATGTGCTCGTTTGTCACCCTTATTCTATAAAAAAAATAGCGAGCAACGCCAGGAGTGATTTAGACCTTTAGCTGAAAATTTTGATGTATTATTTTTGTGTAGTCGTAAAATTTATAAAGTAAATGGCCATTGACGATTTGTTAAAAAAAATCGAAATGACACATTCGGCCCACACTTAAGGCCCGTTCAGTCGAGGCCGACGCGGGATCTAGTAAAAAAAAATTATAACCTTAAGATAAGAAGTTAATAAAATTACAATTTAGTTGAATTAATATTTCACCTCTTGAGCGGTTATCAGAGGAAACGACATTCATTACATTATTTATTGACTTTTAATCTTAAATAATACCGACACAGTATATTTAAAAAAAAATATTACTAAAACAACATAATCTACACTTTTTTAAGCTATGAAATCTGTTCAAAAATTCATTTCTTTCTATTTTTTTATTTATTTAACATGTTTCTTATTATTTATTTATTTATTTAACATAATAAAAATTCACACAGTTATAGTTTTTTGTTGGCAGAATAAAATGCTCTCTTACTTCCTAATTCTTAACATGCAAAAAATAAAGTAAAGAAAAAAAATAGCTTAATGCAATTATACTACCAGTAATATCACAAACCAATAGTAGTAATATAACATTAATCAGTCATTTAAAGGACAACGGTATTTTTCATATAAGCATAATAAATGTTGCATGTGCGCATACACATACATACATATGCATACATAACTATTACAACTTACCTATAATGTTGTACAATGGATCGTCAGGATACATTCAATTTTTACTATTTATTGGTATAAAGTTTTTTAAACTGTTTTTTTTTAGTAATTCGTAAGGCATTCTTGTGGTAAATTGTTATAAATTTTTGTTTATTAAGTGTTGGAATTGGCGTCTACCTGGTGGCAGGAAAAAATTGTGGATTCCTCCTTGACAAAGATATCAATGTTTCTCGACCTGCATATAAAAAAAATAAAAACGTACACTCGAGCTTAAATTTTTTTGAAGTTTGCTTAATACGAAGAATTCTGAGGTCGACTAGATTTAAAATTTAGGGTATCAGATTATTAAGGTATTCTTAAATACCCCACGCGTTTAATACTGATAAATCACGAGGAGCGCATGCGTAATGTAAGCGATTATTTAACCTTTGACTAGTTGACACTGACAGATATAGCGTGGAATAATATTGAAATAATAGGCCGGGGAAAGTTTCTTCGTGTATTTTGTTTGTATAAAAACTGTTTGTATCTGGCTGGTTTCAATATCAATACATATATGACATTAAAAAAAAGAAAACTAAAAAGTAAAATACACTTTCCCGCTATTTTTCAATTGTTTTTCTGTCCGCCAAAATGAGTGAATCTAACGAAGAAATGTGATACCTAAGACATTTAAATAGGTAGTAGTAATAGACCGGACATCAGTAACAAAATTTTCGTCTGTAACTTTTGTCCTATAACATATATCTCCGATTTTTCTCATTTCGTCTAAGTGACATCGTCAAAAGGTCAAGACGCATTCATTTTATGTATTTAAAAATATTTTTAAGGAAAATATGCCTGGTTGTGCATTAAAGTATTGTAAATAGCGATATGGAGCAAAAAATGAACGTGATTTCGGTTTATTATCGTAAGAATAATGTGTATTTACCAAATAATCTTTAAATTTTATTATTTCTAGTAGATTATTCGAGAAGAAAGAAAAATTAATTTAATAAGTGCCCTCTGTTATCCAGTAACGCTACTATTTATTTAAAAATATGTTAGTGATTAACGATGTGCCTACAACGGATTTTTACCTTATGTTTAGTAGTGTCACCTACTGGGAAATAGCTAAAATGTTCTCCATATAAATATTCAGTGCAGTATTGCTATATTTCGCTAGAGGGTGTAATACATGCGCGTGGTCACAGCTTTTGTATGAAAATATTCCCAATGTCCGCTCTATAGTTTATATATATATTTAAATCTTTTTGTGCGATACATTCTAAAAAGTTTTATTACAAAAAGGGGGAAAATGTAACTCTAACCGCGAAAAATTTTTTGGACCGCCGTTTATGGAGCTAATGCAGTGTCAGTAAGAGTAGCACAAAGTTGGTTCAAGTGTTTTCAGTGCGAGAATTTTGTTGTCAAACATGCAGCTCGCTCTGGTCACCCTCATACGGATAAAGTCGATGTCATTTTTGAATAAGTGGAGCACGATCCTCGTGTTAGTAGTTACGACATAGCCGAGGAATTAAGTACTGACCACATAATAGTTTTGACTCATTTGACATAATCCTGGCTATACAAAAACCTCGATATCGAATCGTGTACTCATTTGCGATTCTCTATTGGAGCGTAATGAAACCGAATCATTTTTAAAACGATTGATCACTGGTGATAAAAAGTGGATCACCTACGACGGGAACGTGCATCCATGTAGTCAAGTTCCACAGACTGTAGCGAAACCCGGATAAACACGCAATAAGTTGATGCTGTGTGTATGGTGGGATTTTTTCCGCCGGTCAAAACTATTTCTTTTTAGATTCCGATCTCCACTGCAACAACTAATAAGACTCACCGGAATTTATCAACAGAAAAGGAGTGGTTTTCATTATGAAAAAATTAGACCATACACATCTTTGGCCACTCAACAAGAATTGAGAGAGCTTGATTGAGAAGTGTTAATGCAACCACCATATAGTCCTGACCTAGCGCTTTGAGATTTTCACCTGTTTTGGTCTCTTCAAAATTCTTTGGGTAGTGTTAGGTTAACATCAAGAGAGGACAAAACAATGTCAAAACTACTTGTCGCATTTTTTTAGTCAAAAATCCCAAGATTTCTACAGCAACGGGAATATGTCATTACCTACATTACCTTCAAGGTGGCAACGAGTTATCAAACAAAATGACTCATATATATTATAATTAAATGTAATTAAACTTTTTAAAAATGTCCTGAATTAGTATATAAGATACGAAGAAACTTGTCCCCGACCTTACTCGTATATAATAAGACTATTGATAAGAAATATATTATTATCACCTTATATTTAATCATTTTTGATAATATATCTTATCAATAGTTCACCGTGAAATTAAGATGTAATAATATATACTATATAGATGTAAGAATATATACTACACCAAAACGTCCAGTAGTCGTCAAACGAGGTGGTACCATCCGCCATCCGCAAGAGAAGATGGTCCACGCTCTCACAGAATACCAGCGTAAAATAGCAGCTCTATGCTGCTATGTTTCGTATGGTGAGTAGAGATCCGGAGACCCTTTTTACTGGAAACGAGGCATTCCATCTCAGTTCTCAGGGGTGATAACGCATCTGCATTTTGATTCGTAATCGATGATAGATAAGACTATGAGTCACAATATTCACTTACCATCAGGTGGACTGTGTGCATCGAAGATGACAAAGCCACTTAATTTTATATCTGAGCTCGTGCAGGGTTCAATCCAATTATTGTCTTACTTTCTGATAGCGATGTACAATATTGCATTTTGACACGTTCATGTATTACTATCCTAAATAGGTTATATTATTATTTATTAGAACAATTAGTTCAGTAAAGTGACGCCACATTATCAATAGGTATTATCAACAAAGACTTTAAACTCTGTACTTGTTCCGGTGGTTTAATGCGATCAAAGTACGCGGGTTCGAACCGTAAGCAACGTATTAAGACGACACATCGAAAAGGCTATCGCCGTGCTGATCCGAGTGAATACATAATTTCTATAAAAACTTGAAGAAACGCCGTCATAAGGTCTAAAATTGCGTGGCGCCCGCGACGATTAAAATCGCTTAGAAATTGTCAGAATCTTTTTTTTTTAAATTATTGATTTAAGTTATCAAAGTAATGAGCAAGTAAATTATGAATATTGATGTTATGAATATATTTGAGTGATTCCCAAGCATATAGATCAAATGATTTCGTTGTAACTTCAACTGTAGTGATTCTTTAGAGGTGTTTTCGCAAATAATTATGATCGAGTCAAAATTATACAATCGTGTTTTTGAGCAATCAAATTCAAGATAAAGACATGAATTTACCTACATCAAAATCCCACTTTCGTTAGTGGTGTCATAGTCCTATACTATTCGATGAAAGGCGGTCCATTTTTTCACGGTGTCGCCTTAAAGATGCGTTTAAAGTTAAAAAGTTAAAGTTACAGCCTATATACGTCCCACTGCTGGGCACAGGCCTCCCCTCATTTCTTAGAGGGTTTTAGGGCAAGGAAGTGTCCGCCGCGCTGCCCCAATGCGTGTTGGCGAACTTCACATGTCTTCGAAGTATTTTTTTTTCTTATTCCTCAGACATGCAGGTTTCCTCACGATGTTTTCCTTCACCGCCGAGCACGTGGTAAATCAGCACTTAAAATTGCAATTAACAATTTCATTGGTGCCGGCGGGGATCGAACCCGGTTTGCTAGCGTACTGTGAAATTTACAGCGAACGCTAACCATCTGAGCTACCACGGCTCATTTTTAACCAACTATATTTTAATCAACTATTTCTTTGTTTACAAAGATGCGTTTGTAAACAAAGAAATAGTTGTTTAATTTTCGCATCTTCTCTCACATATATTTTTAAATGTAATTAGTTCCTCGAAAATATGTGTAAAGATTTGGATGAATTTTGAGGTGTATCCCTAAAAAAATTTTTTATTAATTCATTTTGAGTTGATAAGGAGAAGATGCTGCCCGTCTCTTGATTGTTTACCTCGGTTGTTTTTTACGGCACTCACGATATGTAAGGTACGTGAGGCTAATATGGCCACCTTAAGCATTGCCGACCAGAACTAGGAGAATTACAGAGATAAAAACACAAAGTAATATACTGTAACTAATATATTAAGAAAAAAAAAGCAAACAAGCTTTGGCAATAACTAGGAACACTTCGAAAAATCTACTTAAAAATACTAACTACACTAAACCATACTAAAATCGACTAAAATATTTACTATAATGTCAACTGTCAAAATAACGTCGATAAAGCATCGCCCTTTTGAGCCTTTAGTATTTGATTGACTGATGAGGAGCTATCGTATTACAAAGCCATCTATGCAAACAGGGCTGTATTTTTTGAGTTACAGGAAAGTAATCACATTACCCTCACGTACTATAGTGGATATTATTACAATTCCGATATGCGGTATTCAAAACTTAGTAGGTACTTATTTCAAATATCTAGAGTGTGAAACACCTAATTACCAAACTGCGACCGATTTACACATTCCGAAGATTACTTACAGCGTTATGAAAATATCGAACATCAACAAAGACCTTTGTGCGTTTGTACGTAATCATGACTCGTAGAAAATTATCGCTGGTCATTATGTAGGTGCTCGAAATAATTTTAATGTGCTTTGAAATTATGCTATCCTGGTACTTTCGAGTAACTGTTTAGAAGGATGTTTATCATCATCACCATCATCACAGTCCAACACATGTCCACTGCTCAACCATGGCCTTGATCATCGACTATATTGTCAACAAACACGTTGTAAAAACATTTAGCCGACTGCAAAAAATGACGCCTAATTTTTTCTTCAATTCGCTTGTATGCTCTTTTTTATGTATGTTTTATACGTTACCTTCGTTTGATTTTAAATATAGAATAATGTTGACAAATAAGCACTTAGTACACCTGATGGTAAGTGGATGATGTTGCTCGTAGGCATCTACATTTAACCTCGATTAAGATTCAAAACGCAGATGCGTTGTCACTCCTGAGGATTAAGATGGGATTGCTCTCTCTCTCATTTTCAGTAAAAAGATTTCTGGTTCCTTACACTAACCCCACGAAATACGGTAACACGAAGCTGCTATTGCCACGCTGGTATTCTGTGAGAGCGCGGTCCCACCCCGGTCGAGTCGACCCATTCGTACATCCATGATATAGCTGCAGCATGGCACTACCACGTTTGTCAATTGTGAACAGTTTTAAATGATTCATTTTTGATTTTCTTATATATGTTTGAAGATAATTTTTCACCCATAAATAAGGATGGAAAATTGGGGTTGGAATTTTTTATGTAACTGTTTAGATGACATTCGAGTTTGTAACATTTCTTAGTGCACTCTAGGGTCCAAAAATTAGTTTATTTATAAATAGCAAAAGCAGATTCAAAGAACTAAAAATAAAGTAATGCCAACATAATAACTTTAGAAATCGAGATTACTTCTATACACTATGCTTCTGAAGCTACATAAATATACATAAACACTCACGCTTGTCACCCGGAGGGGTAGGCAGAGATTACAGACTTCCATACCAGATCCTGACTCACCTCTCTCGCCTTCTCCACTATCATATACCTACGCATACATGCTCGTCGGTTAAGAGTACTCTTAATTTGGCCCATTTTCAATATATCATCACTCGGTAATCATCTTTCGCCTAGGAAGTTTCTTTCCGACTCTACCGTTCACTTCTGTCTTCTGTTTGTTTTGTCTTCTGTCTTTGTTTTTTTTTTATAGAACAAGGGTGACAAACGAGCACACAGTCCACATGATAGTAAGTGGATGCTGCGGCCCATAGAAATCTATCATCGATTAAGAATCAAAATGCAGATGCGTTGTCACCCGTGTGGACTAAGATAGAATGCCTAGTTTCCAGTAAAAAGGGTCTCCGGTTCTTCTCTACACTCACTATATAAACACAGCAGCATTAAGCTGTTATTTTACGCTGGTATTCTGTGAGAGCGTGGTCCTTCCCCGGTCCAACCGACCCATCCGACTGCCCCAGGAGTGTAATGTTTGTCGAGAGTACGTATTTTATATATATATATATATATATATATATATATATAATTCTACTCCTTAGCAGTACGAAAGACGCCGAGCGCCTGGTTGTCCGATGTTGAAAGGGGGAGGAAAGTTGTCGATTTTAAGCTGGACGTAATATGTGTGTGGATGTGCGTGTGGATGTTAATTTTCGCGTCGCGTATCTCGAGAACAAATTATGATGTCGATGTCGGACTGGTTTTATTCGATGATCAATAATGTAATATTTAGCTTATTAAGTATTTATCAAGTTTTTATCAATAACGTTAGAAATTACATACTAGCCGAATTTGGTAATTGATAATCTACTACTACAAGTTACTAAAGCAGGTTTTGAGATTGGTCAGAGCATTTTTTTTATTTGTGTAATTAAGAGCCATAGTACCAATGAAATTGTTAATTACAATTTTAAGTGCTGATTTACCACTTGCTCGGCGGTGAAGTGAAACATCGTGAGGAAACCAGCATGTCTGAGAAATAAGAAAAAAAATATTTCGAAGACGTGAAGTTCGCCAACATGCATTAGGGCAGCGCGGCGGACAATTCCTTGTCCTAAAACCCTCTCAAATATGAGCGGAAGCCTGTGCCCAGGAGTGAGACGTATACAGGCTGTAGCTTTAACTTTTTTTTTTAAATAAAAATAATTAAAAAGTGAAGGTAATCCTATTTTCCTATTTGGTATTCCAGCTTTCTAGCCTACTTTTACAGCGTTTTTATTAAATCACTTTGTTGTTTGTCCGCCGATCCGGATATCGTTTCGGTTGTCGGTGGAATTCGGTAGTTAATTTTAAACTTACTTCCCGATTACTTCCCGGAAACTTGGCATTTTGAATAAGGGTATGCGTCCGATACCGATACCGGTACCGATATATCGGTGATACTCGAAGTTTGCCGATATATCGGCATCGGCGATATTTTTATAGCCGATTCAACGATACTTTTCAAATTTCGCGCTTCGCAAATGTAATGTAAACGCGCGTGTTGTCTTGTCTATTTCGTTGCAAACGAAACTGTCTATAGTTTTGAACTGTTTTATGTAGTTTGTCCTGTTATTTGTTATTTTTATATTAATTAAAAAAATCACCTGACTTTTTTATTTATTTTACCTTTCATTATTCATAAAATACTATAATACATACATAATAGAACGGGGGAGTGGGCGGAGCCCGCGTAGCCACTAAAATGTCACTAACACGTCAATTCACACGTATAAATGTCAACACGAGATGTGTTTTGGCGTTACGAGTACAATCGTTTCCAAATCTCGCATGCAAATTATTTAGAAAATGCTAAATTGCACCCTATTTACAAATAAATATGTATTAAAATTTAAACGATTTTTTTTAATGATGATCTTGAACATTAATCAAAAGTCTAAACTGTGTAAATTTATTGAGTCTGTCAACACAGCGAATCGGGTTTGGCGACGCCATGCCTCGTGCAAAATAAATTCACAGCCATTCTGTTGTGTATTATAGTATTCTATGGTATCAGTTTTTTTGTATCTTTTCTCATGGGGGGGGGGTATATTGCCATAGTTGCCACGCTTGGTGAGCGGGTTGGCAGTTTTTTATTGATTTTTGCTGTTATCAGAAAGATGCTGCTGCCCATCTCCTGCCTGTCTCCCTCTGTCGCCACATACGACACCCACGGGAAGATATGGGGCAGTGGGTATTTTTACACTCCACTACACGGGAACTGCTTTGTCGCATTCCTTGGGGGAGGTCTATGTTTAACAGTGGAGTTGTGAAGGGTTGTAACGATGATGATCGGGATCAGATTTTTATAAGAGATACGATACCGATATTATCGGTATCGTATCTCTTATAAATTTAGCTCAAACTCGAATGACAATGCTAGAATATGATAAAAACACGTGGCATTTTTTTTTATTTCACTTGTTTATTTTTAACTTCCTCTAACTATTTTTAAATCTCCGGGTGAGAAACTTTCATGAACAATACAAAATCAGTGACCACTTCTCAAATACGTCCATTAACTTGTTATACAAATTATCCCCGGGCTTGTAGCTTGCAGAATGTTTCCAAAAAAATATTTTAATTCATTTTTCGCTTATCGTGCGATTATTGATTAGATATTAAAAACATGATTTCATAAGCTGTGCATTGTAATTTACATACGCGTGCTGTTGCCAACGTGATAGGGCTGTATATTGAATAAAACTATTATTTACAGATTTTATCGCGTTTAATTACTCTACTTTAACTTATTTTTATTATCCCGACGTTTCGGGTGCTTCACAGCACCCATGGTCACGGGGGGGGGGGGGGGGACTGAGATGTTTGACGTCCCAATGTCATAGTTAATCCGGCTTCCTTCAGTTTTTGCATATTAATTTTTGATCCGATTTACGCAAAACGAGCTTATAGTATCATGAAATCTTGCAGTGGTATGTTTGAGTTTGTGTTTAATTTTATTAATTATTGGATCCCAAGCAGATGGCTGCACCCATCCATCTTCTCTATTGAAATTTGAATGTTTTTTAATTTCAATAGCCTCGCGTATCATACTTGGTAGGAATCGGTGTTCTTTTGCGAGGATTTGTGGTTTATCAAATGTAATGTAATGGTGGGGACGATGTTGAACATGTTCGCAGACTGCAGACTTTCCTGGGCACAGACAGGACTGTATTTTTTTAAACTAGCCCGATTCCCGCCATATCGTCCGCGTGGCATTCGTTACGTTTGGATTTCGTGGGTTTTTATAGTTTTGCGCGGAACCCTAATTCTTTTTAAACTAGCCCGATTCCCGCCATATCGTCCGCGTGGCATTCGTTACGTTTGGATTTCGTGGGTTTTTATAGTTTTGCGCGGAACCCTAATTCTTTTTAAACTAGCCCGATTCCCGCCATATCGTCCGCGTGGCATTCGTTACGTTTGGATTTCGTGGGTTTTTATAGTTTTGCGCGGAACCCTAATTCTTTTTAAACTAGCCCGATTCCCGCCATATCGTCCGCGTGGCATTCGTTACGTTTGGATTTCGTGGGTTTTTATAGTTTTGCGCGGAACCCTAATTCTTTTTAAACTAGCCCGATTCCCGCCATATCGTCCGCGTGGCATTCGTTACGTTTGGATTTCGTGGGTTTTTATAGTTTTGCGCGGAACCCTAATTCTTTTTAAACTAGCCCGATTCCCGCCATATCGTCCGCGTGGCATTCGTTACGTTTGGATTTCGTGGGTTTTTATAGTTTCGCGCGGAACCCTAATTCTTTTTAAACTAGCCCGATTCCCGCCATATCGTCCGCGTGGCATTCGTTACGTTTGGATTTCGTGGGTTTTTATAGTTTCGCGCGGAACCCTAATTCTTTTTAAACTAGCCCGATTCCCGCCATATCGTCCGCGTGGCATTCGTTACGTTTGGATTTCGTGGGTTTTTATAGTTTTGCGCGGAACCCTAATTCTTTTTCTAAAATAAAAGTGGGCTTACGTTACTCGTTATGACATCAGCTGTACGCCAGTGAAAGCCTCGTCGGAATCGGTCCAACCATTTCGGAGATTAGCCTAAACAAACAGAAACATCGTTTTTTTTTTTCGTTAAAGTACCGTATATAATTTTTTATGCATTTAGTATAAAGCTGTTTTTTAGACATTACTAGCAGATAACTACACTCACCGGCACGGAAACTTGGCCAAACGGTTATCTCGCGATAGCAAAAGCTTTAAGTGTTTCTGATGAATGTTTGTTATGCAAGTATGTCAAAAAACGTTTACCCTCAAGTTCAAGAGGGTAATTCATTATGTTTAAGTGCACCATGACGAATTCTTTAATTTTTAGTTGAATCGGGTCATTTGAGCGACTAAGTTCACATTTTAAATTTGTGTGTTGTGAAAAGTTTACTGTAAGGTTATTCAATTATTGTGATCTTGTGTCTTAATTAAATAACTAAAGGTGCTTTAAAGCCAATAAAAATGCCATTAACACCAGCACAAGTTGCACAAGCAGTAGCATTAATTGACCAAGGGCTGACACAGCGTGAAGTTGCTATTGTGCTTAACGTACCACGGTCCTCAATGCAGTATTCACTGAAACGATACCAGGAGACAGGCCGCTACACCCGCAGGCCAGGCAGTGGGGGCGTAAGGTGCACATCGGCCCGGGACGATCGTTTTATTGTTATGGAGATTTTGAGAAACCGCTACCTGACCGCTGTTGAGATACGCCAGCGGCTCCAAATCGCAAGAGGCGTTAATGTTAGTGAGCGTACGGTGAGAAGACGAATGGAGGAAGTGAATTTAAAAGCTCGTAGACCAGCACGAGGTCCAGAACTTCTCAGACAGCACCGAGTAGCCCGACTTCAGTTCGCAAGAGAACATGTCAATTGGACCCACGAGCAATGGGCTAGAGTGTTGTTCACAGATGAGTGTCGAATAGCTTTACGTGCTCCAGACGGTCGAGAACGAGTGTGGAGAAAAAGAGGAGAGAGGTTTCTACCCATTACCACCACCCAAACTGTGAGTTTCCATGGAGGCTCAATAATGGTATGGGGAGGTGTAAGTTCCGACGCACGTACAGAGTTGGTCATCGTCGATAATCGGCTTACAGCTACTCGATACATCGAGGAAGTTCTTCAGGAGCACGTAATGCCTTATTCGGGATTCATTGGACACGACCAATTCCTCCTCATGCACGATAATGCACGCCCGCACGTCGCACATTGTGTAGAGGAATATCTGGAAGAGGTTGGAATACAAAAATTACAGTGGCCAGCTCGTAGCCCGGACTTAAATCCAATTGAGCATGTATGGGGTATGCTCAAAAGAAAGATAAAGTCCAGCTCCAAACCGCCACAAACTCTAAATGAGCTCCGAAATGCAGCGCTGGCCGCTTGGGACAGCATACCACAAGTTGATGTCAGAAACATCATTCAAAGCATGCCAGATCGAATGCAAGCGGTTATCAGGGCTAGAGGAGGAAACACCCGATATTAAAACTGATAGACAATAAAGAAACAGACTTAATTTTTAACTTTGTAGTGTTTTTAAAGTGACAATGGAAAGATGTTAATTTTAGTGAAAACATGTTATCTTGAAAAGAAAAATTTCGGTGAAGTAAACATTAAATTTCTATGTTCTAAAACCATTAGAGACACTTATTGAATGCATCTATCCTTAATTTACTGTTAAAAAAACGTTTCAGTGCAAATAATCAGCAAATTCACGAGTGGCCAAGTTTCCGTGCCGGTGGTACTTCAAGTTTATTTATTTATCCTATACTATTAAACGAGCAATTCTTGTATATATATATATATATATATATATATATATATATATATATATATATATATATATATATATATATATATATATATAATCGGGATTTCGGAAACGGCTCCAACGATTTTCATAAAATTTTGTGTCCAGGGAGTTTCGGGGATAATAAATCGATCGAGCTAGGTTTTATTTTTAGAAAATGTATTTGTCCGTGTTTTTAGGCAATGAAAAATTGCTACAATATCGTTAGAACAAGAAGGTAAATTTTGACAGTTTGTTAATGATTATAAATAGCTTAATTGGTATAATGGGCGGTCACAGGATCGTAAAACCCCGGTTCGAGCCCAGACCGACCGGTCGACTTTTTTTAATTTTTTTTTCAAGTTTTTCGAGCCCTTTTTTTAGTATTTTTTAAAAACACGAAAATTTAAATTAAATTAAACTAAATGCACTCACGATTTTTTGTTCAAATAACCAGTTGAGTTTTTTCTATTATGTCGCTACGATCAAAAAATATTATTCGTATTTCATCAGTATGTAATTTGTATCTAAATATAATTTCCAAAACACACGAATTAAAAAAACCGAGCGAAAACTACCGAGCAAAGCTCGGTCAACCGGGTACTATAGTTTAAAAGTTACACACAGATAAGAAACTACACCGGGAAGGTATTAATGCCATACCTTTTTTTTTCATACGTGGTAGAGCCACGCTACAGCTATATTATGGTTGTAGCACTAATGGGTCGGCTCGACCGGGGAAGCACCACGACCTAACAGAATACTACAGCGTAAAATAGCAGCTTAATACTGCTGTGTTTCGTATGGTGAGTGTAGAGATCCGGAGATCATTTTTAATGGAAACGAGGCATTCCATCTTAGTCCTCAGGGGTGACAACGCATCTGTCATTGTGATTCTTAATCGAGGATAAATGTAGATGTCTGTAAGCCACAGCATCCACTTATCCGAGCACCGATATAACGAGCACACAATCCACCTTATCCATCAGGTGGATTGTGTGCTCGTTTGTCACCCTTATTCTATAAAAAAATGTGGCGTTCTCTGCTAGTCAGCCCTGAGTGTTAAACAAAATATTGGCAGGTACAAAACACCTAAACTAAAATATAGTATAGTCTATGTCCGCCTCTAGACTATGTCTATGCCTTTTTAATCTCGGGGGCTTAAACGCGGCGGCTGATCAGGAGGTCCCGGGTTCGGATACCGGGTCGGGCCATTATCCGTTATTGGTAGACTTGCAACAAATATTCGGCTACTGTTCGGTATTTGGCCTAGGCTACTGTGGCCGTGAGAGCCGTGGTTGCTCAGTGGTTAACGCTCGCTGTAAATAGAACGCGAGTAACCCGGGTTCGATCCCCGCCGGCACCAATGAAATTGTTAATTGCAATTTTAAGTGCTGATTTACCACGTGCTCGGCGGTGAAGGAAAACATCGTGAGGAAACCTGCATGTCTGAGGAATAAGAAAAAAAATATTTCGAAGACATGTGAAGTTCGTCAACACGCATTTGGGCAGCGCGGCGGACACTTCCTTGCCCTAAACCCTCTCAGAAATGAGGGGAGGCCTGAGCCCAGCAGTGGGACGTATATAGGCTGTAACTTTACTTTTTTTTACTGTGGCCGTGAAGGAAAAAGGGAGATCTCCCGACGGGCAAGGTGTTCTGCCCGAGGAGCGGCCAACACTCCATGCGTTAGTTCGGAGATGTTCTATATATACTGTGGTAACGCCAGTTAACAATCTACTTTATCAACATTACATTACATATCGCATTGAGTTCGTCCTAAGTTATATCTACTTTATCAACATGACTAGTGCATATTTTTTGTTTCCTTCCTTCCTTACCTTTCCTACCGCACGCGCTGCCGCCGAGGTGAAAAAGAGGATCTCGGCGCGCGTCATTATACTAAGTGATATTACGCCATCCGCAACGCACGGCCACCCGTCGCGTCTTATGTACATTAACCGCAAACCGCGCAGGATGAACATTGAGTTCTCCTGTTTATGTTTAATATTCACCGCATCAGACATTGTGTCTTTGTAACTCATAAAAGTGTGAGACGCCCCCGTAAGGGCAAAGGTGGAGAGTGTGGGACTTCACGAGACTGTTCCGAGAGTGCGTGTGCGCCGAACCACGTGGCGAGCTCGCTGCATAGCAGACACTCCAGGAGGAAGGCGCGGCAGCCCTCATCAGGTCAGTGCGTGCTATCCCACCTATTTATTTTCCCCTTTGCCGTATGCACCAAAATTACAGTCCACTAAATCTTTATCGAAGATACCTTAAGTTACTGGCGTCTCCATTTTTAATGGTCACTTCTCGCTGGATTGACCTTGACTTTCCGCCCTTATTAGATCGTTATCGTAATAAGCGTTTATATAATTAATTATTTATATTTTAATCCGACTTCGGATTAACCCCGCCCTTATTAGAACACTAGAATAGGTCCTAATAGGTGACATTCATAGTAGTTTTAAAACTATATTCATAGAATGAATAAGCATATAATTATCTATATAAATTATTTGTTGTATGTTCACATCACGTCATCAACTTTTAACTACATCTATAGATTATACTGTTAAATTACATTTATTATTTGCACATATATTGAAGCATTATATTCGTTATAAATAACTTCATAATTATTATAAAAGTTAACAATTAAAGTTCATCGTTAACAAAACTAATATTTAATAATTCAACCGCGTAGCGAGGTCGCTTACTGACTACCCGCTTATAATTATGTTATTTTTGCCGCATAACTTAAGTTGTAATGCCGCCTAAAAAACAAATAGCATCGAATAATAGCGATTCCTCGGATAATGAGGGCACACCTGATGCTGAGTTGGTTTTATTGTTAGCTAAACGAGATGCTTTATTTCAAATAGTGCAAAAAATATATGATATGTCCTCGGACATCCACATAAACACTTCCACGATGGAGCGTTTTCTTGATGGAAGTTCTAATATTAATGCTTTACGTATTGAGTTTAAACAGGTCTTAGATAATTATAATTCACATTTATTAAAAATAAACCCTATTGCTAAACCTGATTATAACAGCCTCATTGCGTTTGAGTCTCTTTGCGGTAGAATAAATAGGCTTTATTTACAATATTCGCAATCTAATTCACAAAGTACTAGTACACCATCTAAAGCCAGATTCTCACTTCCGCCTATCGAACTTATGCCATTTTCGGGTGACATTCGCTCATGGCCTTTATTTTATGCTAGCTTTAAATCAACCGTCCATGACAACACATCGCTTACCGACGCTGAAAAGTTATACTATTTGCTAGGTATACTAACGGGCAAAGCCCTATCTGTATGCTCAGGTATAACTCCTTGCGCTGAAAATTATAAAATTTTATTGCAAGCACTCGTCGACAAATATGAAGACCGGCGTGTGCTAGCATCTACATATATTAATCAGATGTTCGAATTTAAGCCATTGCGATCGGCCACCGCAAATAATTTTGATTTATTTACTGATAACTTTATAAGTGCAGTGCGCGCTTTACAAAACTTAAAGTTAGATAATCTCGCGGACTTAATTGTTCTTCATATCGCGCTTAAGAAGCTGGACCCGGATACCATTCGCTCTTTCGAATATAGTCATAACTCGATGGTACCTACCTTTGATGATTTAGTAAATTTTATTAAGACCCGCTCCAAAGTTTTGCAACGCACCGATTCTAGTACAAATTCTAATAGCGCACCAAACAATCGACGAGGTAACGGTAATAATCGTCGCTGTAATAATACTTCGTCGCCGAAGTATCAGGCGTACGTAAGCACGACGACTACTTGCTCAAAGTGTCTGTGCGATAATATTGTGCATCAACACCTATTTAAGTGTGCAGACTTTAATAAAATGACGCCGCAGGAACGATTTAAATGCGTAAAGAGTAACAATGCATGTGAGAATTGTCTCAGTTTAAGTCATCGAGTGTCTAGTTGCTCTTCAAATTATAGTTGTCGAGTTTGTAAATTTAAACATCACACATTGTTGCACTTCCACCGCAGAAGCGATAATGCTTCCCCTGCGCTGGCGCGTTCTCCACCGCTTCAGCCAGTTACACTGAAGTCTACAACCCCCGCGCCCGCACACTCGCCACCCCTCACCGCAGGTGCGCGTTCAGACGTCGCGCTGTGTACTTCGTTCAAGAATGTTTCTCAACGTTCACCGCCTCCCGCGCGCGCAAGTCGTTCGCAGAGAACTGTTTTATTATCAACCGCTCAAGTATTTGCTTACGATGCTAAGGGAGAGAAACAAATTATTCGTATATTATTAGACTCCGCGGCTCAAAGCCATTTTATGACTAAAGAGTGCTGTCATCGTTTAGGCGTTCAACAACACGATACCGAATGTACTGTAGTAAAGGGATTCGGTGGAGTCGAAAACATTGTAAAATCGAAATCGATTGATATTAAAATTTTCTCACGATTCGACTCGAATATTAACTTCAATATTTCAACGCTAGTTGTTGATCAAATCACCGACCTTTTGCCCACCGCTGTGGTAGACACATCTGTCTTATCACACTTCCATGGCATAAGACTCGCTGATGAATGTTATAGCATGCCTAATAAAATTGATGTTTTGATAGGCGCATCCCTTTTCCCGCACTTACTATGTCCAGACGTAATTTATTCGTCTAACGACTTGTCCGGGCCCTCGGCTTTGAATACGGTATTTGGTTACGTTATTATGGGCTCAGTGTCGACACTTCAGGTAAATCATTCTTTAACGTGCTGCTCAGTTCTAGAGTCTCCTATCGTTGACAAATTAGTGCAACGATTTTGGGAGCTTGAACAGCCACCCTCCGCACCGCCCATTCAGTGTCCTTCAGACATTGAATGTGAAGAGTTTTATAAATCTACGACATCCCGCGATCCTTTTACTGGTAGATATATTGTTGGCCTGCCATTTAAAGATGACGTTTACTCTCTCGGAGATTCTTATGAAACCTCTCGACGACGATTCATGTGCTTGGAGAGGAAACTTCAAGTCTCGCCTACATTAAGGTTAGCATATGATGACGTCATAAAGGAATACTTAGCTAAAAATATATATCCCCCGCACCGCCGTATGACTCTCATGAACCCGCTCCAATATATGTCATACCGCATCATGGAGTCTTACGCGAAGATAAGAAGTCAACGCGTCTGCGCATCGTCCTGGATGCTAGCAGTAATACTAGCACTGGGCGATCATTAAATGATATTCTGCATTCAGGACCAAATTTGCAAGGCGACTTGTTCAATATAATTTTAACTTTTCGCTTACATCCAATCGCTATGACAGCCGACTGTCGCCAACAATTTCTGCAAATAGTTATTCGCGATTCTGATCGTCGTTACCAATGCTTCCTATACCGCTTCCGTCCACAAGACCCACTTGTGTTATACCACTTCAATCGCGTGTGCTTCGGTTTAACTTCGAGTCCATACCATGCATTGCGCACGGTAAGACAGCTCATTGATGACGACGGCGCAAAGTATCCGCTTGCGAGTCGTATCGCATTTACTTCGCTATATATGGACGACATCGCGTTCTCTATGCCCAGTGAATCCGAGGCCAGTGAGACCTCTCGGCAGCTGATAGACTTATTCAAGGGTGCCCAATGGGACCTGATAAAATGGCATAGTAACCGTCGATCTGTTTTAGATGACCTCCCTACTTCCCATAAAATTACAGGAGAAGTAGAGTTCGATAAATCAATGCCACATTAAATACTAGGCTTGCATTGGTCTACCGACAGTGACGCCTTTTATTTTAAGATATCTGTTCCCGCTGATGTGACGTGCACTAAGCGCGCCATCTTATCTACTGTCGCTCGCCTGTGGGACATAATGGGTTTCGTTGCTCCCACAGTCGCGTACGCCAAATTGTTAATAAAGCGGCTTTGGCAACTTAATTTAGATTGGGACGACATACCACCACCGCCAATTATTAAGATGTGGAGGCAATTCTGTGCTGAATTACCAGCTCTTAATGATTTACGTATCCCGCGACATGTTGGTGTATCCAAAAACTGTACTGCGTCACTCCTAGGGTTTTCCGACGCCAGCGAGCACGCATACGGTGCCGTAGTCTACATACATGTAAAGAGCGTCAATGGTAACTCCGTCCAGTTGATTTGTGCAAAGACTAAAGTCGCACCGACGAAACCACTATCTATTGTACGCCTTGAGCTTTGTGGAGCGGTTTTACTCTCAAAATTGCTTCGCAGAGTACTCGACAATTATTCTCTTGACCTTGCAATATCAGTCTATGCCTTTGTAGATTCAAAAGTAGCTCTGTACTGGATAAAGAGTTCGCCACACAAGTGGCAGACCTTTGTTGCAAACCGCGTTGTTCAGATTACCGACAATATTCGCGCTGATAACTTTTATCATGTCACAGGTACTGAGAATCCCGCTGACATACTTTCACGCGGCGTTACGCCAAATAAATTAGTTTCAAACCCCCTGTGGCTCCATGGGCCTCAGTGGACTTTGTTAGATCCATCTCAATGGCCTCTTCGTACTTTAGACAATGAGGTTATTGCAAACATGCCTGAGAAGAAGATTTTGTCGCACACTGTGTGCACATCCGTCTGTAATTCTGCGATTTATGAGCTCGCACTCCGCATCTCTTCTTGGAGTAAACTTCTACGTATAATTGCGTACGTGTGTAAGTTTGCTAAATTATTGCCCCGCCGCAGCACTACTGTAGTGACTGCTGATGATCTCAGTTTCTCTGAGGTTATAATCCTCCGCGCCCTGCAAAAACAGCATTTTGCAGTGGAATATTTAAATATTGAAGATAACAAACCTTGCTCGCCCGCTTTCAATCGTTTAAGGCCTTTTATTGAGAATGGTTTAATCTGCAATGGTGGTCGTCTTTCGAACTCCGCATTAGATTACACACAAAAACATCCAATTATACTCCCGCGCAGTGATCATGTAGTGAACATGATCATTGACTATTATCATATTAAAAATTTACACGCTGGGCCTGAATTGTTATTGTCATTGCTCCGTCAAAATTTTGGATACTTTCCGCACGCCGCACTGTGAGAAGCAGAGTCTACAAGTGTAATATATGTTTCCGGCTTAGACCCCGTCCAACTTACCCTTTGATGGCTGATCTTCCCCATAGTCGTGTAAGACAAGCTATTAAGGCATTTACACACACGGGCTGCGATTATGCCGGTCCTATCGCATACACTCCTGTACGTCGTCGTGGTGTACGCAGCGAGAAGGCGTACTTATGTGTTTTCACATGCCTCACGACTCGAGCTGTACATATAGAAATCGCTACAGATCTTAGTAGTTCTAGTTTCCTCGCTGCGCTTAAACGTTTCCTCTCTAGACGAGGGCCGATTCAGTTTTTATATTCGGATAATGGAACGAATTTTAAAGGTGCCGCTTCGTATCTTCGCGATCTCTATAAATTTCTAAACGTTGAATACCGCCCAAAGCTTGAGCAAGAGTGTGCTGAGAATCGTATAACATGGAAGTTCATCTGTCCCAACTCTCCTCATTTTGGAGGCGCCTGGGAGAGTATGATCAAAGTCGTAAAAACGCATCTGTTCCGAGTTATCGGACATCAGTTACTTTCATACGAAGAGCTTAATACTGTTCTTGCGCAAATTGAGTGCTTGCTAAACTCGCGGCCCTTGACAGTATTGAGTTCTGATCCTGCAGAGCCTTCAGCTCTTACTCCGAGTCATTTTTTGAATACCGCACCTTTATTGTCATTACCCGCACCCAAAGTCAAATCTGACTCTACCAGTCTGTTACACAGGCATTCTTTACTGGATAAATTAGTTCAGTCGTTTTGGGACCGGTGGAGGACGGAATACCTTCACGGATTACAAGTTCGTCAGAAGTGGAACACCCCGTCTACGGCTATCGTACCAGGCATGGTTGTAATTGTGATAAATGATAATGAACCGCCCCTTGCTTGGCCATTAGCGATTGTCGAGTCTGTTCATCCTTCGAAGGATGGCGTAGTTCGAGTAGTGACCGTGAGAACTACTAAGGGAACATATCTCCGTCCTGTTGCTCGTATTTGCCCTCTCCCAAGACAATAAATCACGATTATTTTGATTATAATTATTTATCTAAATTAGGAATTAAGTTTATGTTTATATATATTAAAAAGGTATTAAACCGCAATATTATATTTATGTATACATTTTCTCGCTTACCAAGTAAGGTTAGTAGATGAGACATGCGCATTGAGCGCATCCTCTCACTTTATATACCGCTTATTTATTTGTTTTCCTTTTACTTTTATATTACGGTTGTCTTTTAAAGGTGACCCTTTAAGGGCGGGAGGAAATGGTAACGCCAGTTAACAATCTACTTTATCAACATTACATTACATATCGCATTGAGTTCGTCCTAAGTTATATCTACTTTATCAACATGACTAGTGCATATTTTTTGTTTCCTTCCTTCCTTACCTTTCCTACCGCACGCGCTGCCGCCGAGGTGAAAAAGAGGATCTCGGCGCGCGTCATTATACTAAGTGATATTACGCCATCCGCAACGCACGGCCACCCGTCGCGTCTTATGTACATTAACCGCAAACCGCGCAGGATGAACATTGAGTTCTCCTGTTTATGTTTAATATTCACCGCATCAGACATTGTGTCTTTGTAACTCATAAAAGTGTGAGACGCCCCCGTAAGGGCAAAGGTGGAGAGTGTGGGACTTCACGAGACTGTTCCGAGAGTGCGTGTGCGCCGAACCACGTGGCGAGCTCGCTGCGTAGCAGACACTCCAGGAGGAAGGCGCGGCAGCCCTCATCAGGTCAGTGCGTGCTATCCAACCTATTTATTTTCCTCTTTGCCGTATGCACCAAAATTACAGTCCACTAAATCTTTATCGAAGATACCTTAAGTTACTGGCGTCTCCATACTGTTTATGATTCGGAATTTTGATAGCGTGATTTAGGCCTCGATGTGTTTCGCTTGCGGCGCGACGACAGCGCCGCCACACTACTATTATCCTATTTGATCGAATACCAAATAACTAGGTACTATTCGGTCGAATACTAAATACTATAAGATAAAGATGACAGGCAAGCATATAGTCCTGCTGATGGTAAGTGGATACTGTGACCCATAGACATCCACATTTATCCTCGATTTAGAATCAAAATGGTGGATAATGGTTTTGTGTGAGATCGTGGTCCTGCCCCGGTCGAGCCGACCCATTCGTGCTACAACTATAATATAGCTGCAGCATGGCTGTACCACGTTGTATATAATGTTACTGATACTCCAGCATCAGGATCGCTTCTGTACACTCGTTAAAACTGTACTCGGTAAAACTGTGGCTGTACGTCGTAGAGCCATGCTGCAGTTATATTAGTAGTATAGTTGTAGCACGAATGGGCCGGCTCGACCGGGGAAGGACCACGCTCTCACTGAATACCAGCGTGAAATAGTAGCTTAATGCTACTGTATTTCGTATGGTGAGTGTAGAGAACCGGAGACCCTTTTTACTGGAAACGAGGCATTCCATCTTAGTCCTCACGGGTGACAACGCATCTGCATTTTGATTCGTAATCGAGGATAGATGTAGATATCTATGGGCCACAGCAACCACTTACCATCAGGTAGACTGTGTGCTCGTTTGTCGCCCTATCCTATAAAAAAAACACACTTACGTAGAGACGAATATGCACACGCGCGCACGTAAAAACAGGCAAATACATGTACACCTCATATAATTTAATTTTTATATCTCTTTTTATGATATATTTCCTCTCTGTATTATACTATGTATTATATGTAGCCTATCCGCGAAGGGAGGGAGAGGGGGGGGGGGCTGGTGACCTGGAACTAAGGCTTTTAGTATAAAACTAGTTTCTCACGACGTTATATCTTTACTAGCCAGTACAGTAAGTTGTGAAGAGATGAATAGATTGAGTTAAGTTGAAGTTATCCTTGATAATGGGTATTTAATTAACTTCGACTACATTGATGATGTTCTCATTTTATTTTTATTAAAGACGTTTGTACAATTTTTTTATTGAACCATTTGTTTGAAAATTAATTATAGAACTGGTAAAATCCTGAAGCTACGCCTCTGACGATATGAAGCCATTTAAGCTTTGAACGATAGGACATACTATCGTGGTCATACTTACGTAAACCGAAAATGAGCCTTATGAGATTATAAAACCTTATTTAAGTGATTAATACCATACGGAAGGTCCTCCTTAGGCTACTATATTTCTGGTAACCGGTATATAGAGCCGTAGCAGCTCAGGGGCTCAGTGCTCGCTGTAAATTTTTCAGTACGCGAACAACCCGGGTTCGATCCCCACCGGCACCAATGAAATTGTTAATTGCAATTTTAAGTGCTGATTTACCACTTAGTAATGAGGTATATATTTATAATGACTCAAAAGTATCTGAATTTGGGATTTTTCAAATATTTAAAAATCAATAATTCCGAAAATATTAACTTTATTGTAAACACGATAGGACCCTTTTTATTCGTATTTCATCGGAAAATGTAAAAAAATATCTTTTATATATACCATTTTTATTTTTTTATTTTTATAAGTACCATTATTAAAAATATGAATACACCTTTTATAATTATTGGAGGCGACTGCAACGCATGGTGGGGATGTGATGATGAGGACGCCAGAGGAGTATTGCTCTCGGAGTTTCTTGCTGAAGCGAGTCGACAGTTTGTGCTGTGTGGTCACCATCTGGTCACAGCACAAACTATCTAAATTTAATTATATATTAACATGATAAATATACCACTTAAAAACCACTTTTAAAAGCATCAGGGTTGCGTATGATCGTTTTTTTTTTATAAATTGTTTAAATTACGCAAACATTATTGTGCCTCTTAGAAACGCTTGACCTTGTTAGTGTAGAGTGGTGATTTTGTCAGCGGGTATATAAGAGGTAGCGGATATTTAATTTATTTTATTTATTTATAAGGATGCAGGTGGCTCAGGATCGTGCTTTGTGGCATTAGGCCTATGTTCAGCAGTGGACTTGTGAAGGGCTGTAATGATAATGATGATGATGATTTTTATAAGGCACATCAACAGTAGTTCATATGTGTAAGTATACACAAGTCGTCTAAATTATTTTCATTTTCTTATATGCATATCTATTAAACATGTACCAGCGTTAATCATAGGTATGGGACAAATTAAAAACAAAACTTAATCAATAAAATTATTAAATTAAACTTAAAACTTAGAATAAACGCGGTAGAGTCACGCTGCAGCTATATTATGGTTGTCGCACGAATGGGTCAGCTCGACCGGGGAAGGACCACGCTCTCACAGAATACTAGCGTAAAATAGCAGTGTAATGCTGCCGTGTTTCGTATGGTGAGTGTAGAGAACCAGAGACCCTTTTTTACTGGAAACGAGGCGTGCCATCTTAATCCTCAGGGATGAGAACGCTTCTGTGTTTTGGTTCTTAATCGAGTATAAATGTAGATGTCTATGGGCCACAGCATCCACTTGCCATCAGGTGGACTGTGTGCTCGTTTGCCACTCTTATTCTATAATAAAAAAAACTTAGCTGCTCTGCTCACTGACAGGTTACACTTGAATCTTTAAACCTGAAAAAATTCTAATGTAACACGTGCCTGACGATGAAGTAAAACATCTTAAGAATACGTACATCTAACCGCGGCGTATTCTACCCGCTCCGTAAACCACTCTGAAACGAGAGATCTCTTCTCAGTAGCGAAACTAATGTAAAACAAGCTATACTAAAAACTATAGCAAAGCTTCGTGATACTGTTATAGATCGGACCAAAAATGATAGTTTAAAGCTGAAGGTGTTAACAGTACATTAAATGACACAAATGTACGCAAACACGGAGATACATTATAATCCTGACCCGTCTGTGAAATCAGAGTGAAACTATAATGCAGTGTTTATGACGCTGGTAATACACATTACACACACCAGCGTAAAATACCAACATAAGGCCCCTTCCGCACAAGCGGTTGGCCGCCGAGGCGGTTCGTTTGAGTGGCCAGCCGCCTGACGCGGTTTGAATATCGGCTGACCGCTATGGCGGCTAACCGCGATGAAACCGCGATAAGCGGTTATATCACTCAATAGGCTTGTTGGGGCATAAACGAAATGGACACCGCCGGGGTAGCTTTTGCTATCTAATTTTGCTCCCGAAAACAACGAAAGGAGAAAAGTAACAAAAGATACTGGATTCATCCTTTACGTTGTTTCTTTTTTAACTCTCTATTCTTATATGATGCTACTTCACAATTCCAAATAGCTTCTCGTTGTTGAATTTCAACAATGAATTTCTCTGTATCGAAGTTCATGGCTGCGCAACTCAAACTCGAAACGCGTACAAACACGTCGGCGGCTGGCCGCAAACTAAACTGCCAGTGCGTATAAACATGGCGGTTGAAATTTTGCGGCGGTTAAGTGCGTACAATCACAAGCGGTTGTATTGCAAACTGGAAAAGCGGTTAACCGCTAGTGCGAAGAGCGCTAAGACCGGTTTACATTTTGAGAAGTGACAAGTGCGAGTGGCAAGTACAACTGACAAAAAACAAGTGCTTAGTGCGTCTGAACAAGCTGTGACAAGTGATGAGTGCGAATAAAATACGCACTAAGTACTTGTCATTTGTCAGTTGTACTTGGCACTCGCACTTGTCACTTCACAAAATGTAAACCGGGCCTAATACTACAGTGTTTCGTTGGGTAGCATAGAAAACTGGAGGCCCTTTTTACTGAAAACGAGGCATTCCATGTTAGTCCTCAGGGATAACAATGTTCTACATTTCGATCCTTAATTAAGTATGGATTGTAAATGTCTGTAGGCCACGAGATTCTTTTATAAACAGGTGGACGTGTTCTCGTTTGTCACCAGATTCTATCTACAAAATATAACGTATCCCACTAGAAAACCAACAGTATGTGTTTTTGTACAGGTGTTGTCTCCGGCTGTGATTCGAACCAAGGATCCAAGAAGCAGTGGCCAGGTAATCTAACTTAGGTCCGTACCGATCGTAGGCTTGTTTTTGATATAATCCGCTTTGAATAATCCATTGAGCACATACTTATATTGTTTTTTTTTTATTATTTATATTATTGTTTACTAACAACCGCGTTGTATACTATTTTATTGTGTAAAAATATTTAATTTATCTTAGTATATGTATTTTACAAATTAATAATTAAATAATGTTACCTGCACATAACATATATCCAGTAAGTTGTGTTTAACGGTGTTGGTTGCATAGGTATTAAAGTTTTAATAATAAGTTTGTTATCCCTGTAGTGTAGCCCCCACGACAATTTATATTAGTTTTTAATTGGGAATAAGGCAGTATAATTAAATTCTTAAACTGTGCAACACGTCTCCTTTTTATTGAACACCGTCCAACATTACATCACTGTTCGCGACGTCTTGTTAAGATCATAGGAAGACGTCACACTGTGCCTGCACCCGAGCATTTAAGACATCTTGTGCCTTGAACGTCGTTTTGACCGCTGGCGAGATCCGCATAAGCTCCGGGGGTGACACATTCAACAGTAACGTAAAACGAACGCTTCCCGTACTTTCTATTATCTTTTGTATCGACATATTAATTTCTACAAATTATGTTAATTGAAATTGAATTCACCTATAAGTACTACAGTTTACTCGTGTATCAATCAACAACATGGCCATGTAATGTTGCACGGTGTAGCAGCGCACCGCCTGGCAGGGTCGCTATGTTGGATGGTATTCAATAAAAAGGAGACGTGTTGCCCCGTTTAAGACTTTAATTATACTGCCTTATTCCTAGTTAAACACTAATATAAATTGTAGTGGGGGCTACACTACAACCCAAATTAGTTATTCTATACGTACATATAAATAACATTCAAATTGGCTTTTATTAAGCTCAGGGGGTTATTTAAATGCTAATAAGACAGAAGTAACCATTTTGAAACTTATTGTCTGTCTAATTTATCCGGGCTAATTTACGGAACGGCTGAATCGATTGTGATGAGACTGAACAAACAGATGGAGAGTAATACCAGGAAAACTGAAAAACGTAGTGCCTTTTATTTTGTAAAAACGAAAACTTTTTCAAAATTACGAATCTTGTTATTTTGAAACAGTGCCACAATAATGGAAGCTATCTAGGCAAAGCTGGGGCATGTCGCTAGTATAAAATAAAAAAATACTACGTAATTGGAAATCTAAGAAGAAAACATTGTCACTACTAAACCAAAGTTTAGTTATTAATTATTATAAAAGGCTTCTATTCCGTTCACCTGCTACACACCATTCTTTTCCAGACAGTAAAAAAGATCAACCAGTATAAATTATCTGCGACCCGCCCCGGCTTCGCCGCAGCGCCACCTATAAGATCGTATGTGAATCATTTAGATCCTCCAGGAACTCACTCAAATGCACACTCAAAAAATCATCAAAGTACGAGACGTTTTTGAGTGTTAGCGAGACTAACCGACAGCAATTGATTTTATATGTATATAGAAGCCGTGCTAGCTCAGATGGTTAACGCTCGCTGTAAATATAACAGAACGCGAGTAACCCGGGTTCGATCCCCGCCGGCACCGATGAAATTGTTAATTGCAATTTTAAGTGCTGATATACCACGTGCTCGGCGATGAAGGAAAACATCGTGAGGAAACCTGTATGTCTGAGGAATAAGAAAAAAAATATATTTTCAAGACATGTGAAAGTTCACCAACACGCATTGGGGCAACGCGGCGGACACTTCCTTGCCCTAAAACCCTCTCAGAAATGAGGGGAGGCCTGTGCCCAGCTGTGGGACGTATATAGGCTGTAACTTTACTTTACTTTATGTATACATACATAAACACAAAACATAAACACTCACGCCTGTCACTCAGAGGGGTAGGCAGAGACTATAGACTTCCATTTGGCACGATCCTGACACACCTCTCTTGCCTCCTTCACATCCATACACCTACGCATACATGCTCGTCGGTTAAGGGTACTCCTAATTTGGCCCGTTTTCAATAAATCGCCAATTTGGTCGATAAATTTTCGCTTTGGACGTCCCTTTCCGACTCTGCCATTCACTTCTGCACCATAAATTTTCTTTGTCACTCTTTCCTCATTCATTCGTTCTACATGACCAAACCACCGAAGCATTCCTTTCTTAATCCTGGTCACCACATCATCTTGCAAACCACACTCTTCTCTTATTACACAATTTACTTTTACACTTTATGTATATAGATATTAAAAGTTTTGGTTTAGTAATTTCGTATTAAAATTTGTGTTTTTATTTGTATTCCGCTACCTACCTATGAATAAATATAATTATAAAAAAAATAACGAAAAAAGTTGGCACTGTTGCCAAACAAGCCGAGCCTAGTATGAGTGTCACGGGTGAAACTGCATCTATTCCGTATATTAATTAAAAACAACCGCATTTGTTTGTATTTTTAATTAGCATATTATAGCGAAGCGTATAGTCTCTGCAAAGTGGTTGTGATATACATTTTATTATTATAATGCAATGTAAATTTCCCGCTTCCGCTTGTCAGCCCGCTAATACTCTGCACCAACGTAATAAGTTTTTTGCCTCATCATCCACATTTTATTGCAATTCGCTTGTAAGTTAACATAATATTATGTGGATTGCTCATTGTGTAGTTCTTTTTTTTAGGGTTCCGTAGTCAACAAGAAACCCCTATAGCTTCGTGTTGTTAAGTAAGTTTGCATTGCTCTCACGGCCGAACGTAGGCATCCTTCCCAAAAGGTATAATGCGATAACTTAAAAAATAATTAACAATCGCTCTCAAACAACAAAAGATATATTCCACATAATTTAATAGCTTCTGAAGTCAGAGCAAACGCAAAGTTACTTTATTTTCTTTTTGTTTGTTTAAATTTTTGTTTATTGATAAAAATTATTTTTTAAATAATTCAACCAAATATTTTAAACATATTTGAATAATACCTGTTACTGTTACTTAATACTTCCGCTAAATATCGTAACATTTATCATTTAAATGTTTAAAATTAGAACAATCTACATGTTGAAACCCCACTTTAAGCGTGACCAAACACGAACTTTTAGCTTAGTATGGGTTGCGTTTCCCTACGAGGTCATAGAGTCGTTACTTCCGGTCATTGGTTGGTTTAGAATCGAATAGTGTTGTGTCATAAAAGCGAAAGTAGCATAACTATTCGAATCCACCATTTGACTAGTGTCATAATTCGCTCCCTTCCGACGACTCAAATGTCACTAACACTAGACAGTCAACTAGTGTCACAGACAGGCCAGGACAACGGATGGGTTTCTGCCTTGCGTGAAAGGCGAACGAAGAGGACCCGAGGTTAAGGGCCAGCCCAAGATGTGTGTTGGTGTTGGCCGATGTGGAGTCGCAGGGGGAAGAGGAGTGTTAGAAATATAGAAATGTAAATGTAGATGTTATATTAGGTAGTAGAGTCACGCTGCAGCTATATTATGGTTGTAGCGCGAATGGGTCGGCTCGACCGGGGAAGGACCACGCTCTCACAGAATACCAACATAAGATAGCAGCTTAATGTTGCTATGTTTCGTATGGTGAGAGTAGAGATCCGGAGACCCTTTTTACTGGAAACGAGGCATTCCATCTTAGTCCTCAGGGGTGACAACGCATCTGCATTTCAATTCTTAATCGAGGATAGATGTAGATGTCTATGGGCCACAGCATCCACTTTCCATCACGTTTACTGTGTGCTCGTTTGTCATCCTATTCTATAAAAGAAAAAGAAAAGAGAATCAACGTCTTCGAGTCCCGTGGCTTAACGATCTAAGGCTAAGTAGAAATTATTGAAGGTTAGCTTTTATACTTCGCTCGGGACACTATCGATGAATACAGCTGATTCCCCCTAACTGCGTAGAGGATTTTAGAAGATATCTAACATTTGTGTATGGAGTGTGTCAAATATTAGTAAAAGAGACTCGCTGATGAGGAAACTAAAATGCCAACAAAAACATTATTTGTAAGAAAAAAACAAGTCTCGAAACTCAGTTCCTTCTATCGTAAAAAGTTGTGGGATCCATGTAATACCAAGTTGGTTAATTTATTCAGTCCATACTTAAGGGTCCTTCTGACTTAAGTTTAGTTAGTATTACGTAATAATAAGCTAACCTAACGACATTTTATAGTGACCATATTAATATTAATCTTTTATGTTTTAAATAAAATAACTGACTTGGCCATCGCATGAAAACACAAAGTATCACACAAGTAATACATATTGTATTAAATCAGATTGTTTAGTTAAAAAATTATAAAAAGAAAAAGTATATTTCGATCCGTTTTAAAAACGTGGTATATTTTTATAAATTTCTAATGTTATTTGTTTTAATATTTGTATTTCCGTTTAAATTAAACGCGATAAAATCCGTAAATTTAGTTTTAATCAATGTGTAAGTGTTCGCGTAAGTATAAGAAATCATTATGTTTACGTTTTAAATCTCAACATTTCCACTCCCGAAAAAAGTTAACCCAAAAGTTAAACAACCAAATGTTCATATTCTATGAGGATAGTTTTTTTTTTTAAAGAAAACCAATATTTTTTCAGTATGGCCGCCAGCACATCGAAGTGGCCAAGAAACTGCAGAGACTCGACAGCTCCGATGAGGAAGATCCTCCCATACCTGATGATAAACCACCTTCAGCGATTATCAAGGAGAATGGCCTTAATGGTAAGTAACAATAATTACTGAACCTTCTTGTTGCGATATAAGAATACCCACTACCCCCATATAGTCTTATGAATTTTGTAAGAGATGACACAAGGATTTTTTTCGAGAGTGTTCTTAGCTGTATTTCAAGAAATTCTGTCCAGTCGTATCATTAGATATATATTCATATATAAGTATGTATTCATTGATATACGAGTATGTGTTTGTAAAGCGTCATCTAATGTAGATGACATTTTATTTATAGAATAAGGGTTACCAACGAGCACACAGTCCACCTGATGGTAAGTGGTTGCTCCAGCCCATAGACATCTACATCAATCCTCGATCACGAATCAAAATGCAAATGCGTTGTCACCTGGTGTCACCCGTGAGGACTAAGATGGAATGCCTCTTTTCCAGTAAAAAGGGTCTCCGGTTCCCTACACTCGCCATACGAAACACAGCATCGTTAGGCTACTATTTTACGCTGGTATTCTGTGAGAACGTGGTCCTTCCGTTGAGACGACCGATTCGTGCTACAACTATAGGTTCTACTAATATACAATATGTAACGCAATTAACGCACACCCTCACACACCCCAATTAGTGTATTATGTTATAATCATAATACATACACTGAATTTTAGTTAAACATTTTTATGCACTGATTATTTATCAAATTAGTTATACTAATTCCGGAAGATTACGTTGTGGTCACAGTACAAATCCACGAACGCAAAGACTTTAACGTGCTTGAAATAAAGTTCATTTTCCTTTATTTTTATTGAATGACAAAATTAGTAATAATATAAATAAAACTGCACTCTTAAAAGTCTTATTGCCTTAAGTTACGGTCCATTTCAGTTTGTTTTGACTGTACAGATTTAGTGTGACTGTAATTTATGTAGTTTTAATTATTTTTGGAATAAAAATTACCTATATTAAAAATGATAGGAATCGATTCAGTAAACGATTCTGAACAAACTACTTTCTCAAAGTGCGTTAATTATGTTACATGTTGTATATGCAGCGTGGCTCTACCACGTACAACAGGGAAATAAGAGGTAAGGAGCAGTGTCTCCCTGATACAAACTTAAAATAATAAAAAACTTCGGACGGCAGCTTACCTTACAAGCGTGGCAAATATGGCAAAATACTCCTTATGAGGCCAATCTGTGAGGGAAGACCTCTGTTCAGCAGTTGACCTTAATAGGCTGTAATGGATTGATGGCGCGAGAAGAAGAAACGACACAATAAACGAACATACTCGTGTCATTGCTTACAAGGTTTTGAAATAGATGGTACAAACATTCCATCTCACGAAGTCCGTTTGGTAGTGGTCCAACCTAAAATAAATAGCGTAAGCAAAGAAAAAAATGCTTCCATAAAGGAATAAGGGTGGCAAAGGAGCACACGGTTTACCTGATGGTATTTTTATTATGTGCGAGCAGCTATACAGGTCTAAGAAAAGAGACCAGTGTCACTGCAACCTAAAAGATCTATTGTGATCGCTGCTATAGCTATAGTTCACTGCTAAGCCCTATGTTTTCAATGGAAAAGAGTTGCTTAGCCGTGAGCAATTTCACTTCTTCTGGGCGGAGTAGATAGAAACAGTTAGGATGTGTAGAGGCGTTTCTTTCGTTATGGAACAGAACCGACACATCCTTGAGTTGATTAGTCCCAGGATGGACATGTGCTTTTAAAGACAACAGTGTTCAGTTAGTACTCTTACCAGAATTTATTTTCGTTTAATCACAGGGCTTCTAAAGCACCTGATGGTAAGTGAGTGACACCTACATCTAACGTTAATTAAGAACTAAAATACACTTGCGTTGTCTTCCCTGAGGACTAAGATGGAATGCCTCATTTCCAGTGAACAGTTCTCTACACTTACCGTACGAAACACGGCCGCATTAAGCTGCTATTTTGCGTACGCTGGTATTCTGTGAGAGCGTGGTCCTTCCCCGGTCGAGCCGACCCATTCGTGCTACAACCATAGTATAGCTACAGCGTGGCTCTACCACTTAGAAAAGTATGGCACTTTTGATAGGTTGTTATGAACGAAAAAAAAACCTTTATTAACAGCCTAACTTTAACAAGTTGAAGAGATACTTCACGCCTGGACAGCTTCTTTATATTTTTATAAAATAAAAATTCGTATTCTAAGCCAGCACTTAACTACAACCTCACCTGATGGTAAGTGGTGATGAAGCCTAAGACGGTGAAGCGCACTGACTTAACAAAAGCCTATCCACTCTTGCCTTGAAAACACTGTAATCGGATGGAAAGACATGCTGGCAACTTACTAAGGAGTACCTTTGCTGTACGCATGATGAACAACTCAGCAAACCGTTTGCTTCGAATGCGTGGTGAGTCAACAACGAAAGGATGGAGTCTGGCCGAACGTCTGGTTGTCCGATGGTGGAAGGGAGAGGGAGGGATTAAGTCATGCAATTCCTGCGCACGCACTGAAATGCATCCTGTAGAAAACGATAGGCTGGCCACTTTGCGCCTGTGTTCGAGGCTAGTAAGATTGGTTTTAACCTCATTCTGGTAACCAATAAGCCTCTTAGCACATCATCATCATCATCATTACAGACCTTTACAATTCCACTGCTGAACATAGGCCTCCCCCAAGGTATGCCACAAAGCAAGGTCGTGAGCCACCTGCATCCATCGACTGCCTGCATGTCTTACCAGGTCGTCACTCCATCTAGTGCCTACTTACTACTAGCCTCTTAGCACGCCTTTCCATTAAGTGCTTGGTAGTATTTTGCGGCACCAGCCCATAATAAATATAACTTTTATATAAAGCTCAAGTCCGATCATACATGAAGTATTAAGTAAGTTAAGTAGTCACCTTTGGAATGGTTTAGCAAAATATCAACTTGCCGCACACGATTCAGTGGAACGCAGTACCAAGAGTTTTATCGGTGATATAAAGCTGATCGAAACTAAGCTTCATAGCTTAGATCACCGGCGCCAAATTGCTTTTTTGTCGGTTTTCTACAGATTGTACTTCGGGGAGCGTGCCTATGAGCTTCATAAGCTCATACCGCCATCTCCATTCTACATAGAGAACATTATACTAATAATAATGTTCTCCAGACGGAATTTCGGTCACGGCGGCCTGCCTGAACAGCTAGCTATCGGCGTAAGACAGTATTATAGTGCCCAAGTGTAATGCGCAAGCACAGGTGCACTCTATTCCCTCATTCTCATAATCGGATGGGACGGTAAACCGACACGACCGGAGAGAGACCAGGCGCAGGATCAATGGCTTTACGTGCTTTCCGAGGCACGGGGGTGAGACACCGCCAACTTCCTGACTCCTGGCAGCTATTGATAATTTCTTGACGGAAAAACTCAATAATTGATTTTTCAAGGCCCGACCCGAGATTCGAACCCAGGACCTCATGATCAGCAGTCACACTGCTACGACTACTACACCAACTAGGCAGTCATTGTAATATCGCAGTATAAAACGTACTGCTGTAATAGTCATGCACATATACGCACAGCCAGGGGGTGAAATGATCTGACAGCGTCAATTTTGCGAGGGCGTATAACCTGAACCTCTTCAAGGTGCGTTTGAATAGGTTTCTTTTGGGCAAACTATCCATCGTAGACCTTATCTTTGCACTCGGGCCAGACGAAGGACAAGAGTGAGCATATTTCTAATAAAAACGATTCACGTCATACTAAAATATAGAAGTATAGTATGGTAGTGGTGGCAATGTGAGAGAAACCATTGACCCATTCTAAGCTAGCTGGTATAATTACAGGCTGTTGGGCATTTCATCTTAGTCCTCACTCCTCAGTAGTGTACAACGCATATAGTTGTGTCACAGACGATATAAGACAAGTGTTCACGCCGTTCACACATTTGAACTTTATTAATAAAAATAAATTTTGGTTTATATAATAATTATATTCAAGTCATACGTGCAAAACAAAGGCCGTGCTAGCTCAGATGGTTAGCGCTCGCTGTAAATTTCACAGTACGCGAGCAAACCGGGTTCGATCCCCGCCGGCACCAATGAAATTGTTAATTGCAATTTTAAGTGCTGATTTACCACGTGCTTGGCGGTGAAGGAAAACATCATTAGGAAACCTCCATGTCAGAGAAATAAGAAAAAAAATATTTCGAAGACATGCAAAGTTCGCCAACACACATTGGGGCGGCGCGGCGGACAATTCCTTGCCCTAAAACCCTCTCAGAAATGAGGGGAGGCCTGTGCCCAGTAGTGGGACGTATATAGGCTGTAACTTTACTTTTTTACTTTACATACATGTAGATCTATAATCGTTAAAGATACTTTCACCATATTAAACTTAAGGATCAGTTTAGGTTGCATAAACATTGTTAATTTTTCTACCAATAGCAATAATCCCTTACGTTTTCGTTGAAAAGTAGTGCACGTTGAAAAGTGCACTACTTTTCAACGTGGTAGCGCCACGCTGCAGCTATATTATGGTTGTAGCATGAATGGGTGGGCTCGACCGGGGAAGCACCACGCTCTCACAGAATACAAGCGTCAAATAGTAGCTTAATGCTGCTGTGTTTCGTATGTTGAGTGTAGAGAACCGGAGACCCTTTTTACTGGAAACTAGGCATTCTATCTAAGTCCTCACGGATGACAACACATCTGCATTTTGATTCGTAATCAAGGATAGATGTAGATGTCTATGGGCCACAGCAACCACTTACCATCAGGTGGACTGTGTGCCCGTTTGTCGGCCTATCCTATAAAATAAAATAAAAAGGGACTGTACATTATAACAACATTTAATATGGCCTAATAGTGTTGCCAACCCTAACTCGGTCATTGAGCTGCAAGTGAAGAGTAACCGTGGTTAAGATTTCATTCAATCTTCTCTAGTTGTTGCTACCCGTTTGACCTAATAATGTTAGTGTTACGTTGATAGCGTATACATTTCACATTGTTGAACTACGTCTACGGTTTTTTATAATGGCAGGAACAGTGACCAACTAGCACACAATACCCCTGCTAATAAGTGGATGCTGTGGTCCATAGACATCTGTCTTAAAATCAAAATGCAGATACCTTGTCATCCATGAGAATTCGGGAATGTTTTGTTACCAGTAACAGAAATAGAAACTTTTTTATTCCATGTAGATTATAAAAATACTTATTGAAAGTCACTTTTTCATTTACCACTGGTTCACAAAAAAACCTCTGTCCTGGGAAGAACCAGCAAGAAACCCAGCGGGACTATTTTTTTTTTCAATAATAGCTTACAATCATGTTTACAATTAACAACACAAGACAAATTAGAAATAGCTTGGTAGCGATCATCCTTCCCAGGGGTTATTATCATCCATAAATTCCTTAATATTATAATAACCCTTTTTATACAAACTTAGTTTAATAACATTTTTGAACTTTGTGTGTTATAAATTTTGCATATTTTCTGAGATTTCGTTGTAAAAGCGTATACATCGACCCAAGAATGAATTACTGACTCGGTGGAGTCGATAAATCAGGTCTCCGGTTTATGACACTCGCTATTAGAAACACAGCAGTATTGCTGTAGCAGTAGCTGCTATTTCTCCCTAATCACAGATTACCTCCTAACTCCTCCTTAGGGGATAATCTGTGGCCCTAATTATTCGTGGATAGATGTTGACGTCTATAGGTCAAAGTTTCCGGTTACCATCAGCTAGACTGTACTCGTTTGTCACCCTTATTCTATATAACAACTAACGCTCCGCCGACCTTCTTTCTGGATCTCGACAACACCGCCACCTACCGGGTGCAATTAGGTTTGCCAGATGCCCGGGATTCGTCTGGATTCTCTCGACATTTCAAACGATCTCCAGACTCCCGACATAACTCAAAATCTCCAGACAAACAGCTTCTCGGAAAGTTTACGTATGGTTTTTAATTTAATAAAAGCTGAGTTAGTAATTAGACTGAACTTTGAAGTTTGAAGAAATTGTTTGAATTTTAAATATTTTCTGAATACTACTAAAGTATCCAAATTATTGGATTCTGGTAAAGTCTAATGCCAAATACATATGACAACCTAAAAATTGAGTGTACTTATTTAGTGTACTTATTTGTATTAATTAGTTTTGCTTAACGTACCTTTTGTGGCCTTTTAATAAAAAAAAATACTTTTTTTTAATATTTATTTCTCCCGACGACAAAATCGCGACATTTTCAAAATTAGTTAGCAGCTAACAGCTAAATACCATCTAGGTGACCCCATAAGTACCCCATACATTTTCATCAAAATTTTGGAACTCCTAATATTTTTCGTCATACTTATCGACCTTTCTTCTATCTAAGTGCCCTCAACTGTCATAATGTTGTGTTTTAACTTTAGTTTTAGTTTTTAATTGTTTAATTTCTGTACACCTCGCCTATTCGTCATTCGCCATTCTAAACAACATTTCTTTGCGCATGAAGGTTGTCTGAAAGAAATTACTTACAGAGTGATAAGATTGCCTTGATTTGAACCTTCTTTATAATTTATTTCATTTTGTTTTCAAGCGAACTCAAAAAAAAAAACGAAGAGGTTCACAATTCAATTGTGTTCAATTTTTTCTATGAAAGTTCCCAGATATGTTCAATTGAGACCTGATTGAATTTGAAGATTCTTTTTTTTATTAAATTGGTGGAGGATTATTTTTTATTAAATAGGTTATTAGGACTATTCAGTGTTATATATAAATTTAGAGTTAATTTCACCCATAAAGGTGGCAAAATAGGGAATGAAATTTTAAATCTAACTCTCACAGAATACCGGCGTAAAATAGCAGCTTAATACTGCTGTGTTTCGTATGGTGAGGGGGTAGAGATCCGGAGACCCTTTTTACCGGAAACGAGGCATTCCATCTTAGTCCTCAGGGATGACAACGCATCTGCGTTTTGATTCTTAATCGTGGATATATGTAGATGTCTATGGGCCACAGCATCTACCTAACATCAGGCGGTCTGTGTGCTCGTTTGTCCCCAATCCTATAAAAAAATGGTAACGCATCTATATTTTGATTCTAAAAATCGAGAATGGGTACAGGTGTCTATGGGCCATAGCCTACAGCATCCACTTACAATCAGTTGGGCTATCTGTAGGTTTTTCACTCGTACTTCTTTAAAAAAGTTGAGTATTGATATTACTGTTCTTTGACCACCATGTTCAAAACCATGTTCGTCCTTCTGTCTCATTCTCAACATAGTAAGGTAACGGTGATGTTTTGTTTCAGGTACAAAGATGACAGTGATAGAGAGGCAAGAAATACTCGGTCCTTCTCCAGAGCTGAACTATAGGAAGGGCCAGAACGGTCACCGGACCGAGCAGGGAATGGGCGAGGTGAGAGGTCTTCCATTAACGTTTTCATAATGAATTTTAAATTAATTGAATGGGTGTGTTAGCTTATTCTATAAAAATATAAAGAAAACTATGGGCGCGGCAGACTTTGTTCATAAATTTCAGTTTTGTGGGTCGCGAGGAGTTAAGGTGGTAGCTCAAAAATTTGGTGGTTTTTCTATTTCACATATTTCTTTAATTTTTATAGGTTACAAACCAAATTTTTAGAATATGATTTTTGACTGTGAGCGCCAACCATTTTTGATGCACTCCCCCCGAAGGGAACGCTAATTCGGGAACTGGACTGTACTCCACAGCAAAATAACTGGCGAGCCAGTAAAAGAGGCTTGGCCCCTTGTTAGTGCGTAAGCACAAACATCGTTTCTCGATATAAAAAATTGTAAAGTAGGTAGATCTGGGATTGCATAAAAGGAAAAAACTATATAATCTAATTTTCTCGATAGAAAAAATTGTATAGTAGGCTCTGATTAGTTACATTTCTCCATAACACCACAATATTTTTAGGAGTAAGTTCATTAAAATTATTTTTAAAGCATGGTAAATAATCATATCTAAGTTCGCATAAACCAATTTTTTTAATCCATAGCGAAGTTTAGTTAAAAAACATAAAATTGTTGTTTGGCGCTTGAAAAAAGTAAGTAGGTCAGGGAGTTAATCCGGAGGGAAACCCATCGGGTCAGTCGGAAAGGCCAGAACAGCGTCTACCGGACCAGTTAGTATACTTATGATGTTATTTTTGGACCTGCAAGTTTCCCAACGATATTTTCTTTACTAGTAAGAACTGAAGAGAGAGAGTAAGAAATAAATTGCAATCACCAAATTCATTGGCGCTGGGCTACCTTAAGAAGGCTTACAAGGCTTGAGTAGTGGTTAAAGAACTTCTTTTTTACTTATATTTCAGACAAACCTGGAGTTCCATTTCTATCATTGCATGGACTTAGTCAAGGCCGGTATGGAGTCAATTATCGAAGACCAGGTCACTTCCGTCTTCGAGGCTGAGGAGTTGAGAAGTTGGAACCTTCTAACGAGGACTAATAGGTACAGTTGCTTGTTCTTACACAGACTCAATCTCTTAAGGAGTTTTGCTTGGATTTATTTCATGGAATAAGGGTGACAAATGAGCACATAGTCCATGTGATGGTAAGTGGATGATGTGACCCATAGAGATCTACATTTAACCTCGATTAAGAATCAAAACGCAGATGCGTTGTCACCCGTGAGGACTAAGATGGAATGCCTCGTTTCCAGTAAAAAAGGGTCCCCGGATCTCTACACTCACGATACGAAACACAGCAGTATTTCAAGCTGTTGAAATAACTAAATAGATGAGAACTCAGAGAAGATGTGCATATTATCATAAAGGAGTTTTACTCTTTCAGACAGTACGAGTTTTTAACGTGGAGGTTAACCATTATATGGATGATGGGCTTCGTGGTGCGCTACTTCTTCCTTCTACCCTTGAGACTGTTGATCTTTGTTATTGGGGTAAGTGGGCTAAGTACTTAACTAACATCCGTTGTGTAGAACGGCAGATCCAATGGGGGCGCACGATTTTTGTGCCACCAGGTTGGCGCAATTTAGGATTGAGTTGGATTAATTGACAGATTTCCTAGCCGAGGAAGTTAGCTTGTAATAAAAATGTCGACAGTAATGATTTCTTGTAAAATATTTGATGTATTTTATATCTGTATAGTATGTGACGGTAGTAATACGGTCATCCGGTTAATATGGACACTTTTTATAACTCAAATACTACAACCTTGTTTGCATAGAATTTAATTTTATTATACATTGTGTAAAAAAAAAATTCGGTCCGATCTGAATGAGGAACATACCGAAATTATATTAACAAAACAATTGCAAAATAATTATCAATTAAAAAAATGAATAGAAAAATGTTATTGTCATTTAATATATATATATATATATATATATATATATATATATATATATATATATATATATATATATATATACACTACAATTTGCTTATAATTCTTTGAATGTGTGATGGTATCTTGAAGGCCGCCGGCGTCACATGTTAGTTACCGTGTTAGTTTCTCCATATAATTTATAAACATTTTCTTAATCATTCTTTAAAAAGAATTTCATGAACAGAATTATCTCACAATACCTAAAAGTAAAATCATCCCCACGGATCAGACAGAGTTTTTTTACATATTATATTTTACTATATATTATGGGTGTAGAAATATCTACTGCCCTAAATCGTCCCGTGGGTGACCTAAGAGGCGACAAGGGAAAGCTGATCTTGAAGTAAAACAGCAGCAACTTTATAATAAAAGAGCTGAATAAAAAACAAAAATCCTTCAGTTACTAACCCCCTTGCCGAGAGTGGCAACTATGGCAAATATCCACCTCACGAGGCGAATTATGGGAGTCCTATGTTCATCAGTGGAATTTTGATAGGCCTCAAAGTGTTTTTATAGGACAGGCTGACAAACGAGCACACAGTGCACCTGATGGTAAGTGGTTGCTGCGGCCCATAGACATCTACATCTATCCTCGATTGCGAATCAAAATGTCCCACCATCTTATTATATAAATTGTACTACTTCTAATACATATTATTTTTGGATTTAGATTAATAAATTCAGCTAAATAAATACGTTAGTAAAATGTTATTATATTTTACCAAATCCTACTAAAAGCTACCGTTAAAATTGGCAACACCAGGTGCTGACGCTGATAACATCAATGCTAGCAGTGAGCATGATCCCATCGACAAAATGGCGTCGAATATTCGGCGCGATCGCATACAAGTTGTCTATGAGAATATTACTAAGATGCTTGTCTTGTGTGGTGACGTTCCACGACACTGAGTACATGCCGAAGACCACCGGATTCTGTGTTGCCAACCACACCAGTCCAATTGACGTCATACTGCTTAGTGTCAACAGTTTCTTCTCTTTGGTAGTTTTTTTTATACCATCTTTGTTTAAACCGGGATCTGTATTCGCACGAACTCTGTTTTTTGGCCTGGCATTTGTGTATGTTAATATCGGGCGATATTTTCTTGGTTGTTTTATTGTGTTTTTTATTGTATATTAAAATTTAGATAGAAATTTACATATATTTCCATTTGTGAAGTTAGATATATTCAAAATGACCAATTAAATATTATAGCCCTCTATATTTTGGGTGGTGGTGGGATGGGTGAAGTTCTTTTCAAGGGACTGTTACAAGACCTTGAATGGGGCTGCCTCTTGCAAATCTAACGTGTCCAGTACTGCACCAGCATGCGGCACAACACCATCCATCCCCCCTCCCATACGCTATGCATCTCACGAACACGGGAGCAACCCTCATAATATCACCCCTCATTTCACCGCTTAGGTTTGGTGGCTGATTGTAAGCACGGCCTGTGTCGGGACCCTGCCCGACGGTCCGTTCAAGCAACGGGTCAATTATGCGACTTCGATCTTGAGCTTCAACTTCCTCTCGAGATGTATATCGATGGTGATCACCTACCATGATGGTGACGTGAACAAGCCGAAGAACGGGATATGCGTGGCGAACCACACCAGCCCCATCGACGTGCTGGTGCTGATGTGCGATAACTGTTACTCGTTGGTGAGTTGCGGTTGTGGTGGTGCTGGTGAATGTTCAGGGTCGAAAGAAGCATGCTGTGTATCAAAGCTTAGATACATTTACTCTACACATAACTGTGATGTTATATTTTTAGTTTTTTTTTTTTTATACAAAAGAAACCCCTCTCCCATGTAGTATTTTATGCTGTATTATCCAAGAGTTTTACACACATATGCGTATTTCACATGGACAAATATCTATGAATTGATTCGATGAATCGACAACCGATAGGGGAGTCTTGTAGTAACAGTCTAAGAGAATCAACTATGCTATATCATCCCATAGGTTTCGTAAGAGGAGACATGTTAAGATGAAACTGGAAATGGGCGGTAGCATCTCCCTGATGACTATTAGTGAAACTAGAAAGATGTTATAGCGACAAAAGTACGATAGGTTTTAGTACTGCGACTTGCTGGTTTCCTTGCGACGTCTTTCTTCACCACCAAGAACGCTAAGCACAGCATTTAAAATTACAGTCAACAATTTTATTAGTAACTTCAAAACTTATTCGTAAGTATATAGTAGATATTAATTACAGCCTATCAAATGTCCATTTTTTTAAAAGAATAAAAGTAAAAGACGAGCACCACCTGATGGTAAGTGGATGCTGTGGACCATAGACATCTACATTTATACTCGATTAAAGATCAAAATTCAGAGGCGTTGTCAGAGGACTAAGATGGAATGCCTCGTTTCCAGTAAATAGGGTCTCCGGTTGTCTACACTCACCATACGAAACACAGCAGTATTTAAGCTACTATTTTACGTTGGTATTCTGTGAGAGCGTGGTCCTTCCCCGGTCGAGCCGACCCATTCGTGCTACAACCATAATATGGCTATAGCGTGGCTCTACCATGTATCCATTTGCAACTATTTACATTAAAATATTTTAGCTGCTTTCTTACTTGCTATTTATAACTATCTTTTTATTTATCTTAGTCTTATATCCTTCCTATTGGCGATTTTGCAATCGGCTTTACTTTATATATTATAAAGTTTTTATATTATTAAGTTATAAAGTTCTCATAAATTACTCATATTTACTTACATAGTACGTACTATATCGTGAACATCATGTAATACATATTAATTTTGAATGTAATAGTTAAGTGTATGTTAATGTGTCTATGGTTTTGTATTTATCTATGTATTCAACACATATCATCTTTTTCTGTTTGCGAGCATGATTGTGTCACTTGGCAAAGAAATGGATAGATATAAGTATATATTTATGTAAACAGGCTTAAATTTAAAAAAAAATTAATACGTACATTATCAATTACACGTAGGTTATTAATTATATAGAACGTGGTAGTTCAGATGTTAAGCACTCGCAGTAAATTTCATAGTACGTGAACAACCCAGGTTCGATCCCTGTCGACACCAGTAAATTTGATAGTTCAATTTTAAGTGCGAAGCAGACCGTTTAGTGGCGGATTAAGAATATCCACTACAGTGTAGTGATGACTGCACCATACTGTTCCGTGGGTATCGTAAGAGACGGCAGGGGGAAACAAAATCAAATTGGGAGATTTACCAGTGTTATATAGTGAATACTAGTTCAGCAGTGGGCCTTGATGGGCTTTTTTTTTTAAAGAAAAAAGAGTTGTATTTGTAAAGTCTCGATGATCGCCTTGATATAAAATATCCAATTGAAAATAGTCTCTAAGTACTATACAATAGAGAACGAATACCCGCCATTCGGTTAATACATTTGGTCATTCGGCTCGCTCTTACGATACGAATGTTACATATATCCATACGAATATCAGGTATCAGCAGTCGAGCCGAGTGATATTATCCAACCGATGTTGAACAGTTAGTGTATAAATGAAGTGAATATGGAATATTAGCATATCAGAATCCGTTGGTTTACTGATCTATGAATCCACGTAATATTACTAATATCTTAACGAATACGAATATATCGTTACATCTTTCACCTCAAACATTACCTCCACACTGGAATTTTCTTCTCCATCACGGCGGCAGTTTGCATACATACATTTCACGAGGACAAACATCCAGACCAGGAACTATAATTTGTAGGCCGTACAAATACTTGTGGTTTCGAACCTGTGGCCACTATAGAGCCGTCGATATGTTGCAACTATAACGGATAACGAGTTCTAATTTACTATTAGTTTTTCAGCGGTGAGGGAAACTTATGCCCAAACACTGAAACGCTACTCAATTTTCAGACGACGTTAATTCTCGTGGTGTCACAGTCACTTTGAGTTAAAGTGAAAGAGACAGCACGAGACTTTACAGAACTTTTTTATTGTGAGGAAACCTGTATGTTTGAGAAATTAAAAAAGTAATACTTGGAAGAGATTTGAAGTACGCTAACACGCATTGGAACAGCGCGGTGATTACTTCCTTGAACTGAAACCCTCTCAAAGATGAGAGAAGGAATATGTCGAGTAATGGGGATGTATAATGTATACAGGCTACGCGTTCATTTCAAGTTTGCCGTCGTCGACAGTTATGATATCACAGCTGACTGTACCGTAGCAAAAAAGTTATCATGTTTATCTGTAACACATTAAAAAAAATAGTCAAAATGGACTATTTTTTCGTCAAACTAAGCAAAACTAAGCATTCAAAAACAAGTAGATAAAATGCATATTATAAAATAAAATTTATTTTGTGAAGTGAATTAATAACATTAAATAGGAACGTGTCCGATACAATTGTAAAATATTATAATTAAAATTTTTATAGTTTTATTTTACATTTAAAATACGTAAAACATTACGAAGGCGCTGCTATCGGTACTAATATATCGACGCTTGAGGCGCGGAGTGAGGGGGCGCAGCGGGAGGTAACGGCGTTCTTGGAATGAACAAGTAGTAACTTATTTTAACTTTTACTTTAACTGCTGTACGTAAAGTACATTAAAACATCAAAATTTAATTTTATAAATTTATAGTACAATAATAAAAGATGTTACTCCTTTTTTAGTTTCCTAAACATTAGGAATCTCTTAGGAATAAAAATTGTAAAATAAACTCTACTATTTTACAACTACATACAACAAGTTGCACATAAACATACATTTAGTTTTGTAAGTAATTTGTGTAGGCTTTACAAACACTCTGTTGAACTCGTGATCCGCAACTTTCTAAGCTCTGTGTTACCAAACATATTTAACAATTATACATGTTTCAGATTGGTCAAAGGCACGACGGTTTCCTTGGGCTTTTGCAGAGGGCATTAGCCAGGGCTTCGCCCCACATTTGGTTCGAGAGGTCGGAAGTCAAAGATCGACATGCAGTCGCCAGAAGGTATGCAATTTGTTGGTAAACTCAAAATTTCAATTTTACGTAGTATATCAATGTTGCAGCTGTATTTCCCTTCCCGACAGGGACCATAAAGGCACAAAATGTCAACTTTATTTAGCAGCATAATACGTCTTTGTTTTTTATATTAAGTGGTGCGAATCGAAGACGAGAGAACACAACCAAACACAAAAACTATACAAGGTATAAGTGTAAACACCGTTGTCACTAAAACCATGGGTAGTTGGCTTTCATATAAAAATATTTATCCGAATTTTTAAAAAAAACGCTATTTTCTTTCATAAAATTTAAAAAGTTTCTGTCCGACTCCATCCGTAAATTCACGGATACCCTATGCGCCCGAGTGACGTAATCACTGTAAAGATCACCGCCCGCGCTAGCTACCTATACAATATTCCAATAAAAACACAGTAGGTACACATAACCTGTGATGTAACTTTTCCTTCATTCTTTCATCCTGGCTGAGAAAATTGAGATTTTACTCAAAAAATGTTGTTATTTTTCATTGAATTTACGTTCTGTAAGTGAAACCTAGGATAACGGTGTTTACACTAACAGCCTGTATTTTGCCTACTTTTTTTCTTTTTATAACATACAGATTGGGATTTAAATAAAAAAGTAGTTGTCAATTGCTCTGACAACATATCCGTTAAAAACTGTCGGATTTAAAACATTACTAATATATTAACTTTATAATCAATTTGGACGAAATCAAGAGTTTGTTTGCAAAATAAATGTCCGTGACTTGCGCGAATACTTTTGTGTCACCATTGATTTATTTAATATTTATAAATGAAGTTTTAATGTAGTAACATCAATCCGGCTCGGAGGACCAATTATACAATTTTAGAAATTAAACATATTTTTCAATTTCCAGACTAAAAGAACACATATCGGTGCCGGACAACCCCCCAATCCTCATATTCCCCGAAGGCACCTGCATAAACAACACCTCAGTTATGCAGTTCAAGAAGGGAAGTTTCGAAGTCGGCGGCACCATATACCCAGTCGCAATTAAGTAAGAGATTATTCATCTTTGTATTTGTTACCTCACAAATTAAATTATTACCTTTAGAAATCAGATTTATGTTAATAAGGCAAAATAGGTGTCAGGGGACAGAGATAAATTGAAACGTGGTAGAGCCACGCTCGCTGCAGCTATATTATGGTTGTAGCACGAATGCGTCAGCTCGACCGGAGAAAGACCACGCTCTCACAGAATAGCAGCGTGAAATAATAGCTTAATGCTGCTGTGTTTCGTATGGTGAGTGCACAGATTCGTAGACCCGTTTTTTACTGGAAACGAGGCATTCCATCTTAGTCCTCAGGGGTGACAACTCATCTGCGTTTTGATTCTTAATCGAAGATAAATGTAGATGTCTATGGGCCACAGCATCCACTAACCATCAGGTGGACTGTGTGCTCGTTTGTCACCCTTATTCTTAAAAAAAAAAACAGATAGCAGCTGCGTCTTCTTATAGCTCAATAGTAATACAAAAAACCCGCAGTTCATTTTTGCACGATATTTACCCGACTGCCTCAGTACGAGAGTAATGTTTTTCGAGAGTATTTATGTATGTATGTGTATTGTTTGGTACATTCTGTAGCCTAAACAACTCACCTTCAGCTGTTAGAGTGACACAGGCTACATTTTTTCACTTTTTAGTAAACATTTCTATTCAGTTGGACTTTGTTACCACGTTTTCATTAAGTCACTGTTGTTTGTTTGTCGTTCCAAGTGGAAATATGAAATCAATTTTAAACTAACTTCCCGGTGAGCTGCAAACTTGGTATTTTGGATAAAGCTCAAATTCCGATGATAATGCAAACATAAAAAATTAAAAAATTAGTTTTTTTTTAATTGACGTACCCTGTAATTAGAACTCCAAATTCAATCGATTCCATGATGCAGTGACGTAACATTGAGTAGCGACGCTGAGAACCGCGGGTTTGAATCTGATAAATTTCCGGGTCTCGATGTTTACTTATGTTCACTTTATGTGTGTAAACTGCCTCCACAACACAAGAGAAAAGTCATAGTGTGGAGTAAATCTTTTTAAAATATCATTTCTATGATTGGCAGTCCACTATGTACGCAACCATGAATTTTTCAAAAAATGTTTGCTCATGCAAGACCACAATGTGGCATTTAATGCCATCATTGTTTTTCCCGGATCGATATGACTTAGAGACCTTCAATAAAAGAGCCTACTCTTTTCTAAAAAGTTGGAAACGTAGCTGCAATTCCTCTGGTGTTGCAGATGTTCGTCGGTGATAGTGATAAGTTACCATCAGGTGATCTGTGTGCTCGTACTTAAAAAAGGAAGATGGTCGCCGGATTAAAAAATATTTAGTTCCATTTTACACCGTCATCGGACATAGAAAAGTACAGTCAACAAAAAAGAGTGAAGGATGAGCTAGTTAGGATAGTTTACATTTCTAACACGCTCACCTACTCCATTTCCGTTATAAACTCCCAAATCTCCCCTCCGCAGATACGACCCGCGTTTCGGCGACGCGTTTTGGAACAGTTCCCGGTACGGGATGCTGCACTACCTCCTCAACATGATGAGCTCGTGGGCGATCGTCTGCGACGTGTGGTACCTGCCGCCGATGCACCGCGAACCAAACGAGACGGCCGTGGACTTCGCAAACAGGGTTAAGGCCGTCGTGGCGAGGAGGGGGGGGCTCGTCGATCTCATGTGGTGAGTTCCGCTTTCTGACAGGCTCTAGGTTCGGATATCATTAAGACCTAGCATTTAATTATTACTGGAATAATAAACTAAAGATAGACGGACATCCATTGAGTTATACAAAACTAGAGGAGCAAACCACATTACCGCGCGTCGAAAAAAGTGCAACCGCGATGACGTAGCTTTGAAATTACTAAGCATTTTAAATAAACATATATCTGTCTCACTTACACAAGTTGCGAAAACAATACATATATATATATATATATATAAAGATGGACACAACAAACATGCAATGGCGGGTTTGGTGTGGCTTACTATATGAAATTTAACTGCAGTTAATTGTTTTTATTTAAAAAAAAACTATATTTTCTTATCAGGTAAATAGAAGTTAGCATAACTGATGAAATAAAACATATTTTTTATAAGTATTTTATTGTACTAATAAATCAAACAATATAGAATAGGTAATAAAATATATTTAATAGATCATTCATGAATAAACTAAAATAAGAATAAAAAATAAAAATATAAATTTCTTTGCAACCTTCCGCTAAATAAAATTAAAAATTATTTAGCGGAAGGTTGCAAAGAAATTTATATTTTTATTTTTTATTATACTGGATTTCCGCAAAGTAACGCCTGATTCTATCAATTATCCTAAAATAAGAATAATTAATTATTTTGTATGAAAGTTAAAACGTAGTTTTTATTATAATTTCCATAATATTTAAATCAGAGGTAACAAATTAATTTACTCCATTAATTATATAGTCTCCCGTTAATGTGGGATAGTCACAAATGCGGAAAGGTGGCAACATTTAACCTAAATCACAGTATTCGATAATTTTATTTTATTATTTTAGATTTTTAACTTTATATGACAAAAAAGAAATAAAACTTATGTGTGGAAAGTGATTCCGCTTGATTTATTATATTTATGTGACCTTGAATCGCATTCTTTCACTACGCATTTACCCATTTTTGTCGTTGATCGTTCGGCTCAACTCTGTCTGCGTCACATTGAACACTGAACTGACGTTAGCTAGGCATATGGCCGTGGCCATATTTGCAGTTGCAACGCTTTGGCGCGGTAATTACTAGTCTAGTGTAATATATAAATCAATGCATGACATCTGTAGAAATGTTTTACGTGGTAGTCCCGAACGGGTCGGCTCGACCGACGAGGACCAAGCTCTCACAAAATACCACCTTAAAATGCTGCTGTGTTTCGTGTGGTGAGTGTGGAGAACTGGAGACCCTTTTTACTGGGAACGAGACATCCCATCTTAGTGCTGAGGTGACAATGCATCTGCATTTTGATTCTTAATTAAAGATCGATGTAGATGTCTATGCGCTGCAGCATCCACTTACCATCAGGTGGACTGTGTGCTCGTTTGTCACCCTTATTCTATTAAAAAAAATGTATTTTTTGACTTAAGGGGAAATAAAATCTCAAATGGCTTAGCAAAATCTTTCGTTATGCCGAAAATATTGCAGCATTAATTTTGAAATAAATATATTGTAAAGTTGAGGATTAATGTTAAGGATTATGTTAGACGAAAACACGATTTCGTAAAATTTTCTTGATAGAAAAAAAGTCCAAAGTTACCTCCAAAATAAACAATAAACCGCTGTTATTCATAAAATATTTTAAATAAGATCATGAAACTTTGCATACTAACTGAACTAATTATAAAGCTTATGTTATTTACTTTTTTTTAAATACCATTATTTTCACTGTAAAAAGAAATTACTTAAACTATCGGCCTCTTGAAGCTTGATTCCTGTTTCCTGCCGCTCGGTCACTTCGCTTCGGCCTTTGCAGGAGGAGGTTGTGTCGCTTACGATCAGAATATACACTACGCAACAGTACGACGTAAAATTAAAATGGGAAATAACCGTGATAAAAATAAGAAGCGGCTGGCTTGGCGTTAAGAAACAGGCATAAATATGATAAACCTAATGAAATAAGTGTCTAACGACCTTTCTACTTACAGTATTAGTGATTACAAACATATCGGTACATAGCATACGACGCGCGGGCAAGTGGGGACGAAATTAGAATTTGAGCTGACTTACTATATCCCCTTAAGAGACGGCGTAAGTAGCGATACTGGGAAACTGAAACATATTGTAGCAGCAGTTTTCCGGTAACGAAATAAAAATAATAAAATGATCTTCCTATGAAACCTTGGCCTGAGGTCTGTGTAAGCAGGGGGCTTGATGTTGCCGCGAGCTGTAATAAACGACTAATCAACCATTTCCCATGTTTATATATATATATATATATTTAAAACGAAAACGAGAGTGTAAAAACAGTGAGTGTTGTCAGTGATTACTTATGGAACTGAGACGTAACATATATATACCTATGTAAATATATGTTATGTATATATATAATGTTATCAATTAACAACTCTACTTTCTCATTCAACAGGGACGGGCAATTAAAACGAATGAAAGCGAAGAAGGAATGGCGGGAGTTACAACAAGAAGAGTTCAGCAAAAGACTGAAAGGGGAGTAGTCCCCAAGGTGCGAGGACCGATCCTGTCTCGAGTGAGACTCCACGGAGTCTGAAGAATGTCAGTGATATGTGTTGTGATGTACTGTTTTTATAATGGAGTTAGTGTTGCATTGAAGAAAAGAAGAGCAAATAAGAATAAATAAGGTGATGATAGTAACGTTATTTAGCAACTCTACTCTAGTCATTTTAAACCTGTGTACACAAGAAACACAGAATATTAATATAATAGTACAGGACAGTGAACGCAAATAAAAGCATTTGTAGCTCCAAAAAATAATAAACGCAAAATAAGCTGCGGCAAGATTAGTTTGAATACGTTCACAGTATATATTTTGGTGAGTGTATGTAAATTTGTATGACTCATACGCCCCTCTCCATGCAATTGCAATGTAGGTGTCTTTAACGTCAGTGTGATTATGCTTCTATAGAGCTAAGTCACTGCGTATAACCATACTCTGCTGCATGACCACTTATCATCCGGTGTGATAGTATTCTATTGGATTATAATAAATAAAAATAATACTGAAACTTTCATAGTACTAACTAACTTTTCTTGCGATTAAATTTCATATATTTTAATTTTTTGCGGAGAACCCTAATTCTTTTTCTAAAATAAAATTAACCTATGTTACTACATATAACATCAGCTATCTGCTAGTGAAAGTCCAGTCAAAATCAGTCAAACCATTTCGGAGATTAGCCGAAACCACAGAGTAAATAATAGTACTACGTACCGAAACAAACAAACTATGTGTCTGTTTCCGCTAATTTTAGACAATAATTTCGAATATTGTTTTTTGTTATAAGTACCGCAGATACTTTCAGGTGCATTTAGTAAAAAGCTGTTATTTAAACCGCAAACAGGCACTATAATTTCATTTATTACTATAGATAGATACTTATTTGTATAGATTGCACCTTGTCAAGTAAAACTTCGTTAACACAACTTATGTGGAAATAAGGTCAATTTTTGATTGTGTGTCCTGAAATCATAATAAAATATAGTAAACTGTTAACTAACAGCGAGGGAGTTTTAATATGTGAGTGTATTTGAAATACACAAATATATGGGATATTTTATTTGCGTTTCCTGGTACAGGATAAAGATGGTCACTTCGCAAACACATTACGACGCAATAAAGTGCAATTCAGCTTGTACAGTGTTCATGCTTAATATTATATTCACCTACAAGGTAATTCTCTTTCTATTGCATAACTTGTGCCTCTTTTAACACGCCTTGGATAATAACCTAGTCGACTTGCTCGAATACTGTCCAAAGACTGCGTAGAATATAATATAGTGCGCAATATGTTTGCACAAATACACTGACTCGCACACACCACATAATTGAGTGGAGAGAAACAATAACCTAATATTTTTATTTTTTTATAGTATAAGAGTATAGAGTTGCTAAAACCGGCTACATTTTTACTTATATAATAATAAATCTGTTTCTGTTAATATCACAAGAAGTATACTATGTACTAATCGATTTTAGGAGCCTATCTATGGCCAATATTTAGGTCTGTTTTTAAAACAATAGTTGGAATTTTGTAAAGCAATATATTTTTATCAATTGCTCAAAAGCGATGTAACTAACTACAAAAGAGTAGGTGTCCTGTTAAGGGAAAGATGATTTCTATAATACTTATTCTTCTATTTATTGTAATTTAAGATTGAAAGATCAAGTCGAGAGGCATCTGATCTATTAGCATATTCCGTCGGAGTAATCGAAATGGTGGAATAACTATCACAAAATACCAAATATGAATCGAAACATTATTATAAGCGTCATTAATGATGCTCCCAGCAATAGCATCACCAATCCACTTTCAAAGCATGGCTTGGGGTACCCCAAGGCTTTCATTTTAGACCACAACTATTTCTCATGTATAATGTTGGCAATTTGTAAATAAGTTTAGTCTTCTGCAGTCTACTTAAGAATGCAGTTCGGTCCATCGTAATATTATCGTAAAGCCATAATTGCTTGTGGATTGTTAACTTGACTCACCCCTAACTGACACTCAGGAGTTGAAAAGGGGTGATCTCTTATATCGCCATCACAAAGTTTGTTTTGTAATTCCTCTGCGCTATCTTAGTTATAATAATGAAGTATTTAAATCAATTTAATTGGATGGCAGACACTAAGCACTATACGAAACAGACTGTTTAGTGAAAAGGTGTTTTGATAAATGATTTTAGTTTAATGCCTGTATTATACAAATTATATGATAGATTTTAGTGAATTTAAAAATTAATAATGATATTTAAAAAAGTATAGATACATTATGTGCAACAAAATTATACTCAAAAAACGTTCCAAGATACACAATGAATGCAACAAACTTAATTACAGTAATTTAAAAAAAACTCAATTTTTTTATTTGCAGATGAAATATATAAATTCTATATAGCCTATGTCACTTCCACAATTAAGACATATCTAACGACACGCCATATGTTAAATCCATACAGCAGTTTAGACTATAGAGTAGGCATGTCGATCTGAGAGCAATTAAACAAAGAATCGATTTATCGAGCTCGATTTTTTAAATCCATATATAGTACTGAATCAATCCAGTGAATCGATATTTCACTCTAGAAAATCGAGATGGAATCTTTTTCTGTTTTCATAAGAACTAGATATTTATTTACAATTAGTTGAATGTACCTAAACTTGTAAATAACGACAGTTTTGCAAATCTGTACTTTGTACGAATCTGAAAGCAAATCGAAAAAAATCGAATTTTGAGAAAGCGATCTTTTAAACCTCGATTTTTTTGTGAATCGATTCATCAGATTTCGATTAGAACCGATTTAAAAATCGATCTTTTTCGGAAAGAATCGGCAGCCCTACTTCAGAGCCTGCTAAGGAAGTAGACATACATACATACTCTCGAAAAACACTACCCTCCTTCTGGACCAGTCGGGTAATAACCAAAGTGTCTGTGTGAGAATCAATATATATAGATACTAGATAATAAGAACAAAAGGAGATTTTAGGATATTTGCCCGTCTTCAGTTTTGTAACGTTTAAGATATCTATACTTTTCAAATATCATCGGAAACTATAAAACCCCAGGTTTTGTTAGTGCCTCAAAGTTAAAGCTTTATTAACCATGAGGGTAGTTCGGTAAAATGTATTACTTTACTTAGGAAATTGTCACTCATGTGTTTTTTTATACATTTATTATCATTTTTATTAGCCGTAAAACGCAACATACCAGTGGCGTAGCAAGGGGGAGGGGGGAAGGCTCTGGGTGGCGGATTGTAAGCGGTAGCATTTAGGACACGGAATTCAGCCCTCCGTCCGAAATGGTACCAGTAAAAATCTATAGAAATCTAAAATTTAACTCTTACTGGATACTTTTGATTAAAATACACGGGACGAAACATACGGGCATAGCGAGAGTAGGGATAAGTATAATAATATATTGTATTGTTTTGTTCAAATATTAAGGGTATGTTCCAAAATAGAACCCGGTGTACTGTTCAATGCAAATGACGTCATGAATCGACGTCATACTGGTGATTCGTTCCAAAACATAGGACAGTATATGACGTCGTACATATGCGCCGTATTGGAAAAGTGATGGCGATTATTTTGTCATTTTTTGCTCCAAAAATCATTATATCTTCCTAATGGAGATACCACCGATTATTCTATAATTTTTTGTATTTGAATAAATAAAAACAAATTCTGTCATGCTTTACTCAGCGTACCCACAAATTGTTTTAATATAGCGGGGTGTCCGACACAATATGGCGACGGCACGCCAGTACAATATGGCGTCAATTGATGACGTCATTTGTATTCGGCAGTATACTGTAAACGTTTCGGAACACGCCCTAAATAACATACAAATATATACAGTCTACGCCACTGCTTTTATAGAAATTCTATGAGATTAGTAAGAAATGACATTTTAATAACTTGTAGCCAAATCAAAAAGTCATTTAGAACCAGCCAAATACTTGAAGTGCTACTGAAATATATTGTTTTTGCATTTGTTTTATAAATAAATACAACATATTATACAATTTCTTTTATAAAAGTTATTTCATTTAAGTAAAGGAAAATAGACAACATAGTTTACCTATTTTCTTAATTTAATCTGCAAGTCCAGATCAACATGAACCTCTCCCGTTGAGTAATTTTAGCAATAACACAATTTCGAGGTAACAAATAAAATGTTGATTAATAATTACTGTAAAAACTATCCCCTACGGGTGGAGTATGTTTCCAAATTTAAACTGGACCACTCTTGAGTCCTATTGAATAAAAAAGATCATTAATTTTATTATATATTCATTAATAATTGTGAACTGATTGTTCACAATTGACGAATACATTTCATACAAAAACCGTACGGTTGAATTGAGCACTTCTTCTTATTTTGAATAAGGTTAAAAATATACTTGTGTGTATGGTTGCAGTCTACAAGGTAGCTAACTTAATGTATTCGAAGTGTAAAAATGTAACAATTTGTATGTAAATTTATTTTAATTTATTATAATATAATATAATATTTGTTTTTATATCATGTGATTTTTACAGTCTTTTTTTTAATTCCCAAATTTCGAAGTGTAAATGTAGGGAATTTCATGTATAGGTAACAAATTGAGCCTTAAATTTCTGTAATAAACAATTTATCTTTGAATTCGGACGTTTATTTTGTTATTTTAATAGAATTATAGTGACAAACAAGCACACAGTCCGCCTGATGATAAGTGAATGCTGTGGACCATAGACACCTACATCTATCCTCGAGAATAAAAGTGCGGATGCATTACCCTACCTGAGTAATGAGATGGAATGCCTCGTTTCCAGTAAAGAGGGTCTCTGGTTCTCTACACTTACCATACGAAACACAGCAGCATTTAGCTACTATTTGACGCTGGTATTCAGTGAGTGTGGTCCTTACCCGTTCGAGTCGACCCATTCCTGCTACAACTATACTGCTAATATAATTGCAGCATGGCTCTACCACGTTGAAAGAGAGTTAGCTTTTGAGTATTTGGGCAACGGTGAGGAAACCTGTACGTCTTAGGAATTTAAAAGGAATATTTGGATGACGTGAATGCATTGGGACAGTGCTGTGATTACTTCCTTGAACCGAAAACCTCTCATGGATGTAATACTTTGCTTCCAGTAAAGAGGACTTTTGGTTTTCTACACTCACTATGCGAAACACAGCGGCATTGAGAAGCTATTTGACACTGGTGTTCTGTGAGATTGAGGTCGTTCTCCGGTTGAGCCTACCCATTCGTGCTTTGGTGTGGTTCTACCACGTTAAAACTTCCTAAACTTACTACTTACTTTACCTTTTTTTTACTAATTACTTTACCTTTCTCTTACTCTTTTCATTTAATCTATTATATGATATTTTATATATAACTTTCACTTACTTTTATTTGTATGTATTATTGTATTTTTTTTTATTATTATTTTGCATGCCCCCCTCTATTTGTAACTTTTGTTTGCATCATTCCTCTACGCAAAGGTTGTCTGGAAGAAATCACTTTCAGTGATAAGACCGCCTATTGTACATACTTTAATTAGTTTTAACTATATTGATGTTTCTGTATTGTGGTGTACAAAAAAGAATAAATAAAAAATAAACTATGATTGTAAACAAGTAACTCATATTAATGCTGTAACCTCTCGAAGTAAATAAATTTATTACCACATCATCCCGTGGATGTCGTAAGAGAGACTATGGGAAATGATAGATCTCATGGCTTTTAGAGCTGTGGTAGCTCAGAGATTAAGCGCAAGCTGTAAATTTCACAGTACGCGAGCAACCCGGGTTCGATCCCCGCTAGGACTAATGAAATTGTTAATTGCAATTTTAAGTGCTGATTTTTCCACTTCCTGACCTCATCCTCAGCGGTTTAGGAAAACATCTTAAGGAAATATATGTATGTCTAAATAAAAAAAATATATCGAAGATATGTGAAGTTTGCCAACACATATTAAGCCAGCGCGGCGGACATTTTCTTGCCCCAAAACCCTCTCAGCAATGAGAGAAGTCCCATGCCCAGCTGTTGAACGTATATAGGCTGTAACTTTAACTTTTCTCGTGGCTTCCAATAGATGGCGGTATATCTTACTCGTTTATGTCAGACGTAAGATATGATGAGGGGGAGCATTTACAAAGTTACGTCTAATATTATGCTGACTGATCCTAATAGGTCAGAATTGTTTGATTTTTGATTGGTTCAAAGTGTTACATTAGCATTTACTAAAAGACAAAGAATTTGTGTAAAACGTCATATAAAATTTTAAAAAGACCGAGGTGAATTTAATAATTTTTTTCAGCGACCACCTGCATTTATCTATAGGTATAATCCTATGCCATATTTGTATCTGCAGATATAATTGCATGAGCGGATAATATTCTTAATATCTTTCGATATATTATGTAGGTGTTTACATATACTTACGATAAAATATAAATGTGTGCGTTGGTTCATTGATCATATCTGCGTTGTTAGCGACGACAAAGTGAATTCGAACATTTAATATTAATTATTTATTATCAGTGAATTAAAAACTAAGTGTTAGCATTTAATCATAATTATTTCTTATCAGTGATTTAAAATTAGGTGATGGTATTAATCTTAACTGTTTCCTATTCATAAAATAAAGCTAAGTGTAAAGACTGATTAGTGCTGAAAAAACAGGAAAGTAAATTAAACACTTCTATTTTTATCTTAAAGTGACTTATATGAATCTATTTAATAGATTATACGGAAGTGAAAGTTGGGTATGGCAGAAGAAACATGAAAGTAGAATAAATGCAGTTGAGATGAGAGCATTAAGAAGTATGATAGGAGTTAAACTGAGTGACAGGGTAAGAAATAGTGAGATAAGGAAACGTTGTGGCTTGAAAGAAGATGTAGTGACAAAAATTGAGAAAGGTATGCTGAGATGGTTTGGCCACATCGAGAGAATGAATGAAGAACGATTGACGAAAAAAGTGTATAAGGCGAGTGTGAATGGAAGTGCTGGAAGGGGTAGACCTAGGCGGACTTTTCTAGACCAAATTAGGGACGTCTTGAAAAAAGGCCAGGTTAAGAGTACCCTAAACCGTAGAGCATGTATGAAGGGAATAATGAAAGTGGACGAAGCGAAACAAGTATGTAAGGATCGTAGCAAGTGGAAAGAAGTGGTCTCTGCCTACCCCTACGGGAAAGAGGCGTGATTATATGTATATGTATGTATGTATGTTTAATATTATTTAGGTCTGATTAGAACATTAGACGCAAGTATAAGCTTATTTTCTAGTAAGATTTCTTTTATCATAACTTTAAGAGCTATTTAACATATAAGTGATTAATATAATTCTTTTTCCTTTAAAGTACTTCAAAAGAAACATTAATATGTCAATTAATCGCTGTATAATGTTATTTCATTATGAGAAAGATTTAAATTTCATGAAAAAATATTGTATAGATTCTTAAGCATAATTCCTGAAAAAGTGTTGTACATTCCTACCTCTTGGCGGCGCCACTTGTATGTTCGGCAAAAAATATAGTCCTACTCCGGAGCTAAACCGTGAGGCGACCGCGAAACTATTTTTATTTTTTATGAATGTAAAATAAAGGTTTATTGAATGATTTATGTTTAGAATAATAGAAATAAGTTGTATCTATCGTTAGGAATAAATATAAATATTGTAAGGAATGTTTTACCACGTTTATTAAGGAAATTGTGAATCTCTCTTAGAAAAGGTTACTCTGCGCTCTGATTGGTCAATAGATTCACTAATGCCGTATGCGATTTTTTCTTAAATATGATTGGTTACAGCCGCTTATAAAAAAGGGGCGTTTTTCGTGGTAAATTATTCCAAATCCGGCAATGTAATAATAAGGAATCAAGAAATAAAACAAGAAGAAATTCTCAAGAAGTGTTACTTATTGCTCATCTAACTGCTACTGTATGCTCTCCAGTTAACATCCCGCCAGCAAACCCGCTCTATTTATCAACGCTCCCTTATACGAGCATTTACATTGGTCCTTCGAGAAGCCGGATCGGGTTTAAGGAAAACTAGGAAGATGCCTTCAAATACAAGATCAAAATCAGTGCAGTCGAAGACTACGAGTGAAAGCAACGCCACTACGGGTACCAGTACGACGGATTGGAGCATGAATACGCCGAGTGATTCTACAAACACGACGACTACCAACACGTCAACTTCAGATCGATCGACGCTTACAAGAGCATCGCCCAGCAGCGTACACAGACAACCCGTACTTCTTAACAAAAACATTGCCGGAAAAGAATCAACACCAGGGGACGTAACCCATACCACCCCCCCGACACGCACCATCGAAGCGTCAGTTCCTCACCAAGAAGGAAGTCATCCAACGCCGCAGATTCAAGAAAGAAGTGTCGCAATGAAGACTCTGCAGCAGCCTCACCCTAAGAAGACGACCCGCGATCCAGACACGCTTTCCGTTCGCTCGTCGCATAGGAAGAGAGCAGAAGCGCAAGCAAAGATGACAATGGCATTAAGGGAACTAGAATTGGCAGAAGCGCGGTCAAAAGTTGCTCAAGCGGAATTGGAACTTCTCACCGCGGAATCAGAAGATGAAGATGGTGCCGGAGAAGAGCTGTTCGAGCGAACTCGAGAAGTCGAACGCTGGTTCATCCAGACCGGAGACATGCCTAATAACAACCACAAACCAATAGAGGCAGAAGAAAAGAAAAGTGACATCCAAGAACTAGCTTCAGTCATACTAAAGCTATCAGAAAAATCACGTGACACCGTTTCACCGAAGCACCTAGAACTACCTCACTTCAACGGGGCCTGCGAAGAATGGTTAGCCTTCAAAAGATCATACGAGGATACGGCTGCTTCTTTCAGTAGCAATCAAAACCTAGCACGCCTCAGAATAGCGATCCAAGGAAAAGCTAGAGAAGCCGTCCAAAGCCTGCTATTCACCGCCGAAGACCCACGCGAGGTGATCAAGGGACTAGAAGCAAGATTCGGAAGACCTGGAGCACTAGCATTAGCAGAACTAGAAAAAATGAAGAACCTCCCAAGAGTCGGCGAAAACCCGAGCGACATATGCATATTTGCAAGCAAAGTAAAGAACGCAGTCGAAACAATCAAAGCCCTGAAGAAACCACAGTATCTCAGTTCACCTGAAACGCTAAGAGTTATAGTAGACAAGATGCCGACGTCAATGAAGTTCCGTTGGTTCGCCTACCACAGAAGCAGAAGAGACGAGGAAATTCAGGAGCTATTACTTATCGAAGCGTTCCTAGAAACAGAAGCCGACATGTGCGGAGACTTCGCCCCGCCCGAAGCGCCCTCAGAACAAAGAAGAGGAGTAAGAAAACCCGTTCATTTGGTTCAAGAAGCGTCAAAAGAGAAATATAAGAAGTCGTGTCCGTTCTGTGGGGAAGAACACTTCGCATTAGAATGTAAAAGGTTCAAAGAAGCCAACCTGAATGAAAAATGGGATATGACCAAGAAGGCAAAGATATGCTTCAAGTGCCTTCGATTCAGACACTCAAGAATCAACTGTAAAGCACCAGTCTGCAAGCTGTGTAAAAGATGGCATCATACCATCTTACATTCTGACAAACCACCGGCGTCGATAGAAAAAGAAGCAAAAGACACCAATAGCATCTCAGAAGAAAAGGTCGCCTCAATCCATAACGCCAAAGGAGAAGAAAAGGCCTACCTAAAGATGATCCCCGTGAACCTCTATGGCCCAAAAGGACAAGTTCGCGTATTAGCACTACTAGACGAAGGGTCAACGGTCACACTCTTAGACGCATCAATTGCTGAAAAAATCGGAGTCGAAGGAAAGAAAGAAAAACTCACGATCGAAACCGTTGGCGGAAAGGTGTTAAGAAAAGATAGTTCACAGAAGATCGAGTTCAAAATAAAAGGGGCTCATAGAAAAGAAAAGAGAACTATCGTAGCAAGAACCATCGACGACCTGAAGCTGTCTGAACAATGCATAAACAAGGACACCGTGAGAAACTGTGAGCACCTGAAGGCAATTGAAAATCAACTCCTCTACGTCTCCGAGAGGCCCAAGCTACTGATAGGCCAAGACAATTGGGGACTGATAGTGACAAGAAAGCTGAAGAAGGGCAAACCATCAGATCCTGTAGCTTCCCTCACGAACTTAGGGTGGGTGTTACACGGATGTGAAACAGGAACAACTGCCACAGTACACTTCACTCATTATGGCAGAGCGACCACTGGCAAGGAAGACATAGAAGACCTCGTCCGAGAACACTTCCAATTAGAGTCTCTAGGGATCCAAAATCGTTCACCATCTAACGACAGCGACAGAAGAGCACTAGAAACCCTCGAGAAAACTACCAAGAAACTGCCAAGCGGTCAATATGAAACGGGACTCCTGTGGAAAAAAGAAGATGAACACCTGCCCAACAACTACAATCAAGCTGTTCGACGCCTGGTTAGCATCGAGAAAAAATTGGATCGTGATCAAGAAGCAAGAAAGCACTACGAGGAGCAGATTCTGAGTCTAATCGAAAAAGGATACGCAGAGAAGGCTCCAGAAAACTCTAACGAAGGAAGGACATTCTACCTACCCCACTTCGCTGTTGTACACCCAGTCAAGAAGAAGCTAAGAATAGTGTTCGACGCAGCTGCCAAATATGAAGGAAAGAGCCTCAACGACGCCTTGCTCTCGGGCCCGGACTTGCTACAATCATTATTCGGAGTACTGCTGCGTTTCAGAGAGGGACCAGTAGCCGTCATGGCAGACATACAAGACATGTTTCTTCGAGTAAAAGTCAGAGAAGACGACCGAGACAGTCTCAGGTTCCTGTGGCGCGGAAACCGAAGAACCGGCAAGCCTGAAGAGTATAGAATGTCTTCAATCATCTTCGGGGCAGCGTCATCACCTGCAACAGCCATATACGTAATGAACAAGAATGCAGAGGAATTTAAGAACACTCATCCTGAAGCAGTGAAAGCAATTAAGAGAAACCACTACATGGACGACTATCTGCAGAGCTTCGCATCTACAACCGAAGCAAAGAAAATATCCAAAGAAGTGAAAGACATTCACGCAAGAGCAAACTTTCATCTGAAGGGATGGGCCAGCAACAACTCGGGGGTAATATCAGAGGTAGAAGACGCAAACAAAGAAAACTCCTTACAACTGACCAAGGAAGAGAAGACTCTGGGACTAAGATGGCTGGTGAAAGAAGATACATTAGCCTTCAACGTCGGGCTACGCAACACGCCGGAGGACCTGCAAGACGGCAGAAGGACTCCAACAAAAAGAGAAGTCACAAGCGCAGTAATGTCCACCTTCGATCCAATGGGTTTTGCTACACCAGTTCTAATACAAGGAAAGAAACTAATCCAAGACATCTGGCGAAAGAAAATAGACTGGGATGAACCAATCAACGAACATCAAAAGGAAGTCTGGATGAAATACCTGGAAGAAGTGTCAACATTAACGAGGCTGAAGATCCCGAGGTGCGTCTCACCCAAAGGCAGAAAAGGACAGCTACACACATTCTCCGATGCGAGTGAAGAAGCCTATGCAGCAGTAGTCTACTGGAGAATAGTCGAGCCCGGAGGAAAGGTCCATGTCTCCATGATCGCCGGCAAAGCAAGGGTAACGCCAACGAAACCTGTGTCAATTCCGAGGCTTGAGCTACAAGCGGCTTTACTCGGAAGCAGACTAGCCGCCACAATCGAAGAGGAATCAGAGCTCGACATAACGAGAAAGGTTTACTGGACCGACTCCAGCACAGTGCTGCAATGGATAAAGTCAGAACCAAGGAAGTTCAAAACGTTTGTGGCCAACCGACTCGCCGAGATCGAAGAAAGATCCAAGCCAGAAGACTGGAGATGGGTGCCAACCAAGGAAAATCCAGCGGACGACGCCACGAGGGGAACCCCAACCGAATTCGACCACAACGCCAGATGGTTCAAAGGCCCGTCATTTCTCCGTCGACCGGAAGAAGAATGGCCATTTCACGACTTCAAGCCAGAAATTGTTATGCCAGAAGAAGAAAGCAAGCAAAAGGTATTGGCAACGATGGCAGCAGAAGACACCCTATTAAACCTAGAAAGGTTCTCGAGCTGGGAGCGACTGCTGCGCACTACAGCCAGAGTGATCGCCTTTACACACCTACTAAAGAAGAGCCGTAAAGCGACCACCACCGCCGCACGCCAGAAGGATGAGTCTTGGAAACCACAAAAAATCCAGAAGAAAGAAGCACAAACCTCAATCCCGTCGACCAGCGGAAGTAAAAATAAGCGCCTATACTCACCCATAGAAGCAGAACACCTAAAAAGGGCCGAAGAGATATTAATAAAAATAAGCCAGAGCGATAGTTTTGCATCAGACATAAGAAAACTGAAGTCAGAAAAGCCATTAGAAAATTCGAGTCGACTTAAGAAAATCGACGTTTACATTGGAGACGACGGAATAATTAAATTAAGGAGCAGAACAATGAAATTTCACGACCGAAACGGAAGAATAATGAATCCTATCATTTTAGACGGAAAACAAAAAATAACTCGTCTAATAATACAACACTATCACAGGAAATTCTTTCACGGAAACACCGCTACAGTAATGAACGAAATTCGTCAAAGGTTCTGGATCTTGGGCTTAAGAGCAACTCTAAAAGCGGTCGCACACAGCTGTCAATGGTGCAAGACAAAGAAGAGTTCACCAGAGATACCACCAACGGGAGATCTGCCGAGTGAAAGATTGCAGCATCATCAATTTCCGTTCTCCTGCACAGCCGTAGACTACTTCGGGCCGATGCAAGTCACCATCGGAAGAAGAAACGAGAAGCGCTGGGGAGCCTTATTTACCTGCCTCACGACTAGAGCAGTACATTTAGAACTGGTACCTTCTCTCAGCGCCAGCTCAATGATCATGGCACTCCGTCGAATGGCAGCCAGAAGAGGAACTCCGAAAACCGTATATAGCGACAACGGAACTAATTTCGTCGGAGCAAAAAGGGAATTAGAGGAGGCCGCACAGGAAAAGGGCATCCAGTGGAAGTTCATCCCCCCGGGAGCTCCGAACATGGGAGGCGCCTGGGAGCGGCTCGTACGAACAGTCAAGACGGCGCTAGCAGTAGTCCTCAACGAGAAGAGCCCGCCCGAGGAAGTACTCCATACGCTAATGACTGAGGTTGAACACATCATCAACTCGAGACCTCTCACCCCGATCAGCATGGACCAAGGAGACGAGGAGAGCCTAACACCGAACCACTTTCTGCTGGGAAGATCATGCGGAGCTATGGCGCCGGGAGAGTTCAGCGACACGGAGCTCATCGGAAAGGCAAGCTGGAGAACCACCCAGAGACTCGCAGACCACTTCTGGAAAAGGTGGATTAAAGAATACTTACCTCTCCTGATGCCAAGGAAACTCGAGGGGAAAGAAACCAGAGACCCAAGGGAAGGAGACATCGTGCTAATAGTGGACGCCACATTACCGCGAAACTCATGGCCTCGCGGTGAAATCGTCAAAACCTATCCCGGACCAGACGGAAGAACCAGGGTGCTGGACGTGCGGACATCAGGCGGAATACTTCGCCGTCCAACTCGACGTGTCATCGTGCTGGTGCCAGCGGAGTCGTCGCCTCCAGAGGATGCAGTGCTACGCACCGTGGGGGAGAATGTTAGCGACGACAAAGTGAATTCGAACATTTAATATTAATTATTTATTATCAGTGAATTAAAAACTAAGTGTTAGCATTTAATCATAATTATTTCTTATCAGTGATTTAAAATTAGGTGATGGTATTAATCTTAACTGTTTCCTATTCATAAAATAAAGCTAAGTGTAAAGACTGATTAGTGCTGAAAAAACAGGAAAGTAAATTAAACACTTCTATTTTTATCTTAAAGTGACTTATATGAATCTATTTAATATTATTTAGGTCTGATTAGAACATTAGACGCAAGTATAAGCTTATTTTCTAGTAAGATTTCTTTTATCATAACTTTAAGAGCTATTTAACATATAAGTGATTAATATAATTCTTTTTCCTTTAAAGTACTTCAAAAGAAACATTAATATGTCAATTAATCGCTGTATAATGTTATTTCATTATGAGAAAGATTTAAATTTCATGAAAAAATATTGTATAGATTCTTAAGCATAATTCCTGAAAAAGTGTTGTACATTCCTACCTCTTGGCGGCGCCACTTGTATGTTCGGCAAAAAATATAGTGTATATAATGTAGTCCTACTCCGGAGCTAAACCGTGAGGCGACCGCGAAACTATTTTTATTTTTTATGAATGTAAAATAAAGGTTTATTGAATGATTTATGTTTAGAATAATAGAAATAAGTTGTATCTATCGTTAGGAATAAATATAAATATTGTAAGGAATGTTTTACCACGTTTATTAAGGAAATTGTGAATCTCTCTTAGAAAAGGTTACTCTGCGCTCTGATTGGTCAATAGATTCACTAATGCCGTATGCGATTTTTTCTTAAATATGATTGGTTACAGCCGCTTATAAAAAAGGGGCGTTTTTCGTGGTAAATTATTCCAAATCCGGCAATGTAATAATAAGGAATCAAGAAATAAAACAAGAAGAAATTCTCAAGAAGTGTTACTTATTGCTCATCTAACTGCTACTGTATGCTCTCCAGTTAACATCCCGCCAGCAAACCCGCTCTATTTATCAACGCTCCCTTATACGAGCATTTACATGCGTAGTGTGTCTCTAGTATATATACAGTAATCTATGGTAGTGTGTGACACGCTTTAAACATCAACTCAGCAAAATTCCCTGCGTAAACTCGGTAAATCAGGCGCATACTACGCCGGGTTATTGCGTAAAATTGCGCCATGGCGCAACAAATTTTAAGCACATCTGTCAACTCAACCCTCTGACAAAACAAAACCATGTGCAGGGCCCGATTCTCCCACAGGCTCGCTAGGCTGGAACCTAGGTCGGAAGGTTCGAGGGAGCGCTGAGCTTAGCTTTGCAAGCACCACTTATGTACAGAATGAAATTTGGTATAACAATCTCAATAAATAATGGAGTACGTGCTGTAAGTATTTTACTTGTTGCTATTTCATTATGTTTGTTACTTACAAAACAAATAAATAGATCGTAAAAATAAGGCCCAATTATTTAATACCTTTCGTCTTTCGTTAGTAGACTGGACGTGATTCAAAGATTTTAAACTGCTCAAGCTCTCTCCTCAACCTTTAATTTGAGTAATATGTTTTGCCAAGGCTGTCCAATGGATCTTCTGTCAGCAATATATTCCATCGCCGCACAAGGAGATCGTCTCACTGGCTCACGCCGCAAAGGAGAATGTCGATCTTTTAGGTTCTCTTTTTCAGTTAAACTGGAGTTTTTGACGGAGGGTAACACACCGCCAACCATCCCGCGGTGTGTTTGCAGCATGCTGAACTTGCGGTTTACATAGTGCTCATTGTGCAAAGAACTTCACTCCCTGGAAGTCAACAAGCCGAGTGCGCCTGATTGAGTCAGATGAGTGCTCCGGAGTTAGCACCTGTTTTAACGCACCTTGTCCGTTACTTCTCCTCCCGAGGCTCAACACTAAACTTATAGAAGGCAGTTTTAGTGCACCCGATCCCTAAAAAAGCGAACGCTCAGACCGTCCAATTACTGGCTTATCGCCCTCACCTCCTTGTTCTCCAAAATTATTAAATCCGTTATAGGACTGCTAGCTCATAATGTACCTCGACCACCAGCTAATTAGTGACCGCTAATACGGTCACTAATCAGTTGGTTCTAGTTTTAATCTAATATACCTGACTCTGAAGTTGAGTCCAAGAGGGGGTCCAGGAGGGCTTTGTTCGTTACTTTGAATATAGCGAATGCTTTCGATGGGCTTTGGCTCAAAGCGCTTCTTAAGAAGCTTCCTTCCTACGGTCTTTTCGATTTGTTATGGATAAGGATCATCAGTTTCCTTGCAGATCGGAGCATCAAGTGCGTAGTAGATGGTGCATACTCCGACTACGAGCCTATTAATGCTCCGTTTCTGCTATATATCAATTATATGTTGGTATTTCTGGTTGTAACACTGGTGATGCTTTTTACTCCTGCCGTGCTAATACCGCCAAATATCTAGGGGTCACATTCGACCACTCCTTGACCTTCTCGAATCACATTCGTGCCGTCTGAAATCGCGCCAAATTCGTCACTAGTCGCCTCCACCCGCTAGTTAACAGTAAGAGCAACTGTCCCTAAAACACAAGCTCCACATCTACAAAGCTTGCGTTAGACTTATTGTTGCGCGCCTAAGTTGACGTCAGATGACGGCACTAGCGCCATCTAGTGTCGGGGACCAGAGCGAGGAGGGCTTCCTAGAAAACATCAATCTTGAATTTTCGACTAAGAGCTCCATTTAGTATCGAACAGAAGAATTAAGCTTTCTAGAAGCCTTACTATCATGCCTTACGCAAGCGTAGTCTTCGCACAAGCGGGTCATAAACATTTGTACGATCTCCAAATCGTTTCACCCAAAATAGATTAATGAAATTACATTCACACCGCCACCGGGCTCGCTGTCCTAGCACTGTTTATGACACCCAGTGTCATAAACAGTGCTAGGACAGCGGACGGGACACAGCTAGTCCGCAGTCGGGCGCGCCGCACTCCACACCACGTACACACCGTACACCTGCATCCCTGGGCGGTTTTCATCGCACAGAACATCGAACGACAAGAGTTAGCCATCAGAGCCGGGGCCCGCATCTCCTGCTCGGACGGCCGTTAGATACCTCATCCACGTGCACGGTACACTGTCATAGGAGCAGTGGCGGATTTACACATTTGCCACCAGTAGGCTATTCAAATTTTGCCGCCCCTACCGACTTTTGCAATTCGATACCCTAGTGCTAGTTCACGATCATATTAATTACAATTTTTTGTCAATTAAATTGTAAGTTTATGATTTGTGCATTATCCTCCTAGATACACCATATTTTTGCCGTAATTACTACGATTGTGAACTAGGTGACTGGTTTCGATGATGTTAACGCTGCTAGCCTATGCGGTTCTCACAGATTCATAGGACTCGGGGCCCGCGGCTTCGGGGGGTGGGGAATCGATGAGTCAGTTCCTAGATTGTTTTTATAACTCAAAGATTTAGTGTACATTGCACAAGAAATAGTTTCTGGGTATATTAAATGAAAGTTCTATCATGTATTACTAATAAGGCGGGGTAAGGTATGATTTAATACTAAGTACTTACACCTACATTCGGTAAACGTAATTAAATATTTTTTATTGCACTTACTGTTTATAAACTATTGTTACGCGCTCAAGCCGACGATACACTAGCGTCATCTAGTGTCAGGAACGAGAGCGAGTAGAGCGTTGCAGAAAATGACATCAATTATCTCTCAACCGACAGCGCCATCCGAAGAACTAAGTTTCTGGAAAGTCTGCACTCGCACACTCGTCCCTTTGCGCGCATTTGCTTGAATGTTCGGGATGCTTCTTTGCTAATTTAAATAAATAGGCGCTGCAAGATGCGATCGAGGCAGAGTTGAACTCGGCGATACAAGCGAAGCTTCGGAGCGGAATTAAGTGAATTAGTGTGTTTAATTATTAGTGTTTTAAGTTTTAATTTGTGTAAAGTAAATTAAAGTGTTAATTTAGGTAATTTTATCGGCAATTTTTATTGTCACGAACCTCAAGCTCGTAACAATTGGTGTCAGAAGTGGGATAAAATCATGCCGATTTTACCTAAGGAGGAAACGGAGGGTGTCCGTACCCGAAGTCAACGCCAGCAGGAGACGGACCAACGAAGATTTGGTGGTGCAACGCCGCAGACGTCGGAGGGCCTGCCACCGGCTGCAGGCCAGTCGGTAGCTCCTACATCTGCAGCACCTGACTTAGGTGCTCTGATGGTGATGCTGCAGGAGCAGGCTCGTCGACAGGAGGAGCAGGCTCGTCGACAGGAGGAGCAGGCTCGTCGACAGGAGGAACAGGTCCGTCGGTTGGAAGAGCAGCTGCGGGGTGGACAGGATGAACAGGTCCGCCGACAGGAGGAACAGGTCCGCCGACAGGAGGAACAGGCCCGCCGGCAGGAGGAACAGGCCCGTCGTTTAGAAGATCAACTGCAACGCGATAAGGGAGAGCAGATGCTCCTCATGAAGGACCTTCACGCTATCGTCGGAAAAGAGATACGGGAGGTGAAGGATAAGGTTGCTCAACATGACAACCGCCTGTTGGAGGCCGAAACCCGAATCGACCAAGTAAACAATCGGGTTGAGAACGTAATGGCTGACGTGAAGAAAACGCTGGACGACCTCAAACTTGGGGATGGAACAACAGCTCCCGTAGTAGCTACAACACCTTCGCTACGTGGATTCAAAGTGCCGCCGTTCGACGGGACCTCTTCCTGGTCGGCCTACAAAATCCAGTTCGAGGCCGTCATGGAGGCGAACGGCTGGAATAAAAGCCAAGCCATGACTGCACTCACCCTAGGCCTGCGCGACCAAGCCTTAACTGTGTTGGAAGCTCTCGGTAAGAAAGTGACCTACGAGCAGCTTCTTGAGGCCTTGGAGGCGAGATATGGCGACGCTCACCTGAAACACGTCTTTCGCGCGCAGCTTAGAGATCGCGTGCAGCGCAGCAACGAAAACCTGCAGCAGTGGGCCCTTGAGGTGGAGAAGATGGTTCGAAAAGCATACCAGTCTGTACCTGCGCTCATTGAAGGGAACCTGGTTCAGACATTCATCGACGGCATCCGCGACCTCGAAGTCAGAGCTGCTGTGAGACTCGGGCACCACGACACGCTTAAGAACGCCTTGGCCCATGCACTGGAAGTGGAAGCCGTGCGGCAGGATCATCGTTCCCATCGCATCAGGGAGGTTGCAGCAGCTACAGTTCGCGACCGCAACAGAGGATACAGCCCTAGGTGCTATGGCTGTGGGGAAAAGGGCCATCTTCGATCCAGCTGCCCTAAGCGAACCCTAGAAAGGGAAGGTGAACGATCTCAGGAGGGTAGTGCGGCCAACAGCACCGCCCAGCAGCAGTAGGGAAACGAGTAAAAGCCAGAACTGCGGGGCGGATGCTGGCTGATGTTAAAAGAGCCCCACGGATCTCGATCTCACAAACCCATGATGGAAACAGTCTAATCATCAAGGGCGAGGTCAACGGAATGCCGTGTAAACTGACCATAGACACTGGAGCCTCTCGTACGATTGTTAGTTCCCAACTTATAAGTCAGTTCCTTGGGGACTCCGCATACAACCGAGAACGCATTAATTTGGTAACAGCCACCGGTCAGCGTATACCCGTCCGTGGAGAGAAGGAGATGGAGTTGAAGCTAGGCAACTTGATCTACCTGCATAATGCCATCGTGGCTGATATAATGGACGACTGCATCCTAGGCTTAGACTTTATGAGGAATAATTGTTGCGAGATCGACGTTAAGCAAGGTGTTTTGAAATGTGGACAGGAGAAACTCTTTATGGAAGGTGCGTTACCAGGGAACGTGTACAGCATCAAGAAGATTGTTCTTCCGCCTAGATCGGAAACGATTATTCCGGTTAGTCTTCCTCGAAACACTGGGCAAGCTCACCGTTGTGTACTTGTGGAAAGGGTAAACAATGACCTTCCATGGAAAGTAGCTCGAACCTTGGTCAGGACCACTGACATCTCAGGAGTACGTGTGCTGAACCTTTGCGACCGGGAACAGATTATAGAAAAAGGCACACTGATTGGTACTTGTGAGGAAGTGGATTGGTTACGTCGGTGCCAATATCTATCGACTGGGATCCCAAGCAAGGATGCAGAAACGAGAGTGACCACACTTTTGGAAGACTGTCGCAGTGTTCTCTCCTATGCCAAGAATTGATGACACGCTGGACATGCTTACAGGAGTAAAGTGGTTTAGCACGCTGGATCTAAAAAGTGGCTACTGGCAAGTTGAAATTGACCCTAAGGACAAGGAGAAAACTGCGTTCTCGACGGGAAATGGTCTGTGGCAATTTAAAGTAATGCCGTTTAGGTTGTGCAATGCTCCAGCAACGTTGGAAAGGCTGATGGAGCTTGTACTTACTGGGCTAATTGGCGATGCCTGTCTGGTCTACTTGGATGACATCATCATCGTGGGCCGTACGTTTGAGGAACACCTTCAGAACCTGGAACGCGTGCTCATGAAGATTCAGAGTGCCAACCTCAAGTTGAGTCCGAAGAAATGTTCACTATTCAAACGACAAGTTAACTTTTTAGGGTATGTAGTGTCGGAAGAAGGTATCCGTACGGATCCGGAGAAAATCGCCGCTGTCAAGGGTTGGCCGGTTCCAAAAGACAAGACGCAGGTTAGAGCATTTTTGGGTTTGTGCTCCTATTATCGGCGATTCGTGAAGAATTTTGCAGATATAGCCAAACCTCTGCACAAGCTAACCGAGGAGAAGCGACATTTCTGCTGGGATGAAAGTTGCAATATCGCATTCCAGGAGCTCAAGGACCGTCTGTGCAAAACACCTATTTTGGGATACCCTGATGCAAGCAAAGAATTTATAGTTGACACAGACGCAAGTGATATAGGACTTGGCGTTGTGTTGTCTCAACGGAATGGTGACCAAGAGGTCGTGATAGCGTACTTCAGCAAGTCGTTGTCAAACCCGGAAAGGAACTATTGTGTCACAAGACGCGAATTGCTCGCTGTGGTAAAGTCGTTGCAGCATTTTAGCAAATATCTTCTGGGACGAAAATTTCACTTTAGACCTCAGACTCGTAGTAGAGGTGCATTGAAGTTGTACAATGTTGGTGCACCATGGGAGAGAATAGCCATTGACTTGGCGGGGCCGTTTCCGGAGAGTGAAAGCGGTAACAAGTATTTCATGGTTGTGATGGATTACTTCACTAAGTGGCCAGAAGTCTTCGCCATTCCAAATCAAGAAGCTTCAACAGTTGCAGATAAACTAGTTCATGAAGTCTTCTGTCGTTTTGGAGTACCTTTAGAGATTCACAGCGATCAAGGAAGGAATTTTGAGTCTCAAATATTCCAGGAAACTTGCCGAGTTATGGGTACTCATAAAACAAGAACGACTTCTTATCACCCGCAATCTGATGGAATGGTGGAACGATTTAATCAGACATTGGAGAGGTACCTAGCAAAAGTTGTAGACAATCGGCAACGAGATTGGGACAAGCACATACAACCGTTTTTGTTGTCATATCGAAGTTCTGTTCACGAAAGTACAGCAGTGACACCAGCTTTCGCAAACTTTGGAAGAGAATTACGGCTGCCTGCAGACCTGATCACCGGGATACCACCTGATGCCCCACGCAGTATAACCGATTATGCAAATGACTTGCGGAACAAAATGAATGACATTTATGAGCACGTCAGACAATCGGGCCAGCAAATGTCTGAGAAAATGAAAACCCGGTACGACCGCAAAATGAACAATGAAGGGTTCAACGAAGGTTCATTAGTGTGGTTGCACAATCCAGTCCGCAGCAAAGGGAAATCTCCTAAGCTTCAAGCTAAATGGGACGGCCCGTACCGGATTGTAACCAGGATCAACGATGTGACTTACCGGATACAGAAAGGCGCAAGAGGGACTCCTAAGATCGTCCATGTGGATCGCTTGGCGCGTTATTATGGGACCGATAATGCTCGGAACGAGCATGTCTTAGGAGGGGGCAGTGTTACGCGCTCAAGCCGACGATACACTAGCGCCATCTAGTGTCAGGAACGAGAGCGAGTAGAGCGTTGCAGAAAATGACATCAATTATCTCTCAACCGACAGCGCCATCCGAAGAACTAAGTTTCTGGAAAGTCTGCACTCGCACACTCGTCCCTTTGCGCGCATTTGCTTGAATGTTCGGGATGCTTCTTTGCTAGTTTAAATAAATAGGCGCTGCAAGATGCGATCGAGGCAGAGTTGAACTCGGTGACACAAGCGAAGCTTCGGAGCGGAATTAAGTGAATTAGTGTGTTTAATTATTAGTGTTTTAAGTTTTAATTTGTGTAAAGTAAATTAAAGTGTTAATTTAGGTAATTTTATAGGCAATTTTTATTGTCACGAACCTCAAGCTCGTAACACTATAAATTTATCTAGTAACAATCTGGCTGATGATAATAATGAAATTCAATTAGTTGAGTTATGAAAGTTTTGCAATTTCATTTTGCAGCAATTATTTATTCGCAAAATCATCAATTACATCGTTGTATGAAATCTTGTTCACGCTACGCACAAAAGCGCTAAGGTGCTTAGCTTTTTTTGGCTTTAATTATTGTTTATCCGTTTTAAGCAAGAAAAGCTTCTCTCACCCGAACATTTGTCGCTGGTGTACATGAAATCATGCTAACTGCTGTATCAAAGTTTGGATAAACGTTTTGCAAATTCTGTTTTCGCTAGAACGGAGATAGACTTTTCAATGACTCAGAATCAAGGTTCTAAATCATCAGAATACATTTCTTCCAGGAAGAAGACCTTTTTCCGCAAGAGATAATGATAACTAAGGTAACTTGAGGGTAATATGGTCACTTAAAGCTTTGCCGCCCTATAAAACCAAAACTAAGAGAAGGACAGATACAAAAAAAACAAAACCAAGTCATGTACTATAAACTAATGTATTAGGAAAATAATAGCAAACAAGCTTTGGAAATAATTAGGAAAATTTCAAAAAAACATCTTTGGTGGGGACGGTCTTGAACATGTTCGCAGACTGCAGACTTCCCGGAGCGTCGGTGCTTTACATGTGGAATCCTCGCAAAAGAACATCGATTCCTACGAAGGATGAAACGCGAGGCTATTGAAATTAAAAACATCCAAATTTCAATAGAGAAGATGGATGGGTGCTGCCATCTGCTTGGGATCCTATAATTAACAAAACTAAGCCCAAACCCAAGTATACCACTGCAAGACTTCATGATACTATAAGCTCGCTTTACGTAATTCGGACCAAAAATTAATATTCAAAAACTGAAGGTAGCCGGGCTAACTATGACATTGGGACATCAAACATCTCAGTCCCCCCCGTGACCATGGGCGCTGTAAAGCACCCGAAACTCCGGGATAGTAAAAATAAATTAAAGTAATTAAACGCGATAAAATCCGTAAACGTAGACTTCTGACCAACTTGTCAGAACTACTCTCTTTAGCGTTTTCCCTTTCTTGATTGAGTCATTATTTTTTGGCAGCATTTTGTTGAACTTACTACGAAAATGTAGATTTCTTGAAGCAGCATGAAGAAGCGATAAGCTTCTGTGAAAAATTCAGCTACCGCAGTTGCCACTAAATCTAAAGAGTGGGCAGAGCAGGGAACGAGAAAGTGTTTTAGAGTTCCGATATAATGGATGAAAATACTTCTTCAGCTTCCCTTTTAAAATTTAAATCTCTTTAATTAATGTAAGACATAACAAAATTTTGCCTTTACTAAGCCTGCTGGTAAATTCGCCACTGCATAAGTCATCGTAAGTAACGATGCGGAATGATTTAAATTCACATTTAACAGAACGCGGTCTTTCAGACCAGTGAAGCTGTAAAAGCGAAAAGGCTAACATCGTCAGAAACCAGTCTCTTGTAACGTGACGTACTAACAATTAAACAAAGAGCGCTGTGGAGATATGTCATCTATACATATAATAAAACAATAACGAAAGAAAAACTGTACATTGAGAATTTTCGAGAAAAAATAAGTGGCTTTTATTAGAAAAATGTAACTGATGATAAAAAGTGACTTTTTACAATTTTTGCCTGTTTGTCTGTGTGTATGGTACAGACAAACAGACTTCACGCCAAAACTACTGGATAGATTGAATTGAAATTAAGCAAAAATATTCTTTGTTTACCAAGGAAGGCTTTAGGCTACATATTATCACGCCGTATGTTATAGGAGGTAAGCAATATTAATTTTGAAAAGTTTTTCTTCGTATTTGAATGCACAAAATAATCATTTAAATATTATTTGGTAAATACAAATTACTCTTACGATAATAAACCGAAATCACGTTCATTTTTTGCCCCATATCGTGATTAACAATAATGCACAACCAGGCATATTTTCTTTAAAAATAGAACATTTTCATACAAAAGCTGTGACCACGCGCATGTATTACACCCTCTAGCGAAATATAGCAATACTACACTGAATATTTTAGAAAACATTTTAGCTATTTCCCAGTAGGTAACACTACTAAAAATAAGGTTAAAATCCGATGTAGGCGCATCGTTAAACACTAACATATCTTCTATATATATAATAAAACAGTAACGAAAGAAAAACTGTACATTGAGTATTTTATATTATATTATTGAGTAATGTTCCCAATGTCCGCTCTATAGTGTAGTACCTACCTGGTTGACCGAGCTTTGCTCGGTATTTTTCGCTCGATTTTTTTTTAATTCGTGTGTTTTGGAAATTATATTTAGATACAAATTACATACTGATGAGATACAAATAATATTTTTTGATCTTAGCGACATAACAGGAAAAACGGAACTTTTTATTTGAATAAAAAATCATGAGTGCAATTATTTTAATTTAAATTTTCGTGTTTTTAAAAAATACTAAAAAAAGGGCTCGAAAAAATAGATTTTCTCATAAAGAAAGGAACATGAAGAAAAAGTTAAAAAAAAGTCGGTCGGTCAGTCTGGGCTCGAACCGGGGTTTTACGATTCTGTGACCGCCCATTATACCAATTAAGCTATTTATAATCACTAACAATTTGTCAAAATTTACCTTCTTATTCTAACGATATTGTAGCAGTTTTTCATTGTCTAAAAACACGGACAAAAAGACATTTTCTAAAAATAAATCCTAGCTAGATCGATTTATTATCCCCGAAACTCCCTGGACACTAAATTTTATGAAAATCGTTGGAGCCGTTTCCGAGATCCCGATTATATATATATATATATATATATATATATATATATATATATATATACAAGAATTGCTCGTTTAATAGTATAGGATATAATATATATATTTAAATCTCTTTGGAAAAACGTATTTTGTCTGTTTGTCTGTGTGTATGGTACGGCTTCACGCCAAAACTACTGGATAGATTGAATTGAAATTCAGCACAAATGTTCTTTGTAAACCAAGGAAGGCTTTAGGCTACATATTATCACGCCGTATGTTATAGGAGGTAAGCAGCACTAATTTTAAAAGGTTTTTCTTCGTAATTGAATGTACAAAATAATTGAAAGCACAAAATGACATGTTAATAGTTAAAATAAAAATAAAAATTTAACTCTGGGAACATAATAATCACGCTATTTTTATAAAGGAGCGGGCAGTAATATTATAAATTGCAAGGGCACAGCTGTTTAACAATATGTCAACGGGGAATTTAGCGGTAAGGTCAGCCGACCGTTTACCGCATTTAACGGTGCGAGTTTAAATCCCATAATATTGTTTTGAAAAATCGTAATTTTTGTACTTTTTATGTACATTAGGAAATCTGAGAACTTTACATTTAATTATGTAATTCTTAATTTTGTTCCTCGCTGCTGTTACCATATTTTTTTAAAGCAAAAATAATCTACTTGTCTTTTAAATTAACGACAATTTAGTTTTAATTCATAATTTAATTAATTCATTTGGGTAAATGATATGTATTTTTTTTCTACTTACGAGCAATTCTTACGTACTTATTCGATTACTTTTCATTGTTTTGAATATCGTTAGTATCGGATTAAGAAGGAATTTTAGCTATGCCTTTTAGAAAAAGATCAAATCTGTCTCGAAACTCAAGGGTTTCTAAGATGCGCAGGTTAGTTAGTAGTAGCAGTAGTTTCTCTTGAACCCACGCAGAGCGTGAACAACGGCTAGGTGCTAACCGTGAGCGTAATGCACTAAGTTTGTCCGTAGAAACTCGCACGCAGCGCCAATTACGACTAGAATTTAAACGAGTCCGCGCTACTGCTTCTCGATCTCAGTAAAGTGTGGAACAACGAGAAATTCGTTTAGCTATCGACCGGGAGCGTTACACAGAGGGATCAGAGGTTGAGTCTTCAGAATATCCGCTCTGAGACTGCACGATCACTTGAGAGCAGTCAGGAGCGTGAGATACGACTTGCGCGTGACTGAGAACGTGGGCAAAGCCAAGTGTACAGCTATAGTTTATAAAGTGATGTGCAATATTATTGTTGATTCAGTGTAACCTTGGGATCCGGTTCATTCCGCACCGGATCGGTGAATTATACGGGATGAAAAGTTTTTTGTTGTATAGGTGTTAAGTCTAGGTAACATATAGGCTATAATTTATTTTGGAAAATGGAACACCTGATGCAGAACCGCAACAGACCAGCTAAAGTGTAAGAGATATAAAAATGGTGCCATAGCAAAAAATATTCCACGTGAAGAGTTTTTTCCGCTGTGAGAATAAATTTCAACTTTGACTTTTTGAAAAACTCCAAAGCCCAGCGACATTATAACATATATAGGAATGACGACTTAGCAAAAGTTGTTTAGTCTGATGGGTATTTCATGTTGACATACAAAAGTGTGAGATCTGGAACGTCTCGAATCGTCTCGCGCATCACGTTGTTTTCCCGTCACCGGGCTCTTAGAATTCGACATCAGATGTTTTATATCTTCGATTTTGACGACCCCGTTATCGCTGGCATAAGCAACATCATCCGCGTACGAAGTCGCGGGCAGCAGCTAGTTTTTAACATAGGTAATTTTTTATCCCAAAAATAATTAAAACTACGTAAATTACAGTCACACTTAATCTGTACAGTCAAAACAAACTGAAATGGACCGTAACTTAAGGCAATAAGACTTTTAAGAGTGCAGTTGTATTTGTATTATTAGTTACTAATTCTGTCATTCAATAAAAATAAGGAAAAATGAACTTTATTTCAAGCAAGTTAAAGTCTGGCGTTAGTATAACTAATTTGATAAATAATCGGTGCAAAAAAATGTTTAACTAAAAATTCAGTGTATGTATTATGATTATAACATACATATATACAATATACTAATTGGGGTGTCTGAGGGTGTGCGTTCATTACGTTACATATTGTATATAATAACATATAGAATCTTATCAATGGATCAGTAATTTGTCGGATTACATGGTACTCTTTGGTAAAAAATTTCGTATTATAGTCTTAGGCAGTACTGTAAAATCAGACAAATTCGATAGTTTGATACTGCCCTAGAAAATGTTTGTCGGATTACCGGTCCACTGTAATTAAAATAATTAGTTTATTAGATTTGTTATTTGCCACCAAATGTTAATTAAAGACATATTTAATATATTATTATAAATTTATTGCATTAATACTACAACAATAAATAGAAGGCAAGGCCCAGCCAGCCTAGAATTCATCGTTTTCGAAGGGATGGTACTTGTGGCCCAGCGATCTGAAACAAATTATATTTCTATTACATACTGTCAAAAAGCTAGATATCATACAAGCGAGACCTCACCTAAAATATCTTAGGCCCACATACCACGAATATATTATTTACGTGCTCAACGGTGAAACAAACAGTCTTAAGGAAAACTATATGTCCGAGAATTTATAAATATGTCGCGTCGTGAAATGAGTTCGATAACAAACGTTGGAGTCGCATGGCGGACATTTCTTATTCAAGAATCTTCTCAGGTGAGGCACCTTAAGACGGTTCCCCCAGCGAGAGACCTTGAGCGTTCGGTCCCATACAATCCACGCGCTCTCGCTACAATATATCACGGAAAAATACGCCCGAATATTTGGAATTATTTCAATTAAAAGAGATAAGCGAACTTAAGAAATTAAATAAAATAGATTTTTAAATTATCTATCCATTAGTGTAATTCTCAAATGATTAGAGCATTTCCTTTAGCAACAGATGCATGTAATCAATAATTTTAGTCATTTTTTAAAAGTAGATTTTAAATGTATTCATAACACATAAAAACAAATTAGAACGTGGAATGTGATGATAGGATATCGAACATTAATAATGTGCTTTTAGATGTAGCTTATTTCTCATAACTAATGAGATAATAGTCTTTGAAAAACGCACTTTTGCCAGGTTTTTGTCAGGGTACCACCTTAACCGTTTATACGTCGTGGAGCCATGCTGCAGCTATATTAGTAGTATAGTTGTAGCACAAATTTGTCGGCTCGACCGGGGAAGGGCCATGTTCCACAGAATATCAGTGTAAAATGTCAGCTTAACGCTGCTGTGTTTCGTATGTGCGTAAGTAAGTGTAGAGAACCGGAGACCCTTTTTACTGAAAACGAGAAATTCCATCTTAGCCTTCATGGGTATTGATGCATCTGCAATATATCTGTCGAGGATAGATGTAGATGTATATAGAGCACAGCAACCACTTACCATAAGGTGGACTGTGTGCTTGTTTGTCCACTTATCCTATAAAAAAAAACCGATGCTCCAGATTTATGACGTAATTTGTACGATTGCACATTCTTTTACTTTGTAAATGAATCTAAGCGAGTTTTTGCGTTTTTTTTAGTTGCGAGCAAGCAATAAGTCTACGATCGCGAAGATCGATCAGAAGAGTAATTACATTTTACTACATAGTAAATACGGTACTATGGAGTGTAGAAGTAAGGAGTACAGACTGTGTATTAAAAAGTGTCCATAGAAAACCGTTGAATAAGGGTGGCGCCACTATAGCTACGGGGTAAATTTTAAAGAACGCACCGAAAAATATTAGTGGGATAGACGACTTTTTCGAGGTTATATTTACCGAATAAAATTATTTTAGATTTTAGAGCTACTGAGCAGTTTGGCAGCACACTTCAAACCGTCGACAACTGCTAAGTTCATTTCATCCCAGTAGCTACCAGTAGATACCAGCAATGTTGTGGAGAGTTTTTGAGCTGTTATTTACTGCTTACAGATGGACACTTTTTAACAGTTTTACTATGGGAGTTGGTACTCCTTACTTCTACACTCCACATACGGTACTTTAACATTTTCAAATAAATACTTCAAAATACAGTTTTCGCAATACGGCGAACACACGGGCTATTCCTGTTGCCCAATAGCAGCGCTCGCATTCACAGATAGTACACTATATACACTGTACAGGGCACAGATGAGCCACTCTGACTAATTATTAGGCATGTATTCCGAAATAGTAAATAAATAATAATGCAAGTGACGTCGTAAATCGACGCCATACTGGTGATTCGTATCAAAACATTGGCTAGTATATGACATCATACATGCCCTTGAAACTCTTCCCCAGTAACAAAGAGTGAGTATGATTTCTCATTCTCTTCGTCGTACAGATTTAACTGTTTAAGCTCTGGAATTTTTTGGATTTGAATAAATAAAAACAAATTCTCGCATGCTTTATCCAGCGTACACATAATTAAAAATTGTTTTAATATGGCCGCATATCCGACACAATATGGCGGCGGCACGCCAGTACAATATGGCGTCAACAAATGACGTCATTTGCATTCGCCAGTATACTGGATTCTATTTCGTAACATAGTAACGAAATTAGGGAAGTTTCTTCTGCGCTGTCATAGATGGCGTTAGGATTATAAATTACTGAAAAATACACTAGAGGACGCTATCAAATTGGTTCATAGTATTTTGTACATTTTAATAAAATTAAAAGAAAATGATTTTAAACTAGAAACTAACTAATTTGCATTATATAATTTTACATTTTGCTTCTATTAAATAACCATCGTTTGAAATGCAACATTAATTTTATTGGAGTTATTTTAAACTTCATCATCATCATCATTACAGCCCTTAACAAGTCCACTGCTGAACACAGGCCTCCCCCAAGTAACGCCACAAAGCACGGTCCTGAGCCACCTGCATCCATCGACTTCTTGCAAGTCGTACCAGGTCGTCACTACATCTAGTGGGGGGGGGGGTCGCCCTACACTACGCCTACCGGTACGAGGCTGCCACTCGAGAACCTTTCTTCCCCAACGGTTGTCAGTTCTTCGAGCTATATGGCCGGCCCATTGCCACTTCAGCTAATTCGTTGGGCTATGTCGGTCACTCTGGTTTTACTGCGGATATCCTCATTTCTGAGTTTATCACGCAGAGATAATTATTTTATACATATACTGCAGTATTTCAAAACGCGTGATTTAAACAACGATATAAATAATAAATATCACCAGTTACGCCATCTTTTGAATATAAAAGGTGTAAAATTAGTGGAGAAAATAGTGTTTTTACTGACTGTGAGATGGCGCTAGTAACAACATAAAATCTACTGAAGAATTTCATATCCCTGCTTGCATTTTTGTGTTCTGTGTGTAAGACAGCCAATATAAATACAGGCTGTAAGATATTCCAAGTCCTCAGAAGTGACAAATGACAACGCTTCAGTAGTCTTCTTTGTTTAAAAATGGCTGCAGGTGTTTATTGTCTGCAGTAACTACTTACCATCAGGTGCACTGCAAGTTCGTTTGTCACTTTAGTTTGTATTAAAAAGTGAGTTTAGGATACTTACGCAGTCATGGGCACGAAACGACCGTTGCAGTCGAAGCTGTTGATGAGGTCCAGGTCCTCCCGGGACAGTACGAAGTCCAGCACCTGAAAGTTGCTGGCGATGCGCGACTTGTTCACCGACTTGGGGATCACGATGTTTCCGCGGTCGATCTGGTATCTTCAAGATAAAACAAGCATTAATCAAATTATTAATTCATATTACGCTGGATATATTCTGTGATTAGTTTTTTCTATAGAATAAGGGTGACAAACGAGCATAGGTCATCCGTACTCAAGAAACAAGATGCGTTGTCACCCGTGAGGACTAAGATAGAATGCCTCGTTTCCAGTAATAAGGGTCTCCGGTTCTCTACTCACCATACGAAACACAGCAGCATTAAGCTACTATTTTACGCTGGTATTCTGTGAGAGCGTGGTCCTACCCTGATCAGACCGACCCATTCGTGCTACAACCATAATATAGCTGCACCATGGCCCGTCCGTGGTAGCTCAGGTGGTTAGCGCTCGCTGTAAATTTCACAGTACGCGAGCAAACCGGGTTCGATCCCCGCCGGCACACATGAAATTGCCAATTGCAATTTTAAGTGCCGATTTACCACGTGCTCGGCGGTGAAGGAAAACATCGTGGAGAAACCTGCGTGTCAGAAATAAAAAAAATATTTCTAAAACATGTGAATTTTGCCAACACGCATTGGGGCAGCGCGGCGGACAATTCCTTGCCCTAAAACCCTCTCAGAAATGAGAGGAGGCCTGTGCCCAGCAGTAGGACGTATATAGGCTGTAATTTTTATGACTCGTCCATGTATAAAAGTATACCTGTGATCTCTATTGAATAAAATTATTCTATTCTATTTCAGTGGGTGTAGTAAAAGCCGACAGAGGGTACCTGAAACCAACAATATAAAAAAAAAAAACAATTTTTTCCAAGGGAGCAACTATAGCGAATAGCATAATATTTAATAGCAGTATTTAGCCCTATAAGGTTGTTCCAGGTCCTGAATTTTTCGTAACCTCTCAACCCCCTAGCGGTCTCATGAGACCGCGGCCATATTCCGTCAAATCTCTAACGTTCTAACGCGACCGCAACCACCCACAGCACGTTAACCCATAAAAACTTATATATAGAAACTACTTTTCTATGAAGAAGTTTGGCATTATATAATTAATATGTAATTCTCTATCCTCTAGTGCAATAAAAAAAACTGTTATCCTATGAATATTTATTTATAATCTACGATCATTTCGTACGCCATTTTCGTGTGAATGTTATTGTTTAGATTTTTGGATTTTTCTAGTGTTTTATTAGTGTAGTAGTAGTAAAATTGTAATGAAAATTTTTGTGTGAATATAATTTATCTTTTTACGTAAATAATTTCTAATAATATATATTGAAATAATTGTGATTTTCACGCTGCCGATATTCGCTTGGTATTTTTTTTGTTATCAAAATACAATAAAATCTTTTTGTAATGAAGTAAACCCTGACTTTTGTTTAGACCACAGGATGGAAAATTTTGTATAGATTTTGTAATACTAAACTTCTTCATAGAAAATTAGTCTCTAAATATAAGTTTTAAATGCTCTGGGTGGGTGTGGTCGCATGCCACTGCTCGGGATTTGCTGGGCGCATGCGACTGCATGGCATTTTTATGGCGCTTGAAAGGTTAATATAGTCCCAGTATTAATAGTGTCTCACCTGATGAGGACTTGTGCAACGGTCTTGCCTAGACGCTCAGCGATGGCCTTCAGTTTGGGGTCCTCGAGGAGCTGAGGGTCATCGGGCTTGGCCCAGGGTCTGTCTGGTGAGCCCAGTGGGGAGTACGCCGTGATCGCAATGTTGCGCTCTTCGCAGAACGCCTTCAGACGCGACTGGTTCAAGTATGGATGGCATTCCACCTGGAAAATGGTAAACAGCATACAAATCAAAAGATCGAAGAAGATACCGAATTAGTTAACTCCACTCCTCTTGCTGCCTCAGCTAGCATCGGAATCCTTGGCGTCGACATATCGAATAGTGTACAGTTTCGTGGTCACTTGGAGGGGAAGGCCAAATTGGCCTCTAAAAAGCTTGGCGTGCTCAGCAGAGCGGGACAGTATTTAATGCCGGTTGTAACTTTACAAAGCGAAAGTTCGGCCGCACATGCAATACTGTTATCATCTCTGGGCCGGGGTGTGCCAGCTCCTTCCATTAGACCGCATCCAGCGCAGAGCGATTCGAAAGGTCGACGACCGAGTTCTTTTTTTTAATTTTTTGTAAAATATCAGCGCCATAGGCTTCCACTCCGTTCACATGTTACACCCTAGTTTTTTCCAGACGGTAAAAAGGTCATCCAGTATACATTTTTTTAAATGTAAAAAGGGTGAAAAACAAGTACACGGTCCACCTGATGGTAAGTGGATGCTGTGGCCCATAGACATCTAGATTTTATCCTCGATTAAGAATCAAAACGCAGATGCGTTTTCACTCCTGAGAACTAAGATGGAATGCCTCGTTTTTAGTAAAAAAGGATCTCCGGATCTTTACACTCACTCAACAAAACGCAGCAGTATTAAGCTGCTATTTTACGCTGGTATTCTGTGAGAGCGTGATCCTGCCCCGGTCGTGCCGACCCATTCGTGCTGCAACCATGATATAGCTGCAGCGTGGCTCTACCACATACAAAAACATATAATCCACAATCGGAGACGATAGAAGGAAATTAACATGAGATGAGAGCAGCAGTATGTTCCTGATAATAACTCAAGATAATTAGCAACGGTCATTGTTTTTAGTTTTAAAATTCACTCTCAACATTTATTACCAAAACATCCGCGGTATGCGGACTAAATTACCTGATATCTTTTTGGAAGTTAGCGCTAACAATTTCGATTTAATCGTATTAACAGAGACTTGGCTTAACGATAGTATATTTGATAGTGAAATTTTCGATAGTAGGTATCAAGTATTTAGGAGGGACAGATCATCCAACACTTTTAATGAGAATAATGATGGAGGTTTAACTAATGTCTGTGTAGTGTGTCGAGAAATGAAATAAGTCCTTGTAAGAGATAGCGTTTAATTACATTTTATTCGCGTGTAACAACAGTGCCGGCCCGATCGTCACTGAATACAATTCAGTTATATAGATACTATGCTAAGTGTACTAGTTACATAGGTAGGTTAGTGTAGTTACATCACTCCCCCCCAAAAAAAATTATTTTAAGATACAATTAAATTTGGATATACAAACAATAAGGTATAGGCAGAGCCTGGTGACAACGTACTGCTTATCACTCGTAATGCACAAACACTTGGTATCATATGTCTTAATACTGAGATTTACATTTGATGCGTCAGTAGCTATCAACACTCGACTTACATGCATTAAACAATAACAGCGAGTTGCAATTATAAACGTTAAAACATAGGTATATTACATTACACATTTTAATTCATTTCATTAATAATTATATAATACAAGTTTTGAATCTGCTTAAATTGTTAGGGCATATTCTCTTAAACACTACTTACAAGCTAGATAAACGAAACAGTACGTCTGATATCGCCAAACACCATTTAACGCTAAATAATATTTATTGAGTAGACTTATGTAAATTATAAATTGAAACGTACGGGCTTCTTTGAAATACGGCCGCTACGCGTGGTGTAGCTGAGCGGGCGATCACTTGTATCCGCTCCACTTATGTTAATATTACCATCTCTTAAAGAAATTTCCTTATCACTACTATTATCTACGTTTTTTATATTTTGGCTATCACTAATATAAGCAGGTTTAAGCCTATCTACGGATATAAATACATCTCTACCGGGCATTTGTATTAGGAAAACTTTTCCTTTTCGTTCCAAAATTTTGAAAGGCCCCTCGTATGGAGGTTGTAATGATTTCCGTATGAGGTCACTCCTAACAAAAACGTGCGTGCAGCTATTTAAATCGCTATGAACAAATACTGTACGAGAGTCTTTATGTGCCGTAGGCTTAGGTTTCAGCTCGCTTATCATTTTTCGTAAACGTTCGACATATTCGCTGTGATTTAAAATTTTTGAATTACATTTATCACCAAAAAAATCTCCGGGCAGCCTTAGAGACTGACCGTATGTTAATTCGGCGGCACTAACGCCTGTGTCTGAACGCGGAGCTGCTCGCAGGCCTAACAAAACTATAGGCAGTTCCTCAACCCAAGTCTTAGAATCCAACCTGGCCATAAGCGCGGCCTTGAGGGATCTATGCCACCTCTCAACCAGCCCATTGCTCTGTGGGTGGTACGGGGTAGTCCTGGTTTTATAAACACCTAAATATTTCATTAAATTTTGAAAAACGTTGCTTTCAAATTGTCTGCCTTGGTCGCTGGTAAGCTGAGCGGGGCAGCCAAAACGCGAAATCCATCCCTCGAAAATTACCTTAGAAACGGTTTCCGCAGATATATCTCTTACTGGAAATGCCTCTGGCCAACCGGTCTGTCGATCTATTATTGTGACCAGATACCTATAGTCTTGTAAGGAAATACTAAGTGGGCCAACTATATCGACATGAATGTGGGAAAATCTTTCAGCCAAAGGAAAGCTCCCTAGTTCCGATGTATTATGCCTATAAACTTTAGCACGTTGACATGCAACGCATGACTTGGCCCATTTACCTACGTCCTTGTTCATATTAACCCAGAAAAATCTGTCTCTCATTAGCTTACGCGAGGTACGGATTCCGGGGTGGCTAAGACTATGAACAGAGTCGAAAGCTAAGCGTCTAAATCGTTCCGGTAAATATGGCTTCGCTCGATTGGTAGACATTTCACACCAAACGGGTAAGTCGCTGCCAGGAATACATATCTGTTTAAAATTCCACTTATTAGAATTGCGTAGACTAACTAGCTGCTCGTCGTTATTTTGTGCACTGCTGACTGCTGCATAATCTAATACGGTCGAAGAAGTTACGGTTTCTATCCTTGATAATGCGTCCGCTACTACATTCTTATCACCTTCAATGTGTTTAATGTTCGTAGTGAACTCGCTAATAAAAAGTAGTTGTCTCACGCGCCTAGGCAACTCATCTTTACTATTTATTTTTGAAAACGCAAAAATTAAGGGTTTATGGTCCGTAAAAATTACTAAATCTTGACCTTCAACCATATTTCTAAAATATTTCACTGCAAGATAAATAGCTACGAGTTCTTTATCGTAAGTGCTGTATTTTTGTTGAGTAGGCGATAATTTTCTTGAAAAATACCCTAGCGGTGACCATGCATTACCCACTTGCTGTTGCAATACCGCTCCCACGCTTGAATCCGATGCGTCCGTCATAAGTGCGAGCGGGGTGTCGGGTTTCGGATACGATAAGCTTGCGGCATTTTGTAACTTAGTTTTACATTGAATAAATGCTTCATTTGACTTATCATCCCATTTAATTTTAGTTTTGTCTTTTTTCTTAGAGTTTTTAAAAAACTTATTTAACTCCATTTGATATTCTACAGCATTGGGCAAATGTAAACTATAAAAGTTGACCATACCCAAAAATCTCCTGAGTTCTTCAATAGTTACTGGTTTCGGAAAAGCACAAATAGCATCAACTCTATCTTTAAGAGGACGAATCCCTTCCGCGGATACCTCGAAACCCAAAAAATCTATTTTAGACTTTCCAAATAAGCATTTATTCAGGTTGATAGTCAAACCGCATTTATTTAGTCGCTCGAACACGATCTTAAGATGCTCTCTATGTGACGTCATATCCGTGCTTGCAATTATAACGTCGTCGATATAAGTATAAAGGAAATTTAGGCCATCAAAAACAGTGTGATTTATAAACCGCTGAAAGGTTTGTGCTCCATTGCGCAAACCGAACGTCATGCGTGGGAATTCGAATAGACCAAAAGGTGTTATAATGGCGGTCTTCTCTACATCGTTAGGATTGACCATTATAACATGATACGCGCGATTAATATCAATTCTTGAGAATATTTTTTTACCTTCCAATAGATATGTAAAATCATGCAATCGCGGTATAGGGTACCTATCGGGCTTGGTTATCGCGTTAAGAGCCCTATAGTCGCCACATGGTCGTATTTGGCCGTCTTTTTTAGGCACAACATGTAGAGGGCTTGCCCACGCACTTTTCGACGGCCTGCAAATCCCCAACTGTTGCATAAGCCTAAACTCTTCCTTAACCTTTGAGTATCGATGCGGCGGTAACGGTCTTACTTTAGCGTGCACCGGTGGGCCATTAGTCTCTATATGGTGGTATACCGAATGTCTGGGTGGTTCTTTAAATGAAACCGGCTTGGTGATATCAGGATATTGTGCTAACAAATCATAAAAAGGATGACACTTATCTATGGTCTGGACTGACTGTTCTTGACAGAAAACAATAGGAGCTAAAACATTAAAATTTGTTACCTCGTCAATTAGTTTGCGAGACGCTACGTCGACCAACAACTTATAATGCGCTAAAAAATCTGCACCTAAAATTGGCTGACGCACGTCCGCGATAACAAATGTCCACTGATACACTCTGCGCAACCCTAAATCTAAACTTAAAGTTTTAACACCGTAAGTGTTTATTTTGCTGCCATTTGCTGCATATAAAATATATTCAGAACAACCATTACCACACGATTTAACATTCACTTTATTTCGCGGTAAAACAGATATATTGGCACCGGTATCAATTAGGAAAATAAGGTTGCTGGACTTATCTCTTATGCTGAGGCGATGATTAGAGATGCCCATGCGACTACTCGCCTTCTCCAGCTGCATGGCATCTAGTTTACCGTCTCTTCCGGTTTCCAAGCGCACGGCTGAACACATTTCTGCGCCCTAGCCTTGAAGCGATAATGGTAGAAACACAGCCATTTGTCCCGAGCAGCAGCGCGTCCAGGAGTACGGCTGCGGCGACCTTGAGTCTGCGAACGGGCTCGGATCCTGTCACGTCCGCGTGATTGGGACCGCGATTTGCTCATGGCCATTTTATCCAGTCGCTTGTTAATCTTCGCTATTTCAGCAATGATGGAAGCGTTATCTGACGAAGTCGCTTCTACCCCTGCCACGCTGATGGGTCGCATTGTTTCCATAACCTGGTCTGCTACAGAAGCTAGCGTTTTGAGGTCTTTGGTACCGGTAACCACCAGTACGGCACGAACTGCGGCTGGTAGGTGGTTCTGCCATAAAACGCTCAGAGTTTCATCCTTAAATCGATCCCTGGCCAGGTCCTTCATTTTACGCAGCAGTTGGGATGGGCGCTGGTCTCCGAGGTCCATCTCGCCAATGAGTTTAGTGATTTGGCGCGTTTCGGACTCCTCGAAGATAGTGAGCAACGTTGACTTCAGCAGGTCGTACTTTCCCTCAGCTGGAGGATTCACTAGGATATCCGTGACTTGCTGTACGACATTCTTCCCCAGCTTTGCAATAACCAGATGGTATTTAGCAGCATCCGAGAGCTTCTGGTTGTATAGTACGGATTCGGCCTGTATGAACCACGTGCGCGGCTGATCTTCCCAAAATTCCGGGATTCTCGACGAAACCGTTATTTGAGATATCTCCGCTTCCGGTTTCTCTTCCCTGGACGTCATTTTTGACGTTATAACTACACAGGCCTAGTAGAGCACAGCACTGAATCACGTCGGGGTCACCACTTTAACTAATGTCTGTGTAGTGTGTCGAGAAATGAAATAAGTCCTTGTAAGAGATAGCGTTTAATTACATTTTATTCGCGTGTAACAACAGTGCCGGCCCGATCGTCACTGACTACCATTCAGTTATATAGGTACTATACTAAGTGTACTAGTTACATAGGTAGGTTAGTGTAGTTACAGAGGTGGTGTTGCTATCGCTGTGAAAAAGTCAAAGTTAGTGCTTATAGAAACCACAATTTTGAATCTCGTTGTGAAGATTTATGGGTAACCCTAGAGCTGAGTAACTATAAAATCTGTGTTTGTTCAGTTTACTTACGTTCTCCTCTAAATCAAACTCATCTCATTTTACCGAAAATGTTGGTAATGTCATTAATAATACATGCAATGATATTCTTATTTTTGGAGATTTTAATCTGCGTGACATTGTTTGGACTCGTTCTAATGCAGATTTATCGCTTAAACCCAGCAATTTCGATAATATCTTCGGTTATGAATTCGTAGACTTTTTCTCTAGTTATGATCTAAAGCAATACAGTCAGATCTCTAATCACCAGGGCAAAATTCTCGACCTCGTGCTGAGTAACACACACACATCTGTGATATTTCCGTTAAAAAATCAAACAGCATATATATATATATATATATATATATATATATAAACACTCACGCCAGTCACCCAGAGGGGTAGGCAGAGACTACGGACTTCCATTTGGCACGATCCTGACATACCTCTTTCGCCTCTTTTACATCCATATATCTACGCATACATGCTCGTCGGTTGAGGGTACTTCTAACGTGGCCCATTTTCAAAATATCGCCAATTTGGTCGATAAACTTTTTCCTAGGGCGTCCCTTCCCGACTCGGCCGTTCACATCTGCCATATAAATTTGCTTTGTCACTCTTTCCTCATTCATTCTTTCCACATGACCAAACCACCGAAGCATTCCTTTCTTAATCCTGATCACAACATCATCTTGCATACCACATTTATCTCTTATCACGCAATTTCTCATCCTGTCATTCAGATTCAACCCTAGCATATTCCTTAAAGAACGCATTTCTACAGCATTTATTCTACTTTCGTGCTTCTTCTGCCACACCCAGCTTTCACTACCATACATTAAAGTAGGGACTAACACAGCATTATGAATTACCATACGTGCCTGTTTTGACACATTCTGGTTCTTCATAATAGAGTGTAGTGCCCCATTCACTCTATTCCCTGCATTTACTCGTCGTTCTATATCCCTATCATATCTACCATCCCTGCTAAATACACATCCCAAATACACAAACTCATCCACTTGCTCAATTAACTCTCCTTCTATTCTTATTTCACATACCGTTTTGCTTTCTTCTCTTTCAAAGACCATCACTTTCGTCTTACATGCGTTCACTTTCATTCCCCTTTCTTTTAATTCCCAGTTCATTAATGTAACCATCATTTGCAACTCAGCCGCCGATGACGCAAGTATGACTTGATCATCGGCATACAAAAGGCATTTGACGGTTAACTCGCCCATTCTTAACCCACATTCTTCATCTTTCAAAGTTTGCAAACACCGGTCCATAAATAGGTTGAACAGCCAAGGGGAAGCTACACAGCCCTGTCTGACACCTTTTTGGATGCCAAACCAGTCCGAGTAGACCCCATTGATCCTGACACAAGCACTAGAGTCCCTATAAAGAGACCTTAATGCCTGTATCAAACCAGCGCTCAACCCATATGAGTTCAGTGTTTACCATAACACATTCCTGTCCACTCTGTCATAAGCCTTTTCCAAGCCCATGAATGCACAAAAAACTTTCTGGTTTTTGGCCAAAAACTTCTCCGCAATCATGCGCATGGAAAAGACTTGATCTGTACACCCCATTCCCTTTCTAAAACCCGCTTGCACATCCCAAATTTTTCCATCAGTTTCTTTCATAACTCTTTCAATTAACACCTTAGCATACAGTTTACACACAATACTAAGCAAGCTGATACCGCGGTAGTTTTTGCATTCCTGCTGTGACCCTTTTCCTTTATATATTGGTACTATAACTGCTTTACACCAGTCATCCGGTACCCGTTTTAATTCCCAACATAAATTAAACAAGGTGTACAGCAGGCCTGCCACCACTGCCTCTCCAGCCCTTAGCATCTCGAGTGATACTCTATCATATCCAGCTGCCTTACCTGCTTTCATGCTTTTCATTGCTTTCATTATTTCATCTACACTTATCTCCATACCCATTTCCACTTCTTTCGGAATTTCTAGTTCATTTAATTCAGACGACTCTTCACTCAAAAATACGCTTTCAAAGTATTCCTTCCATCTGTTTAAATTCGAAACTTCATCATTCAGAATACATCCATTCTCGTCTCTTATAGCATTTATTATAGGCTGTTTTGTATTTCCCCTGGCAGTTCTTACGAGTTTCCAGAACATTTTTATGTTAGCCTGGAAATTATCAGATATCCTTCTGTCATTCTTATCCGTTCTTTCTTTCTTTTTCCTTTCAACTACTTCTTTTACTCTCTTATTTAGACGTCTAAATTCTGCCTTTTTTCTTTCAATCTCATCATTCATACCAGAAGAATTACCAGCTTTGGTTGCTAGTAAATCTAACCATGCTTTCTTCTTTGATTCAACTTCCACCCGTACCTCATCATCCCACCATAGCGTATTACTTTTCCTTTCATTTGTTCTCTTACTTACACCACATACTTCGGTGGCGGTATCCACCAAACCTTTCTTATTATTATCCCACACAGTATTCAAGTCTAAATCATTCATACACAACTCATTCAAACATCTAATATTTTCTCTCAGTCTACATTTATACTTCTCTTTCACATCTTCATCTTGTAACTTCTCTATTCTTATACGCTGTAACGCAGTGGTAGACACAGATGTCCGATGCCGCCAACGCTTGAAAAGACCATTAATTCGACATAAGACCAAGTAATGATCCGTCCCTACGTTGGACCCCCGGTAAACTCTTGTATCTACGACTGCGCTCCTCATTCTTTCATCCACAATTACGAAATCTATCATGCTTCTATCATCACCTCTTTCCCATGTATACATGTGAATCTTCTTATGACGAAAAAAAGTATTCGTCACAAAAAGATTCTTTTCCGCACATACGGTGAGGAGGTCTTCACCATTTTCATTTATACTTTCATCACCAAACGTTCCCAATATCCTTTCATAACCAGACCTCTTCACCACAACCCTTCCATTAAAGTCTCCTAACATAATAATATTTTCATTTTCCTTACATTTTGTCAACACCATCCTTACCATGTCCCAAAACTGCTCTCGGATGTAAGTGGGCTTAGACATGTCTGGGGCGTACACCCCTAGCAGGAACAGCTTCTTTAAGCCCACTTTCATTCGTAACCATAGCAGTCTCGGGCTTACACATTCATACTCTTTCACACATTGACCCATTCTTTCTGAAAGGATGAGACCGACTCCCTGGCATGTCCGTTCGGTCTCGCCTACACCAGACCAATACGCGGTATACGTACCATGTGCAGTGGGCATCCTTTCCCTTTCGTTTCGTCTCATTCACACATAACACATCTATTCCTCTGTCATTCATCATTTCGCATACTTCATCCATCTTATCGTTCATTCCTCCACATACATTTAGCGTAGCCAGACGGGTTTCCGCAATCCACTTTTCGCCCCTCCGGGAGACAGAACGTGACGGGTGGCGAACCTCGTCGCCGGTTTTTCTCCCGGAGATTCTTCGCACCCCTGCCCCATTTAAGGGGCGCCGGGAACTCGGGGCCATTTCTTTTAATAGCTGCGTCATGGTGCGAACAAGGGGTGGTGGTAGATTTTACGCCGCTATCATACGGCGAGGAGCCGAGTCTATTTTTTCGGCTTTGTCGCTCGTTTAGCACCACCCGGGGGACACGTGTAGGGTGGGCCTAAGGTTAGGTGGTCGAAGCCTACGGACGCGAGCGACTCATCCCCCTAACAAACAAACAGTATAATTTCTCGAATAGATAACTATCATCCCCCAATTGAAGTAGACTTAGTTTTATGTAATGCAAAAATGCTCTCTCCAAGACAAACTCCTAAATATAAGTTTTTTTTAGCGAATTATGAAAGTATACGAGCCCGTTTATCCGACCTCAACTGGACTTCGAAGTTCCAAAACTGTTCGACTGTTGATGAAGTTGTATCGAGGTTTTACTCTATTATAAAAAAAGTTATCACCGAATTTGTTCCATGTCGCATACAAAAAAAAACATATCCTCCATGGTATACAACAAACCTCATAAAACTATTACGAGAAAAGGAAAAATCTCGTCAAAAGTTTAAAAAGTACAGGAATGAATTAGATAAACCTGAATACAATATCTTAAAAGTTAGAACTAAAATATTAATCAAAAAATGTTATGACAGATACATTGAAAATGTTGTTGAGAGCGTGATTAAAGACTGCAAGTACTTTTGGACTCATATAAAAAATAAACGTAAGAATAATGGTTGTATACCGTCCAATATGAAATTTGGAGACAAAGAAGCTAATAATGGAGAAAAAATTTCCGACCTGTTTGCTGAAAACTTTGAATTGGTATATAAACCTATTGATATTAGTTTACATATAAACAAAATGGAAATACCAAAGTCTGCTTTCTCCATGGGGAATCTTTATCTAAATAATGACAGTATTTAGAAGTGCTTAAAGGCTCTAGATATTACTAAGGGTGCCGGAAGTGATGGGATTCACCCCTTGTTTCTGAAGGAATGCGCAGTAGAGCTCACGATACCTTTACATATTATTTTTAATAGATCATTATCTGAAGGTATATTTCCGAAACGTTGGAAGGATGCAATAATTATACCATTACATAAATCAGGCGATAAAAGTAATGTCTGCAACTACAGACCTATTAGTATTCTTCCAGTTTTAGGTAAAGTTTTTGAATCATTAATTTGTCCTTATTTGACTTGGCATATAAAACATATTATAGCTGATCAACAACACGGGTTTTTTAAAAAACGCTCTACTACATCCAATCTTATTACATTTGTTGACAGAACACTTACTAGAATGAGCTCAGGGAATGAAGTAGATTGTATTTATAATGACTTTAGTAAAGCGTTTGACACAGTAAATCATTCAGTTCTAATCAACAAACTACACACATTATTTGGCATACATGGATGCTTATTAGATTGGTTTGCTTCATATCTCACAGATCGAACACAAAGAGTAGTCATTAGCGGTTTTGTTTCTAGAGAAATTATCCCAACGTCTGGAGTTCCACAAGGCTCGCACCTTGGCCGATTACTTTTTATAATGTTTATCGATGATATTAAGCACTGTATCCGTAACTCCGATTTTGAATTATACGCAGATGACCTAAAGATATCCAAAACTGTGAATAATAACACAGACCAAATTCAATTTAAAGAGGATATAGATAGAATTACAGAATGGTGCCGGCAAAATAAAATGTCTCTCAATACAAATAAATGCTATCACATTAAATTCTCTCGAAAATTTAACAAATATGATAGAAGTTACAATACGAATGGTGTGGATTTAGCGAAAGTAGACGAAGTAAAGGACTTAGGCATTGCTATTGACTCTCAGATGCGATTCACGAACCACATTAACAATACCATACACAAATCGTTAAGAATGTTAGCTTTTATTTTCAGAAACACCAAAGATTTTAAGTCGGTTTTAGCGTTAAAAGTTCTCTATTTTGCACTGGTTCGCAGTCATGTTGATTATTGTTCAGTCGTATGGTACCCGTCTTATGAAAATAATATTCAGCGTATAGAAAGAATCCAAAAAAGATTTTTAAATAAAATATCTTATGTAAGTGGCGTTCATCGTACAATTCGTAGATACTCTGAAAGATTAGCGCATTTCGAATTTTTATCATTGGAGCAGCGAAAGAATTTGCTATCTATAGGCCTTTTACATAAACTACCTAATAATAAAGTGGATTGTCCATCCCTCCTGTCACAAGTTAACTTGAAGGTGCCCAGATTTTCGGCAAGGTTGTGTAATTTTAGTCCCTTTAGTGTAAATTTCAATAGCAAAAAGTAAGGTAACAACTCACCTCTATGTTCTATGATGAGAAAGTACAATGATATATTCGGTAAATGTAATATAGTCTTTAGTGATAGTCTGGGTTCCTTAAAAAAGAAAATATTTCTATACTACACTCAAACTGAAAATTAAAACTTTAAATTATACTACTCTAAATTATACAATGTATTAAATTATACTCTACCAAATTATAATTTTACCTGTATTGCATAGAATAGTCTTTGTGTTTATATCATATTTTATTATCTCTTAATTTCAAAACTAATTTTAAGTTTCATGTTGAAATGTTGTGCATACCTTTAAGTTAAATACATATATAGTATGATTTTGTTTATAACTGCAAATGTTTAATAATAATGTTTTGTATGTGTTTAGTTGGTAAGCCTAAATAAATAAATAAATAAATAATATAAAACTGCGTTTACCATCGCATCATAAAATTGATAAACGAGTTACCTACAACAGTTAAAGGCCAAATTACTAAAGTGAACATCAAAAATAAACTTAAACAGCACTACTTATCTTTAGCATTACTAGCGTAAAATATAAAAAAAATTGTACAAACAATGTCACCCGTGTGAATCTACAAACCCAAACGAGTTAGGTACTCTGGCTTTTGGAGTTAGAGGTGCATAATATGTGTTATGCGTGTTGATTGGTCAAATAGCGTGCGCAGTAATCACATCGCACAATTAATGTGTAAGTATGTAGTTAAGAATGAATATTACTTAGTTCAGTTCGAGCGACAGATGTCGAATCGCAGTGTGCGGTAAAACCAATGCTGGTTTATGTCACACTTTGACTAAATATATTTAGATTAAGTTATCTGTAAATTAATTAAGTAAATAAATAAAAATCTGCCAAGCATGGCAAATATGGCAAATGTAGAGGACCTTGACTATGAAGCAATCTAGGGAAAGCCTATTTTCAGCAGTAGACTTTGATAAGCTGTAATTAATGTATGAAAACTACTTATTTCAGTACACCTGTTGGCAACTGGATACTGTGGCTTCAATCCACACATCTATCTTCTATCTTTGATTAAGAATCAAAATGTAGATGCGTTTGTTACCTTTGGGGACTAAAATGGAATGCCTCAATTCCAGTAAAATAGGGTCTCCGGTTCTCTACACTCACCATACGAAACACAGCAGCATTTAGCTGCTATTTCATGCTGGTATTCCGTGAAAGCGTGGTATTTCCCCGGTAGAGCCGACCCAGTCGTACTAAAACTATAATATAACAGCAGCTCTACCACGTTATAAATATCTACTTTAGATTTTTCCACTTTCGACATTTTCTATAGTCACATTTATTAAAAACCATGGTAGTATCTTAGTATCATTTCCCACTCACCTGGTTTGTGACAGGTTTAATAGTGGCATTTTCTAACAGCCTCGTCAGCTGCTTGGAGTTGAAGTTGGAGACCCCGAGACTCTTGACAAGACCCTCCTTTTGGAGAGGCTCGAGCGCCTTCCAAGTGTCCACATAGTCCACATCTGAGAACTGGATCTTGCCTGACGCATCTGCTGGGAACAGATCCCCTCCTTCCTGTAATTGATAAACTATTTGAGGATTTTTAACGCAAATAACAGGCTATGAGAAATTTACATCTTGAAATAGAATTTTTGCACTTGAAATTGAATTGGGTATTGAATCTTTAACATTTTTTTAAATATAGAAATAGGGTGACAAACGAGCACACAATCTACCCGATGCTAAATGGATGTTGTGCCTCATAGACATATACATCCGTCCTCGATTAAGAATCAAAACGTAGAAGCGTTGTCACCCCTAAGGACTTAAGATAGAATGCCTCGATTCCAGCAAAAAAGGGTTTCCGGTTCTCTACGCTCACCATACGAAACACAGCAGTATCAAGCTGCTATTTTACGCTGGTGTTCTGTGAGAGCGTGGTGCTTCCCCGGTCGAGCCGACCCATTCGTGCAACAACCATAATATAGCGGCAGCGTGGCTCTGCTACGTATAATGATATCACTTAGCGAGCTATGGAGCGGGCTTCTCTTTTTTTTTCTTTGCATGATAAACTTTGAGGTAAGGACATCCGCAGTAGAACCAGAGTAACTGATTTTTTCCAATGGATCAGTAACCTACTGCTTGGCAATGTGCAGGCCTTATAGCACCGACGAACCCATTATCAAGTGACAGCTTCAAACTGGTAATTGGAGTGTAGAGTAGCCATCCATTAGACGGATGGATGATCACCTGGTAAGAGATGCAGAAAGTCGATAGAAGTCGGTGACACATGGCCGTGGTACCAAGAATGCCACGAAGTTCTTCGGGGTAGGCCTACGTTCAGGAGTGGGAATTGCTGTAATAATGATGATGACGCCGAAACAGACTTACCTTGTAAGCCTGGGGCCAATGTATTAAATACAGGTCCAAATACTTCAGGTTGAGGTTCTCTAAGGTCTTGAGGAGAGCGCCGCGCACCAGGTCGGGACGGTGGAAGGTGTTCCACAGTTTGGATGTGATGAAAAGATCTTCCCTGTGTGGTTTGAACAACTCATTTTTCAAAAAACATTTTTGGTTAAGAAAAGTTTAACTATAGTAATACTTTTCTTTTATATAATGAAGGTAACAAGCGAGCACCAAGCCTACTTCATGGTAAGTAAATGCCGCGGCTACTAGACATCTTTTTTTAATGGCTTTAGGGTGACAAACGAGCACACAGTCCACCTGATGGTAAGTGGTTGCTGCGGTCCATAGACATCTACATCTATCCTCGATCACGAACAAAAATACAGATGCGTTGGCACCCGTGAGGACTAAGATGGAATGTCTCGTTTCCAGTAGAAAAAAGTCTCCGGTTCTCTACACTCACCGTACAAAACACAGCAGCGTTAAGCTGCTATTTTACGCTGGTATTCTGTGAGAGCGTGGTTCTTCCCCGTTTCGAGCCGACCCATTCGTGCTACAGCTATACTACTAATATAGTTGCAGTATGGCTCCACCACGTATAAATACATTTCTACATACATCTTCGATTAAGAATCAAAATGCAGAAGCGTTGATGATGTTACGGCACCCGATAGGCGACAGTAAACCATCTCTTTACGCCAAGCGTAAAAACGGAAAAAGACAACATCGTCAATTAAGTGCAGGGCATTTAGTACGGCGATTGTCAATATGCTTGCCAAGCGTTTATAAAGGTAAATTCCCTCTACAAAGGGATAGAGACCCAAGCCCAGCCGTGAACCTTTGCAAGACGATGAGGAGTGCACGCATTTGTATATAGCCGTGGTGGCTCAAAGATAAAAAAAATTAAAGAAGGTTCTTAATACGCGAACAAAGCGGGTTCGATTCCCGCCAGCACCAATGAACACCGGTACTATACCACATGTACGGTGGTGAAGGAAAACGTCGTGAGGAAACCTGCATGAGCAAAAAATATTTAAAGGACATGTGATTTCCCTTCAACTTGTATTGGAGCAGCGTGACGAACTAAGGCTCCTCTCAGAAATGGGAGGAGACCCATGCCCAGCGGTGGGACGAATATTGGCACACGGCATTATATCCTCACTTTCTTTACGGCACAGGCCTCCCCTTATTTCTGCGAGGGTTTTAGCGCAAGTAAGTGTCCGCCGGTAGCCGTGGTAGCTCAGATGGTTAACGCTCGCTGTAAATATAACAGAACGCGAGTAACCTGGGTTCGACCCCGCCGGAACCAATGAAATTGTTAACTGCAATTTTAAGTGCTGATTTACCACGTGCTCGGCGGTGAAGGAAAACATCGTGAGGAAACCTGCATGTCAGAGGAATAAGAAAAAAACTATCTCGAAGACATGTGAAGTTCGCCAACACGAACTGGGGCACGAACTGGGGGGGGGGGGGGATTTAGAGCGAGCACTAACCATCTGAGCTACCACGGCTATTCTCACAAGCCTATCTTATAGCAGAACATAATTTAGCAGTGAGTTGCGGCACTGTGGGCTGTGGATTTGAAACTTGCAGGAAACAAGTTTTACAGCCTACAAAAAATTGTTCCGGGTTTGGATGTTCGTCCTTGTACAATTTATTTATATTAACTGTCGCCACGATGCAGACAATATTCTAAATATAGGGTAAACTATTTTAATAAAATAAAAAAAAATAATACGAATCGTTTAGAAGTTTTTCTTTCTCGCTAGAACAGGGTTTCTCAACCTTTTTTGATCAAGGACCACTTTGATTTTTTGTTATTAGCAGCGACCACAAGGTGAACGAAAAAACTACGTTAATCTAACAATAAATTATAATCAAAACTCTTGCGGGCCACTGTTTGGGAATCACTGCTCTAGAATGAACGATTATACTATTTGTTTGCTAAAATTAACAAATACACGAACCATCCGCACAATTCTTTAACTTCTACTAAAGAAAATACTTTATAAAACCTTACGGTTTAATACGTGCAGCTCTCGACAGTTTCTATACATTGGAATGACAACTTTCAAAATAGCGCCATCTCATGCCACTCATGAGTTGATGAAAAAGTTATGAACTATACAAAACTCGTAGGTTTTCTATGGTATTTGACTAAAATCTGTTCGGCGAGAGTTGATAAAAGAACAGGGTTTCTAAACTCATTACAAATTGCAACCCGCTAATTATTTTTGCTTACAGTCACAGATAATAAAAAAAGTCTTGCCTTGACCATAAATACACTCCACAGACAATTGAAAAAAAATATTATAAATCACACAAAATTCACAGCTTTCTCAGTCAATACCGGCGTAAAACATAGCAGCTTAATAATGCTGTGTTTCGTATGATATGTGCAGAGATCCGGAGACCCTTTATACTGGAAACGAGGCATTCCATCTTAGTCCTCAAGGGTGACAACGCTTCTGCATTTTGATTCTTAATCGAGGATAAATGTAGATGTCTATGGGCCTCAGCAACCACTTACCATTAGGTGGACCGTGTGATCGTTTGCCCTATCCAATAAAAAAGAGTAATCATTTTGTTGGCAACATTATAAAACTCTTTGGCGATATTCTCTACTCTGTGCGACTGTTTGATAACAAACTAATATGTTTGACAAAATTGACATTGGCAGTATGAACATAATCAATTAATGTTGCATTTTATTTGCTGTATTTGTAGCACGTAATATATAAATGCACTTTGCTGCACTTTTTCATATAAACTTTATCTATGCGAAATTTCACACCTTCATGCGCCCAAAATGCTTAAATAATGTAATGACTATAATAACTAACACAACACGCATTGATCATGAATCGTGAAGATTCTGATAATTATTTTATTTTATCATTAGGATAAAGTTATTGAATTATTGTATTGTCATCGATCCTTGATACAAGTGCAAGTTTTTCAAGTCAATCGGCTGTCTGCAAAATGGTAAAAATTACATTAAATTCCGTTACTTAGATAGATACTTGTAAATACACGCTAAGCTATTAAAAGCGTGTTAAAATGGGTACAAGGTTTTCGCTCCAAATATATAGATGATCAATCTTCACCTTGTATAATTTAATCAAGCCTAAGAGAACACACACTGATAATCAGTGGATAGGTCCACTTGGAAAGGGTAGTAGACGTATATCTCCTGCACTCACCGTTTAACGACTCCCTCTTTGATTTTAGCGGTGAGAGCCTCTCCCACCTCCTTCTCATTGCCATAGACAAACGCGCAGTCGATGTGACGGTAGCCGATGTCTATGGCGTCCTTGACAGCTTGAGTAACCTCGCCAGGCTTCGACTGGGGATAGAGAATTATGAATACAGTTTATCGAATCTTCGCTCCTGTTTAATCCAGGTAAAGATGCATCATTACCGTCACAACCTGTTAAAATCCACTGCTGAACATAGACCTCCCCCATAAATCGTCTCATGGGGGGAATACAGCCATCTGCGCGGGACAGGATTATATTGCCCGAGTGTGTGTGGAAGCACAAGTGCGCTCTCTAATCCCTTGTTCTCACAGTCCGATGGGACGATAAACCGACACGATTGGAAAGACCAACGGCTTTACGTGCTTTCCGAGACACGGGGGTGAAACACCACCAACTTCCTGACTCTGGGCAGCTACTGTGAATTTCTTGACAATAAAACTTAATAACTTCTTTTTTTTGTGCCCGACCCTGGATGCGAACCCGGGATCTCATGACCAGCAGAACACTAGACCAATAAGGCAATCAACAGAGAACAAATGATAATATCGTCTACAAACTAATTTTATTCGACGCATACCTACTTATCGATTAACAATTAACGGTATATTCAAATCCATTCTGTAGTTTTGAAGCAAAAACAAGTGAAAATGAAAAGAGATCAGACCCTTCGTATTTTTACAATGTATTTCGTATGTCTTTGGAATTCAATATTTGTAATCTATTTTCGAAGCACTGATGACATTTGGCATACATAAGTTAGAAAAATATTGTCATTATTAATCCTATACTATTAAACGAGCAATTCTTGTATATATATATATATATATATATATATATATATATATATATATATATATATATATATATACAAAGAACATTTGTGCTGAATTTCAATTCAATCTATCCAGTAGTTTTGGCGTGAAGCCGTACCATACACACAGACAAACAGACAAAATACGTTTTTCCAAAGAGATTTAAATATATATATTATATCCTATACTATTAAACGAGCAATTCTTGTATATATATATATATATATATATATATATATATATATATATATATATATATATAATCGGGATCTCGGAAACGGCTCCAACGATTTTCATAAAATTTAGTGTCCAGGGAGTTTCGGGGATAATAAATCGATCTAGCTAGGATTTATTTTTAGAAAATGTCTTTTTGTCCGTGTTTTTAGGCAATGAAAAACTGCTACAATATCGTTAGAATAAGAAGGTAAATTTTAACGAATTGTTAGTGATTATAAATAGCTTAATTGGTATAATGGTCGGTCACATAATCTTAAAACCCCGGTTCGAGCCCAGACCGACCGACCGACTTTTTTTAATTTTTTTTTTCATGTTCCTTTCTTTTTTGAGAAAATCTATTTTTTTCGAGCCCTTTTTTAGTATTTTTTAAAAACACGAAAATTTAAATTAAAATAATTGCACTCATGATTTTTTTATTCAAATAACCAGTTCCGTTTTTTCTGTTATGTCTCTAAGATCAAAAAATATTATTTATATTTCATCAGTATGTAAGTTGTATCTAAATATAATTTCCAAAACACACGAATTAAAAAAAATCGAGCGAAAAATACCGAGCAAAGCTCGGTCAACCGGGTACTGTTATTAATATAATAATAACAATCATCATCATTTAAATATATTATACCAATGATATTGTACCATGGAGTTGATCTGATGGTTTCGGATACTGGCTATAGATATATTCGGATAACGCCTATATCTGCTAGTTTTTGAATAGACTTATATTTTATACGTGGTAGAGCCATGCTGCAGTTATATTAGTAGTATAGTTGTAGCACGAATGGGTCGGTTCGACCGAGGAAAGACCACGCTCTCACAGAATACCAGCGTGAAATAGTAGCTTAATGTTGCTGTGTTTCGTATGGTGAGTGTAGAGAACCGGAGACCCTTTTTACTGGAAACGCGGCATTCCATCTTAGTCCTCACGGGTGACAACGCATCTGCATTTTGATTCGTAATCGAAGATAGATGTAGATGTCTATAGACCACAGGAACCGCTTACCATCAGATGGACCGTGTGTTCTTTTGTCACCATATCCTATAAAAACAAATCACTAACTACCCGCCTCGGCCTCGGCTTCACCTGCATCGGATCTATAAATCTGGCATAATTTCTACAAAAGAATACATCTTTAGATGTATGGGATAAAATACGGCCTAGATCCCCTCTAACTCTTTTGTAACAAGACGGTACGAGTGGGGCACAGTACACGCTACACGATTTCACTAGTGAATCCTAATTTGCAGAGAATCTTAAACATGCAGATTTCATTACAATTATTGTGCGTAATGGAGCCACACTGTATCTTTTAATGGGTCAGCTAGACCTGAGAAGGACCTCACTCGCACAGAATACCAGCGTGAAATGGTAGCATAATGCTACCATTTCACGCTGGTATGTATGGTGAGTGGCGAGAAACAGAGAACCATTTTGTTGGTAAAAAGACATTCCATCTGAGAATCTGAGAAAACTACTAAGATGGAATGTCTTGTGTCTTATACAACATGTTACAAAAACCCTGTGGTTCCCGTTAACTGCGTTATCAGAATCATTATCCAAGTGTAGCGTTATCAGAATCATTATCCTAGTGTATAGAAATATTTTTTTTTTAAAAAAAACATTAAAAATTTTTTTAATGAAAATATTAATTTGCAGAATGTAAGTGGTTTTATTATCTCTGCATTGGCCGAGGAGTAAGAGGATTGTCAAAGACCCCGCAGTACCGATACTCGTGTGAGTTAGAGGAAATAAAACCACATACAATTTGCAAATTTTTTTTTCATTAAAATTAATTTTTTTTGATGTGTTTTTAAACAGAATATTTCTATACGCTTGGATACTGATTGTGATAACGCACTTAACGGGAACAACAGGGTTTTGATTAAATGTTGTATATGTATAGTCTTCTCTTCTTACCACCTAAGAAAACATTAGATTTTTTACTGGTAATGAGGCATTACATCTTAGTTCTCAGACGTGACAAGTGACAACGCATTTGCATTTCAATTCTTAATCGATGATAGATGTCTACGGGTCACACAACACACACTTAAATCAGAACTTAAGTATGTAAACAATTTCATTCGTAAACGACACGATTTATCGAAAATCACAGGTTTTTCCAGACACAGAACTAAGGCTTTACGTCCTTTCCAAGGCACGGGGGTAAAACACCGCCAACTTTCTTACTCCGGCATGCTACTGTGAATTTCTGGAGAGAAAAACCCAGTAACTTTTTTTTTATAGAATTGGGCTGACAAACGAGCACACAGTCCACCTGATGGTAAGTGAATGCTGTGGCCCATAGACATATACATCTATCCTCGATTACGAATCAAAATGCAGATGCGTTGTCATCCCTGAGGACTAAGATGGAATGTCTTGATTCCAGTAAAACGGGCTCCGGTTCTCTACACTCACCATACGAAACACAACAGTGTCAAGCTGCTATTTCAATCTGATATTCTGTGAGAGCGTGGTCCATCCCCGGTCGAGCCAGCCCTTTCGTGTTACAACCATAATATAGCTGTAACGTGGCTCTAACCACGTACAAAAACTAATCATGAGGTCCCGGGATTCGAAGTCGATACCACAATGATTCAGCAATCGCGCTTACGACCTACTAAACCAACGACACAGTCAATTCGTGCTATAGCCATAATATAGCTGCACCATGGCTCTACCACGTGTAAAATACCTACCTCTGATCTTTCAATCTCAATTATCTTAGTGCTGGCGCAGGACAGGATTAAAGTGCCCAAGTGTGCGCAAGCACAGATGCACTCTCTATTCCCTCACTCTCATAACCCGATGGGGCGGTAAACCGACACGACCGGAGAGGGATAAGGCGCAGGACCAACGGCTTGACGTGCTCTCCGAGGCACGGTTGTGAAACAGCACCAATGTCCTGACTCCTGGCAGCTACTGAGAGTTTCTTGACATAAAATCTCAATTTTTTTATAGGATAGGGTGACAAACGAGCACACAGTCCACCTGATGATAAGTAGTTGCTGTGGCCCATAGACATCTACATCTATCCTCGATTACGAATCAAAATGCAGATGCGTTGTCACCCGTGAGAACTAAAATGGAATGAAGGGTCTCCGGTTCTCCACACTCACCATACGAAACACAGCAGCATTAAGTTGCTATTTTACGCTGGTATTCTGTGAGAGCGTGGTCCTTCCCCGGTCGAGCCGACCCATTCGTGCTACGACTATACTATTAATATAACTGCAGCATGGCTCTACCACGTAGAAATATCAATTACACATATTTGGCCTGATCCGGGATTCAAACCCGGGACATCATGACGCGTTTATAACCACTAGACTAACGAGGCAGTAAGACTACAGTTATCAGTAATATTAACATAGTTGACACACAGATAGCCTATCGGTTCTTAATGGGGCATGTCATTTAAGATAAAAATTTGATGTCGGCGCTTCTATTGGACTCTCTCGAAAATGTTTTTTATCTACACCAATCTACACAATTTGTTTATATGAGAAAGGCCGTAATCCTACTTGATACGTAGATTTCGCTACATGGTTTCTGGTTCATTAATTTCATTTAATCAAAGAGATTTAAATACAGGGTGTTAGTGTAAACACCGTTGTCCTTGAAACCAGTGGTTTGGTTTCAGTTATAGGAAGTAAATTGAATGAATTTAAAAAAATAAAAACGCTATTTTCTTTCATAAAATTTAAAGTTTCTGTCCGACATCGTCCGTAAATTCATGGATACCCTATGCGCCCGAGTGACGTAATCACTGTAAAGATCACCGCCCGCATTAGCTACCTACACAACATTCAGCATAAAAACACAGTAGGTACATATAACTGAAAATGTATATATATATATATATATATATATATATATATATATATATATATATATACTATTGAGCGGACATTGGGAACATTTACATACAAAAACTGTGAGCACGCGCGTGTGTTCAGCCCTCTAGCGGAAAATAGCAATACTACGCTGAATATTTATTTGAAAAACATTTTAGCTATTTCCCATTATGTGACGCTTCTAAATATAAGGTAAAAATCGGTTTTAGGCACTTCGTCAATTACTAACCTATTTGTAAATAAATAGTGACGTTAACGGATAACAGAGGGCAGTTATTACAATGATTTTTCTTTCTTCTAGAACAATCTACCAGGAATAATAAAATTTAAAGATTATTTAGTAAATATACATTATTCTTAGGATAATAAACCGCAATCATGTTCATTTTTTGCTCCATATCGTGACTTACTATACCTTAATGCACAACCGAGCGTATTTTCTTTAAAAATATTTTTTAAGTTTATGAAACGAATGCGTCTTGACCTTTCGGTGATGTCACTAAGACTAAATGACAAAAATCGGAGATATATCCTATAGGATAAAAGTTACAGACGACAATTTTGGTGCTGATGTCCGGTCTATTACTACTTAAATGTCTTTGCATTCTATACTACCTAGGAACCACATCGTGTTGCTGCTTGTTGCGCGGTGATATCATTTTAAATTTGGAAGACTTGTTTATTATTTAATTGGGAATAATAATAATACATTCATTGAAATTGATATCTCGATCGTATCAGTCTTTCAAATAATTTGTCTATGCGATACGCGCGCCATCTAGTGTATGTTAATAGTAATATGCGTATAACTTCGCGCAAGTGCAAGCAATAGGTTGACCAAGTTTTACCCGCAACCTGATGAACGGTATGGCGGCGCATAAAATACGAACAAACATACATTCATTTTAATATACCTATGAAGAATATATTAGATATTAATTAAAAAAATTATAATAATTAAGAGCCCAGTCTTTCAGAGCAAAACAGAAAAATTGCGTTCTGGTGACACATCTACACCCTCCCTGCCCCGCCACTTCATGTACCGCCACCGCAGTTATCTTTCTGGCCGTAGCGTGGATGCTCTACTAAGATTTTCCAGTATCAATTTATCTAATATACAGGATTATTGATAATTAGCTAACAAATTTTCACATACAGATTTTCTACCTCGTATCTATTTTTGTTCCATGCTTTTATTACAAAATTCGTTACACAAAAAAAATATATTTTAAGTTTGTATAATTTTTGTTGTTTTGTTGAAAAGGTTTCTAAAAGATAATCATCTAGAACCTGTATAACATGTACTCGTATTATTGATTATTCAAATGAATCTGGCAAGTGCTAGAATGAGTCGTGCACTGAGGGTTTCGTAATAAGTCGATGACACTATCGAAAATCCGTCAAGTACGTCAAGTAGTTCTAAATACTAAAATAGATTAAAAAAAAACTCAAAATAATTTCTATATAAGTACAAACAGTCCACTATCACACATATTTATAGTTTCTCATTAAAGTATAATGTAACTTTGTAAAGCATTTACCTATATGCATGAATTACTATTCTTGTACAGCAGCATCGACGGACGACTTAGCGCTTTTTTTTAATTTATTCGCAATGGCTTGAATGATGTATGGAGGGTCTTTGATTGGCATCGAGCGTTCCATGCGAGAATCAATTAGCTCAGGAAGCTAAAGAGGAAGAAAAATGACGTCCAATTTTTTTTTAGATTTTGACGTTTCTGTGATCAGCATGACAATTTGCGAACATTGCGCTAAGTCTCCTATTTGACGTCCGTATATTGGACGTCGTAAGCAGTTTGACGCCACATTATATCCAAAATTGGCCATAGTGGGCGTACAATAAATTACGGGATGCTGAGGATATTACTTAATAGTTTACTTGTAGTCTACGTGTATTACTGAATAGTTTTCGTATCTAAAAATGTCATTAACTCGACATCAGCAGCTACCGGTAACAAGGAAATCTCTAGTTGAAAATCAAAAAGACGAAATTTTCCTTATGACACTTAAAAATTAAATTAAAAAAGTATTTCTATAAAAACATAATGTACTTTTTTTTTAAAAAAGGACATTAACCACTCGTGGTAAGCTTAAATTGCTTGTGTTACGAGTGGTTCACGCCAGTAGTCGAATGGTGGATTCGAACCCACGACCTTTTTGAGTTCGCGGTCCGCTCCCTGCCATTAGGCTACTGTCGCTTGTAAACAAAACATCATGTTCAATCCAAAAATGTATAATACTTCTATATTTCCTTGAAGAACTTACATAATATGTAGGTAGGTAGGTAGGTTTTCTGGTACAAGCATATTTTTTACGTTTATGGTCCATATCGAAATTAAAAGTTATAAAACAAATACAAAATGATTTATAAACCCTTAAAGAATTATATGCAAAAAATAATAAAGTAGAGAAACTTTCAATTCGTAACAATGCGCAACCAAGATTAGGGAAAGAGAGAGAAAGAGGAATGTTAGAGCGAGAGGAAGTGCAAAAATTTGGCACAGACAAGACGTCTGAACGCTACAGCCGCTCAGCGGCTACTAAGGAATATTGCCCGCAATTATTGTTTATAAAGTCAATATTTTATAGGTCGATCGAAATAATTATTAATTTTGAAATAAAGTGGTTTAAATTATTATTTTTTAATATTTGTCTAATTAAACACCTGCCCTTGAGAAAAAAATAATTATAGCATAAATATTTTCAGCTATTGCTATGAAACAAATAGTTTTTTATGAGGCGAAAACAGCGAAATTTAACGAAATTGAGACCTCTTATTTAAGACACTGAAAGATATTTAGAAAAAAAGAAACAGCGCATTTTGGAGATGAAGATGTTTAGCTATTAACGCGCTGAATAGATTTCGCCTTTTTATTATCGATTGCCTTATAATGGTACACGAACAAAGCTCGAAATTGCGTTGGGTGCGAGAGAGCTCTATTTACCGTTTGATTTATCTAACATAGACCACATAGATGAACCAAAAAAAAAATTTTTGCCATTACTTATAATCTGGGTATTTATGTGTTATCAAAATATTTTACTCTGAAACAATAATTTGCTGTAAAAAAAGAAATCAAAGTGGCGCTAATGATTCGATGTGAGTCAACTTTAAAAGACTGTAGCCTTAATAATGTTCAATCAATAGGTATTATATATTTTTAGCTGTACATTTTGAAGTGTACGTTTTTTTTTTCGTCACCCTATCCTATAAAAAAAAAGCTATTCGGCCAGGAAGCCAACAGAATATTCGATATTCTGCATGACTGTGTCCGAATATATAATATTCATTGCAAGTTTAATGTATTAGTGTTACATCAAAAATTTCATCCCCCATTATTCCTACCTTAGGGGTTAACATGGTATTTTTCTCCAAATTTATATGAGACCATGCCTGAAGTATAAACTACGGATATAAAACACCCCTCAAATAAAAACATTATATCGCGTTTTTTTTTATAGAAGAGGGGTCAAACGAGCATTATGGTTCACCTGATGTTGAGTGACTACCGCCGCCCATGAGCAACTGTAACACCAGGGGAATTACAGGTGCGTTGCCAGCGTTTTAGAAAGGAGTAAGCTCTTTTCTTGAAGGTTCCTAGGTCATATTGGTCCAGAAAAATCGCCGATGGTATCATAATCGCATTACATACATACAAAAAATAGAAAACAGTTGAAATAGAACTTCCGGGTGAACTATAGACGCCCGGTACTCGCGTACGGTGTTCGGAGGAGGAGGGGAGGGGATAGGGGTTCATGGGAAGCCCCCCTTACCCTTTTCCCGTTGCGGAAATGTATAGTTTATGAGTAATAATTTTTTTGTAAAATTATAACCTCACTTTTTTATACTGGTATATTGACACAAAGTTACTTCTGCAACGGCCGTACGATGTTGTGGGGGGAGAGGGGAGGGTGTGGTTATGGGAAGCCCCTCCTACTCTTCCCCCGTTGCGGAAATGTATAGTTATGAGTAATAATTATTTTTGGAAAATCATAACCTCACTTTTTTATACAGTAATATTGACGCAAAGTTACTTCCGCAACGCTTCGGCTAGACATGTGTCAATCATGCATGATTGATTCGTTCGTTTGAGCTGGAACACTTAAAAGTATTGATGGATCATTCATTTGTTTTTGAATGTACCAGTACAACCAATCACAAACAATTGACGGTACCTTTTTAACCGGCGATTTGTTTGAATTGTGAATGAGCCGCAAACCGACCGAATCCCGAAAGATCTGAATGAATTGTTTTAATGTAGGGTGTACCAGCGCAGTATAATCAGTGCACGCATTCGGAAATGTTGCCAAGTTAGGCGATATCTAGCTATTTAGGCTAGTTTTAAAGTAATCGGAGCGACTAAGATTGTGATTTTCTACTAGTCTCCGAGTAGACTATCTCAGAAAGAAGGCGATTGTAAAGGATATTTATTCTATAACCCTTTTATTAGAAAATAATAAAATGTAGATATTGCAACTGACTTCTTAAGTATTTTTTAATTCCTTTGTAGTCTACTTCTTATGCTTACAATCCTTATTACATCTGATGAATAATATAACACTAAAGGTACCTAACATAAGTTTAAAAAAGCATTTTCTTAAAATATTTCTTATAAAATTGGGTGACTTTTTAAGACTTTCATCTTTTACTCTGCGTCAAATTTTTGGCGACTTGGATTCGGCTAGAATAGGTAACACTACACTATTCGTACAGAGCAAGGAAAAAGGAAACAGAATTACAGAACATAGGTACTATTACTAAATAGTAAATACAAACTAATCTCTGGCGAGAGGTATAAAGCTATAAAGATGAAATGAACAACGAAATACGATACGTCAATCAAACAAATTAAATCGGAATGAAAGTTAGATATCTGTTATTCTGGATTCCCCGGTCTGGTCTCTGTGATGATCTGACGATGAAGTGTACTCGTAGATGGAGGATAGGATTAATTTAACGTTCTTTTATAATTGTGCAAGCTTGAAGTAGCTCAGTTCAGAGAAGCTGCAAAGTGCAATGCAAACGTGGAAAGTTCTTTATGTGTCATAAGAAAGCACTTTATTTTACTTTATTTTTATCAAGTAGCTACACCTGCACTGATAATAAAAAATGTTGTAGAGAAAGTGATAGAGAAGGTAATAAGGACCGGATTAATTCCTGTGGCTCTAGGTCTGGTATTAGATCAGAGAACATCATTCCAATCAGCCATTAAGTTGAAGGATGAAAGAAGATTCTAGAAAAAAAATATTGGCCAAGGAAAATACTGGTAAGATAATTAAGTAAATGAAATTAAACGTTCAGTGTTAAAATTAGCATAAGTGTATTTTTATTATTTTGATTGCTTGTTAACCAATACAAAAAGTCTGTTTTCATTTTAGATGACACAATCATAATAAAAGGCTAAAAGATTTAACATTATATTTGATCCTCAAATCTTCTGAGAATAAGAAATTATTTTCTTGAGAAAATACTATATTAAATCTAAAAATGATATGACATTTAGATGTTTGTTTATCTGAATGTTAACATGCAGTAAAATAATACCTATAAATGATGAATATCTCATTCCTCAGAAATTTAAATAATGAAGTTCAACTTACTAAAATATGAAAATACATTATCATTAACAATGCCCTTTTTAGTGTAAATAAAAACGTTGATTAATATCTACTTTTATGTGAATATAACTGAAGTAAAGCCAAAATAATCATTATCTTTGTTTTTCAGGTGTGATAAGCATGACTATTGTTATACGGGATAACAAATAGAAACCCTTAAGGCAAGTTGTAACCTGTCTCATCGGATCGGAACTCATCGGAGCATGAATGCCTTTTGGACAAATTCTATAAGAACATTAGAACAAAAATATGTATATGGAACTGGTGTAATGTGATTGTTAGAATTCTAAATGGATTAGATGTTATTAGATTAAAATTAGACAACCAATTGCCACAAATAAAGCATATAAAAATGTTCAGATGAAATTTAAAAACTAATAATTTTTATCATTATAAATGATTTTTGTTATTTGGTAAGAGACAATATAATAAAATTTTTGGAATTTTAGTTGTATAATTCTTATTTGTTATAAATAAAATTTAAAAAAGAATTGTAGAAAGGGGTCTACATCTGCAAAGGTGACATTTGGTTAATGATTATCTCATGTTTTGGTCTGAGAATACACAGACCACAATTTATTTAACCAAGATTTTAGGTTATATCACCAAGTCTATTTAAATAAATATTTACAAGTTATAATTTAAAAATAAACATTGCTCTGCCTTATTGGGCTTCAAATTGCTACGTTTGTAAGATATAGTTAACCCTGCTTTGGAGAATATGCGTTCACAGGGCACACTGCTGGCCATAATACACAATCTACGCCTCATTAATGTGTATAATCTTGGATAAATATATTTATGGTTATCCCACCACATTAACGGATCATCATTTCTTTGTATAAGTGGTTCATTCATATATCTGTCTATCTCTATGACACTAGCAGCATGAGGATCCGGATTAGAAAGGATGTATTCAACTTGATTATCAAAGTCTTCCAAAAGTAGCGATGAAGGAGGCGGTTGAAGGGATGTAGATGGCTGGGGATCTTGAATATTAGAGCAGAGATATGGAGTGGTCAAAATTTTGCGTTTTAAGAAATTTACACACCTCTCATATTTTACTGCATCAGTAAAACTAAATTTTTTAAATCCGGGATCTAAAAAAGTTGCCTGCGTTATAAGCTCTTGAGTGTCCATTTCACAAAATCTAACTGACATGGAATTTTGTAACTCCTGCACAAGCTTGGTGACCTTTACATCATTAACGTATTCTGCGGATGCTTTAATTAAATGTTTGTTTATGGCTTTTATCATTAACATTAACTTGGACAATGTCACATTTTTTCAGCGGATATTTCCTCAGTAATTAACTTTTAATTTCTAAAACACTAGCTGCTTTCTCTAACATTGCCCAGTCTGACGGCGATAGACAATTTAACTCTGGATTTTCAATTGCTAGAATAACGATTACAGCTGCCCTTACTTTTAAGATGCAGGATAACATATCATACGTTGAATTCCACCTGGTTACACAGTCTTGTTTTAATTTTATGGCCGGAAGGTTTAATTAATTTTGCATAACAGATAATTTTGCTAGAGCTTTAGAACTTCTTTTAAAATAAGCAACAATATCCTTTATTTTTGACAATTCTGCGTGTATTATTTTCATACCATCTCCTAAAACTAAATTCAGGGAGTGGGCAAAGCAAGGTATGTGTCTCCAATTATTGTTTCTTACAGCAGCTACAATGTTTGGTGCGTTATCTGTGACTACACAAATTACTTTATTTTGTAGACCCCATTTCTTCACCTCTTCTGCTATAAACATACCTAGATTTTGTGCGGTATGACTACTATCGTAGGGTATGCATCCTAACAGGCATGATTGTAAGGTACTAATGCCATCTACTTCTCGAATAAAATGTGCAGTTATAGCAACATAACTTTGCTGAGTTATGGACGTCCAACCATCAGTAGTAAGACAAGCTGCGGTCCACTGAGGATAATGTTTTTACAACCTTTTCTTTTGTTTCATTGTACAACCGTGGAATAAGTGAATTCGAGACAGTTTTTCGAGTTGGCATGGAGTAAGCAGGGCATAACAAGAAAATTAATTTTTTAAACTCTTTATCTTCAACTATACTAAATGGGTAATACGCTTTAACTATTACCCCTAAAAGTTGTTCATCTATTTGTTTCGAAAGAGATACTGATATAGATCTCCATACGTATGTGGACATTGTGCCTTGGGTTAGGGCGGGCGCTGTTTTTGTTTGATTTAACTGCTGAGGGTTGGGTTCTTTAATTCTTTTTACCGATTCCATTTGCTCTATTGGGGCAGAAATTTCTGTACCCTGCGCCAGTTCAGTGACTGTAGTACATTTATCAGGAGTATACGTTACTCTTTCAAGAGAAACTCCTTTATGCTGTGACTTCATATGCCTAAATAAATTTCCTGTAGCCCCTCCGATGTAACTTAGTGTCCTTTGACAGTAGCTGCATTTAGCCTTCCCATTTGACACAAGGGAAAAATGTTTCCAAATTTCACTCCTTTTGTTTTGAGGTGTAGACATTTTAACTGTTAATTTTCAATTTACAATTTTTAAAATGAGATTACAAGCCACCATTAACCTTAGATTAAAACCACCATCACCAAATTCAGCTAAATAAATGTTATTGTTTTATTGAACACCTAAAAGAATATACTTACTAAAATATTACTGACAAAATATCTCATAAATATGTTAAGCTATTAAAAATTAACATAAGGAAGAAACGAACGAAACCTTCAGAAAACTAAACTACTTCAAGAGACAAGCAAAGCAAATCGGATGCACACTGCTCAACGCAGACTGCTGAGCTGATTACCTATAGCTGAGTATCAGGTGGTATCAAGAGTATTTATTATATAAGGGTTTTTTTATTATTATATAAGTAAAATAAAAAAATATTTTACATTTATTGTTTATTATATTTGATTGTTGCATCTATGAGTTAAAAATATCATTTCGTGGCAAAGGCGTATAAAAAAGGACTTTAAAAACACCTTAGTTTCGTGGGGTTTACTAAAAATAACACTTCAAAAGATTTCAAGGCAAATTATTTATTTAATATGATTTTCTTATAAGATAAACTTTTATCTTCATATTAAGTACTTTGTAGCAAATAAACATTACAATCCTTATTTTTAGACATGTGAAGCCTAAATTTTATAATATTAGATGAAAACAATATCTTCCTTTTACTAAAATTGCTGTTTTCAATGCTTTGCTTTGAAATAAATAGCGCCATCTTATTCGATCTATAGTTAAAGTCAATTCTCATTTTATAGAAATCAAACCAAAATGGATGAGACTCAAGGTGGTACGCACAATAGATGCTAGATGGCCTAAATGCAAAGTAAATTTATAAGAATCGATGAAATTAAGTATAGTTATGAATGAAATTTAAAAATAAACAAATTTATTAAATTAATAAAATATATAATAATAACAATAATAAATAAAGTTAAAGTTAAATCAAATCAATTGAAATTTTTGTGTTTATGCCATCTAGCATCTTTTGGACTTACCACCTTGAAAATCCATAAATTTTTGTTCGATAAAATGCTTTATTACCTATAACATGCAGTAGATGGCGATGATAGCATTACAAAGTCATAAAAAAATTTCTCCCATTTGTTCCCAATGGATCTTACAGACACAAAGTACTGGATGGTACTGGAGCCAGAAAGGATCCATTTGAATGATCGATCCGAATGTACCGATACGCGTGACGAAATGTACTAGAATGATCCGTTCGCTAGAAATGAGTGATCTACACATGTCTAGCTTCGGCACTGCGGGAAGTGCAGCCCCTTCACCCTTGTGTCATAGATAATTTATTACATTTGACATTGACAGATGTCCACAAAATGGTCATCAACACCATTCTGTATCACACTTTTTACACTGGTTTTTAACATCTAACTTGATAAAATTGACCCAATCGTCATATTTGCATTTCGTTATACGCAATGTTTATTTTCATCATTAGTTAATTCAAAACGCATTTCGGACATCCAAAAAATAGCATTAAAAAGTTCAAACTTAACCATGACAAGCCTCCTAAACTGAAACCATAATGGAAATCCAGTATGGGACGTCTATAGCTAAGCCGATTCTTTGCCTAGTAAATTACAACTAAGAACAGATACCTGATTGCAGTGATTTAGGTAACGAATCTAATAAGTATTTGAGATAAGGAGTTTTTAAGCGACAAAGCTTCTGAATTGAGACACTCTATTTCAGTCTCATAACAGTTGTTCATATTTTCCACCTCAATTGAATATAATTTAAGTTTATTAATTAATTCATGCTTTTCCTTACATATATATTAATTTTTATATATTTCTTTAATTTCCTTCTACTGCATGTAATCCTTTCTGCTGTTCTTGATGTGACAAAATCATCACCGGTCAAATCGATTGTTGTGGAGGGATGCAATGTTTTTGAAGATTTACATTCTATGAGCTCATTGAACAGACTTTGAGTTTGGGACACTTTCAATTCATCTAAGTATTGTTTTAATTGCACAATCTGATCATTAGCCTCACTTAATTGCAACTGCAATGCAGCAATTAATCTGAGGGATTCCTCATATTCTTTGCTGCATCGGTCAAACTTATCGACTGTTACCTGAAGCTGATCCCTTTCTTTTAAAACATTTGTATAGTCTTTATGCAACTTAACCATATCACTTTTTAGTTGACTATTTTTGGCAATTATATTTATTATTTCCTTTTCGTTGTCATCCCTTTCTTTAAGCAACAGCTCACACTGCTCCTTTGACGCCTTAAGTTCTAGAAGCGCCATTTGAAGTTGGTTCTCCATTTGGCGCGTTTTGGCGTTGTGTGTATTCATTTTACTATTATGTGTAAATAGCAAAAGAAAACAAAGAAAGAAAGCAGAAGAAACTGAGTAAGCTAATATCTAGATCTCTGGGTCTACTTACAGATCTCAAATTAAATTATCAGGTAAATAATTCAAATTGAAATCCGAAATAGCACTAATATAAAAGGTAAATCTTCAAATATTAAAGGGAGAACAAGAATTACAATAACTTACAGAAAGTTCAAACGATGATTGTTACAGCTGTCACTTTTAGTTGAACACAAAACACTATTTTAATTAAAATACTTATGACTTTTATTTACTATATAGACATTGTCTTATTTAACAATTGTAACTAGAAATTGAGGTGGATCATATTATTAATTTACAATATTTAATTTTGCTAAATATTTGGGAGCTATTACTTAACAACTTGTCACTGCGGTTGCCACAGAAAATTTAATATAAGAGATTAAATATAATAATTTAATATTAAATATACAAAAAATACCCATAGCCATAACCTTAGAGTATTTTTATAAGGCCATACCGATCACGATACATAGGTATGCATAGTATTTATTTGGTCGCAAAACTTTTGACCGTTCCTTTCAACCATATTTATTATATGCTACAGCGAGCGGGGCCTGCTCTCCCTCCATGCCTATGGCTTTACAAAAACACTCTAGGGGTAGGGCAGACAAGACTACGTGGAGTTGGGGTGTTCTAATTCAGTTTTAGAACCAATTCGACCAATCTTATCTATAAAGTCTGGTTGCCCTAAACTCTACTATGCTAGTAAGTAGGTGGTTGCCCTAAACTCTGCTATGATAGTAGGTAAATTAAATAATGTAATGTGAATTGTTATAATTTTGTTTTCTGAAAAACCTCTTGACTGCTCTCCACTGCAACTCAATTTATAGAAATAGAAACTTTTTTATTCAATGTAGATTATAAAAATACTTATTGAAAGTCACTTTTTTAATTTACCACTGGTTCGCAAAAAAAACCTCTGTCCTGGGAAGAACCAGCAAGAAACCCAGCGGGACTATTTTTTTTAATAATAGCTTACAATCATGTTTACAATCAACAACACAAGACAAATTAGAAATAGCTTGGTAACGATCACCCTTCCCAGGGGTTATTATCATCTATAAATTCCTTAATATTATAATAACCCTTTTTATACAAACTTAGTTTAATAACATTTTCGAACTTTGTGTATGACAAATTTTGTATATTTTCTGGGATTTTGTTGTAAAAGCGTATACATCGCCCCAAGAATGAATTACTGACTCAGTGGAGACGAGTAACTGGTACTACCAGCTTGTGTCTGCTCCTAGTATTTACAGAATGAATATCACTTATTTTCGCAAAACTACTTTTATTTTTGTGTACGTACATTACATTTTCATAAATGTATTGAGAGGCCAGAGTTAATATATTCATTTCCTTAAATTTTTGTCTCAGTGACTCTTTTGGTTTTAAATTATATATTGCTCTAATGGCCCTCTTCTGTAAAATAAATATTATTTCAGTGTCAGTCGCGTGTCCCCATAGCAAAATACCATACGACATAATGCTATGGAAATAACTAAAGTAAACTATTCTAGCTGTTTCAACACTGGTAAGAGTTCTAATCTTTTTTACAGCATATGCTGCAGAACTAAGTCTGCTAGCTAGTTTTGATATATGGGGGAGCCATTGAAGCTTTGCGTCCAGTGTGATTCCAAGAAAAATGGTGGTATCAACAAGACTCAGATCCTCCCCATTTAAAATTACATTAGTATTGACATGTTTAACATTAGGAGTTAAGAATTTCATACATTTAGTTTTAGTTCCATTCAAATGCAAATTATTAACATTAAACCAATTGACTAACTTAGCTATAGCATTATTTATATACAATATTTTTTATATATATACAAGAATTGCTCGTTTAAAGGTATAGGATAATCAACTCAACACCAGCATCAGTTGTCGAGCGACCCCTTGTGAAACCAAATTGATTTTTATGAAGTAATTTATTTACATTAAAAAAAATTAACAATTGATCAAGAATAGTTTTTTCAAAAATTTTACTAAGTGTTGGCAGTACAGAAATAGGTCTAAAATTAGCGGGGTCCAATGTACTACCAGATTTAAATAAAGGTACTACTTTACTATGCTTCATTAAATCAGGAAACACACCAGATTTGATACTACTATTAAAAATAATAGATAGTTGAGGTGCGATTGTATCTATTATAGATGCAATAACTTCAACAGAAATCCCCCACAGATCGGCGGTTCTCTTAATATCAATAGTCTTAAAATATTTTACAATATCTTTTGATGAAACTTTATGAAATGTAAAATTCTTTGTACACACATTTACATTTTGTTAAGTAATGATTCGGCGACGGTAGGAGAAGAATTCAGTGACTTAGTGGTTAAGATCGGAATATCAGTAAAATATTTCTCAAAAACCATTGCAACATCCTGATCTGATTTAGTTAATTTATTGTTAAAACTTAACTGGTAGTTTGAATTGCGAGAGTTGACCTTACCAGTTTCACTATTAATTATGCTCCATGTCATTTTAATTTTATTAGAAGCAGTCTTTATTTTGTTGCTTAAATACAATGACTGACAATGACAATGACTATATATTAATTTTTATATATTTCTTTAATTTTCTTCTACTGCATGTAATTCTTTCTGCTATTCTTGATGTGACAAAATCGTCACCGGTCAAATCTATTGTTGTGGAGGGATGCAATGTTTTTGATGATTTACATTCTATGAGCTCATTGAACGGACTTTGAGTTTGGGACATTTTCAATTAATCTAAGTATTGTTTTAATTGCAAAATCTGCTCATTAGCCTCACTTAACTGCAACTGCAATGCAGCAATTAATCTGAGGGATTCCTCATATTCTTTGCTGCATCGGTCAAACTCATCGACTGTTTCCTGAAGCTGATCCCTTTCTTTTAAAACATTTGTGTAGTCTTTATGCAACTTAACCATATCACTTTTTAGTTGACTATTTTTGGCAATTATATTTATTATTTCCTTTTCGTTGGTTGTCATCCCTTTCTTTAAGCAACAGCTCACACTGCTCTTTTGACGCCTTAAGTTCTAGAAGTGCCATTTGAAGTTGGTTCTCCATTTGGCGCGTTTTGGCGTTGCGTGTATTCATTTTACTATTATGTGTAAATAGCAAAAGAAAACAAAGAAAGAAAACCGAAGAAACAGAGTAAGCTAATATTTAGATCTATGGGTCTACTTACAGATTTCAAATTAAATTATCGGGTAAATAATTCAAATTGAAATCCGAAACTGCACTAATTTAAAAGGTAAATCTTAAAATATTAAAGGGATAACAAAAAAATTACAATAACTTACAGAAAGTTCAAACAATGTTCGTTACAGCTATCTCTTTTAGTTGAAGCACAAAACACTATTTAATTAAAATACTTATGACTTTTACTTATTTTACCAACACAATTAAGTATTATTTAACAACTGTAACTAAAAATTGAGGTGGATATTATCAAATTACATTATTATTTTGTTAAATTGTTGGGAGCTATTATTTTATATGTATATGAGTACCGCCTCCAGCCACAAATGGATTGTCTGGGTCCGAGTGATACACTTTTTTATGAGTGTATCAGTGTTAAAAAAATAAATTGACATATTTGATTTCGCTATATGCAATTTTCAGTGAAATTTATTTTTATCGTAATTAATTCAAAAGGCGTTTCCGAAATCCAAAAACAGTGTAAATGTTTTTGGATTTCGGAAACGCCTTTTATTGGATTGTCAGGGTTAAGGTTCGAGCTTAACCCTGACAATCCTCCTAAATTAACCCTTTCACAGCGAATCACGAGTACCGCTCGGCATCCGTATCAAGCGGCACCTTAAAATGCTCCGCTGTGAAAGGGTTAAAAACAGAATTAGAAAATCTAGTACAGGACATCTACTTTTTAGTGAAAAAACACATTTTTTAGTGAAATTTGTTTTTATTGTAATTAATTCAAAACGCATATCCGACATCTAAAAACAGTGTAATAGGTTCAAGCTTAACCCTAACAAGCCTACTAGACTAAAAACATTATCGAAATCAAGTACCGGATGTCTATAGCCAACCCGAATTTCCCCCTTTTCTGAAGTAGGCTAAAAATTTGGACACTGGCTAAATTTGTAAGCCCTATTTAAATTAGAACTTTTAAACTTTACCCATTTGAAGTGAGCCATGGCTGGAAAATTAGCATAATAATAACCACTACAACCACAAGATTAATTGACTCATTCTTGAGGTTAGTTTCAGTTATTACGGCATTACTAAACATGTTGTAATAGTTTAGTAAATAATTAATAGTATTTAAACAATTTAATAAAGCACTTATTGCACTAACCTTCCAAGTACCTAGACCGAGAATAGGGCACTCAAGTCCGTTGATAAACTTTACTTTTGGCACTTTTGACGCCATTTCTTGATTACTAAATTATTAATTAAGTATTATACACGAATGAAACGATAGTTAAATTATAATTGATGCACCAAATTGCAAGTGCCGGCAAATTATTTTGGGTATGTTCCGAAATACAACGCAGTGTACTGTCCAATGCAAATGACATCATGAATCGACGCTATACTGGTGATTCGTTCCAAAACATTGGACAGTATATGACGTCATACTTTTGCGCCATTTGGAAAAGTGTTACTTACTTACTTACTTACTTATCGTCACGCACAATCCCTAACGGGGTAGCCAGAGAGAACAGATCGCCAAGTGTCACGATCCTTACATACCTCTTTCGCTTCTTTCAGGTTCATTAACTTCTTCATACATGCACGTCTAGGTATCCGAGTACTTTTGACCCTCCCCTCTTCGAGCAATTTGCTCACAAATTTGCTGGAAAAGTGTTGGCGTTTATTTTGTCATTTTGTGCTCCAAAAATCATTATATCCTCCTAATGGATATACTATCAATTATTCTATAATTTCTTGTATTTGAATAAATAGAAACAAATTCTGGCATGCTTCATTCGGCAAACACACAATTAAAAATTGTTTTATTATGGCCGGATATCCGACACAATGTGACGGCGACACGCCAGTACAATAAAGTGTCAAATGATTACGTCATTTGCATTGGACAGTACACTGCGTTGTATTTCGGAACATACCCTTTGATTTTTGTTTTTGATAGTCTTTGACAAGTATGTTCATGTTGTTGTTTTTATTATTCGCTCGAGAGAGCAGGCAAAGGAACTAAGCCATACAGCCGTGTCTTTTTTTTTTTTACTTGAATATATAGAATTTTGAAGTGTAAAGGTCGGAACCAAGTCTTATTCTTCTTCTTTCTATCTCTTCAAAATCCATAAAGGCTGAAGCCAAGTCTTATTTTCTTTAATTCTTCATATTTTCAAAAACCACAAAGGCTAAAGCCAAGTCTTTTTTATATTATAATCTTTATAAGTTTCAATCCATATAGATTTATCAGATCAGTTTCAAGGTTCCCGCGCTTTTTTTCTTTTCTTCACAATATGCTGATGCATCACATTGCGAAGCCCTTGGGAGATTTTGACGACAGCTCAACACTCTACTCTATGACAGCCACTCAAGTTCATAAGGTGCCTAAGTGATCAAAATAACTTGAGGTTTATATCGACATCAAAGCACTTGTTTCGTCGTTTTCTTTAGCGGCCTATGATAACTCAGCTCAAATTCTAATTTTGTCTCCACTTTCACGCGCCACTCGTTCGCACACTGCGAACTCATTCGCATACTGTGCGTAGCTCGAGGTCACGCGGTCACGCTCTATCGGACGAGCACTAAGTATGTAATAAAGTTTTCAGTCATAATTTAATATTACTCGTAAATTGTTATTATATGAACATAAAATTATGTCGCAAATTTAATTTCATTGTAAATAATAACGGCATATTCTTACAACTAAAAAAACTATATTGTAAGTTTATAAGATTACACTATATATATTAGTATGTAATACGAGGCGAATACTATATTGTAAGTTTATAAGATTGTAAAATGCAAAGCGTAAACTTACTACCAAGCTAGGGTTGCCCGGTCTTTAAACCGAAAAGCCGGACAGATCATCCAGCTTAGCCGGATATTTTGATAAAAAGGCCGTACACCCTTAATTATTTAGTCTTAGTATAACACGATAATATATTTTTAAAGTAAATCAAAGCTTGTGTCATTTACCATAAAATCTTACATTAAAATTGAATGAATCAGTGTTCTTTATTATTAATCATTCAATATATATTACAATATTAATTTCAATAATTGCAATAGTATGTATTTAAGTACTTAAAAAATGTAAAAAAAATGGTCAAATATAAAAAGCCCGGCAAAGCTGGACAGGCCGGACACCGTCTAATTTGGCCAGACACGCAATCAAAAAGCGTGACTGTGTCCGGCTTTATCTGGACGCCTGGCAACGCTACACCAAGCCAATGCCTACAGAACTTCAGTACAATCACGATAATTTTATCTATACAGTATTCCAATTTCATACAAACGGACGAAGCGAGAGCTATGCCTACGCGCCTCGATCTCGGCATGCGCTTGGCATGCAGGTAGTCGTGACTGTGCCGCAGTGATGGTTTTGTGGAATATATAAAAAAATGGAGGAAATATTCTGAACTTCATTTAAAACCAAACATATAAATTGTAAAGTAAAAAAAAAAGTAAAGTGACAGCCTATATACGTCCCACTGCTGGGCTCAGGCCTCCCCTCATTTCTGAGAGGGTTTAGGGCAAGGAAGTGTCCGCCGCGCTGCCCAAATACGTGTTGACGAACTTCACATGTCTTCGAAATATTTTTTTTATTTCTCAGACATGCAGGTTTTCTCACGATGTTTTCCTTCACCGCCGAGCACGTGGTAAATCAGCACTTAAAATTGCAATTAACAATTTCATTGGTGCCGGCGGGGATCGAACCCGGGTTACTCGCGTTCTGTTATATTTACAGCGAGCGTTAACCACTGAGCTACCACGGCACTTTTGTAAAGTAGCTGCAGGTATCTATAACCAAGTAAAACATATTCATTTTCTCCACCTTGTCCATGTTTATCAAAACAATTTTTAAATAAGCTTTATATTAGAATGCGGATTTTTATAGTTAAAAATTAATAATAAGGCATTTCGTACGTCTCAGTCGAGGCGCAAATATTTTTCGGTCACAAATTTACAAGACCGATTTGTTATTCAAACATAAACATGTTTTTTTAATTAAATCTACCAATCAAAAAACAACACGCATTTTTATTAAACACTTCCTATTTAATTCACAAAGTAACTATTTTATTTGTTTATATAAAAAAGTATATTTACAATCATAAAACTAAATGGAAACACAAAGTAGGCAAATTTAATTAAAATTCTGGAGGCAGGCAGCCCTATCGCATGTTTACATACCGCGCGGCTGTAGGCATTTGTTTGAAAGATACGGCCGAGACAATACTGTTATAGATAAAATTACCGTGGTACAATGGTGATTCGCGCTCGACTAGTTTTTTGTAGCAGTAGAATTTATGCAGTGGCTTAGAATCGGTTTGCGAAATTTCTTATATAGGTATGTATATGTAGGTACTCGCACAGACCTGTTACCAACATAATTACATACGTAAACGGCTGTCACATTACATACATACACGGCGAATACTATAAAACTCAAGCATAGTACTAATAACCAACAATGGGCAGATCTTTCCACTATAAGAGGATTTTTCCAGTAAAAGCTGACCTCTCATTGTACGTAATGCGTTTACAGTTTGAGATCAGCTTATACTGGAGAGTGTAGTTTGGTTATGTAGCCACGTGTACTAGTGACATACATATCTGTTACATGTTTAGGTAGGTAGAAAATACTCACGTACTCACAAAATTAGCTAAAGCTAAACTATCAAGGTACGTCAGTACTCAATAGGTCCATAATTTTTATGTACTTATGTAGTAGGTAGCACTATAGTAGTTATTTTTTTTAAAACGTTCCCCCACACTAGGATTTTCTCTTGCATCATTGAGGCAGTTTACAAATATAAATTGCACAAAGACAAACATCCAGATCCGGAACAATTATTTGTAGGTCATACAAATAATTGTTCCGTGCGGGATTCGAACCTACGGACTCCAGCTCAGCAACTCATTGCTAAGCCAGTGCACTCCAGAGTACTGATAATGTAAGGACGGATAAGTATTTTAGATTTATTTTTTTATAGTTAGATATTATAGGTAGGGATGGGCCGAATATGGAATTCACCGAATACGAATATTCAGACGAATATTCGGACGACTATTCGGACGAATATTCGCTAAAACTTTTACCGAACCGAATATTCGGCCGAACATTATTTGGCAGCATAACCTCGGGACCCAACCAATTTATGTCGAAACTTGTTACCGGAAAGCGCGCGGGATTAGCGCCGCACCCTGCCTCTCGCTCCCCGCCACCCCTGACAGTTATTGCATCTAGTGCACATTTCTTCCTTTCATAGCCAGTTAGTTTTCGTAATTTTAATTAGTTTTGAATAATTTTATGAATTATTATTTTGTACAATCCATTAATAATGTCCTCCAGACTGAATTTCGGCCACGTCCGCCTGTCTCAACTGAGGCTAGCCATCGGCGCAGGACAGGATTATAGTGCCCAAGTGTATGCGCAAGACAGGTGCACTCTCTATTCCCTCACTCTCATAGTCCGATGGGACGGTAAACCGACACGACCGGAGAGAGTTCAGGCGCAGGACCAACGGCTTGGCAACGGTGAGACACCGCCAATTCCTGACTCCGAGCAGCTACTGAGAATTTCTTGATGGAAAAACTCAATAATTGATTTTTGGCCCGACCCGGGATTCGAACCCAGGACCACATGATCAACAGTCGTATTACTACAACCACTAGACCAACGAGGCAGTAATACATTGCAGTACATTAAATGTTCTACGTGTAAAATGAATAAAATTGTAAATTAATTTTAAAGTTCATGTTGTATGAATTTTGGATGAATAATAACAAATTATGAAAGCAAGCCGATAATAAATTTAAATGTTTGTAAAAAATTAATATATATATATATATATACATATATATATATATATATATATATATATATATATATATATATATATATATATATATATATATATATATAGTACCCGGATGACCGAGCTTTACTCGGTTTTTTTTAAATTACATTTATAAATTACATACTGATGAAACATAAATAATATTTTTGATGTTATTGACAGAATAGAAAAAAGTGAACTGGTTCTTTGAATAAAAAATCAAGAGTACAATTAGTTTTATTAAAATTTTCGTATTTTTAAAAAATACTACTTGAAAAAAATAAGGAAAAAAGCCGGACCAGAGACAGGACGCGAACCACGAACAACTCCAATATCACGCCCGACCGACATCCCACCTGAGCTATTAAGATCGTTAGTGACCTCTCAAAATTTACCTTCTTATATTTTAGCAGTTTTTTATTGCCTGAAAACACGGACAAAAGGACATTGTCCAAAAATAAATCCTAGCTAGATCGATTTATTGCCCCCGAAACCCACTGGACGACACTAAATTTTGTGAAAATCGTTGGAGCCGTTTCCGAATGTTCGACATATATATATATATATATATATATATATATATATATATATATATATATATATATATATATATATATATATATATATATATATATACAAGAATTGCTCGTTTAAAGGTATAGGATATACCAGCTTGCCAGGCAGACGTTGTTCTGCCCTTTTCGACGACCCTTTGTCGTGTCCTATTAAAAATCCTTAAATTCGTAAAAAAAAATTGTGAGTCACTCATGAGCAATAAAACTGTCCTATCTCTCAAGTTAGACCAAACTGCACACGGTGTAAAAATTTTATTAAAATCGGTTGAGTATTTTAAGAGTCCATCGCGGACAAACAACGTGAGACGTAATTTGTATATTTATATCTGAACGTTACTGTATATGACGGGTATGTTTCGAAACACAACCCAGTACACTGGCCAATGCAAAAGACGTCATAAATCGACGCCATATTGGTGATTCGTTGTATCGAATATGGTGGAATACGACGTCAATTTGTGACGTCATTTGCATTCGCCAGTATACTGGAAACGTTTTGGAACATACCCCATATACCCATGTACATGAATGGTGTTGAAAAATTTTAATTTTTTTCCGATACCTATCCTTATTTTTATTATCACATGCTCCTTAACATAATAATTAATAAATCTAACTTAATTTTTTATTTATAAAAATTATTAAAAAGTTACCTTCCATGTTCCCAATCCTATAGCGGGAATGGTTTTTCCATTATTAAAAGTCACAACCGGAACTTTCAACGCCATTGTTATTTTTTAAACCACCCGCGTCAGTTCAAGAACACGAAGTGATGAACCTGCAGTCTAATGTGAACTGCGAGTTATCCTTATCGGTATTATTTGAAGAGTTTTGCGATATTGTACAGTATTGCTCGGTTCAATAATTGTGGTATCATTACGGCATAATCTTGTAATCTCTATGTTTGTTACCCTTTAACATTACCCTTATCTCTAATATCTAAATCGTACATATGGATTTACTATAGCGCTCGCTAAACTGTACTTACTATAGAATAGTATATTTATTTATTTCCACCTAATCAAAGACCATTATAAAGTCAATTATTCGATTATTTTTTAAAATAAACATGTTTAATAATGATTTCTTAAATTTACGCGAACACTACACATTGAATAAAACTAAATTTACGGATTTTATCGCGTTTATTTCACTACTTTTACTTATTTTTAATTCCCGACGTTTCGGGTGCTTTACAGCAACCATGGTCACGGGGGGGACTGAGATGTTTGACGTCCCAATGTCATAGTTATTCCGGCTACCTTCAGTTTTTGAACATGTTCGCAGTGCGAACATGTTCAAGATCGTCCCCACCATTACATTCGATTTGATAAACCACAAATTCTCGCAAAAGAACACCGATTCCTACCAAGGATGATACGCGAGGCTATTGAAATTAAAAAACATCCAAATTTCAATAGAGAAGATGGATGGGTGCTGCCACCTGCTTGGGATCCTATAATTAACAAAATTAAACCCAAACCTAAGCATACCACTGCAAGACTTCATGATACTATAAGCTCGTTTTGCGTAAATCGGACCAAAAATTAATATTCAAAAACTGAAGGTAGCCGGACTAACTGTGACATTGGGACGTCAAACATCTCAGTCCCCCCCGTGACCATGGTTGCTGTAAAGCACCCGAAACGTCGGGAATTAAAAATAAGTAAAAGTAGTGAAATAAACGCGATAAAATCCGTAAATTTAGTTTTATTCAAAACATGTTTAATGTTTTTCGGATAAAGTATAAAGTTACAGCCTATACACGTCCCACTGCTGGGCGCAGGCCCCCCCTCATCTGAGAGAGTTTTAGTGCAGGGAAGTGTCCGCCGCGCTGCCCCAATGCGTGTTGGCGAACTCAGACATGCAGGTTGCCTTACGATGTTCCCCTCACCGCCGAGCACGTGGTAAATCATAACTTAAAATTGCAATTAACAATTTCATTGGTGCTGGCGGGGATCGAACCCGGGTTACTCGCGTTATGTTGTATTTACAGCGAGCGTTAACCATCTGAGCTACCACTACTCTACATAAAGTATAACCTAGATCGAATCTGTTACCAACTTTAAAAAAAGTGTTTATTCATGACACACACAGCTCAGTATAAGCCAGTTATCTCGATAATACAGACAAATAGACCTACTTCAATTTTATCTATACATCTATACAAATAAATAAAATAAAATTGTATGTTTGTAATGTCGAAATAACAGCTTTTTACTGAATGCATATGAAAGTATATACGGGTTGCGCATTCTGGCAAGAGTCCTAACTGGACACTGTTTAAAAAAGCACATGTCAATCCTGAGACTAAACAACTCCGTTCAGAAGAAGTGAAATTGCTCACGGTTAAGAAACTCCTTCTATTCATTGAAGACATAGGACTTAGCAGTAAACTATAGCCATAGCAGCGATCACAATAGATCTTGTAGGTCGCAGTGATACCGGTCTCTTTCCCTAGACCTGCATAGCTGCTCGCACATATAAAAAAACTATATACGGGACTTATAAAAAAACACAATTATTAAATTTTTTGTCTGTCTGTCTGTTTGCTTCAATTAATCTCTGAAACGGTTAACCGGTTTTGACGGGACTTTCACTGTCAGATAGCTGATGTTATAAGAAGTAACTTAGGCTACTTTAATTGTAGAAAAAGAATTAGCGTTACGCGCAAAAAAAAACTCAAAATTACACGCGGGCGAAGTTGCGGGTAACAGCGAATCAAGTATATGAATAGATAAAAGGATTTTCTGTTCTAATAGCAGCTCAGCATACGCAAACAACAAAGTTTTACACGTGGTAGAGCCATGCTGCAGTTATATTAGTAGTATAGTTGTAGCAAGAATGGGTCGGCTCGACCGGGGAAGGACCACGCTCTCACAGAATACCAGCGTGAAATAGTAGCTCAATGCTGCTATGTTTCGTATGGTGAGTGTAGAAAACCGGAGACCCTTTTTACTGGAAACGAGGCATTCCATCTTAGTCCTCACGGGTGACACCGCATCTGCATTTTGATTCGTAATCGAGGATAGATGTAGATGTCTGTGGGCCACAGTAACCACTTACTATCAGGTGGACTGTGTGCTCTTTTGTCACCCTATCCTATAAAAAAAGCGGTAAAATTAAACATTTTGTTTAACCTACTTCAATATAAATAAAATGAGAACATCATCTATGTATTCGAAGTAGAAGAATTAAATACGCATTATTAAGGACAACTCAAAAACTTCTGGTCAGATCTTGAATAAATGTATATTGGACTACACGAGAGGCACCAGCTTTCAAATAAAAAAAGAATCATCAAAATCGGTTTTTCTACAGAAAAGTTATGAGGTAACACACATAAAAATATACAGTCGAATTGAATATCTCCTTCTTTTTGCATTCAGTTAAAAACCTAAAAACATAATAATCGCATTCATATTTTAATAATAAAACTGAAATATCTATGGGTTTAAAAATGTACATATTTTAAATAAATATTCATACAATTATTAATAGAAGGTAATAAATAAATACCAATATATTTGTTTTAGATGCATTAAAAATATATCCTCTATATATAAAATATAAATAATAGGTCCTTACATATGAAATTGGTGTTTTTACGGGAGGAATATAAAGTCAATTTTATTTTGTAAAATATACCTAGTTAACTATTATAACTACTATAATAGTTGTTACCTATGCACTTTTGCCATCTCATATGTGTAGTTCATTGATCCCTATACTAAAAAAAAAAAACCATGGGGGCGAGAATCAATAAGCTTTTTGAAGGCGGTTTGAACTGCATTGGAGTTGAATTTTTTTCCTTGTAAGAAATTGTCCAAATTCCGGAAAAATGGTAATCTGTTGGAGCAAGGTCTGGGGAGTACGGTGGATGTCGCAGACATTCCAATTTTAGCTAAACTTAGTGGTTATTTGTTGTGCAGTGTGTGGTCTTGCGTTGTCGTGAAGCAGCAGTGGCCTAGAGCGATTGACCAACCTCGGTTATTTAACAGCTAGTTCATCCTTCATGGTTTGCAGTTGCTGAAATGCTGCTTGCTGCACTAGATATTTGCCGTAATCGTTTGGCTAGATTTTAGAAAGCTATAGTAAATGACACCGGCACTAGTCCACCAAACACTCACAAGTAACATTTTCTGAGTCAATTTTCGTTTAGGGCAAGATTTGGCTGGGTCTCCAAGGTTCAGTCATTGCGACGAGCGCTTCCGTTTATCGTACAGTATCCACTTTTTATCACGAGTAATGATTCGATTTAAAATCCCTTCATTTTTGTGTCGATTGAGCAAAGTAACACAGTCGACGCGTGTTTGCAAGTTCGATTTATTCAATTCATGAGGTACCCATCGTTCAGGTTTTTTTTTTACTTTCCCGATTTACTTCAAGTGGATTAATACAGTTTTATCAATTACCCCGAAGCCTGCAGCTATCTCTGGAGTGCTTTGTGATGAATTCGCTTCCACAATAGCCTGTAATTCTTAATTTTCCACTTTAGTCTCCGGCCGTCCACGGGGTTGGTTCCGAAGGTCAAAATTTCCAGAACGAAAACGTCGAAACCAAAAACGTACCGTGCTTTCTTTTGCGACACCAGCGCAGTACACATCATAATCTTTCTAGCTGTTTCTGCAGCACTGGTGCCACGGTAGGATTCGTACTCGTAAACATACCGATATTTCATGTTTTCCTTTGTGCGGTAATAAGCTACGCCAAAGAAAAAATTGATGAGGAAAAAACAAATGAATAACTGTTTTCAAAACTCAAATGTACCAGCTAAATGAATTCAAAAATTTGAATTTGGAATTCTTAACCAAAGAGGAGATATTCAGATCAAAGTGGTCTGTACGACAAAACGCTAATTTCGTATGTAAGGACCCAATATGAATATGAATGTAGCCTCATCAACATCGTCAGAAGATTCGCTGAAATGCGTCCTCTAGAATAACTCTTTTATTTCCTTCCGTAGCATACTTTTCGATGAAAAGCTGAAGCTTTCGTCGTTTATCGAGGCTTGTTGGTAGTATTTGTCAGGGCTTCGGAGACAAATAAATAGAGCAGTCAAATTTTTACACCTTTGTAAAATACACTTTCGTAATGAAACAAACAACTCTACACCCAACGTCGAAGTTGAACTAACTTCTTCTAACGTCTGTGTGTTTCTGGCTAATCCCGCGTATCTCGCACACGTAATCCCGCTTCCCGGGGGACGAGAAAATGGTGCGGAATCTCGGTATTTCGAGATTTCGGTATACCGAGATTGGATGACTTATATATGTTGTCTGTGTATATTGTTTTTGTAGTAAAATCCTTTAGATGGGGTTTAAAATCCTTACCACTTAATACTTTACAATCCGCTTTCGCAACTTCTGTACTTTTTTTACCTATTTAACGTGTGTATGTGAAGTAACTACCATGTGTTACCCGTTCGGTACTTCACACACAGCACACACACACACACACACACACACACACACACACACACACACACACACACACACACACACACACACACGTTCTCTTACACCATGTCTTCCCGTGGGTGTCGTAAGAGTGGGAAATTTGTAGATTATTACATTATATTTTATTTAAGTTATTGTTTCACAAAAAAATGATATAGTACCAACTTACATACATAAATAAACAAATATTTAATACATCAATATATTATATTACTATAATAATGTAACGTGCTATAGGCACAGATACTCGATAGATATTCACTGCCGATAAATAACGGAGTCAAGGCTAAATGTTATTCAATCGCTACTTGATAAGTCACAGTATAATTGTAATATTTTTAATGACTCCACGATAATAGTACCATAGGTACGTTTTATTACGGTAAATTACCGTTAATTAAATAAAATTAGGGTTGCCAGGTCTTTGAACTGAAAAGCCGGACAGACCAGCGAACTTAGCCGGACATTTTTTTAAAAAGGCCGGACACCCTTAATTTTTCAGTCTCAGTAAAATGAGATTTTTGATAGTAAAACAATATATTTTATCATGTACCATACTAGCTGTACCCCGCGGTTTCACCCGCGTATATCAGTGGGCCGCGCGGCAATTTATTTTTTGACATAGACTCCCCTCCCACACCCCAGTGACACCCGCATCGCATGGTGCCGGCAGTGTACAGGATATAAGGATTTTTCGACGTTACTATTGAATATTTTAACATGGAAAAGTAGTTATTGTGAGATAACTATAATAGTTAGACATATGGTATTGCAGACTTTTACGTAGATATTGATGTCCTCCATAAAACTGTAGCACATCACTTTGTTCTATTGTCAATAGTTTCCGCAGCGTACGCGACATAAGGTTTTTTTTGGTATTTTTTTCACACCTTGGGTTACATTAACGAGGTTTTCAAACGGATCCCAAAATTTTTTGAAAACGTTCTATCGCCTATGTTCATCAGGAATAATGTAGGATTCTAATGGTGAAAGAATTTTTCAAATCGGTTCAGTAGTTTAAGAGCCTATTCAATTCAAACAAACAAACAAGTCTTTCCTCTTTATAATATTAGTGTAGAAAATCTTAAATTGTAATTAAATAACAACAATTGAACAAATCAGTCTTCTTTATTATTAATCATTCTATATTCATTACAATATTAATTTCAATATTACGTATGTATGAAAAATGTAAAGAAATGATCAATTTACAAAGCCTAACAAAAGCCGGACTGGCCGGATACCGTCTAATTTGGCCGGACACGCAATCAAAAAGCCTGTATCCGGCTTTATCCGGACGTCTGGCAACGCTAACTGTAATTATATGAAGCATAATAACCACTAGCCACTACATATATAATCGTGTAGTGGCGGTGGGGTGGGCCAATACCTATGCCATATTAAGTATATTATCTACTACCTAGCTGGCCCGACAGATGTGGTTCTGCTTTTTCTGGTTGGTTGCGCGATGAGTTACATTTTCACACACACACACACACACACACACACACACACACACGCACGCACGCACGCACACACGCACGTTCGCACGAACGAAAGCACGCACGCACGCACGCACGCACGCACACACGCACACACACATACGTACGTAATACGTATAGCTAAATCCTCTTTAAGACTTATGAAACCACCACAGCCATTATGTCAGTAAATTAAAAAAAAAAAGAAAAACACAACCCTTCTTTTTTAGTCTTCTGTAAGTGAATAAAAAGTTTCCTATATGTCATACGCCATCATTTACTGCCTACACACCAAATTTCATGGAAATCCGTTTAGTAGTTTTTGCGTGAATAGTGAACAAATAACTTTTCTACAAAATATTATATGTATATAATATAAATAAATACCTATTCGGTCCGATGTTAGATTGGAATTCGAATATTTAATTGGTTAAAGCGTAGTTGTATTTTGCCTTCTCAACGGAATTATACATGGTAGGGTAAGCGAATTTATTCGGCACCCTTTTCATGTGTGGTAGTTATCCCACTTAAAATACTTTAATTGAATTTCTATTATATGTTAATTTTACAACATTTTACACAAAATTTCAGGTCTGTAACATACTCCCTTTACGAGCTAAAATCCGTGACATACGGACAACAGACTGACCAAACTGAAACTAGTATAACAATAATCTATGGTAGATATATTCACGCCTGCATTCAAAGATTAAAACTACAAAGTTTGTGCTTCCTACTACTACGCTGTGCGCTACCTGGTCCACCTGCACATGTATTTTTATACGTGGTAAAGCCACGCTGCAGCTATACTATGGTTGTAGCACGAATGGGTCGGCTCGACCGGGGATGGACCTCGCTCTCACCGAATACCAATAAAATAGCAGCTTAATACCGCTGTGTTTCGTGTGGTGAGTGAAGAGATCCAGAGATCTTTTTTTACTGGAAACGAGGCGCTCAGGGGTGAAAACGCATCTGCGTTATGATTCTTAATCGAGGATAGATGTAGATGTCTATTGGCCACAGCATCCACTTACCATCAGGTGGACTGTGTGCTCATGTCACCCTCATTCTATAAAAAAAACGGGTATTGATGGCAAATGAGTGTTCCCTAAGTTTGTGCCTTAGAACTGAATCTCTAAAATATCTTCTGCAGATTTGATAGCTTCTCCATCAGCTCTTGAAAAACCACTGCGGGGCAGGTGCCTCTCCCGTTGGAGGGAAGATTTGGGTAACACATGTGTAACTGTAAAAGGGGAATGAAAGTGAACGCATGTAAGACGAAAGTGATGGGTTTTGAAAGAGAAGAAAGCAAAACGGTATGTGAAATAAGAATAGAAGGAGAGTTAATTGAGCAAGTGGATGAGTTTGTGTATTTGGGATGTGTATTTAGCAGGGATGGTAGATATGACAGGGATATAGAACGACGAGTAAATGCAGGGAATAGAGTGAATGGGGCACTACACTCTATTATGAAGAACCAGAATGTGTCAAAGCAGGCACGTATGGTAATTCATAATGCTGTGTTAGTCCCTACTTTAATGTATGGTAGTGAAAGCTGGGTGTGGCAGAAGAAGCACGAAAGTAGAATAAATGCTGTAGAAATGCGGTCTTTAAGGAATATGCTAGGGTTGAATCTGAATGACAGGGTGAGAAATTGCGTGATAAGAGATAAATGTGGTATGCAAGATGATGTTGTGACCAGGATTAAGAAAGGAATGCTTCGGTGGTTTGGTCATGTGGAAAGAATGAATGAGGAAAGAGTGACAAAGCAAATTTATATGGCAGATGTAAACGGCCGAGTCGGGAAGGGACGCCCTAGGAAAAAGTTTATCGACCAAATTGGCGATATTTTGAAAATGGGCCACGTTAGAAGTACCCTTAACCGACGAGCATGTATGCGTAGATATATGGATGTAAAGGAGGCGAAAGAGGTATGTCAGGATCGTGCCAAATGGAAGTCCGTAGTCTCTGCCTACCCCTCTGGGTGACAGGCGTGAGTGTTTATGTATTATTTATGTATGTGTAACTCATTCATTTCTAGTGACCCGATCATTCAAGAACATATTGAATCGTCTTACGAACCGGGCCATTCCAGTCGATCATTCAGAATTCAAATGGATCATTTCGAGTTTCAGTACACTGTGATCTATGAGAACCATTCGATAATGTCGGTCGTAGTCGTAGGTCGTCCTTAAATCGTTTGATCAGGAACGTTCAAAAAATGTAATTGTAATCATTATTACTTTGAACGCGACCTGGTACAAATGAACGAATTGTTCACGATCGGCACATGTCTAATTTGCTTTTATAGTCACGAGTTTCAAGCAGAGACGAGAGCAGTAACAGTTGTAATTTTGTTTTTATACTGATGTACTCGTAAATGGCTAAAATCACCGTCAACCTCGACATTCTTAACTAATAATACGACATGTTAAGGTCAAATAAGTTTATTATTTTTATTCTTATAATGATAAAAGTATATTAAAACCGTGGTAGCTTAAAAAATTAGCGCTTGCTGTAAATTTTACAGAAATCCGGGTTCGATTCCCGCCGGTACCAATTAAATTGTTAAGGATACATCGAAAATATGGCGGTTTTTCTGTTCCACATATTTTATTTTAGGTTTTTTAGATTACGAACCAAATTTTGGTCCACGATTTTTGACTATATGACCTTGGATTTCATAAAAAGAAAATACGATAACATGTACATAGAAAAAAAGTTTGTAACATAGGCTCTAATTAGTTACATTTCTCCATGACACCACAATATTTTTACGAATAAGTTCATGGAATTATTTTAAGGCATACTTAGTAAATAATCATATCTAAGTTTTCATAAATCAGTATTTTAATCAATAACAAAGTTTTTTTAAAAATAAAATAAAAATGTCTGGCGCTTACTTAATTTATTTCCGAGCGTGTGCTCGGTATAGCTATCCCATAATTTACGTATTATAAAGTCATTGCATCACTTTCATTTCGACACTCTTAGTTGTCCGTGAGCCGTCCGTTCACCGACAACACGCCCCCAAAATTACGATTCATTTTCAAGGTATCCTCTTAATTGCAATTTTTAGTGCTGGTTTACCAAGTGCTCGGCGGCGAAGGGAAACATCATGAGGAAACTTGCGTGTCTGAGAAATAAAATAAAATTTGAAGACAAGTGAATACTGTCACCAGACAGCCGCCCGGCGGACACTTCCCTGACCCCTAAACCCTTTCAGATATGAGAGGAGGCCTGTCCGCAGCAGTGGGACGCATGTATGTTGTAACTTGAACTGTATTATAATTATTCAGGTTGTCCGGTGACAATTAGGATATAATTTGCCAATATTTTGAGATGGGCAGCAGTATTCTTGATAAGAGCTGAATAAAAATAATAACCAACCCGCAAATATCCCCCCTATGGGCTATGTATGGCTCCCCCATTATTTCTTATGCTTATTGCTTATGTTCAACTGATTTAATTAAAAAACCTAAATTTTTTCACATAAAAGTCTTATAAAATTCGATAGAAACTTATTTTCAATGCTTTCTGATTTTATCAAATTATTTTCAACTATTAATAATAATTTCAACAATACTTTTAGATTCGCGGGGTTTTGAAATTCGAATTTGCGCCCCAAAAATTATTTTTATCAACATTGATTGATGCAACGAGAAAAATGCATCTTATCAATAATCCTATAATTATATTAAAATAAATTTTGTTAATATTTATTTCATATATAACTTATCTTACTCTTACAAAATACTAAACCTCGTTTTTTTGTTTATTTAAACAATTTTCACGAAGCTACATGCATGCCATTTCGCATTTCGGCTTAAAATAGTATCTACTAACACTACGATACAAAGCGGCATGCAAGAAGATGTCACGGCATTTTCAGTTTTTTGTTTCAATTGAAAAATCGATGTTTATTTAATTTTTCCACAATTTTGGTATGTTGGGCTGTAGCTACATGCATGCCATTTAAGTTCATGACTTGAAATAATGTAAACTCATTAAATACAAAACGGCATGCAAAAACAAGTCACCTAAATTTGCACAGTGTTTTTGCAACTTTCGCCATGCATGCCTCTATTTTGCAACATCCTGGTGTGCATGCCAAATTTCCTACTATTAAATAATGATACAAATTAAGTATAATTTCAATGGCATGCAGTTTGGAATCACGGAAAATCGGAGTTCAATTTTTACAGAGTTTTCCGTAAATTTTCCACCGTTGGTCATACGAGGGGTGCATGCCAATTTTTCCAGAGTGTTTTATTACAAAAACTTCCATTCTTTATATCGGCATGCGATTTGAAAATACGGAATTGCCCTTTAATTTTTTCAGGTTTTCGGAACCTTTTGATCATCTTGGGCCGCTGCGGGGTGCATGCCATCAATTATTAGAACTTGAATTTGCTTCAACTTCCGTATATTACAATGGCATACAGTATACTATCACGGAAAAACACGAAAATTCGCTACACAAAGAAAAGCGCTTTTCCTTATGAAGAGGACGCGCGGGGGGGCTAAAGCCCCGACAATCTTTGATATTTTAGGGTTAGTTATCAAGCCCTAAAAAGGCATGCACGACAAAATCGTGGAACGTCACCTGTCACCAGCTCCCGGTCTATATACTATGGTTGTAGCACGAATGAGTCGGCTCGACCGGGTAAGAATCACGCTCTCACAGAATACCAGCGTAAAATAGCAGCGTAATACTGCTATGTTTCATATGGTGAGTGTAGAGATCCAAAGATCCCTTTTTACTGGAAACGAGGCATTCCATCTTAGTACTCAGAGGTGACAACGCATCTGCGTTATGATTCTTAATTGAGGATAGATGTAGATGTCTATGGGCCACAGCATCCACTTACCATCAGGTGGACTGTGTGCTCATGTCACCCTCATTCTATAAAAAAACGGGTATTGATGGCAAATGAGTGTCCTCTGAGTTTTTGCCTTAGAACTGAATCACTAAAATATCTTCTGCAGATTTGATAGCTTCTCAATCAGCTCTTGAAAAACCACTGCTGAGCATGCGTCTCTCCCATTGGAGGGAAGATTTGCGTAACACATGTGTAACTCATTCATTTCTAGTGACCTGATCATTCAAGTGCATATTGAATCGTCTTACGATCCGGCCATTCCAGTCGATCATTCAGAATTAAAATGGATCATTTCGAGCTTCAGCACTACGTGATCTGTGAGAATCATTCGATAATGTCAGTCATAGGTCCTTACAACCGTTTAATCTGGAACGTTCTAAAAATATAATTGCAATCATCAATACTTTGGGTGCGACCCGGGACAAAATGAATGAATCGTTAACGATTGACACATGTCTAATTTGCGTTGACAGTCACGATTTTCAAGTGGAGACGAGCGCAGTACCAAATGTAATTTTGTTTTTATGCTGATATACTCGTAAATGGCTAACATCACGGTCAACCTTGACCAATAATACGACATGTTAAGGTCAAATAAGTATATTATTTTTATTATTGTACACTGTATAACCATAAAAGTATAATAAAGCCCTGGAAGCTTAGAGGATTAGCGCTTGCTGTAAATTTTACAGTACGCGAGAAACCCGGGTTTGATTTCCGAATCAAATTGTTAAGGTTTAAGTTTTATAGATTATTAACCAGATTTTTGGTACATAATTTTTGACTATATGACCTTGGATTTCATATAAGGAAAACACGATAACATGTAAGTTTCTCGGTAGGCTCTAATTACTTACCTACATTTCTCCATGACATCACAATATTTTTACGAATAAGCCCAAGGAATTATTTTAAGGCATACTTATTAAATAATCATATCTGAGTTTTCATAAACCAATATTTTAATCCATAACGTAGTTTTGTTAAAAAAAATAAAAATGTTATTTGGCGCTTACTTAGTTTTTTCCGAGCGTGTGCTCGGTATAGCTATCTCATAATTTGCGTACTATGAAGTCATTGCATTACTTTCATTTTGACACTCTCCCAGTCGCACGTAAGCTTCACCGACAAAGAGATAAGCCTTCATTTTCAAAGTATCCTCTTAATTGCAATTTTAAGCACCAACTGGTTTACCAAGTACTCGGCGGCGAAACATCATGAGGAAACTTGCGTGTCTGAGAAATAAAATAAAATTCGGAGACATGTGAATACTGTGAACAGACAGCAGCGCGGCGGACACTTCCCTGCCCCCTAAACCCTTTCAGATATGAGAGGAGGCCTGTGCCCAGCAGTGGGATGTATATAGACTGTAACTTTAACTGTATTATAATTGAAATAATACTAGTTTTTACGGAATTTACCGCGTATATGTAACTTTTTTAATACCCGACGTTTTGAATGTGGTCTCTCCTACATAGGACAAACTAAAAGATCAATTAAAACCCGCGTCAAACAACATATAGCTGATGTGAAGAATCGACGCTCCGGGAAGTCTGCAGTCTCTGAACATGTACAGGATCGCCCCCGTCACTACATCAGATTTGATAGACCACAAATCCTCGCTAAAGAACACTGATTCCTTCCAAGGATGATTCGCGAGGCTATTGAAATCAAAAAACTTCCTAATTTCAATAGAGAAGATGGCTGGGTGCTACCATCTGCTTGGGATCCTATAATAAATAAAATTAAATCCCAACCCAAGCATACAACTGCAAGACTTCATGATACCATAAGTTCATACTGTGTAGATCGGAACAAAAGTTAAATTTTAATCTATGGTAACCGCGGTTAACTATGACATCTGGACGTTAAACATCTCAGTCCTTCCCGTGACCATGGGTGCTGTAAAGCTCTCGAAACGTCGGGTATTAAAAAAGTTAAATATACGCGATAAATTCCGTAAAAACTAGTATTATTTCAATGTGTAGTGTTCGCGTAAATATAAGAAATCATTATGTATTATAATTATTCAGGGAGTCCGGCGACAGAATTAGGATATAACTTGCTATTTTGAGATGGGCAACAGCATTCTTGATAAGAGCTGAATAAAAATAACCAACTGCGGTCGCCAACCCGCAAATATCCCCCCTATGGGCTATGTATGGGGGAGGCCTATGTTCAGCATTTGTCTTTTCATAGGCTGTAATGCTAGGAGTACTCAGGTCTGCCTCGTTGGTCTAGTGGTTGTAGTAGTGCGACTGCTGATCATGAGATCCTGGGTTCGAATCTCGGGTCGGGCCAACAAAATCAACTATTGAGTTTTTCCGTCAAGAAATTCTCAGTAGTTGCCCGGAGTCAGGAAGTTGGCGGTGTCTCACCCCCGTGCCTCGGAAAGCACGTAAAGCCGTTGGTCCTGCGCCTGATCTATCTCCGGTCGTGTCGGTTTACCGTCCCATCGGATTATGAGAGTGAAGGAATAGAGAGTGCATCTGTGCTTGCGCATACACTTGGGCACTATAATCCTGTCCTGCGCCGATAGCTAGCCTCCGTTGAAGCGCGCCGCCGTGACCGAAATTCGGTCTGGAGGATTATTATTATTATTACTCAGGTCTTCTCTGTAATAAGCGTTGTTCAAGATGGATGCTGTACTAGCTTACCGAGGAGCAATAAAACTGTTGGATGGGTTGGTGCCAATTCATGATAGAGAAATCAGGCCGCTCGAAGCCGGCAGAGAGAAAGGTTGTTTGCATTAACACAAAACGTTTACGTAAACAGATCTGACAGCAGGAAGATGAACTAACTGCTTAAAATATCGAGATTTCTTTGGTAGGTAGGTACTAGGTGGCAGATTTCCGATTAGGTGGTGGGACCGATACTACCGATACTTATAGAATACGGGTGACTAACAAACACACAGTCCACCTGATGGCAAGTGGATACTGTGGCCTATAGAAATCCACATTTAACCTCGATTAATAATTAAATACACAAATGCGTTGTCACCCCTGAGGGTTAAGATGGAATGCCTCGATTCCAATAAAACGGGTTTCTTTTTTATTTTATTTTATTTTATTTTATATTAATAAGGATAACAACAGCGTATATCACTAAATAACTACAATTTCAAATTTACTTCAAGTATGCCAATAACAGTTATCCACATATTGAATATAAAGGTAAGCTATTATTAAGATAAGAAATTAAAAAAATTAAAACAACTTAATAAAATAACAGTAATAAAATTAAGTAAAATTAAGTAATTTTAGGTTTACTAACACTAAGATATTAGGTCTTTCTGACAAATTGATATGTGATTTACTTTTCGAGTTAATTTTATAATTCATTTATTTATATCATGGCAAAATATACTCTACATATCATTACATATATACATACAAGTATACGTACACACCAATGTACATAAATATTTTAAAATATGTAAATAACTCACTTGACATAGCTACCTAAAGTAAGTGTTTCTTCATAATGTAGTTTACCGGCATCCTACGTTTACAAATAAAGGTAAATTAAACAACAAAAGCTGTGTTTAATATGCATGTACGTACCTTGTTTCTCACTTTCATCACTTTTACTGCCTATAAAGGGATCGATGGTATTAAATGTTTTGTTATAATTTGATAGCAAACGTGTTGAGATACTACTTTTACCGTAAAGTGTGGAATGACGAGGTATACTAAGCAAACTTTTCTTGGTGATTCTTGTACGTTTTCTTTGCACATTAAACGTTCCGGTTCTCTACACTCACCATACGAAACACAGCAGCATTAAGCTGCTATTATACACTGGTATTCTATGAGAGCGTTGTCCTTCCCCGGTGAAACCGACCCATTCGTGCTACAACCATTATATATATATATATATATATATATATATATATATATATATATATATATATATATATATATATATATATTCTTTTATAGGATAGGGTGACACACGAGCACACAGTCCACCTGACGGTAAGTCGATTAAGAATCAAAATACAGGTTCATTGTCACTCCTGAGGAATAAGATGGAATGCCTCGATTCCAGTAAAACGGGTCTTCGGTTCTCTGCAACCATACGAAACACAGCAGCATTAAGCTGCTATTTAGTAAAAATATTCTGTGACGGGCGTAGTCCCGCCCCGGTCGAGCCGACCCATTCGTGCTACAACCATAATATAGCTGTAGCGTGGCTCTACTACGTATAAAATTAAAAAAAAGACAATATTACATACTGGATGGCAGGGCTCCTCTTCCGCCATGATTAGTAGCATACTCTTACATATTTCTGCTGGCAAACAGCAGTGCTTAACATAACATCTAGGTTAGTAACAATAATTTGTAGGTCATACAAAATTTTGCGGAATTCGAACCGACTACACCGCGACCTCGCTGTGTTGCAACCAAAGGCTTAACCGCTGCCCTTTGGTTCCTCCTAACCAAGACTTAAACTTACCCCCCCCCCCCCTCCTCCCACCACACACCCCTATTAAATTGCCTAGACAGTGGCGAACCCCTAAAACTGTCTAGAGACGAAAATAAAGATTTTGTTAAAAGAACATCAGTTATAAAGAGCAATATGTTAATAATTAGACACATTTTTTTTATAGAAGAGGGGGCAAACGATCATGCGGCTCACCTGATGTTAAGTGACTACCGCCGCCCATGATCAACCGCAACACCAGGGGAATTGCAGGTGCGTTGTCGGCCCTTTAGAAAGGAGTAAGCTCTTTTCTTGAAGGTCCCCAGGTCGTATCGGTCCAAAAAAAAAGCCGGTGGTAAACTATTCCACGGAGAGGTCGTACGCGGAAGAAGACTCCTAGTGAAACATAAGATACTACCTAATAAACAACAAAATAATAATATAATGTCTTTCAGACGAAATTTCTGTTACGGCGGCCAACCTCAACGAAGACTTGCCAACAGCGTACGACAGAATTATAGTGCCCGAGTGTATGCGCTAGCACAGCACTCTCTAGTCCGGTGGGAGGGTAATCCGTTACGATCGGAGAGGTGCAGGACTAACGGCTTTACGTGCTTTCCGGGGCACGAGGGTGAGACACCGCCAACTTACTGATTCCGGCTGCTACAGAGAATTTCTTGACAGAAAATCTCAATAACTAATTTTACTGACGATTTGATCTGATCTGACGGAGTAGTCAGGTGACAAACAGCAAGTAACGAGGGCTAATAATTTTACGCTCACTAGATATCGCTAGTAGTAGACACCGCCAACTTCCTGACTACGAGCAGCTACTGAGAATTTCTTGACAGAAAACCTCAATAACCAATTTTACCGACGATTTGATCTGACGGAGTAGTCAGGTGACAAATAGCAAATAACGAAGGCTAATAATTTTACGCTCACTAGATATCGCTAGTAGTAGACCCCGCCGACTTCCTGACTCCGAGCAGATACTGAGAATTTCTTGACAGAAAACCTCAATAACTAATTTTACTGACGATTTGATCTAACGGAGTAGTCGATGACAAATAGCAAGTAACGAAGGCTAATAATTTTATTTATGTCGCTAGTAGTAAGGTAAACTGATTTGTTACACTAAGTAATTTTAATTAGAGATTGACCGAATAAGAGTTACACTGAATACGAATGTTAGGCCGAAAGTTCGGTAAAACTTTTACCGAACCGAATAGTCGGCCGACCATTATTCGGCAAATCACCTCGGTACATAACCAATTTATGTCGAAACTTGTTACCGTACGATAAAAAATATATGTAAAGCGTGCGAGATTAACGCCGGGCCCTGCCCCTTGCTACCCTGTATTATTGCATCATTTACCCCTTTAGGAGTATATATGTTCTGTGATCATTTAGCACTGAGCCAATTGCCGTCACATGTTTATGTTTTGACTATTTTTATGAGAAAAATGTATTTTGTTGTGTAATTCTTAGTGAAAATTGATATTTATGTGATAAAAATGAGTGGTAGGACATCTACTATTTGTACTTATTTTAGAGAAAGTGACGACCGAAGTAAAGTGAAATGTACCAATGTAATGTAATGTTTCTTTGTTTCATTCCAAAAAAATTTTATCAAGATTTCTACTTTTTTTTTATAGAAGAGGGGTAAACGAGCATGCGGCTCACCTGATGTTAAGTGACTACCGCTGCCCATGATCAACCGCAACACCAAGGAAACTACAGGTGCATTGCCGGCCCTTTAGAAAGGAGTAAGCTCTCTTTACTAGGAGGTCCGCAATTGCTATAATTGGAAATAAATCTTGTGTCTCAAAAACATAACGCTGTTCCAGTACATAGATTTAACCCATAAATAAAATATACTTTCAACAGTAAAATTATGAAAGACATGGCATTACTCAATTCATACAATTGAATACAGTGGACACTGAGTACTACTTTAACGAATGTTCGGTGATTTAGCCGAATGTCGAAAATGGAACGAATAATCGGCCCATCTCTAATTATAATCAAGAAATTGAGCTTTAAATAAAAAAAATCGGTTTCTAAAGTATGTAAAAAAAAACAAAACAATACTTCAGTGGTTTTCTCTTTAATTTTTTGCATATTTTTTACCTTTTTTCTACTTTTAATGATATCAGTAGTTTCGTTTATTCATTTCTAAATGTAATTGGAGCGGAGCTCCCATGGCGCAAGAAAACGATTCTTTGATCTATCTCCTCCGTAGCCCGTAGACCAATTTACATAATTTTTCGGTTATATTTGTAGCTCAACGCATTGTTTGGTGATTGGTATGGAGGTAATGGAGGTTTGTAAACAATAAAAATCTGAATTTATCTAACTAAAAAGATATTAAAAAATAACCAAAAACTAAATTGTCTATGGGAAAATACATGTAAAGCAAAAGCATGCGCTTTTGTAATAATTATTGATAAAAGAATTAAATTAAAACAATTGTAATGTGATTGAATCTTTTGTTGATAGATATTTATGACTTTAAAAAAAGATGATTGAATTAAAGATAGTTATGACTTTAGACTTATACTCCGCTCCGTTTATGATGCTAGCAAAAGGTTTGCGTCTGCATCGGCCCTAGTTAATATAAGATGTAACTAATATTACGGAAAGAAACATTAACCCTTACATTTTTCAAACAAATTAACTACGCGTGCTACAAAATCTGTCAAATATTTCACCTCTATCGTAAATGGCACCGCTCAGGTGGCAGAAAGTTGTGGTTACCATCATTCGCTTGCAATACCTTTCTCTCCGCAGACCCAGCACCATTACATATTATAGCAGTTACATTGCTTAAAAGGTATGCTGAGAATCACGTTCTAATTCCCTTCCTCGGCCTAGCCTTCTCGATTGTGCTGCAGCGTGGTTCTACCACGTAAGACGGTTCCTAACCTGTCTACCTACGACTTGTCAAGGGTGTACTCCGAAATAGAACCTAGTGCACTGACCAACTGGCTAATGCAAATGACGTCATAAATCGACGCCACATTAGTGATTCGTTTCAAAACATTGGCCAGTATATGACATCATACATTTGCGCCATATTGGAAAAGTGTTGGCGATTATTTTTCATTTTGTGTTAGGTATTATATTCCGTTTCAATTAATTCGTGAAGAATAGATATACCAGAAATAATTCTATAATTTTTTGTATTTGAATAAATAAAAACAAATTCTGGCATGCTGCTTCATTCACACAATTAAAAATTGTATTAATATGGCGGGATATCCGCCACATTATGGCTAATGGTGGTTAATATAGCGCATAGCGCCATATTATAGCGCGCTATCCCTCCGTAACACATAGCGCGTGCTATGTAAGTAGCCGCCATGGCGCTATGGCGCTTTGGCGCTATTAAGTATTAAGAGGGAAGAGTAAGTCAGCTCAAATTCTAATTTCGCCCCCACTTCCCCGCGCGTCGTATGCTATGTACCGATATGTTTGTAGTCACTAATACTGTAAGTATAAAGGTCGTTAGACACTTATTTCATTAGGTTTATCATATTTATTCCTGTTTCTTAACGCCAAGCCAGCCGCTTCTTATTTTTATCACGGTTATTTCCCATTTTAATTTTACGTCGTACTGTTGCGTAATGTATATTCTGATCGTAAGCGACACAACCTCCCCGTCCAAAGGCCGAGGCGTAGTGACCGTGCTGCGAGAATCACGCTTCAAAAGGCCAATAGTTTAGGTAATTTCTTTTTACAGTTAAAATAATGGTATTTTAAAAAAAGTAAATAACATAAGCACTGCTTTATAGTTAGTATGCAAAGTTTCATGATCTTATTTAAAGTATTTTATGAATAACAGCGGTTTATTGTTTATTTTGGAGGTAACTTTGGATTTTTTTTCTATCGAGAAAATTTTATGAAATCGTGTTTTCGTCTAACATAATCACTAACATTAATCCTCAACTTTACCATATATTTATTTCAAAATTAATGCTGCAATATTTTCGGCATAACGAAGGATCTTGTTAAGCCATTTGACATTATATTTCCCCTTAATATCTAGCAGCAACTAGTTCTAGCAGCAGCGCTGTTGGGAGAGGACGTGTGACGCAAATTTGATCTCGTAGCACGCTATTCATCGCGCGCGACCTAAGTGTTAGACGTTGTTTAGTTAGTGGATACTGTATATTTATAAATGATCGAAGGACACAGTTGTCTGCTATAAAAGAAACCTAACTAACGTTTTAATGTTAATAAAATAAAGATACAAAAGTGTATATATGAGTATAGTACAATCAATAAACTTATAAATACACCTTTATTTGATTTATAGTTTATATTAAGGTTAAAATAACCAATGAACGATATTTAATGTAAAGTGCTACAAGATATATCGTGCTGCAAAACTTAACGCGCTTGCCGGTACCTCCTACAGGCTTTCTCTTAAATAGCGCGCTATAACATAGCGTATTTAATAGCGCGCTAGAAATTTATAGTTTAGTCTGTAGCGTGCTATTGATTTATAGTCGTTTTGAACAACTTTAATTATGGCAGCGACACTCCAGTATAATATGGCGTCAATTAATGACGTCATATGCATTCGCCAGTATAATGGGAACATTTCGCAACATACCCCAAAATTCCACTGCTGAACTTATGTCACCGGCATAGATTTTTATAAGGGGTATTTAAGTAGAGAATAAGTAAATAAAACTGCATTTTTTATTTTTATTTTATTTTATTTTATTGCATTGCCTCTCGGGTAGTATGAAGAAGTTCTCTCGTGTTTCTCTCGGGTAGTAGTAAGTAGTCTCAAGAAAGATCAAATTGAGTCCGTTACAATTATTTAATTTAGAATTTAAATTTAACACGTCACTGAAGATTATAAAGCAAGCGAAAGGTAGAAATACACTGTACTGAATACAGGTAAAAAGAATTAAGTCTGCAGCCGCAACAGGGAACTGTCTCGCTGCACTCGCGACAGCGAGCCGTATAAAGAAAGAAACTAAGAAGTCAAAAAAATATCTATTAATCATAAGTGTGAAATTGTAAGTGCAGTTTTTTTTGAAATGAAAACTCCCTTTAGCATCGTTGTGATTTGAAACTGGATGAAACGAAAAAACGACAGTAAAAAGAGACAGACACATAAATTCATTAGATTTTATGTGCGAGAAAATGAGATAGGAAGCATTACAGATTTTAGCTCAATGTTCGTGAAAAAAAGTTGTAAACGCCGCCGAAGCGGCGTCCCTTACGCGTTTTGTTCAATAAGGTTCGAACTGTGGTACGAAAGTGTCGTGTGCCTATGCATTAAACAAGCAGTGAAGAACTGCAAAACCTCAACTTCGTAATAGGTAAAATTGATATAATTTTTTTTGTAATTAGTGAGTTATATATATATATATATATATATATATATATATATATATATATATATATATATATATATATATATATATATATATATATATATATATATATATATATATATATTTATTAAAAGGATTGTTACATTTATTTACTATAAAATTATATTTCCTAATATTTTATGCCGAACTTGTAGTTTAAATTATAATATTAAATAAATAATTTATAGTATTTGTAATTTAAATTTCATTTCATTCGAAGGTTTCACTTCTGTCGCGTGTAAGCTGCACGCACGTTTTTTTTATAGAATAAGGATTAAAACGAGCGCACAGTAAATGGGTGCTGTGGCCCAAAGACATCTACATCTAGTTTCGATTAAAAATCAAAATGCAGTTTCCAGTTAAAAGAAGTTTCCACACTCACCATACGAAACACATCAGCGTTTTTATTTCTTTGAGATGCTATTTCACGTGTGAGCGTGGTATTTCCCTGGCCGAGCCGACCCATTCGTCGGAATGATCCCAACGTTGTTGCGGATTCTGTTACTGATGTGGTACTTCAGGGTATGGAACTTTTTATTCCTTCCTCTGTGGTGCCCATTGGAGGCAAGTCTCAGCCATGGTTTGGTCGCTCCTGTAAAATAGCATCATGCTATAAGCAGGAGTGCTACCAAGCCTGGGTTGATGCATCAGCGTCCCGGGATGTAAACACCAGCGCTCTAAAAAAGAAGTATAATTCCGCCTCTAGGTCCTTCAAAAGAGTCATTGCCAAGGCAAAGTCAGAGCACATAGGCAGAATTGGCGAGAAACTAGTTCGCCTTCCTTCTGGAACCCGTGCATTCTGGTCCCTCGCCAAGGCTGTCCAGGGGAATTTCTGTCAGCCATCTCTTCCATCTCTGCACAGGGAGAACGACTCACTGGCCCATACTGCAAAGGAGAAAGCCAATCTTCTAGGCTCTTTCTTTGCGTCTAACTCGACTCTTGATGACGGGGGGAGTACGCCGCCGACCATCCCGCGGTGTGAGTGCTCCATGCCGGAAGTGCAGTTCACACAGCGCTCAGTTCGCAAAGCACTCCTCTCCCTGGACATCCACAAGTCGAGTGGGCCTGACGGAATCCCCCCAATTGTGCTGAGGACGTGTGCTCCAGAGTTGGCACCGGTTTTAACGCGTCTTTTCCGGTACTCCTACTCCCTAGGCGTAGTCCCAAAATCATGGAAGACGGCTTTCGTCCACCCGATCCCTAAAAAAGGCGACCGCTCAGACCCGTCCAACTACCGGCCAATCGCCATCACCTCCTTGTTCTCCAAAACAATGGAGTCCATTGTAAACTGCCAGCTCATGAAGTACCTTGAGGATCACCAGCTGATTAGTGACCGCCAATACGGTTTTCGCCGTGGTCGGTCAGCTGGTGATCTTCTGGTCTACCTCACTCACAGATGGGCGGAGGCAGTAGAGTTCAAGGGGGAGGCATTGGCCGTTAGTTTGGACATTGCGAAGGCCTTCGATCGGGTTTGGCACAAAGCGCTTCTTTTGAAGTTCCCTTCCTATGGGCTTCCCGAGAAATTGTGCGATTGGATCACCAGCTTTCTTGCAGATCGGAGCATCAAGGTCGTTGTAGACGGTGCAAGCTCCGATTGCAAGCCTATTAATGCTGGTGTTCCACAGGGCTGCGTGCTATCGTCAACGCTGTTTCTTCTGCATATCAATGATATGTTGCATACCCGTAACATTCATTGCTATGCGGATGACAGCACTGGTGATGCTCTTTACACCGGCCGAGCCAATATTTCTCGGGAAAACGTCTCCGAGTGCCGGGACAAACTTGTGTCTGAAGTCGAGTCTTTGCTGAACAGAGTCTCGGATTGGGGACGACTAAATCTAGTCCAGTTTAACCCCCAGAAGACACAAGTTTGCGCGTTAACCGCTAAAAAGAACCCCTTTGTCGTATCCCCTCAGTTTCAAGGCACTCCCCTTGTTGCCTCAGCCAGTATCGGAATCCTCGGCGTCGACATATCGAGTGACGTGCAGTTTCGTGGTCACTTGGAAGGGAAGGCCAAATTGGCCTCTAAAAAGCTTGGTGTGCTCAGCAGAGCGGGACAGTATTTCATGCCGGCACACCGCCTGCAACTTTACAAGGCGCGGGTTCGGCCGCACATGGAATACTGTTCCCATCTCTGGGCTGGGGCTCCCCAGTACCAGCTCCTTCCACTTGACCGCATCCAGCGCAGAGCGGCTCGAATCGTCGACGACCGAGTGCTTTCCGATCGGCTCGATTCACTGGCGCTGCGAAGAGATGTTGCATCTCTTTGCGTATTTTATCGCATCTATCACGGGGAGTGCTCTGAGGAATTGTTCGGATTAATCCCAGCCGCCAAATTTCGTGAACGCACTACACGGCAAACGTCCCGATACCATCCACACCATCTGGATGCTTGGCGGTCCACCACTGTACGTTTCACAAGGAGTTTTCTTCCACGTACAACCTCTCTGTGGAATAGTTTACCACCGGCGATTTTTCCGGACTGATACGACCTGGGAACCTTCAAGAAAAGAGCTTACTCCTTTCTAAAGGGCCGGCAAAGCACCCGCAATTCTCCTGGTGTTGCGGTTGATCATGGGCGACGGTAGTCACTTAACATCAGGTGAGCCGCATGCTCGTTTGCCCCCTCTTCTATAAAAAAAAAATCGTGCTACAACCATAATATATCTGCAGCGTGGCTCTACCACGTATGAAGTAGTATTACAACCGTCGCCTATATTTGCCAAGTTTTGTTATCTGGAAGATGTTGCTGGTCATCTACTATTTCATTACCGGGTGTCACCTTTACGGGATCAACGCGATGGTATGGATCAAAACGATACCCAATTATTAAGCAATACTATATAATCCAGTGAAACTTTTTTTTCATTTTTTTATAGGATAGGGTGACAAACTAGCACACTGTCCACCTGATGGTAAGTGGATGCTGTGGGCCATAGACATCTAAATCTATCCTCGATTACAAATCATAATGCAGATGCATTGTCAGCCGTGAGGACTAAGATAGAATGCTTCGTTTCCAGTAAAAAGGGTCTCCGGTTCCCTACACTCACCATACGAAACATAGCAGCATTGAGCTGCTATTTCACGCTGGTATTCTGCGAGAGAGTGGTCCTTCCCCGGTCGAACCGACCCATTCGTGCTGCAACTATACTACTAATATAACTGCAGCATGACTCCACCACGTTTATCTCTACAAATAATCGTAAAATGAATTTCAATGAGTAAAATTAAACGCTTTTCTGAGTTAGATATATGTATATTTATATAAACTTTTCACTTAAATAATATAAGTTAATGCTGGAAATATTCGCGTCCAGAAGTCCAGAATGTTGCACCGATATAAATATTATGGATATGACATATTTTATTTATTTTTAAAACAAAAATATCATCGATAATACCAAAGAAAACTTATGTCAGTATTGTGAATATTCTCGAAAGTAGTACGAACGGTTGGTAGAAATATAAAAATAGGAAGCAAATGTTATTTATTTATTTTATTCGCTACGAAAATGTTAATATTAATGCATTTGTAAAGTAAGTTTGAATCTAGAATTGTGGCTGGAAAAGGAATCGGTTAATAGTTCCTATATACGAGTTAGACATGTGACAATAGTAAAGGGTTCGTTCTTTTGACCGGGGACGCGTCAAAGTATTGATGATTGCAATTACATTTTTTGAATGTTAAAGATCAAGTGATTAACAAGAACTAGCACCAAAGACTATAATAATGTCCGACAACCGACATTATCTAGCGGGTCTCATAGATCAAAGAGTATTGAAACTAGAAATGGTCCATTTGAATGATCGACCCGAACCGACCCAGTTCGTAAGACGAATCAAAACTTAAATGATCGGGTCACTTTAAATGAAAGCGGGATATGTCTAATACGAGCGTTCGCTCTTACTTTCGTTCAGTGGCCTTAGCATAAGTTTTTAATACTGACGTTTTGAAGTGATAGGGATTCGTACAATAGAAAACTCATGATCGAGTGGAAGTTTTATTATACACTTCCATATGCTTATCAAATTGATTCTAATATTTGACAATTTACGACGGTTAAAAGTTAAACAACTTCAAAAATTTACTAAGTGTTAACCAGTAGGTATTTTGTTTTATAGTCTTAGCATGCACATAATGCTTTGTAAGTCCGAAACAAAAAAATACATTTTTTTGTTGTCAATTATTATTAAGCATTTAAATGAATATTAGAACTAAAATAAGCAGTAGGCGAAGGCGGATTCAACCCTTTGACTATTTCAATCCATACCAATTGCAAGGCTAGTGTTGCAAAAGCAGTATATATATGTTTAACAACTAAGAGTACAGAGTTAGTCGAGATCTTTTTTAAAGATTAAAAAATAGCTACCACGCACGAACTTAAAGAAAATACACAAGAACTCAAATAAAACGAAATACGATCACAAAGTTAATTTAGTTAATTAAGTTACTTTAAGAAGCCTTAACAAAAAAAATCTTTGTATAAGGCATATCCACATTATTCATATCGTTATCAAACTACGACTTATGAACATCACATACATAAATAACAAATCTTCCGTCTCATAATCCATTCACTCGATGCAGCAACGCAAATTAAATCTTATGCTTATGCAGTTAGAGTCTAGAATGTCTTGCGGTGAACGGCCCTGTGCCCTTCTTCGTCGTACTCCCTCTTGGAGACCCACATCTTGCGGAATGTGTCGAGTGAAGCGAGAATCGAACCCCCTATCCATGTTGAGTATAGTCGCTCTTGTGGTGCTGAGATCTGGAAACAAAATATTAATTACCTTTTGTAATTATACACATACATAATATATATATATATATATATATATATATATATATATATATATATATATATATATATATATATATATGTATATGTATATATTATAATTTTAATACTGCTGTTATATTAATAGTATAGTTGTAGCACGAATGGGTCGGCTCGACCGGGGAAGGACCACACTCTCAACCAGCGTAAAATAGCTGCTTTATACTGTTGTTTCGTATGGGGAGTGTAGAGAACCGGAGACACTTTTTATCCAGCATTCCATCTTAGTCCTAACGGATGACAACGCATCTGCATTTTGATTCGTACTCGAGGACAGATATAGATGTCTATGGGCCACAGCAACCACTTAGCATCAGGTGGACTGTGCGCTCGTTTGTCACCCTATCCTATATAAAAAAGTTAACAAAGTCATAATTCTGAACTGTTCTGGTACTGGTTTCAGTAATGTTTTATAGTCATCCCATAAGCAGCCTACAGCTGGACATGGGGATCCATACACTGAAGAATTTGACGTAATCCCTACACTTCTCGGGCAGGTGAAGTATCAGACCTTGTACTTTTAACACTGCTTCCCGTTGTCTGTCTGGATATTATTTAAACAAGATGTTCCATGGCGCAGTGGCTTAGCAATTAGTTACAGCGCTGAGGGCCGCGAGTTCGAATCCCGCACGGAACAAGTATTTGTATGGCCTACAAGTAATTGTTCCGGGTCAGGATGTTTGTTCTTATGTAATATATGTATGTATGTAAACTGCACCTACGATGCAGGAGAAAATCCTAGTGTAGAGGTAACGTTTAAAAAAAAGTATGTCAAATGAAATAATAAGCATACATTCCACCTGATGGCAAGTACATTTAAAGTTAAAACGCAGATGTGATGTAACCTGAGGACTAAGACGGAATGTCTCATTTCTAGTGAAAAGGGATTTCTCTTTGGGAGGGACCGCGGTCGAGCCGACACATTCGTGCTACAGCCATTATATAGCTACAGAACGTCTTTACCACATTTGAATTTCTATATATGGCTACTTGGTTGTCTAGTGGTTGTAGTAGTGCGTCTGCTGATCACGACGTCCTGGGTTCGAATCCCGGGTCGGGCCAAAAAATCAATTATTGAGTTTTTGTGTCAAGAAATTCTCAGTAGCTGCCCGGAGTCAGGAAGTCGGCGGTGTCTCACTCCCGTGCCTCGGAAAGCACGTAAAGCCGTTGGTCCTGCGCCTGATCTCTCTCCGGTCGTGTCGGTTTACCGTCCCATCGGATTATGAGAGTGAGGGAATAGAGAGTGCACCTGTGCTTGCGCATACACTTGGGCACTATAATCCTGTCCTGCACCGATGGCTAGTCTCCGTTGAGGCAGGCCGCCGTGACCGGAATTCGGTCTGGAGGACATTATATGGCTACTTATGAAACCCACAGTGTAAAATGGGATGATAAAATTCTTAGGAATTAGACAAAAATTTAATAAATGCTCTTAATGGTTGGAACAACGTCTGCTGATTGTTGTTTGAAAGAATGCAGAAACCCATTTTATTCCCGTGGGTGATGTTAGAAACGATTACGGGAAAGGCAAGTAAATCTTCAAATCTGGTGTTAAAAAAATCTGGTGTTATGGACACCAATCCTTTCCACAATGGGACGGAAATACCCAGCATAAAACTCCAGACGAGGATGTTGATAAATCCCGATTTTGAGAAAAAAGTTCTAACTTCTACCACCATTTCGATAATAACACTTAATAGATTGTAATTGAGTTACTATTCAAACTAGATTTTACCTGCATTTTCACTCGCATAGAATTTATAAAAAAATCATACAGTTTTAGCTTTTGGCAGTTTTTGGATAAGTAATTCAATTATATATGAAAACCACTTTAAACTCAGGTTTTTAATATTATCTCGAAAGCTATAGCATATGGGAACGTATTAAAAATAAAAATTGAAGATATATTGGCTTTACTTTTTAATCTTTATCACGGTATAAAAAAAAGTATGATAAAAAATCCAAACGGTTATTAATGTCTTAATAACATTATCTTAATAAGTTACAATTTTAAAACTTGGCCTCTCCACAAATTGTTACTGTAAAATTATCTACAAATAATGCATTTGAAGTTGTATTGCGTCATTAATATTGTTTGTATAGGCCCAACTGACAACCCAAAAACAGACCCATTCGGAAGATATGCTAAGAATAAAGCAAGTTGTATAACATACCCTAATCTTCATGTCCTTGGGCGCCAGCCGTCTGATCTCCGCTAGCAGCCTGTCACCAAAGCCTCTGAACAGCGTTGAGCCACCACTCAGAACTATGTTTTGGTACAAGACCTTACGCAGGTCCATGTCCGACTTTTGGATGGAGAACATCAACACCTCATGAAGACCTGAAATAAAAGATACAATTCAATATTAATACTGTGGCGACATTTGTTACTGTTTTGTAAAATTAAGTTGAACTAGTAAAAGTAAATGAGCACATAACTCACTTAACAGTAATGATTTGATTTAAAGAAAGGGTAAGTGGATGCTGTGGCCCATGGACATCTACTCTCGATTAAGAGTCAAAATGCAGATTGCATTGTCACCCCTGAGGTTTTAGATGCCTCGTCTCCAGTAAAATAGGCCTCCATTCTCTACACTTATCATACGAAACACAGCAGCATCAAACAGCTATTTTACGCTGGTATCCTGTAAGAGCCTGGCCCTACCATGGTCGAACCAACCCATTCGTGGTACAACCATAGTATAGCTGCAGTGTGACTCTACTACCTTACACACTAAATAAGAAGTTCAATTTCACATTGAGCCTATAATGCCAAAGTTCTTTATAGACAAATAGTCTCTAAATATAAGTTTTTATGGGATAAAGTATTGTGGGTGGGACCATGAGAACTACGGGATTTGACGGAATATGGCCGCGCGCTCATGCGACCGCTCGGGGGCTAAGAGGTTAAAATTGTATGTAAAATATATAGCTGCCTAACCGTAAGAACGTCACACACACACACACACACACACACACACACACACACATATATATATATATATATATATATATATATATATATATATATATATATATATATATATATATATATATATATATATATATATATATATATATATATATATATATATATATATATATATATATATATATATATATATATATATATATAGTTCCCGGTTGACCGAGCTTTGCTCGGTATTTTTCGCTCAGTTTTTTTTTTAATTCGTGTGTTTTAGAAATTATATTTAGATACAAATTACATACTGATGAAATACGAATAATATTTTTTGATCTTAGCGACATAATGGAAAAAACTGAACTGGTTATTCGAATAAAAAATCATGAGTACAATTAGTTTAATTTAAATTTTCGTGTTTTTAAAAAATACTAAAAATAGGGCTCGAAAAAATATATTTTCTCATACAAGAAAGGAACTTGAAAGAAAAAAATTAAAAAAAGTCGGTAGGCCGGTCTGGGCTCGAACCATGGTATTACGATTTTGTGACCGCCCAATATACCAATTAAGCTATTTGTAATCATTAATAAACTGTCAAAATTTACCTTCTTATTCTAACGATATTGTAGCAGTTTTTCATTGCCTAAAAACACGGACAAAAAGACATTTTCCAAAAATAAATCCTAGCTAGATCGATTTATTATCCCCGAAACTCCCTGGACACTAAATTTTCTGAAAATCGTTGGACCCGTTTCCGAGATTCCGATTATATATATACAAGAATTGCTCGTTTAAAGGTATAGGATATACATATATATATATATATATATATATATATATATATATATATATATATATATATATGTATATATATACAGGGTGGCCCAAAAGTCGTGGATCAAACGCAACTAGGGGTTAGATGGGGTCATCAGCTGCAAAAAGTTGTTCTACGGGAGGTCCTTAAAGTCAACCCCTGCAGAGTTATAATTTATTTTGTGTTTTTATGAGAAAATTGACTTTTTTTAACTAATTCTTATTAGAATGCCAAAAAATAAACATCTTCTATCTTTTTTATAATTTTCACTAGATTGGTACTGATGAGTCCTTGCGTTAGACATGCTATTTATGGTTGTTTATTGGGTGTGTTGAAGATAATGTTAAGTTTTACGATTATTATTTTTCTCAAATGATAACTTTTTATTTACTTCGGACCCCACTGTGAAAAAAAAATACTCTACCGAAAAGTGACCCTGTATTACAAGTTTTGGCGCATTTAATAGGGATTCTGAAAAGGTATTACACATGGCCATGAGTGGCTCTAATATCTTTCTAGGACGAAAAAACAAAGCAACGATTGTGAAATAATTGTTTTATTAAGCAAAACATTTTACAATAAATGCTCAAAATTCCTGCCTCTGACCATAATACATAATCTGCACCGTCTAATAAAATTCCTACGTAACCTACGGAATGCACTTCTGTTGTTAGTTACTTGTACTCTAGCAAACTCGAGCTTTTGTCGTAGTTCTTGTTCGCTATTGTTCTCTCCTTGGTAAACTATTTCTTTAAAATAGCCCCAAAGAAAAAAATCTAATGGATTTAAATCGGGCGACCGAGGTGGCCACACAACATGTCCACCATAACTCTGCAGGGGTTGACTTTAAGGACCTCCCGTAGAACAACTTTTTGCAGCTGATGACCCCATCTAACCCCTAGTTGCGTTTGATCCACGACTTTTGGGCCACCCTGTATATATATATATGTATATATATATATATATATATATATATATACGTATATGTATATATATATATATATATATATATATATATATATATATATATATATATATATATAATTGTATATTAATTAATACTATTATGTTTGTAGTTTATTTTTCGTTTAATACTTATTGGCACTCACGTAAGATCAAAGTCAATGTGCTCTGGCAGTATCGAGACTGGTACCTCTTTAGTACAAAATTTAAAATATGCTGTCATTGTAAGCGAATTGTTATACCGTGTTACTAAATATACTTAGTGTCTTACTTTCAATGGTATTTACCAACAGAGCAGAGCAGAGCAGAGCGCACACAACAGATTTTTACATACTGATAAAGAGAAGAAAATATGCATCCCATTACCTTCACATTCTTCACCAATGAGGTCAGGCCTGAACAGAACTTCCGGTGCACGGAACCTTGCTGGACCAATCTGTGCGGGAAAATGTAAAGACAAAGTCAAAATATTTTAAAACAAAATTGTTTTTGAAAGCACTTTTCTAAAGTCAGAACTCTTTCAAAAGTAGAAAAAGTTGTAAATATACAATATATATATATATATATATATATATATATATATATATATATATATATATATATATATATATATATATATATAAAATTACAAAAACTTTTTCTATATAGATTAAAAATATTAGATTAGAAGTAAGTAAGAAACTCAGCGGGACTTTTTTCAAAGTAAAATTATTTAAAACATACATCCCACTAATAGTTATTCAAAACATATGTCCCACTAAACTAATTACAAAAAACTTAGTGATTTCTTATACTTACGCGAACACTACACATTTAAATAATACTAGTTTTTACGGAATTTATCGCGTATATTTAACTTTTTAAATACCCGACGTTTCGAACGCTTTACAGCACCCATGGTCACGGGCGGACCTGAGATGTTCAACGTCCAGATGTCATAGTTAACCGCAGTTGCAATAGATTAAAATTTAACTTTTGTTCCGATCTACACAGTATGAACCTATGGTATCCTGAAGTCCTGCAGTTGTATGCTTGGGTTGGTATTTAATTTTATTTATTATAGGATCCCAAGCAGATGGCAGCACCCAGCCATCTTCTCTATTGAAATTATGATGTTTTTTGATTTCAATAGCCTTGCGAATCATCCCTGGAAGGAATCGGTGTTCTTTAGCGAGGATTTGTGGTCTATCAAATCTGATGTAGTGACGGGGGCGATCCTGTACGTGTTCACAGACTGCAGACTTCCCAGAGCGTCGATTCTTCACATCAGCTGTATGTTCTTTAACGCGGGTTTTAATTGATCTTTTAGTTTGTCCTATAGTCTCTCCTACATACGATGGAGCGAATTTTGTATTATTTCTTGTTTATTGTTAACGTCTACGTATATGTGTGTTATTTATCTTGTGACATTTTATTCTTAGGTTTATCACGAAATTGCAATTAACTATAGTAATTCATAGAACTTTTATATTATTTTTATAGGATAGGGTGACAAACGAGCACACAGTCCACCTGATGGTAAGTGAGTGCTGTGACCCATAGACATCTACATCTATCCTCGATTACGAATTAAAATGCAGATGCGTTGTCACCCGTGAGGACTAAGGTCTCCGGTTCTCTACACTCACCATATGAAACACAGCAGCATTAAGCTACTATTTTACGCTGGTATTCTGTGAGAGCGTGGTCCTTCCCCGGTCGAGCTGACCCACTCCTGTTACAACTATACTACTCATATAACTGCAGTGGTAGAGCCATACCACGTAAACGTACAGCACTAGACCGACAATTATAAAATTATATATTAGCATGCCACTGGCGAAATATGATCGTACCATACCAAATTATTAATCCTGTAACTACCATATTTCCTGCAAATAAATTACTATTATTATATAGGAAAACAAGGAATAATTTTTAAGCTCGCTCGCCGCACAAAATCTATAGAAAAATGTGGCATCTTATTCCTCTCCTCTCCACTAGATCCATTTCCACAGAAGCTAAGCGGAGAAGAGATGTGGAAATAACGGAATCGGTTTATTCAAACACATCTCTTTTCGTCTCGTCTCCTCTCTGCTTTGGTGGGAACCGGGCCTAACTACACCAAAAATTAGTGCTGATAATATACGTATTAAGTATCTACATACCTCCAACTGTGTCCCATCGGGTAGAGTGTACTGTGCTCTTTCAGAATCCATGCTCTCTTCTTTCAGAGGGTTTGGAGATAAGTAGCAAGCTCGCTCCTTGATAGCTTTCACTATTTCAAGCTCAGCTGATGTACGAAGATTGACGCCTTCTTTACGGAGAAGTAATCTGGAAGAAATTTATTTTATTTGAAACTTTTTTATAGCATTGGGTGACAAACGCTCACACACTCACTCTCCTCCAGTTGTGTCAAATTGCCGTCCCATTAGACTATGAGAGTAGGGATGATCGATGTTGCAGAAACATCGATGATGACAGCGATGTTGGCATCGATAGCTTAACATCCATGTTCGATTTTCATCCTACCCAAAACATCGATGTTAAATAAACATTATCAATGTTCATTATTAATGAAATAAAAGAAATTAATACACAATGTACTTAGTTTAAAACGGTAATTAAAAAAATTGAAAGAAGTTAACAAATATCTAGTTCATTTGTAATATCAATATTTCCAATATTTTTTGCTTTTCATTAAGGAGATAGTAATTTTGAGGTTATTTGACATTGATGTTTTAATTTTTAACATCGATGATCATCGAATTTGCCAGAGCCGCTATAAATAAAAAAGTATTAAGTGTTTCATAAGTCAATGATTAGATGGCGGTAGTTTAATCAACAACGAAATTTCTTAGAAGATACAATAGCATGGGCATATCAGTCTGTCGATGACGGCCCTAGTCTTTGTGTTACGTTCCTCAATTCTTATTCTCCAGGCTGGGATGGCGCTAATTTGTCTAGTGGCTCGTCCAGCCATGGTGATCTTGGCGCCAATAATACGGCATACTTCCACTGCCAGTGCGGCGTCAAAAAGAATTGAGTCCATCTTGGAAAGCTTCTTCCATATAAGATAAGGTAAGGCTCAGAATACTGCCGAGTAGTGATGGTTCAAGTTTGGGCTGGCTGCACATGAACGAATCAAACGAGCGAGCGAATAAGAGCGAGCGAGTAAGAACCCGATTCGTTCGTTGTGTGCATAGATAGTCCTTTTTATAACATTATTTTTTTGCTGAAAATATTAACTTATTTATAGATATACGTTAACTTACAAGAAGTTATATTTCGTTTTCTTATATTTAATATTTCCATAACATTGAATAATATTGTCAGAAGTGGGATAAAATCATGCCGATTTTACCTAAGGAGGAAACGGAGGGTGTCCGTACCCGAAGTCAACGCCAACAGGAGACGGACCAAAGAAGATTTGGTGGTGCAACGCCGCAGACGTCGGAGGGCCAGCCGCCGGCTGCAGGTCCGTCAGTAGCTCCTACATCTGCTGCACCTGACTTAGGTGCTCTGATGGTGATGCTGCAGGAGCAGGCTCTCCGACAGGAGGAACAGGTTCGTCGGTTGGAAGAGCAGCTGCGGCGCGGACAGGATGAACAGGCCCGCCGACAGGAGGAACAGGTCCGTCGTTTGGAAGAGCAGCTGCGGGGCGGACAAGAGGAACAGGCCCGTCGGTTGGAAGAGCAAATGCTCCTCATGAAGGATCTACACGCTACCTTCGGGAAGGAGATAAAGGAGGTTAAAGATAGGGTTGCTCAGCATGACAACCGCCTGTCAGAAGCTGAAACCCAAATCGCGAAGGCTGAAACCCAAATCAAGGAAGCTAAAACCCAAATCGACCAAGTGAACAATAGGGTAGACAACTTGGTGGCTGATGTGAAGAAAACGCTGGACGATCTCAAACTGGGGGATGGAACTACACCTCCCGTAGTAGCTACAACACCTTCAGTACGTGGATTCAAAGTGCCGCCGTTCGACGGGACCTCTTCCTGGCCGACCTACAAAATCCAGTTCGAGGCCGTCATGGAGGCGAACGGCTGGAATAAAAGCCAAGCCATGACTGCACTCACCCTAGGCCTGCGCGACCAAGCCTTAACTGTGTTGGAAGCTCTCGGTAAGAAAGTGACCTATGAGCAGCTTCTTGAGGCCTTGGAGGCGAGATATGGTGACGCTCACCTGGAACACGTCTTTCGCGCGCAGCTTAAAGATCGCGTGCAACGCAGCAACGAAAACCTGCAGCAGTGGGCCCTTGAGGTGGAGAAGATGGTTCGTAAAGCATATCAGTCTGTACCTGCGCTCATTGGAGGGAACCTGGTGCAAACATTCATCGATGGCATCCGCGACCTGGACGTCAGAGCTGCTGTGAGGCTCGGGCACCACGAGACGCTTAAGGACGCCTTGGCCCATGCACTGGAGGTAGAAGCCGTGCGGCAGGATCATCGTTCCCATCGCGTCAGGGAGGTTGCAGCAGCTACAGTTCGCGACCGCAACAAAGGATATAGCCCAAGGTGCTATGGCTGTGGGGAAAAGGGCCATCTTCGATCCAGCTGCCCTAAGCGAACCGTGGAAAGGAGAGTCGATCGGCCTCGAGAGGGTAGTGCAGCTAACGGCACCGCCTGGCGGCGACAGGATCATCGTTCACCTCACGCTAGGGAGGTTACAGCAGTTACGGTTCGCGACCACAATAAAAGATACAGCCCTAGGTGCTATGGCTGTGGGGAATGGGGCCATATTCGGTCCAGGCGCCCTAAGCACACCCTAGGAAGGGAAGCTGAACGGTCTCAGAGAAGAAGTGCAGCTAACAGCACCGCCCAGCAACAGGAATACGACTTTACTATCAGACACTGCAGCGGGAAATCTCACGGCAACGCAGATGCATTGTCAAGAAGACCTTGTCCTGAAGATTTCAACCACTGTAGTAGGCAAGAGAGTAAGGAAGTGGTATCCGTGAGGATGCTCAGGACAGACCACCTCAGCAACGGGTGGAAGGACAGCCTACGACATGCACAGCAGGAAGATCCAGACATCAAGCCGATTCTGGGATGGATGAAGGCCCGTGCTACCAAGCCTAAGTGGAGGGACGTCTCAGCGATGAGTTCAACCACGAAAAGCTATTGGGCCCAATGGGACAGCTTGCTGCTTCAGGATGGAGTCCTGTGCCGTAAATGGGACAATGGTCGAGGAGACAGCTGTCGTTTGCAAATGGTTGTCCCTAAAGCTAAAGTGCCGAATGTTTTACAGCTGTGCCATAATGGTCGTTCAAGAGTCCATCTGGGAGTTAAACGAACTCTACTGAAGGTCCGAGAACAGTTTTACTGGGTCCATTATCGTGACGATGTGGAGGATTGGTGTCGTACATGTACAAGTTGTGCGGCTGTGAGGGGACCTCAAACACGGAGTAGAGGAGCATCGAAATTGTACAATGTTGGTACACCACGGGATAGGACAGCCCTTGACATTGCGGAGCCGTTACAGAAAGGCGCAAGAGGGACTCCTAAGATTGTCCATGTGGATCGCTTGGCGCGTTACTATGGGACCGATAATGCTCGGGACGAGCATGTCTTAGGAGGGGGCAGTGTTACGCGCTCCAGTCGACGACACAACTAGCGCCATCTAGTGTCAGGAACGAGAGCGAGGGGAGCGTTGCAGTTTATGACATCTCAAATCTTTCGACCGACAGCGCCACCTGAAGAACTAGAAAATCTATACTCGAACTCTCGGTACCGTGCGCGTGTTTACTTGAACATTCCGGATATTTTGCTAATTTAAATAAATAGGTGGCGCAAGATGCGATCGAGACAGAGTTGAACTCGGCGACACAAGCGAAGCTTCGGAGCGGAATTAAGTGAATTAGTGTGTTTAATTATTAGTGTTTTAACTTTAATTTGTGTAAAGTAAATTAAAAAGTTAATTTAGGTAATTTTATCGGCAATTTTTATTGTCACGAACCTCAAGCTCGTAACAATATTAAACAATATTTAAAAAAAACTATATTAAATAAAATAAAAGTAATGACTTAAATTATCATATAATCCTACTTCCCGTGGTATCGTGTCAAAAATTCATAATTCATAATTATTTATTTGCATAGAATGTAGGTAGACATTACAAGAGTATTATTAGAACGTAAAAGTTCCTATACATTCTGCCTTATCGAGGCGTGCAAATTTTGACTAAATAGATGATATACTTAACAATTTTTTTTTTCAATTATTGATGAATTTAACTTATTAATGTAATATAAAAATGTCCAATTGATTAAAAAAAAACGAAAAATTGAAAAAAAGATAATAAATGTCAAAAGATGAATTATACCAAAAACAATGTCACTCAATCGTTTACAAATGTCAAAATATAAATGTTCATATATAAAAACAGTAAAAATAACTAACTAATAATTATTCTATAACTATCGAAGTCCTTTATAAACTCAAAGCATTGTTTGCATTTGTTTTGATTTTTGTGATCAAGATACTTATTAACAGTGTAGAAACAATTACTTAAAAGCCATTCTTGAAGTTTGTTTTTTAACTTTGTCACTGGGAAATTTTTAAACTCGTCGGGTAAAGACTTAAAGATTTGAATTGTATTATAGATGATACTTAGCTTCTGAGCGAAAAAAGAACTAATCCTCTTATCACCAGCAACGACCAGTCGCGAATAGATTTCCTTTAGAAACTCTATCGCACGTGGACCCCACGGACCGATGGTCTCTGCAGCGAGTGACACAAATATGCAGTCATTTCTCAGATACACATATTTGCGCCGTTCATTTAAATCAGCTGCCTCTGATGTCGCCCCAGCTTTAAACGAGGAACCCCTGAGATGAGAGGCTTTCAAAGTGTCTCCGGCAGTAGCATCCTACACTTCTCTACCGAGGGACCAATGTCATACCATCCGGTCTCTTGCCCTCTTTTTAGTTTTTGAGTATTATTTTTCTTTTATTTATTCAGAAAATACTTGATTGAAATACTTTTTAACTCAGTGGTCCTTTATCTTAATTCTATATATTTATAATTTTTACGTGGTAGACACGCTGCAGGTATATTATAGTTGTAGCACGATTAGGTCGGCTCGACCGTGACAGGACCACGCTCTCACAGAATACCAGCGTAAATCAGCAGCGCAATGCTGCTATATTTCGTATGGCAAGTGAACAGAACCGGAGAGAGACCCTTTTACTGGTATCAAGGCATTTCATCTTAGTCCTCAGGGGTGACAACGCATTTGGATTTTAATCCTTAGTTCAGAATAAATGTAGATGTCTATGAGCCACAACATCCACTTACCATCAGGTGGACTGCGTGCTCGTTTGCTACCCAATGCTATAAAAAAAATAGGTAATAAATCGACCGAAGACAATAAATGAAGAAATTCTAAAACTATTACTAGCTTATGTACCTACATCTTAAAGCTAGACTAATATTGTTCTGTGAAGACTGCTATATAGCTAGTTTTGCTGTTTAATATAGGTGATTACTGTAAATAAGACTAGAGATAAAAATAAATAAGTAAGCGATACATACTAAACATAGCCTTTTTATTTCAATTCTACCTACTTAGTTAAGTTATGATAGTTTTCCTAACCTAACATAGAATTATATACAAAACAAATTTATAAAAAAGTGATATGTATCAAATTATTTATTCTATTATGTCCTGCTAAGTGCTAACTCAAGTTACGTAACTAGAGTTTTAACCAGAGTCGTGTAAATTTCATTATTTCACCTCGGGTTAACTCTAGAAGTGGGCGTTGAATCAATAAACTGTTTTTTTCAACAGCTTTTCATTCATCAACGTGTTAACTGTTATTCATTTATGAAAAAATAGGTTGAAAATATTAGCTTTCAATTTACGTCAACGCACTCAACGCATTTTTTTTTTCAATATTGTTTTATTCATTTCCGTGAATTTAGTCTCCTTCGGAAATATTCGTTACTTCCGGAGGTTACCGAACACCGCCGCGTCAACACATCGGACGCGGTCTTGTGCGTGCGTGTGTGAGCGTGAGCAAGTAAAGAAAGTTCATTTGTTATTTGTTAAGATTTTGTATTAAGTGTGTGTAAACAATCCGTGAGCCCGTGAGCTTCGTTCAAGGCTAAAGGAGACGGGCGAAAGTTCATAGAAAGCTGGGCCTGATGTTACAGCAACGATTACTGCATTATTTTATTTATATACTAATACTATTTTCAAAAAACTAAAATTTTTACGACTGCTTCATGGTAGAAAAAAAATATAGGATGTTCTTGGTTTGTATCAAAACAATGTTATTGCTTACGTTATGCTTACAATGTTATTTTTACACCAAGCCCTCACATTACACTTTAAGAAAATAATTATTAGACTTTATTGTAAACTAGACTTTACCATAATTTTATGTATTGTAGGACATTCATTCAGATAGAGAATTTAGACGCCGCCGTCCAACTAAATTCTAGAGGTTTGAAATAATTATAAAAAAACGGAGGGTGTATGAATTAAAAACACTTTCTCTTTTAATGATTTATTAATCGTCCACTTCATCATAAACAAAATATCGTCTAAAACATATAGGTATTAAATTCTCTTGATGCCTTGCCCAGCTTAGGTACATTATGACATTACATGGCAACGGCAACCTACAGTTCTTTTCCTACCAAGCAATTAAAATAATAGGTAGGTACTATTTGATGGCCTCTCTACCATTAAGAGAACTGTCAACTAAAATATATGTAAAATATGTTTTTGAGCTATTTGATTTGAATGGCTCAATTTCATACGACGTCTTAGAATGATTGGCTGTCCGTTTCTCGACACACTTCTATTTCATATCTCCCATCTTGTCGTATGTGTTGTCCATAATGGGACCTAGCCTACTTAATTTGATAAATACCTAAAGACATTTTTATTAAATCACCATGTGTGAGCTGGGGGAAATCATTTAAGTTCATCATTTTGCACATGTATTCTTCAAGAAAAGAAACCGTCAGAATCCTTTATACGTAAACAGAGTCGTTAAAGATCAGAACATTATTACAGCACACAAAAAGAACAGAAAATATTCAATACCACCGCAAGCTCAGACCCAAACAAACGTAACAAATGATTTGATTGAAGTTTGAGTTTTCGAACTAACGTTGACATTTCCGCTTTGTGGCCTGTATAAAACATTAATAATCGATTGTGAAATCGATTTATAAATCTATTCAGTCAATTTATTTTTACGACTTTTTTGAAACGTTGAAGTGTCACGAGGAAACCATTATTTAAATAATAAGTTTCTTAAACTTACATAAAGAAAAAAATAAGGAATCACTTTTTATTGCTTTTTTCTATTTTTTTATTAAAATCGATTAACTAACCTGTTTCATCTGGCAGAATTGTTTAAAAAGAAAAATAACGGAAGTCAGTATTGTTTTTATTAAATATTTAATATCTTTTGCCATGATAAAACTGCTTAAATATTTCAATATTAACTACAAAAAAAACTGTAAAAAAATATTGATAAATATTTCACTTGTGTAACGTTAGGCCCAAATTAGCCCGTCTCCTTTCGTTGCGATTCTTTTGTTTCCATAACGCAGTCGAGGACAAGCGTTTTTAAGTTTAGTTTATTTTTTAAGTTTAAGTTTTATTGGTTTTTCGTGAATATTGTTTTGTGACAAAGCTTAGACATTATGTCAGTGGCAAGAAGAAACACAACTTTACTCTGCCAAAGACAAATAGACAATATAAAACGAATTGTGGCTCACATAAAAAAAGCTCGCAGAGAAACACTAAGACACTAGCGGATAAAGACTTGCCGACGATGGATACGGAAGAATGGAATAAAATAAAAATGGATTGGAACACCTGACACAACCAACAGTTATGTCAGGTGTTGGAACCATTTGAAGAGTGAGTTTAGTTGTAACACGAATGGGTCGGCTCTACCGGGGAAGTACCACGCTCTCACAGAATACCAGCGTCAAATAGTAATAAGCTACTAAGCTTAATGAGTGTAGAGAAACGGAGACCCTTTTTACTGGAAACGAGGCATTCCATCTTAGCCCTCACGGTTGACAACGCATCTGCACATTGATTCGTAATCGAGGATAGATGTAGATGTCTATGTACCACAGCAACCACTTACCATCAGGTGGACTGTGTGCTCGTTTGTTACCCTATCCTACAAAAAAGTGGCCATAAATATTTGACGGCGTGTTATCTTATAATAATGACACACGTTGCCTGATAGAATCCTATAAGAAAATATGAGAGAAATGAAATCTAACATCAAATGTCCACGATATAGTTTCATTATTGAAACCAGGTTTATCAGACAGATTCGAAGGGATAGAGCAAAGTGGCACATTTAGTTTGTGTACTTTCTTGGACCCATGATTTAAGACGCAGGGATTTGCAGACCACGCTGAAACTGTCAAAATAAAAGATAATGTTGGAACGCTCGTCGCCCCCGAAATATCCAAAATTGATGCTGCAACACTGCCCCAAACTTCAAATCAAAATGAATTGACAAGAACTAGAATGAATTCAGTCCACGGAATTTTTTTGATCAAATAATATGGACACCTCCCACCACAGGCACTCCGTTATCAAAAACCATAAAAGAAGTGGACATCTATTTGGCCGACGACATATTACCGAGAACAAATACTGGTGACTGGAAGAATTCTTTGGAATGATGGAGAACTCACAATGTTTTATCCAAACCTAGCCAAAATTACATAGAAAAATGTACTACGACTAGCAACATCAGTGCCATGCGAAAGAACGTTCTCCAAATCGGGGCTAATTGTAAATCAAAGAAGAACAAGACTAACTACCAGCAAAATAGTGAAACTGCTATATTTTGAAATGTAAACATAGACGGAGGCCGTTTGGCAAGTTATGAGATTTGATATCTAATTGTAAATAGAACAAAGAAAAAAAAAACATAAAAATGATGAATAATATATAAACCCAGCCAGTCCTATGCCTGAAAAAAGTGCGAATAAATGGTCATTCCAGTTCAATAAACATAAAAGTAACTTTAGATACGAATTTATTCTTATCAAATCAATAATCTTCAACATAAACTGCAACAAAATTGTTAATTAGTTATTGATCGAAAACGTTAAAATATTAAATTGTAGAGATGAAGCGTATATACTAGAACATATCCAGGGACTAAGTATTTAACGAGACTAGGTTGCACCTATTCCAACTTTTAAAATACTTGATCCATCTAGTCTCACTGTGCCTACGCGTCGTACTCGTATTTTGTTGCCGTAGACTGTAGTTACTAGGCGCTCAACTCGGGTCGTCTTTGCCTAAATCATTAGTTTGTCAGTCATTTGAATTTGAACCAAATTTTAATGAACATAAAGGTAACGTGACGCGCACTCGTGTTTGTTGTGTAATAATATATTCTGTCCTTTTTTAACTAGACTATTCCGTAGTCTTTCTATCTTTGTCTGTCAATAGTCGAGACTCGAGACTAGTCGGGACTCGGACTAGTTCAACCAAATACTTATACAAGAGTACAAGGCAGGAGAGTGTCTATTGTCAAATACGGTACGGACTCATTCGAATGTGATCTCGGTGGACGCTGTTTTCATGTTTCCATGACTACATAACATAGTATTGGAAGCGTAAACAATTTAAGTTTCGATGATTATGTAATATATTTTGATGAATATACATTAACTAATTAATATAAGTAAACGTGTCATGCATGTTTTCAGTAGTATAAAATGCGTTCATTTACCCACATTTACTAATCTGTATATTTTATAATCGTTCGTAAGGAGTAAACTTCAGTCGTGCGCCGGAACTGACAAACTCACTTTTTATTTTTCAGAACAATTCTTTTTTTAATGTTATTTATAAGAATTATACAAACAATACTCTAAAAAAATATTATAATTAGGCTCGTTACTATTAAGATTATATGAGAGATAAATGAAAATAATCCACTTTAAATTCTCACTTCCGTCATTAGTATGAGCTGCATCAACCAATTATAGAATTATAGCAATAGTAAAAAAAACATAGCAGCTTAAAATCAATCAATATTAATAGGTGAGTACTCCCATTCTAGAGTTTTTCAAATAAATCGAAGATAAACATCTTTTAAAACAAATTTTACAAAATATTAAATAATTCCGTAAACGCGCCATCTACACGTACTTTGAAGTACTACTAAGTAGCATTTGAAGTAAATTATCTTAATTTATTTCTCATATAACCTTAAGTCTCGATATTCAGTTACGAGAATAATTATAATAATTTTGTAAAGTATGAAGGGAAGATGTATGAATTCATTATTGCACACGTTTCAGCAGTACGCACGTAAAATATGGTGCTTGAAACTATAGCGTATCCTATTCCTATTCCAACAATACTAAACTTTATGCGTACTTGATACTTTATGGACCAGGTGGAACAGCTATTTGGATCGAGTATTTATACGGAAATGGACTAGGTGCACCTAGTACAACTCATCTCTATTAAATTGACGATGAAGGTGTTAACAATTGAAGTTTCAAGACTTGTTGTTTATTTAACAGCTATTTAAACCTGTTGACCATTAATGATTAACAGTAACAGTTAAATTACATTAAGTTAAACACCGCCAATGACTCATGCTTATAGACGTGGGCGTTATTTCACGTCACTAGATACAGTAACTAGCTACGCGGCATGTAACCGAATCACTAGTTTCGAGTCATGTTACAAGTAGTGATTTTTGTAAATGCGTGATTATGATTACTGTTACCCGTGATTATTGCGGGAGTCGACTGTCGGTCGCTCGAGCGCAAAGCGCACATGTGGCATGCAACAATAAACAAACCATCGTAAGTAACAGTTTTATTGTACGTTTAATTTTCATACGTAGGATTATAGACATAAACAATAAAATAGAGTAATCTCTGTTTGTAGATATTTAACGGTTTGTGATTCCGGGAAGCGAGTCACATTGAATTTAACTAAAATAATTTTTAAAACATTTTTGACGAAGTCATGAACTCGTTTATTCATAAAATTAAAATATAACTAAAAAATGAGTATAAAAATTTTAAATGTCTGTAAAAAATGAGTATAAAAGTTTTAAATGTTATAATATTATAAAACTTAAAAACTGTGTGTAAATAGCCAAACAAACAAACAAATTAATTGTACAGTGTAAATAAAAGTGCAAAAACAAATGACAGTGAAAACGTTGAAAAAGTGTAAATAAACTGTAAATATCAATAATCATTGTATATACAATCAAATTGACTTGTAAATATGCATGCATTAATAATTTTATGAAAATATTAGTGTCATAGTAAACGCAAATCAATCATAAATACATTTAATGCAGTCTGTCCTAAACCTGAATAAAGTATGAAGGGAAGTTAATTTATTGATTTAACAGAAAACAGTTACTGTATAGCTACAAACACGGATTGTGATTTTCGTTTCGTGTGTAACTGTATAGTTGGTGGTAGAGATGGGTAGCTATTCAAGTAACTAACTAAATAGCGGCTATTCACAAAATAGCCACGGCTATGATATTCGTCAACACGATAACTAGCTATTGGCTACTTTAGCTAGAGGCGCTTCGGTTATCCGACAAGCTACGGCGCTGCGGGTAGCTGCTAGCTGCTACTGAGGACGCTACGTTATACAGCCGGCAGCCGCGCGTAGCTTTCAGCTACGCGCCGCTGTCGACAGCTACCAGCTACTAGCTAGCTGACTAGCTGAATAGCCAAGGCCAACCAATAGTCATTAGTCAACGGGCAACGGGAAACTAAACACGCGATCGATGCATCGAATCGAATCTTAATTCGCATTTCACATCGCCCTTATCTTTTATACATTCACGATATAACAAGAAAGTTAGGTTTATTATTTGTAATATGTACATAATAATTGTATTTTTATCCGTTGTCTTAATTAAAATGAACTTCCCTTCATACTTTCTTCAGGCTTAGGACTGACGATGAAACATTAGAGTACAAAATGAAATTATAATGAAATATCATACAGTATAAAATGTTACATCGGCGTATTTCAAAGTTCATTTGATTTTATGTACAAATTTAAACTTTAGTCTATTTACACTTATTTTGTTTATATACAGTCTTAGATGCTATAATATACACTTTTTTTAATTCAGCGTAAGCAGCAATGTGTTTAGATTTTAAATGGGCGGTTAGATTGCCTGTTGAACTATTATAACTAAAAAAACTTTTACGTATATTACATTGTCCTTTTTGAGTAATATTATTTTTTTGAAAATAAGTCCAAATACTATCTGGCATTTTTACTAAATTAAATTATATCGAAGTTCTAGAAAGTTCTTATTATTTACACTAATTATTTCTAATATTTACATAGTACGTACACAGCACTCAAGTTCCATAGTGTCAGGGCATAAATTCGATAAGCAGAACAATTAAAGCGAACACACTTTTGAATAAATAAACACAACCAAAGCAAAAGTACCTATTCGTCTGATGTTAAATTCAAATTAGGTCTACTGAGTGAAATGCAAGAGCAAAATGTTAATATTGTTTTAAATTTCATTTAAAGCTTTGAATCAACATAAGTGAATAATCAACTAAACGATTTAAAACATTATCGAGTATAAAATAAGGTTTACAATTACAACGATAACATCATTAGAAATAAAAAATGGAGTAGCGCGACATCTATGGCATATCTTTTAATTTACTTGTACTGTTGAATGTTGTATAAAATAATTAAATCTGAAACTACTGCAGTTTCTTCATTTATAGATATAGGTGGAACTTAAAAATATAGATGGATATGATATTTCGACAGTTTTTAATAATTTAATTTAATAATATGTACGACATAGTTATGAGGGAAATTCATTACTTTTCAAGAAAATATAAAATTAATAAGAAAATAAAAACGAGTCATTATTTTTTATTTATCTAAATATAAGTTCCGCGGCGAGATTCGAACGTAAATCACAGGGCAGTTGAGCATTGAATTCCTAGCCTAGCTACATTACATTGGCACGCTAACGGTATCAACTATCGGTTGGTTAGTGTCATTTATCCAAATAGCCAAATAGCTGAATAGCTGGTTAGAGATGAAGCGTATATACTAGAACAGGTCCAGGCACTAGGTATTAAACGAGACTAGCTTGCACCTGTTCCAATTTTCAAAATACTTGATCCACCTAGTCTCACTGTGCCTACGCGTCTCACGGTACTGAAGTATGAAGGTATGAAGAACCGGCGCGGCGAACCGAGATCGCATTTGGTTGCCATAGTTACTAGTATGCTTTGCCGCTCACTCGTATTTCCTTAAATTATTCGTGTATCAGCCATTTGAATTTGAACCATATTTCAATGTACAAAAAAGTCACACAACGCGCACTCGTGTTGTACAAAAATATAATATTCTGTCCTTTTTTAACTGCACTATTCCGCAGTCTTTCTATCTTTGTCTTTTATTATTTGAGAGTTTGAGACTAGTCTACTCGGGACTTCAACCAAATACTAGGCAGTCGAGTCCCTAGTACGGACTTGTACGGACTCATGCGAATGTGATCTCAGTGGACGCCGGTTCAGTAACTAGGTACTCGACGTTGCAATCGTATACGCGTATTGGACTTGTTTATAAGAATTGGTTTTCATAACAAAGTTAAGAGATAATAAGTATAAAGTGAAGTTAGCTTATAAATTAAAGTTATATTATAAATTTAAGTTATATTATATAGTTAAATTAGGTGTTATTAAGTAGTTAAAGAACTTTTTATTTTATTTTTTATTAACCTTTAAGTATCGATGTGGGGCCTGTCAGGCCGAAGCAGGTAGTAACGTTGTTAGTATTACCCCTTCCCCGCTTAGGAGAAATTCCCGCCCCTCAGTAGCTGCAAGTTCAGTTGCACCGACGCCGCAGAGTGTAGTGGTATTGCCGGTGGACGCGATTGTGGTAAGTTATGTCAATTTAAAATTACGAAGCGGCTTCTCAGGCCCAACGTCGGTACTTACGTTAGTTTTTTTGTCTAAATGTATTTTGAGTTGCAATGCTTATTTTCAGATAAATAGCTGCTGATGCGAAAAAATGAATGCACCTAAATAAAAAAAAACTGAACGGGGTGTTTTTGTAACGTCAGCTCATATTAGAGCACATAAAGAGAAGGGTGTTTAACTTACGCTTGCCTCGCGAGCTTCGCATGAGTGTGGCTAGAATACTCGGGGCTGATATGCAAGATAAAGTTCAAGGTCAAGTGAGTCAAGAAAAAACGAGAAAAATATGTGCATCTTGCCCACATAAACTCAACAGAAAATCAACATATCAATGTTTCTCATGCAGAAAACACGTTTGTTTACAGTGTGCCAAGCAAGTGTAGCCTGATTGTGAATAAGTAACTTTGCTGTTTGTAATTTTTTTTATTTTGAGCATTCCAGATATTTTTATTTTTTTTTCTGATAGACAAAGCCCTAAAGTATAAGAAAAGTTAAGATATTCTATTTCATATGTGGTATTTCTTTTTTTAAGATTTCTATTTCGTTAAGTGTCCTATTGTAGTCACAAAATGGAGCCAAAGATTAAAAGGCCTATTTAATGTTAAATTTAATAAATAAGATTATTAATTTACTTCTTACATTCATTTAAGAAACCTATATTATCAAAATAAATTAAAATTTGACCAAAATTATAAATCATTTCTAAAAAAACTGATCATTTGCATGCGGCCTCTCGGGCCCCACATCGGTACTTGCGGTACAAAAAAACCACGTCGGTACATAAAGGTTAAGACATTAAAGTGTTAATTGTTTATAAAAATGGCTCCCAAAGTAATTAGTGTCGCTTGGGATCACTTTACGGACAAAGGCCAACAAATGGCCGAGTGTAATATATGTAAAATACAGTTCAGTTTTAAAAGTTCTGTATCAAACCTTACAAAGCACCTTAAACGTAAACATCCATTCGTAAGTTTAGTTAGAAGGAACGATGTTCCAGCTCCAGTGATAGCAGCCCAGACCAACCAGCAATCGTCAACCTCAAACCAACCTGCTGGAATAGTTCAACAATCTGAAGGTGAAGAACGTCCGTCCACTAACTTGGTACGATTAGTACAACCAGGTTCGAGAACTATAGCTTCATACATATATAAAAAAATGCTGATAAATGTAAATCTGATATAGATAAGTTAATAATGGATTTATTTATTATGGACTTTCAACCATTCCGTATTGTAGAAGATAGAGGTTTTAGACAATTAATTCAGTCTGCTTTTCCTTTTTATGTTATTCCGAATCGTAAGTTCTTTGCAAACAATTTATTACCAAGTCGCTATGAAAGTTTGCGAACTTCAAAAATGACGGAAGTTGCAAACGATGTTGAATCGATTTCCATCACAGCGGATATATGGACATCAAGTACAAACGACTCGTATATGGGTATTACTGGTCATTATATCAATAAAAATGACTGCACTTTAAAATCTATCTTGTTAGATTGTGTACTTTTAGAGGGATCACATACCAGTGCCAATTTAGCTATGGAACTGTCACGAATAACAGAGGAATGGAAAGTGTCAGGAAAAATTTTGTTAGCAGTGTCAGATAACGGCGCCAATATTAAAAAAGCCATGATAGATTTAGGCTGGAAGCATTTTGGTTGCTATGCACACACGCTAAATTTAGCTGTCCAAGAAGCATTATCTGGGACACAAGAATTAGTTGATTTAATTAATAAGGTGAAAACTACTGTTGCTTACTTTAAAAGATCCGCTCAAGCCTGGGAAAAATTAAAAAAATACCAGGAACAGGCTGGAAAATCTCCTAAAAGACCTCTACAATGTGTAAGTACGCGGTGGAATTCTACATTCTACATGTTGCAGAGGTTCGTAGAATTAAAAGAAGAGGTTAATAGTGCGCTCTCTAACTTAAACGCCATTAGCATCTCCCTAACTGCAGTTGAATGGAAACTTTGTGAACACATTTGCAACATTTTAAAACCATGTGAAGAAGTTACAAGGGAAGTAAGTGCTCAAAAATATATAACAGGAAGTTTAGTGATACCTATAACGACAGGGTTAGTTAAATCTTTAGAAAATATTAATAGTAATACATACCTCGACACCGCCCAAAAACTACAACAAGACTTGCTGGCCGCTATAAAAAATAGATTTATACATTTAGACAAAAGCGGCACATTTACTACGTGTATGTTCCTGGATCCCAGATTCAAATTGTATTTTGAAGATCAGTATGTAGCTGACACTACAAAACAAAGAATTATAGAAATGATTACAACAATTATAAATAAAGAGGATCGAAATTATCCCCAAATTGAAAACGAAGAGCAGCAGCTATCGGATCAAGCAGCAAATCCTCCACCTCAGCTTCAAATTAATTTAGTATGGCAGCATTATGCCGAAAAAATGAAAAATATACAACCCAAGGGCACGGCAACTTCTCGAGCAATTTTAGAAGTGCAAAGATATTTGGACGATAAAGTTGTGTTGCCGAGTGAGAATATATCACCACTAGAGTGGTGGAAAAGGCGGAAGGATGTATACCCGCATTTGTATGCCCTAGCACTCAAGAAGTTAAATGCAATGACCACGAGTGTCCCCTGTGAAAGATTATTTTCCTCCTGTGGATTGTTACTTAATGACAGGAGAACGAAAAGTTCAACAATTAATGTTTTTAAATCAAAATTCATAAGGCTGATTTTCTCCGTATATATAAAAAATAATTATTGTTGATAGGTGATTTAAAAAAAAAAAAAAAACTAAAAACAGGCAAAAACTGATTACTTTGAAAAAAAAAATGAATTGAAATCTTTTAAATACGCCAACAATCTATAATGTAGATAAAATCTTTACGTTGACAGTCCTAAGCCTGTGTAAAGTATGAAGGGAAGATTACAATTCATTACTGCATACGTACACGTATCGGTGGTACGCAAAGATTAAGCATACTTTGAAGTGTACCCTATTCCAACAATACCAATCTTTATGCATACTTCATGGACTAGGAGGAACAGGTATTTGGATCAAGTATTTGTACGGAATTGGACTAGGTGCACCTAGTACAAAATTTACCTAGTACAACTCATCTCTATAGCTGGTTATCTAGCTGGCTATTCCACCACAAATAACTGGCTAGCTAGGTTATTGCAATTTTGGCTAGTTACCCATCGCTAGTTGGTGGTGATATTTATGCAAACAATCACAGTAGCCGAATAAAATAGCCAGTTTCAAAAATCACTACTTTCGAAACAGGTGACGCCGATCAAGTCACTGGTTTCGTTACGTTTCTTGAAAATGACGTAACGACTCACGTCTACATGCTATGCTTATACTGCCGAGTAGACTTGAACAGCCGTCTCGGCACTACAAAAATTAATCTGGGAATTGAACCCAGATCCCTCAGTAGGTGACAACGCATCTAGTGGGTTATTAGGATGACAACATTATTGTCGTTCTACAAACGGTCAAACCATACCTCGATTATTTTCGACACAGCGACATCTAGTTGAATACATGCGAACTACGATTATTCGTTCAAGATGTAGCAAATTAAATTAATTTTATAATAAGTATTACATAAAATACTTTATTTTATGTAATACTTATTTTTTATGTGCAGAAAGTCTCCACAACAGCGCTGGAGTAGCTACTGGGATGAAATGAACTTAGCAGTTGTTGTCGGTTTGAAGTGTGCTGATAAACTGCTCAATAGCTCTAAAATCTAAAATAATTTTATTTAGTAAATATAACCTCGAAAAAGTCGTCTATCCCACTAATATTTTTCGGTGCGTTCTTTAAAATTTACCCCGTAGCTATAGTGGCGCCACCCTTACTTAACGGTTTTCTATGGACACTTTTTAATACACAGTCTGTACTCCTTAGTTTTACACTCCATAGTTCTAAAAACTAATTTTTTTTCTAAAATACAAAATTTTTGATAATTGTTCTAATTTTTTATTTCTAAAATACAAAATCTTTATGTTTTGGATAAAATTATATCTTCATCGCATCTGGCACTGCTCTACATCTGTACGTCAAGTTTTATCACAATCAATTCAGCCATTCCGCAGGTAAGCTCGGACAGGCAGACAAACGGGTAAAATTTGATTAAATGATTGTATATGTCATATATCACATCCTGCTTCGTCCCGTAAATATCGTAAGTGATAATGATATAGGAAACGGTGGTATAGGAACTGCAAGAAATATTTTCGATGTAATTTGTAAATCCATTTATGGCAATTGCCGACTCCCATTACAAAGAGACCGAATACATTTCTTGGAATCTATATGTCTATGTCTAACCTAGTACAAGTATATATACTGCCGAGTGGGCTTAAAAAGCCGTATCAGCAGTTCAAAAATAAACCTGGGAATTGAACCCAGATCCTTCAGTAGGTAACAACGCATCTGGTGGATCATCTGGATTACAACATTATTGCCATTCTACAAACGGTCAAACCATACCTCGATAATTTTCGACACAGCGACATCTAGTTAAATACATGCGAACTACGATTACTCGTTCAAGATGTAGCAAATTAATTTAATTTTATAATAAATATTATATAAAATACTTTATTTCATGAAAACTATTAAATATAAAAATTTACATCAATAAAAGTAGGATATGATTATCATGTAAAAAACAATTTCACCTAGAAACGAACACATTAAAAAAAATTGTCGAATTGGAACCTCTGCCTTTTTTGAAGTCAATCAAAAATAAGCATTGCGTTTATTGATAATTGATTTTTCATTTCGAAATTAAGCTATGCCTCATAAAATATAAATGAGTTGTATTTTGTTGCGAAAGAAGCGAAAGTGGTATGTAAGGATCGTGACACTTGGCGATCTGTTCTCTCTGGCTACCTCGTTAGGGATAGTGCGTGAAGATAAGTAAGTAAGTATTTTGTTGCCGTTGATAAAAAGGTTAACACAAAAAAAATATTTCGTAGTTAAGCACCTTTCATATTATAAATATTTTATAGTTAGGTGTCCATGTGAAATTTTCTTACATTGCGAAGACATAATTACCTTGTGAATGCCTATGTGAAAATAATTTTTTTCTTTTATGTCGGATTTCACTTATTATATCTAATTGAAAAATGTTTCTATAATTTAAATGAATATTTTGATACAAATATTATTTAATTTGTGTGGACAACTTCGGCTTGTGCCTATCTAATTTAATTTAATTGTTTTATTCAATTATTATTTTTTACTTAATTTAATTTTTATTTATAATAATAATTATTATTTTTTACTTGACATTTTGATTATTCATTTAATTAAATTTACAGAATTTTAAAATAATATAATCTAATAATGTAATTTATTAATGAAATCTAATATCGTAGTTTAAAAATAATATTTAATTATTTATATTTTTGCTACGCCCAAACTGGGTTCAAATGCGGACTATTTTTTAAAAAACATAACATCTATTGTTACCATTTGATTGCAATAAAGATTATGATTATGATTATGATTGTCATGTCCCCGCCGGCACCAATGAAATTGTTAATTGCAATTTTAAGTACTGATTTACCACGTGCTCGGCGGTGAAGGAAAACATCGTGAGGAAACCTGCATGTCTGAGAAATAAGAAAAAAAAAATATTTCGAAGACACGTGAAGTTCGCCAACACGCACTGGGGCAACGCGGCGGACATTTCCTTGCCCTAAATCCCTCTCAGAAATGAGAGGAGGCCTGTGCCCAGCAGTGGGACGTATATAGGCTGTACCTATTTTTTTTAACTTTTTTTATGTCACATGGCTTAACATGTCGGCACACCAGAATTACTACCCGAAGTTGCTTGCAACATCAAAGGACTGTTGAACTTCTTCGCGGAGATATCATGGCTCGAATAATCACATTATTCCTGCCCACACGCAAAATACGCGCTTAGACGTGGAGTTGAGGAAAACAGCCCGTCGTAAACTAAACTAAACTAAGAACTTGTTTCCCTCTGTCGCTTCTTTCTACATCTGCAGGACGATATGGAGTAGTGGATATTCTTCCGCCGCCATTACAAATTACTATATATAGCAGAAACTTTTGAAAACTTCTATAGCGTGATTTAGAATTCGTATATAGTCAAGTTTGCATGTGTGTGATACCTGAGATATCTGGTGACGTCACGTCCGGCCACATCGATCCTCATTATGCTGTGCGGCATCGCGAAGCCTTCATAGATAGGCACCGCGTGGGTTACACCATCGCCCGAGTCCAGGACGACACCCGTGGTCCTACCGGTTGCATATCTGAAATTATGAATTTACGTTTGTGACCATTACCATTATAGCCAATAAAATGTCGACTCCTAAACAAAACTAAGGCTTACGTAGATATTTTATATGTGGTAGAGCCATGCTACTGCAATATTACAGTTGTAGGACGAATGAGTCAGGTCTACCGGGGTACGACCACGCTCACACAGAATACCTCCGTAGAATAGCAATTAAATGTTGCTGTGTTTCGTACGGTGAGTGTAGAGTCAGACACTATTCTTACTGGAAACAAGACATTTTATCTTATCTAACTATCTTATACGTGGTAGAGCCATGCTGCAGTTATATTAGTAGTATAGTTGAAGCACGAATGGGTCAGCTCGACCGGGGAAGGACCGCGCTCTCACAGAATACCAGCGTAAAATAATAGCTTAATGCTGCTGTGTTTCGTATGGTGAGTGTAGAGCCAGAGACTCTTTTTACTGGAAAACGAGACATTCCATCTTAGTCGTCAGTGATGACAACGCATTTGAGGATAAATGTAAATGTCTATAGGTCACACCATTGAGTGGACTGTAATACTCATTTGTTACAATTATTCTATAAAAAAAATGCCTCATCCAAATATTTTGCCATAGTTGCCACGCGGGTTAGTAAACACAGCGTTTTTATAATTTTAAGTTGTAATAAGGAAAATGTCTGCTACCCTCTCCTGTTTAAGTTTCCGTCTATCGCCACGTACGACACCCACGGGACGATATAGGGTAGTGGATATTTAAAAAATTGGAACCTACAATTGATGGTAAAGAAAACTGCTCAAGTTCTTCACTAGATGGACTTTATGCACGTGGTAGAGCCATGCTGCGGCTATATCAATAGTATAGTCGTTGCACGAATGGGTCGGCTCGACCGGGGAGCGACCACGCTCTCACAGAATACCAACGTAAAATAGCAGCTTAACGCTGCTGAGTTTTGTGCAGTGAGTGTAGAGAACCAGAGACCCATTGTACTGGAAATGAGGCATTTTATCTTAGTTCTCAAGGGTGACATCTGCATTTTGATTTGTAATCGAGGATAGATGTAAATGTCTATGGGCCACAGCAAGTACTTAGCATAAGGTGGACTGTCTACTCGTTTGTCACTCTTGTCCTATAAAAAAATGGGATGATGACCTAGTAAGACATGAAGGAAGTCGATGGATGAAGGATGTAGGTTGGAAACATGTTTAATGACATTGCTTGGGGGAGGTCCATGTTGAGTAGTGAACTTACTGGTAAAACGCAGTATGTCGATAAATGCAGATGACTTAGGACTGTCTTTTGTGGCATCTCTTTGGCTGAGGCCAAACGAGTATAAATTATTGCGTTGTCAGTCGTGTAATTTCTGCTGCATTTGGTTTCATAGAAAAGTCTTGTTTGAGTCACTTGGCGACGCAAAATAAGTTGTCTACGGACTCACACGCGTAATTCCGACCGAATCGTGTCCGTGGGGTTGAGGGGATTTATTCATCACGTGCCACGATAATTTGATTTTACTATAGTGGCGTAACTATTAACAGTACCAACTAGATTCTATGCTCTTTATTACAACTTCCATTGCAAGACACAAACACCAGCTATGAACGTTGAATAGCAACTTAATAAATTGCGCCCGTTTGGCAGCCCAACAGGTTTTCTGCGGGGCAGAAATTACGCAACCGAAATTACGCTCGTTTAGCCTTACCCTTAAGCGACCTATGTTTAGCAGTGCACTTGTGGAGGGCTGTAATGATGGTGATGAATTTCAATTGTTAGTTGACGTTTATCTGTTCAGTACCCGGTTGACCGAGCTTTGCTCGGTATTTTTCGCTCGATTTTTTTTTTAATTCGTGTGTTTTGGAAATTATATTTAGATACAAATTACATACTGATGAAATATAAATAATATTTTTCGATCTTAGCGACATAACAGAAAAAACGGAACTGGTTATTTGAATAAAAAATCATGAGTGCAATTATTTTAATTTAAATTTTCGTGTTTTTAAAAAATACTAAAAAAAGGGCTCGAAAAAATAGATTTTCTCAAAAAAGAAAGGAACTTGAAAAAAAAAAATTAAAAAAGTCGGTCGGTCCGTCTGGGCTCGAACCGGGGTTTTACAATTCTGTGACCGCCCATTATACCAATTAAGCTATTTATAATCATTAACAATTTGTCAAAATTTACCTTCTTATTCTAACGATATTGTAGCAGTTTTTCATTGCCTAAAAACACGGACAAAAAGACATTTTCTAAAAATAAATCCTAGCTAGATCGATTTATTATCCCCGAAACTACCTGCACACAAAATTTTATGAAAATCGTTGGAGCCGTTTCCGAGATCCCGATTATATATATATACAAGAATTGCTCGTTTAATTGTATAGGATATAAGTTCCAACAATGTCCACATTACAGAGCTCTGCTTGATTTAACCTCAATATTTAGAAGAAAGGGAATTTATTTAAAAGGAAAACAGTCTAAACAAATGGTATTGAATTAGTTGATACATCCCACAGCTGCCTCCTTCCATTTTATTAGAGAGTTGTGGAGTCTTAGTCCATATTAGGAACGAAATATTTTATTATTCAGGCATGTAGAATTCTTCGCCGATGTTTTCACTACCTACCATGTAGTAAATCAGCTAATTCCATTTGTGCCAGTAGGAATTGAACTTGTTTTTTTTTTATATAAAATGGTAAGTGGATGCGGTAGCCCATAGACATCTACATTTTTTTTCTTTCATTTATCTTCAATTAAAAATCAAAATGCAGATGCGTTGCCAGATTTGAGGACTGAGATGAAACCTCGTTTCCAATGAAGGTTAACTAAATTGTGGTTTGCATAAGTAATATGTTTCCTTATTAGCTTAGCCCCTAAAGCCTAAAAAGAAACATAATAAAGAGTAAAGTAAAAGTAGATATACATACGACTATTGGGCACAGGGCTCTGGTCATTTTTGCTACATATATGTGAAATTCTTTAGTACGAACTCTTAAGATGTTATCGTTCACTGTCAATTACATGTAGTAGTATAATACAAGTGATAAACATTTAAAGCCAGTTCCAATTACTGTTGATGGTGAAATTCTCAGAATTGTACAGGAATATACCCACCTCGGGCAGATATTGCAACTAGGTAAGAATAAATTCGAGAAGGAAGCCGATCGAAGGATTCAGTTGGGCTGGGCAGCACCTAGAAAGCTTCGTCGGGTTTTCTCGTCGCCCATACCACAAAGTCTGAAGATAAGTCTCCAACCAGTGCGTTCTGCCCATACTCACTTATGGTGCCGAAACGTGGACACTGACCATACGGCTGATCCAAAAGCTCAAGGTCGCTCAGCGAGCAATGGAAAAAGCAATACTCGTAGTTTCTCTGGTAGTCAAAATTCGAAATGAAGAAATCCACCGGAGAACCAAGGTTACTGACATTAGAACCGACTTATTTGATACGACTTAGGGACCTTCAAGAAAAGAGCCTACTCCATTTTAAAAGGCCGGCAACGCATCTGCAATTCCCCTGGTGTTGCAGTTGCTCATGGACGACGCTAGTCACTTACCATCAGGTGAGCCGTATGCTCGTTCGCCCCCTCTCCTATAAAAAAAGCCTTTCGTGTTTGTAAGCTAAGTGGCAATGGGCTGGTCAACGGTCACGTCTGTCGCAGAAGTGACAGCCGGTGGAGTAGACATGTTATGAAGTATAGACCGCATCTAAGAAAACATAGTGTGGGACGCTCCCTGACCAGATGGAGCGACGATCTGCATAAGGTGGCTGGTAGAAACTAGATGCGTGTAGCCGAAGATCGGGCTACGTGGAGCGCATGGGAGAGGCCTTGATCAGCAATGGACTGCCACAGGCTGATGACGATGATGAAACATTTAAAACTAAATAAATAAAAATGCTATATCCTGTTACTATAAACCTAGTATTGCAACAGATGATATAGGAAAATGAAACAGGAGATGAAGAGCAGCCTCTTCTTAAAGGTTTCAGTTATAACTTGTTCATATATGACAGTAGCCTAATGGTAGGGCGCGGACCGCGAACTCAAAAGGTCGCGGGTTCGAATCCACCACTCGACTACTGTCGTGAACCACTCCTATCACAAGCATTTCCGGCTTAACAGGAGTCGTTAAAGGGAATATTAGTAATGTTACATAATAGGATTACTAACATTCTATAAAAAAATTTTTTAAAAAAAACTTTTAAAAAAGTGCAGTTGTAAGGTCGCCTGCCAAGCACAGCCAAGTGTGGAATTAATTTTTAACACTTACAAACTAAGTACAGCCTGCATAGACAGGAAGAGAGCCGGTACATTCAAGGTTTCGAAGAACATCTCGGCCGCTTTCTCCCGATTGCGGCGAGGGTTGAGCGGCGCCTCGGTCAGTAGCACTGGATGCTCCTCGGAGAATGTGGAAAGTTGGTCCTGAAAAACATAATTGTACATTGTGTAAGTTTAGGCACGTAATCTATCTTTATTGTGGTTGTAGCACGAATGAGTCGAATGATATATTATATATCTATATCTGCTCTGAGGATTCACTCTTACTTATTTTAATTTTTACTTCCTCTTCTACCTCTTAACCCTAACGAACTAAAAAATTTAATTAACTAACGGCCCAAAAAAGGTGTATACGTTCCATGTTTAAGCTGTAGAGTACAGATTTTAAGCCATATTTTAAACAATATAAAATATTAATTGTACGAAATAGCAGTCTTCGCTTTTTTATACAATAAGGGTGACAAACGAGCACACAGTCCAGCTGATGGTAAGTGGATGCTGTGGTCCATAGACATTTACATTTATCCTCGATTAAGAATCAAAACGCAGATGCGTTGTCACCCCTGAGGACTAAGATGGAATGCCTACCTCTCAACCCTAACTAACTTAAAATTCCTTGTTTCCTGTAAGAAAGGATCTCCAGTTCTCTACACTCACAGTAAGTTTTATTTGTTACTACTTACTATTGCCACGCTTGACAAGAGAATTGGTAATAACATTTTTTGAAATCTCTACACTCACCATATGAAACACAGCAGTAATAAGCTGCTATTTTATGCTGGTATTCTGTGAGAGCGTGGTCCTCAAGGGTGACAGGCATCTGCACTTTGATTCTTAACCGAGGATAAATTTAGATACATATGGGCCGCAGCATCCACTTACCATTAGGTGGACTGTGTGCTCGTTTGTCACCCTTTAAAAAAACTCAGTAGCATACAACTGTAAATAACAAATAACATATGCCAGCTGACCCGCTCTTCCTTGCTGTAACATATTTTTAAAATTGATAATGGATTAATAAAACCAAAAATAAAATCATGGCATACACCAATTCCTCAATAGTCTAATGTGGGCCAATTAATAAAAAGAATTTGGCTTAATCGCCGGACTGGGCAGAGCCTCCCTGATGCGTCGCTTGTGAGACAGCACCGACGGCCTCCTAGCTTCCATATATGGAAGGTAAGATTGGTCTGTGATGAGGCACTGGAACACAGTGCATATGGGTTCCGGGCCCAGTCTGTTTAATAATAAATAATAATTACTGTTAATTTAATAACACCTAGTTTTAACTGTACTGACAAACTTGTGTTTTTACTGAATAATGAATAAATAAATAAAAATTGACGCTTGCAGTAACAGCCGTCTTGCACTTGATGTTACTCATGTCACAGGACTAGATATTTTAACGCCAACTATCGGGCGCCACGAGGACTCTATTGTTTTCCCAAATTCCTCCTAACGACATTTATGGAATATGATAGGGTTCTTAATTCGTATTTTTCCACCACTATCGCTATCACTATAGCCGATCACAAATCCACTGCTTGTCATATTATTATAAGAACGAAGTTAAAATAAGAATAACGTGGGTAGTTCACAATTGAGTCATTGTCTTATAATCTAACATCACCTGTTATTAGTTGTCCTCGTTTAAATTGACACAAAATACGGTCCTGAGCCACTTGCATGCATTGACTACCTGTGTTTCATCACAATCTTGTGGGGGAGTCGCTCAACACTGCACTTGCTAGTATGAGGCTAACACATAAGAACCTATCTTCTCCATCAGTTGTTAGTTCCAACTTTAGCTTACTGATCCCCTGAGCTATGTCAATTGCTCTTGTTGAGAAATTCCCACAGAGAAATTCCGCAATTTTGTAGTTGTCAGATTTTCAAGCTATGTGGACGGCTCATTGTCATTTTAACTTACATACCAGGAAATCAGCCCCTGGACTATGTCAGTTACTGTTGTTGGATTTCATACCACTGAAAAATTCCAGGTTTGTACATACCTTACTATAAATATAATTCCACACTCGCTCCATATCATTCCAATCTGTTACGATCCCATGCTCCATAGGGTATTTGATACTAAGCAAGCCACGGTGCTCCTCTGCACGAGGCCCCACGAACAGTTCGCCTTCTAGAGCACCGGCCATAACACGAACATGTTTCGGACGTCCAATACTGTAACATTGCAAACACCGACACTGTATTAATGGGCAAACTAATTTTCGGTCCAGGTAGATGTTTTTTCTTAATGCAAAGATTGTGAAAGCCCCATAAGATCTGTCCCAATATTTAGGAAGAATGTGGGGGGAGGTTTAGGGTATCTAACGATTAGTAAAAATTACTAATGAAAAATATGTTAATACAGCTAGGAATAAATGCAAAACCACTTGGAATATAATAAATAACAAAGACGAAGTAAATGACAAACATAATATTGACTACCTTAAAATAAATGACAAAATTATAGATAATTCAGATATTGCGAACGCATTTAATAATTACTTTATAGACTCGACAAATGAACCTGGATACTATCAATGTAACTCAAATAAACTGAAGTTCATCGAAAGTACTACCGCATCTATATTTTAAACCCTACCGACGAAAATGAAATAATCAAAATTATAAACACTCTGAACAACACAAATTCCACAGGTCATGATACGATATGTACGAAGGTAGTTAGGGCTTGTGCAAGTGAGTTGGCACCTTTGCTGGCACATTTTGTGAATCGTTGCTTTGAAGAGGGTAAATTTCCAAGCACTAAAAATGTCCATTGTCAAGCCACTATTTAAATGTGGATAGAGGCATAATGTACACAACTACAGACCCATTGTACTTATCCCAAAAAGATCATGCAGGTTAGATTAATTTCTTTTTTCACAAAACACTGCATAATTAGGGAGGAACAATTTGGGTTTCTGAAGGAAAGGCCAACAGCACTGGCCTGCATATCCCTTATTGAAAACATATCGATCTATATGGGCAACAGGGTTCCCGTATCCACCATTCTTTTCAATATGAGTAAGGCCTTTGACTTTGTCAATCATAAGACACTTCTAAATAAGCTTGAGCGTTATGATGTGCGAGGACCGGCCTATGATTGGATAAGGAGCTATCTCAGTGAAAGGACTCAGTTTGTGGAAGTATCGAGGCTGGATGATGGGTGTCTGAGTGTGACGTACAGATCGGAAGTCAGGGTGAATAACTCAGGTGTCCCACAGGGCAGTATATTAAGACCAATAAGAGAAACGCAATATTCTATTACAATCTATGCTGACGATATTTCTATAACTATACATATGAATCCTAACACTGACTATAATAATGAAATAAGAAATGTAACAAATTCGCTAAAATATAATGATTTGAAAATTAGTATAAGTAAAACAAAGTATCCTCAATTTTACAACAAAAATGGTAAACCTCAACAACTATCAGTACACCATGGTAACGATCCCATTGCCATGACCGCATCAGTGACCGTTCTCGGTATTGTGATTGATTCCAAACTCACATGGCAGAATCACGTTTAAACTATATGCCAGAGGGTTAATCCTCTGGTATATGGGTTTGTATTCGGTCTGTATCGTCTGTCAAAATTAGCCAACCTTAAAACAGCTCTGATGGCTTACCATGGATATGTTGGTTCTATACTGAGGTATGAACTGATTCTGTGGTGAAATTCGACACCCATTTCTCGTGTCTTTATACTACAGAAGAGATGTATACGATCTAAATGCGGTGTTGGTCAAATGGAATCATATAGACCTCTCTTTGAAAAGCTAAAAATTCTTACATTACCTTCCCTAAATATATATGAAATTTTAACATTGACCAAAAAAATTGCTAACCTCTTCACAAAACAACAAAATGATCATTGTGGTACAAGAATGTACCCGTGGAAGTTATCTGTGCCCCAAACAGTCACAACTTGTTTTGCTAGAAATAGTTATAGCATGTGCGTACGACTATTTAATTTACTTCCGAACCATATTAAAAACTTGACATTTAAACTTTTTTTAAAAATTATTTCGAAATTCTTATCGAAATCTGTTTTTATGACATAAATGAATTTATCAAATTCTGCCCTGACGGTCACCTTAAGCGAATTGTTTTTCAGGTATACAAAAAGTACTCTGTGGAATTGTTGCTGATGCATGAAATTTTAAATTGACAAATGAATGAATTGCTGTATTTTACTTTAATGTACAATAATAATATAGTGTCTCAAATAAATGCCATAAAGTGCCCAAAGGAGTTAGAATTTTTAAGATTGACATTATACTAGTTTGACACATTGACTTATTTTTACTAGCGTAAGGACCGGGCCGACCGAACTACTAAAACGGACCAGTGCGCTGGCCCTAAAATTATAGTTTAGGACCAACGCGATTCGGTCGACAGTAGTTCGCGCGCAGGACAGATTTGTCTGACATAAATATGTCAAGCTGCGTGGTAAAAGAATGCAAAAATAACGATACGAAGATTAAAAAGAAACATGGGATATCGCATCATCGGTTAATAACCCTGTATTAATTTTGTTACAGTTAAATGATTATATGAACGCATTTTTGAAGTTTTATTTTACAGTTAGTTTAGTTACGTTACCAATATTAGGCCTGGGTTGGATTCAGACCCTACCGATATGAAAAAAAATCTATCACGTTTGACGTTTCTTCCCATGTGGCGGGATTTTGGCGTCACGCGTCTATTTTACCTATACGTTTCGTTTTTGACGGTTTTATTTTTATTTCTGTTTTATTTTTGTCTAAAAAGCTTAGAATAAGTTTAATTTTGAATATTAGTGCCTAACATATTTACATTTTATATTCAATAAGGGTAAAACGAAAAGAGTATAAAAGAAACCATATCTGCTTAATTGAATCTGAAAATCTGATTCATAAAATATTTTGAAATTCTGTTTTCAAACCGATTGCTCCTGGAGCATAGAGTTTTTATCGTGGTAGTTTAACATAGTAGTATCGTGGTATCATTAAAGTTGTATCAAGGATGCAACATAAATGCATCAATCGGGCACCGATTGACCAGAAAGGGAGCTAATTCTAATTTTATTTAAAAAACGCGGTACTCATTTACAATACAGAAATTCAAGACATCGGATGGTTAATATTAAAAAGTAAAAGGACCCAATAATAATACAAGTCGATCTTTAGGTAAAATGATGGTATTTGCCCTTAGTATTATTACGATACTATATACTACAAACTATGAAATAATGGTATAGTTAGGATAATTATACTACGAAATCCGACCCTGGTTACGTCGTGTTATGATATGACGTTTGTATTATGACAGATGAGTTACTTTTTCTTGAATGAAAAAGTTATGAGTAAAAGAAATGTTATTGTAATTTTGTATTTTTATAATTTTAATTATTTAATTGCACGTTAACGTAATATTTGCATACCGATAAATCGGTAAAACATGCATGTTCATACTTTTTTTAAATTTATTTAGAGAACCACAAACAAGTTTACAATGAATCTTATGTTAAAGCTTATGTTCTATTACAATTTCTAACTTATTATAAACTCAACGACGATGGTCACACATAGAGTATAAAAATAAGATAAATATGTGAGGGACCTAATTCTGTAAAAGAAAAGTACCTTCAATTCTAAAATATTATTTTAAAATATATTAGAGGTTAGAGTTTAGTGTGTTAGTATATGTGCACTCGCATGCGAGCGCGCGCGCGCGTGTGTTTTTACGCATGTACATAATATATATAGTCATTGGTTAGTTAATTTATAGTTAGTATTAATAGTTAATGTGTTCAGGTCTTTAAAGAGACATTGTTTAACAGCAAGTTAACTAGCTGTTAAACACTAGTTACTACTAACTACCGAATTAAATTATTTGTTGTATGTGTCAACCATACGATGAAGGGGCGATTGGATACCAGCGTTTGTCCGAGATCTTGTCTCTACTATGTTATAAGACCTAAAAATATTATTATTATTATTGTAGAGTTCCCGTAGACTAGCGATTCGCCCCGACTTCGCACGGGTGATTTCTGGATCTCGACAACAGCGCCACCTACCGGGTCCAAATGTGTTTATAAACCATCCAGAGACCCATTCAAACACAGCCCACCTGATGGTAAGTGAATGCTGTTATCCATAGCCATATACATTTATTTTATGACAGCATTGTCACTGCTGACGACTAAGATGGAATTCCTCATTTCCAGTAAAAAAGGGTCTCCAGTTGCTCACCATACGAAACAGCGGCATTAAGCTGCTATTTTACGCTGGTATTCTGTGAGAGTGTGGTACTTCCCCTTTGAGCCGACCCATTTGTGCTACAACCATAATATGCTACAGCATGGCTCTACCACATATTATGTATTGTTAAAAAGCTGTGAATGTGCTATTATGTGCTTATGTGACTAATAAATGCAAATACTTTCTCTGTGTACAGTACACACACACATACGGTTTACACTGTGCTGAAAAACAAGAATTTTGATAATTAGCTGGACTTATTTAACTTAATATGTATAGCTAAATCCTCTTTAAGACTAATAAAACCACCACAACCATTATGATAACAATAAACTTTTAAATAAAGAAGAAAAATATAACCCTTCTTTTTTACTCTTCCGTAAGCGAATATAAAGTTGCCTATATGTTATACGTTATCATTTACTGTTTACACACCAAATTTCATGGGAATCCGTCCTGAAGTGTTTGCGTGAATCGTGAACAAATTTTTCTACAGATTTATTATATGTAAAGATAACTGTCTACAATATTTATAAATGTTTATTATTATTAATGCTAAATATTTGATGTTAATAATGATAGTTCCATTATGTGATAAAATGTTAAGTACCTATAAATTGTTATATGAAATATTTTTTGGTTGAAATTTAGAACCGTTTGGAGGTTCTGGCAGGGAATGAGGAGAGGGAAGGTGGTGAGCGTCCCCTTACCCCCAACACCACCCCAATTAAAAGAAAATCCCATAGACCTTACCTCAAAATGATAACATTTATCGTCTCCGGAGGGGGGAAGAGGGGGGCAGGAGTGTGGGAAATCAGGGAAAGCCCCTCTACCCTTCCCTCCTTGCGGAAAAGTATAGTTTATGTGTAATGGTTATTTTGTAAAATCATAACCTCACTTTTTTACACAGGAATATTGACCCAGTTATTTCTAGAACGGCTTCGGCGCTGCGGGAAGTGCAGCCCCTTCGCCCTTGTGTAGCGAATCACAGGTGCCTGCGATTTGCTACTGGCTGCTCTCCCTCCGCACCTACAGTTTTACAAAAACACTATAGGAGTAGGGCAGACAAGACTTTGTATAGTTGGGGCGTGCTGATTCAATTTTAGTACAGATTCTTATCTATAAAGTCAGGTTGACTTCGCTCCTGCCACAACCTTCTAACCTATTACAACTGAAAGTATTTCTGGGTGTTCAAGTATTTCTGGGCAGTTTTAAACAATTTAGAAATAAAACACAGTATATTATAATCATTTCTTTATTGTTTGTAATCATAATTTATCATTCTTATTAATTGCTCAAAAGGATCTCTTTTATTCTTTATAATTTCTCTTCTCCATAAATATTCAAATATCAAGCGGTAAAAATTTTCTCTATTATTATAGTTGTCTTTAGCGAAATATCTTTTGACGATACACCACTGAGACTCAATTCTTTGAGTGTGGGTGCCATCTGCTGCCACGAAAGGGTTTTCAGGGTCACTATGATTTACGTTTTTGTGTATGTACCCACAATTTTCTAACCCGCCAAAAATCGGTATGGATGATGATGCCTTCAGCCACCTGTTTTTTCTTCACTTTCATTTTCGATCATGCCCAAGCCCAACACCCAAACACCTTCAATGCACCGGCCTAATAAAACAAGATTAAGTATTAGTTTAAAATTTTATTGATAAAAATTAGTCTATATCATTTCCAAGTTGATAACTATAATGCATTTAGCCATAACTCACCTTTATTATAGTCCCTTTTTCCAAATTTACTTTCAACAATTTGGACAATTTTTCGTGGACTGCCAATTTTTCCCAGGAAACTTTGTTTCTCTATTTCATAAATGATGACAGCCTCTCGGTAGTAATTAAACCAATCATTAATAGTTCCTCTAGATTCTAGATAAACAATGTTCCCTTTCTGAATAATCGTCTTTTACATTCATATCATAACTCAAACTATTTTGCATATTCATACATTAGGTAAAATACTTGAGTCATTGTTAATTTGACATTCTCAAACCAAGTACCTTTGCCACTGCTAACTTTTGACTTGGATCTGTATGGGCCTCGGTTGCAGACAAATGAGCCAAACATTCTATTGGTGGAGTATTCTACACACATACTTTTTTTTATAGTAGCTACAAATTTTTGTTGCTGGGATCTTTCCTTTTTCCCCAGCAAAAGCAATATCTTGCTCCAGTGTGCCAAATGTTCAGTACATAGTGACCAAATTCTACATTGCTTTCATCTCCTAGACATACAATTGGCATTTTACTGGCAGTTTGCCACTGTCAAAATAGGGGCTCGTAGATGGCTGACGTTCCTCAGAATCAGATATTTTCAATATTACATGCATAGTAGTAGCATAGTAGCATCCAGTGTAGAAAAGCTGTAAGTCATGTACGCAAGCAATCGAAATCCAAATGTGCGCACAGGTCAATTGAGTAGTTAGAAAATCGGTGTCCGGGGTAGAAAAGTAGATAAGTTGTCGTGCAGGCAAGCAATCAGTATCCAAAAAAGAGAAGACAGTTGTCAATAAAAGCTACAATAATACACTGAAGCAGCACGCACATTCACGCAGGAATAACAACCAATGGTGGAATGCATAAAAATTTGTATGTGACTTTAGACAGTAGAATAATGTGACACTAGTCTTACGTCTTTGTCGCACTTACACAAAATTCTATATGCTATCCAGCTCTCACAGTAATATTGCATATGTTTTTCCATGTTTTACACATTTTAGGTTATAATAATTTTTATTTATTTTTTCTATAATGGTGCATTACCTTTTAATGTGAATGGTATTATTATAATCAGGGACAAACATCAGAGGGAAACATCTTCCTAATACAACACCTTACTCCCCCAAATTCCTGCCAAACATTTCTAAATCCAACCCAACTATACCTTCAGTGTGAGCCCATATAAATTTAAAGAAAAAATTCTAACCCAGAGTTAATGTTGAAAAAATATGTTTTCCACAAATAATTACCAATGAGTTCAGAGTTTCATGTTTCAAAAAAGTGTTTAGTTCATATTTTGTAAATTAGATATCTTTGTTTTATAAATTTATTGCATTCATTGAAAATGTAATTCAGCTTGTGTGATAAACAAACAAAAATATAATGAATTACGGTTGAATTTTGACTACTAGGGGAACACTAATATTGCTTAGTGCACTCAAAATGGTCAAATAATTAAGGTTTATGCTTTGTTAGTCGGTGCTAAGACAATATTGGAAGATTAAAGCTGCAACTCTAAAAGAGGTTAATTATTTTATAATTTTTAGTTAATCGAAGGGTTTATATCATTTTAAAGTTTTATTAATTTAATAATAATTTATAATGCAAAAAATAAGGTAAGATATTTAATTGATAGCATAAACATTAATATTCTGTTAATGATGTAGTTGCTATTTAATCTAACAATAGCAATATATATCAAACATACTCACTAGTTTGGAAATCTGCATTTTGGTATTTGATCACCGGCGAAACCAGCTTTGATGACACCAGAGCCCTGAAAAATTTCTTCCACTAGTGAAATTGGCAAAAACAAAACTGCCTATGTAAAAAGAAAGTAAATGTTATGACTAATAATGCAACCTATCCATGTCAGATGTAAGAAGATAAAGTAGAAATGTTAATCACACTAAATAGATAAAGCATAAAAAATGATATTCATTTGGAACCCAAATTATCCGACAAAAGAAAATAAAGGGAAAATTAGGTGCGCAAATTCGACACTAAAGTGGATCGATAATTTATGAAATTTCAATAATTACATTATCAATAACCACAGGCTGGTTCACTATAACGTCATTAAGCTCCATTTTTCTTAACTTAAAGGAGACTTAAATGAATGCTACTTTATTTTAAGTACTAAAATTGCTAAAAAATCAGCATTCGTTCCGATTGTGACAGATCTCCATTAATGACATAAAATGACATCAGCTTCAAGTGTTACAAGTTTCCAAGCTTATATATTTCTATAATACATACATTACCGGGAAAAAATGATAACCTATAACGCAAGTAATAAACCTTTACTGAGAAAACAAGTTGTAAGGTTATAAGTTGTTAAAAATGGTTGTATAGATCAGTTAGTTGTCTTATAATCGCCATCAAGTGAACAAGTGAAAATCTAAGTTACATATTTTATTGGACTGGAATACTTAAATTAAATCACTTAACTATTTTGTTATTATACTCTATCTTTTAAATGTTAATGTCATCTTGTTATTTGTGTATTTAGTTATTGTATAAAATAATATGTTGTAAAATAACTTTATTTAAAAGAAATTTCTTGCTAGCCCTTCCCAGGACAGAGGATTTTTTCGAACCAGTGGTGGAAGTTCTATACTGAATAAAAATTATTCTATTCCATTCTAAAGTCTTTTTCTGTATTCCTACATTTAATTTTAAACTATATTTTAAAGCTTTTTCATTGGACTCTACATTTTAATTAATCTAATACATGCGTACAAAATAGCACATTGCCTTTTCTTCAGGTTTTGATAGGGTGTTGTGGAATTATTTTAGGGGTATTTTTGTGAGAAGTTGGTAGCCGTGTTCAAAGAGTGAACAAAGTTTTCATTTTTTATTTTACAACTGTGTCAAATTAAGTTGGGTCTATACGCAGCGACTTCTATCGATGGCGACTCGCCGGCGACTTACGACTTTTGCCTACATTATATCGATTTATCAGTATTCATTTCGCAGTAGACGTGCATACCGGTGATGTCTAAAGAAAATCGTCGCATGTTGCTAGCCCTAGCAGCCGTTTGCCTATAGGACAAAGAGAAAAAAAAAAGAAAAATAGAAGATTTTGGGCGAAAAAATGGTTACTTTAAAGATCAAGATATTCACATGTAAAGAAGTATGCCCACTTTCCATACATTGATTGACCTGTCATTCGATTCTTTTTACAGGTCGCGTCTACCTACAACTACTGTTGCATAAAATCAATTATCGTTTATAATAACATAATAACTTATCACCTTTTTATTTAGAGGCCAGGGAAAAATGCTATAAAATAAATAAATTTTACAGATTATAAGCTGTCAACTGTACACTATGGTATATACTATGGCGTGGAAAGAAAAATAACTTCCACACCATAGTATAAAACCACAAAAAAGCATATCTGATCATAAAATAATAAGATAAGCAACAAAAAACAATTGGTTATTTTGAACGTTCATAAACCACATGACAAATTAATAAGATTTTCGTAGTCTGTGAAACGAAATGTGTAAAACACTTTTTTTTTTAAATATATATATTGTCATGGCTTCTGGGCTTTTAAGTCATTTTTAAACGCGTTCCTTCTCCAAAAGTCTATTGAGAACGATAAACATATTAATATTACTTTTTTTCCTGGCTTTATTGAAAAATTCTATTATGCAATACAAAATAAGCAAAATAAAGGCAATTTTATAAGATATTTCACATTACTAGACGCGTTAGAAAATTTTCAGGTCACAATTGGACATGATTCTTTAATGACTGAGTTAGCACTAGAAGAACCGAACGATTTTAGAAACTATTTAAGTATGGACCCTTGCACATATCAACATTTGTTGTCTCTGTTGGAACGAATGATAACAAAACAGGATACGTGCATAAGAAAAGCGATAACAGCTCACGAACGATTATCAGCTACATTGCGATTTCTAGCAACTGGACGAACTTATCAGGACTAATACAGCGGTGCAATATCTAAGCAAGATCATTCTAGAAACATGAGATGCGATCATAGCTACATAACAAGCCGAATATTTAAAGGTAGGTGTTTCAAGGTACATTTTAAACAACTTTGTTGGTAAGTATGTATTTTTATGATCCACTAACAATAAACATTTTGTGATTTAAAATGATTATAATACATAGTAACACTAATACATAGTAACACTTTGAGATGATGTTTTGGAGTTGGGCAATTGGATTTCTACAATTTCCGATAGCTGACTATTCATCTGCTGTGGAACGTGAATTAATTGGCCACTCACGGGATCTATCAAAAGGCTTTGTGAAAAAGTATCATCATCAGTACATTTCAATTATGGACACTTTGAACATTTTCATTCTGAGAAACTAGTTGTGTATTATTATTATAAACATCAATACGACTTTGACGATAGAGAGAATTTATTCGTGCTTCAAACAAAACTTCGTTGATTAATTTCTCCGCAAAAATTTGTTGATTATTTGGTAAACTCTTTTAGATACTAGCCCATGATTTTACTGTATGATCCCAGCGGTCTGTCGGAGTAGGTTCGCTGAGATGGGCATTAATTTTACTAAGAATATCTTCTCCTGGCTTCTTCTTTTTATTACTACCACGAGATGTCTTTATAGATGTTGTTGAGGGAGCGGGTGATTACGTTGACTCCGAAAATAAATCAGAATCTTCATCAATATTTCTATTTCCTTCTTATTCTTCATCGATAGGTACCTGAATTTAAAAATATTAATTAATATAAGTATCAATTTTTTTACAGTTTTCTGAAACTGAAAAGGAATGGATCGACATAGCAAAAACCTTTGAAGAAAGGTGGCAATTTGCTCATTGCTTAGGAGCTACAGGCAGGAAACATGTAAAAATTGTGCCACCAGCTAATAGTGGGTCATACCATTTTAACTATAAAGAGGATTTCATCATTGTTTTATTAGCAATAGCAAATGCAAATTATGAATTTATAATGGTGGATATAGGAATTAATGTTCGAATATCTGATGGTGGAGTTATTAATAGAAGTATATTTTATGAGAAACTAAACTCAGGATCGTTAAATATTCCTAAGGCAGCAAGGATAATAAATAGTGAAACTATTTTGCCTTACGTCTTCGTGGGGGATACATAGAATATTCTTATTGATAAAATAGTAATGGCGTCATGTGACATAACTTTTTATGTCGAAAATGTAATGAATATATCAGAGTTGGTGTGGATAATGAAAATTTGGATGATGGAACTATTAATATAGGCTACAGAGTCAACAATGAATTGTTAAATTCACAAGTAACAAATCAAGGTCAAAGTCAAACCATTGCTAGACATGATCGAGAACAATATGTCAAATATTTCAATAATGAGGGTAGTGTTTCGTGGCAAAACCATTTTACTAATATAAATACAGTACAGTAGTTGATAATAATAATATCAATATATAAATATTATAAATAGTGTTTTTATTTCATCAACTTACCCGAATATTGTTTCCTGTTTTAATATTAATTATTGAACTTCTAGTTGTTTCTTGATCCTTCAAGAAGTTGAGTAAATCGTAATAGCATAATGATGGTGTAGGGATATCTTCTACAGCCATTCCGGATTTGCAAGCTTTTTTCGATTTTATCGTATTGTCTTCGCCAAACATCCCTAATATTTTTTTTTTACCACAAAATCCCAATCAGCATTTGACTCCACCTCCTTAAATTTTTCGACTAAAAAATCGTAACTTTGCGACTTCAAATCTCGTCAAACGTCCGACTACTCGCCACCTCAAGCCGCGCGAATTTGTCCCCGCTGCTGGGTAACAAAAACCTTTGTAACAGCTAAAATATAATAGCTACAGCAAAGATAAACATATTGAAAAATAGCCAGACGTTTATATATTGAATTTATTTATTTAAAAAATCGATAATGATGATCTATTATACTTAAAATAAGGTTTAATGTCAATTCCTGAGTGGAAAATAATGAGGCTTAAAACGATAAAATTAAAAAAAAACTATTTGCTAAATCGTCGTTCTCGAAAAAAAATCATATTAAATAAAGTAAATTTTATAGGCGAAACAAAAACTTCGTAATGTGTTGCATTAGTTTCGAGGAATAAATTGTTGACTTTTGAAATAATTAGAACAAAAAAAATATCACAAAAGGTAAATAACCCAAAAATATAAAAACATTAAAATATCAAATATAGTAAAAGTGTGCAAATACGATTTTCGAAAAACGGAACAAGTGTGAAAATGAATTAATACAATCAATATATTATAACAAATAAAAAACACGTGATAATATTAAACAGTATGAAATATTGAAAACACACTTCCTCGTTTCTAGAGACCCTTATTTATAACTTGTTGTAAAGTCCTTGAATACCGCACTAGCCATACGAAAAAACCTGAAGAACACATTGATATTAATTGTGAATCCTTTGACATTGTAATATATTTTTAACTAAAAAAGTGTATGAGTATGTTTATTAGAAATTTAATCACTATTACTTCACTGAATAATACGTAAATCAATCATAAACAATACGACTAGACTAGCTTTTTTTGGTAACAACAATATTTCGAAGTTCAAATTAGAGCCAATTTAGTACGTGAAACTTTATCGCCTAAGTATTATCACAAAGTACAAATTCTAAAGTTCATTTTGATGTACAATAATCTAACAATTAAGTTAAAAAAATACGAAATACTTACGACATAATCGCTGGTGCTCCGAAACACTTTCGTGACAAGTCGACTGAAGTTGTTAATTTTAATTCTGTGCCGGACGGGCGAAACTCTCCGGAGTAAATGTTGTCGAAGATACTTCGCGAGTCGCTCACGTCCTACACCTATAGGTTCCGGTGGGTACTTTCACCGCCGTCTTTGTGGGTGCCGCTGAAATATTGTGGACTGTGGTGCAAATCAAAATGCACGATTAACAAATACAAATAGCAAGGTAGTGGCCAGCAGTTCGACTGATTGATTAGTCGCGAAATTTTATAACTATTGATCACGGTTGTTAAACTACGGTTGTTCACTATAGATTGGTCACTGTATATTTCAAAAGATTTCTTTAAATTGTACGGTGGTATCAAAGATCTATTGGTAGTAGCTGGTTATCTAACACTACTGACTAGCAGCTATTATCAACTAAACTAGTTGATTTTATCACTTGTGTAACTGCGGATATCAGTTACTACTTTCACTATAATATGTAACTGCGAATATCAGTTACGACCTTTTTAGACTAGCTAACACTATCACTATATGTAACTGCGAATATCAGTTACGACCTTTTTAGGCTAGCTAACACTATCACTATATGTAACTGCGAATATCAGTTACGACCTTTTTAGGCTAGCTAACACTTTCACGATGTGAAACTGCGAATGTCAGTTACGACCTTTTTCGGCTAGCTAACACTTTCACTATTCACTATATACTGCTACTAGTCACTTCAGCTACCACCGGATACCACTCACTTCACTTCACTGTCACTGGTAGTTCTTCACACTACTACGGGTACTGGGTCCCGAGCCCCTAAGGTAGACTTTGGCAATACTTTGCAGTGAGCCGCTTGCCATTTTCCGTTTGCCTCTTTATTGCATAAACTTTTCACTATACAAATGGCATAAATTGCAATATTTTCTATACAAAACTAATTGCTACACTAACATGCTATACATCATTAAATCGGTAGTCTGGTACTTTATTAGTATATCATAAAGGTTACTCAAAATATTAACATTGTAAAAAGTTATTAAACGAAATGTCAAAAATTTTCATAATATTTAGGTACATTAATTCTTTGATTTTTCTATAACTACGAAATGCGTTTAATTATACAAAAATATCCCTACACTTCTTTAATCTATAAGCCATATGCTAATTGAATGTCATGTTTATAACTCTTTTAGAACATAAAATTATTTTCCTTATTTTAAGTATGAACTATTACGCAGTTAATTAAAACTTTTAGAGAGTTCCACGATAAGACGCGCTGTGATTGGTCGATTTTTTGGTATATAATAAAAGTTGTTTATATCACTTGTTATCAAAACGACATTCTATACAAATATACTAAGAGTTATAAATATGTTACACAACTATATTAATACACGTTTTCATCCAGTTTTGTTGATAATTTCATTATTAATACAATAAACAATATTCTTTATAACTTCGTTTCTTAACGTTGTTAGGCCGTCGCGAACATCTGTCCCGCCGTGCAGCGTCGCGACGATTTTCTCACAGCGGCGCTGCATCCATTTCGGTGAGCGACGTTGCTTCTACTTCGGCAGTGGCACGAGTTTCCTGGTTGGTCTCTTGATTAGGCCGTTTGCTGTGCGTACCTCCACAGTGCGAATCTGTCCGTCCGCACCGGGGTAAACAGCTTCCACCCTCCCTCGTGGCCAGGTGTTACGAGGTAACTGGCCGTCAGCTATGAGGACTGGATCGCCCACCTGGAGATTGGGACCTCGCCCATGGGCCTCCCGCCGGTTGTGAAGTTCCGGTAAATACTCTCGGACCCAACGCTGCCAGAACATGTCAGCGAGTATCTGGGAGCGTCGCCAGTGTCTTTTGCTATTTATATCCTTTTCATCAAATACTCCAGGTGTCGGCAATTTCGCAGATCCTCCTAAAAGGAAGTGATTTGGCGTGATGGATTCGTCATCGTCGCTGTCTACAGAGATGTGAGTCAATGGTCTGCTATTTACTGTGTACTCCACCTCGCAGAGCAGCGTGGCTAATACTTCCTCATGCGGATGTCTCTCATGAAGGACGGTGTATAGTGCCGTCTTCACGCACCGTATGAGACGTTCCCTCTTGGTTAGTGTTTTATGCAGCAAATTGATTGGAAGTCGAGCGAGCTTTAGGTTGAAGCTCAGCTGGTCAGTACCCGGTTTCCAGATTAATCCGAGTATCTTTTCCTCGGTTCCTTTGTTTCCCAGATCGACTGACTCAGATGCTTCATGGTCAGGTTCTAATTCTTTTACAACTTCTGGTGCGTTGGAAACCCATTTTCCTAAGGTGAAGTGCGCGTTTTTGTGTATGTCGAGTACTTCCTTCGATATTCGCATTGCCTCTTCCAGAGACTGGAAACTGTCGAGATAGTCATCCATATAGTGGTTTTGAATGATAGCTTCTACGGCTTTTGGATACTTGTCTTTGTATTTTTTAGCATTCCAGTTCTTCGCGAATATGACTGTGCAGGGTGAACTGGCTGCACCGAAAATGATCGACGTCATTCTATATTCCTGTGGAGCTTCATTACGTCGATCCCCTCTACAGAGCTATCTTAAGGCATCTCTGTCTTCGGGTCTGACTTTAACCTGCATGAACATTTCGGCTATGTCCGCGGAGACAGCGATTTTATGGTGGCGAAAACGCATCACGACCCCTGGTAGTGATTGCAGTAGGTCTGGACCCGTGAGCAGGAAGTCGTTCAACGATACCCCCTTTGTTTTGGCTGCGGCATCGTGTACTATTTGAAACTTCTCTGGCTTCATTGGGTTATGGACGTCGAAATGGAGTAGGTACCATGTTCTTCCCGGTGTGCTAGTTTTCGATGCTATCTCGGCGTATCCTTTTTGTACAATAGAATTCATTTGTTCATCATACTTCCTTTTTAGATCTTCGTCTCGATCTAATTTTCTTTCAATGGAAACGAGCCGTTTTATTGCTGTTTCATAATTTCCAGGCATCTCGATATCCTTTTCCTTCCAGAGAAGCGCTGTTTCTATGTGCCCGTCTTGTAACTGACGGGTGCTGCTATTTAGTATATCTTTAGCTTTCTTCTCTGGGTCGGAGTCTGGTCTTCTCGGATTGATAATGAGAGATTCCAGCGCGAAATATTCGCGGAGTTGGTCATCTATATTTCCCTCGCTCTTGTGCAGCTCATTGGCCGCGTGGACGCGCTGATACGGGGCTTTAGTGTGTGCCCCGTGTAGCACCCATCCTAATTCTGTGAGCGTGGCAATTGGCTGGTGCGGCGGACCTCTTCGGATTTGAGTGGCTATCAGAAGTCTCCAATTGTCCTGTCCTATTAGGATCCTTGGGTTGCCGGAGTCATATATTAGCTGCTCCTTTAGGTCTTTCAAGTGTTTGCACTTGGCTATGTCTACCGCACGCACAGTCTGTGGCCCCAAGTTTAGGCTTGCGACCGTGCGTGCTCTGAATGGCACCTTTTTGCTGTGGAGACTCTTCAGCGATACTTTAATTCTTCGGGATTCCGGTGAATAGAGGGTAGTGTTTCCGATAGCGGTGATCTTAAACGGGTCGAACCGCCCTTTAGCTCCAATTTGTTTGGCGATCTCTTCATCCATTAGTGAAACTGTTGACCCATCCTCCAGCAGGGCGTGTGTGTTTACAGCTCCCGCCGGTCCAATTACTCGCACTGGAATTATTTTTAAATAGGCTTGATGCTTTGACACACCGAATGAGTTAGCAACAGTTTCTTGAGGTTCTTTTTGTTTGACCTCAGTCTTCTCCTTTGTATTGTTATGGAGAAGTCGATTGTGTGTCGCGGTGCATCCTTCTATTCCACACTTATTGATTTTGCATTTGTGTGTCTGATTTCTATAGCGTAAACAGCGGAAACATAAATTATTTTGCTTTGCGAGTTCCCATCTTTTGTTGATATCTGCTTCTTTAAATTTTTTACATTCGGATCCATAGTGACCCTCCTTTTCGCACACTCTGCATTTCGGAGACGGCTTAGTAGTAGCCGCGTGTGCTCTATGTACTGAACGATTGCTTTGTGCTTCGTTTATAATTTCTGGAGGCGCAAATGCACTGCAGAAGCGAGCTTGCTCGGTAATAAAATCGCTGAAGCAGCAGAGGTCTGGTCTAGACTCATATTTTTCGGTGTAGATTCTATACCACTGGGCACGTATAGAGTTTGGCAGTTTTTCGGTGAGGTGTCGTAGCAGCTCTGCGTTGCCGAGGTAATGATCTCGCTTTAGGGCTCTAAAAGTGACGACGCTTCCCCTCACTTTGCTCGCGAATATGCAGATGTCTCTGGGCGCTTCTGTACAGCGTGCTAATCCTCGCAACTTCTCGGTTTCTGCTTGCGCGATTGAATCTGGACGCCCAAATTGTAGCTCCAGTTCTCGCATAATCTCATCTGGCTTAGCATGCCCGATGAGTTCTGAACTGACTGTTTCCAAGGCTCTTCTTTGTAGACTTCGTCTTAGTCTAGCAGTGTTTTCAATGTCATTGAAGTAGCCTCGGGTTGTTTCGTAAATGGCACGGAATGAAAGCCACTCGGTATGTGCTCCGCTAAAGCTTGGCAGTGTCATTATAGCTTTCGACGCTGCGAAAGTATGCGACGATAGTGGCGCACTCTCTAACTTTGATTTGTCAGCGAGCACGGCTATAGCGGACGTGAGCTCCGATATAAATGGACGGAGCTCCCTGTCTTCACTTATGACGGGTTCCTGGCTAGCTTTATTTGGCTTGGGATCCTTTTGTACATCTTCTGGATAGGAATCCTGGTTGATGAGCTCTGATACAATCGGTAGGAGCCCCCTGTCTTCATTAACGGTGGGTTCCTGGCTGAGCTTCTGTGGCATGGGATCCTTTTGTACGTCTTCTGGATAGGAATCCTGGTATGTGAGCTCTGATACAACCGGTAGGAGCCCCCTGTCTTCATGAACGGTGGGTTCCTGGCTGAGCTTCTGTGGCATGGGATCCCTTTGTACGTCTTCTGGATAGGAATCCTGGTATGTGAGCTCTGATACAATCGGTAGGATCCCCCTGTCTTCATTAACGATGGGTTCCTGGCTGAGCTTCTGTGGCATGGGATCCTTTGTACGTCTTCTGGATAGGAATCCTGGTTCGTGAGCTCCTTTTGGGGCTCACTGAGGTCGACAACGTCCGGGGTTGGCTTTGTGACGGTTTTATTAAATGGGGCCTTCCCTCCGGTGGTTGCGCCTTGATTTGACTTTTGTTTGACTACAGAGTTTTCGAGCCAAGATCGAACGTACTCACTTTTGGAGTGACCATCTTCATCATAGTCGTCTGATTCGTCTTCTTCTTCAGCCATCTGTAAAGAGATCCGCGCAAGTTCTAGTTTGATCTTCAATACTTCTTCACGAGCCTTCAAAATTCTTCTATTGGGCCGAACAGTCTTCTTTGACTTCGTACTGCAATCGGTGTGGCCCCTTGGTGGCTCTTCGTTGTGGGTGTCTTCCCGGGCTGTTGGCGATGATGCACGGCTAAAGTCATCGTTGCCTTCTATATGTTCCCTCTGCTTCGTTGTGCGGGCCGTAGTGGTCGGCGCGGGCAGGGGTATCCCCCCCTCGGGGGGGCAGCATGGCGCCTCAGCGCCCTCTACCGTTGACGGTGAGCGTGGTGGCATCTGGTGGTGGACGGCGGCGTTACTGGTCGACGAACCTCCTTCCAGACCGACGGTCCACGCCTTGGCTTTCCTTCCTTGCGAACGGGTGATCGGCATCTTGAATCTGAAAATTCTGCGGTTTTAATACGGTGGTGACTATTTACCCGGTTCCGAAATACAAACGGATAAATCCGGCTCGAAGGACCAACGAATGTGCCGGACGGGCGAAACCCTCCGGAGTAAATGTTGTCGAAGATACTTCGCGAGTCGCTCACGTCCTACACCTATAGGTTCCGGTGGGTACTTTCACCGCCGTCTTTGTGGGTGCCGCTGAAATATTGTGGACTGTGGTTCAAATCAAAATGCACGATTAACAAATACAAATAGCAAGGTAGTGGCCAGCAGTTCGACTGATTGATTAGTCGCGAAATTTTATAACTATTGATCACGGTTGTTAAACTACGGTTGTTCACTATAGATTGGTCACTGTATATTTCAAAAGATTTCTTTAAATTGTACGGTGGTATCAAAGATCTATTGGTAGTAGCTGGTTATCTAACACTACTGACTAGCAGCTATTATCAACTAAACTAGTTGATTTTATCACTTGTGTAACTGCGGATATCAGTTACTACTTTCACTATAATATGTAACTGCGAATATCAGTTACGACCTTTTTAGACTAGCTAACACTATCACTATATGTAACTGCGAATATCAGTTACGACCTTTTTAGGCTAGCTAACACTATCACTATATGTAACTGCGAATATCAGTTACGACCTTTTTAGGCTAGCTAACACTTTCACGATGTGAAACTGCGAATGTCAGTTACGACCTTTTTCGGCTAGCTAACACTTTCACTATTCACTATATACTGCTACTAGTCACTTCAGCTACCACCGGATACCACTCACTTCACTTCACTGTCACTGGTAGTTCTTCACACTACTACGGGTACTGGGTCCCGAGCCCCTAAGGTAGACTTTGGCAATACTTTGCAGTGAGCCGCTTGCCATTTTCCGTTTGCCTCTTTATTGCATAAACTTTTCACTATACAAATGGCATAAATTGCAATATTTTCTATACAAAACTAATTGCTACACTAACATGCTATACATCATTAAATCGGTAGTCTGGTACTTTATTAGTATATCATAAAGGTTACTCAAAATATTAACATTGTAAAAAGTTATTAAACGAAATGTCAAAAATTTTCATAATATTTAGGTACATTAATTCTTTGATTTTTCTATAACTACGAAATGCGTTTAATTATACAAAAATATCCCTACACTTCTTTAATCTATAAGCCATATGCTAATTGAATGTCATGTTTATAACTCTTTTAGAACATAAAATTATTTTCCTTATTTTAAGTATGAACTATTACGCAGTTAATTAAAACTTTTAGAGAGTTCCACGATAAGACGCGCTGTGATTGGTCGATTTTTTGGTATATAATAAAAGTTGTTTATATCACTTGTTATCAAAACGACATTCTATACAAATATACTAAGAGTTATAAATATGTTACACAACTATATTAATACACGTTTTCATCCAGTTTTGTTGATAATTTCATTATTAATACAATAAACAATATTCTTTATAACTTCGTTTCTTAGCGTTGTTAGGCCGTCGCGAACAAATTCTATGCACCCAAACACTAAACACTGCTCTCTTCTGTTATTTCTAGTGAAGTATTTTATAGATAATCATTTTTGAATATATTTTGAAGATTTTTGAAATAAAAGCATAACGTTTTTATTTCGGCATTTTTAAACTAGATGGCAATATTTACAACGTGTGGTTTTGGATAGTATACTATGCCGGACGGACGATGGCATATTTTGTTTGGCTACTATAATCTTTACGGACGAGCTAGAGGATAATGAAGGTAAATCCCGGTATAATTCTATAAATTCAGTCACAAAAGACCGAGAGTATTTACGTAGGTCCACCATTTTAAAATCGCGTACGTGTTATCACGTCCACACTGCAACGATGTCGCTGGCGACTATCATGCGACTTCAACTTTTCAGATTTACAGCGATTCGATCGCCGCAATTGACAGCGACAATAAATCGCGGCTAAGGTCACGTACACACACTAATTTGGACATCGCCAGCGAGTCGCTATCGACCAAAGTCGCTGCCGTGTGGACCTTACTTTAGAGACGCAGGAAGTATCAAGAAGTATCGATATATATATCGTATCGATATTTTAAGAAATATTGATATTGATTTTCATAAATCAAAAAATACTATAGATATATCAGTGAAATTAAAAAAAATGGTACTTTACGAATTTCTATTAAAATTATTTTACTAGTCTAGTTTGATAAATAATATCAGTGAAATTTTAAATAAAATGGTACTTTATGAATTTCTATTAAAATTATTTTACTAGTCTAGTTTAATAAATCTGTCTGTTAATATTCATATAAATACTAAACTAGAAACATTATTTTTGATAATCAAGGGACAGTAAAGTAATATCATAAGTAAATAAAACACTGATGAGAAATTTAATGCTTTTTAATCGAACGAAACAGAATATACGATTGCAAAAGAAACCAAAGAAAAATATAATATAATATAAAGTCAGCTTTCAGACAAGTGATGCTACTCCCTCTGATGAAACTGAGGATGCAGTGAGAGAGGTGCAGTGAATGGGTTACAAATATTTTAACACTATTTCTGAAAATACTCTGATAAAATGGCGGTTGTCAGTTCCACATTTTAATGGATTATCTGAATTCGTGAGGTGGGATTTATTTAGGGGTGTTATATTTTAGGGATTTCTTGGCTTCCTACATTTTTTCTTTTTTTTTGATTAAGAAAAATGAAGGTATAAAAATTAGGGCCCGGAGTAATATTTAATGTAGAAAATCACATTTAGCTGTTGACCTAGCAGATTAGCGACATCTGGTATGATTTCTCATTATGTGAGTTGAATGAAAATCAAATAGTGTTTATCATAAACATAAACACATAAGGCGCGACATATTTCAACCAAGGTTACTAAAATACTTTACTCTAGTAACCAAGGAGGCTAGAGAACAGGAGAACGATCGCTACGTACTAAAGTATAGCCCGCCTGCCCTTGATAATTGTAGTATTTATAACGGAGCTGACGTCGGTGAGTAGTGACTGCGAAGTTAGCTGTTTATGAGTACAAGTAGATGAAGTTAGTTGAATAATGTACAAATTTTCTTGTAATAAGTCAGTAATTTTGTAACTTTTGAAAAAAAGAAACATTAAAAATGGATCAAAATTTTATTGTGCGTGGATGTGCAAGTGGTTTAGCATCTGATTGGAAAATAGACTGAAAAGCACGGAGAAAGGGACAAACAATCACACCGCTCTATCTCATTTCTATGCAAGACGTATGCATAAATCTATTGACGCCTTTTTTCGCATTCGCACACGAAAAAGATAGATTTATACATACGTCTTGCATAGAAATGAGATAGAGCGGTGTGATTGTTTGTCCCTTTCTCCGTGCCGGTTTTTTGTTTAGCAAACTCTACAGTTTGCTAAACAACTTTAACCATTGACTTATATATTACTAGCGTAATGACCGGGCCGACTGAACAACTAAAACGGACCAGTGCGTTGACCCTAAATTAGGGCCAGCGCGAATCGTTCGTCAGTGGTGCGCGCGCCGGACAGATTTGATTATCATCTTGTCATAAATATGCCTAGTTGCGTTGTAAATGGATGCAAAAATTACGATACAAGGAAAAAAAAGGAACATGGGATATCTTATCATAGGTAAGTAAACCTTACATTAATTTTGTTATAATTAAGTTATTATATAAACGCATTTTCAACACACAGTTTTACAGTTAGTCCGCTTAGTTACGTTACCAAGATTACGCCAGGGTTGGATTCAGACCCTCAAAAATATTGTACATGGAAAATAAAATTATATTATTTTCAAAATATTATTGTCCAAAAGTATACCACGTTTGACATTTCATGTTTCTTTTTCCCATGCGCCGATATATTGGCATCACGCGAATAATCTATACGTTTCGTTATTAGACGGTTTTATTTTATTTCTGTTTTATTTTGTATGAAGTTAGAGTAAGTTAAATTTTGAACATTGGTACCTAATTTTTTCTATATTCAATAGGGGTAAAACGAAATAAGTACAAAAGAAACAATAACTACTTAACTGAAACTGAAAATCTGATTCATAAAATATATTGAAATTCTGTTTTCTTTTCAAAACGCAAACTGAGAGAAGCTGCTGTCGTCATCAAGCTCCTGGTAAAAATGGATAGGCGTGCGATGACAAATTGCGTTTCAAATAATTTATAAATTACAGATTTCCAAATGATTCAACATGTAAAGAGATTTGGAGCTGTATTATTAGGGAATAACGAAAAGAGCCTTATTTCAAGCCTCATAAAAACGCAAGAGATGCTCTGCTAATTTTTGTGACAAAGATGTTGATATTTCAAAAGCCGGAATACGAAGGCTAAGATTAAGACTAAGACTAAGGTATTGGTCTCATGCATACCTACTTATCTACAGTAAATTAAATTTTGCTTACTTGTTCTCCATATTCAGAACCCTATCTATATAAATTATTTACAGGTTTGTGAGAACGAAGAACTCCGGCCTTCAACCGATCTCAATTCAATATTTGACACGCCAAGGAAAGTACACCTAAAAGAAAGAATTCATAGGTTAGAAAAACGTCAAAGGGTTTCAGCTAAGAAAATAAAAAAATTAAAAAAACAGAATGCTAGGTTAAAAAAGAAAAACAAATCACTGCTATATATAATTAAAGATTTGAAACAGCAGAAGTATATCACAGAAGAAATTGAGTCTGCTCTTGGAACAAAAGCCGAAATAACAGATCTTTACAGACTACAATTGCTTAAAAATAAATACAGTAGAAATAGAAACAAGCCAAGAAAAACAAAGCGACCGTCTTATCCACCCGCCCTTCGAAAATTTGACATTAAAATTTTACTCTCCATATGCCTATAAATATGTACGGCGAAAATTGGACTGTTGTCTTCCTCACCCAAGAAACCTTGATTAAATGGTAAATTAATAAAGACTTGTTAGTTATTTGTTATAAACCGGACGCGTATATGTTTTACTTCATAGGTTTGATTGTACTCTTTGTTATAGGTATAGCTCCATTAACGGCGAACCTGGATTCACACAGGAATCGTTTGAAATGCTTAAACTCAAGAGGGACAGTATGTCAGAAAATGTTGAATGTTGTTTAATTTTTGATGAGATGAACATTCGACAGGCCAAATTATAGAAAGGCGAAAGAAATGTTGGTCACGTAGACATGGGGTATGAAAAAATTGACAAAGAAAAGAAAGCCACTTAAGCTTTTGTATTGATGCTCGTTAGTCTTTCCGAAAATTGGAAAATACCAGTCGGTTATTTTTAGTGGATGGTTTTACTAGTGAACTTATAGCAAATACTGTTAATATTTATCTTGAAAAATGTAATTCCGTCGGTGTCAATGTCGAAGCTCTCACATTCGATGGATGTTTTACGAATGTTAAAGCTGCAAACATTCTGGGTTGCAACATAAGTAGTACAGGTCAATTAAAAACAACATTCCTTCATCCTATTACAAAAGTAAATATTGTAGTTTTCATGAAGTTTAACAAAAAATATTAAGTGTGAAATTTGTGTAAACAGTCTTGTTGGTAATGAAAAATTATTCTTTCATAAACTAATTGAATTAACAAATATGGGCGGACTTTGCTTTCCTTCTCCGGACCTGTTTGATGTAAACCGAAAAAAATATGACACAATAATAGACCCCAATTTATGGCTAAAAGTGACTATATGTTTCTGTCAACAAAAACTCTAGCAAAATTTATAGGAATAAGCACTTTCACTGTTTTAAACTTGCACTCTGTTGATCAGCCGGCAACATTGAATCATAGATTGCACCTTATTCGAGCCATAATTAAGAAGTATATAAATGTCAGAATGCATCACGAGTCTATCATGGAAAATACGGGGAAGGGAACAGAAAGGCAAAGATTTAAAAAAATAGTTTTATTTAAAGGACAATAATTGTAATGTTATACACAAAAATATCCAAACTTTTTCGTCTTTTATTTTCGGCTTTTAAAATATTCTAATACTTAATTATTATAACAATAATATCATATAACAAAATTAAATTGTTTATAACTTCAACTAAAGCTCTTTGAGATTAATTTGTTTTACTTACGTTTTCTTTGTTACCTGTAAAATATCATCGCAAAAAGGAAATTGTTATATGTATCTGCTTGCAACTGAGTTATAACCAACTACGATAAAAAGTGATAAAAAATCATGTATGCATACCTATACAAAGTTATGTCGTCGACCTATGCAAGGCAGTAGTCACGCACAATACAGAAATTCTCGATATTGTAGGGTTAATATTAAATAGTAAAAGGACCCAATAATAGTACAAGTCGGTTGACCTTAAAATAAAATTACGGTATTTTCGCCTAGTTTTATTAAGATACAACACACTATGAAAAAATGGAAAATTGTATAATTATATTACGAAATCCGACCCTGGTTACGTCGTGTTACGACGTTTGAATTATGACAGATGCGCTACTTTTTCTTGTATGAAAATGTTATGAGTAAATTATTTATATGGGCCTATCCTTACGCTAGTAATATATAAGTCAATGACTTTAACAGCGTAGCGATTTAAGGAGTTTACAAGTTGGTTTAAGTGAGAAAAAAAGTGTTTTGTGAGCTTAAGATTGGTGAATCTTGTTTAGTTCAGTTCTTAGAACAATTAAAATTTTTATCTAAATGTGTTTAAAAGTCATAAATATTATTGTATAACCTAAAAATTCGTTATCTTCCTTTCTCACTCGAGGCCACGCCGGTCATTAGTCTATAGGTTTCTCTGTCTACGATCTATTCATACGTTACAGAGTATGATTAGGTATGGTTCGATTTACTTTGCAACGAAATGATGGATCGTGCACAACATTTAATCCATCCGCTAAAATGTTTAGTTTATTTAATGCAATATGTATGTTTTCAAAAAATCAGAGAAAAATGAACTCATATTGAATGTTTTGTGTATAAATTGCTATTTATCTATGCAAAGAATATATTTATAATTTACTTATTATCATTAATTTATTAGTTACTAATTATTATTATAATTGATAGAATCAGGCACCACTTTGCGAAAATCCATTATAATAAAGATATTAATAGTTATTTTTAACCATCCACTAAATTAAATAAAAAGATGTGTCTTCCCTAGTCTGAAGATCATTTTCCGCCCTGCCTCAATTATAATTTAATAATAATTTATTTTATTTTGATAAACTGTACAAATTATTCCAATAAGTCTTAACTTAAAAATAGTCTACAATAAAATAAATACTAATTGTACAATATAATTTTTGTATAATAATATAATACAAAAAATAATAATAATTGCGTGCACTAATCCCGTCACCATCAATCCCAGCAACACTACTCCCAACGCCACTACTCCTAACATCACTAATCTAGGAAAGACACACCATCGATGATAATACATCAATATCATCAAAATAATCGGATAATATGACGACAATACAGTATTTTCGTCGATGGTGTGTCTTTCCTAGAATAGTGGTGTTGGAATTGGTGGTGACAGGATTAGTACACGCAATTGAGGGAGGGTGGGACTTGCTCTTCAAACTAGGGAAGACACATAATTTTATTTAATTTAGCGGATGGTTGCAAAATAACTATTAATATCTTTATAATTATTATTAATCTATTATTTATTAATAATTATTGGTTATTATTAACTTATTATTATTAATTTATTATTTATATTTGTTTTAATATTTTTTTAGGTAGATTTTCATTTAATTGTTATGATTTTAGGTTGGTGATTTAAACTTTAGGGGTAATTTTTTTTTAGAGTTGGGAACACTGAGCCTGTTGTCAAATGTCACTAATTGTTAATGTCAATAGTTATTGTCACAACAGCAGGTGATTTAATCAAGTTAAAGTTAAAAATTAAAATAAAATATTTATTTTGAATTAAAATGCTATATTCTGTTATTATATTAATAACCTTTTCACAACTTGCAGCAGAACAAAATGTCGAACACGGTTTCTGTGATATTTCATCTGACTCTTGTGAAAATATAAAGTCGAACCAAAAGTTTTTGTTTTATGACGTTAATCCTCCAGAAGGCTTTAATTTACGACGAGATGTCTATATGAGGTTTGCAATAATGTTGGCTGAATCCCAAAATCTTGGTAAAAGACTCAATTGGCGTCTCATTTTACCGCCATGGCATCGATTGTATCACTGGAAGTCTGAGACTTCTGCAAGCACACCACTTCCATGGAGCATGTTTTTTGATATTGATTCTCTGAAATCATATGCTCCGGTTATGGAGCTTCACGAAGTATTTTCCAAAACGACGGATGAGTTGCTAGAAATCGATCGTCTTTACGTTTTGCATAACTTCAAGGATGCTTTCGAAAATGGTGTGTTTAATGAAAAATGGGAGGTCATAGAAGATTGTAATTATGTTGATCTTTTTTGGGGTTACAGAAATGTCACTGCGAAAGCGATAGTTTGTGTAAATTTTCAAGGGAAAATATCAAAGCTATGGGAGTTGGTAGCTCTACATCCATTGGATAGAAGTGTCATGTTTTCACATGGTGAAATACCATTACATGACTCTTACGGCACAAAGTCGTACTGGAACTGCAGAAAAAGTATGAAGTTTAGTAAGGATTTAGTTAGAACTGCTAGAAATTTTATATCAAAATTCTTAAGCTGTAAGACAGAGATGTGTACAACTTACATAAGTATACACTGGAGAAGGCAAGATTTTGCCCGTAGCAGAAGACGGGATATCCCATCACTACAAGGCACAATCAAACAAATACATAAAGCTATAGAAGACTATATCCCAAATGTAAAAAATGTATTTATTGCATCTGATGCATCCACTAATGAAATTAAGGAGTTGGAAAAGGGACTCCAAAGTTTAGGATATAAAGTATATTTTTATTTACCTAGTAAATCAGACTTGGTTCGCTATAAAGATGGTGGTGTAGCAATTATTGATCAAATAATATGCTCACATGCAGCTTACTTTATCGGCACACATGAGAGCACTTTCACTTTCAGGATACAAGAAGAACGGGAAATACTCGGCTTCAACAGCAGCACAACATTTAACAGGCTGTGTCCTGATACTGGAAAATGTGAGAAACCTTCAAAATGGACAATAGTCAACTGAATTTTAAAGAAGTAGCTAGTTGTAGAACATCAGATGAAAAATTGAATGGCAAAATGAGTTTCTATTTTCTTCTTGGTTACATTTATACATAGTCGCATGTTGTTATGAAACTCTTAGGACCCATTTTTTTTGTAGTACTTATAAAAAAAAAAGTGATAGACACAATGTGTACATCATGTATTTTTCTTCAAGTCCGAAGTGTAGAAACTACGAACAAAGGAAATTACAAATTAAGAGAATATAATGAACATATTTTATATGTGCCATATAATTTTACTTACTTTGTTAAGACATAGTGATTTTTAGTCATGTAAAATAAAAATGTTTTTATTAATGGGAAAATTTTATTTATTCCTACTTACAGCCTATCAAAGTCCATTGCTGATGTCCATCGCTGTGGATTTTGCCTTAATTAATTAAGAGGCGGGTTGGCTACAGCAGTTTTTTTTTTTTAAATTATTTTCAGTGTCAAGAATATACTGCTCATCTCATGCTGCTAATCTTTGTAGTAGAGCTACGCTGCAGTTATATTAGTAGTATAGTTGTAGCACAAATGGGTCCGCTCAACCAGGGAAGGTACCAAGCTCTCACAGAATACCAACGTAAAATAGTAGCTTAATGCTGCTGTGTTTCGTGTGGTGAGTGTAGTGAACCGGGAACCCTTTTTACTCGAAATGAGGCATGCCATCTTAGTTCTCATGGATGAAAACGCATCTGCATTTTGATTCGTAATCGAGGATAGATGTAGATGTCTATGGGCCACAGCACCACTTACCATGAGGTGGTCTGTGTGCTCGTTTGTCACCCTATCCAACGACAATAAAGATTTATGTTAGACATACTTAATGCTGCTGTGTTTCTAATGGTAAGAGATAAGTTACTAAACTCTATGTTGATGAGAATAGGAAACTTCTGAACAAAACACAACTACTACCCCAATTTTAATATTTTCTTATAGACATGCTGCACCAGCCCAGCGGCACCGCACATACACATTTTAATGTCTTACAGTTCATTACATTCGCTCATGGTGTCCTTATCAACTCAGTTCAGGAACGTCGATTGTTGTGCTTTTCTTTAAGCTTACGTTATAATGGCATCATATTTATTAGTCAAGGCCCAGAGTGGCTAATTGACCATTTTACGAAACTTCAATTTTATTTTAATTAAATGTTTTCCAGTAACGTATCTATTTATTTATTTATTTAAAAGCATTCTCTGCCAGTCGACCTTAGGGCAGTGATGGAACTACGAAGGCGGTTACAAAGGAATTAAATAAAAATATACATCATCATCATCATCATTACAGCCCTTTACAAGTCCACTGCTGAACATAGGCCTCCCCCAAGGTATGCCACAAAGCACGGTCCTGAGCCACCTGCATCCATCGACTTCCTGCATGTCTTAACAGGTCGTCACTCAATCTAGTGGGGGGTCGCCCTACACTTCGTCTACCCGTACGAGGCTGCCACTCGAGAACCTTTTTTCCCCAACGGTTGTCGGTTCTTCGAGCTATATGGCCGGCCCATTGCCACTTCAGCTTACTAATCCGTTGGGGTATGTCGGTCACTCTGGTTCTACTGCGGATATCCTTATTTCTAAGTTTATCACGCAGAGAAACTCCGAGCATAGCCCTCTCCATAGCTCGCTGAGCGACTTTGAGCGTCCTCACACGGCCAGCTTGAAGGAACACGTCTCAGTTCCATATGTCATCACTGGCAACACACACTGGTTGTACAACTTAGTTTTCAGGTTTTGAGGTATACCTGACGAGAAGATGCGTTGTAATTTCCTGAACGCTGCCCAGCCGAATTGAATCCGTCGATTGACCTCTCGGTCGAAGTTGGACTTACCTAGCCGGACTATTTGTCCCAAGTAAACGTACTCGTCAACAACTTCGAGCTTAGTGCTCCCAACAACTACCGGCATAGGTGTGAAATGGACATTAAACATGATCTTTGTTTTGTCCATGTTCATCTTAAGACCTATCCGTTGGGAGGCACTATCGAGGTTATTGAGCATAGTGCTTAAGTCCTTCAGCGATTCTGCCATAAGGACTATATCGTCGGCAAATCGAAGGTGAGTGATGTACTCGCCATTGATGTTAATACCGTATCCTTTCCAGTCCAGTAGCTTGAAAACGTCTTCCAATGCAGCGGTGAAGAGTTTCGGGGAAATAACGTCACCCTGTCTTACACCTTTCTGCAGTTGGATAGGTTTCGTACTCTGGTTCTGTACTCGGATAGCCATCGTAGCCCTACTGTACAAACACTTCAGCACTTCGATATACCGACAGTCAACTTGGCACCGCTGAAGAGACTGTAGCACCGCCAAAATTTCGACGAAATCAAAGGCTTTCTCATAGTCCACATACGCCAGACAAAGTGGCAGATTGTACTCTTCGGACTTCTGTACAATTTGCCGAAGGGTATGTATGTGGTCTATGGTACTAAAGCCTTTTCGGAAACCGGCTTGTTCGGGAGGCTGGAAGTCGTCAAGTCTGCGTGCGAGACCATTCGTAATGACTCTCGAAAACAGCACGTAGACGCGGCTCAGAAGGGATATCGGTCTGTAGTTCTTCAAGAGGGCGTTGTCACCTTTCTTGAAGAACAAGACCACCGCACTTCTGCTCCACGCCTCCGGAGTAGTGCCACCACGGAGGACGGAATTAAAGAGCTTCTGAAGGACTTCAAGTACCGGTGTTCCACCCGCTTTCAGAATCTCCGCTGTGATTCCATCCTCGCCCGGGGACTTGCCGTTTTTAAGGTGCTGGAGAGCCATTCTAATCTCGCTCAGACTGACGTCCGGGATATCATCGGAATAGTGTCGGATAAGACCCGCTCTTGGATCGTTACTCACACTTGCGTGTGGCTCCAACGACGATGTGTACAGCTGCCCATAGAACCTCTCAATCTCACTCAGAATCTCAGGTGTCCCGGAAACGATGCTGCCACACTCAGTCTTCAGCTTTGACAGTTGGCTCTTACTGGCAGACAGATCTCTGGCAAAGACTTTGGAGCCCTGGTTCCGCTCAATCGCTTCTTCAATACGAGCAGTATTAAATTTGCGTAAGTCTCGCCGCATGCATTTGGAGGTCTGTCTGTTCAGTTGCCTGTATGCTGTCAAATCTGTTGACGATTGCAGCCTCATCTCCCGTCTAACAGCCATGAGATTAAGAGTGTGATCGGAGAGCTTTTGTGTTCTTCTGCGGCCGGACTTGCAGAACTTAGCTCCAACCGCATGGACAGTTTCCACGAGCTTGTCATTCATATCGTCCATTGCATTGCAATCTTCTAGGCACTGAAATCGGTTACGTAACTCGAGCTGAAAGGTTTCGGGATTCTGGATTAAGCACGAGGAGGCCGGAGCGTTGACTTCATTAGACGAAACCTCTTCAATTTAACGTTTAGATTTAGTGTGCCTGTAACCATTCGGTGATCGCTGCCAGTTTTCATCCTTGCTATCACTGAGACATCACTGAACAGTTGGCGTCTGGTCGTCATAATGAAGTCAATCTCATTTTTTGTTGAACCGTCGGGGCTCGACCAGGTCCATTTCCTGTGGAGCCGCTTCTGGAAGAAAGAGTTCATCATAAAGAGTCCCTCTTTCTCCATAAAGTCGGCCAGCTGCTGGCCCCTACGGTTCCGTTGCCCTACTCCAAATTTCCCTACCTTCAGCTTACCGCTTTCTCTTGTGCCTAGTTTTGCGTTGAAGTCTCCCACTGAACACTGTGTAGTGGGTTTTGGAGGAATGCATGGCTCTGGAAATATCCTCATACATTTCCTCCACCTCCTCATCGGGATGTGCCGAGGTTGGTGCGTAAACCTGTATGACCTTCAGCGAACACCGTTTGGTGATTCTGAGTATCAGGTACGCGACCCTCGTTGACACACTCTCAATCTTTACAACGTTGTTGACGAGAGACTTGTGGACGATAAATCCGACACCTCCTTGGGACGGATTGTCGCCCTCCCGGTGATAGAACAAGTTGCCGGACTCGAGGATTACCGTGTCCTCCTCCTCTCTTGTCTACCTCTTCTTCCAACTCCAGTATCTTCTCGTCAGTCCTCAGGGTGCGTGCGTTATATGTTGCCAGGTCGAGTCGTCGTAGGTGGCAACCGAACCTCCACCGGAGATTCTTAGCACCCCCTGCCCCGCCGTTACCATGGTCGCCACCGTAGCCAGGAATAGCGGGGCCGCCGGGGACTGAGGGCCGTTGCCATAGTTGCCACGCTTGGCAAGTGGGTTGGCAACCGCAGGTTTTTATTACATCATTGCTGTTATCAGGAAGATGCTGCTGCCCATCTCCTGCCTGTCTCCCTCTGTCGCCTCTTACGACATCCACCCAAATAAAAATATACATATATATATATATATATATATATATATATATATATATATATATAAGATATGTTAAGACACATTATATACTGATAGAACTAATATACAGAGATTACAACTATAACGAGGACGGAGCTTAGCAGTTATAAAGCAATTTTATAAAATGAACCCGAACATTCTTCTTAGATGTTTGTTTGCATAGGTTGTCTTAATTTTTCAGGCAGGTCATTCCATAGACGGCTTGGACAGCAAACGATAAAGATATGAAACTCGAACGGTGAAGGGGTATAAAGAGAGTAAGAGTCTCCGATGAACGAAGCTGTCTGTCATGAGTGTCGCGCAGGAACTGAAACTTATGTTTCAGATAATTCGGATAATGATTATCAATTAAAATAGAAAAAACTATATTAAGTATCCAAATGTGTCTTCGCTGACGAATTGGAAGCCATTTCAGCTGAGTGCGGAATGAGGATACATGATCAAACTCGCGAAGACGAAAACTAAAACGGATACAGTTATTGACGAGACGACCCAGCTTTTCAAGGAAAACCTTATTAAGATCAGGAAACATACATCAGCATAGTCGATAATGGGCAAAATAAGAGACTGCACCAGAGTTATCTTTACCTTGACAGGAAGAAAGTTTCTAAGACGGTTTTAAGCACTGAGCTTAGCAAAAACGGAACCACTGATATTCTTAATTTGGGTGGACCAATATAAGTTTGTGTCAAAGTAGACACCTAGATTTTTACGCAATTATAATACGGTATGATAGAATCATCAAACGTGAAAGGCGGAACGCACCTGACGTCAAGCTTACACAATTGTCGAGCACTACCAATTATTATAGCTTGGCATTTATTGGGGTTCACACTAATACCAAACTTGCGAGACCAATTGTGGAGATTCATTAAATACATATAAGTCTGGAAATAGCGTCACATAAAGAGTTGACGTCTGCTTGAGTATATATTTGCAGGTCATCAGCGTAAAGATGGTAAGAGCAGCTGAGTTGAGAAGAGAGATAGTTAATAAAAATGGAGAACAGAAGTAGAGATTATATTCCACCCTGTGGTACGCCAGTGGAGAGTTGACACCAGTCAGATATGTCACGGCCATTAACGAGAGCTTGCTGACGGCCACGAATTTTGGAAGTAAACCAGTCAATAGCGGTTGAGGAAAATTTGAGATTTTGAAGCAAAGCAAGGAGGATATCATGGTCAACCATATTGAACGCATTTGTGAAATCAATCAATACTAGTAGTGTGACCTTTCTGTTCTCCATGCTCTCCCGAATGTCATCTGTGACTTTTAGAAGTGCTGTGGTTGTGCTGTGTCCAGGCCGAAAGCCTAATTGAAAATGAGATAACAAGTTATTTCTACAAATAAAGGCAGATAATTGTTGATGAACCACAGATTTAAGAAGTTTTGATAAAAATGGTAAGATAGAAATAGGTCTATAGTTGTTTAGTTGATAAGGAGTTGTTTAGTTGATAGAACGACGAGTGAACGCAGGAAATAGAGTAAATGGGGCCCTACAATATATTGTGAATAATCAAAAAAGGCACGTACGGCAATTCACAATGCTGTGTTGGTCCCTACTTTAACGTATGGTAGTGAAAGTTAGATGTGGCAGAAGAAGCACGAGAGTAGAATAAACACAGTAGAAATGCGGTCGTTAAGGAATATGTTAGGGCTGAATCTGAATGACAGGGTGAGAAATTGTGTGATAGAAGTGTGTGGTTTGCAAGATGATGTTGTGACCAGGATTAGGAAAGGAATGCTTCGGTGGTTTGGTCATGCGGAAGGAATTAATGAGGAAAGAGTGACAAAGAAAATGTATGTTGCAGAAGTGAATGGCAGAGTCGGAAAGGGACGTCCTAGGCGAAAATTTATTGACTAAATTAGAAATGTATTGAAAAGGCGCCAAATTAGGAGTACCCTTAACCGACGAGCATGTATGCGTAGGTATGTGGATGTGAAGGAGGTGAGAGAGGTCTGTCAGGATCGTGCCAAGTGGAGGTCTGTAGTCTCTACCTAACCCCTATGGGTGACAGGCGTGAGTGTTTATGTATGTTTTGTTTATTTGAGTGGGGTTTGCAATTTTTGGAAGGGGGATGATATATCTAAGCTTTACGCCAAGAAGCATTTATAGATGATAATAACCCCTGGGAAGGGAAGATCGCTACCAAGCTATTTCTAATTTGTCTTGTGTTGTTTATTGTAAACATTATTGTAAGCTATTATTGAAAAAAAAAATAGTCCCGCTGGGTTTCTTGCTGGTTCTTCCCAGGACAGAGGTTTTTTTGCGAACCAGTGGTAAATGAAAAAAGTGACTTTCAATAAGTATTGTTATAATCTACATTGAACAAAAAAGTTTCTGTTTCTGTTTCTGCAGGATAGACCCAAGGCAACAGAGAAAAATTAATTATGTGAGTTACGACTGGGAGGAAGTATTCGAGAACAGAAGAGATCATGAGGCGACTCAAATTATCACAGCTCACTGTTTTGGATTTAATAGAAACAAAAGTTTTACGAACTTCGTCAACAGAGACATACGAGAAAGAAAATGGTTCGTGTTGAGATTAGGCCAAGGAAGTAATTTCTGAAATTGTAGCGGCCTTAATAGTAGGATAATGTAGAACCGGCTGAAAAATGGGAATTAAGGTCATTAAGAGGAAAAGAAATTTTATGATTTTTTTCAGAGCGCTTACCAATACCAAGAGATTTAATTTATAATTTTTTTTTTAAATTTATAATATTAAATTTTAAGAGAAACTTCCATATATCGGCCGTAGAAGAGTTTGAAATATTATCATGGAAATAGCAACGTTTCGCAGCCCTTACCATGTGATTACAGCGATAGCGAGCCACTTCATACAAACACCAGTTGTCATCACATCTGTCACGCTTGAATTTTCTAAAAGCCCTGTCACGTGGAGTCATCGCCATGCGAACTCTTCACGTAATCCACGGAGCTGGTGGTCGCTTAACTCCAATAGCTTGTACCGGCGCATGGACGTCAAACAGTTTCAGAGTTAAATCAGTGAAAATTGAAATTTTATCGTCCACTGACGTACCATACACCGGAGAAAAATCTATCGACGACGCATAATTTTCTAAATAAACAAGATCCATTCTGGCAAAGTTTCGTACCCAGATAGTGTCTGGCTTAGATTTAGATGTAATGAATATACTAAACCAAGAACCCAGATCCCAACGCATATCTAATATCTATACTATAGTTACTAGAAAATGAAGGTCCTAAAAAATTGAAAATAATAGTATGAAACTGTAGATAACAAACTGTAACACGCTATTTTACCCCCTCGGGAGTTGAATTTTCTGAAATACTTTCTAAGTGGGTTATTTCGTCGAGAAAAGAGTATTTATGTCAAATTTTAAGTCAATCGGGCGTATAATCTAAAGATCTCTTGACGAGTGATAGAATCTGTGGCACTCGTATTTTACTAATATGAGTAGGTATATCCAAATATAAAGATTATATTATGATAAATGACCTAAAAAAATCCGTTTTTATTATTCCTAAGTAATGTATTAAATGTAATTATTATTCGTATCGAAGAGTTAACGCAATAAAAGAATTATTAATCAGCTCAGCTTAGCAATGAAGAAAACCATCGTGCGGAGACCTGCATGTCTGAGGATTGAAATATTTCAAGGAATAAATGAGAGGTCCTCCAACATTCACTGGGGCAGGGCGTGGGACTCATCGCTTCACAATCCTTAGGAAATTAGAGGAGTCCTCTGCCCAGCCGTAGGACGTACATGCTATTGTTTTAACTTTTTTGTTATAAATAAAACAATATGTTTATATCTTCCTTATATAAAAAAATCAATTGCCGTGCCTTTGTCTCGCGAAAATTCGAAAATAGCTCGCAATTTTTTGGTGCGTTTGAGTGGGTTTGGTGTGTTGTTACATATGGGTGGGTGGGTTACATGGTAGGTTGAGATAAACAATCTGACCCGGTAGGTGGTGCTGTTGCAAAGATCCAGAAATCAGCCGCATAATCACTACGTTATACTTTTATCTACTCTTACTAATCCTAATCTGAGGTGGAGTGCAGTGAGATTTGAACCACAGCGTATCTTTTACACGTACGGGTGTAGAATGATCCAAAACTTACCTATGTAGTGGATATTTCATTCCACAAGTTATAAAGTAATTTAAGTAATTTTGAGATGGATCTGATGATGTCGATGGGCAGATTTTGTTTATTAAAGACACGACTTCAGGCACAAGATTGTTCCGATACTTGATTATGTATTCCCGAGAAGACTTAGCGGTCAGCCGCCGTAGAGTCTACATCACCTGAAGATGCCTCGTGTAGAGGCGAAACACGTGTCGTATTATCGTCGATGGTGTGTCTTACCTTGAATAGTGGTGTTGGGAGTAGTGGTGCTGGGACTAGTGGTGACGGAGTTAGTGCATGCAATTGAGGGAGGGCGGGAGGTACTCTTCAATCCAGGTAAGACACATCATTGTATTTATTTAGCGGAAGGTTGCAAAGAAATTTATATTTTTATTTTTTATTAAATTTTATTCTGTACATAAGCGATGCTTGCAAACGCAAGCTCAGCGCCCCCTCGAACCTTACACCCTAGGCTCCAGCCTAGTTAGTCTGTGGGTAAATCAGGCTCTACCAATAGGTTAGTGAATCAAAATTATTCGAATTTACTTAATTAAAAAGTTTGGAAGCGTTGCGTCACATTGGGAAGTTTTTAAATAATACTTCGCAATGTGACGCAAGAAAAATCTATAAAAATGAATAAGCCTATTCCCCTATTTCCTAATGAAATGAAGATAAGGCTTAAAGGACTAGCATCCAAGACAAAAATCTCAATAAAAAAGTACTACCAATACCGTAGACAGAGAAACACAATACTTATCGTCAGGTATATATAATGTACTCTGTGCTTATCGTAGACAGAGTAGGTTTCTCTGTCTATGCCTATTACCTACCAACCATAGATTACTGACTATGTACTAGAGAAACTTAAATGAACACATGTGTACTTGCTACATATTTATTTATCTATGGTAAGCATCCTATTAACGAACCACAGAGTACTTTCTAATATACTGAAATAACGAACGCCGCTTTCATGCGAGTGTTTTGATTTGTAACAGCAGTGAAAAATGCGATAAATCTAAAACATTCGAAGTGTTTATAAACATTTTGTAAAAATCGTGGCAGAATTATTCAGAGTCTGACTTAATATTTCAGTGTTCGTCTTAGAAAATGGAGCATAATTCAACGAATTTCCCACGAAACGGTAAGGATACGAGATTAACATTATTAATTTTATTAAAAATTTCAATGAAAACAAAATAATAACGTATATAGTAAACATAAGTAATAATCCATATACTCTTGATCGTGTTTGATTTAAATTTACATGTGTTCGACTAAATATTAGTACGAAAATATTAATAATGGTTTGTCGGCGTTGAAGGCGTGGTAACTTATAGGTGGCCTGGCCTTTGAGGTTTCCTCGAACCTGAACTTTGGGTGGTTCATTGAGTCCAAGGTCATAGCAGCTGCTAGGAAGTCAGGTGTCCTTGCAGAAGAACGGCGGACTGTTGCTTGGTGCTACAAACTGCCACCTAGCCCATTTGGTCTCAACAGAAAAGTGTGCTGGGAGGCTTATTAACAATACCAATATGGTTAGAAGAACCAGTCTTACCAGTTGGAGGACTGGTGCAAGTAGCCAGGCTTTCTGTGTTTAAAAGGATACTCTATTTACCATCAGGTGGGATATAACCCTTACAGCACGACAAAAAATATTATAATTAATAATGAAACCATGCCATGCAGTTTTACATTTATGGTCTAAGGGTTCCTAAAAAATAGTGAAAAAAAAACGTATTCCTCCAGGACCCCCCAAATCACCGTCGCACGAATGTGCGCTGTCGTGCTCAACTGTGCCAACGCAACTTTGTGCGTTCGAGGGAAATTAAATGAAAAACCATACTTTTAGATAGATAGATACAAAATTATTTATTGCACTCAAACAAAACAATTTGGTACAAAGGCGAACTTAATGCCGAAAAGGCATTCTCTGCCAGCTAACCTTTTGTAGTGTGGTGAGAGCTATGGGTAGAGCCGCGAGAGAAAGAAAAACTAACTTATTTATTCATACTATTCAAAACGCATTATATAATATTATGTGTATGTTAGTTTATACATATATACACTTATACACATACATATATATATATATATATATATATATATATATATATATATATGCATACATATATATCTAAATAAAATATATACTAAACCAATAAAGCATACAATATAGTATACGAAATTATAATAAACATAATAAAATTAATCAAGTAATTTTAAATAATATGCCTCAAGCTTACGTTTAAATGTATTTATTGAAGGAGCATCTTTTAAATTCACGTGGAAGGTTATTTCAAAGTGTAATTGATGATACCGTGAAGGAATCTGAATAGTATGCAGATTTATGCATCGGGATAGTTAGAGTTTTGTTGGTCATCGAACGGGATAAGCTTAAATATGAAAAACGCTCTTTTAGATAAACTGGGGAACAAGGATTGTGAAGAATACCATACAAAGGGGTTAGAAGGTGTGTGTTCCGGCGAAAACGGATGTCGAGCCACTTAAGTCTTGAGCGAAATTGTGATATGTCTGAGGAATAAATTTTTGCCAAAGCTTTAATGAATGCATAGTTCCAAAAATATGTCTCCTGACCTCATTAACCTGTAGCACCCAACTTAGATCGTCAGCCAAAATTAAGCCAAGGTTCTTAACCTGCCTAACATATTCTAAATCTACACCGTTTAGTGTAACCTTAGGTAGGTATTGATAGTCAAGTCGACATGTAATTTTTCTGCTCCCTTTGATTATAACCTGTGTTTTGGCAGGATTTAATATTAGTCCATGACATCTTGCCCACTGATGAACTGCAGCAAGATCAGAATTCATTCTGTCAACAGATGAATTTAGGTCATTTAAACTAAAATGCTGATGATAGTTCATCGATGGAATAGAATGATACAGCTGGACATCATCTGCGTACAGGTGATACTTGCTGAAATTTATTACGGAAACAAATGCATTGATAAACACAGAAAAAGCAATGGAGATAAAACACCGCCTTGAGCAACACCGGCAACAATGTTACACCAATCAGAAAACTTATCATCAATACGTATGCATTGCCGGCGTCCCCGAAGATAGGAACTGAACCATTGTAGAACTGAAGATGTTAAATTCAAAGATTTCAAAATTGCTAACAGGATGTCATAGTCAACACAGTTAAAGGCGTTACTGAAGTCCAGAAGGACAAGAAGAGTGAGTTGACGATTATCCATCGCGAAGCGGATATCATCAGTTATTTTAATTAAGGCTGTGGAAGTACTGTGCAGAGATCGGAAACCAGACTGATAAGGATTAAAGAGGTTGTGTTTGTTTAGAAATTTTGAGAGTTGGCCATGAGCAACCTTTTCAAGAATTTTGGAGAAGAAGGAGAGGATAGATATTGGCCTATAGTGGCTGAAATTAGTAGGAGAACTGTTTTTTGGGACAGGAATCAGGAACGCTTCTTTCCACTTGGTAGGGAAGGTACTATATCATTTGTAATGTAATCAGTCTTTTTAAGGACATTTATTATTGGGAACCTTTATTCTTAATTAAGAAGAAGAGAACTATAATTATTTGTTCTCAACCTGTATTTAAGTACTTAATATTACTTGGGAGCAACAAAATTATTTTATCAACTAGTCAGTCAAAGTATTCTTAGGTAAAACGAAGTTTTCAAAATGAAATTAAAATTCTCAAACAAAAACATTATCAATTCTCAAAAAAAAAAGAAATCTTAAATTAACCACTAATTGTAAGTACCAAGTTTCCATGGACAGCATTAAAAGTTACTTAGAGTGATACTCCAATTTTGCTTTCGTAGTATACACAAGTATACATCACACTTTATGCATCATACTTTTGTAGTAGAAGTGCAACTCTCCATCCTGCATTTTCTGCCTCTTTTAAGGTTATCTAAGACTGGCATGTGATCAAACTTGTCAAATCGTTTGTCAAATGAAGGAGCAACAGATGGCCTGTATCTTTTAGACGGTTTTTCCTCTGGTTCTATCTGCAACTCTTGCGAGGTTGTTGGTTCATTATTATTTTCAAACTGTCGAGACTGATAATTAGGTATACTGTTGATGAGTGCGTCTGCAAGATCTACCCTAAACCAAAGTAGATTTTTGCCTTTGGTTTTGTTAGAAGCGCAGTCTCTGTGGTACTTTCGCCAAGCATTTACAACTGCTAGATCTAAAAAGTACACCATCGCCTTAACTATCCACTTTCTGGTCTTTTGGTATGTCCTATTGTATCCTAAGAGTTGGTATAGGATGTCAACTCCCCCCATATTTTTATTGTAATTCAAAACAATATGTGGGGCACTGACGTCGACATATTGTTTGGTGTTCTTACACCATCTCGGAATATAACTTGTATTGTTTCCACCTGTGCAGTTCGATGCCATAAGAACACCCTTGTTGTCTTTCCACTTAACAAGTTCAACATCCTTGGGAGTATATTGCACCACATCACCACGCTGTAAACCTTTGTCACTCTTGAGATCCAGTTTTTTGTGATCTGGTTTTCGGTTCAGCATGATAATGCCTGTACCATGTAGATTAATCTCCTGAAGTCGGTTTAACGGAGGTATTGTATTAAAATACCGATCAAAGTAAAGGCAACTATTTGGTGGAACATTTTTGGCTAGACCTAGAATTACTCTGCTGGCCCCTCGCCAAAGGATCGATCTATCTTCAAAAACAGGATTATTTGGTTAGTATATTTCGAAATCCAGCATGAGACCATCGCTGGTAGTAAGAACATAATTTTAAGTCCTAGCGGTCTAGGCTTATTTTTGACAACTATCTTGAGATGGCATTTTCCTGCAAACGGTATAATCTGTTCGTGGATGGAATAGAATCCGGGAACACGTTCAAGCTTCTTGCAGGTATTTTTAACAGCGTTAATCGCTGGTAGTACCATAGAAAGAGGGTTTGTATTTCCCTCTGGAGCATCCTCCGTATCCACCACATGCATATTGTTACGCAGCAAAAAAAAACCGTTCGCCTGGCATTTTTTCGGCAATGATGTCCAGTCTCATACCCGATTGCCAATACATGTGTATGTATACGTGTAAACGGTATACAACCCATAATCAGAAAAATGCCAAACAATTTGCGCATTTCCTGCTTATTTGTATTCAAAACTATTCCTTTTTTGCGCAAAGCGTAAATATTGGTGCAGGAGGCCATATTTTCGAAAAAAAAATTCGTTAAAACACTCTTCAAAATATTGTAGTGGGGTTTTAATATCTTGAGCTGGGAGGCTAGTACTGTTGTACTCATGAGTTTTGTCATTAAATTCAGTTCTTCTCCACAGTCTTGGCCGTTGTTTTTCGCGGATGTTTCTGGCCGTATTAGAACTACGTGTAGTCGGGATATTCTCGCGATTATTTCGTGCAATTTGAGCCATAGGTACATCAATTTCTGGATCAGACTCATTTTCAGCATTTGGTAATTCCTGATCAGGTATATCTTAATCCAATAATCGACGAACTTCGATTCTGGGCTCGGCTTCCTCGTCTGATATATCTAAGTCTGACTGGGACCAAAAGCTCAAAGACCAACTCCGAATCTATAGGCCGTTCTGCAAAGAAAAAAGGTATCAAAAATAACAAGGTGACTTTGGACTAAAAGGAGTAGTTGAGCACGACAACGCACGTTCGTGCGTTAAGATTTTCACGACGGGTTTTGCTTCGAATTTCAGTAAATTTGCACGATATTCTTTTATGAAACTGTAGCTAAGCTTTCCATCTTAAAAATAAAGAATCAATTAACGTAAATATAGCAAAATAAATACAAAAACAAAACACTTACTGCGGCCGTGGTCGTCCACGAAAAAACCATCCATCTCGCACAAGTCACCACGGGTCACTGTCACGAAGTTGCCGCGAGTTTTAATTTTTGGCGGCTTGCTAGGTTAACGCACAAATGATCGAGACGGTTTTGGAGCGGTAAAATGAAATATTTAAACTCCAGGAATTTATTTTTTATGAACGCACGATTGGTTAATACAGTGCTGTAAGGGATAATCAAGCACTGGCTTTAGCTTAAGAAAAAGCCTTTTATATTTAATTTTGATATTGGGCAAACTGTGTTCAATCTGCGGCAACACCAATGAAATTGTTAGTTGCAATGTTAAGTAATGTTTTTATACTTAGTAGCACGCTACAGCTGTGGGTGTAACACAAATGGGTCGGCTCGACCAGGGAAGGACCACACTCTCACAGAATACTAGCACAAAATAACAGCTTAATGGTGCTGTGTTTCGTATGGTGAGTGTAGAGAACCCGAGGCTCTTTTTACTGGAAACGAGGCATTCATCTTAGTCCTCACGGGTGACAACGCATCTGCATTTTGATTTGTACTAGAGGATAGATGTAGATGTCTATGGCCCATAGCAACCACTTACCATCAGGTGGACTGTGTGCTCATTTGTCACCCTATCCTATAAAATAAAAAAATTATAATAATACGACTAATAATAAGACTACATTACTGATGTTCGTATTTTATTTATATTGAAGTCTGTTGTCCAACATTTTTAATTTTACCACTTGTTTATAAAAATAATCTTATTTTTCCAAACTGCCATTGTAGGAGAAAAATATATTTGAAGTGTATGTATGTTTGTATGTATATTTTTTACTCTCTCTCTGTAGCCTAAACGGGGATGAATTTTTACATTAGAATTGTTCTTACATTTATCTTCATTGTGTAAGTGACATATTAAAGTTGAATTTTTCTCTTTTTAGTGAAGATTTTTTATGCATTTCTTCATTCTCTTGCTGAGGGCAGAGGAAATCTTTAACCAGTAGTAAATTAAATGAGAGAGAGACTTTCAATAAGTAATAGTTCCTTACGTATAAAATTGGTGTTTTGTACGGGAGGAATATAAAGTCAATTTTTTTTTTGTAAAATATATGTAATTAATGAAAGTATGCACCGTTGTTATCCATGCACTTTTGTCATCTCATAAGTAGTTCATAGATCCCTTTACTAAAAAAACCATGGGGATGAAAATCAATAAACTCTTTGAAGGCAATTTGGACTGCCGCATCTGAGTTGAGAATTTTTTTCCTTGTAAGAAGTTATCCAAATTCCGGAAGAAATAGTTATCTGTTGGAGCAAGGTGCAGGAAGTACAGTGAATGTCGCAGACATTCCAATTGTAGCTCATCTAACTTAGTGGTTGTTTGTTCCGCAGAGTGTGGTCTTGCGTTGTCGTGAAACAGTAGTGGCCGAGAGTGATTGACCAATCTCGGTTGTTTAGCAGCTAGTTCTTCCTTCATGGTTTGCAGTTGCTGAGAATAGATATCTGCCATTGTTCAGCCATTGCGCCGAGCGCTTCCGATTATCGTACAGTATCCACTTTTCACCACAAGTAATGATTCAATTTAGATTCCCTTCATTTTTGTGTCTGTTGAGCAAAGTAACACAGCAGTCAATGCGTGTTTGCAAGTTCGATTCACTCAATTCATGAGGTACCCATCATTCAAGTTTTTTTTACTTTCTTTACAATCTTTACGATTAATACAGTTTCATCATAAACCGAAGCCTGCAGCTATCTCTGAAGTGCTTCGTGATGGGTCCGCTCCCACAATAGCTTTTAATTCTTCATTTTCCACTTTGGTCTCCGGCCGTCCATGGGGTTGGTTCTGAAGGTCGGAATTTTAATAAACGAAAACGTTGAAACCAAAAACTATTATTTTGCGACACCAGCGCCGTACACATCATTAATCTTTCGAGATGTTTCTGCAGCACTGATGCCACGGTAAAACTCGTACTCGTAAATATATCGATATTTCATGTTTTCCATTGTGCGGTAATAAGCGACGCCAAAGGAAAAAATAATGAGGTAAAAACAAATGAATGGCTGTTTCCAAAACTCAAATGTTCCAGCTAAATGAATTTATAAATTTGAATTTGAAATTCTTAACCAAAGAGGAGATATTTCAGATCAAAGTACACAGAACAAAACAAACAACACAACAACAAAACAGACAAAACGCTAATTTCATATGTAAGGACCCAATATTATTTATAATCTATGTTGAATAGAAAAGTGTAGTTAATTACTGCTTTAACTATTGGGCTTGTTAACTTGTCCTTATTCTTATCTCAACATTAATGAGGGAAGCATTCATCTGGTGAAGATAAAACTGAATTTCCTAAAACAGGTCGCAATATGTTACATTTTATCTTGTTTGATAAAATATTATATCATTAACAAGTAACCTTTATGTTAGAATTAATAATTTTCTTTTATAGGATAGAGTGACAAAAGAGCACACAGTCCACCTGATGGTAAGTGGTTGCTGTGGCCCATAGACATATACATCTATCCTCGGTTAGTAACCTAAGATGGAATGCCTCGTTTCCAGTAAAAAGGCTCTCCAGTTCTCTGCGCTGGTATTCGGGGAGAGCGTGGTTCTTCCCCGGTCGAGCCGACCCATTCGTGCTACAACTATACTTCTAATATAACTGCAGCATGGCTCTACCACATATAAAAAAAATTGTAAACTTATTTGATTTTTTTTTCTTTTCAGATGCATTGGGCGATTGGGTGAGTGACTATTATTATTAAAACTTTGTGTATTTATTAAAATTGGTTAGGATTCAGTGTTAGCAATATGGTCTAAAGGGCATTATTATACAACTATGTGGTGTGATAATGGATAATAATATCAATGCTGTATTCTCGTTATAGATTCTTGCAATATTTCATCGATCCACAGTGTTATGTAAGAGCCCTAACACAATATATCTAGATTAGAAGATCAAAATTGTTAGAGGGGTGATATTTACCTACATACTAATCAAATTATTTGTTCTTATATTACATGTGTAATTTATTTTTTTATTTCAATTGAGTACTTATCTAAGACTAAGTCCTAAGTAAATAGATTGCGGGTGGGGCATGTGGTTTACCGACGCGCTTCCCAAATAAATTGAGCGGCGAGCACTCAGGGCATTGTAACATCTGTGATGTGTGTGATGGGAGAAAAGTGTGGCTTAAAGATGATGGGGACCAGGATTATGAAAGGAATCCTTCGGTGGTTTGGAAACGTAGAAAGATTGAATGAGGAAAGAGTGTCAAAGCATGTTAATGTAGCAAAAATTAATGGTAGAGTCGGCGAGGGACATCCTAAGTGGAAATTTAACGACCCAATTGTCGATATGTTAAAGATGGGTCCAATTTAGAGTATCCTTAACTGACGAGTATGTATTCGTAGATGGATGGATGTGAAAAAAGCGAAAGATTTGTGTCAGGAGTCGTATCAAACGGAAGTCTGTAGTCTCAGCCTACCACTCTGTGTTACAGGCGTGAGAGTTTAACATTATAGTTGGCTAGTTTTCTGCAGCTTTTAACGTTGAACATCTCAGTCGTGTGTTAATTTATGACTATATATATATATATATATATATATTAGAGATGGGCCGACTACGACATTGTTTTCTGCAGAGTTCGGCTGGTATCCGCAATCCCCATGGCGCTTCGTTTTCAGACGATTTGAATGATGGAGTCGTAACAGTTCATAAGAGTCTTCAGAGAGACTTTAATCCGAAACTGGAAATATATACATAACCAAAAGAAATAGGACGCTGCCAGAAAGAGCAGTGTCTCTGGTGTTGTTACACCACAATTTTGCCTCAAATTACAAATTTTAAAAAATTACAAATTATTTTAATTTTTTTATTGATAGGCAATTGTGATGTACAAAAGGTTATGAATTGTTTGTTACCCTTGTTAATGGACATTGAATCACTCACACTTTAAATCTAACTGTCCAATATTTTATTATAGTTCATAAAAGATAGCTTGATCTCTGCGACAGCTGTCAGTAAAAATCACGCCTATGAAGTCCTGAATTTTTTAGTAGTACAAACACGACAGTAACTGTCAGTGTCATACTTTATGGGCATGCCGACCTAATTAGTGCATGCCCATAAAGTATGACATTGACAGGTACTGTCTGTACTACTAAGAAACATCCATATCCAAGAAACGTCCATAATTACTACTACTCCATTCATTATGATAATACTCATATTGTTATTGTTTATTAGGAGTTATTTATTTTTTGTTAATTATATTTATGTCTTCTTAATTTAAGACCAATTATTTACCAAGGGAAAAGTTACTATACTTAGATTATCTATAAAAGTTCTTATTCCTATATTACAAATTGTAAGACTGATTCAAAATTAAAAATTATTAACAATGAAGGTTAAGATTTTGTTTCAATTATCCTGCAGATAATTTAATTTATGTGAAATATGAATAAAATAATAGGCCGAATAATCAGTGATTTTTTCCGACTAGTCGCTGATTACAAATATGGCGGGATAGTCGGCTTTTGCGTCTAATCGGCACATCAGTAATATATACGAGGGGAGGTCAAAAAGGTCGCGGAATAACAGTGAAGGATAATGAAATGAAACATTAAACTATTTTTCCTTTCCAATATATTCTCCCTTTATCCTAATACATTTATTAAATCTGTCAAATAACTTATTAATACCGTCTGAAAAAAAAACTTTGTATCGGGCGTCAAAATAGGCTGAAATTGCCGACTTCACTTCATCATCGTCGCCAAATTTTTCCCACACAGTTCTATCTTCATTTTTGGAAACAAATGATAGTCGCATGGGGCCTGGTCAGGGCCTGGTCTGGTAAGGTGGGTGGCGTGCTGTGACATATTTAGAAAAATTGTTTGAGATGTCTTTCCTTGTTTGGTGAGAAACTTATTGATGTCGGCGCGATATTCAATTTTCTCCATAGTGACTAATTTTTTCCCGATTGACTTGTTTACAAGTTGTAACTCAAAAGCTAATGACTCGACTAGTTTTTTTTGCGCCCGAATCAAAAAAGGGCTACCTTCCGGTAAATGGGGTAGGGAGGCGGTGAATGCTCATAGCATACCACGCAGCCGGCTGCGTGCTTATGTGGAGACTTTACCCACTAAACACTGCCTTTTGGGATTGGCTTAATGATCTAGCGAGAGATCTTTAAGCCGTAAACGGACGCGACCCTCCTTGGCTGTAAGGAGGGCGCAAGCGACGAGTAGCCGCTTAGAAAAATTACCCGATTAGGCTGAAACTTGATATATATATATATATATATATATATATATATATATATATATATATATACTAACAATGAGTCACTCAACAAATGCCTACCTGGATGTGCAAACTCACCCTCGCCAACTGCGCCATTCCGGGAACTTATTGACCTGCCCTCGTATATTTTTTCAGTGTTAATAACTAGTAACTAATAGCCAAAGAAGCATCAATCCGCAATAAAACTATAATTATACATAGTTTTTTTTTGCGGGTTCAGACTTCGTTTGACTTAATTGTACATTTTATTGAAATAATTATTAAATAATTAAAATTAGTTTGATTTATTGTACAATTATTTATTCTTAGAGTTCCGGCGTTAGTTCGTCCACTGACTTGGTGATGCCCGCCGCGATGATGCCCGGCGCGCAGTCATCGCCATTGAAACGGCAGTTGATTCGGCGCAGATGTGAGTGTCTTTTTAAAAATCAAAATTATAGTGTCGAACCGTGTAGTGGTGTAAGAATATCCATTACCACCCCCATATCGTCCCATGGAAATGGAAACAGGAAAAAATATCTAATCAAAATAATAAAAACTGCGGTGGTAAACTCTTGTCAAACGTGGCAACTGTGGCAAAATAACCCATGGGACAAAATCTGGAGGAGGCATATGTTTTTTATAGGATAGGGAGAAAAACGAGCACACAGTCCACCTGATGGTAAGTGATTGCTGTGACTCATAGACATCTACATCTATCCTTGATTACGAATCAAAATAAAGATGGGTTGTCACCCGTGAGGACTAAGATGAAATGCCTCGTTTCCTGTAAATAGGATCTCCGGTTATCTATACTCAGCGTAAGAAACACAGCAGCATTAAGCTACAATTTTAAGCTGGTATTCTGTGAGAGCGTGGTCTGACCCCGGTCGACCATTCGTGCTACAACCATAATATAGCTGCAGCGTGACTGTACTACGTATACTGCTACTTATAATATACCAACATTTTGATTATATACCCAATAACAAGACTCCGAAAGTTAAGAAATTTTTACTTAATGTATGCCACTTTCAACGTTCTGCTGCTACTTTACGCAGATATTCTGTGAGAGCGTGGTCTTACTACTACTGGTACTGTTTGTTTATTACAATGAACGAGTACTCAAGCCAGCATATCGCTGTAACAGTTCAACAACAAAACAAAAACGTAACAAAGTCTAACAACAAACAATAATTATGTACAGTAAGTAGATTTACTTAAAACCAGGAATGTTATCACAACGCAGAGCGAGGGACGACTGCTCGACGGCACAAGCGCACACTGCACCCTTTTTACCTGGAGACAGCCGTTATTCTGTCTCGCTCGCACTGTTGTGCACAGCGTTTTTTACCTGCTCACAAAAAGGATGCTATTGTGCTTGCTTACGATTCCTTGAATTATTGAAGAATTTTATCTTACTCACTGGAATGGGTGTTTAGTTATCTAATATCGGGATAGAGGCACTTTGAACAGTTACATTCAAATTATCATAGCTCCTAAACTATCTAACTCAGAGTTAAGATTTAAATGTGCATTTATAGCAAATATCCTGTATTATAATAAAAACAAGTAAAAAAAATTGGTTAACACGATGGTTTTTTTTTAAAGCTAAGAATCTGAAAAACAACATCAATTTGTTGTCTAATTTATTTTTTCAAAAATGTTTTTTACTAATACTGAAAAATTAAAAATTAATATTTTGAATCTAGATTTATTGTCTACACTATTAACTAACATTTGAGACCAATTTTGTTTTTGAAAGTCTTCTACTTGGGTAGATATTGTTAAATTAATACAAGCATCTATGCTTCGCCAACAATTTTTTTTAAAGTGATACCATTTTTTTATTGATGGCGAAAATAAATCATTGATCCCTGATTTGTCGATAAAATTAATTGTATTTTAACCCCTTAAAGTATCGGACATCGGAAACCGGACACCCTGTATATTAGTCAGCAACGCTTTATTATATATTATGTTACAGTCAAAACTAATAACTTGTCATGACCATTTTTTATTGCGAAAATCAGGCAAAAATGGTTTTGACCGATGCCCTCAGTCAAAAATAGTTTGACTGATTATTATAGCCAAAAGTGGTGTTGATCAACGTTCTAGTTCAATTCTTTCAATATTATGATGTATATGAGGCTTTAGGGTGGCCCAAGGACCTCTCCAGCCGCACCTTGCATTGATATTGCGAGATTAGTGTAAGATTTATTAGACGCAAATAGCTCAATCATACGAATAAGTATCTAAAAATAGAATATATAAAAAAAAACATATATACCAGTCAAAAGTAGTTGTGACTAATATTCTTGGTTAAAACCACTTAACCGTTATAATTTGGCCAAACTCACTATTGCCCAACATTTTTCCAGTTAAGTGATTTTGACCAATGTCCTTACTCAAAATTACTTTAGCCTTATTTTTGCAGTCAAAAGTGGTATTAACAGGTTATGAGTTCTGACTGTAACATATTATACAATGTACTATAATGCTGGGGCCACACTAACGAGAAACATTGAATGTAGGTGTGGCCACAACTTTGCGCGTTATTTTGACAACGGCATTAACAATACCGTTTGCCGTTTGGCGATAACTCGAGTACTATCTAGCTCGAGTACTATAGTAGCTGTACATCAAAGAGATTAACGCATGAATTTCATAACATGAAATAACGCGTTGAAGCGGCCACATTACGTTTGTCGTATTATGCACGGTGAGAGCAACGGGGTCGCACGTATGGCTAATATGGAGCGAAATAATAAAAAAGTTATTACGTTTCTTGAGACTCTGCAAACAGAGTCATGTTTGTGGGATCCGAGGCTCAAAATTTTTTATAATCGTACATCGCAAAATGATGCTTTGCGGCGAATTATGCAATTATTACCTTTTAAGATAATATCGAAAAATTAAAAAGAAAAAACGCTTAATGGGTTTTTATGGAACACTTTTAAATAAATATTTTTTATATTCTTCAAGGAACATTAACGCCAACTTTAACGCCTTTAATGGCATTGAAATTGAAATGACGTTGACCGTTGAAGTGGAGCCACTCACTTAATCGCGTTAAATTTGAAGCAATAATTGTTGCGTTAATGCGCAGTGACGTTTATCGTTGGTGTATCCCAGCATAACCGAGTCCTTACGATATTAAAACATGAGGGTATCACGTAAATCTTTCATAAATCTAGCCCCCGTTCGAAGTCCATTGTACAGTGCGGTCAGTCCAGTGTTTTTCCTAGCATGAAATTTGTTTTACGTTGAAAGTGATTTAAAATATTGTGTAGTTTTAAGTAATGTTGAATTTTAAAAAGTGCTATTTGCGATATTTTGTGTTCTTTTCAACATTATCAAAAAATGTGCGAGAATGAAAACACCGATAGGAAGTTAATGGTGGTTAGAGAAGGTAATGATATATTTTTTTATAGCATTACGTAGCAAACGAACGCATTTCTTCTGATGGTAAGTGGATGCTGTGGCCTATAAACATCTACATCTATCATCGATTAAGAATCAAAATATATACCGTTCTAACTTTAAACTAAGTTTGTATAAAAAGGCTCGCAATTAGGTTAAAGCTACCAAGCTATTTCTAATTTGTTTTGTGTTGTTAATGGTGTAGCATACATGATTGTAAGCTATTATTTTTTTAAAGTCCCGCTTTTTTATAGAATAAGGGTGACGAACGAGCACTCAGTCCACCTTATGGTAAGTGGATGCTGTGGCCCATAGACATCTATATCTATCCTCGATTATGAATCAAAATGCAGATGCGTTGCATGTCCTGAGGACTGATATGGAATGCCTCGTTTCCAGTAAAAAGGTTCCCGATTCTCTACACACACCATACGAAACAGCAGCATCATCATATCAGCAAGCTGCTATTGTATGCCGGTATTCTGTGAGAGCGCGGTCTTACCCCGGTCGTGCCGACCTATTCGTGCTGCAAGCACAGTGTAGTTGCAGCATGGCTCTACCACGTACGCTCTACGCTGGGTTGCTTGCTGGTTCTTTCCAGGAAGGTTTTTTCCGAACCAGTGGTAATTCAAATCATCATCATCATCATTACAGCCCTTCACAAGTCCACTGCTGAACATAGGCCTCCCCCAAGTAATGCCACAAAGCACTGTCCTGAGCCACCTGCATCCATCGACTTCCTGCATGTCTTACCACGTCGTCACTCCATCTAGTGGGGGGCGCCCTACACTACGCCTACCGGTACGAGGCTGCCACTGGAGAACCTTTCTTCCTCATCGGTTATCTGTTCCTCGAGCTATATGGCCGGCCCATTGTCACTACAGCTTGCTAATCCGTTGGGCTATGTCGGTCACTCTGGTTTTACTGCGGATATCCTCATTTCTGAGTGTATCACGCAGAGAAACTCCGAGCATAGCCCTCTCCATAGCTCGCTGAGCGACCTTGAGCGTCCTCATACGGCCAGCAGTGAAGGACCACGTGGTAATTGAAATAAAAGAGTGATTTTCAATAAGTATTTTTTAAAATCTATATTGAATAAAAAAGTTTCTGTTTCTACACTCACCATACGAAACTCGGCAGCATTAAGCTACTATCTTACACTGGTACTCTGAAACAGAGTGGTCCATCAGTGAATCCTAGTTATTCGTACTATAATCATAATATGTATAGCTGCAGTGTGATAACCGCGTTAAAAACTATAATTTATTTACTTTTCAAAAAAAATATATATATAAATTAACATAATACAAACTCGTCGCGTAGTAGTGATGTAGTATATCCTCACCATCTGGATGCTTGGCGGTCCACCACTGTACGTTTTACTGGGAGTTTTCTTCCTCTTTAAACTTCTCTGTTGTGGAATTGTTTACAACTGGCGATTTTTCCGAACCGATACGACTTAGGGACCTTCAAGAAAAGCGCTTATACCTTTCTAAAAGGCCGGCAACGTAAATTTCTTTGGCTTTCCGGTTGTTCATATAGTTATAAAATGTATTTTTGATCAAAGTATTTGAATTGTGTCCTCAGTTACCATTATACTGAGTTACTTTGAAGGTAACTCCATAGACATCGTCGGTAACTTCAGGAACAGTCGCGTGCTGTCAAACACGTTGTGGCGTCAAACTAAAATCAATGGGGGCGTTTGGCAGTAAAAAGCGCTAGCAAGCAAGCGCTTGTAAGCAAAATGGCGATCGTAAGCGGTAAGCGCTGTCAAATCGTAAGTAGCTATTTTCCTTCAGGACACGATGTTAGTTTTAACCGGGGAACCTAACCTAATTTAAATATATGTTTGTAAAGTATTCATGTTAAAAACTTACCGATCATGAATTTTTAATAACATGTATATGTTTATTCATGTCATTATATTACTTAAAACTAATATTGCACAAAACAACTTATAAACACTACTTCAAAACAAACAAATTAAATAAGCAAAATGGTGGATTGTGTCAGCGCTACTGAAGTAGCAATCGTGTCCTGGCCGAAAACTATTTCAGCGCTTATAAGCGCTTGCTAGCGCTTTTTTCTGTCAAACGCACCCTATACCAATTTTTATAAATGATTCTTGTATTATTGTATGTAGTCATTCAACCATCAGGTGAGCCGCATGCTCGTTTGCCCACTTTTTTATAAAACAATAAATATCGCTACTCCATTCTATTTCGTCCCGTGAGTGTCGTGAAATGCGACAATATCTGACATAGGCGACGTATCTGATAACGGCTCAGGGTAAAACAGTGACTACTATGAGGCAATCTGTGCACGAAGCTTGTGCCTTAGCAGTGGACTCTTGATTGGTTTTAGTGAATTATTGAGATAGTGAAAAACCTATTAATAAAAAAAATGCTTAACGGGGCTTGTATTGGGCCTCTATAAACTTCATAACGCAACACAACAATGCAACCGCTGCTATTTGCAACCACTGTAATAAGGTTATAGCATAAATGGGTCGGCTCCATCGGAGTAGTTTTTTTTTTAATGAATAAGGGTGACAAGCACACAGTCCACCCACGATGGTAATTTAATTTATATATTTTTAATTTATTTTATATCAAAATGCAGGTGACAACGCAATTGCATTTTGATTCTTAATCGAGATTAAATTTAGAAGTCTATGGGCTACAGCATCTACTTACCATTTGTCACCCTTATTCTATAGAAAAAAAAAAAACAGTTGATAGGCTTAACTTCCGCCTTAGGTCCGAGCTTCTAAGCAAAAATTACTTCTATCTCCTTCTAAATCGTTCTGCCCCATCAGGTATCGGTTCTGCGAGCTACATGGCTAATCCATTGCCACTTTTACTTAACCTCTCAACCCCCCTAACGATCTCGTAAGACCGCGGCCTTATTCCGTCAAATCCCTAGCGTTCTCATGAGGTCGCACCCACCCACAGCACTTTAACACATAAAAACTTATATATAAAGACTACTTTTCTATGAAGAAGTTTGGCATTATATAATCAATGTAAAATACTCTATCCTCTAGTGCAATAAAAAAAACTATTATCCTATGAATATTTATTTATAATCTACGATCCATAGATTACTGTATATGTACTAGAGATAGATGTGCGACTCAAGTTTAATTTTAGTTAAAGTTCTTGTTTTGCCTAATAGATGGCGTTAAAATATTGGTGCTTTGGGCTCGCCCTTTTTTTTTGCACTTTAATATTTTTATTTTATATACAACCGCTAATTACATTGCGCAAGTGCTGCAATGTAATTAATAGTTGTTTATGTTTCTCGTGGTAATTGTAACTTCCTATACCAAAAAATAAAAAACAGGTTATTTTTAAAACGTTTATTGTTTAAAAATTCTTTGCTTAGTTATTGAATAACATTAGATGTGTTAAATTTAACAGTATTTGCACAATATCAATTGATTTCTTTATACAATGTCCCTACTAGTTAGTAAATAACTTATATTACAGAGAATAGAACATTTTTTTAAATTAAATATCTATATTTATTTATTACTTAATACTTGATGGAAATCGTGTTTTATTTACCACCGATACCAATGTCCTGGGAAGAACCAACAAGAAACCCAGCGTGACTTTTTTTTAAACATATTTCACTTTACAATATCATTTTTTAAATAAATTTTAATAGTACATACAAGCATGATTGCGATCACCTCATACCCAGGAGTTATTTTATGTATTCTTTGATATTATAATAACACTTTTTGTACATTTTTCCTTTAATAAAACATTTCAAATTGTTAATTGACAAATTTTGAACAATTTCTGAAATTTTGTTGTGAAAGCGTATAATACATTGCCCCCATAAAAGCACTACTGACTCAGTGGATTCTAGTAACTGGTATTACAAGCTTATGTTTGTTCCTAGTGTTTAAAGTTTGAACATCTTTATTCTTATAAAAGCTATTTATAACACTTTTTGTACATTTTTCCTTTCATAAAACATTTCAAGTTGTTAATTGACAAATTTTGTACATTTTCTGCAATTTTGTTATAAAAGCGTATAATACATTGTCCTATAAAGCACTACTGACTCAGTGGATTCTAGTAACTGGTATTACAAGCCTATTTTTGTTCCTAGTGTTTTCTTTATTCTTATGAAAGCTATTTATGTTTTATGTACGTACATATTATATTACATTTTCATAAATATATTGCTATGCCAAAGTTAATGTGTTTATTTCTTTAAATTTTTTAAAAGGCTCCTTAAAATTTAAGATAAAAATTGACCGTGCGGCTCTCTTTTATAATCAAAATATGGCTTCAATATCAGTCACATGACCCCAATATTAATACAGGGAAACAGTGGTATCATCCACAAGACTCAACTCCTTCCCATTTAAGAGCACATTGGTAATTGAATCCTCTCCAAAGGTTTGCTCCTCTTCCATAATTTTATGAATTAGTATTTAAAATTAATTAATTTAATAAAAAAGATACATTTTGGAGCAGCATTATTAATCTTTAAAATGTGAACTTGATAATGTTATCATACTTTAGTAACATAACAAATCTTTTTAAATGTGTGTAATAACCACGATTTTAAAAAATACAAATAATTTACAAAAGTGACTTTCTTATGCCCACTTTACCATTGTTTTACATGTGTAATCATTATATTTTTTTATTACAAAACGAGCATTTTATATATTATAACATACTCATACATTATACGACTTTATAAACTATTTGCGAAATTATAATCAATGTAATAAATTGGGGAATTCTGATAGTCAAAAATAGCCAAAGTTTTATTCTACACCCACGAATTCCTGAATATGCAGTTAGTACAAGTAAAACGTGAATGTCGTGGAAGATGATAAAACTTTGAAGACAAATTGTTTAGAAATTTCAATAAAAAGAAAAAAGCCTTACAGGATATATATTTTTAAGGAAATTGTTCACTTTGTCCTCAAGACGGACATTAAAAATGTCCTTAAATAAATACTAATTAAACCAGGTGTAAACTTAATTATATTTAGGCAAATGAAAGAACAAAGCTTGAACATGGCAGATTGCTTGTGTTTCTTAATGATTGATGAGATGCTAGTGTTCTAAACTACGTTACAATACAACTGTCATAGGTTCCGAAGACTGAGGATGTTAAGAGTGAGAATATAACCATAAACATATTTTTGGTTTGATGATAAAGGAGATAAAGCTCATATTAAGCTATCAATTTGTTATAGATTTTTGCAAAAATGCTACGATGGCAGTAATTAAAAAAAATATATATAATAAAAGATTTATAACAAACATGATTAAATGTTGTCTATGATTACATATACATAACATACATAAACACCCACGCCTGTCACCCAGAGGGGTAGGCAGAGACTACAGACTTCCATTTGGCACGATCCTGACACACCTCTCTTGCCTCCTTCACATCCATACACCTACGCATACATGCTCGTCGGTTAAGGGTACTCCTTTGGCCCGTTTTCAATAAATCGCCAATTTGGTCGATAAATTTTCGCCTAGGACGTCCCTTTCCGACTCTGCCATTCACTTCTGCACCATAAATTTTCTTTGTCACTCTTTCCTCATTCATTCTTTCCACATGACCAAACCACCGAAGCATTCCTTTCTTAATCCTGGTCACCACATCATCTTGCAAACCACACTCTTCTCTTATTACACAATTCCTTACCCTGTCATTCAGATTCAGCCCTAACATACTCCTTAACCGCATTTCTACTGCGTTTATTCTACTCTTCGTCTAACCTTCGTCTTACTTGCGTTCACTTTCATACCCCTTTCTTTTAATGATCCGTTTATTAATGTAACCATCATTTGCAACTCTGCCGCCGACGACGCAAGAATAACTTGATCATCGGCGTACAAAAGGCATTTGACGGTTAACTCACCCATTCTTAATCCGCATTCTTCAACTTTCAAATTTTGCAAACAACTGTCCATAAATAGGTATTGAACAGCCACGGGGAAGCCACACAGCCCTGTCTGACACCCTTATGGATATCAAACCAGTCCGAGTAGACCCCGTTGATCCTAACACAAGCACTAGAGTCCCTATAAAGAGACTCCAATGCCCGTATCAAGCCAGCGCTCAACCCAAATGAGTTCAGTGTTTGCCATAGCAAATCCCTATCCACTCTGTCATAGGCCTTTTCCAAGTCCATGAACGCACAAAAAACCTTCTGGTTTTTGGCCAGAAACTTCTCCGCGATCATGCGCATGGAAAAGACTTGATCTGTACATCCCATTCCCTTTCTAAATCCCTCTATGATTAATTTACAATACCAAAGTAAACAATAATTAAGTTAATAGGACAAAAAACAGCAAGAATGCTTTTGAAATTTAAAATTAGAAATAATTCTCTTTGTTTGATCCTACACTTATCGAAAGGGGAAATTTTATTTGAAAATAATTAAGATTTATACGCATGACATAGTAGACTGCTAAATGGGAGCATTTAAAATTAATTACTACTTTTAGATATTGATGCGGGAGAAAATGAACTACTGGATGATGGATAAGTAAGCTGACAGATACCTCAGTGTAACCTGATAAAACACCTAAAATTAAGAGTAAAGTACGAAATTTAACCAACGTGTATTAGTAATAGTGTAATAGTAGGTGGTATTAGACTTTGCGCAAATAAGTTTTTACAACTGAAACATATTACTAACCCCAAGAGAGCAAAGATACTGCAGATATGACTGACTGCATGAAGTTAGTCACTTTTGTTTGATTTTGTTTAATTCCTTTAATCAAAGATTTTATAAAAAGTGTCTAAAACATAATTCGGAACATATATGCCGTGAAACAAAGTTTTACCTATTACAATGAGATTTCAGGAAGTTAAAAAAGAGATGGAAGTGTGTGTCATCATTTTAAACAGTTTCCATAAATAAAAATTGAACAATATCTTATGTTAATACGACAAAAGATTTGTTTCAATATCTATATGATAACAACATATTAAGTTAGTTAATGTGTTAATTTAACTAAAACTCTGCTGAATACTTTCTCCTTAGTAAAAAAACCACGAAGCAGAAAACACGAATCCTACTTGCCAACAATTTAAAGTGTATTCAATAAACTGTTGTTCAATAATTTAAATTTAAATTATTCCTTGGTGAAAAGTTGTTAGCAAGATGCTAATAATATATTATAAAATCTGGAATATTTACTGGTAAAAATGTCCTCCACGCCTAAGAAAGAGGTACTAATTAAAAGAAATTTTACTGCTCACAATTTGGCAGTTAGCAAATTTGCAGAAACTCAAACTAAAATATTTGTATTTTAAAAGTTATAAAAAGATGAAAATTAATGTAGGTATGTAAATAACGTAATAATGACCTTTGTAATACAACTCCACACCAAGCAAATTCATTAAATTTGTAATGTTTCAAGAAAAACGCTTTTGTGGCTTTCACAAAACTTTACGATGTATTGAAGATTATAACAAAAATAATTAAAAACATTTGACCAATGATTCCCCGGAAATGGGATATTTTAAATCATTAAATTGTTAATAAATATCAAATTTGAATTTCTAACATGACATAAACAAAAAAGTAAGGACCCTTATCATTCATTTGATGATCAAAATAATTATACATAGTTCAGACCCTCAAAGATGGCCTAAGAGCTTGTGTAATAATTATAAATAAAATATTAAAAGGCAGACATATTAAAATCAATAATGATAAAATAAAACTTCAAACATTAAAATATTTTTAAACTCTTAGAAATACCAAAAATAGAAGTGGTTATAATTAGGTTTTTTCTCTCCAAAATATCAAAATTAAGGTGTCATCAAACAGCTTATGTGATTATTTATCTACTTTACTTAAGGTCCCGATCAAAACCTTGCGAAAGTGTGTTTTTCAGAGACTATTATCTCTTTAGTTATGAGAAATAAACTACATCCAAAAGCACATTATTAAAGTGTTCGATATCCTATCATCATATTCCACGTTTTAATTAGTTTTTATGTGTTATCTATACATTTAAAACTTATTTTTAAAAATGAATAAAATTATTGATAACATGCATCTGTTGTTAAAGGCAATGCTCTAATCATTTGAGGATTACACATTACATACTATTGGATAGATAATTTAAAAATCTATATTATTTCTTAAGTTCGTCTTTCTTTCTTAATTTAAATAATACCAAAAATTTGAGCGTATTTATTACGCGATATATTGTAGCGAGATCGCGTGGATTGTATAGAACCGACCGCTCAAAGTCGTTCGCAAGGAGTAGCGCCATAAGCATCTCAATTAGTAAGTTTAGAAAGTTAAAAGTACATCATAATGTGATATAGAGATAAATATCTATGAGTCAGATAGTATTTTTAGCTTGAATTTTTATTTTGTCATTTTCATCAATTTTAACATGTCTACACTGCAATATTTTCATGACATTCATGCACCAGCTGTGAATAATTAAACTGATTATATAATTAATTATAAAGGTTTTTAAGCTTTCTTTTTTTTATATAGAATAGGCTGACAAACGAGCACACAGTCCACCTGATGGTAAGTGGTTGCTGCGGCCCATAGACATCTACATCTATCTTCCATTACAAATCAAAATGCAGCTGCGTTGTCACCCGTGAGGACTGAGATGGAATGCCTCATTTCCAGTAAAAAGGGTCTCCGGTTCTCTACACTCACCATATGAAATACAGCAGCATTAAGCTACTATTTCACGCTGGTATTCTGTGAGAGCGTGGTCCTTCCCCGGTCGAGCCGACCCATTCGTGTTGACGTTGACCGTTGAAGTGGAGCCACTCACTTAATCGCGTTAAATTTGAAGCAATAATTGTTGCGTTAATGCGCAGTGACGTTTATCGTTGGTGTATCCCAGCATAACCGAGTCCTTACGATATTAAAACATGAGGGTATCACGTAAATCTTTCATAAATCTAGCCCCCGTTCGAAGTCCATTGTACAGTGCGGTCAGTCCAGTGTTTTTCCTAGCATGAAATTTGTTTTACGTTGAAAGTGATTTAAAATATTGTGTTGTTTTAAGTAATGTTGAATTTTAAAAAGTGCTATTTGCGATATTTTGTGTTCTTTTCAACATTATCAAAAAATGTGCGAGAATGAAAACACCGATAGGAAGTTAATGGTGGTTAGAGAAGGTAATGATATATTTTTTTATAGCATTACGTAGCAAACGAACGCATTTCTTCTGATGGTAAGTGGATGCTGTGGCCTATAAACATCTACATCTATCATCGATTAAGAATCAAAATATATACCGTTCTAACTTTAAACTAAGTTTGTATAAAAAGGCTCGCAATTAGGTTAAAGCTACCAAGCTATTTCTAATTTGTTTTGTGTTGTTAATGGTGTAGCATACATGATTGTAAGCTATTATTTTTTTAAAGTCCCGCTTTTTTATAGAATAAGGGTGACGAACGAGCACTCAGTCCACCTTATGGTAAGTGGATGCTGTGGCCCATAGACATCTATATCTATCCTCGATTATGAATCAAAATGCAGATGCGTTGCATGTCCTGAGGACTGATATGGAATGCCTCGTTTCCAGTAAAAAGGTTCCCGATTCTCTACACACACCATACGAAACAGCAGCATCATCATATCAGCAAGCTGCTATTGTATGCCGGTATTCTGTGAGAGCGCGGTCTTACCCCGGTCGTGCCGACCTATTCGTGCTGCAAGCACAGTGTAGTTGCAGCATGGCTCTACCACGTACGCTCTACGCTGGGTTGCTTGCTGGTTCTTTCCAGGAAGGTTTTTTCCGAACCAGTGGTAATTCAAATCATCATCATCATCATTACAGCCCTTCACAAGTCCACTGCTGAACATAGGCCTCCCCCAAGTAATGCCACAAAGCACTGTCCTGAGCCACCTGCATCCATCGACTTCCTGCATGTCTTACCACGTCGTCACTCCATCTAGTGGGGGGCGCCCTACACTACGCCTACCGGTACGAGGCTGCCACTGGAGAACCTTTCTTCCTCATCGGTTATCTGTTCCTCGAGCTATATGGCCGGCCCATTGTCACTACAGCTTGCTAATCCGTTGGGCTATGTCGGTCACTCTGGTTTTACTGCGGATATCCTCATTTCTGAGTGTATCACGCAGAGAAACTCCGAGCATAGCCCTCTCCATAGCTCGCTGAGCGACCTTGAGCGTCCTCATACGGCCAGCAGTGAAGGACCACGTGGTAATTGAAATAAAAGAGTGATTTTCAATAAGTATTTTTTAAAATCTATATTGAATAAAAAAGTTTCTGTTTCTACACTCACCATACGAAACTCGGCAGCATTAAGCTACTATCTTACACTGGTACTCTGAAACAGAGTGGTCCATCAGTGAATCCTAGTTATTCGTACTATAATCATAATATGTATAGCTGCAGTGTGATAACCGCGTTAAAAACTATAATTTATTTACTTTTCAAAAAATATATATATATATAAATTAACATAATACAAACTCGTCGCGTAGTAGTGATGTAGTATATCCTCACCATCTGGATGCTTGGCGGTCCACCACTGTACGTTTTACTGGGAGTTTTCTTCCTCTTTAAACTTCTCTGTTGTGGAATTGTTTACAACTGGCGATTTTTCCGAACCGATACGACTTAGGGACCTTCAAGAAAAGCGCTTATACCTTTCTAAAAGGCCGGCAACGTAAATTTCTTTGGCTTTCCGGTTGTTCATATAGTTATAAAATGTATTTTTGATCAAAGTATTTGAATTGTGTCCTCAGTTACCATTATACTGAGTTACTTTGAAGGTAACTCCATAGACATCGTCGGTAACTTCAGGAACAGTCGCGTGCTGTCAAACACGTTGTGGCGTCAAACTAAAATCAATGGGGGCGTTTGGCAGTAAAAAGCGCTAGCAAGCAAGCGCTTGTAAGCAAAATGGCGATCGTAAGCGGTAAGCGCTGTCAAATCGTAAGTAGCTATTTTCCTTCAGGACACGATGTTAGTTTTAACCGGGGAACCTAACCTAATTTAAATATATGTTTGTAAAGTATTCATGTTAAAAACTTACCGATCATGAATTTTTAATAACATGTATATGTTTATTCATGTCATTATATTACTTAAAACTAATATTGCACAAAACAACTTATAAACACTACTTCAAAACAAACAAATTAAATAAGCAAAATGGTGGATTGTGTCAGCGCTACTGAAGTAGCAATCGTGTCCTGGCCGAAAACTATTTCAGCGCTTATAAGCGCTTGCTAGCGCTTTTTTCTGTCAAACGCACCCTATACCAATTTTTATAAATGATTCTTGTATTATTGTATGTAGTCATTCAACCATCAGGTGAGCCGCATGCTCGTTTGCCCACTTTTTTATAAAACAATAAATATCGCTACTCCATTCTATTTCGTCCCGTGAGTGTCGTGAAATGCGACAATATCTGACATAGGCGACGTATCTGATAACGGCTCAGGGTAAAACAGTGACTACTATGAGGCAATCTGTGCACGAAGCTTGTGCCTTAGCAGTGGACTCTTGATTGGTTTTAGTGAATTATTGAGATAGTGAAAAACCTATTAATAAAAAAAATGCTTAACGGGGCTTGTATTGGGCCTCTATAAACTTCATAACGCAACACAACAATGCAACCGCTGCTATTTGCAACCACTGTAATAAGGTTATAGCATAAATGGGTCGGCTCCATCGGAGTAGTTTTTTTTTTAATGAATAAGGGTGACAAGCACACAGTCCACCCACGATGGTAATTTAATTTATATATTTTTAATTTATTTTATATCAAAATGCAGGTGACAACGCAATTGCATTTTGATTCTTAATCGAGATTAAATTTAGAAGTCTATGGGCTACAGCATCTACTTACCATTTGTCACCCTTATTCTATAGAAAAAAAAAAAACAGTTGATAGGCTTAACTTCTGCCTTAGGTCCGAGCTTCTAAGCAAAAATTACTTCTATCTCCTTCTAAATCGTTCTGCCCCATCAGGTATCGGTTCTGCGAGCTACATGGCTAATCCATTGCCACTTTTACTTAACCTCTCAACCCCCCTAACGATCTCGTAAGACCGCGGCCTTATTCCGTCAAATCCCTAGCGTTCTCATGAGGTCGCACCCACCCACAGCACTTTAACACATAAAAACTTATATATAAAGACTACTTTTCTATGAAGAAGTTTGGCATTATATAATCAATGTAAAATACTCTATCCTCTAGTGCAATAAAAAAAACTATTATCCTATGAATATTTATTTATAATCTACGATCCATAGATTACTGTATATGTACTAGAGATAGATGTGCGACTCAAGTTTAATTTTAGTTAAAGTTCTTGTTTTGCCTAATAGATGGCGTTAAAATATTGGTGCTTTGGGCTCGCCCTTTTTTTTTTGCACTTTAATATTTTTATTTTATATACAACCGCTAATTACATTGCGCAAGTGCTGCAATGTAATTAATAGTTGTTTATGTTTCTCGTGGTAATTGTAACTTCCTATACCAAAAAATAAAAAACAGGTTATTTTTAAAACGTTTATTGTTTAAAAATTCTTTGCTTAGTTATTGAATAACATTAGATGTGTTAAATTTAACAGTATTTGCACAATATCAATTGATTTCTTTATACAATGTCCCTACTAGTTAGTAAATAACTTATATTACAGAGAATAGAACATTTTTTTAAATTAAATATCTATATTTATTTATTACTTAATACTTGATGGAAATCGTGTTTTATTTACCACCGATACCAATGTCCTGGGAAGAACCAACAAGAAACCCAGCGTGACTTTTTTTTAAACATATTTCACTTTACAATATCATTTTTTAAATAAATTTTAATAGTACATACAAGCATGATTGCGATCACCTCATACCCAGGAGTTATTTTATGTATTCTTTGATATTATAATAACACTTTTTGTACATTTTTCCTTTAATAAAACATTTCAAATTGTTAATTGACAAATTTTGAACAATTTCTGAAATTTTGTTGTGAAAGCGTATAATACATTGCCCCCATAAAAGCACTACTGACTCAGTGGATTCTAGTAACTGGTATTACAAGCTTATGTTTGTTCCTAGTGTTTAAAGTTTGAACATCTTTATTCTTATAAAAGCTATTTATAACACTTTTTGTACATTTTTCCTTTCATAAAACATTTCAAGTTGTTAATTGACAAATTTTGTACATTTTCTGCAATTTTGTTATAAAAGCGTATAATACATTGTCCTATAAAGCACTACTGACTCAGTGGATTCTAGTAACTGGTATTACAAGCCTATTTTTGTTCCTAGTGTTTTCTTTATTCTTATGAAAGCTATTTATGTTTTATGTACGTACATATTATATTACATTTTCATAAATATATTGCTATGCCAAAGTTAATGTGTTTATTTCTTTAAATTTTTTAAAAGGCTCCTTAAAATTTAAGATAAAAATTGACCGTGCGGCTCTCTTTTATAATCAAAATATGGCTTCAATATCAGTCACATGACCCCAATATTAATACAGGGAAACAGTGGTATCATCCACAAGACTCAACTCCTTCCCATTTAAGAGCACATTGGTAATTGAATCCTCTCCAAAGGTTTGCTCCTCTTCCATAATTTTATGAATTAGTATTTAAAATTAATTAATTTAATAAAAAAGATACATTTTGGAGCAGCATTATTAATCTTTAAAATGTGAACTTGATAATGTTATCATACTTTAGTAACATAACAAATCTTTTTAAATGTGTGTAATAACCACGATTTTAAAAAATACAAATAATTTACAAAAGTGACTTTCTTATGCCCACTTTACCATTGTTTTACATGTGTAATCATTATATTTTTTTATTACAAAACGAGCATTTTATATATTATAACATACTCATACATTATACGACTTTATAAACTATTTGCGAAATTATAATCAATGTAATAAATTGGGGAATTCTGATAGTCAAAAATAGCCAAAGTTTTATTCTACACCCACGAATTCCTGAATATGCAGTTAGTACAAGTAAAACGTGAATGTCGTGGAAGATGATAAAACTTTGAAGACAAATTGTTTAGAAATTTCAATAAAAAGAAAAAAGCCTTACAGGATATATATTTTTAAGGAAATTGTTCACTTTGTCCTCAAGACGGACATTAAAAATGTCCTTAAATAAATACTAATTAAACCAGGTGTAAACTTAATTATATTTAGGCAAATGAAAGAACAAAGCTTGAACATGGCAGATTGCTTGTGTTTCTTAATGATTGATGAGATGCTAGTGTTCTAAACTACGTTACAATACAACTGTCATAGGTTCCGAAGACTGAGGATGTTAAGAGTGAGAATATAACCATAAACATATTTTTGGTTTGATGATAAAGGAGATAAAGCTCATATTAAGCTATCAATTTGTTATAGATTTTTGCAAAAATGCTACGATGGCAGTAATTAAAAAAATATATATATAATAAAAGATTTATAACAAACATGATTAAATGTTGTCTATGATTACATATACATAACATACATAAACACCCACGCCTGTCACCCAGAGGGGTAGGCAGAGACTACAGACTTCCATTTGGCACGATCCTGACACACCTCTCTTGCCTCCTTCACATCCATACACCTACGCATACATGCTCGTCGGTTAAGGGTACTCCTTTGGCCCGTTTTCAATAAATCGCCAATTTGGTCGATAAATTTTCGCCTAGGACGTCCCTTTCCGACTCTGCCATTCACTTCTGCACCATAAATTTTCTTTGTCACTCTTTCCTCATTCATTCTTTCCACATGACCAAACCACCGAAGCATTCCTTTCTTAATCCTGGTCACCACATCATCTTGCAAACCACACTCTTCTCTTATTACACAATTCCTTACCCTGTCATTCAGATTCAGCCCTAACATACTCCTTAACGACCGCATTTCTACTGCGTTTATTCTACTCTTCGTCTAACCTTCGTCTTACTTGCGTTCACTTTCATACCCCTTTCTTTTAATGATCCGTTTATTAATGTAACCATCATTTGCAACTCTGCCGCCGACGACGCAAGAATAACTTGATCATCGGCGTACAAAAGGCATTTGACGGTTAACTCACCCATTCTTAATCCGCATTCTTCAACTTTCAAATTTTGCAAACAACTGTCCATAAATAGGTATTGAACAGCCACGGGGAAGCCACACAGCCCTGTCTGACACCCTTATGGATATCAAACCAGTCCGAGTAGACCCCGTTGATCCTAACACAAGCACTAGAGTCCCTATAAAGAGACTCCAATGCCCGTATCAAGCCAGCGCTCAACCCAAATGAGTTCAGTGTTTGCCATAGCAAATCCCTATCCACTCTGTCATAGGCCTTTTCCAAGTCCATGAACGCACAAAAAACCTTCTGGTTTTTGGCCAGAAACTTCTCCGCGATCATGCGCATGGAAAAGACTTGATCTGTACATCCCATTCCCTTTCTAAATCCCTCTATGATTAATTTACAATACCAAAGTAAACAATAATTAAGTTAATAGGACAAAAAACAGCAAGAATGCTTTTGAAATTTAAAATTAGAAATAATTCTCTTTGTTTGATCCTACACTTATCGAAAGGGGAAATTTTATTTGAAAA